>FTRY01000002.1:0-1300442 GCA_900157415.1 Armillaria cepistipes
TGGGGATGCCTTTCTGATTATAATACATGTTTTCTTCAGGACAAAAGTTGAAAATTTATTGTGCAAGCATGAGAAGTTTTGCAGAAATCAATTAAAATGATGTAAATTAAAAAATCTACCCTGAAGAAAACATGTAAAATTATATTCGGAGTAAATTGTTCTAGCAAAAGTACTGCTGAATCTTGCTCCTTCGACCCACACCAGGTGCATCCATAAAACTCGGGTATTCCGGTCCATTTTGGTAACGCTCGGAGTCCAAATTTAGCAGGGGGTTGCCGGTGCCCATATACTGTATATGGCAGAGTGGGGAAGGGGTTCAGCCTGACCTTAAACGCGAAAATGTATGTCATGTACGCAATTTTATTTCCACCACCCCCTTGCTTTATCGTGTGTTAGCCTAGGGTTATGAATATGGTATTCTTCAATTGTAACTAAAAAGCTGAATGAGAAGGTATGCTGATTTTACCCTTCAAAGACAGCCTGAGCATGTGTAGCAATGACCCACTTAGGCCTGTTCGGGTGACACGGCTTAACCAAGCTTAGCCTGGCCCTAGAGGGCTAAGAGATTCGGTCACGTCACAATATAGGAATAACTGGATGAATTCGGACAATGTCTGAATGATGTCAAGCGATCGTCAATGCTGCCACAGACGTCATTGAAGGGTGTCCCAGCGCTGCCCGCCCGTGCCGCTCACTGACCGGCACAATGGCAACAATGTTCTTCCAAATTTGTGTTGATTTGTCTGGATCTTCAATTCATTCACAGGAGTACTATATTTCCTAGTCTTTCTGGTATCTTGTTGGCATCGTTGTAGTCATTGTGTAGTGAGCGGGAAGACGGGAAGATTTGAGCGCAGCATCGGTGTCAGGACGTAGGTGACAATGGAGTGACATGCTGAGTTAAGCGGTCGGTTTGAATTTTGGCTCTGGGGCTGTGTTAAGCCGTGTCACCCTTAGTAACTATATACTGCAGCAAAGAACGGGCGCAAGAAAGCCAATGATTGTTGATATTTGAAAAGAAAAGAATCGGTGACACGGCTTCTGCTGCTACTGGATCCAACAGAACAATCCAAACCAGTTTCCCGGTCAAATTGAAGAGGAGTGACCACCTTGTATACCGTCAGCGGGATGACCCCGTTCATTTTTGTAAAATGATGCAATCATGCCACCATCCTCTGCCACACCGGTCCGCGTGCTCCGAATACTTTTGCGTGCTCTGCTACAACTTTTGATACATCCTATCCCTGGCTTCGCTGGATTTGACAATTTGGGCCTGCGGCGGAACATGCAGTTGACATAGTGGTGTACCCCTCATTACCCAGCGGTGGATTCGGTGCGCATCACTATGTTTACTTACCTCTGATTTTATCTTACTGATTCCTTCCAGTGTACAAGCAATCTCATTTGTCGACATGGACCGCGACAGAAATATCAGCATTCCATTCTGCTTATCCATGTCAAACTTAGAAGAGTGGACGAATGTGTCTGGTTTGGAGCTTCAGAGTCTGCAAAGCAGACACACTCACAATCAAGTTATCTACAGAAGTCGGAGGCTGTACTTCGAGATTACGCGTCTCTTCCTGATGTTTTTCTACACGAGACTTCAGTGAACAGTGAGTAAGTATGAGTTAGAACGCACCGCCACTTGCTTCCAAGTTGCTCCTTGAGAGCGGTTCGCAACATGGATTATCCTTCTCCTCTTCCATGCACCGAGCGGCGTTGTCGTGCGCAATGGGAAGACTTCAAAGTGTCGTACTTCATTCTAGACTGAGCCAAGTTCCATCTCTTTGGAATACTCGGCCGTGACCTCTCGAAGCTACCTGATACGCTCCTCGACTGGAAGGGACGTGTTACTCACAATGCACCTATGAAGACGAGGAACTCAAGTAGTGTCGATCTGAGTTGCAGTCGTTACATTAAACGTCAATTTTCATCAAGTAGTACTTGCATTAAACAAAGCGAAACACCTAAACTGTCCATGAACACGAAATGGCGAAGGAGGACCTGGTGGTAAACGCCGATAAAAATCACGAATGTTGAACAGAGCGGCGTGTGTACGGATATTCTGTGTTACAGGTCTAGGCTTCTGAAACCAGTGGATGCCGGATAGAATACATGGTTAAAGGCGGCAACGGGACTGCAGTAGTTGTGGAGGGAAGCCCTGGAAGTTTGGCATGATTGTCTAAAAAATTCCCAAATTAACCGGAGTCATCCCACAGGTAGACTCGTTTCCTAGGGTATCCTCTTTTTCCTATGCCCTACAATATAGAGACTAAATGTTACCAAGACAGTATTGAATAACAACACAATTTATCTTTTGCCCTTTGTCGCCGTCAGTGTTGACATCTTGATAAAGTCTGTCACACTCTGCTTGCACTGCATTCTTTGCCTTTTTGACGACCATTTCATATTGCCTTCAGCGTATCCCCGAACACTTTACTCAGTATGTACACTAAATGAACAGGCCATAAGCCCAAGAAGCCATTGAGAATGATTCAAAGTGCATGCGGAAAGTAAATAGCGAAATTTTGTCGCTCCAAGAGTTGATTACGTCAGTGGTCACAAAGAGGATGGTGACTTTCACGTTCACTATGGGCGATAATGTATCCTGTGCCGCCGGGCGCCCACGCAGGGCCAATTTTCAGGACTCGGATCTACCACGCCCTGCGATGGCTCACCCTTCATTCTACAAAGTGAAAGCACCGTGGACACGAAGATATATGTGTATTACTACGCCCAGCTTGAAGGCGAACAAACCAAAAACAAACTCAACGTCGAGCCAAAGAAAAGAAGAGCACAGCAACGTCAGATCACGAGATTACACAAAAATTGTGTACGCCGACGATGCTATTGGTACGCTCTCCGCGGACAGGCATATTAGAAATAGAAAATGAGATCTTCGAGGATATCTGAGCAGTCCGACGCGTCACCGAGGGAAAAACAATGAGAAATGGCGATACCAGGAGAAATGCCACGGAGGTCCTTGATGGACATGGTACGTACAGAGCAAGCTGAGAGTCATCGTCGTCAGGTGAAGAGAGCCTGACTGAGGCCTCAGGCCAAGATGGTAATTTGATGACCTTTGAGCTAAAATCTTTCCAAGATCACGACTGGACTTTCTACTCATATATCTGTTGACTTGTGAGTACTTACGGTCCACTGTGCTTCTTTGTGACGTGAATCTTCTTTTTCAACTACAGCACTGATATAATTGCGCCATGAGAGAGATTACATTTATTTTGCGAGTCGTAAGCATTACCCCGAACTCCTAAGCAAACCAACTTCCGTCCAATATTCATCGTTTGGTATGTACGATGAATTTCCCTTCAATTCTAAACCTTCCTTCTCTAGTGCATCAAGCCCTTCACTTTTTAGGCGAGGAAGAAGTTCAGCTCTCAAGACGTCGACACAATCTAAATGCAACAAAGATAGCCTTGTGACGTTCAAAGCGGCTGCTTGCTCTTCATTGAAGCGCTGGCGGATGACGTCAATGATACCTCCTGCGTATCTTCTTCCCCAACGGGCATCAGCGATGCTGAGCCTCAGGCACTTCATCGCGGGAAGGGTTTCAGTAGGGTTAACGGAGCTAGTGAGCATATGGAACGGCCTTCTGGGTAGTACACAGCCATATAACTGACGTTTTTTGCGAATGCCATAAGATGATGAATGTGTAAACCATCCTCGCGCAAATGCCCAAATAACTGATACAGCAAGCGGATCGCTGTAGAAAATCTCGGAGTGCATAAACGCTGGCGCTGCCCTCGTTTGAAATGGAGGTCGGACGATAGTCGATTGATTGCAGCGATGGAGTGGTAAGAGCATCTAGGATTCTTAGATTGTTGACCGAGAGGAACCGGAGTTGCTCCATTCGAACAGGCAAATTGCCAGAATCCAGAGGTCCATCCAAGTCATCACCCAAGATGATACAAACCTCAACGAGTGTTTGTATCTGGGGCGATGCGCTGAATGTCCACCAAATGACGGAAGGACCCGAAAAATGTGTCAGGAAGTCAGCATTCAAAGGCAGCTGGGAAATCTCCATCAGTTCGAGATCCAAACGTTGAAGAGATGGTGCGAGGACAATGCATCTGTGCTGAAGTGTGCTTTCCACGTTGTAGAAATATACAACTCCTCTAGTAGAGGAATATTTCCTGATACACAGGAAAGCTTCTCCAGGTTTGTCAATGGTGCATTCATGTCCACCATTTTCCAGAGGGTGGATTTTTGGACGACCATATCGAAGACACGACCATCATTCGTGCTGGCTCCGATCTTTACTGCTATCCACAACGGAGAATTTGCAGAGCGATAAAAATGGTGGGTGAGGATGTCCACGGAGCATCGTGCGTATGGTGGTTTCAGAGTGATGACAGACCATAAGATAGGCGAGGTCAGTACGATATCCCGCCACCATCCACAGACCTGTCCTAGAGGCCAGACTCCTTTGGTGACATCGAGACTATTCTTGGGACAATGCGCGGCCCAGCGAAATATCTCCAAAATGATGTCCCTTGGGAGACGATGGACCGGTGATAGCAATGACTTGCGCCTGGAAAGTGAACGCTCCAGCTGCTCTCTTCGGCGGATCAGTAGGGTGATTTGGGTCTCTACATTGGAGAGCTCCTGCTCATATGCAACGACACCCTTTTCAATCCAAGAGACGTCAGCGTCCAGTAGAGGCCTCTTTTTGCGAAGAATCGCTGTTATCGTTACTTCGCATTCAAATTCGTCGTCTGGTAGTCGAGTGGAAGATGGCATGGAATCCTTGAGAGTGTAACTGAATCGTGGACTGCAGGTTTAAATTATCAGGCTATGTTTGAAAGCAGCTGGAAGATACTCACGCCAATGCACTGAGAGACTGAACGTGAGTCTGATATTTTTTCTTGAACCAAATATGGCATTCGACGCCACCGGGAATCTCCGTCTCTGGGTTCCTGTTTTGAGAAATTCCGAGATTTCTTCCTTCCCCGATTCTTTCCGAGATAAGGAGGAAACGACAGAGGGTTTACTAGGAAGGATAACGACCATTTGCCCTGCCAAACCGAGGCGCCAGGGGTTAATTTGTTCGTATTTATTGTCAGCTGTGACACCAAAAAAAGAAATACATAAGATAGGGTTCGTGCACATCACGCAAGATCACGTGAGTAAGTGTGACACTCTATCTTCGTCTCCCATTGGGCCAAAATCAAGAATCAACCACGGCCATATCCTTTTAAGTGCACTTCTGCACAAAATGGGCGTGGCCGATTGTCGATTTTGTGCCTCCTGGAGACAGAGATAGCGATGTGAGCCAAAAAAAAGTGACAATTTATTTGGTAGGTCACGGCCTGTCACAGACCCATGTGATCTTGCGGGATGTGCACGAACCCTATCTTTGGGCACCGGCAACCCCCGCCAAAATTCGCACTCCGAGCGATCTCGATCAGGGCCCAGAATATGTGAGTTTCATGGATGCACCTTCTGCAGGTCAAAGGAAGAAGATTCACGAGTACTTTTGCAGGAACATTTTACTCAGGGGATAATTTTACATGTTTTCTTTGAGGCAATTTATTTTTTAGAACCCGGTTTACCATAGTTTCATCGCATTTATAACATTTAAAATGCTTTTTTTTTAAAAGTGCTCCAAAGAAAACATGTAGTTTATTTTTAAATGATATTCTGTAATTTTTTCGAAGTGATACAGGGTCTGTGGAAGCCTGTACCAGGTGCATTTGAATAAGCGGTCCGAAGGCTTTGCAAATATAACCAAACAAACATGTCCCACAGCTTTTTGCACTTTTGCACACCTTTCAAGCACACAGAACCTTCATGGGACACCATCCTAACTTTCAAAGATACTCTGGTACCACCAAATGTCAGTCCACACAGCAAAAAGGCCAATTAACAAGGGTCCGTGCTGCTCATCACACTTCAATGAGATTTGAAGCAATTAACATTAATTTGCTGTCAGAATAGCCGAAAATGGGCTTAGTCAGCTCACGTTCCGGAACCGGGCGTTGCCGGTACCCACTATCTTAACCTTATTTGGAAATAGATAAGATAAACATGGAGCTCAATGTCTTACTGTGTTACCAATGCTTGGTCATCTGGAACCGTTGTATCCCGAGAGATCTTTTTCTTGACCTACTTGCTTGCCCGACGAACATTTTTCGCACGTTGAAACAGCAGAAGATCGCTAACTACGTGCCCTTGATCCGTTGAAGCAAGCTGTGTTATGTAGTAAAATAATGTGGGACTTTCTTCGTATAACTGCTCTTTGGGGGCTGGTTTATTAAGCACTGATATTCTTCTACTCCAATATGTTGCCATTTGTCCAAAGGTAAGTCCCTAGTCCAGGAGATTACTGTTACTCACAGCAGGTACCTTCGTGGCCCATTACTTTTTTTCGGTGTGGGACTCGGATTCAAACATCATTTAAGTCGATCCGGATGGCTGCAGTACCAACGCAACAAGACCTGGCATCATAGGTGGGCCAGGGTAGACTACGGAGAGCGATTCAGGTGCGTTTTCTGTCTATTTTGATTTCTTACAATAATTACTTACCATCTCAGATGTAGGTCATGTTTACTTCGTAGACCTACGCAGACATGGGATCTAGTAGTTCGACTCTGCATTGAACACTTGTGGGACAGCCAGGTGGGACATTCCTCTGGTTGGGTATGCAAGGATGGCGAGTTTGTGGCGAGTTCCTTTGCAATGTCGACTCTGAATCTTGTTGCGCCGGTGGATCACTCGTAGGTCTTCATTGTTTAAATAGTTCTATATGTTAGTCATTGTAGCGTTCGTTGTATTACATAGGTGACAATATACTGGTATTCCAATGCTCTACAAACCTATCGGAATAGAAAGAAAAGGAAAGATTAATGCTCTTTCCCAAGATAGGCACAGGGCTTGTTAGAACGAAATTGTTCTCGTAAAGATGCTTCGTTTTCCTGATGAAGCCCCGGGAAAGAATCGGGGACCCCGGTGCTTGCACCGCTACGATTCTAATATCAAGAACATTGCAGTAGCCTCTATTGAATAGCACAGACCGGGCAAGATGTCGGCAGCATCACCAGTTCCTCCAAAGCACACCGACACGGATTCGAAGCCCCCCCCCCCTCCGGTATCTTCCTCACCTGCATCTCACTCGTCACTCATTTTCCTTGCTCACCAATACTCCCAAATCAAATTCTGAGTTTCTACTGCCTCCATCAAACGAATCTCCGCTCACTGCATCATCACCAGCACCCCTCTCTGCCTTCCCTACTGTCTTCCTTCCCTCCCTCGCCCGCATAAACTCCCCCTTCCGAGTCTCCGCACGTACCATCCCACTGTTTGATGCTCCCAGCATCGACGCTGCAGTTGCAGTATCAACACCTATGAAGTATCTGAAGCCTAATGGGAGTTATCTGGCTTGTCTGATGAGGGATGTTGGATCCAGCGGTCGACAGCGGAGGGAGGGAATGAGAGTCCTGCAGAGGAGTGGACGGGCCTCAGAACGACAATTTCCAGTTCACGGCTCAGCTAAGGGAGGAGTTTACGATTGTGGTTGTCCATGAGCTGGATTGGGGCTCTCGTCTTTCCGACAACAATGTCCTCGACGCGCTCTGTCTTTTTTTTTTCAATGTTGTATACATGCCATCATCACTCGTCCAGACCGCATACTGGTCGGAAAAAGCTGGAATGGAGAAATGAAGGGAAGAATGAAACTAAGAACTTGCCGTTGTAAAGATATCCAGCAGTGCTTGAATATAAATCCCAGAGAACTTGTCCTCATTCTCCAGCGTGACTGGCACGAAAGAGCCGAGCACTATTCTCGTCAACTAAAGAGGGATGCATTGTTAGGGTGTGGAGTTCGCTGTGTAAGTAAAAACTTACTACCAAGTAAAATCATAAGGAATGTCGATCATGTTGTCGAATGATTTGGCTGATTCTCGGGCTAAAGTCTTGAACCCACAACCAAGTTGCCATCCTGGTAAGAAACGAAGAGCGGGATTCTGAGGGAAAGACGTCCACCATAAATTTACCTGTTACCACGGATCATGAGGAACAGACGGAAAAGTACAAGATGCCTGAAACGTATCAGGGTAGTAGATGCAATATTAAAGTTGCGGTTGATATCTTCGCTTAGCACAACGAAAGGATCATTGTTTTCCAGGACTAGATCATATACATGGTGAGTGAACCAGAGTTTGTCCAGAGAGCTTAGACCCGTGGTTTAGATCAGAGCTTGGATAATGAGGTACTTTCGAAGCTGTATACGGTCATTCAGAGAAGTGCTGAGCCGACGTAAAAACCTTCGAAGAACAGAAATCTGAACCAAGTACGCATGCTATCCTGCACGGCAGTTTAAACTTTAAGTAAGGCGAGAATCTTATCTGAACGTATATATACCGACTTGAAGGATATTCAACCACTCTTTTCAATAAACAAACTATTCGTCAGCACTTTCAAGCCATAGTCCCACAACACCATCCTAGTCTAAGTCGATTACAAATTTACAATGGGAGAATCCTTACTGTCAACACCCTCCAATGGGGATATACATTATCCACGATTTTTGGATATATAGATAAAATAAGTAAACATTATACAGCGGTCTTGTGAGGCCTGACTCAAAGCCTTTGGCTCCATATGACCCTTCTCAAAATGGGCTGTTTTCCTTTCGGTGTGTTGTCCTCGAGAGGCGTCGGAACCGAAGCTGGCAGGTGTTACGGCCTTTTTGAGAGTTGAAGACGCTAGAATAGATGCGTCGAAGAATCCTGTAGACACAGGACTCGGAAACCACGTCCCAGATTCCCATTGACGAATATGTGTTGTTTGTGGAATCGCTATGAAATAGCTGCCCGCACTTAGTCAGTGTGCGTGAACACCCACCGCTACTTGCTAGCTCAACTGCAGCATTCTCTTCAACGCAAACTGTCAGTCGGCGGCCTCCTTCCAGCAAAGCCCCTGTCGAGTCGGTGATCTATTTTCGACCTCAGGGATTTTGTATTGGTGGAATGAGCCAAAATACGGCCGTATCCATACGGTTGAAGTACGGTTGTCGAAGGAATGGTAGGGGACCGTTCAATGTCATTGAGGTCAGTAAATATGATCTCAATGATGCAAATTACACTTACATTTTGATGACAGTTATTCACTCTCGTCGTGAAACTATCCGTATACGGACAACGGAACGGACACGGTACGGATTTGGCATCAGCCGTACCGTACCGTGGGCAAGATTTTTCATACGGTCTACGGCCATATTGTTACGGTCGTATCCGTAACGGTACGGTGCACATCCCTAGCTGTCTAGTCATCCCAGTCTCAAACTAGAAGAAAGAAGGAGGATGCGTTTAACCTCTGATGCTGCTAGTGCTCTGAGTCACGACTTACATTGACGAGAATTGGAGTTTGGTTGGCAAGGATCCCGGTCCCCTTCGAGCCAGGTGTGTGATGCCCCTTGTGCGCTCACGGCAATTAGATTTGCGTAGAACAACTTTTCAACCCGATCCAACAATGATAATTCAAATAATATAACTAATAATCTTTGTGCCTAGTTTGGCATATGAATTTTAATAATTATTTCTGACTTCCTAAATTATAAAATTTAATTCCCATCATGGCAATCGCATCATTGATTAATAAAAGTCACAGGAGTTTATCCATATATATCCATAGATGGGTGTCAGGGGTGCTAAGGCACAATGTCATGACAACAGAGCGTACCAGTCATGTATTCCATACACAGGTCCTGGCTTCAAGTATGAGACTTGCAAAGAGTACACAGACTCTAGAGTACACTGACTCATTAACTGTTCGAACTTAAAGTGTTCTAGGGCTTATTTCACTTCAACTAGGCAACATCTTTGGTCTGTGGTCGACTTAGCATGTCTAGATCACTTTAGTCGGTGAGAGAGCACGAGGCCTTTGTATGCGGAGCAGTTCAATTAACTAGCAAGGCGCAAACGCAGGGACGACTCTTCTTCCTACTTAGTTCTTCTAGATTACTTATAGCTGCCCTTTTGGGGTTGACTTGGTAAACTTAATTCACTTCAGTCGAGGATATGCGATTAAACCAGTGATTGATTAGGTAGCTATAAGGCTACTAGCACAAACACGGGGGAATGCTTTCCTGCCGTTATGCGTCTAGTTGCTGCTAATTTATACGATTTCTAGCCTAGGTATAGGAGCTTGTATCTCAAAGTAATTATGGTACAAGCTCTGGGTATCAATACAAATGATGAGTAATTAATTTAGAAGTATTGCGCCATTCCGAAGTTTCTATTCAGTTGTGCAGGATGACTAGTCATTCTATTGCCGAGGAGTGCCCTACTGGTCCGTAGGAACCCCTCGCTTCTCCTTCATGCCTTGTCGCGTAGATTCCTATTCAATACTACGGCTTGCGCAGTATTTCGAGGGTGTAACCACCGATCATGATTGATCGTCGGACCGAGATTGTATTGCTTCGATCAGTATGTGATCTTAATTAGCTATCTCGGTGCCAAGTGTCGGTTATTCAGTTATTTCTAGGTTTAGTTGTGTTCTAGACTAAGTTCATTTTACTGTGTGTATCGTTGTGGACTTAGCAATCCTTTTCTAGGTTTATTCAAGTCGTCGAGATGACGAGTAATCTAGTCCTTCTGTGTTCTGCTTTATTGTTTGTATCTCATCTTGATGTGTCCCTTTGTTCCGACTGTAAATAGTCTTGTTTTGGGCAGGGAATAGCATTCAATGTTGAAGGCTTATAGAGTTGACTCATCTAGATGTTGCTTCTAAGTCCGTTCTGACACTGTACTGCTCACTATCTTATGTAGTATACTAGCTATCAGTGTAAAGCCTTCACTATAGCTCTCTGTACCGCTTGTAGACTGCGCTATTTGATAGAAAATCACAAAATCTACGGGTAGCCTGATACCAAGTGTATCAACGTCGAACAAGAAAGCCAACTTACTTAGTCACAGAGCAGATCACGAGCAAGGAAAGGAGGACAACAATGAGGTTATCATTCTCAAACCAGAACACTTCTGGGCATTGGTCATGCCAACAATCGAGGAAGTTCATACCAAAATCAAGCAAGCCACGCTCAACCACCACCGATGGGACAAGAACGTCTCTGTGTCCCTCAACCATGATCAAGGGATAAAGCTAAATGACAGTTTGATCTATTACGATCACCGTATCTATATTCCCCAAGATCATGCCTTGCGAGAGGAAATTATTGCAGCATCTCACAACCATATCATGGTGGGACATCCTGGCATTGAAAAGACCAAAAAACTCATACTACGAGAATACTGGTGGCCCAAGATGAAGAAGGACATAGAGAACTACATCTGCACCTGCAAAATGTGCCAACAAACCAAGACGAGCACTCAAGCAAAAGCAGCGCCACTTCATCCAAATGCCATCCCCTCCCAACCTTGGACACACATCTCTGTTGACATGGTCACTGGTTTACCTAGGTGCAACGGTCAAGACGCTATCTTAATGATCGTTGACCGATTCTCCAAGGAAATCATACCCATAGCATGTACCACAGAGCTGTCATTGGAAGGGTGGGCCAAAATTCTACGAGACGAAGTTTATGCCAAGCACAGAATGCCCCAGGTAGTCATCTCTGACCGAGGCACCGTGTTTGTCTCCAAGTTCATAAAAGACCTCTATGACTTGCTACAGATCAAGGCAAACACATCCACTGCCTACCACCCCCAGACAGATGGCCAAACAGAGCGAGTTAATCAAGAGGTTGAGAAGTACCTCCGGATATTCGTCAACCATCTTCAAGATGACTGGGTCGAATGGCTATCCCTCGTGGCCTTCACTCACAACAACCGCATACATTCTGCCACTGGTAAAAGCCCCTTCAAGGTTAACTACGGCTATAACGCTGACATCCTCCCTGGCGCCAAACCCAAGGCACCTTTCCGGATGCCTGCATCCACCACCTTCGTTTCTGATATACAGAAAATCCATGAAGAAGCCAAATGAGCTTTAGAAAAAGCTGCTGACCAGATGAAAGCCCAATATGACAAAAAGAAACAACCTGCAGTTGAGTATCAAGTAGGAGACAAGGTGTGGCTCAACACGACCAACCTGAGTCTCCCACAACCAAAGAAAAAACTCGCCGACAAACGCACAGGTCCATTTCTCATCGTCACAAAGAAGGGAGCATCAGCATATACCTTGAAACTCCCCTCAACCTGGCATATACATCCCACATTCAATGAGTCACTCCTCACCCCATATACGCCACCCACATTCCCTAACCAAGAACAGCTGCCTCCGCCACCACCAGACCTCGTCGATGGAGAAGAACACTATGAAATCAAAAAGGTTCTCAATAGTAGAGAACACAAAGTCCAAGGAAAAGCCAGAGAACCATGGCACTGGACTACAGATTACTTCGTCAAGTGGAAAGGCTATGGACCAGAACTGAACACATGAGTACGAGAAGGCGACATGGACGCCAATGAACTCATTGACGAATACCTTGCTGAACATGTAGATATGTTCAACAACGCAAAGGAGGATTGGGAATACCACACAGATCCAAGGACAGGGAAGAAACTCAGGAGTTGGGACGAGCTGTACGAGCTCTGGGACATATTCGGAGGACATGACGATCCTTCAACAGACACAAAATCACCGCTCGAACCGATGAGCATACCTTAACAGCAGTTGGGACGCCTGCCTTAACAAGGGGGTAATGTTACGATTTATTCATTTTTCTTATCTAAGCACCTCTTATCTTATCTTATCTTTAGCACTTACCTTATCTTATCTTTAGGATCTGCGACTCCATGGAGTCTTCACATTGACACGTAGTCACACTTGGTCACCATGTGTTTTGTTTGTCACTTTCTAACATGGTCAACTTATTATTAGGACTCTCACTTTAGTATATAAGTAGCATACTCAAAGCTGTATATTCCCTAGCTTTGAGCTAAAGTTTATTCATACCGAAACACAGTCATTCACGCTAAGTGCTAAAGCATTAGTCTTGGTTTTCTAACTCTACGAGACTCAACGGTGATTGTATGAACACGATACAACCGTTGCTTACTCTTGTTAGGATATCAGGTCTAACAACTGGTGACCACAGTGAAGAGACTCTGTGCATGCAGGCTAGAAATGCAACAGTGTTGAAGACACTGATCACACTCATACCCAACACTACACACACAAACCCTCAAGTTCTTGGGGGGATATTATGTAATAAAAGCAGATTGAAGCAAAACAACTAAACTCTCAGAATATATGATACACGTGTATAGTGATAGTGCTCATAGGGTATCTAGATCTCTCTAAGTCCAAAGGCTTTTATAACAAGAGCGGCAACAGATGTTGCCAGGCCTCAAGGCAAAGGTGTACTACAATACACAACACATCACCACACATCCACAAAACCCTTAATAAGTCTCATGCAACACACACAGGTGACTACAAACAACTTAAACACACCCTAAACACAACTTAAAGCTTGCACTTTAAGCAGAAACCCTTCAAAACACATCCGCTCAAGCCACAGGATTTGAACCCATGTGCTCAAGCCTCTAAAATTGATTATAGACCCACAGAGTTTGAACCTATGCGATCCAAAGACACAATAACTAAATAAACCCTGTCTGACAAGCCAAAGGGTTTGAACCTCTGCCACTTGCAGAAATAAGAACCCTCAAGTGTGCACTAATCAGACCACAGGGTTTGAACCTCTGCTGCCTGTAGCACCACACATTAAAGAAGGCCTCTGTATGAACAATAACCAAACCAAAGGGTTTGAACCTCTGCCCCCTGTAGCACCTCGTGTCACAAGAAAACCTCAAAACTCAAAAGTGCACCCACAATGATACAAATCTCTTATTCTCAGGTTAGAGTGCAAGTCAACCAATCACTCAAACAGTACACAAGTGCTGCATTAGCTTTCTACAACTCACGTGCTACTCAAGTCACTCAAATGTTTTCAATAAAAGGTCTATTCTCTCACTCAAAGCTATGAACTAATCCTAAAGCTAGAGCACTAAGCTGAGGGCTTTCATACTCCAACCAGGGGGGTCCAAAACTTGTACACTATTACTACTCTATGGTATTTATATACTATACACTCTACCAATTAATACAACCTTAAATAGTAACTCTCAGCTTGCAGAACTTCCTTTTCTGAGTCCCATACATGTCACCATAATCACACCATTGCTTGGTGCTTACTCAGAGCTCCAGCTTGAGGCCAGATCCTGGTCTTCTCAGTGGTGCAACATCAGTTAGCCATGCTACCCACATGTACTGATGTTGCCTAGTATCTCTCCAGAGTTGTAGTCTATCATGCAACTCGTCTTTATGGTAATAATATCTTCTAGTGATTTCCATGGTCTTCTAGGATAACCAGCTCCTAGTCTAGGCCTCGCATGCATCGGCCAAAGTCAGAGACATCGGTCTTACTCCAATTCTAAACACTCTGAGGTCTAGAGCACTAGCTACCAGTATAGCAGTGTCTTGTGTGTCATAGATCAAGGTTATGCAAAGTATCAATTATCTTCTGAGCTTCACTGGTTCTATTATTAGCACACATCCTCTGTGCATTGTCAGTGTACTCAGTGTCAAGTGCTGAGGCTTTAGACTTAGTGTGACCCTTATGGTATTGTTCTACAGTTAAGCCTTGAGCT
The DNA here is from genome assembly GCA_900157415.1 of Armillaria cepistipes. NCBI lineage: Eukaryota > Fungi > Basidiomycota > Agaricomycetes > Agaricales > Physalacriaceae > Armillaria > Armillaria cepistipes. The sequence goes on from FTRY01000002.1 coordinate 14,631, forward strand.
CCACTGAATATCACTCAAGGTATTGCATTGCCCACACTTAGGATATTGTGCTCTAAGGTATATCTCATTGCCTTAGTATCTGGGTTTTATAAAATGTATGTATTGATACATTTCATGAAATTACACATGTGAACACTTTTCAAGCATGTCAACAGTCCACAGACAGCAATTCCATTTTGGCTGAACTTCTACCACCACTGCTCCTCCTGTCATTGTTGTTGTCATGCTTAGCAGTGTTATCTGAGTGATTAGGTTTGTGTTCTGTGGTCCCTCCTGCCACCATCCCCAAATGAAGTTGATATCTTCTGTATGCCAAAAGGGCCATGAGTCACAGTGTGTGGCAGTGATTTGACTTTGTTGGTTGGTTGGGAGATGGGGGATATGTGCAAGCTAGGCAGTGACAGTGGCACTTGGGGATCAAACAAAATATACCATTGTCCTCCACAACATTGAAAGAGAAGGCCTGCTGAAGATGGCACTTGTTGGCATTGTAGTTGACCCAGGAAGAAGGGTAGTCACAGTTGTGATGGCAGTGGCAGGCTGAGCAGTGATGGTAGCATTAAAGGATAAATTGAGTGTACCACTGTTCTAAGTACATATGAAAAGTGATGTGCACTGAAAATGATGGTTGTTGGTATCATCATTGAGTGAATATGGTATAACAAAGCACTGTTGGTAGCAATTGCAAAAGGTGTCAGACAGTCAGACTGGAACTCAGCATGAGCAATTGAATGGACTATAGCTCACTGGCTATATCTTTGGGAGCAAAGGAGAGTATCTAGAAATGTTTAAAGAGACCAAGAAAGGGTTCAGTTGTAATCTGATGGCTTACCATGGCTTAGTTGCATTGTAATGGCCATGTTTAATAAAATTCATATTAAAGTCATTAGATGAAATGAACAGGACACACCAATAAGACCAATACTAACTGCACTTGACATCAAGTCAACTTTGAATGTGCAGTGGAAAGCAATGGGAATCTTCCACTTGAGGTTTGAGGAGAATTTGTAGAATGTATATAATGGAAAGGAAATATCTTTATATGCACAGTGAGTGATAGAGGTAGGATAAAGATTTATTAATAGTGAAGGCTGGTCAAATTTGGGTGGCTATGCACTATCTGTTTTGTTCTCCTCCTCAATCATCTACTCAACCCAAAGGCATCTGTGCACCACTATTGCTCATTTCTATGAGCAAAAGGTATGCTTTATTAGTTTTAAATACTAATACAACTGTCATAGGTACTTCTAATGCACTCCTGGATTACAAATGCACCACTCAAAACTCAAGAGCGCATCTGCAATGACACAATATCTCTTATTCTCAGGGTAGAGCGCAAGTCAACCAATCACTCAAACTGTACACAAGTCCTGCACTAGCTTTCTAAGCCTCGTGCGCTACTCAAGTCACTCAAATGTTATCAATAAAAGGCCTATTCTCTCACTCAAAGCTACAAACTAATCCTGAAGCTAGAGCGCTAAGCTGAGGGCCTTCGTGCTCCAACAAGGAGGGTCCAAAACTTGTACACTATTACTATACTACAGTATTTATATACACTGCGCTCTACCAATTGATACAACTTTAAATAGTAACTCTTGGCTTGTAGAACTTCCTTTCCTGGGTGCCGTGCATGTTGCCATAATCATGCCATACTATCCATGTGTACTGACATTGCCTAGTATCTCCTCAGAGTTGTAGCCTAGAGCGCAACTTGTCTTTATGGTAATAATATCTTCTAATGATTTCCATGGTCTTCTAGGACCACTAGTTTCTAGTTGTTAGACCCGATTTCCTAACAAGAAGTAGACAGTCAGCTGTATCGCGTTCGTACAATCACTGCTGAATCTCGCGAGGTTAGAAGATCAAGGCTAAATGCTTTAGCACTTAGCGTGAGTGTCTGGGTTTCGGTATGAATAAACTTTAGCTCGAAGCTAGGGAATATACAGCTTCGAGTACACTACTTTTATACTAAGTCAAGAGTCTGTAACGAGTAACAAGATGAGGGTACCGTGTTAGAAGATGAATAAGATAAATACATGGTAGCCGAGAATAAAGTACACGTCGGGCGAGTGTGACTTCATAGCGATGTGAAGACTCCGTGGAGTCGCGGATCTAAAGATAAGATAAGATAAGCGCTGAAGATAAGATAAGATAAGAGGCGCTTTAGATAATGAAAAGAAATAAATCGTAACATTACCCCCTTATTAAGGCAGGCATCCCGACTGCTGTTAAGGTATGCCCATCGGTTCTAGTTGCGATTTAGTGTCCGTAGAAGGGTCATCGTGCCCCCCGAATATGTCCCAGAGCTCGTAGAGTTCGTCCCAACTCTTGAGTTTCTTCCCCGTCCTCGGGTCTGTGTGATACTCCCAATCCTCTTTCTTACCGTTGACCATATCTACGTGTTCGGTGAGATAGTCATCGATGAGTTCATCGGCGTCCATGTCGTCCTCTCGCACCCAGGTGTTCGATTCTGGTCCGTAGCCTTTCCACTTGATGAAGTAATCTGTAGTCCATTGCCATAGTTCTCCGGCTTTGCCTCTGACTTTGCGTTCTCTGCTGTCAAGGACTTTCTCGATTTCGTAGTGTTCTTCGCCATCGATGAGGTCTGGGGGAGGTGGAGGTGGCTGTTCTTGGTTAGGGAACGCGGGTGGTGTATATGGAGTAAGGAGTGATTCGTTAAAGGTGGGGTGTATATGCCAGGTTGAGGGGAGTTTCAAGGTATACGCTGAAGCTCCTTTTTTTGATACAATGAGAAATGGACCTGTGCATTTATCGTCGAGTTTCTTCTTGGGTCATGGGAGGTTTAGGTTGGTCATGTCGAGCCATACCTTGTCTCCTACCTGATACTCAATAGCAGGTCGTTTCTTCTTGTCGTATTGGGCTTTCATTTGGGCGGCGGCTTTTTCCAGAACTTGTTTGGCTTCTTCATGGATTTTCTGCATTTCTGAAATGAAGGTGGTGGACGCAGGCATCCGAAAGGGTGCCTTGGGTTTGGTGCCAGGGAGGATGTCAGCATTATAGCCATAGTTAACCTCAAAGGGGCTTTTACCGGTGGCAGAGTGTACGCGGTTATTGTGAGCAAATGCCACGAGGGATAGCCATTCGACCCAGTCATCTTGAAGATGGTTGACGAATATTCAGAGGTACTTCTCAACCTCTTGATTTACTCGTTCGGTTTGTCCATCTGTCTGTGGGTGATAGGCGGTGGATGCGTTTGCCTTAATCTGTAGCAAGTCATAGAGGTCTTTCATGAACTTGGAGACAAACACGGTGCCCCGGTCAGAGATGACTACCTGGGGCATTCCATGCTTGGCGTAAACTTTGTCTCGTAGAATCTTGGCCCACCCTTCTGATGACAGCTCCGTGGTACATGCGATAGGTATGATTTCTTTGGAGAATCGGTCGACGATCATTAAGATAGCATCTTGACTGTTGCACCTTGGTAAACCAGTGACCATGTCTACGGAGATGTGAGTCCAGGGTCGGGAGGGAATGGTGTTTGGATGAAGGGGCGCTGCTTTTGCTTGAGTGCTTGACTTGGTTCGTTGGCACGTCTTGCAAGCGCAGACATAGTTTTCTATGTCCTTCTTCATTTTGGGCCACCAGTATTCTCGTAAGATGAGTTCCTTGGTCTTTTCAATACCAGGATGTCCCGCCATGATATGGTCGTGAGATGCTGCGATAATTAACCCTCGCAACGCATGATCTTGGGGAATATAGATACGGTGATCGTAATAGATCAAACTGTCATCTAGCTTCATCCCGCAATCATGGTTGAGGGACGCAGAGACGTTCTTGTCCCATCGGTGGTGGTTGAGCATGGCTTGTTTGATTTTGGTGTGAACTTCCTCGATTGTCGGCATGACCAATGCCCAGAAGTTTTCTGGTTTGAGGACAATAACCTCATCGTTGTCCTCCTTCCCTGTGTCATGATCTGCTCTGCGGCTGAGTAAGTCGGCTTTCTTGTTCGACGCTCCTGGTTTGTGGTGTAGAGAAAAGTGATACTCCACTAGTTCTGTTACCCAGCGGGCTTGACGGCAGTTCAGTTTCTGGGGTTTTCGGAAATACTGGAGATTCTGATGGTCTGTCCAGATTTCGAAATCCTGAGCCGCTCCCATCAAGTAGTGTCTCCACTCATCGAGTGCAAGCATAATTGCGAGCAGTTCTTTGTCGTAAATTTTGTAATTTCGCTCTGTTACCGTCAGAGACTTGGATAGAAACGCGACTGGGTGCCATTTTCCATCCTGCTCTTGCGATAACACATCACCTATCGCTCCTTCACTGGCATCCGCCTCAATGCGGAATTTGCCATCTTCTGTGGGTATTGCCAGTACCACTTCTTCGGCCAACAACCTCTTCAACTCCTCGAAGGCTTTTTGCTGCGCTTCCCCCCATTTCCATAGATCGTTTCCTGTCAGCTGTGTCATGGGTTTGACCACTTTGCTGTATCCTTTAATGAAACGTCGGTAGAAATTTGTGAAGCCTAAGAATGACTGTAACTGCACTTTCTTGGTGGGCACGGGCCATTCTGCTATTCCGGCGATTTTGACTGGATCCATTCAAATGCTGCCTTCACTGATGATGACTCCGAGGTACTCCGTCTCTAAGGTCTCGAACTCGCATTTCTCCACTTTAAGGAATAGCTTGTTCTTTTGTAAGACCTTCAAGACTTCGCATGTGATGTGCTGATGTTCTTCCTTGGTTTTTGACATGATTAGAATATCATTGGGCACCGGCAACTCTCGGTTCCGGACCATGAGCTGACTAAGCCCATTTTCGGCTATTTTGATGGCAAATTAAGTTCAATTGCTTCAATTCTTATTAATGGATTGTCCTACTGCCTTGTAAAGCTCCATACAAGTTTAAGTAGTATAGCTACACTATTTTACTTGGAATAGAACTCCTCTTCACTGTCATACTGCCCATCAACACCAACATCTATGACCTCTTCTTGGCTGCTTTCAACTTCAGCCTCTGCTCTTTCATTGTCAGCCTCCACTGCCAAATTCCCTGCCACTTCGTACTTAGCTATGGCTGTCTGAAGATGTCTGTATCTAGATTCTCGATCACCTCTGCCTTTGGCACCTGATTTAGCTTTTGGAATGTCCAATCCTGAACCACTTTTTCCATTCTTTATATGCCAATCCAACTGCAAATCCAATGCTGCTACTGTAAGATATCCTTTTGCACCACGCCGGACTTGATATGCTTCCTCCAGTGCCTGAGAAGTCTGATAAGGATCACATCCATCAACAGCTTCTTCTGCACGTGCAATCCTGGCAGCACGAGTACGATCTTTGTCAGCATTCTGGGCAGTGACATCCTTCATATGCTGAGCCATTTTATGTTTGATAGCACGATTATGCCCAGAGCTGTTCTGCTCACGAATGAGTTTTCGTAATGCTTTGTGCTCCTCAGGTGTGAGGGACTTCAGGTAACTGGAAGCTCCATTTTTCCGGTACATTTGCAGAGCATTGAAATAATCTAAGGACATATTTGGCCGCAAACGAGCTGCCTGTCTCCAGTTACCAAATGCACCTTCATTCAAGTCATTTGTTGATTCCATCCAGGCACATTCAATCTGCTCCAAAGTTGCGGTGTCAATTGCTCCCCCTGCCAAGAATTCAGAGGTGAATCTTTCCCAAGTCTCTAGTGCTCCAGTACAGAATGAAACAAGTAGCAGAGATAGGTGAGGTAGCTGGGGCTTGCGCTGGAGAACAGCATATATAGCCTCTGGCATCTCCCATAGTTTTCCATCCAATGAGCCAGTTTCATATGACATGTCAGGGCCCAGGAGTAGATCAGGATCAGCAATGATTTTACGCAGGTGGGATTTTACTCTTTCATGCAGAGGGCCCAATTTAAGCACATTTGTCTCACTCCGGAGAGGGCCACATATTTCACGCATATAGGGAACCCCAATGGCCTGGTAGTAGATTGTGATGACTGCAAATTCATGTTGGGTTGGGTTATCCTCACACCCATGTTTAACATTGCGCTCCATATGATTCAATGTTCGGCTTGCTTTGTTTTGTTCAACATAGGTCAAGAATTGGAGAATAAGATCAAGATATGTGATAATTATTGCACATGCCTCAGCATGAGATTGGAAGCGGGTATTGCTTGTATCAGGGAAACAGAGTGTAAAACCCATCTCAAGATCCCAAAAATATCGAAGTGTGTCTTGCTGACCACGCTTTCGATCCTTGTGGCGAAATACAGCACCCGCAAGACTAGAGACCTTGATTGCCCCACCCTGTGTACGCTCTTCTGCACGTTTTGCAGCAGTGGTTCTTGCTCCAAGATCTGCAGCTGCTGCATTGTCCCGATTGTACATCTTTATTGGACCAGAAATACCATTCTCCTCCCACCATCTTGACATATGAGTGCATCCTCCCTTGAATGCATTCATCTCTTTATGCATACAGCATCCAGCCCATATCAAGAGATCAATATCCTTCTTCTGACTGTCATCCAATATTGCAAATTCAGCTTCTCCCAGTTCAAAGGCAAACCTGCGAAAGGCTTCATCATGGCGTATTTTTCTTTGATCCTGGGAAAGACCTTCCCAGGTTTCAATTCCACCTGCATCAATAATAGCATCCTGTGACACCTTGAATAGAATATCAAGAAGTTCATGTGGTGTTGACTTGAGTATTGTTTTCTCCCCATGCTTCTCCCGTTCACATCTCTGCTTCCATGTCTGCAAAAGTCGAAACAGCTTCTTCTGGTCCTCTGCATGATCTGTATGCATTCCAGTGACTGCAATCCAGAAATCTCGAGCATCTTCTTCATTCTGACAGCGAGGGCTACACTTATAAATGCTGTACAGATCATCAACCAGATTTACCCATCCCTCAAGCTGAGTTTCACTTGTATGGTTGACTGCCATTTGAATTCCAAGGAAAAACTGTGCCTTGTGGTTATTTTCATCAATAACGGTTGCATGGTGTGATTCTAAATTGTTATTTTTGTGAGTGGTACCATCACCACTTATTGTTATTCCTGGAATGATAAATGAGTATAATTATTCATTATACAGGCCATTAATAAGACATACCTTTTGCATTTTTCATGCATTGAACAACTTGCATCTTTGCTGCAGCCCCTCCCTCCTGTACAATCCGACGTGTACTCCGGTCTGAAACACTCCCTTCAATAGGAACTCCTAAGTGATTGGCCATCCTATTCAGAACACTAAGAACTCGCTCAGGATTGACTCCATCTTCAGCAATAAGGACATTGATTAATTCACGTGTGTCATCAGGAATAACACCCTTGTTCTTCAGTTGGAGAGAAGGGCCATCAGTGGTGGATTCTGCAAGGATATTTGATGTTGTAGTTGTTATGGCATTTGCAATGCGATTTGGAACCCGTTTGATCTTTGCCTTTAGATTGTGAAGCTGCTTCTTATCCTCAGCTCTCTCCTCTGCCTGATGAGCTATTTTAGACATCATAACTTCAGACTCCTTGGCTAGATGGGCAATCTCTTCCTCCAACTCTCCAATGTGTGCACCCTTCCTGCTCAAATCCTCTGCTTGCATCTCTATCCTTTTCTGACTGCGTTTCAGCTTCTTCTGAGAACCATATAGTCGCTGCTGGTAATTCTCGGCACGTTTACGTGCCTGGGAAAGTTCTGTCAGGTCTGACGGAGCTATATTCTCCATTCCTGATGGCATGGATCCATCGGCATCTGTTGATATTTCATCAGAAGTGTAAAGAGCAGCCCTGCACCTTGCAAATTGATATTTTCGCCCTGCGGATTGCTGTTTTGTGGCACCAGAATACCTTAAAGAGTTAGAACGATGCCCCATGATGTGTACCGTATGCTTGAAAGATGTGCAAAGGTGCAAAAAGCGGTGTGACACGTTTGTTTGGTTCTGCTTGCAGTGCCTTCGGACTGCTCATCCAAATGTACCTCATACAAGCTTCCACATTGCTTGTATCACTTTGAAAAAATTACAGGAAATCATTTTGAAATTAAATACATGTATTGTCCAGAGCACATTTTTTTTAAAAGTACTTTTAATGCCATAAATGCACGGAAAATATGGTTATACAGGGCTTAAAAAATAAAGTGCTCTGAACAATACATGTAAAATTATTTTCTGAGTAAAAGACTCCTGCAAAAGTAGTCATGAATCTTCCTTCCTTGACCTGCAGTAGGTGCATCCATGAAACTGGTATATTTTAGGCCCTGATCAGGATCGCTCGGAAGCCCAATTTAGGCGGGAGTTGCTGGTGCCCAATATCATCAAGGTAGATTGTAATGGCGCCAGATGCAATGAGATCTTTGAAGATGTCATTCATCATCCATTGGAAGGTCGCTGGTGAGTTGGTAAGCCCAAAGAACATAACCGTGGGTTCGAACAATCCTCGATTAGTTCTGAATGCTGCCTTCCACTTGTCGCCACTCTTGATGCGAACATTGTTGTATCCCCACCAAATATCAAGCTTGGAAAAGAGCTTGGCGCCCCATAGTTTATCCATAAGCTCAGAGATGAGAGGAAGCGGGTAACGGTTTTTAATCGTCATCTCGTTGAGCTTGTGATAATCTTGTATGGGTCGTAGCTTGCCATCTTTCTTTTTGACGAAGAAGAATGGTGAAGCCATCAGTGACTTTGATGGTCGGATTCATCCGCTTGAGAGGTTTTCGTCCAGGAATTTGTCGAGCTCAGCCTGTTCATTGTGATTAAGAGGGTAGACTTTGCAGTCAAGGTTGGCGTTTGCGTTGGGAGTGAGTTCGATAGCATGGTCCCACGTCTTTGGCTCGGGGAGTTCGTCGAAATTCTCTTTTTCAAATAAGTCGGCAAAATCCCTACACCATTCTGGGACCATTTCCTCAATTGTCTTGGCTTCCTTCCCTTCGCTAGCTTTGGTGGCAAGGTCATTCGCATGATGAGCGTGTATGAGGATAGCTTGTGTGAAGTCTATTGCGAGAATGGTGTCTCCCTCTTCCAGCTCCTCATCCCACTTGTCGTCGAGATCTGCATCTGGTAGTGCGAATGGGGACTTTCAGCATTGGCACCTGGCAAATGTCAATCCCCCCGACTTCCAATTAATGATTGGGTTGTGTCGGGCGAGCCAGTCATGGCCCAGGAATATCTGTCTGTCGCTGAGTTCTGTTATGGCTAAGTCTATTCGCTCGGCATGATCCCCAACTCTAAGTCAGATCTCAGCGTATTGGGTAATTGATCCCCCTTGATTACGTGTTCCATCGGCATTGTAAACGGGAATGGGTGCGGCGGTGGCATGGGTTGTGGCTGAGCAGGTTGCCCACCTCCACCTCCCCCTCCAGATGAGGAGCCTGCACCTGCAAATGGTCTGTAGCTGCTTGCATACGTTCCAGGTGGTTCGTTCCCTCTGACGTAGGAGAAGGCAGTGACTGAGGTGTGGGGAGGTGGTACTGGTGGTTCGTTGGGCATTGGCATTTGGATGACGGCTTCTGCTACGATGTCTTCATAAGGAGCCATGGGTACCATTGGTGCGTTTAGATGGATTTCATTGTACAGGAGGCAAGTGTTCCTTTCTGCTTCGTACTGTAGAATGTCGTCTGCTGGTAGGTTTCTATTTTTCTTCATAAAATAATCATTCCCAGCTTGGGTTTGCCCCCAGGCTAGAATGAATGGTAACTCATAAGCATAATATTTGTAAAGCTCACGATACTCAGCTCGTCTTAATCTGATTGGGATGGCGACACTGAGATCCGTAGCTGTTCTCTGGTGAAATTTGATGGATTCAGGCAGATCCATCTCTGGTAGAGGTTCGTGGATGGAGCGTCGGCTCAGAGGTTGTGTCTGAGTTTGACCTTCCATCGGGGTGGGGGGTCGTGTCTGGGAATGGTGTTGGGGGTCGAGGGAGCTCCTGGAGGGTGCCCTCTTCGCTGGTCTCACTGGTGAAGTACTCATAGTATCGTGACTCAGGGGGTGCGAGTGACTCCGGTGGAGGTTGTGGCTCTGCTCTGAGCTGTCGGTCGATTCGCCCCCAACATCTACGGTGTAGTCGGGGTCGACGTGGCGGCTCGATGACATTTGACCAGTAACTGCTGTCGTTTGGAACTGGGAGGGTTGAGCCACTGGCAACGGGTTCCTTGATCGGTACAGGCTCAAGTGCCAGCTGCCAGGTCATGACTGGTTGATCCCAGACATTGGGCGCTCCTCGGTGCTGTGTGTAGGGTGAGACTGGGGGAGGGGTTCTGTGCTCAGGCGAGCCATCGCGTGGGTTAGGGATATAGGCACTGAGGGGGATGGTGACATTATCCCAGAACTCGCTTGGGCTGACCGGGGCTGAGGGTGCTGCAGGATTGGCATCCCAAGTATGGTCACGGGTGGGAGGGGCGGTGACTCATATGTCGCGGCCCATGTCGAATCCCCTGCCATTCTCTCTGTAATGGGCGTACTCGCCGGGTGAAGGGGCGTATGGGTGATCATTGGCAGAAGTGGTGGGTGAGATGACAATGACAGGTGTGCGCCTTCGGGGAGGGGTAGGAGGCCTTGGCACAGGGTGGATGGGAGGAATCGACTGAAGAGATTCCTCCTCCGACCTCGAGATTCTGTCGAACTCGTTGAGTGGGATCGGTCACCGTGGTAAGGGTGCGACGATTCTGGGTGGTCGCTGCTCGAGTGGGATACCATAGTATGGGTCTACAGGACTGGGAGGTGTGGGGGAGTTGGTAGGGACTGTGGGGTTCGGGATCCTCCGTGCTTGTAACTGTCGGTGTTGGATCCTAAGTACAAGCAGAAAGGCTATGGAGAGGAAAGTGGCGCTGGGGATTCCTAGTGCGAGTGCAAGGATAGTAGCGTCGTTGCTGTCCATAGAGACGTTCCGTGAAACAGAACATTAGGCTAGGGCTCCGTGAAACAGAGTGCTAGGGTAACTGGAAAGCTTCGAGCTAATTGTTAGACCTGATTTCCTAACAAGAAGTAGACAGTCAGCTGTATCGTGTTCGTACAATCACTGCTGAATCTCGTGAGGTTAGAAGATCAAGGCTAAATGCTTTAGCACTTAGCATGAGTGTCTGGGTTTCGGTATGAATAAACTTTAGCTCGAAGCTAGGGAATATACAGCTTCGAGTACACTACTTTTATACTAAGTCAAGAGTCTGTAACGAGTAACAAGATGAGGGTACCGTGTTAGAAGATGAATAAGATAAATACATGGTAGCCGAGAATAAAGTACACGTCGGGTGAGTGTGACTTCATAGCGATGTGAAGACTCCGTGGAGTCGTGGATCTAAAGATAAGATAAGATAAGCACCGAAAATAAGATAAGATAAGAGGCGCTTTAGATAATGAAAAGAAATAAATCGTAACACTAGTCTAGGCCTTGCACACATCAGCCAAAGTCAGAGACATCGGTCTTACTTCAATTCTAAACATTCTAAGGTCTAGAGCGCTAGCTCCCAGCATGGCAGTGCCTTGTGCATCATAGATCAAGGTTGCGCGAAATATCAATTATCTCCTGAGCTTCGCTGGTTCTATTCTTAGTGTGCATCTTCTGTGCATTGTCAGTGTATTCAGTGTCAAGTGCTGGGGCTTTAGACTTAGCGTGACCCATATTGTATCACTCTACAGTTAAGCCATGCACTCCACCGAACATCATTCAAGGTATTGCATTGCCTGCACTTAGGACATTGCGCTCTAAGGTATATCTCATTTCCTCGGTATCTAGCTTTTATAAAATGTATGTATTGATACATTTCACAAAATTACATGTGTGAATGCTTTTCAAGCATGTCACCATTCTCATCCCCAGATCCCCATACTGGCATGTATACACTCACCCAGTCAACACAAAATCACAACATCTATGCACAAATCATCGAAGCAAGCAGAATCATCCAAAATTGCCATCTTCAACTGAAATATGGTAGGATAAAGGATCTCACTTGGACAATGGATAATGTCATGGACTTGTGTCACACATTTTATTTCAACACTTACTGCAATTTGCATTTGTTTTGTATGCTTTGAGTAGACCATAATAAAAAGCTTTGGACTCAGTACTATGTTCTTGAAGTATCACAAATTGAGTGCTGTTAGCCTGCATATGAAACTGGGATGATGTCACAGAGGGAGGGACTACAGGGCTATGGGCTATATCAGTATGTAGGCCAGTGAATCTATATATGGCACAATACCTTGTCACATCCTACAGAGCATTATATATCCTGGTGAGAACTATATTGCAAGGGCAGGTCTATGGTAAGTAAAAGCATTTTCCAGATGCCATCACCAGCCTTGTCACCATATACAGATAGTTTTATGATGACAGTGAATGACTGTCATCAAAATGTAAGTGTAATTTGCTTCTTTGAGATCATAATTACTGACCTCAATGACATTGAACAGTCCCCTACCATTTCCTCAACAACCATACTTCAACTGTATGAGTATGGCCATATTTTGGGTTATCAAAAGTGCTCACAGTACAGACCCATTAGTCTATTGTTTAACATGGCAGAGGGGGGAGGGGTTTTACTTGCAACTGCATTATTACAAAGCATGACATACAGTGATTGACAGGTCAATGCGACACCATCAGTCACTGAAACAGTTAATTTATCCTTCTTCCCCTCCATTCTGTTGCTAAATTCTGCTGTATAATTTGAGATATGCATGTTACAGATTTTATAAGCATTCTTGGGGAATTTTAGATCTGCAACTGACACCGTGAAAATTTGAGCAATGGGGCAGATTTGGCAGAGGTTTGCCATGTGGCCATTTATCAGTCAATGAAACACTATAAATGATGAATATCTCAGTTGATACTATTTCAATCCACTTCATATTTGGTATGGACATCACTGAGTAAAATTAATAATTTTCTAGCTACTTTATTTGAGGAACAAAGAGAGCTATGGAGAATGGGACAGAAAACAATTTCCGGTGTTCCAATGACCGGTCAATAACTGTAATTTGATTGCCATGAGTCAGCACTGCTCCAAATGGAATCCGATTTGAGGATCCCAGCGGCAAGTTTAGAGTGCCGATTACAAGCCAGTCAGCATGTCTGGACGCATGTACCACCCTTCCCTTCATAATAAATTTGTTTTATGTGATAAGAAACTTTATATAGTAAATAAATAGCCTTCTATAGTCTTCAAACGCATCCCAAGACCCTGAATAAATCAGTTATGTGCTGCCAGCTGTTCCATTAAATTAGTAATAACCAGGTTGCAAGGCAGATGGCCCGATTAAGCAATAGACTACATACAGACTGTCCCTCCCTTCCATCAATAGGTCTGTATCGTTGTCTGTCTACAAGAGACTACAGACCTGTATCCGTATCCACTGTACATAGCCACCATGATATGGATATGGTGCACATCCCTAATACCGCAAGCTGTTCCCCTACTTTGATGAGGAATCCAAGGCTTCTGAAGTTCATGATACAAGCTTGGATGATACATCCCAAGCTTGTTACGAAAGTGTTATGGCAGTCCATCATAGCAAACACTGTTGCACTGACAGACTGCGGATTTTGTCTATCACTTGATTGGAATACAGGTCCAGGTGAAGTCAACTCGTACTACTTGTCTCTAATTATAAGCTCAGCATGCTGATCGGTATCTGTTGGAATAAGTATGCGAGAGAGTTCGAGCAATCCGGCATTCCGGCATGCTGAGTAAGAAATCGATTCAATAGAAATTATTAGCATAAGCGTAGTTTAGTATAAATATAGGAAGTCAACAGGCAAACTCCTCATGAGTTTGTAACCCAAAGACTACAGGTCTAACAAGCATTGTACTGAGGTATAGCCTTATGTCCAACAGTATCATTATCAAGCATGATGGAATAGCTGAAATTGAGCTGAAGAAAGCCAGACCTGAGATTTGTAATGATTAGAAATGTACGTGATAAATAGGAAAGCATCTCACATTATAGAGGACGTAGGAGATACGATCTGCAGGGACGGTGCGAAACAGCATAAAACGACCTCCTACTACTATTGCACCTGAGATCAGGAAAATCTGGGCAACGATGGTCTGAGAAATGACTCCCAGCCACATCGACCACATCAGGAGAAAGATCATGCTGATCCTGCTCGCAGTAGGCGCTACAATCGGTAACATTTTACGGCCCTGGATGCGATCCCCCGGTACATCTTGAAAATCTTGAGCGTGTATAGTTGTGAGGACAATGAGAGCGCCTCTGAGTATTGCCTCAGAAGTTGAATCGCCCAACACTCCATGTGTACCTACCTTGAGAGGTTAAATAATGTTAGATGAAAGATTGAACATTAATACTTGCCTGCGACAATGGTACATGCACCAGCTTGGAACGAGTAGTATCCCAGGCCATTGGTAACATTTTTGGTAAACCAATGTGCATCCAACCCGAGCTCGTTGCTCATCAAGATCCCGATAGTCAGCAAGACACTGGGTCGAACAACGCTGAACAGGTACGATAGACCAAGGCATGCGACTGCTAAAGCCCATCGCAGAAACCTGGCTTTCGAGCGAGAAATACGTCCGGCAGCGATAGGTCTCCAAGGCTTGTTCAGCAAATCCTCTGCTTCTCCGGTAAGCTGGTTGGAAACGCAGAATTGAAGGAGATGGAGGTAGAGCCAAAAACCTGCTCTCGCAACCGAATAGAGCCCAGGCGGATGCGATAATGAAGTAGCCGCAAAGAACATCTAGTGACTGGTATATTAGTGGTTCCAGACCTGGTAAAAGTGCGCGAGAACGTACGACAGGAAAAAATGTCGTTTTCAAATCGGATTGCGTGAACAAAAACAAGGTAACGAGGGCGTCCGTCATTTTTTTCTGGTCTCAAAAAACGAATGCCCTTGGACATTTAAGCTATCGAAAGAAAGGGTCCAAGCCTCATCCGCACATTTGGGCGTGCCGACTGAACTAGCAGTTTCTAATTGTGGTACAAGCGGAGCTGCGTGAAACATAGCTGAATCGCTAGATGATTGCCCCGAGATGCAGGGCGGACCAAACTCCGAGTTTGCCTTGACTTGACTTCGCCCAATGCCTGTATGTTCTGACAAATAATTCCGTTCGCCCAGGTCTGCACTTTGTCATGAATCATAATAACAGCATATTCGGAGCAGCTCTGAAATCCGGGAGAAGTGGATGCGAACCTTTGACAGATACAAGAAGCTGTTTTGAAATCAGTTAAGGAGTCTGGTGAGCCGTAGAATTGTCGACGGTCGTCCATTTCTACCTTGCTGAATACTTTGACCTATGAACAACTAGTCATATCCTGTAGGAACATTGGCATGTATTAGCACCACGATTCGATTCTGTGATCGTACCTTCCCTTGAATTTTTGCAATCCAGTAGTGGCAAGATCAGCCATATTCCGGCTTAAATTATCGGCCTCGTGTAGAACCCGCACCTTGAAGACTTGTCCCTCTGAGTCGACTATTGACGGAGACTAGTTACACCGCCATCATGGAGTCGTTGAACTTTCTACTTCAAGTTCTCGTCCGGTATCCCCAAATGTGAGATAGCTTGACCCGTCCCTCTGAATGATGGAAGCGGAATATTGATCGGCAATGTCATTCCTCAGGATGGAAGCTCGAATGATGAGGTATCGGGGAATACAACTTACGTGGAAACATACAACATCTCATACACCTCCACTTCACTCGGAAATGAAAGGGTTAAGGACCTCAACAGGCTCATAGAAGCACCGAAGATCATGGAACTTGGCCACGACGGTAGCGAGGGATTCCGAAGACAAAGTGGTAGTCAAAACGCGAGTTACACCGCACATTTTTTGGGACAGGGTGATTGATAAACGATGTCAGCGAGGGATGGATGCGATTAACGAGGCTTAGAGTCAACATTCCTTCTGTCCTTTGACATTGCAAAGACTCGGCACCAGATCTTAGACTGCGCCGGATACAAGTCTGCCAACTTATGGTCTCCCCCAGACTCTCAAAGAAAAGAAAGTCGGATGGTCAACGACGATGTCAGCAAGACAAAACGTCTCCCTTATTTGCCAGACTTTTATGAAATACGCCCTTTTCCTGTAAATGACATGACATTGGGAGATATCAGGTGACCGGACCCTTCAGGTTGAAGATCGGAAAACACAGAAGACGGACGTACATAGCTAGGAAGAATGCGAAAACGGACCCTAACTTCAGGTTGTATGTGTGTTTGCGTCGGGGATACCTGTGATCCTGTTAGAGAACTTGAATCACGGCTTCCGGTGCACAGTCTAACGTTCCATCCACGCTGAGGGTACATCCATATCGCAATGGAGAAAGCAGAGTGGAATCTAAATAGGCCTCAGGTTTGTTTCTTGCCCAATTGACAGAGCCGCTCTAGATGAACACGATCAGGACGGGCCGCGTTCAGTTGTCGCAAGATGAATCAGCTTGTAGTCAATATGCCGTTCGCTGCAGGTGCATGGGTCTGGCATAGCCTAGGTAAGAAGTGCCATTGTGGGAGCGACAACCGGTGATATACGTCAAGGCTAGTTCCCCCAACAGCTGGCCATCCGTCAACCATCATGAAATTAGCGACGCTCGCATCAGGAAAAAGGCCAATGCTACGTACCCGGGTGCCAAGCCTACGTATCAGCGGTACACTCGGTAGCTTCGGTAGCCCTTTGCCAAGAGGATGTAGCTCTTAGTACCACTGGGTACCTCATTCATGGCTGGTACGTACCTCAGGATATACTACGTTTCCTTTGCAGCTTGAATCACATCGAAGGAGTTTGAGAAGAGAGCGGGGTCTAACGTGACTGGATTTTACATTCATGTCGTAGTAGTACATAAGGGAGGTGTGCTACGAGGGTATCTGAGCTACGTACACGAGGTAGCTAAACGTAGCACACTGGTTTTTCCCTGATGCGTATTGCTGGTCCCCGTAGCACTCATCGCAGCACAGACGTACACCGTCGAGCCCATCGTGAATAGCGATGACGTGACACAGTGCCACCACCATTTCGCACCAGCCGCTCCGCTGCATCTTCAAGTGCAGCTGTCTCCACCAGCGCAGCGCTTCACCCTCACTGACTGACCAGAATCGACGAAAACATGGTATTCACTTGTCCAACCGGCTCTCTGCTTGCAAGAAGTACCTGCCGTCAGTAAATAATAGGGCATCCTTGGGCGTGATGATTGCGCATCCTGCTTCGACATTCAACGTCAAAGACAGCAGATACCAAGATGAATTATACCAGCAGATCCATTAAATCCAGATATAAATGCCCGCCGTTCATCATATTCTGCGATGTATTCACTGCTGTCTGTACATGGTCATCAGTGTGAGCAGCCATGCAGGGAGGTCCATTACTCACGTTGGTCCTCGCTCAGAACGACGTACGCATTCACATCGTTCTCCTTCTTCCCCATGAGCTCTCTGAGCTTCGCTAGCTTCTCGGACGTGTTCACAGTCGCACCCATGGCTGCTGCAGACGATGAAAAGCGAGATCTTGGCATCAGAAAACGGAAACTTCGACAATAACGAAGGAGCAGCATGTACTTCAATGCGGTATCCGTGACCCAATAACGCGAAAATGTGCCACGAAGGTGGCGATGAGGATGATGGCTGACGGTGGTGGTGGTGGTGGTCTGGGACGAAGGGCGTGCAATCAAACTTGTTCCGTAACGGTGACGTCGACCGCTGGAGATCAACCTTTCTGTCCACTACCAAGACTGTCGTCGAGACGACCCTGTTCGTGGGCAAAGAGGTCGATGTCCGGTTTCACGGGCTCGCGATGTATGACAAGGACGGACACTCTGACTGGCACCACGACTCGACCCACGGGAAGGACCACTACGCCACCGTCCTGAATGCATAGTTTGGCACTGCAGAGAGCTTATTCCTCAGGCTGCGCAGGTCTGAAAATCCTGCGTTTCGAGACTGATCTAGGTGTGGTGCCTTACTGCGGGAGTCGGGCAAGCAGTCGTCGTTACTGTCAATAGTATGCTGGCAGTGACTGTCCAAAGCAACGGCCAGAGTCTGTGGTCAGAGCGCGCGATTCCAGCACGCATATATGCGGTCAGAAAGTGGTTCATTCGCCGTAGCAGGTAGTGTCGATGTCGTCGATTCCGAAAGTCTAGCACGTCAGGAATGATATCAATTTCGTCGTCAGAGCTGACAGTGAGTGTGCTTAATCGAGACGGCAGCGGTCGACGTCACCGTTACGGAACAAGTTTGATTGCGCGGCCCTTCGTGCCGGACCACCACCACCGTCCGCAATCATCCTCATCGCCACCTTCGTGGCACATTTTCACGTTATTGGGTCACGGATATCGCATTGAAGTACATGTCGCCCCTTCGTTATTGTCGAAGTTTCCATTTTCTGACGCCAAGATCTCGCTTTTCATCGTCTGCAGCAGCCATGGGTGCGACTGTGACGAAGCTCAGAGATCTCATGGGGAAGAAGGAGAACGATGTGAATGCGTACGTTGTTCTGAGCGAGGACCAACGTGAGTAATGTCCTCACTCTCCGTCGAGGATATCGATATCGGTATCGTAGCTGTCATCGTCGGGAGAGGGTTTAAAGTGGTCGAGCTGCTTGATGGTGAGTTATCGTTTCTTTGCACTTGCTTCATTTGGCTTACGGAGTAGGCAGTCCTACCGTCGTTGACGTTGTCGCGTCATCGCTAGTCGTGATGGCCTCGATGCTGTAAATCTGTGCCGCGACTAGGGCAATTGTTATGGATATCGGGTATCTGCCGACTCAGTCCATGAGTCAACACATGCCTGTACTCGGGCTTCTCGGTCTTAATGGTGACTCGCTCGTATCTTCTGTTACTTTCTCTACTTTTCTTACAGATACTAGAATACATTAGAACATTGTAGAATAATAATGACTCGAACAATTCCTAGTATATAATACTGTACATACCATTGTATCAGAAGCAAATCCAATCTATTACTTTCAATACCCTCACACTGTGTGAACCCTCAGCTACGCCTAGCGCTTTCCAATACCAATCCGAAGGTTACGCTTAGCGCTTGCCTTCACCTACGGCCTGTAATAGCTTCGCGCTTGCAGGCTTCTGTATCGGTTTTCCCCTCGGTAATAGCTCCGCGCTTACCAGCTACGTCTTACAGTAATTGCTTCGCGCTTACTGATCCCATTAACCTCGCAAACCGGATCACTCAGGTCTCCTCACGAACCCTTGCCGGAATCCATTCTATTCCCTAACAACGTACATCATTTCTATTAATCCTACCTCGATTCGATCATCGCTACTTGCCTCGTGCTCGCATATCCGATTTCGGCAGATTCCTAACAGCAATGGGGACCAGGCGTACGAGCATCGCTATCTTCATGATGGTCGACGGATGGCCAGCTGACGGGGGAGCTAGCCTTGATGTCTATCTGATGCACCGGTTGTCGCTCGTGTCGCTCCCACAATGGTACTTCTTACCTAGGGCTTCAGTTTCCCATGTATTTGCAGCGATCGGCATATTGACTGCAAGCCGACTCATTTTGCGACAACTAAACGCGGTGTTAGACGAGATACCTGTGCCAATACCATGAGTAGTGAGCTTCTCAGTCTCGGAACACGCATTGAGAGCGACTGAGGAGAGAAGAGAAAGGAATCGCTGTATATAAGTCGCGTAAGAGTCACGTGCATCCAAACGCCCCGACATCCGAATGAGTACCCCAGTACTTCTTCCAACACGCGGCCCGTCCTGGTCGTGGACATCTAGAGCGGCTCTGTCAACTGGGCGAGGAACAAACTTGAGGCCTATTTGGATTCCACTCTGCTTTCTCCATTGCGATATGAATGTACCCTCAGCGTGGATGGAACCCTGGAGCGTTAGACTGTGCGCCGGAAGCCACGATTCGAGTTGCCTAACAGGATCACAGATATCCCCGCCGCAGACATACACGCTACCTAAAGTTAGGGTCTGTTTTCGCATTCTTCCTAGCTATGTATATCCATTATCCGTGTTTTCCGATCTTCAACCTGAAGGGTTCAAACTTCAGTCGCTTGATATCTCCCAATGTCAACTCATCTACAACAAAGGACGTATTTCATAAGAGTCTAGCAAGGAAGGAAGATGTTTTGTCTTGCCGGCATTGTCGTTGACCATCCGACTTTCTTTGCTTTGAGAATCTGGGGGAGACTATAAGTTAGCAGGCTTGTATCCGGCGCAGTCTAAGATCTGGTGCCGAGTCTTTGCAGCGTCAAAGGACAGAAGGAGTGTTGGCTCTATGCCTCTCTAATCGCATTCATCCCTCGCTAACATTATTTATCAATCATCCTATCCTGAAAACTGTACAGCGGTATTGGGGAACACGTTACTCGCGTTTGGACTGCCACTTTGTCGTCTGAATCCCTCGCGACCGTCATGGCCATGTTCTATGATCCTCTGTGCTTCTATGACCCTATTGAGGTCCTTAACCCTTTCCGCGCCATTGATTGTACAGTTCCGAGTGAAGTGCAGGTGTATGGGATGCTGCATGTTTTCAGGGGAATTTGTATTCCTCGGTATCTCATCATTCGATCTCTAGCTCGCCGACGACAACATTTAGGCAGTCATGGTCGACTTTGAGAGGGTATATCTTGAAGAAGAGCGTGACGAGGATGCGGTTCCGGGAGTGCTTTACGAAGGCTGTCCCCGCTGAGCACCTTTCTTTGTGGTTTCGGAACGTGCGTGGATATCTGTAAGCAGATTGGAGGTGAGTGTGGATGCATACGTGGTTAATGGAATGACTACGCCCTTCATCCTAGGGAATGATATTTCTGATCAATATTCCTTCCCATCATTCAGAGGGACGGATCAAGCTATCTCACGTTTGGGGATACCGGACGAGAACTTGAAATAGAAACTTTTCAGCGACTCAATGATGGCAGTGTAACTAGTCTCCACCAATAGTCGACTCAGAGGGACAAGCCGTCGAGGCGCGGGTTCTACTCGAGGCCAATACCCTAAGCCGGAATAGGGCTTATCCCGGCACCACCGGATTCCAAAATTTCAAGGGAGTACCGTCACAGGACCGAATTGTGGTGCCAACACATGCCAATTTTCCTACAGGACATGACTCTTCGTTCATAGGTCAAAGTATTCAGCAAGATAGAAATGGACGACCGTCGACAGTGCGGCTCACCAGACTCCTTAACTGATTCCAAAACAGCTCCTTGTATCTGTCAAAGGTTCCAGATACACCAGTAATCATCAAAAAGGACCAACTAATTGCAATGGCTCGCAATCCACAAAATTAGCTTGAACACAAGGTAAGTACGAACAGCATGCAGCATTACTTAAACTCTGACTCTGGTTAATTTCCTTCAAGTTTCCTTCTCAGGGACATCGACTAGAATGATATATTCCTCCTCCCAATCATAGACGTCAGGGACGTATACACACGGTCTTAGCTTGCAATTGGTATGTATGATGGGGAGGCTATAAGCCTAATCAGTACAAGTGCATCATGGCTTCCTACTCCCGTCGGACCACCACCGCATGGCGCATTCGCTCCTCCCGGATTATGAGCCGCTTCGAATATGCTAGTATCATGATTCATGACCTACTGCAGACCTGGGAGAACAAAATTGTTTTCTAGAGCATATAGGCATTGGGCGAAGTCAAGGAAAACTTGAAATTTGGTCCGCCCTCATCTCAGGTATTGGTATTGGTATTGGTACCGGCACAAGGTCCCAATAAGGAACGGCCGGGTCCGGGGCACAGGGTAGTGCATTATCTAGCGATTCAGCTAGCTCCACCTGTACCACAATTAGAAACTGCTAGTTCAGTCGACCCGCCCGAATGTGGAGATGAGGCTCGGACCCATTCTTTCGATAGTTTAAATGCCCCAAGGGCGTTCACTTTTTGAGAACGGAAAATGAAGGACTCTCTCGTTACCTTGTTTTTGTTCACGCAATCCGATTTGAAAACAACATTTTTCCCTGTCGTACGTTCTCGTGCGCTTCTCCTTGGTCTGCAATTACTGATATACTAGTCACTAGATACTCTTTGCGGCTACTTCATCATCGTATCCGCTTGGGCTCTTTTCGGTTGCGAGAGCAGGTTTTTGGCTCTACCTCCATCTCCTTCAATTCTGCGTTTCCAACCAGCTTACCGGAGAAGCGGAGGATTTGCTGAACAAGCCTTGGAGACCTATCGCTGCCGGGCGTATTTCTCGTCCAAAGGCCAGGTTTCTGCGATGGGCTTTAGCGGTCGCATGCCTTTGTCTCTCGTACCTGTTCGGCGTTGTTCGACCCAGTGTCTTGCTGACCATCGGGATCTTGATGAGCAACGAGCTCGGGTTTGATGCACATTGGTTCACCAAAAATATTACCAACGCTCTGGGATACTACTCGTTCCAAGCTGGTGCATGTACCATCGTCTCAGGCAAGTATTAATGTACAATCTTTCGTCTGAAACTATTCAACCTCTCAAGGTAGGTACACATGGAGTGTTGGGCGATTCAACTTCTGAGGCGATACTCAGAGGCGCTCTCATTGTCCTCACCACTATACACGCTCAAGATTTTCAAGACGTACCGGGGGATCGCATTCAGGGCCGTAAAACGTTACCAATTGTAGCGCCTACGGCAAGTAGGATCAGCATGATTCTTCTCCTGATGTGGTCGATGTGGCTTGGAGTCATTTCTCAGACTGTCCTTGCCCAGATTTTTCTGATATCCGCCGCGGTAGTAGTAGGAGGTCGTTTTATGCTGTTTCGCACCGTCCCTGCAGATCGCCTCTCCTACATCCTTTATAATGTGAGATCCTTTCCTATTTATCACGTACATTTCTAATTGTTGCGAATCTCAGGTCTGGCTTTCTTCAGCTCAATTTCAGCTATTCTATCATGCTTGATAATGTTGAGCTTATAATTGAAGACGAATAGTTCGAGTTGACTTTGCTTGGACCTGTATTCAAATCAAGCAATAGACGAAATCCGCAGTGCAACAGTTTTCGCTATAATGTACTGCCATAACACTTTCGCAACAAGCTTGGGATGCATCACGCACCTCGGAAGCCTTGCATTCCTGATCAAAGTAGGGGAACAGCTTGCGGTATATCTGGTAAACGAGAGCGGGATATCCTTTTGAAGAGCGTCAAGAAGGTCGCAAATACATATCGGCACGAAAGAACCATGGAAAGAGTGATACTGCATCACCCGAGAACGTGTGTGTTCCTGGTTCCAAGCATTCCTTCGTTGGGCGTCATCACTGCCCGGCCATGATTCGGCTTCGACGAGAACAACATTTTCGAAGTGATCAAGGCAAATGCGGGCGGCAAAGAGACCTGATATGCTGGCAGATAGATTGGTTAGCCGACCATAGGTGATCATACCGCGTATAATATTACCTGCCGCCGCAAATTACTGCAGTGCCTCGAATTTTCTGCGCGGCGGTACGGGGAAGACCAAGGGCGTCGATGTTCTTGACATAAGTCTGTTTGAGGAGAAAGTGACGCCTCAGGGCGCGCCCGAGAAGTGAGAATAAGTAGTAGACGGTGAAGGAAGTCACAGGTAGCCACAGAAGTCCCATAGCAGAGACAGGTATGTTGCCTGTAACATTTGCATGGCGCCACTGCATTTACTTATATGACATAAATAGGGGCCAGGCGGACCGCGGTTCAAACGTTCAGGCCCAGTCAAAAGTCTGTGGGCACAGGTTGACGTCTACAGGTGCGAGTCGATCCGTAGACGCCTGTAGGTATGTAGAGAGATTTATAGAGTAATGTACTTGCCTAAGTTAACCCTCAGATTCGCATATGGTCATAATCTCGATTCGACTTCGCAAAAATTGATTATAAGTGCGCTTGGTAAATTTCCCGGGCACCAGGGCAGGTGGTAAGAAGTACAGGAGTAAGTCGTTGCATCCGCCCGGGTAGCTAATCCGAATAGTAAGGCGCCGGCTAAGTCCGAACGCTCTTTCCCTCTTACCACCATGACTGTCGCGGTCTGATACCTTGCTAGTCGTGCCTACCGCCTGTTTCCCTGCCGTCCCTTCTGGCTATTGTCGTTCGTCTCAGTGATTCTTGTCCTGCTACCAGCACTCTGTGTTCGTCGCGACATCGTTGATCTCGCCGTTGCGCCTAGGCCCTGGAAGGACACCAAAGAGACCGCATATAACCAGAGTTTGCTACTCGCAAATGGTAGCGATGAGCGAGCGTAGTGGATATCATCTTTGTCTCCGGCAAAGGTGAGTTCGCCAGGTGGCCAGTGACCTTCACTTTGATGTCGTCTTACTCTTATTGCAGCCTACGAAGTCCAAACCTTTTGTGCTGGTGCCGTACATACCCCGACGTCATGATATCTTCTTAGCTCAGGGATGTCCTTAGTGCACCTAGAGAATTCTGAAGATTTCAACGCAATTGACACATACTATGACCGTCGCTGGATGCCAGGGCACTGAAGGTACATCTATCTTTAGTCCCTCGCTTTGACTTTGTGCTGAGTACCATCTGATACTAGAGTCAATGGGCGGCGCGGGATTAGGCCTTAGGATTGCAGCGACGGCGAGGCGTGCTGGACAGATAGGGATGTATACCGGGTTAAGTATATATCCATTTGTATCATTAACAGTAGGGTGTATGGGTATCTATAGGTACTCATCGATATCAATATATGGCTATCCACAGACGTCGATTGCTACCTATAAGTAAATATAGAATGGGCCATTCTTAGCTGCTGACAGGTACCCATAGATTTATCGACTGATATATGTAGTAATCGACTCACGTCCACAGACTTTTGACTGGGGTTCAGGTCTGAATCCAGGTTTCATCCATCAGAACATACATGATTGGTGCGGGAGAAGCAAAGGAACACGCTGAGATGGGCTAGAGGCTGTGGTCAGAGCGCGCGATTCCAACACGCATATATGCGGTCAGAAAGTAGTTCATTCGTCGTAGCAGGTAGTGTCGATGTCGTCGATTCCGAAAACCTAGCACGCCAGGAATGATATCAATTTCGTCGTCAGGACTGACAGTGAGGGTACTTTAATCGAGACGGCAGCGGTCGACGTCACCGTCACGGAACAAGTTTGATTGCCTTGATTGCACGGCCCTTCGTCCCGGACCACCACCACCGTCAGCCATCATCCTCATCGCCACCTTCGTGGCACATTTTCGCGTTATCGGGTCACGGATATCGCATTGAAGTACATGTCGCTCCTTCGTTATTGTCGAAGTTTCCGTTTTCTGACGCCAAGATCTCGCTTTTCATCGTCTGCAGCAGCCATGGGTGCGACTGTGAACACGTCCGAGAGGCTAGCGAAGCTCAGAGAGCTCATGGGGAAGAAGGAGAACGATGTGAATGCGTACGTCGTTCTGAGCGAGGATCAACGTGAGTAATGGACCATCCCTGCATGGCTGCTTACACTGATGGCCATGTATAGATGGCAGCGAATACATCGCGGAATGTGATGAACGACGGGCATTTATATCTGGATTTAATGGATCTGCTGGTATAATTCATCTCAATAACTGCTTTCTTTGGCACTGAATTTCGAGGCAGGATGCGCCATTATCACGCCCAAGGATGCCCTGTTATTCACTGACGGCAGATACTTCTTGCAAGCAGAGAGCCAGTTGGACAAGTGACTAGCATGTTTTCGTGGATTCTGGTCAATCAGTGACACGCTCTGCAGGAACTGGAAGTTGATGAAACAGGGCCTACCTGGTACGCGTGCTTATCTTGGGAAAGAAAAATGAACTTACATCTGTGCAGATGTACCGACGTGGCAAGATTACCTGACCAAGGTATGCATTTTCACTGCTCTCAATCTTCATTCCTTCATAGCATGGCAGCATCTCGAAGAATCCTCACGGATCGGTATCGACGCGACCCTCATCACCGCTGAAGACGCTTCTTCTCTCTCAAAGAATCTGACACCTCGCAAATCGACGCTTATTTCTCTACCTCAAAATTTGGTGGATCAAATCTGGACGGACCGTCCTGCACGACCCAAGAATCCCGTCGTTCATCTCGAGGAAAAATTCTCTGGCGAATCACACGAGTCTAAACTTGGGCGTCTGCGTGACGAGTTGAACAAAAAACAGTGCACGGCCATCGTACTCACAGCTCTTGACGAAATTGCTTGGTTGTATAACTTGCGTGGTTCGGATATCGACTTCAACCCCGTGTTCTTTGCATATGCGGTCGTCACGATGGACAGCGCCACACTCTTCGTTCAAGGAGGTGCCCCGGCAGATGTTGATGTCAAGCCTTACGAGGAATTTTGGACCTTCTTGAAAGAGTTCAAATCGGAAGGCAAGGTTCTGGTCACGGATAAATCCAGCTTAGCAGTAGCCGAGGCTGTTGGAAAGGTGCGCCATCTTTTTTTTGGTCTGCTACGTTGTTGACTTTGTCTCAGGATAATTATACCCTTCTGCCATCTCCCGTGTCATCATTAAAGTCGATAAAAAATGCGACAGAACTCGAGGGATTCAGGCAGAGTCACATACGCGATGGCGCGGCTTTGGTGAAATATTTTTCTTGGCTCGAAGATCAGCTCAATCAAGGGAAGAAACTGTCAGAGTGGGGTGCTGCTAGCAAGCTGGAAGAATACCGAGCGTGAGTCGCCTTAGTATTCTGTAAACGTGTTGACTGATGGCATCAGTGAGCAAGGTTTGTTCAAGGGTTTGAGCTTCCCTACGATCTCGTCGACTGGTGCCAATGCTGGTAAGGTCGTGCATGTCGTTATGGGCAACAGAATGTCTGATTATACTAGCTATCATCCACTATTCTCCGGATTCGAAGGATTCCGCCATCATTGACAAGGAAGAGGTCTACTTGTGCGACTCAGGAGGTATGTCTGGGTATCACTCTGAGCTAATCGCTGACAATATTCATTGTATAGCTCAATTCTTCGATGGTACGACTGACGTGACTCGGACATGGGTACGTGCTGTTTGTCCTGTATGCGGGGTAATATTGACGATTACGCACAGCACTTTGGTACTCCGAAACCGGAAGAAATTCGTGCGAACACTCGAGTTCTCCAGGGCCATATTGCGATCGATACTGCTGTGTTTCCTAATGGTACGACTGGTTACACCATGTATGTCTCTGCCAGATGCTTTTTGGTGGATCCTCATTTACCTTTACAGTGATTCATGGGCGCGACGAGCGCTGTGGAAAGACGGGCTTGACTACAGACACGGTACCGGCCACGGAGTAGGTCACTTCCTCAACGTCCACGAAGGACCTCATGGTATTGGCACGCGCATCAGTCAGTTTCCTTATCCTTCGGCATCCAGAGTTTGAAATTGACTGTGTCCCATGATTAGGTTTGAACGCGAATCCGCTCAAGCCTGGCATGACCGTGTCGAATGAACCTGGTTACTATGCCGACGGCAAATTTGGCATTCGGATAGAGAATATCGTCTTGGTCAAGGAAGTGCAGACCCCGAATAATTTTGGCAACAAGGGATACCTGGGTTTCGAGCATGTCACGATGTGTGTTGGAATCACCATTGCATGGTTTCTGCCTTCTTATGGAATTGTAGGTGTCCGATGCATAAGAAACTGGTGGATACAACGCTACTAACGATAGAAGGTATTATGATTTGTAAGGATGTTATGTCCAAGCGCTGACACCCGTCATAGAGACTAAATGGCTTAACGATTATCATGAAGAGGTCTGGCAAAAGGTGTCGCCGCTGTTGCAAGATGACAAGAGCGCTTTGGATTGGTTGAAACGGGAGTGTTCGTCCATCTAGTCAGAATTAAAGTCAACGGAATACTGTGTGTATGTATTTTAACAAGGGAAGGAATCTACGAGTGTTTTTTGCTCTTTGTCTTCTTGTTACTGATATTTTCACTCGTGGAATGTTCTTGCAACATCGGAACTTCTTCAAGATTGGAACCCGGAGGTTAGCGATTTGAGCTAAACTCGAGACGCTTCTGGTACGACTATCTTCTGAACCAGTGCTGAGCCTACTTTCTTCCGTAGTGAATCCGGGAAGTTGATGCTCCAACCCCCGATATCCTTCCTTACCGAGGCGATGGAAGACTGATGTCCGGAAGGACCGGCGCTGCAATTATTACCTCTTTGGAAATCCAGAAGAATACGATCAATGATTAACGACGGAGAGTGTGTAATGACGAGAGTCACAAGGCCTTACGACTTTCTAGCGATTTCAAAGCGTCGCAGCTACCCCGTCAATCTCAGGCTAATCAATTTTTTCTTTCAAGATGTGTACTTCGGCTCGAGGCTGAGTCATCAGCATTCGGCTGTTGTTGCATTTGCTATTTTTACCCCTGACCATTGACCTTTTCACCCACGAGGGAAGAGCGCGGTATCTGGACTGCTCCTGCAACCACGATGGTTGCTGGATGGTGTTACGATTCTCTCTCTTCCGGCGGGTGCAGACAACCACCAGGGACGTGCAACCTGCGCCATGATATTACCAAGTGCAGCTGCGGCCTTATTCTTTACACATACACCTATGAAAGCCATGTACATGGCCGACGCCATCAGGAAATCCTTGCAGGGACCCAACGACCTGTATCGAGGCGGAGGAAGCCTGCTCGAGCGAAGCAACCGTGCCCTCACTGTCGTCCCACCCGAGAATTTTGGGAGAACGAACTCCAGGCTCATGTTGCCACGCATACGGTCCAGGAACGACTGCAGAGGATGCTGGAGGATGCCCAGAAGGACAAGAACGGCATCATGGTGTCCAGCCCGGAAGGCATTGATTTCGGAATTATCGATGAGGCTGAGCAGCAGCCGGCGGTAGTCGTAATACTGGTGCAAAGAACGGATCAAGATGATACGGGTATGCCAATTTCGTTGATGAAATGCAGGATGCTCTCTTCTCTGAGGCAGGACGAGCATGACGTAAAGTAAGTTTCCTTCGATACGTCGTACCAGGGGATCTGCTTTGCTCCCACGAGAGCGAAATTTCGTGTTTTATTTTATTTTATTGTGCAGAACGGAAACTTATGGTGTCCTCTTTGCAGGTTTTCTGTCGCTATAAGCCCAACATCAAGATTCATTCGTTCCGCCCGACCACACAAGGTCATCGTCACATTCCATCCATCCTATGCTGGGCGGTTTGAAGATACCCTGGAACTGGTATTCTTCGATATTTCCCAGCGTTGGCGCTTTGTCATCCAGCGAAAGGTCTGCGCTACCGTTGGCGACCCTACCGATCACGAACAACTTGCGCCCAAAGCACCCTATTCTCAGCGGAAGCGTCGTAACATCGCGTTAGACGGTCCCGTCAGACGGAGTCTTCGTCCGCCCACTTGGACCCCGACCAAATGGGTGTCCAAGCTCCCCCAATTTAACATTCCTCAGGATCTCGTCCAAACATTGTACACTCCGGAAGGGTACTTGAAGAGGTCCGCATCGCAGGATGTCAAGCGATTTATGCCTTCGTCGTTCACCACAGCTACGTATGCGCAGCGCTTTCAGACGCTCGTTTATTTAGAAGAGGAGCAGATGAAGTATGGCTGGAATTTTAATTCACTGTATCTTTGCTTATCGTTTTTACAGGCAAGATCTGGACGCCTATTCGATGGAAGATGTCGAGATGAAAGCAAACTACCCTAACTATGAGTGAGTATCTATGGTAGTTTTTCGCAATGCTCCTGCTAACTCCGTTTAGGCTTCAAGTAGAAGGTTTGGCTGAGGGTCGACCCTCTGTCGTTGTTGGAGATTCCATCCATGTTCGGCCTGTCGGGCAACCGGACAAAACCTGGTTTGAAGGGCGGGTGCATAATGTGGCCATGAATCACGTCAGTCTTCGCTTTGGCGTCGACATCAACACGTACCGCGGCACGAAGTTCGATGTACGATTCGTCTTGAATCGTATGCCCTTCCGTCAAATGCACTATGCCTTAGGCAACAAGAACGATCCTGCTCGATTGTTGTTCCCTGGGCCTGAACACTTGACGACGGCGAGACCTGTCACGTCAGCTATGCTGAAGGAGCTCTCGCCTCTCAACCGCGATATCGGAAGGAACAGGGAACAGCTAGAGACAGTGGCGGCTATTGTACATCAGCCAAGAGGAAGTGTGCCCTTCATCGTGTTCGGACCGTAAGTGTACTATCGCGATATGCCTTTTACATAGCCTGATCTACGTGTCACGTTCAGTCCAGGAACAGGAAAAACGGTTACCATCGTCGAAGCTATAGAGCAGCTCCTCAAACGTGATCCCAATACCCAGATCCTGGCATGCACACCGAACAACTCCCCCGCCGACCTCATCACACAAAAGCTGATGCACCTCGGCGCTACAGACGTATTTCGTATGAATGCGAAGACCCGAAAGTTCGGTGACCTCCCCAAGACGCTCCACAAATTCTCCTTCATCAACGACAACCAAGCATTTGCGATGCCGACCCTAGAAAATGTTCTCAAGTACCGGGTCGTTGTATCGACATGCACCTCTGCTGGAGCCCTGGTCAGCTTGGGCGTGAAGCGTGGTCATTTCGCTTGCATCTTCATAGACGAGGCGGGTCAAGGGAAGGAGCCGGAAATCATGATACCTATCAAAGGCCTCGCGAATAAGCATACCAACGTAGTACTGGCCGGAGACCTGAAGCAGTTGGGCCCTATTGTCCATTCGAGGCTGGCGATGGATTTAGGACTCAAGGAGAGTTACTTGGCGCGGCTGATGCAAAGACCGTGTTATGGTTTGTCGCCATGGGATGGTGGCGTCAGTGGAGGGCTTGCTGTCACGTACGCGGTTTCTTCCCTTTTTCGTTGCAAAACCCTTCATAATGTTGTCTAGGATCATGCAGCTTGTCAAGAACTTCCGATCTCATCCTGATATTCTGGCAATCCCGAATGAGCAATTCTACGGGAACCAGCTTCAAGCCTGCGGTGATCCTTTGCTGACGAAGAGCTTGGAAAACTGGGATGAGCTCCCGACGAAGAAGTTCCCGATCGTCTTTCATTCTGTGGTCGGGCGAGACCAGAGGGAGGAATCGTCGCCGTCGTTCTTCAATATTAGTGAAGCAACGCTAATGAAGAAATACTGTGCGTCACTGATTGCCAAGAAGGGAATACGTAAGTGCTTTTTCTCGAGGGGATTATCGTGCCGATAACATGATCACAGGTGCTGAGCATATCGCCGTCATCACCCCTTACCATGCACAACGGATGAAAATCCTAGATCTATTCTATCGAGATCAAAAGTTGAAAGATATTCGCGTAGGGAGCGTCGAAGAGTTTCAAGGCCAGGTAACCCAAAAACATCTGCTTTTCACTGAGGTACTCATTGTGTGATCATCTATAGGAACGGCGAATAATCATCATGTCCACTGTTCGGAGTAACGCAGAGTTCATTACTTCAGACATTCGACGGACCCTCGGCTTTGTCGCGAGCCCACATCGGTTCAACGGTACGTATTGTCCATCTGAAGAACTTTCATAACATCTCATCCTTTCCATAGTCGCCGTGACCCGTGCTCAAGCCCTTCTGGTCGTCATCGGCAACTCAGATGTGTTGGCCCTTGACCCTTTATGGCGGTCGTTTATGAATTACATCCATATCAAGGGTGGTTGGCGTGGACACCGGATTTCGTGGGACCCGAAGGCCAAAGTGGATGATTATGTTCAAGGAGTGAGGAGTAAGGCTGATGGAGAGGCTGAAGACACCATGGCGCGGTTGAAGGCCTTGATTGTGAACGTTAGCGAGGGAGGTGATGCTATTCCTCCCGCAGATAGTGATGATGAGGAAATCGATGGAGGCCTAGGCGATGGAGTCGTCTTAAGAGAGGAGTAACCTTGTAGGAGCGATTTGCGTTTGGGCGTCGATCCATTTTAGTATAATCTGTTTTCATTACGTTTCGGAGCTCTATCTCATGTAAAATTTGTTGGGTTGTCCGCATTTACTTGTTTACACAAGAAGCCAGTGAAAATGCACGGTGATTGCTTGTCTATTGCTTGATGCAAACTGTTATGGATTTCACGTATCCGTTGACTTGGTGCATGAGTCAACACATGCCCATACTCGGCCTTCTCGGTCTTAACGGTGACTCGCTCGTATTTTCTATTACTTTCTGTTATTTTCTTGATTCTTCGTACTAATACTAGAATATTATAGAAAATTGTAGGATAATAATGACTCGAACCTTCCCTTGGTATATAAACTCGATAAATTGTATCAGATCTCAATCTAATTTCACTACTCTTTGACGTCCACTTAACTGTGTGATCTAAGCATATCTGATCGGTTACGCCTAGCGCTTGCTGACAAACCGTTAACTACGCCTAACGCTTGTTAGCACCCATATCGGATCCCTCTTGGTGGTTGGAACTTGGCTTTAGGACATCCTCGCTCACGACTTGGGTTTTACTCGAGTATTCATTGTCTCGTGTATTACTCTAAATACTCTGATTCTTAACACAAACAAGTACAAAGTCAACTCGTACTTGTTTCTAATTATCAGCTCAGCAGTATCTTTATCAAGCACGATGTAAGAACAGAATTCGCGCGGAAGAAAGCCAGACCTGAGATCAGTAAAGATGAGCAATGGTGTGTGATCAATGGGAAAGCATCTCACAGACACTGCGAAACAGGAGAAAACGACCTCCGAATGGTCCTCGTTGCATCCTCGTTTTGACGTTGAGTTCCTGGACAACTCGGAATGATTCACTGTTGATTTCTTAACGAGCCAGATAGCGAATCCATCTAGGGCACGAGTCCGCGAAAGGGAAGTGTGAAGGAAGACTGTTCTTGCTGGCGAAGAGGAAGGCAACGAATGAATATACAAACTTTATCACTGCCATTGCTCTGGTAAGGTGCTGTCTACAAATAACAATGTGTCTATGTGTCTAGTTGTCCGAATCTTGTGGATTTATAGAATGTTTGAGCCTATAGGAGTGAAAGCGCTATCGCAGTTATGGTTCTATATGTAAGAAAAAACCATTAGTGAATATGTCGTTCACACAATTTAGGTGTTTACATACGCGGTTGAGATGAACATGAAGATATCTGTTGGACAATCGTGTCAGTATGATTCTCCAGGCAGGGAAGGAACTTACATTGTAGCAACAAGAATGCCTGTGAGGAAGCGTGAGGTAGGGCAACAGAAAATAAGTGCAGGGCTCACAGATAGCGTATCTAGATCATGATCCTTCGCATATAATTGCGTGACGATTAGTTGGCTGTCGCGAAAAGACGGTCATGAACACTCTCACAGCCCTGTCAAAGCATGCACTTACTTTACAGCTGACGGTGTCCCGCTCAAAAGCATAGCAACAAAGCGCTGCGCATTATGACATCAGCGACGGTCATATCAAAAGAAAAATACTACCTACCTCGACGAGTGCGTCCTTGAGTATAACACCACGGTGTGTCAGCTCCTGTGTAAGAAGTATGCCGATCACCGGGAGTAAAGCCAGTTTGCAGAACGACACCCAAAACATCGCCGGTAGCGGCATCTTACTGAATGGATGGGGGATCTTCATGCGCGCAAACGAGGCACCCAATAAGATCAGAGCCATTGGGACAGTAATATTCCCGACAAACTCGGCTGTACATGATGATGATAACCGTTAGAAAGAAAACGGCGATATGTATCTGAGAGCTTGCCTGTGTTGATGATGAATGTCAACGGTGGGTTCCCATCAGGACCTTGATAGTATGGACCACCGTCAACTTCTACGAACAGCGCCTTGAGTTGCGGGATGAGCGAGACCGGAATGGCAATATACATGCTCATCGTTATGGGTGTGAACAGGCTCGCCATGGGTTTGAAGATTCTTCGCAAGAAGGGGGGAAAGAGGGACGCGAAGCGACCAGGCATCTCTTCCTCCTCCTCTACCAGCTCGGGGTCCTGTTGGTCCGTAACTGACGGGCTCTTCAGACTCGGTACAGCGGTGCCTGGAAGTTCTTTCAAGGAAGATTGGGACGCGTTTGGCGGTGGGAGTAACGAGCCGGTGCGGGGACGAGTACTAATACCAGCGGAAGGTCGTCTCGGTCGAGGAGAATTGGCCGATAACCTCGATGCTTTGCGCGCCAGTTGTATTTCAGGGTCCGTTTCCATCTCTCCGAGGTCGCTTTCAGGTTGTTTCCCCATGGCGACTGATAATCCCTTGTCCCTTTCTGAGTCGGCATCCTTCTCGTCCTGGGCCCTCTCACAATCAGAACTCCTCGGTCGGGTGAGGAGCTTGGCTCGCAAACGCAGGAAGAAAGCGGCTATGGGTTTTTCGCGCCAGCTTACACGAACGTTAGCCGAGTCGCCTTGAGGTACACCTGAAGCGTAGTCCCAAGCAAGCGTGTTGGCTGCGCCGCCGATCCACATGACGATGTTGTACGCGAGAATAAAGATGGAAACGTATGAAACGCCGACTAGGTAGAGAGGGTTAGATACTATTTCAATGGACATAGTAAAGCACATACGCTGCGGGTCTATATTAGGATCGAAGGGCTTTTGCTCTGTAACAGTGAGAACCACAGCCGTAGCTAGGGAGACCTCAGTGCAAGACAAGTAAGAAATACTCGGCGGACGTACGCAAGTTGCCCCAATTACTCATAGCGGTTGCCATCAAAATCCCAGCCCAAAAGTTCCGTGGGACATAGCAGAACTCACGGATGAGCGCGCCGAATAAGAGTCCAAAGGCCATATAAACCTGACAAAGCGTCTTGGAATGAGTGAGTGATAATGTAAATAGCTCGACTCACAAAAGCAACCAAGAAAAGTGGACCCATGGCTGACACGTTTTGCTTGTTGAAGGCGGGAACGATATTCGAAAAAAGCAGACCGGGGAGCGCGACATTCATTGTTACCTATTCCAAGAATTGAGACGAATTAGCGACAACACAAATTATAATGTCATACCTGGGACGTTCCTCTAGACGCGGCAGCCGTAAAGAAGCCTTTTCGCGTCAGCCAAAACCCGAAGAAGATGGTGAGGAACCTGTGTATCAATTCTCAGCCAAGAGTATATGCAATAAAATGACTCCTTACATCTTCAGCAAGGGCATGACGCCCGAATAGATGAGAAACCCCGCAGAATAACCCATTACTGCACACGGGTAACAAAGGATGGTCGTCCTTTATCGAGTTCCGTTTGATATATACCCTCTTCTGCTGCTTTAAGTTCCGATTTCCGAATACCTTCCGAGTGAGAGTGTTTGTCGTAAAGCAAAGCCACCGTCCTCTTCGTTTTCTCGACACATAGACTCCAGAAAAATCGGCGGTTAGGTGGTCAAGGGAGTAATTAGATCATGAGTTAGGACGGAGTAAACGAACGCTGCACTGCGGGCACAAGCTCGGACATGAGTGGTGGATGCGGGAAATCTTTGAACAAAACATTTGAAATCGATAACGAGTCGGACCGTCGATTCCGTCGTGGATTCGGCCGAATTGTTTTTTTAACTTGTTTTCGGACCTCCGTGTGAAAGGGATGCGACGTGATTGGGCAAAGGCGAGCCACGACATGGGTCTCGTACACGTACCAGACCAAACGTTCTGTGCTAACTTCTAAGCGCCATTGGCTTAGCTTTCCTTTGACCTTTACCGGCGCACCCACCATCGGTATTGAAAGATCCAAAGAAGAGAGGGTCCAGTGAGAGCGTTATAAGTTTAAGGTTACTTGCCATACTGCGCAACATTAATTGCGGGAAGTTGAAGTCTTCCCGGGTCCGAATGCTGGTTGACTCCTGGAAAGAGCAGATATACATATAGTATTAATCGATGACGAACGTTAGATTATAATCGCATCCATGAAATTAACCGCCTTCGTAGATTATCCTCCCATCGTGAAGCAAAAAGCTTTCGGGGTTACCGTGTGTGAGTTTGCAATTCTACGACGCGTCATAATGCATGAACCCGGGTTGGTCCTCCACGAAACATTGACAATGTCATGCCACTTCCTCAGGCTTGAGAAGAAGCACAACCGGATGTAGAGAGATGATGGTATCCCACCGCTCGGCGGTTATATGGCAGAGATAAGCAGGCCGGGTAAAAAGCAGTGCTCGACGAATAGTAAAGCCCTTAAGATTGAAGCTCATTGGATGGCCTGATAGGTCTATGTATGCAAAGAAACGTCCTTCGAATCTAGAGAGATTGAAGGTTTTGGTTCACTCGGCGTAAGTTGTAAGGGAGGGAAGGAGAAGATCTCTGCAGTAATCAAAGGTTAGGCGTCGGTATAACTTGATAATGTTAACAAGGTAGAAAATTATGGTGTCTCTGGTAGTATATCGGTTAGTACACGCGCCTGTCATTTCTTGATTAACGCGCGAAAGCTGGGTTCGACTCCCAGCCAGAGAGTAACTAGCAGACTTGATTTTCGACTTTTGAGTTTCTTCCTCATAGTTATGAGCATTAAGCGTTTGGCGTCTGCCCGGTGCCGTTCAGCGACGGGCGTTGACCCAACTCTTACACAATTTTGTGGGTAATCGGACAACGGACGGTTTTTCATGACGCAACAGATCAGTCTCCTTGGCGCACAGGAATTTCGGAACGGCCGGCTTGAATTGAAGACGCCGGATTTCCAAAAATAGAGAACGCGCTTTGTACCCAATCTTCTTGTGTCCTCCCATTGGCAACAGTGGCTCATAGTCAATCTTGCATTCATTACTTCCTGTTTGTTATTTCCTGCTGAAAAAAGCATATTCTGCACTGGATTGGCAAATCATCGACCGGTACGTTCAGAACTGGCTCCCAACTTCCAACATCGCGGCAGTGCCACAGGAAACCGGTACCGCCCCTGACCTTATCACTTGTTTTTGTCCTGAAGTGACTCGGATATGATTGATTCCGGGCTGTGGTGATCTGGATCTGGATCTGGATTTGTTTGGGTGGCACAAACGCCGCTGCTATAAAAGGCGCGTGGCTTCTTGGTTTTGACCATTGACTTCCTTTCTCTCTGCTACCACCACCATGTCCATGTCCTAGCCACCGGCACAGACTGATACCCTTTCGTGGCTCTTTCCTCAATCCTCATGCGGTGTATGCATGACGAACCATGGTTGAGCCACATCGCCACCTCCAACTCGAAGATGCACGAGCTCGATACAGTCCATCGGTGCCACCGTTACCCCAAGAGACCGTAAGGATCGGCTACCGATATCTTCCTGGTCTCTCTTTCACGTTGATTCTATCATTATGGACGATAATATTTTGCGCCACATTCACTAGACCACCTTGGAGTTGATGCCTATGCTGTGTTGCCTGACGAACGACGTGCCTGCAGAATGGATTTATATAATCGCCGCCAGTTTCACGACGTCGTCAGGTACCATATAACTGCAGACAGCGCCTACTAGTCAATGGCACCTTTTGCGCCACATGCATGAAAGTGAGTTCACACTTGGTTCTCTTGAATATTTTTTTATAACGTTGGCAGATTTGACATCGCCCTTCTTTATCGCCTTCAATTCTTGGGCGCTATCGCTGGCGCTATCTAGAGTCGCCACTCGTGACGAATACCTTCCGTGACTTGGTCATACTTGCGGTGAACTTGCTACGTCGACTCTCCTGATCATCTCACATGCTCTCTGGTGGTAATACGGACGAGAGAGGACGACTCTATGCTACCGTCCTTGCTGCGCCACATTTGTATCCCATTCAGCAGAGGCATGTGGCTCGTCTACATCTCTGGGACGAAATTGTCCATTCTAATAAAAATTGTGCTCCTTATGACCTACATATATTCCCGAAGACATACTCTCAGACACCACCTCTGAGATTACCCTACTTACTGGCACTAGCGAGCGAATCGCCGTGGTTATATCCTGGCGAAGATCCTGACGTTAATCGCACCGGCCATGGTACTCCGATGACTTTCGTTGCTCTGATCTGTGTTACCTTCTGACTCTTGGCGTTCTTACCTCGTCGGTTTTTATCGTCGCTCAACATCTATCGGAGGTGTATACACTTCAGCTTCAGTCTAGGCCCCTCATTGATGTATCTGCTCCTGCACCGTGCAGGTTTTTGTCTCATATTTGGTGATCGGCTGAGAGTTGTCGCAATTATCTGTGAGTTCTCCCGATTTTCTTCGATCGTCTTACTAACTATGCAATGCAGGTCGAAGTGGCGGTTATTCGGATTCTGTGTCGATTCACTCTTTACTTCAGCGTCTTTTCCTTTTCGTCGACGTTGAACTGTCTCTCCAACGAATCCTGTATATCCACGCGCAGTGTGTTGCGCCATGTATCTCCTCTTTTCTTTATCTCTTTGGCTGTCTTCAAACTTCTGCATGTATCCTTGATACGCAGCCTGTTGCATCATGTATGGTTTCGTGCCGCCTTGCGGACAATCTGTACAGCGCACAGGCCGCTGGTGGAGGTGAGCCGTGCATTTACTTCATTTACCGTCTAGACTAATATCTTATTCGCAGCGAATTATCTTTTCTGTGATCTCGGAGACGACCTCGATGCCCGGACACTGTTTCTCCTGTGCCTTTGTCTTCCATTTTGTTGTGTTTCTCCAAATCCTTGCAGGTCCTATTGCGCCACGTTTCCCTTCGTTTGGTTGTCCTGCCAAATGCTATCATGCATATCCCTGCGCAGCCTGTTGCGCCATGTATGGTTCCGTGCCGCCTTGCGGACAGTGTGTACAACACACGGGCCGCTGGTGGAGATAAGCCTTGCATCATTTTATTCGCCGACTAGACTGATGTTTTATCTGCGGTGGATGATCTTCTCTGGGATGCTCGGTGGCGATCTCGATATCCGAACTCTCTCTAGTCCTGTTCGTACTTGGGCTGTCATTTGTTCGAATGGCTCTGCGCACAATCAAGCGAAAAAGATCGTTGACCGCCTTTTGCCTCCCGATCCAGGAGTTGATGCAGAAATGTATCTTTCCACCTCTGTCCTCGTTTGTAGCAGAGATCGACATGCGTTCATGCGGCAGCGGATGTCGAGCTTGTCTCTATCTCGCCTGAATCCCTGTTGGCATGAATGCGTAATGCCTAGTTATTCTGCTCCATCCTCGTCTGAGGAGAGCATGGCATTTGCCGTGGTAGGCCTTGAGCCTCAATTTTTGGGACTTCAGTCCGCTTCGTGCGGACACCCCTCCTTG
The DNA here is from genome assembly GCA_900157415.1 of Armillaria cepistipes. Lineage (NCBI taxonomy): Eukaryota > Fungi > Basidiomycota > Agaricomycetes > Agaricales > Physalacriaceae > Armillaria > Armillaria cepistipes. The sequence goes on from FTRY01000002.1 coordinate 53,510, forward strand.
TAAACACTCCGTTCAGCTTTTTCCTGTAAGCGACTCTTACTCTCGATCGCTTCTGTTGCTTACTTGTCCCCAGGCACCTCTCACTTTCGAGCTATCTATAGATAAGAAGTGCTAAGCTACGGATGCCTATCGGTGCGTTTACCATGATAGTCCTTCTACCGCGTGAACACGCTACAGGTGGTTGACATGCTGTTGGGCGCGATCAAAGAATGTGCGGTATCCTTTGCGTGTCAACGTTGTGCGGTTCTTAAGCGGTTATGTCAAGGTGCATGTCGCGCTGTAGACAACAAATGGAGGTTTGCCTTAGTGGGTGGTTGCTCGACTGCTTATAATGGCATACTGCTCAGGCGCATCACTTTGCGACTGTGCGTGGCAGCGCTAGTATTCCAGCACTTCCCATCGTATTTTCTCGGGTTTACTAGTTTGTTGATTAGATATCCCACCATCGTACCGTGCTCCATGCGAGTACCGCGCGTGTTATTTTATGCCGATGTGCTAGGTACCGGATAGCTTCGTGCATGCTGTGTGCTGTTACGGATTTTCAACGCACGTGTTGCCTGTTGTATACTTGTTTGCTATCCTTTGTTTTACCTGAGCCTCAATGTGTGGCTCGCGCATGGACCGTATTTCTTGAATCTTCCTCGTCATTCCTACTTGTGTGTTCGAAGGCGGCGATTTTGAGGAGATGCTCAGGCTTTTTGTTTCCATTTTATTTCCCGCGCTCTGTATAATTAGACTTTGAGTGCTGTTGCGAACGATGACAGAGTCCCAGAAAACCCTAAAGCTCGCCTTGCAGTTCCTCGCCTGCCCCGGCGATCTCGGACCGAGACAGCCGACCAATCGGTTGACGTCACACTAATCGACCACAACCCAACCACCAACTTTGAGCACTCATTGAAACCAATCTTTTCCTCTAAGCGCGATCTGCCGCCACCGGTATTCTTGTTGTTAAAGGAGGAGATAGAATCTGATTTTGTTGTTTTTATTTTTGGATAGATGAAGATGCAGATAACAAAGACGATAACGGATAGCAATAGTAAGCGTCGATGCCGTTACTCATACTGCTAACGAATATTCTGTCTCCTTAGATACAGATCCATTCATCCATTGTTTGCAAGGCGTCCCAATGGAGTCTGAAGCCGTGCTAAACCCACCCATTCACTCCCTTCCTCCCGAAATTCTGTCCAAGATATTTCTCCTCGCAGTTGCAGGCCTATATAGCGTTCTCGAGCCACTACACGACGGTCCGTGGCTATTGGGGAGAGTCTGTCGCAGATGGCGAGATGTTGCCTGGGGTTACCCCGCCCTGTGGTCATCTTTTGTTCTGGTGGATTGGCAAGGTCAAATAAAACCTATGCGAGAAGAAATCGGAGCAAGAATGTTTCGAGAGGCGCTTCAAAGGACCAGACAGAACGGGCTCTCCATGACGATCTGGATATATCACACTTTTCCAGATGCTATCATTGAGACTTTAATGCAGCATTCGCGGCAATGGGAAGACGTCTGCCTGTTAGGACATCCCTCTCTCCAATGGACCCGATCACTACTCAATTCCCCCCCGGTCCATTTCCCCTCATTGAAGTCACTTGTCGTGAGCTACCAACACTCCATGAATAACATCACTGCCATCTTGAGTATATTCCAAAACGCGCCCAACCTCAGATCTCTCGAATTTGACGTAAGAATGCCTCCTTTCGACTTGGGCACGATTCCGTTTCCGTGGTCGCATATCACCCATTTGACCATGTCCTTTGCGAAGTCTACTCGTATGGAGCTGATTATCACACTTCTCCGACTCTGTCCCAATCTTGAAGAGTTGACGGAGAGGACCGTGTTCCGCCATGACCCTGAGGTAGCAACCATTGCTCCACTGACGCTCTCGAAACTCCGTTCGCTGAGCCTCGGACGCTCTCATTTACTACTCGGCTACCTCATTTGCCCGGTATTGGAACACCTATCATTCACTATGCCACTCGCTGACTATCCATCTTCCAACTTAACAATATCTCGATTCTTTGCCCGTTCTGGGAGTCAGCTGCAGGCTCTTACACTCAGGATATCGAGGGACACCCTGGACCCCATTCAACTCTTCTCATGCGTTCCCCAGCTTCGCACATTAGTTCTCCTTTTGGCAGGTTCGGAGAATGACAGTGATCCTGCGAGGTTCCTCAAGGGCCTCGTAGGTGAAAGGGGTGCGATACTCCCTAGCTTGTCTGTCCTTCAGTTGAGTGCGAACAAGCTTTTTACGGACGACATCCGGCTGGAAGGGCGGGATGAATTACTGGTTAGGATCATCGAGAGACGTTGGAACGTCCCCCGAGATTCACGGGTTACTCGGTTGTCTCAAGTTCGCATCAGGACCTACAATCCTATCACTTGTGTAAGTGGCCATATTTCTCTAACGCCTAGAGCTTTGTCTTGCGTTGATCGCTTGAAATCGCTCAAGGCGGAAGGATTGGATATCTCAGTAATCGTCGACGAAGGTCTGTAGTCCTCTATTCCATGGTACTTACCATTGCTGACATTTTCTGTATGTAGAAATTGAAGATGCGCCGTCTGAAGAGCGTGTTCTTCTGTGATGCACAGGCAGAACAACATTCTGTGTTCCATCGTCTACTCAAGAGTCGGGTTTTACCAGGCTCCGACAATGTGTGTATCAAAATAGATTATATCCAGCTCAATCACGTGTGTAGACGTTCCCTGATCTCTACAAGAGCAATAGTGAATTCCTACTGGCCCGTAAAGTTAGGAAGATCACGACTTGATTCAATCCCCTGCTCAGAGGTCATCCTCGTGTTACATAGGATGTTGACGATACGACAGAAATTAATCTACAGCCTCTACAAATGGCGGAACTAAGGATAATGGTCCTCCCTTCTGTGTCTCGCTGCCTAACGACGGGTCATGCTGAACGCTGGCTATAGTGTCCTGGTTCGACATCCCTATTTTCTTTTCATCCGATTGCCTGGCTCGCAGATAACCTTCCTGTCCCAATTCCACGTTCGAGGACATCATAAACCCAGCTTTAGCGAATCGCTGCTGGCCCATACTGACTCTTCAATAAAACTAGGAAGATCCCCGGTACCACTGGATTAAATCTACCGAGCTCCCTGCTCTGACATCGTTCTCGTGGTATATTAGATATCGTAGACGAGATATTGGTTTGATCCCTAACCGAACTGTCTCTGCATTGCTTTGTGTTTTCAATGTTTAGAACACCGAACACCGATACCGAGTTCTCACCTGAACGTGACCTCAGTTCAGCATGTCCCTTCTTTCTTGTTCACCTGCAGTGTATCCCTTGCTTAAAGTTTGCTGTACTCTTGTAGTCTACCGGATACTACCCATAGAGCGTCGGGTTCGATTCCCGGCTGGAGATATTTATCTGCCGTGGTTTTCTTTTGCCTTGAGATGCTTACTTGTTTGTGATTCCCTCTCAAGGCAACAATGTTGTCGCCCATACTATCCCTTGTGTTTTCGTCAAGCCATTCACGATTCTTTTTATCTCCGTAAGCCCAATAGCTGTCCAAAGCTAGGAAGATCCCACCGAGTGCCCTGCTCCTCGACCATTTTTATCGTACTATATTAGATACCGTAGATAGGATGTCGCCGATTAAAACAGGACAATTAACGCACAGCCGAGTCCTTACTTTTATATCTCGCTCACAAGGACGCGGCCTGTTCGACGCTTTACTTCGTATCTCTCCCGTGTTCGAGTTTCTCTCCTCTCCAGTACCAAGACACGCCACACCTCGATTTTCCTATCTGGCAAGGCGATTGCCTCTCCTTTCAGATCCTCTAGTGTAATTGGCGGTAACACAGAGTGTTGGGTTCGATTCTCAGCCGGGACATGGTGTTATTGTCTCCAAGAGATTTTTTAAACAATCTGATGGCCCATCGCCATTGGTTTCTTCCTGGAACTCTCACTGAGGAACCTTCACTCTGTGCGCAAGGGTTTCGTGTTGCTTTGTTTTGGTGCTGTGATATTGCAGTCAATGCATGACCCTTCGACGTGTGCATTTGCCCACGTAGTCCTTTCCGCATCCCTCACAGTACGATTGAAGCTGCATAATACGAACTTGAGAAAAGAGGTTTGTAGACGTTGGGCTGTTTGCTGTCTTTGATCTTCCCCAGCGAACTGGGTCATGGTATACTGGTTAGTGCACATGGGTGTCAGAAACTGGGTTCGACTCCCAGGCTAGCCACTGGTTACATAGCAAGAGATCGGACTTTCTTTTATTAATAAAAGTTACATGGTATACATTTCTCATTTGTGCTTGAGATCCAGGAATGCGTTCGGCGGAGAATCTGTCTCTCTCTCTCTCTGTTGTCACAGGACATATGCTTCTGTGAGTTGAAAGGGATCGACTGATGAAGAAGACGTGCCGATTCTCTCAGTACTATGCAGGGATAGGATCTACCTTCCTGGTATTGTTCCAGGCCATAAGGCCCAAATCATTAATAAACCCTTGAAGCGAGAGGTGTTGCTTTTATTAATAAAGCCCTCTCATGTCCCAGGGCTCGCAAAGCGGCCATGGTCGGCGATGAACAGGCGGGTGTGGGCTGCTTCTGAAATAGATTGTGCCGTCGATGGGAACTATTTTTCTTTCCCGGTGCTTGTTCCCACCCGCCTATCAATACTGATTATACGCTGAACTGAACCCGGGTAAGAGATAAGATAGTTGTTCTGATAGGTTTAGGAGCCATGGGCCGATCCACCGGAACACTGGAATATGGTAGCAGGTCGTTATTTGTGACGATGGAGGGATCAGATAAAGAATCGGACAGTGATATCGTAGATACTATGGTTGCAGTCGGGGTTCAAGTTGTCGTTCCAGAAATGCAGCACCTTCCAGGGGTCTGTAGACTATAGTATGGGTGACCGGAAGGACAGCAGGGTTAGAACTTAGAGAATAAATGAATGTCACTGTTTCGGTGTTCCAGAGAGCAGGAGCTTGGAGACACTGGTACGGTGGTGTTGGTCGACGGTTCCGTGCCTGACGGCACAGCCACTGATCGAAGCTTTTCAGGACGCTGCACGGTGACGAAAACATATACTGGACTCGGATATTGTTCTCAAGATGTTTCTTTGAGGCTCCGAAAATCATCGGCCTTCATTTATACTCTTAAAAGGATACTGCTGATATGTCATGCATTAATATTGCAGCTGTGAATGCCAAGTTTTGGATCACGAGCAGTAGATATGCAACCAATAGTTTCTTGAACGAGGTCTGCAGAGGTGCAAGAGGCTGGCAAAAAGTCAATTTTTGTATTGCATATATCTTTCTGTCTTTTCTGAAGCAATTTTCTGAAGTAGCAATATGCAGTCCTCCAAATAATGTATGTCATCGAAGTATGGCTTACTGCACTATTGAATAATCTCTGCGGATGCTGAAATTTATCTGACCGGTACTCATTGAAACACTGACAGAGGCCTCGGATCATCCGGAAATATATAGCATACTATATTATAGTCTGGTAGGATATATTGGGGATTTTTTTGGACACTACTGACGCAACTGTTAAGAGATAGTAACCTAAAGACGAGTTTAGGTCAGACGAAAAGACGGTACAAGGGGGTACCGGGATGTCGGCCCGGAACACCGGGTAGGTAGGTAGGTTGGGCCGGCAGATCTGAAAAAAAAAAAGTTGACCCCTCCTATTAGGATCTAAAAACGAGTTTTTGAAGGATATTTTAAATGAATCATGTAATATATACCACAATACATTCTACTTACCACTGAGAATATGATAGCTGGTGTAACAAACATCTTCACCAACACCCTTTGGCATCGATGCTTACTGCATTGTGATGATGTCATATGCCTTACTGAGAACTTATTGAACTACTTTTGAAGTACGAGTCCGATAAGATGCAAATTGTGCTCAATACGTTGGAATATGGGCCATTATGCAGGTACTTTTGTGCAAAAAATGAGCTAAAAAGTGCGAAAATAGACCTATATTAGGTGAAATGACATCATATAGGTCACGTGGAGGTAGGTAGGTCCAGCGCTGATGCACGAAAATATTTAATCGACCCACTGTCTTTTTTTTTCATATTCGGACCCCCTTGAGACGGTAATCTGCTAATATTGAACGTAGACATGCACCATTCGATGTGTAAAAATTCATGACATAGTTTAAACGTCTAATAAGCTGTAGCGAAAAGTTTGCGTGGAATATAGAGGCCAGGAACAAGTGTAGGAGCGTCGTTGTCGCGGAGGAATAGGACTCGGAAACGTCGGACCGAACATCCGGACAGCGATCAAAGGCATTTTCTCTGCTTGCGACACGACTCTGTTCACTACTATCTATCCCTTCCCTTCTAAAAATGCCCCTCGCTTAATGCGGTAAACTTTTTCCCAACGATACTACACGATTTCTGCCATCGATACCACCCACGACGATCTGCTCCCAAATATTACCCTCGACAATTCACGGTGACCCTCCTATGTTCCATTGAATGTTCAACGACTGCATCGACTAGCCCCGTCTTGGCTGACTCCCCTTTTTTGGGGACCCTGGGGATGATAGCACCAACAGTCTGAGCCCATGGTGGTGCCATGCTGCCCGACAATGGTTGATTCAAGTACCCCTACCCCCATCCCGCCAACATCGATTCCTCCCCGCTCGATGACGGCCTCAACAGGCCCCGTCTTGAAGAAATATCCGTTTTCAAGGTCGCCGGAGACGATGGCGCAAATGGTTTGAGTCCATAATGCTGCTATCCCGCCCGACAACGGTCGCCACCCCATCCCACCAACATTACCACCTCCCTGCTCAACGAGGACGCTGACTGGCCGCGCCTTTGGTATCATCCTATTTCTGAGACCTCTAAAGACGATGCCATTTGTCTGTCAACCCCCACGATCCCGCTGTCTCGTGATGTCCAGACTCCATACCATTTCCACCCCACCAACGTCGTCCCCTCCCTCTCGATTCACGACTGTAGCGTTCAGCGCCGTACGCCCCCATTTCCGAGGGTGCTGCAGCAAATACTGCTGTTTATTTCCCCACCAATACCGCTGTCGCCGCCGACGTTCCGCTCAGCTGCTAACCTTCCCAACCAACCATGGTCCACCTACATCAACCGTGGCCCCGACTAGCGTAGTCATCTCTCCGCCCCCTTTTTTAAGGGTGCCGGAGGTAGCACGATCTGTCTCTCCCTCCGACTGCCCTCTTGTTGCAGCTCTCCCGTATTTCATGCTTTTTTCTTCATATTTTTTTCGTCCTGACTTTTAATACACTACCCATGTTGTTGTATTAGCACCACAGTACAATATAATATACATTCTTGAGCTATTTTGAACCCCGAGCCGATGTAACGCTAGAAAGAAAATCCCATTTACCCAGTAGCTGCCAGATATCAATGCACCACAGCACACCGAATCAGCAACCAAAATAGGCAGGGCTCGGAATGCTCAAGACACCGGTAACCGGACACCGCACTATCGCATGTCCAGAGCAGAGGGATTTATTAATAAACTTTATCCTGTAATTACAGGCGTTTATTAATGAGACGGGCCTTATCCGTTGATTGTTCACCATTTCCGCATCTCTGCAGGTGCGCACGACACTGAGCCTGAGATCTCCTGTTTACTTGCCTCCCGTAGTTCAGTGATCACGCCGCCGGGCTGGGTTCGACTCCCAGGGAAGTACACACTGGATATATGCGCTGTGTTTTTTTCTCAGGCCACGAGGATCGAGGTGTTTCTCAGATAATGTATCATTTGGCTCCTAGCTAAGTCGCACCACACAAAGTTCTTCGGACGGCGTGTTGTCCCCGGTAGCAGTTAGCTTCCTCCCGGGGTTCGTGAGTAGCACGTTTTTCTTTGTGGTCCGCAGCTGTATTAGCGAGACAATAATTCGCACCTGCCAGTTCCAGGGAGAGACGGCCACTGTTGCGGTTTCCCTGGCAGATAGCTGGGTGTTTGCCAATTAACTTGTCTCCCTTGGTATATCGGTTACATGAACGGCGGTTGGTTCGATTCCCGGGCTAAGAGACACTTGTAATCCATGTCGATAAAAACTTTTATGCATGGTTTGCTTGGGACCATGCAGATCTGATACAGCTCGGAAGTACGCAATCACCATTACGATGTTCAATCTCAAGTAGCATATCGGTTGCTAGTACCCACACGCTGAGTTCGACTCCCAGCAAGATAATGTGCGAGATGTCGATACCTACTCCTAATTTTTTTTCCTTTCTAGAGAATGTGGGGATATAATGTTTCTCACTCACTTATCTTTCGGCGCATAAGGCAGGTGTAGAATTGTTTCTCTTCCTTGCATGGGCTATACTTCACACCCAGTGATTGATGAACATTTAATTTGAAGCATCAGAAACGTTCGATGCAAGGAAGGGGTCGATCATGCCAGTCCTTCCCCGACTGCTTTGGTCATGAATGGAATTTTACGGATACGGGGAAAGAAATAACGGACATCGGTATCCATAATGATCACCCTGTGCAGACCCATCTCTACACCATCTGCCAATTCTGCCACACCTGTCAGTGTGTGGGCGACATACTAGGATTCGCCGTACAACAAGGCTCCCTCCCCTAGAAAATTCACCAAACTTCTCTATAGTGGGATGCAGATGGCGAATATCCTTCTCACCGATACCCAGCAGGAGCCTCGGAGCCGATGATCTCGCCGATTCCAACAACGATACTGTCTGCGTCGCCTCCCCATCTATGCCGTAATGCAACCTAACGGAATCCTGTATATCCGTAGGTGTGTCCTCGAATGTATACGGTTGAGAGGAGGATGGCGCTTTTGATACGAGGGTATAAAGCGGGGGGACGACAGCTCTGGGAGGGCGAGAATGGTGAATATGCAAGCAGCCAAGGATGCAGACGTCCGTGTCAGAGCCGGAGAAGAATAGTTATTGGCAACCCATTGCATGGCATCACGCACGTCCAGAGCCATGCCTGGGACAATATTGGACACCTGAGTCGACGAGGTGGTAGGCGGGGACGACGGTGATGAATCCGCGGGCGGCGAAGGGGCCAAGGCTGTGGTAGACCATGGAGGCGAGGACGAAGAGTATGTATGCGCCCATGTAGCAGCCGCCACCGTATGAGAAGACGAGGATCGGGGCGTCGGAGCGTGGAGTGGGAGGGCAGTAGACGTCGAGCGTGTGGCGGTCAATCGGGCCGCATTGGTGGGATTCTCATGTGGTCTTCTGAATGGACTTGCGTTTTGGCTTCAAGAATGGGGCCAAATTCGCTTAGCGCTGTCACACAAAGACGATTAGTTATAATGATATGTATGAGACAAGACGTACTCAGCACCAAGATATTGTTGATTTCTCTGCCTTGAACCTGGGTGATTTGCTCCATGGTTCGCTGGATTTTTGCTACCATCGCCCGACCATCTTGTACGAAAAGATCCCTAGTTTCATCCTCAAACGAAGCACGGGATATCGTTGTAGATGGTGCTGGTCAGCTGTGGGCCCGACTCGGATGAGGACGAGTGAGAGGCGTAGCGTGCTCCGTACTTGTTGGCCAATATGATTGGGGTGCAAGGAGCGAAGAGTGTCGGGCTCGGGGGAGATTGAGTTAGCTTGACACGAATCTTGTGTCTATTCGAAATGAGCACGAGTGTATGGGGACAGTGACGCCGATGATGAAAGTCATGTTCAAGCTATCAACGCGTAGTCTTCTCAATCGGCGCGCGTTTGACTTGGCGCTGTTCAAGTGAGTCGGCAATAGCACATATAGGAGAAAAGATGCACGCACTCGGTACCTGGATGTTCGCCGCATGTTGACCACCAACCCATCCCTCCTCGTCCATTTTTGGCGCCTCTTCAACCTCCCCTTGACATGACGACCATCCTAGCATCTCCCTCGGTGACAACCCTTCCGCGCATGCACCGTAGACGTTCCTCCATTTCTCTCCCCGCACGTCACAGCCCTGGCTAGTGTGGCCCTCCTCGGTGATATTCTCCAGTCCGTGTCGCCGTTCCTTTACAGACGTGGCCTGCATTCAAATCAGCTTTCGTCAGGAAAACAGCAACTCGCCGTACCTTTTGCAGTGACCCCGTCGTCGACGTCGTATATCAAGTTTGACGAATTTGAACGTCATGAACGGTGACGCTGCTGGCAGCTCAATGTCGTGCACTCTGGAGAGAGGTCAAAAACAAAGTAAGAAGCAGATGAGAGCTGCACACACCTGCGAATCATGTTTACTCGTCCTTCCCTATTCTCGCTATCGCATCCCCTTATCCAAAAATGACTCTCTGAGCAAATCTGTGCTTCGAGGAGTGTCACATCTTCAAGAGGGGTCTGTCCTAGCCATCGAAGGTTCATCTCTAGGGAAAGGAAAGGTCAGAAAGAAAGTATAGGCGGAACCACGGTGACCTAACCTCTCTTCCGAGTCCCAAAGCTCGCTAATGGTGGTTAACGGTGTACGAGATGGAAGTTGACGACGGCGGTAATGAGTCCGTAGGCAGCGAAGGGGTCGAGGTTGTGGATCGCAGTGTCGAGCGTGAAGTGGGAGTGAAGTACACGTCGAGTTTGTGGCAGGGTCCTCTCGATCAATGTGCACCAGGTTCCATTTAAAAGGATATGCTGCTGTTGAAGCAGGTTATTTGTATATATATAAATTGTAGGAGAAAAGACGCACTCGATAGTTGGCTGGATACTTACCACCGCATCTCATACTACGAGAAACCTGCCCAAATCCTCAAATGATGTGCAAGATATCGTTTCAGTATTGGTGAACTGCAGTCCTGACTTGGATACCAGTGAGGAAAAAAAGAATGAAAGGCGGTGCTGCATCCTTGCCGGCCAGTACAGTTGGCGTGCGAAGAGCACAGAGGGTCGGAGGTCCCAGTCAGGCTTGGGCGACACTGATTTGACCAGTCGAAAAGAGCGCGAGTTTATGGCGCCAGTCAGAGTGATGCAGATGAACGTCAAGGTGGAAGGCAAAGTCACAAAAACATAACGGTCACAACCTTTCCCTTTTCGATATGCATTCCCTCCGACCTCGCTTTGTCTTAATATGCAAGCCAAACGACGAATGCGATGGTATGCGTGCAATTCATGTATTCAAATTGTGCCAGGAAAATCCGCAGTACAGTGTACTACGGGTCCTTGGGACAAATGGAAATAGCTCCAGTCGCTATGACCACCACCATTTTGTACATAATACTAGATCGAGGGTCTGCATGATGTCTCCTTCAAGAGTAAGAATCAGCGAAGATTACTAGATGCTTTCCGTATGCTATCTGTCGAAAATTGAGCTCCGTACAGCGGCTCCGAGCCGCAGGTGTTGAAAACCTTCACCATGGCATTTCATTGGACGGTTTATACTTGGATTTGCGGCGTTGTTGGAATGATCTTGCTTCATATATCAGGACCGTGGATGATTAGACGGTTTTCTTTCGTGTCACGTCTCGGCCAGTTATTCTTATTCTTCTATTTCGGTGTGAAGAGTCTGTTAGCGTTATAATGTACTATAACGATGTACTTGGTACATCAGACCAGAAATACATCATGCAGATGTCAATGTCCGTAGCCAAACTAACCAGACATTGTGGCTTCGTACAGAAAGAAAGGGTGGGAGGAGAATAAGGAAGTTCAAACCAGCTAATACGTTAAAATGGCAACAACTGTAAAACCACACCGGTTAAGGGTCCAAGGACACCCTCCTGCATGATCCTACATATTATCATAGTCGTCATTAGACACTTCTGCTGAACTGAAACAGAAAGAGGCACACTCACAATCGAAGGACAAGACCAAGCGACCCGGGAACGACGGCACCGAGCGTCACAAGTAGGCTACCAACCACCTGACCGATGAGTGATATCACGCTTTCGAGGTCCAGACCGACGAGACTTAAAAGAGTTGCATTGATGGCCTGCAATAATGAGAGGTTGTACAGTGCGTAGTAAAACCACGAACCAACAGGATGCTGACAACTAGCGGCGCGACAGCGGAGGCATCAACCGTAACGGTACCTACAACCTTGAGGGAGCTGGCAGTTCCTTGGATGACCACGCTCAGCTCGGTCAAGAGCGGGACGATGTTAGCCTTAGTCGCAGCTTTCGATTTTACGTGGACATCTGTAGAGTTGAGTCAAACTCAAAGTCACAATGGAGCGATACGGGTAGCATACGGATTTGGGCGAGAATAGGATCGGTGGAGGCCTTGCAGCTCGTTAAGACAGAGAGGGCACTCTCCTGGGGTTGCTTATCTGGGGTGGGGATTGCGCTGACGAGTCCGAGTGCAACAGTGATGAACACGAAGAAAAGGAGAACAAGTCGGGAGCTGAACATAATGAAGAGAGGAGCAGATGGGAGGGGGCACTAGAAATTCAGCGTGGTTGCTGCGTGGTACCACACTAGCGTGGTCGCCTGCCTGCGTGGTCGTCAGCGTGGTTGAGACCCTGATCAAAAGTTGATCAAGTCCATCAAAAGTTGCCTCAAATTCGCCCTCCGTGACCGTTACGTGACAACCAGAAAAGGTAATCACACAACGAACCGACTCACGAGCGCTCAATATTACTTAGTGGTCTGCAGTGGGGTGGCATTGAAGAGAAAAATTAACAAGCTCTACACTGTACAGGGCTTACTTATAACCTGTTATTTTGCATGCTGATGAGGTGCAAAAGAAGTGATAATTCCATGTTTATTCAAAGAACATAGCTAAGAATAGTACATAATGTACCACTACTGACTAGTGATAAGCTAATAAATAAATATACGTACTTCTATTCCTCCGTGATGAACATCGTCCTAGAGCAGCTGCGCTAGTCACACCAATAATATTGAACGCGCCAGGTCAAGCGGTCGTCACGTCGCCGATGATCCCGATTCTTGGCCTCTTCAGTTGTGATGTGCGAGCGCCCGTCACCAAGCTTGAATTCTCAGAACGAGCACAGATGGTAGGGCAGTATAGCCGCGGTGCATAAGAGAGGGAGGCGGTGGTGCACGTCGCCATCGTCGTAGGTGGTGGCGAGGGGATCGTGGTGGGAGAGGGAGAGAGAGAGTGGCAGTTGAACGAGTTGAGCTGACCTGTGGTCATGTGTCAGTTCGTTCCTTTTTGGGACTCACGTGGTGGCTGTGCTGAAGGGCGAATTTTCAAAAACTTCCATCAAACGCGACGCGACGCGTTCCGTTCTCTCCTGGCATGCCTTCAAGGACTCATATTGATGACGAGTATGTGTAAGGTTTAAATATTAATGCCTTGGTGTGATATTCAAAGGCTTCTAATTATGGTTGGTATCATGGAAATATTATTTAAACTGGTTTTTGAAGATTAAGAGGGTAAAAACAATGTACAAAGCATTGCCACCTCTAATACCTAGAGCTTTGTCTCGCGTTGATCGCTTGAAATCGCTCAAGGCGGAAGGATTGGATATCTCAGTAATCGTCGACGAAGGTATGTAGTCCTCTATTCCATGGTACTGACCGTTGCTGACATTCTCTGTATGTAGAAATTGAAGACGCGCCATCTGAGGAACGTGTTCTTCTATGATGCACCAACAGAACAACGTTCTGTATTCCATCGTCTACCAAGGATTCAACTTTTACCCTCAGACAGTGTCTATATCCTGAAACCAATTGCACATTCACATCTTCAGACGCTCTTTTAATCTCCTCCAGTTCGACAGCGAGTCGCTACCAGCCCGTAAATCTCATAAGACAGAACGATCACTATTTGATTCAATCCCCTGCTCCGAGATCATTCTCGTGCTATTTGAGATATTGGTGATAGGACAGAAGATTAATACACCGCCTAGCACTCACTTCTCGTGCTTACTCCCTAGCCACACCATAACCGACGTGTCATACTGAACATGTACTCACAGCGTGGTTCAAGACAATCTTTCCCTCCATTTCGTATCTATTCTTACTGCTCGAGTTTCTCTCTTCTCCCGTACCCTTGTTTGAGGGTAACACGCCACGCCGCACCTTGGACCTCTTCTTTCAGGTTAGGTGTAGCGTAATTGGCTACGACACGTAGAGTTCTCTGGGCGCCCTGTTTGGGTGAGGAACCCACGATGCGTCTCAGGCGTTTCAGGACATGCTTAATTGGATCGACTTTTTCCATTCATAGTCCTTACCGTTTCTACATCCCAGACAACTGTGACTGAGGCTTCACGATATATAAATTTCAAGAACAGCGGTTTGTAGACACGTCTTGAATACACCATAGCCTCTCGAGTTGTAGCCACCCTGGTAGACCACCGGTTGAAGCACGGGTGTGAGAATTGGGTTCGACTCCCAGTAAGATAATGACTCTGAGTTGGGTTGCTGCATTTTTTCCCCTTCTGAAAGTTGACATTAATGATTAGATGGCGTGTACATTTTTTGATCTGTGCTTGAATTCCGAGAACGCGCACGACCTGGTCTTTTTTCCTTTTGTGTCATGTTCGTTTTCCAATCAGGACGTATGCCTCTGTGAGTTTAAAAAAGAAAAGGCGAATCCGACTTCACTTAGAGTGGTGAGAGAAATGCCGCAATCCTCCCTCACGGGGAATGCAGTGCGCAGGGCCTCCGTACTCTGCGTGGGCGCGTTGTCATTTGAGTCCCCGAGTCCCCTGTCTACATGTCTGCCGCTGTTTATTAGTTACGCACGATAGGTTCGACTCCTAGGCAAGTAGACACTGGCTAGCCCTATGATAAGGAACATTTTTCAAGTTTTTTTTCCCCTTGGTGCCATGTGGATCGAGTTAGCATACGTACTTCCAACTTCAAATGTTCTGGGTCGTTCCAAGTTTTTTGGACCACAGCCTTTCCAGGCTTTTTGATCGTTGCACGGATTTTCCATGGCTGGGTTCAACTTTAGGAGGGAAGGAAGTAGGTTTGTTAGTCGTTTCCGACTCGTTGGTGCTCCAAGGGAGGAATCTGGATATATGCGCTAGTAACTTTCGTATTTTTCCTCGGGCCATGGGGATCGAGTCGGTCTAAGTGCTTCCAGTCTACTGTGAATCTCAGATGATGTATCATTTGGCTCGCACCAAGTTTTCTCGGACGGCGCGCTGTTCCTAGTAGCTCTTCCCGGGGTTCGTGAGTCGTACGTCTTTCTTTGTGGTCCTCAACTGTATCAGGGAGATAAGCATCCGCACCGCGCACACCTCCAAGGAGAAGAAGCGACCGTCGTTGGGGTTTCGCCCGCCAAATGACTGGGTGCGTGCCAATTTACTTGTCTCTCGTGGTATATCGGTTACATGAATGGCGGTCAGTTCGATTCCCGGCCTAAGAGATACTATTGCCAATATGCATCGATGCCAATCCTATGCATGCTTTTGCTTGGGGCCATGCAGATCGGATACAGCTCGCAAGTGCGCAATCACCATTGCGATGTTCAATCTCAAGTAGCATATCGATTGCTAGTAGTACCCACACGCTGAGTTCGACCCCCAGCAGGACAATGTGCTAGATGTCGATACCTATTCCTAATTTTGTTTTTTCCTTTCTAGAGAATGTGGGGATATAATGTTTCTCATTCTCACTCACTTAACTTTCGGCGCATAAGGCGGATGTAAGCTGTTTCTCTTCCTTGCATGAGATATACTTCACAGCCAGTGATTGATGGAATTTAATTTGAAGCATCAAGAGGTTCGATGCAAAGAAAGTCAACCATGCCAGTCCTTGGCAATGACGCCGGCTGAGTTGGTCATGGAGATATTGGCGATAGAATTTATGGATACGAAAAAAAACGGACATCAGTATCGTAGTGATCTCCCCACATGGACCCACATCTACATCATCTGCCAAATCTGCCGGACCTGTCAGTGTTTATGCTCCGATTCGTCGTACAACACAGCTGCTGCCCTCAAAAAAACCGCAGAAAACCTCTATAACAGGGTGCGGACAGGAAATATCTCTCTCGCCGATATCCAGCAGGAGCCTCAGAGCCCATGATGTCGCCGATTCCAACGTGTATGCGCCGCCTCGACTTCTTCACCGTAATACAGCCTAGCAGAATCCTGCATATCCATAGGTATGTCCTGAAGTGTACACGCGAGAGAAGGATGTCGCCTTTGATACGAGGGTGCAAAACGGAGGAGGACAGCTCCAGGAGGGCGAGAATAGTGAACATGTTTATCGTCCCCACCGAGCAGCCGAGGATGTAGATGTCAGAATCGGAGAAGGGTAGGTTATTGACAACCCATTGCATCGCATCGCGCACGTCCTGAGCTGTGCCAGGGAATTGGACACCCGAGTCGACGAGGTGGTAGCCAGTGAGGCGAAGGGGCTGAGGTTGTGGTAGATGGTGGAGGCGGGGGCGGGAGCGTTTGCGAGGCCATGTAGAACCTGCTGCCATATGAGAAGACGAGGATCAGACCCGGGATCCGGCCGGATGTATGCAGGTATTGATGACATTCTCGTCTTCTCGTCAACGCGTACTATGTGGGAACAAAAGTGTATGCTGTTCAAGTGGGTTATGTAGAACCCGCCGCCATATGAGAAGATGAGAATCGGGGCGTCGTCGAGCGTGTGACGGTCTGTTGAGCCATATTGGTGGGATTCTCGCGTGGTCCTCTCAATCGACGCGCTTTCGACTTCAAGAATGGCCGCAAATGTGTTTGGTGCTGTTACACGAAGGACATTAGTTATCATAAATTGTATGAGACAAAGACGTACCCGACACCAAGATATCACTGATTTCTCTCCCTCGAACCTGGGCAATTTGTTCCGTAGTTCGCTGGATATTGGCTACCATCACCCGACCATCTTGTACGAAAATGAGCCTAGCTTGATCCTCAAACGAGGCACGGGATGTCATTGTAGGATTGGTGCCGGTGGGCTATGGTCCCAACTCGGATGTGGATGAGTGAGAGGCGTTGTACGCTCTGTACTTTCCGGCCAATATGATTGGGACGCAAACAGTGCAGAGCGTCGGGTTCAGGGGAGATAGCCAGCTTGACGCGAGTCAGGTGTCCATTATGAATGACGGTCTTCGTGCGCAACGCTGTTCAAGTCAGTCAGCCATAGCAAATTATGGGAGAAAAGACGTACGCACGATTCCTCCCTGTCTATTTTTGGCATCCCTTCAATCCCTCCCCTTGACATGACGACCATCCTCGCGTCTCCCTCGGTGAACGCCCTTCCGCGCATGCATCGTAGATGGTCCTCCCTTTCTCTCCCCGCGCATCACAGCCCTAGCCAGTGCGACCCTCCCTCCCTCGGTGACATCCTCGAGCACGTGTCACCGGAAGTGGCCTAGATTCAAATCAGCTTCGTCAGGAAAACAACAATTGCAGCGACCCCGTCGTCGACGTCATATATCAAGCTTCGAGCTTGAAGCGACGAATCAAAATGAGCGCGAGTTTATGGCGACAGTCTGAGTGATGCAGATGAACGTCATATTAAGCCAAAGTCACAAAGACATAACGGTCACAACCTTTTCCTTCTCGATCGCTGCCGCGTTCACGCTTTTTTGCTCCTTGCCTCAATATTCAGATATTCAATCTTCAAGGCCCCAATATTCTAGCCAAACGACGAAAAGGGTGTTCTCCGTGCAATGCACATATTAAAACTTTGCTAGAAAGATCAGCAGTACCACCGCCAGCGGATTAAATCCACCGAGCTCCCTGCTCTGATACCGTCCTCGTGGTATATTGGACACTATAGGCGAGATGTTGGTTCGATCCCCAACTGGACTGTCTCAGTGGAACGGTCTTTTTGATGTTGAGAACATCAATACACAGTCGGGCGAGTTTCCGGACATCTCTGAGTGAACGCGTGGTCTTTCAGTCCAGCATGCTTTCTTGTTCAACTGAAGTGTACCTCTTGCTTTCCGGCATGTTTTCTTTGGACGAGCTGATGCCCTTCTTACAAGTTCGTTGTACTCCTGTAGCGCATCGGCTATAGCTACCCATAGAGTGTCGGGTTCAATTCCCGGCTAAGGTTATAATTAGAGTGGAGAAGCTGTTTTTCCCTCGAGGTGCTTCCTTGCCTTTAGTTTCCCTCTCAAAGTCATGTATGATGTCCGGACTCCCTCACATTTTTGTCAAATCCCAGTAGTGAGTCCTGCAACTTTTAAAAGTCAGGAAGACATCAACTTGATCCCCTACTCATCGTTCTCCGGTGGGTGAGATATTGGTTCCATCCCCAACTGGACTATCTATGACAATCGTTCAATTACTGGGGCTATGCGATAACACATAGCTCAGCCATTAATTCTCTCTCTGCACTGTGATCATAGTACAGCGTCAAGTATCCCTCAGCTTCGAGTCTTTGGACGAGTTCACTGTACTCTATCGACTGCCACACATTGTGCCGGGTTCGATTCCCGCCGGTGGAGATGTCAACGTTCATGTTAGATAGATATTGTCCTTTTATTCTCACCCGAGGACTTACTCTTACGATTCACTCTCCAAAAGGTCGCGCATCCCTCCCACGTTCGACTGAGAGGCGTCATCCCTCTCGTGTTCGCCCCTATCCAACTGTCTTTCCAGTATGGTGGACTAAAATAATGCCTGCTCTTGACGGTGTGCGTAACTCAATTTTCGGAGTCAATTGCAAGTCTGACATCTGTTAGGTCATTTCTGACACAGAGGAACGGCAACTCGTCGCAACTACGCTTTCAATCACATATAGCCTATTCTTACTGTCTTTTCTCTGATACAGGCACCCCCGATGATTTTACTGCAGATGGGCGGTGTCGTTCGTCGACTGGGCCGGTGCGCTGTGGGGTACAAGTCTCCTCAGAGGGATACTCTATACGCTGCTGATATCTGGATCGTCGTGTTTCGATCTCGACTCGAGACTCTCCATTGCAAACGCCCAAACGGAGCACGTACATGACCTTCAGGAGGCGTTGACCGTTGAATCTGTGACTCGATCCTACGAGTCTCAGTAGGAACTGATTCCACCTTTCAACATCGATTCATACACGTCCCACCGTTTGTGATTGATCATGCCGCGGTACCTGTAGAAGAGAAAACATTAGGAATAAGTGCTTTTTCTTTTTCATAGCTGCGACGAGTATCTGGCAGCAACCTTGGCTAAACTCTTGTGGAAGGAATGTTCTGGTTGAGCCAAAGTCGCGGAAGTGGGACTAGTGGGGCGCCTAAAAATATCTGTCTATTCGGGATTTTCCCCGAGGAAATCGAACTCAGGATGCAAAGTATGCCAACCGTTGCACTGATGGAGACGTCTCTTCTAAACTCAACGGTTTGACATGTGTGCTGAGAAAAAGGACCGAAACGTACGAGAATGCATCCCGACTGCCTCGCTGGGAGTCGAACCCAGGGGAACGATAGCTATATAGTATGACGTCTCGTATCCGTGCTTCTGGTGATATTAAATGGCAATGAAAAGTCTGGCAATGAAGCTAAGATGGGTGATGTGAGAACCATGGAAAAGTTGACAGCAATCTGAGGCCTTCACCGTGATTTTTTGAAAAATCAAAGAGAAAACTGCGTGCGTGAGCTTGAATGCCGTGGCTAGGAGTCGAACCTAGCTTGAAGGAGACGTGTGTGTAGCCGATACACCATCAACGGGTTGGATCTGACGCGCTGTATGCTATCTTCAAAGGGCTTTAGAGGTAATGCAACTGGGAGAGCCAGCTTTACTTCGACGAGTCACAAGCCTTGTGGGTCGCAAGTATTCAGTTTCGGCCAGGGATGTTATCGATAAATATGACCGTTGAGGTATTCTTTATTTTCCAACCTGCGCGGGCTCTCGTTGAAACGGTGATACTGTGGGATCATGTTCCACTATGCCCTGCCAAGAATGTGCCATGCATGTTGGACCAGGGTGGATATAGGTCCATTTACACGTTTAGCGCATGGGAGAATAAGGTTGGATGGAAGTAACATTGCCCGCCGTACAGCCGCGGTGATGGTGGTCCTTGCGTCCTCCAGCAGATGATAATATCACTCAATGATTTATCAGTACGCGAAGATACCGAGTGTGCGACGCCTGGACTAGCCGTTAATATATATGCTGATTGAGCTCTTTGGTAAGAAGAAAAAAAGCGGGAAATCCCAAAAAGAAACGTTGTGACAGTGTGACTTTGGCTCTTGAACACGACGGTCATCATCGGCATCACTGTCCTCACAAACTCGCGCTCGTTTCGAATGGATACCACATTCACATCAAGCTGACTCGATCGAGCCCGAGCCCGACGCTCTGCGCTCCTTGCGCCCCAATCATATTGGCCGACGAGTACGGAACGCTCAACGCCTCTCACTCATCCACATCCGAGTCGGGGCCACAGCTCACCAATCCTACAATGACATACCGTGTATCATTGGAGGATGAAACTAGAAATCTTTCCATATAAGATGGTCGGGAGATGGTAGCAGATATCCAGAAAATCATGGAACAAATCGCCCAGGTTCAAGGGAGAGAAATCAGCGATATCTTGGTGCCTAGTACGTCTTGTCTCTTCCATTTTTCTGTCGCTGACCCACTTGAATAGCATTAAACGCTTTCCTTCCAATCCTCGAGGCCAAACGCACATCGATTCAGAAGACCATGCGAGTCCCACCAATACGGCCCCACTGACCGCCACAGGCTCAACGTCTACTACCCTCCTACTACGCGCCCCGACACCCCGATTCTCGTCTTCTCATACGGCGGCGGGTTCTACATAGGCGCGCGCACGCTCCCCGCCCCCGCAGACATCATCTACTACAATCTCGGTTCTTTCTTCGCTAGTCGTGGGTTTATCACCGTCGTCCCCGATTACCGCCTCGTCGACTCGGGTGTCCAATTCCCTGGCGCAGCTCACGATGTTCGGGATGCGATGCAGTGGGTCGTAGATAACCTCCCTTTCCCCGACTCTGATATCTACGTCCTCGGCCATTCGGCAGGGGCGATGAATATGTTTACCATTCTTGCCCTGCCGGAGCTGTACTCTCCCACCTTGCGCCCACGTATCAAAGGCGCCATCCTCCTTTCTGGGTGTTGCACATTTGAGGACATGCCAGCGGATATGAAGGAGTCTGTTAGGTTGTATTACGGTGAAGATGCTGAGGCCAAGAAGAGAGTTCCGCTAGCGTTGTTGGATTCGGCGAGTGTACCGACTACGCGCTTGCTGCTTGGTATAGGCGAGAGGGACATCCCTTGTTTAGACCCTGCTATGGAGAAATTCGGTGAAGCTTTGAAGGCAAAGGGCGTGTCGTACGACGAGTTTGTCGCGAAAGGGCATAATCACGTCAGCTTGGTGTTCGCGCTTGGGACTGGGCAGGGTGAAGAGTGGGCAGACGGCGTGGTCAAGTGGATTCATGCACCGCGGGCTTAGATTTATTCCATACTGACTAATATGATGCACTTCATGTTATATTGCTAGGCCAGCTCCTGAAAAGGAATTAGTTATGAAGTTTACTAGACAAGAGCAATTACCTAGCATTTCGACGAAATGATTCAGGTGAGAGGAATCTGCCTAAAATGCGAGAATCCTTATTACCCTGTCCACCGCTCCTGCAGGGAGTCGAACCCTGCCCTCTGCACCTGACAACTACTTGCACTGGGAACGCGCTTTATAACTCTCCAAAGACCTCCGTTGAGGCTTTGACAATGATAAACGGATCTATTGCGTGCGCGCGCTAGTTCTTGAAAACCAAAAGTCCGGTTGGGAGAACACGTAAGCCTAGCTGGGAGTCGAATGGTGTGGGCTTTGAGATAATATGCATAGGGTCGAAAGCGCGCGTTGTAAAAACATGCATCGAGATCATACTAAATCTCTCTACCAAGGGGAGTCGATCCCAGCACCAACATTGTAATCAATATGCTATCCGGGGAGACAAGCAGACCGGTGCATACATCCATCGGTGCTGCGGCGAGCTGATACTGACTTGAGCGACGAACCCCGGAGAAAAGGAAATTCCTGAGATCAACAAAAAGTACAAGCAGGAGTCAACCTTGCTAAGGAATGTACCATTCGAGATATACCCCAAGCAAAATTACCTACCGCTGGCTTCACAACTCTCTACCTGGGACTCGAACCCAGCGCGTTCCTTGTAACCATTCAACTATAGGAGACAAGTAAACAGGTGGGGTTAGACATCATCCACGGTTCAGTTTGAAAGGTACCGGTAAGGAACAGCACAGGTCGAGCAAGAATGTACGCCTTCATACAAGGATACATCTCCCTCGAGGCAGCGGGTCGCCTGAGGGTAATTCTCCAGAGAATTTATACATGCTCGTTTCTGACCCGACTGACAAATCTGTGTTGAATCTCGATCTCAGAAAAAAAACTTTTCATCCAGGAGGCGAGACGAGCCTATACTGTAACCTTTAAACAATGGCGACTCGGTACTGTTTTTCCTCGCCACTAGGCATCAATCTTGAGAAATTTGCGTGCCTTGGATGATGGAGCGCGACTGAATTCCAATTTCGCGTCAGATCTCACTCATGAAGAGAAGAAAGACAGCTCTTTTCCATAGAGTTACCTGGGTGGATTTCGCACCCTCCGAATGAGACCTTACAAGACAGCATGAAAATTTAAATGACAACGGGCGCGGGTGTAATGATTGGGTCGGTTCCATATTCTCGAGTCTGACCTGCAGTACAAAAAATAGAATATCAGTTGAAATATCAGGAAGTTAATCTTACCTCGGTGGTCAGTAAACAATCTATACAGTCCACAGATCCAGCAACGAAAAATAGTGAGCTCTGAAAGATTTTACAAGTTTAAGTAGTTCAATATACATCGTCTGGGAGCAAAACTGGAAACAGTAAACGATATCCTGAACGATGGGATTATCATGCCTGCCGGACTAGGTCGGCGATCCATCGTTTCGACGGTGTTTCTCCCGAGTATTGAGCTCTGAGCGTTCAACAAGCAGAAGCACCTCTCGTCACACCACGTGAGGTGACTCGACGCGTTGTTGATTTGCGCTGTCAGCATCGAAGCGGTCCTCGACCAAGTGGTTCTGCAGATATGTTGCCTCGAGCAGACTATACACCAGTACAGGATCTCATATCGATTTTGGCTTGGAATTAGCCCCTGTGATTACCAGTCCTGCTGGTTTAAGGGTAAAACATGAACGCAGAGAGGTGGTCTTTCAGAATAACGATGATGCGATGTATGTTTACATATGAATGGCTTGAAGGAGCCAATGTCGACGAGGAAATTGGGTTTTAGGACAGTCGACAAGGTCCACTGTAAATCTTTGAATGTGACAAAGGAAACTGTTACATGCAATAATGCGTGGTCGGTACCACTGTTGCCGTGGAGGCGTGTCGTCTTGCCCACGAAGCGATGAAAGGTTCATCAGTGACCTATTCAAAAGTACCGAAAGAGAATAATTTAGATTGTATTATACGGACAATGTAGGCGCTTACTATCAAGACTTTGCGGCATTTCTTGTGGTAAGATTTGCCCTCACCGTGAGAATATCTCTCTCGCTGATATATATCCTTAGTAATATTTCTTGTATGGTGTTCCCCATTGCAGTGAAACATTTCGTTTCTAGAATTATTATGAGAACTAGCGCTGTAGCCTGTAGGACGACGTCAGTGATAACAAAAGGTAAGGAAAGAAGACGTACTCGGGAATTGATGTTAGCCGCCGCTACCCCTCCTCTTCACAAGTATACGGCCCCTATAGACACTGAGATATGAGAACCAAGGTAAGAAGCCCTAAACTCTTCGCGAAAACATGCTAATGAATACCGATAGATTGAGTTGGTTGCTGGATACAAATTTGCATAGAAGTCATCACCCAAGATGAATATCCAGGGGAACAAGGCTGAGGCTTTGCCAGAACGGGACATGTTACACATGGGCCAGTGATCTTGTTATCCCGAATATACCAATCACAATATAAGAATGGACCTGTAACATATCATTAACGAGTATTGCAAGTGCATTTCCATACCCTTACTCCTCCGCCAACCGTAACGACCTCCTCTCACAGGCCCGGTGAGAGCCCGACGGAGACCTTTGTGCTTGACAATCTCCAATTGTAAATTGAACTGAACACATTACAGAGGACCCGAAAGAAGAGGCAACCGCCTAGTCAAAAGGCCAGACCGGAAAATTGAGATGTGGCCTGTCGTGTTCCCCTCAAACAAGGGTACAGAAGAGAAGAGAAACGCAGGTGGAGAGATACGAAAATAAAGAGAGGGATCATCCTGAACCACGACACGAAGGTTACAATGTGGCTAGGGGAAGGGTCCTTCCAGTGAGACAGAGAAGTGAATTAAGATGCTGTCCTATCACCAACATCCCAGCTACGGTATCCAATATTATATAGCAATGATCTCGAAGCAAGGCACTCGCTGGATTGAATCAAGAGGTGATCTTCCTAGCTTGAAAAGTTGCGGGCTAGTAGCAACTCGCAATCGAACTTACGAAGATCAGAGGAACTTCTAAGATGCTCACGACCTGGCTGCGGTTGATATCAAGATAAAGGCATTGTCAGAGAGTGAAAACTAGACAACGAAACACGGAATGGTGGTACAATATGTTCTGCCAGGACATCATAGAAGAACACGCTCCTTCCACAGTGCGTCTTCAATCTCTACATACAGAGAATGTAAACAACGGTAAGTACCATGGAATAGAGGACTACTTACCTTCGTCAATGATGATTGAGATATCCAACCCTTCCGCTTTGAATGATTTCAGACGATCGATGCGCGATAAAACCATCGGCGCCGGAGCAACTTGGTCACCTACACGAGTGATAGGATTCCGTGCCCTGACACGAACATGAGACAGTCGAGTAACCTGTGAATCTTGGGGAACATTCCAACGCCTCTCGATAATCCTAACCAGTAATTCATCCCGCCATTCCAGCCGAATGTCATCCGTAAAAAGATTCATTGCACTCAGCTCAAGGACAGACAAGCTCTGGAGCATGACGCCCCTTTCGCCTGAGAGGCCCTTGAGAAACCTCGCAGGATCGCTGTCATTATCCGAATCTGCCAAATGGAGAACTAATTTGCGAAGCTGGGGAATATATGAGAAGAGTTTATCTGGGCCCAGAGCATCCTGTGGTAGCCAGAGCTCAAGAGACTGCAGCCGACTTCCAGAACGGGCAATGAATTGAGTTATTGTTAAGTTGAGAGATGGATATTCAGCATGCCGCCTAGTGAATGATAAGTATTCCAATTCCGGGCAAGTGAGGTCTTTGAGTAATAGGTAAGAGCTGAGGCTCAGCGAACGGAGTTTCGAGAGCGTTAGTGAAGCGACGATGACAACGTCAGGGTCTCGTCCCCCGAGAAGCAAGGTCCAATCCGTCAACTCTTCAAGACTCGGACAGAGTTGGAGAAGTGTGACAATCAGTTCTATATGACTAAAATTCGCAAAGGACATGGTCAAATGTGTGATATGCGACCACGGAAAGGGAATCATGCTCATGTCGAAAGGAGGGATTTTTATGTTAAATTTGAGAGATCTGAGGCTGGGTGCATTTGTGAACAGGCCCAAGGTGGCAACGAGGTCGTCCTGGGATCTTTGATAGCACAACGAAAGCGATCTCAATAACGGGAATTGAAGTGGAGGGGAATGGAGTATGAATTGGGTCCATTGACGAGAGGAAGTGAATAACAGGCTGACGTCTTCCCATTGCCGCGAATGCTGCATCAAAGTCTCAATGATAGCAGCTGGAAAAGAGTCGCGTATCCATAGCGCCATGTTGAGTCCGCTATTTCTGGTCCACTGAAGCGCCTCCCGAAGTCTGATTTCCTGTGCCAGTTACTTGCGTCCAAGTTGCGAATCCACCAGATCAAAAGACGACCACAGGGCGGGGTAATCCCTGGAGATATCTCGCCACCGGTGGCAGACTCTCCCGAGTAGCCATGGACCCTCGCGTATGGCATCAAGAATATCATACGAACTTGGGAGGGCGAGGAGAAATATTTCGGATAGAATCTCAGGAGGAAGGGAATGAATGGGCGCGCTTGCGTAGGCTTCAGGTTCTTGCAGACTATTGATGGATAACTTCGTTGTATTTTCACCTAGATAAGGATGATATTCGTTAACTAGTACGGGTAAAGGGGTGCTTGCTCGCTATTACCATCTCCTATTCGTGCTGTTCTCTGCATCTTCATGTCGCCAAAAATGAGAACTATGAAACCCTGTTCTATCTTCTCCTTTAAGATGAGAATGCAATTGCGGTGTGTCGTTTCTCAGTGTTCAGTGGTCACTGAGAGTGAAGTTTCGGTTTGACTTTGGTTGCGGTGTCTCGGGCCGAGATGTCCTGCGTTGTTACTCCCACGGCACAGATCGAGACGAAAGATCACCGGCTTACTGTTTCAAGCTTTTTTCCGAGAAGTGAAGGTTTGGAAGTTTCTTGCCAGGGACCAGGACTGCAAGCTCATTTCAGCCAATTCTCCATTCTGCAGATCAGGCTCGAGTTGAATACGGAGGCTACCTGCCAGAGATGGGAGCCGTTCATCCATCTCTCGTTTGCAGGGATTTATACCGACACGAGATCCTGAACGCACTCTGCCTTCTGATGGGCGCTTTAGCTCCCTCCTTTGTCTCGTCTCCGAGTCTCCCCTTTGTTCTTGCCCAGAGCCATAACTTCTAGCCAGTACTCCGATGGTGTATTAGCTACTACTGTCGAGTGTCGAGTTCGATTCAGCTTGATGGATACCTCCGATGGCGCAGGCAGTTAGGCAAAGAGATCAGCAACGATATTTTATCACCGGAACTACTGCATCTGCTGGTTTAGTATGAATGTTTCCGCCCTGTTTCGCTCATTTGGTAAGGTCAATATCTGTATACGACTCCTGTGCTCACATGTCTAGTGTCAATTTCCTCCCCTAAGAGACGGTTACGATGATGTACCCGAGTTCTTCGAAACACCCTTCAATGCTGCCTTTCTTCACAAGGATCTTGTGCCTTTTTTCCATGACAGCGCTTTCGGTGTCGACGTAAGACCACTTTCAATTTTTTAGTTGGCTCTGACGATATATTAATGCTAGGATGATCACCGGATTCTAATCTTCCGCAATATCGGCCCAGCCCAAAAGCTTCTCCCGTCCCATCTGGGGGTCGACCCCGTCAATGGCCCCAACGATTGGTACCTCAGAGAGCATTTCCGAATATCTCTCAAAGTGTGTATTCTCGATGGTGATATCAGAGAGGATTATCCTTCCTCTGTCGTTCTTCAGATGATGGATGAGCTTGGGGTCAATTCGGTTGGCAGCGACGATGCGGTCCAGCTGGCACTGATGACGGATCCTCGATGGCAAACCGATGTAGGTCAGTCGATCTGGGAGAATGTGTTAGAGACGAGGATGGCAGCGAGCTACGTGCCTTCAGACGAGGAAGACGCAGATGACAACAATCGAAGAGATCTAGAGGAAGATAAAATGTAGGTGATGGTAGCCATTGGCAGGCGATTTCTTCTAAACGCCTGAGTACTAATTTTGACGTTTCGGTTATCTTGCGAGTTGATCACGTAACATATTGTACAGAAGAATTACCGTTCCCCCGTGGTATATCGGATAGCAGACTGGATATGGGTTCGATTCCCAGATGGAGGATTACACAGTATTCGGAAACTATTTCCAATTTATTTTCTTACGATTTGACTTGATCTCGTAGGAGGGACCAGTAATTCTCTCGGCTTCCCTCCGTAGGAGTATCGCGTGAGGATTGCTTGACCTCTTTATTCATAACCACTGCCGCATTCCCAGAACCTTTATAGCAGGCGTGATGTTGGCGCCTAATCCCTTACGTTGGGTTCGACTCCCTGGGAGATATTGAACTGGACTTCTATTTGCTTGGAGTCACGTCGATGTTCAATACAACCACTGTCCAAATGTAAGCCATTGGTTAGCACCCCGCACTAGGTTCGACTCCCAGCTGGACGATGCGCATCGACAAATCAAGCTTTTTATCTGGGCTTTTCCTTTCTTAGACCCTTCTTCCTGGGATTTGCGCAAAAGAAGGTATCGGAAGAGCCTAACGTCTGCTTTGGCCACAAAGAACTTGGCATTGCGAAGTAGATACAAATCTCTGATACTCTTGGCTGCGCGCCGCAAATTCGTTCAATCCCACTCCCTGCCCTGAGCGCCGGCACCTTTTGCAATGAAATCGCCATACATCACGCCCCTGCCTTTGTGTTCGAGTCGGTGTGCTCGCTGAATCCAACGGAACTCTCAGCCTGACATATCTGAATGTATGCGGCCCAGAAAGGAAGGTCACGCTGTGAATATGAGGTTGCGAGGCGGGGGAGTACAGCTTCGCGAGAGAGGGTAAGCTCGCCGAATAGATGCCAGAGTCGAGGAAGGGGAGGTTATCTACGACCCTTTTGCATCGCATCCCGGACGTCCTGAGTTGTGCTGGGGTACTGGACAATCTGTGGTAGTTGGGGACGGCGGTGATGAGCTCGCGAGCGGTAGAGAAGGAGCTGAGCCGGGGGTAGGGAGCGCCCGCCCGCGTAAGACCTGCCGCTGTGTGAGAAGACGAGCATCGGAGCATCGGAATGTGGAATGGGAGGGCAGCACACGTCGAGCTTGTGATCGTAAGTTGGGATTCTCGTATGGCCTTCTCAACTGACACGCGCTAGGATTTAGACATAGGAATGAAGGCATTTAGGGCTGTCCAAGTAGGTCAGCAATAGCAAGATGTAAGAGACAAGACGTACTCGGCACCAAGGTATCGCTGATTTCTCTCCTTTGGATGTGTTCCATGTTTGCTACCATATCGCCGGTCCATGTTATACCAAACAAAAACTTGGTCTCATCCTCAAACAATGTCGTTGAAGAATCGTTGAGCCGTTGCTCCAATTCGGATGAGAGGCATCGAGTTCCCTGGTTATTGAAGTTAGCGCGCTGTCTCAATTGGTGCGGGTTCGCCTTTGGAATTTTGAGGATGGGAGTACGTTGAATGCAAGGTCTGTTCGAGCCAGTCAATGATAGCAAAATGTAAGAGAAAAGAAACGTACTCGGCAGCAAGACATCGTTCATCTCTCCCCCTTGAATCTGCTCCGTGGCTTGTTCGATCTTTACTGCCGTCGCTCATGCATGAGAGAAGTCGCCCTCATCGACCATGATGCATGAGATCTTGAGAGGTGCTGTACGCCGGCCAACGAGATGCGCGACGAATGCGGGGTAGTATGGAATACAAGACTGGTACGCTCCGGTTATATGTATAGCCGGTGTGTGTGTATATTTGTTCTTGCTATACATGGTAGTAGGACCTCAGACACATTGATTTTGCTATATTAATACATATATAGAAAGAATATCAGTTGTGACTAAGATGCATGCATCTGTGACTGTGCTTAAATATTAGCATTTATACTGCAGATCTTCATCTTTTCTCTTCTCATCTCATCTCAGTTGGCTTGATTTTATTCTATCTTTATGTTTTCTTATTCCTCTGCATAGCTGTTTTGTGCTCACACATTTCAGACATTGTGCGGCTGATTTCTTCTGTGGAACTTGTAGGGATGTCCACTGTTACTGTTATGTATACCAGAATGACATTTGCAATCATTATTATTTTCCAGTATTCCTCAATTTTGAACTTGCTTCAACTTCTTTGTCCTGACAGCAAAAGCCCATGACTAATATGTGCTTATTGCACAAAATATGTTGTAAATTCAATAACAGATCAAGTTGATAATAATATAATTTAAGATTGGTCAGATAATAAGAGATATAATGTGACAGGTCCATGATAAATAGTAATTAAAGCATATAAACTGAACTGTGCCACCTCTAGACCTCATTGAAACAGCAAATAACATTGTGACTGTGACTATAGTCACATGTCATCCAGCTAGATGAAGCACTTTGTGACATCATGTGACCTGTCACGCATCGGGCCCGATGACTGCTTAGTCATATATATAAGTCATCGAGCTGGGCTTTTATTATTATAAAATATAAACTAAAAATTATTATTCTTTTATTCCACATACATTTAGATAAATCATTGAAAGATGAATACATCATTGCTTGTTTGTATGGTCTTGTATCTAGCTTTTTCTCTCTCTCTCTCTCATGATTCTTATTTACATATAAAGAATTTTTAGTAATGTCTGTAGGGATTGTACTATTTCAACCATATCTTCACTCTAGTTCATGGGAGGATTGCAACCGGCAGCAGGAATGACTGACTCAGACCAACAAAGGGATACCGTTGTATATGTTGATTTTCCAGACCAGTGGATGGAAATTGTAATGTTTGCAGCCATGGCAGAATCCGAGGCTTTCGAGCCATCATATGAAGAAGCCAAGAGACATGCAGACTGGCCCAAATGGCACGAAGCAATCAAACTCGAGCCCAACACCCTTATTGAAGCAGGCACATGGGAGATTGTACCTCGACTGGCAAATCACAATGTCATTGGTAGCAAGTGGGTACTCCGGATCAAGAAGAAGTCTGGTGGAGTAATTGACAAATACAAGGCTCAATTCATTGGCAAGGGATTTACATAGGCCAAAGGAGTTGACTATTTCAAAACCTTTGCTCCTGTTGCAAAGCTAGGATCGCTCTGAACAATCTTTGCCATTGCTGCCCGAAATAATTGGGAAATTGAAGTATTTGATTTCCATGGAGCATTTCTGAATAGGGAATTCGATGACAATGAGGAGATATACATGGAGCAACCACCAGATCACGAATTTGCGGATCGACACAAGTTTGTACTTTGACTTTGCAAAACTATTTATGGCCTCAAGCAAAGCAGTCAGAAATGGTACGAGAAGCTTACTGGAGCTCTCAGATCTCTTGGATTTTCACCACTTGAAAAGGATCATGGTGTATTCCAACTTGTGACAGAGGGAGAATTGATCATCCTGGCTATACACATTGATGACTTTTCTCATTGATGGAGGAGAAATTTCTTGGAGCTCAAAACAGCAAGAAATCGTTGCACTTTCGACCTCAGAGGCAGAATATATTGCACTCACATATGCTGCCAAGGAAGCACTATGGCTCTGACAATTCATTTCAGAGTTATTTCAACCTATCAAGGAACCCGTCACCATGCATGATGATAATCAGTCAGCATTGGCCCTTGCTCATTCCGAACTTGGCCAGTTCCATGCATGAACAAAACACATTGATATCTGATACCATTTCATCCGATACACAATCCAAGATGGATAAATTAAATTGATCTATTGTCCTACAGAAGACATGATTGCAGATATCCTCACCAAGGCTTTACCATCCTCAAAGGCAAAGCACTTTGCTACTAGTCTTGGACTTCTTCCAGCTTGAGGGGGAGTGTTGGAATACAAGCTGAAAGTCGGCGCGAAGCCAACTTGATGGAACGATTGATTGCTGTCCCGATATGGTAACTAGGTTCAACTGGCATCATACTCACTCGTACTCTTGAGTACAGCTCCATTTGCTCCTATGGTAATTATTCCTTAGATACTTATGTTTCTATAATACTTAGCTATGCTATGGACTACATGTTTTTATTTAAATAGGACTGTAATTTGGTACATTCAATAACAACTTCATTCATCATACTTGTGCTCAAGTGCCTGCTATACTAAGGATTTCAATACCCTTGGCCTGACCCAGACATCATTAAGAATTTTAGACATGTCTAACACCTCCAACTCTAACCTAAGCAACTGACCACTCTTTCCATCATTCAAATGTTGATTATAAGCAACACAATCAATCCTCTTTTATTCCTTACCTTTATTGCTTCCATACATGGAGCTACAGTACTAAAAAGGTTTTCCCAAAATAGTTGTATTTATTATATTTATAAAGAACTCATATCTATATTTGGCAATACAGCGGTATCCAGGGTATTAAGGCACAGATGCATTTGAAATAGAGCGTACCAGTCTTGTATTCCATAGTATGGGGGTAGGGCTCATCGTCTAAGAGGGAAACTGCAAATTCAAATTGGAACTGAAAGTCACATAACAGTCACCACCTTCCCCTTTTTCGCTCCATTACTCGTTGATTACTCGTGCGAGGAATATTTACCTCAACACAAGAATCTCAATCCGTCTCTTGAGTAGTACATGATCCATTTCGATGTATGCGAGGGTTCGACTCCCAACAAGACAATATCGTACTTGTATATTGGTACTGTACAATTTCGACCTTATCTTCATGGCCTGTGACATGTTATGCCACATCTTCAGCCAGGAAGATCTTCGCAGATGGCTGTGACACATTACGGCCATTTTCATTACATCTTCATAGGCAGGGTCCTAGTGTTGCATCATCAAATTGAATTGCCAGTATGACAGAAACATCTGGAAACGCACGTAGACACTCAGACATCTGTATTTTGTTATTTTTTGCTCAAAGGAACACTATTTTGAAACTTTTTTCATCTCTTCACTGAGTGCTGTGACATGTTATGTGAAGTTAAGGTCAAAATTGTACAGTAATCACATATTTTGGCCATTTAATCACTCTCCGCGGTTCCATCATCGTTCACAATATGTCAACCCTCATTAACACTGGCCATATCTTGTTTGCCCTCTTTGGCAAGAACATTGCTCTAATGCTATGGAACACATTCTCTGGTAGTGCATTGGTCATTCCGCGTGCATATCATATCTCCGTGGTCAGGTTTGGTACAGGAACTCGGTTCGAATCCCAGTCAGAGAGTTACATGGACTTCCGGGGGATCCTTTTTATTCGCCATTCATGCCAAGCCGCAAGTTCGGTTAATGAGTTGGGCATTTGGAAAACCAGTAGCCTCCTAGTTCCACCGTTGAAGGGGAGAATCTGTGTACGACATTGGTTAGATGGCGGGGCCGGGAACATAGATCAAGGGAGATATCCGGAAATGACAACGAAGAAGCTGAGGTCGTGGCGAGGACTGCGTGTGTCCGTCATCGTCGAAGAGAGTATGCAACATTCGAGGTTGGTACGCCCATATTGGTCTGTGTTTCCCGCCGGTCAAAGGGCAGAATAATCCCAGGCCCGTTTCTCTTCCTTGGAATTGCTGCACAATATCAAAGACTCATCGCCATTCACAAGCCCTGGCACTCTGGGTACCGACAGATATCCATCAGACTCGCTCAAAAGCCGACTTGTGTTCCCATGCTCACCACATGCAATTAAACATCGCTCATCGAATACAGGACCACCGAGATGGACGGTGGATATGTATACGACAGAAAAATGCAAACCCTCGATAGTGTGCATGCAGCTTTGACATCAGTCCTGTCCTGAGCGCCAAATGTGATCACGACCATCTGAGACAAACTCGACATGTCTCTTGTATTCAACCTCGCTGAACTCTTCGGGAGCGTCGGGAACACCACCGGTAACCTAGCAGGAGCCTCGGATTTGGTACACTCGCCAAATCCAACAACGCTTGCAGGCTCCTCCGCTTGGTCGTAACATTCCGAGGCTTGATGATAGATGTGAGGGCGGGAAGCGTGCATACGGAGACGTCAGGGCGCCTAAACCCTTGCCGAATTTCTCTAGATAGCCCTCCCGCCGATACCCTTCGAGTCGGGGCGATAGGATCACAGAATCCAACAATGCCAGTGGCCCAATCTTCTGCTTAGCCTCGGCGTAAGACAACTTCATATCTGCTGGCCACATGCACCGCTCAGAGAGGAGGACCGCACGTTTGATACCAGGGTGCAAGGCAGTGGAGTGAAACTCCGGAAGATCGAGGATGGCGAACATGTTTATCGCTTCTGCAGAATGACAGGGTATGACCTGTTGCATAGCATCTTGAACGTCCTGAGCTGTGGCAGGGAGTTGGACACCCAAGTCGATGAGGCGGTAGTCGGGGACGATGGTGATGAACATCGTGGGGGCGGGTAGCGTGTGTGCACCCATGTAGAACCTGCGGCTGTATGAAAAGACGTAGATCGGGATGTCCATGTCAGGGCGCGGGGAGGGTAGTAGACGTCGAGTGTGGCGCCTTCAGTTGGGTGGGATTGGTGGGATTCTCGCGTTAGATTCCCAATTGACGGGCCTTCGGCTTCGGAAAGCGTTGATTCCTCTTCAAGTGGGTCAGCAATAGCAAAATGTAAGAGACAAAACGTACTCAGCACCAAGATATCACTGACTTCTCTGCCTTAGATCTAAGCGATTTGCTCCATGGTTCACTGGGTGTTAATCACCGTTGTCCGTCTATCCTATATGGAATGAAACCTTTTCTCGTCGTCAAACGATGCACGGGATGTCATTGTAGGATTGGTAAGCTGGCGGTCCCGAATCAGATGAGGATGAGTAAGAGGCCTTGCAGACGAGAGTCAAGATGCAGTAGCCAGGGACGATGGTGATAAGCATGACACGGGTGCATGAATTAAGAGGCAGGGGCGTTAAGTCTCAAATTGGACCAGGTTCTTGCGTGTTCTTCTCAGGTGACGCGCGTATCGAAGCGTCCTCGACCAAGTATTAGTTGTTCTGCTTCCAGCTGGCTATATGCCAGTACAAGGACATTATATCAAATTCGGTTTGTTGTTGCCGGATTGAAACGAGTGGTGATCCTCCTAGCCTGAAAAGTTGCAGGCCAGTAGCAACTCGCTACCGAGCTTACGGAGATCAAAGGAGGTTCTTAGATGCGAACGACCTGGCTGCGGTTGATATCAAGATAAAGGCATTGTCGGAGAGTGAAAGCTAGACGACGGAACACGGAATGGTGGTACAATATGTTCTGCCAGGACATCATAGGAGAACACGCTCCTCCCACAGCGCATCTTCAATCTCTACATACAGAGAATGTAAAAAACGGTAAGTACCATGGAATAGAGGACTACTTACCTTCGTCAATGATGATTGAGATATCCAATCCTTCCGCTTTGAACGGTTTCAGACGATCAATGCGCGACAAAACCATGGGCGTCGGAGCAACCTGGTCACCTACACGAGTGATAGGATTCCATGCCCTGACACGAACATGAGACAGTCGAGTAACCTGTGAATATTGGGGAATGTTCCAACGCCTCTCAATGATCCTAACCAGTGATTCATCCCGCCCTTCCAGCCGAATGTCGTCCGTAAAAAGATTAATTGCACCCAGCTCAAGGACAGACAAGCTCGGGAGTATCACGCCCCTTTCGCCTGATAGGCCTTTGAGAAAGCTCGCTTGATCGCTGTCATCCTCCGAATTCTCCAAACGGAGAACCAATTTGCAAAGCTGGGGAACACAGGAGAAGAGTTGACCTGGGTCCAGAGAATCCTGTGGTAGCCGGAGCTTGAGAGTCTGCAGCTGACTTCCGGAACGGCCAGAGAATTGAGATATGGTTAAGTCGGAAAATGGATAGTCAGCATGTGGCATAGTGAATGATAGGTATTCCAATACTGGGCAAGTGAGGTCTCTGAGTAATAGATGAGAGCGTCCGAGGCTCAGTGAACGGAGTTTCGAGAGCGTCAGTGGAGCAGTGGTGGCCACCTCAGGGTCGCGATGAAGCACGGTCCTCTCCGTCAATTCTTCAAGGCGCGGACAGAGTCGGAGAATTGAGACGATCACCTCTATATAACTAAACTTCGAAAAGGACATGGTCAACTGTGTGATATGCGACCACGGAAAGGGAATCATGCTCATGTCGAAAGGAGGTATTTTTATGTTAAATTCGAGAGATCTGAGGCTCGGTGCATTTTTGAACAGGCCCAAAGTGGTAACGAGTTCGTCCTGGGATTCTTGGTAGCACAACGAAAGCGATCTCAATAATGGGAATTGAAGTGGAGGGGAATGGAGTATCAATCGGGACCATTGACGAGAGGAAGTGAATAACATGCTGACGTGTTCCCATTGCCGCGAATGCTGCATCAAAGTCTCAATGATAGCAGCTGGAAAGGAGTCGTGTATCCATAGCGTCATGGTGAGTCCGCTCTCTCTGGTCCGCTGAAGCGCCTCCCGAAACATTTCTAGTCCGATTTTTTGCGCCCGTTGCTTTTGTCCAAGTTGCCAATCCACCAGATCAAAAGACGACCACAGGTTGGGGTAATCCCTGGAGATATCTCGCCACTGGTGACAGACTCTCCCCAGTAGCCATGGACCCTCGCGTATGGGATCAAGAATATCGTATGAGCTTGGGAGGGCGAGGAGAAATATTGAGGATAGAATCTCGGGAGGAAGGGAATGGATGGGCGAGCTTGCGTCGGCTTCAGGTCCTTGCATACTATCTATGGATAACCTCGTTGAATTTTCACCTAGATAAGTATAATATTCGTTAACAGCAGTACGGGTAAAGGTGTGCTTGCTCACTATCACCATCTCCTATTGTCGTCGTTCTCTGCATCTCCATCTCGTCAGAAATGAATTTCATGAAATCCTGTTCTCTCTTCTCCTTTAAGAGTGACAAGGCAGTTGTGGTGTATCGTTGTTCAGTGTTCAGTGTTCAGTGTTCGAAGTTTCGGTTTGACCTTGGTTGCGGCGCCTCGGGCCGAGATATCCTGCGTTGTTACTCCCACGCCACAGACGCGTTGCCCCTTGACTTGGCAAAGCGCCTTCAAGACAAAGGATCACCAGCATACAAGATAAATCTGCGTTGTCCGAGTCATTGCTTACAGCTTCAACAAGGTATCTATGTTTTTTTGCCTGTGACCATAACTGTGGCAAGTGAGGTAAGATTCATTTCAGCCAATTTTTCATTCACTTTTTGTACTGAAGATCAGGCTCGAATTGAATACAGAGCCTACCAGAGATGGGAGCCGTTCATATATATCTCGCTTGCAATCTACACGACATCCTGAACACGCTGTGTCTCCTGGTGGACGCTTCAGATCCCTCCTTTGTTTCGTCTCTCCTTTGTTCTTGCCCACAACCATAGCTTCTGGCCTGTACTCCGATAGTGAATTAGCTACTGCTAGAGTGTCGGGTTCGATTCCTGGCTGGAGATAAAGTGAGACCGAGATTCTTTCTCAACCGAAGGCTTCGCACTTCCCTCCGCCCTTGTCGACAGCCTTTCCTTCGTTTCCAGTTACAAAACAAAATGGCTACTATGACCCCAATATGAACGTTTTCCTGGCGTGCTCCCTGACATATGCTGACTTGATATCGACTAGTTTGCGTGCTCTTTATCTATGCATAACTACGTAAGATCATACGATTCCTAACCTTTCCTCATTGATGGTGTCTAATCCCCGAGACCACGTAGTTGATAGGTGTATGCAAACACGCTGGATTCGAGTCCCAGGTAGAGAGTCGTAAGTGCTGATATCAAGTCTTTTTCTTGGAGTACATCTCGAATGGTACATTCCTTAGTAGGCTCGACTCCAAGCCAGGCCAACTTGCATCTTTTTTCGATATCAGGAATTTTCCCTTTTTCCAGGGCTTGCCGCTAGGTCGGTATCCTTCTTCGTAGCCTCGTCGCAAGATGAGGATTGCCTCCTGTGGGGCGCGGCACCCCAGTCTACTTGTCTCCCCGGATAGCATATCGGTTACAACACTGGTGCTGGATTCGACTCCCCGGTGAAGAGATTCGGGAAGGAATACTTGGAAGCACTTTTTTAACGTGTGCTTCCAACCCTACCAACACATACATATTACTTCAAAGCACACACCATTCATCTGCCAGCTAAGTTTGAATACCTGTTCTCCCGAACCAGAGTTTCTATTATCAAGAAGTCGGAGACCTTTTGGAAAACAGATGGCAGTCCTCTCGCTTGCTGGGACAACGGCGGCTTTATTGGGCGATTATGTGTCGGAAGAGTGAACCTTCCCGTTCAAGATGTTGGCGACATGATGCATCATGCTTGAAACCTAAGTGGTGCCATGCGATAGATCCAGGTCGGCGCCGCCTATCATTGTCGGCCTCTTTGGTCACAGGCGAGGGTCATGAAGCTCGTTCCTGGTGCAGGTAGTTGCTAGGTGCAGAGGCCAGGGTTCAACTCCATGCAGGAGCGGTTGTCGCCATGATATGTACTCTCTCATTTTGGGCAGATGGCCGTTATCTCCTCTCACTTAGATTATTGCGTTGAACTGCTACGTTATTCATCTTGTCTGGTAAACAATCCCCTTTCAGGAGCTAGCATTAGCAATAAAACATGAACTACATCATATTAGATAGTATGGAATGAGTCTAGGTCCGCGGTGCATGAATCCACTTGACCACCGTGTCCTCTGCTCATTCCTCACCCCCAATCCCAAGCGCAAACACCAAGCTGACGTGATTATGCCCTGTGGCGACAAACTCGTCATACAACACGCCCTTTGTCTTTAAAGTCTTGCCGAATTTCTTCATAGCGGGGTGTAAACAAGGGATATTCCTCTCGCCGATACCAAGCAGAAGCCGCGGAGTCAGTACACTCGTCGAATTCGAATCCAACAATGCCAGTGGAATCTTCCGTATAGCCTCGGCATCTTCGCCGTAATACAACCTGATAGAATCCTTCATATCAACCGGCATGTCCTCAAAACGTGTAACACCCAGAAAGGAGAATCGCTCCTTTGATACGGGGATGCAAGATGAGAGTGTACAGCTCCGGCAGGGCAAGAATGTTAAACATGTTCATTGCTCTTGCCGTGGCCGAGGACGTAGATGTCAGAGTCGGGGAAGGGGAGGTTTCACGACCCACTGTATCGCATCGCAAACGTCCTGAGCTGCACCAGAGAATTGAACACCCAAGTCGACGAGGCGGTAGTCGGGGACGACGGTGATAAACCCTCGAGTAGCGAAGAAAGAACCGAGGTTGTGGTAGATGATGTCGGCGGGCGCGGGGAGCATGCGTTCGCCCATGTAGAAGCCACCACCGTATGAGAAGATGAGGATCGGGGTGTCGGGGCGCGTATTAGGAGGGTAGTAGACGTTGAGCGTGTGACGGTCGGTCGGACCGTATTGGCGGGATTCTCGCGCGGTCTTCTCAATCGATGCGTGTTTGGCTTCGAGGATTAGATGGAAAGCGTTGATTGCTGCTCAAGTGAGTTGATGATAGGAAAATGGAAGAGACAAGACGTACTAGGCACCAAGATATCGCTGATTTCTCTGCCTTGGATCTGAGCAATTTGTTCCATGATTCACTGGATGTTGGCCACCATTGCCCGTCCATCTTATACGGAAAGAAATTCAGTATCATCCTCAAACGGTGTACGGGATGTCGTTGTACGATTGGTGAGCTGTGGCCCCGACTCGGATGAGGATGAGTAAAAGGCCTTCAGCACTCCGTACTCGCCGGCCAATAGACGAGGAGCATGGAGTCGAGCTTGGGTGACGAATAGAAACAAGCGTGGGAACAGTCTGAGTGACGCCGATGAAAGTCGTTGAGGCAAATCTGCTGTTCATTCGGAACGAGCACGGGTTTACGTGGATAGTGATGCCGATGATGAAAGTTACAGTACCAGTTCAAGAGCAAAGTCACGCTGTCACAACATTTCTCAATCCGCTCTGATTTATTACACGTTATTACGCTCGCAGATTTTGATGGCCAACCCTCGTGTACCGTGTCGTACACTCGGTTCTTATTATCAATGCGCTAATCAATGATTGAGTGATCATCTCATCTGTGGTAGGACGCAGGTACTATCGCTGCCGCTCCGACTCACTGCTGGTTCCATACACGGCAGCAATGTTGCCTCAATCCAGCCTTATTCTCCTTTGTGCTACAGGCCCAATAACCATCCTAGCCCAACGTGTATGGCACATTCTTCGCAAGGCGTTATCCAAGAGACAATGGCATCTTTATCCCATTTCGCATTTCGCGACGAGAGCCGTCTGCGTAAGAGGGAATCTAAATCTGGGTGACACATTCATAATCATCATCGCTAGCTAAATATGGATCCTCGCGACCTAACAAGCTTTTAAACTCGATTCCAGGCCCAGTTAGAACGGGTCCTGGTGCGCTGGTTGTTTAGATCAGTAAAGCCCTCTGATGGTGTAGTCGCTGGCACACACGCGTCTCAGCTAGGTTCGATTCCCAGCCACAGAGTTGCGACTCCTGAATGTCACTGCACTTTTCCAGGTTTACCTTTTTCGAAAACCCGGTGACTATGTACTTCAAATTCTTTCCAGAATCTCTTATGCATTTTCACTTTGTCAGGCACCTTTCTCTGTCCCAAGCCCCTCATCTTCCGGGGTATCACTGTAACACCACGAAGATAGTAAGAGATCCATCACGTGTCCCTTTGATAGTGTATCGGCTGGTATGCACGCGTCCAAGCTAGGTTCGACTCCCAGCTACAGGCTTGCATGCCCGAGGCACTAGGTTTCCTTTTTCGAAAACCCGGTGCAGTAACTACCTCGGATTCTGATTGTCTCTTTTTGATAATGTTCTCACCTCTCACATTGTCTGCGTTCTATGAACCCGCCTAACGCCTTTCTATGTCACAGGATGTGCTCGCCATTCACCTGTACCATCGTCGCCAAAAGCACGGACACGAGACTTGAGGTTACTCCCATTATACTTCCCACCTACGGCATTGGTACGATCCCGTTCCCTTCTGCCGAATGTCGGCTTGGACTAACTGGAGATAATGCAGTCCCACTTCTCCTCGAAGCGGCCAGACGGGCCCTACGGCTACGGGCGGCGACATAACTCTAGGTGCAAGACTTGGTAAGTATCTGGAGCGTATAGTGAGTATTTTCCACCCTGAGACCTGCGGACAGATACAAGAATACCGTATTGTCGCGTTTGACTTCGACGGTAGGGATGAGTACGTTTAGATATGGCTACTGCCACGTCCAGTGATTACGCGGTTCTTCCTTTCTCGAGAGGCTTGGCTTCCACTGCTATTCTTTAATTCCGGCTCGATTCTTGCCTGATTCTTGCCCCTGTGGTCTCGCGTTTTATAACGACCACCTCCCGCATGAACACACGCATTGAATGCTACTTACTGC
Source organism: Armillaria cepistipes (assembly GCA_900157415.1). Lineage (NCBI taxonomy): Eukaryota > Fungi > Basidiomycota > Agaricomycetes > Agaricales > Physalacriaceae > Armillaria > Armillaria cepistipes. The sequence continues at coordinate 94,127 of FTRY01000002.1, forward strand.
GAATACTATATGGACAGCGCGTTAGTTTGAAAAAGAAAATTCATCGACTCGACCTCCGATAGACACACTGGGGGTGACGCGTGACGAGTCGTCGTCTGGGAAAGACTCTCATAGGTAGCTGAAGGCGGCGCGTATGAATGGCATTATGTGCAGTGGCTCCTGCGTTTCACATTACTATATATTTAGCGTCTGTGGCATCTGTGGCGTCTGGATACCTGGCATAGAATTTACGTGCTGAAACTGGAAGCAAGCTATTGTTCCACCTCTGGTAGCGTCATCCGACGAGTTCTGAACTTCTGCAGAGAAAAAAAGGATTTAAATTGCGCTTACATCTGCAAGCCACTAGTTAACGTCCACCTCCGAAGAAAAATCAACAGTAACAGTAGGCATGAAGGTCGCTACAAGGTTTGTCAAGTAACTGTTGTGTTATGGATCAGAGGAAGACTCCTATCTCGACCCTGTCGTATGTATCTATTACCATACATTCAGTAAAGGCACCTTACCGGGGAAATCAAACCCTAGACTCACCTTCGAGAATGATGGAGATATCTAGTCCTTCCCGTTTCAAAGTTTTAAGACGATCGATGTGGGACAGAGCCATGGCATTTCGCGTTACTCGTTCATCTTCTGTTAGTTTATCATCTAGGTGATCCCTAGGTCCAATGCCAGCGTAGGAGCACCTGAGAATGACCCGACGCAATCCAGATCCCGCCGGGGAACCATTCCAACGGTTGTCGATCATCGTAACGAGCGTTGAATCTAATTTCTGGGATTCGCCCGGGAAGAACGTATACATCTTCAAATCCAAAACGGCCAACTCTGGAAGCAACATGTCAGATCCTGCAGAACTGAGGCATTCAAAGATTTCAATGGGTTCCCCTCCCCAATCTGTATCCACCATGAATAAGACAAGTTGTCTGAGACTAGGCACAGATGAGAAAACCTGCACTGGGTTCGAAAGTACCCTCGCCATGTCTTGGGTTTCGAGAGACTGTAACTGGCATCCAGACCGGGCGATAAAGTGGGAGAACAGAACCCCAGGGAAATCACGGTCATATCCTGCGAATGATATGTGCTCCAACGAGGGACAGGTGAGAAAGGGTAGCAACTTTGGGGATTTGACAGTAAGCGAACGAAGTTTCGACAAAGTCAACGGGGGACTGGATATGGTGCTGCGAGCATCCTCGACGGTACCGTCTTCCAATACTTCGACGTTGGGAAAGTGGCGAAGAATATGAATGCCTATCAGCCCCTCTTCCCATCCATGCCCTGTGGACAAGATCAAATGTGTAACCTGCGGCCACTGACCTACAGGAGCAAGATTTGTATGGCCGTATTCGTACCAAAATAGCTCAAATGCGAGGAATTTCAGGTTAGGCGCATCTTTTAATGCTTTCAAGGTAGTAGCTATGCTCTCGTACGATACCGAGCCTAGATCAAGTGATGTCAAGGATGGCAGATGGAGTGGGGGATACGTCCAGAAATCATAGTCTCCCGGAGGGATATCCAGACAGAGAGCGTCCCAGCGTGATGAGTGGCGAACCATGCTCTCGACGATGGGTCTAGGCATCTGCTTCGACGTCCTCAGCTTAACGGACAGCTTGCTTTGAAGACTTCGCTCGAGCGTGTCGCCCAGTAATTTGATTCCGACACCTTGGTCCCATCCTGACTTCCATGTGAGATTTAAAGAGGACCACAAGGCCGGAGAGCTCCAAGCAACGGTGCGCCATCGTCGACAAACTCCTCCTATCATCCGGGCCTCGCAATTGCGAGATCCAAAGACGCTGTAGGGCCCCGTACATGTGAAGAGGAATATTTCGTTCAAAATTTCGGGTGGAAGTGTTTGGACGGGAGGATTGAGCGAAACATGGGCGTTGATGAACTGCTGGACTTTGCCGCGTTGAGATTCAGCCTCTATGATTACAGTTGATACCAAATCGCGAATGATAGAGTCGTATTGGGACAATTCCATGCGTGCTTCGCGAATGAGAGTGTTGATAGGTTGTTTGAATGATTCTGGAGACTCTGGGGGAATAACAGATCCTAGCAGGGCCTCATAGGGGGAAGGTCTACTGATGACCCCGTCATTTTTTAATGAGCGAAGATGGCAGGAAGGGCATGGAGAAGACGTTTGAGCCATGGCGCACAATACCAGGAGCTGTATACGGCTTGAATGTACTGACTGAGTATAAGTCAGCCTCTAGAAGGAGATGTACCGACGGTTGTCGGTTGCTATCTGGCTTAGGTATGGTTGAGTCAAGTGTCGCCTCCTCCGTAGGCGACGTTATTCCTTTTATCGGGCTACAAAGAAACTGGGGCACCAAGGATCTCGGGAGTCAACAGGGGCAGTATTAAAATGGGACGTCGTGATTTGAGAAGACGAGCGATGACATGCACAGCCACCCATACAGCCCCGTTCAGTATCTTCCTAAGAGAGGCGATCGTCAAATTTGCGAATACACGCGATTATTCTACAAAGAGGACTATGATACAGTCGCACTACTACATACATCTGTATTTATATCGAGAAATACAATAATCCTGCTAATACCCACGCAAGCAACCTCGCCCAGCTTCGAGACTTGTCAAGGATGTCCATTAGTACCGGGTGCCATGTTCGCAACGTATGTATCCCATTCAGAAAAGCTGCAGGCCACAATACGTCAGCAAACCTCATCAACGTTAAATAAAGAGGGATATCCTACCCGAATCCAAGAGGTGCGTCGGTCCACATGTTGATGGTGCTGTTCCCTAGCTCTCCCGACAACCCCGAGTCCATATTCAGCAAGGGCAGCTGGGGTGAATATGGAAACGCCGGATATGTTCCATTTGTCCAGCCTAAGGGAAGGCCAGCGGCGAGCTGAGTCGCCGTGTAACCGTCAGAGGTTTGTTCAACTAAAAGGTAAGACCCCATCAATACATATTCATGACAAAGGGGGAGAACGTTTTGTTACCAAATGGTTGAACTCCTTGAAGAAGGGTAGTCCGTGGCACAGTATCGTACGAGCTCCACAGAGGAGCAGTTGGAGAGAGAGTGGCCTTTTCTTGAGATTGTTTTGACGGGATGGTGGAGTGATCTTGTACTTTTGAGCTTTCCACGGAAGCCATGGCCTTGAACATGTTGCTAACGATCTTTCAACGGACACGTAAATGCAGACCTTCGAAGTACTCACATTGAACGCCCAGCTACATTCCATCTATGGTTCAAACGGCATTAGTTCCGTCCAAGCACTTAAGGGTCTGATACATACGTATCGGCTGCATCTTTGAATGTTGCTAAACACAATTCAAATCCGGCAAGATCCTTTGGGTTAGGCGCATGGCCCGCCCGTTTGCTACTCCAGATATTCATAGCGAACACAGCACCAGAAGTGAACGCACCCATCTGCATTTAGGCGTAAACATTAGAAGTAGAGGAGAGTTTTACGCGTACAATTATGTGGGGAGTGACGATCTTCATTGTACTCATGTGAACCTCGAGGATTCGAGTACATGATTTGGCTGCATTCGTGCAGATAACGAGAGAAGGTATGGATAATGGCGAGTCCGTGTGTAGAAAGGGGCGGTGTATGAGTATTTGGGTCATATAATAGATGCTGTACAGGCCCGCGGATTGATACAAGAATGTTCCATTCTCGCGTTTGGGATCCCAGCGCACTAAGATACGGTCAATAAGATGACAAACAAAGACTAAGCGCCGACACATACGATGATCGGGGATCGAGTCCACCCACGCATTTAGAGATGAATCTAAATCGGCAACTATTCGCTGCTCCCAGCCTTCACCTGTGAGACCCAAAATGTCTCGGCCTTTCTTGATAGAATATAATGTCCTTACAACCAAGGACATTATTTCGCTTAACCTTATCGAAGCGCTGAAATAGTTGATTTTTGATGGCGTGTCGGTTGGTTGATTAAAATGTACTTGGCCGTCCGGAGCTATCTCCCAGTATTCGTCGTCACATTCAATTGGTAGCTCTAGGTCGAAACTATTGTGGATCGTTCAGAAATTTTGGGCGAACGTAGGAAACAACGTACTCTTCTTCTTGTACCATGGTAGGTCGCCCAATATAGAGACTCGTGAGTCTATCGAATATGATAAGTGCCCTACATGTAATACGATCAGCGACGTGTCACGCCAGAAAAGAGGGAGTATACCAGAAAGATCGCTTCTTGAGTTCGTCGTCGACTGTTAACTTGTGACCTTCAGGCTTTCGTCTGTGTAACCCTATCTCTATTGCGGAGCGTAGACCAATCCCAGTCACAGTCCAACTGAACTGAGGAATAGAAGTTCCGATCGCGTATATGGCACCGAGCTGTCGGAGTCTTAGCTTCATAGCGGAAAAGCAGAAAATGAGCATACAACGGCGAACTGGAGTTCGTACAAGCACGCAGGAGTGTAAATCGCATTTTTGAAAACTCGGACCTGCTCAAAGAATCTCCATCCAGAAGAAAGCTTGGAGTCGGGCTTTGCCAGAACTCGCGGGTCGTCAGAATATCGTGAAGCAACTGCCAGGACGAGAAGTAATGCAGCGCCGAAATTGTAGTCATGCAGATGTAACCCTTCGTCGACATGCTTTTCGAATGTAGGTCGATGTAGAACGGGAACCAACGGGTGAATTGTTTCGAAATAAATGGCAACAAGGCTTTGGATGAGGTCGGTGTCGGGATATACATAATGAGGAGTTTCGGCGTCAGCTGTTGCTCGCTCCCACTGTCGGTGTTAAGGTTTGTGAGCACAAGGAAGACTCTAAGCTGAGACAGGACGGACAGGCTGTAAATTGAAATAATCTCGTAACTGCATCGTGGTTTCTCTGCCCGTGATTTTCTTTTTCATAGATAGGGCACTGGTGAGCAGCGAAAAAGTGCTTGATGGTCCAAAATACCTCTCGCTGAAGTGCTTGCTATGATCAAGAGATAGATTTTTCATATTTTCCAGGAGATCTGGATGCGAAAAGTCCTCTTCGGGCTCGGCTGCCTCCGACGGTTCGCTCGGTTGCCGAGATGGACTTGAGTATACTGACAAGTACTCAGGTGAGATCTCTCGTCCCGCTACTTTCTCGGGTAGATCGGCATCCGGTTTGAGCTACGACGACTTAGAGAAAGCAGGGAATCAGACATAAAGTTCGCACCTCTTTGAGCATTGCTTGTAGTTTGTTCACGCGTCGTTCTAGCTTCTGCGCATGACTGTGAAAGACTTAGTTATTTCAAGCAGAAAAGCATGATATAAGATAACGTGCCTGATGTCAGACCATTGTCTCTCTGTGTATGAAACGGTAGGAAAGGATTCTTGTGAATGGCTGCTAAAGTCAGTGACAGTTGAGCGGAGATATAAATAAAACCAACATTGGCTTTGGCCCACGTTTCTGCGAGTAATCCGTGATGTCGTGAAATCTTATCAAAGATTGAGAGCGTACCTTGATCAGATCAGTATGTGTGCAGTCCTCATCGAACGCGACACAGTTTGAACAACGATTGCCTGGCGCGGTAGCGCTATCACCTGCATATAGGCAGTTCGTAAATTGTTAAAGATAAGAAAAGATTATAATTATACATTTCACTGGGAAGAAATAGATTAGCGACCGTAAAAGGCATATAAGCATTAGCAAGAACAAATTGTCGCCGGGATTCCGAGTAGATTACCGCTTTATGCGCGCTTCACCAATATTACTAGCGGACTGTCCGCCATAGACGTTGCATTGATTCTGCAGAAAGTCCGGCATGACATTGCCGAAACGCGTCGCCATCACGGATTTCGGCACGAATTCAAGTCGAACGTGTCCCCGTATCAATGTTGAGCAAGCTCACCTTTCTTTTTACGGCACCTATCGCATGCGCCAGCCAATCTCCTCTTCTTAGCCGGTATTGTCTGAATACTGTCGCCGTCTGTCATGGTGGGATGGAGAGTGAAAGGGGCAGTCCGTGTTTGGGAGAGACACGCCAATTGAAATTTTGTTTATGCATCAATCACGTGCCGATGTTACATCACTCCGATCGGATCATAGTCTTGGCACCTTCGGCGGCCCGAGGTCCGAGTTCAACCGATGACCAGCGCGAATGCCAGACATTTCAAGGTGCACAAAGCAAGTCTCTGTCTTTTTAACGCAAGTATTGTGAGTACATTTTTTCGACACTCAGTGTTGCACCGTCTCTTCGTTCTCATGCTATTTTCTGCTGGAATGTTCTGGGGCTTCAGGATAGGACCACAGATAGGTATATGTCTCATTTATATAGAAGGCAGCATCATGATGGAAGATTTTGAGATCGTGTCCATTGGTATCTGCGTATCCTTATGCGGTGGTGAGGCAGTCTGAGGCAGTGCGAACTGCGCTGGTGATGAAACTCGTAGGCGCCCGCCTATTTCAAGATGATGCACTGGTTTGCCTCGCGGCACTGCATATTTCGCAGCACTATAAAACTAAAACAGCACAACCCTCCTCCTCCTCCTCCTCCTCCTCCTCCTCCTTTCTTCCCTCAGCCTTGCGTCTTCCCCAAGCATCTTCTTCATTTGAACTAGAGTCATGGCACGTTGGCATCACTTCCTCTGCTGCTTGCCCCTTCGTCTGGGTGTTTTAGTACGTCTTTTCTTCCCCTATAATTGTCAGCCAATATGAATATCTGGTAGATCATCGCAGCTTTAACTCTTGCTGGTAGCGCTCTTGTCGCCATAGGCGCTTGGATCAACGTCCACAATATCATCAACAAAACGCTTGAGCTCTCGAAATCCGGAGAAATCTCGATGTATATCGTCGCCGCTGTGTACACCCTTGTTGCGATTGCATCTCTCCTCGGGTGAGTGTCCATCCATTGATATCTCTGTGTTGAGGCTGACGCCCATAAAGGCTTGTAGGTGCCTTAACTGCGAGGCCAGGCCTCGTGTCGACGTTCAACAGCCTCCAAATAGGGTCATTCATCGCCAGTTTGGCAGTTGGTGCATACTCGTTGTACCTTCTATTCAGCGACAAGTACAATATCGACATCTCCAACTGCGTAAGCTCTGTCGATGCGAACGCCGATACCGCCAAACAAGTCTGCAACGCAGCGCTCAAGGTATCCAAGGCAGCTGTTGTAGTAATCTACGCCATAACATGGCTCGTTCAATTCTGTTCGTGGACCTCTTAGTATCTTCTTCGGAAATTTCTGACGCTTTGTTCTTGCAGATGGCCTATTTATTGTGCGCAGCTACGTTCGGGAACTGGAGGAGAAAAGGTTCGCAAAGTATAAATATGTGACAGTTGAACCGTGAGGCAATTTCGTGTGGCTTATTGTAAATTAATTGTACGGATACTACTAGATCTTACGGACATGTCTACATTTACAGGGTCTTTAACCAATTCAGCAAATCCTTGTTAACCTCATCTTTGGCTTCCCACATTACCCAATGGCCACCGTCGTATTCATGAATGGTCGCGTTCTTACACTTCTCAACGGTACCGGCTTTGTTGACGGCGTTAAGAGCGACAAAGTCTTTCAGTGCGCCACCATAGAAAACTGGGTTTGTGACCTCGAGGTTCTCCTCTGGGGCAGCTGCACTCGGCCGTAAGAAACAAAGGATGCTCAAGGAACTGCGACTCTGCATACCTTTGTTATCCTCGGCATCAATTCCTGACGTCATGACTCTATACCAGTTCAGGCAGCTGGCCATACCGCCGTCGAGGAGTTCTTTCTTGTGAAAATCTTTTTCCTAAATGATGGTAGGTGAGAAATATACATCGAGAATATGAGCGTGGCGAACCTCCTCGGTGATGTACGAAGCCAAGGCACCATCAGTCTTGCCCTGCAATAGATACGCTTTGAGAGCACCGGTGGGTGCGAAATCGGAGACCATCAACTTTGGGTCTTGACCGTACAAGAGTCGCAAGAGCGACTCAATATTGTCTTCGATAATCCTGTCGGCGCCTTCAGAGGAGAAGAAGGACCAGTATCCGAAGAGCTCATAGCCGAAAGCTTTCTTGGACTATAAAGCGATTTGAATTATTGCGCCTGCGATAACAGACGAAAACACTCACGAGTTTCAGGAATTGCTCGTAGTTATTTTCCGTACTCGGTGGGAAGTATCCGACTGCCAATAGGCCAAATGCTACGAATCGACGGGGATAGTAATTAGCGAGACGGCTGATGATCTTGCAGCCCCTTTGGAATGATAAGAAAACCGATTAGAATGCATAGGTTACGAGTAACTTAAACGAAGAACGAACCAGTCATGGCCAATGGCGACCACCCGGGTCGCACTTTCTGCGTCTATTAGCTCCACCAGATCTTTCGTGAGTACAGTCGACCGGTAGTCCGCAGGACTAGCAGGCTTCGAAGATTTCCCAAATCCAAGCATATCTGGGACTATGAGCCCATAGCCCTCCCCGAGAAAGAATGGAACCTGGTGTCGCCAGTCATAAGAGGTACTGGGAAATCCATGTAGAAAAAGTAGGTATGGTTTAGCATCGTCCTTTGGGGGGGAGAAGAGGTAATGATAGGTATGGCCGATAGAGGTCGTAAAGTCTTTGTAAAGGGAGGAATCCATGGTGATGATGATGGACTTTAGACGCCGCGAATCCTGCGTTGATTTATATAGGTTCCTGTCCGGGAAATGGCGAACAGGAAGGAGGTATGTAAATCACGGCGTCCTTGCTGCTCCGGGTCGCACCATACAGCGTCGGTAACGTTACTTACCCGTCTATCCGGCGGTCGAAGTAGCGGATTCAGACTCGAGGTAAAGAAGCGCTGGGCAGACTAGGCCGGCATTCCGGCCGGACAGCCTGAACCGATCGCATGAGCTGGTCCCAAATTCAACATTGGGTCACTACATGTTTATGCATGCCGAAGTCTTGGAAACGACGGAGATAAGAGTAAATTGCCTGAGATCGACTATCTTCGGGGAAAATATGAACATAAGCACCTGAATACAAGACGGCAACTCACCCAAGGATATGGGCAGCATCATTGGTAGTGACTATATGAACTCCAACTCGAAAAGAAATTGTTCGTGCTTGTACGTCCGCCACCAGCTTAGGTCCAAACGGTTCCAGTGCAGGTCTCGGTAACAGATGTTTCTTGCTGGTTTAGTGACGAGAGAGCGGGATCCGCCATTCTCTCATCTTGGGCCCTTTCGCAAATTCCCCCTCTTCTCGTCAAACAGGATGACCATCATTAACTTCTCTGGTCCTTCAAGTTTGTCTTTGAATGCGCCTGCTTTTACTTGAATATTCTGATAATGGAATAAACAAAGGTACTCATCGACATACATTGATATGTGGCACTAGCGCATACTCATTGCATGCTCAGTTATCCTGGCATGGGGCTCGGTCGTGATGGATACGATTGTGGCGAAGAGGAAAGGGGGGAAAAAAGGACGGTCCGATCATCCGACCAGCCGTAGCGGACCAGCAGACAGCTGGACCCAGGCATATACAGTGCTTTTTCTTTGAATTTCTTCGGCCGTCGTCCGTTGTTCTTCGCTGTTAAATCTTACGATGACCATCGAGCCCAAGGAAGGATGCTATCATACACGCGCACTGAGCAGTTCCTACCACCGGCAATTTTGGGCAAGTGCAGGCGACCATTGGGGGACCGTGTGGCACCCGTTCCGACGTCATTAAGTACTAGCACCTCGGCATGACTCCAAGAAAATGATCTTCGTAGAACCCCGACAGTGCAGGCCAACTTTGGGCGGATACGAATACTATTCCGCAGGTACCTTTCTTCTCATATCGCCCATTTAGAGTCATCAAGGCCAGAAAACCTTGGACATTCATCATTCGTGGCTATTTAAATCACTTCTGCTGATGATCCTGAGCTTCCTACGTCGAAATATCAGATTGTGAACGGCGTAGTGTATTTCTGTTCGATTTGCCACCTTGGTCGAAATTTGAGCAAAGGCTAGACCCTAGAGTCAGAGACGGAACAGTCAATATCACGGCCTGTTGACCAGGGCCCGGGGTGACACGAGGACTCATGTACCAAAGCCCAGATAGGGCGCAGATATCCCGTACTTTGGTGTCGGTACCGAGATGACTCACTTAAACAGGGTTGCGAACCTCGAGGCGCTTGTATGATGGATTTTGAGAGGTGATCCGGAATCTGTAACTTTAAGCAGATAAGCCGAGGATACTCTGTTTGCACTTGCATCGAGATTCGACAAACCTTATTGAGAAGCCTCAAAGGCAATCAAAGGTGATAGCGTCTTCTAGTACGAACCGGTTCGAGCACGCCGCAGAGTATGGAGGCAGATAAATATTCTCTCCCAACACGCTGCAATACCATGTGTTCATAAGCATAATGATATCGTTTCACACGTACGTCGCGAGACCAAATCCTGAGACCTAAGAATCAGCTCCACATTACGACAGAAAAGACGAACACGCACCTAGGTATAGTCGGACAGAAAACTCTTCTGCGTACCCGTTGCAATGTCCCCTAGAAATTGCTAAGTTATCTCGTCCTACGAATCTTGAAACCGGTTTTGCATACCGATCATTTAGCCAATATCAGGTAAATTGCCAGGGAAGGGACAGAAGGCCCGGTCAAAGGTGCCATCAATTATTGAGTCATAGATTTCGATGACGGTAACGGAAAGAGCGTGGTACTGCGGGATGGTGGGTATACATATGAAAATCCTATGGTAACGATAGCGTGATGTCTGGAGAAAGGGTGAACGCTGGTGGAGGCACAAGGTATAAAAGAAGGGTCGAAACAAATCATAGCAAATTGCAAAAGGGTGAATGAGGTCAGAAGTAAGGAAGAAGTGCCGGGAACTTTTGCCACAAATATTGAACGAAAGGAGACGAAGGTTTAATCCACGTACAAAGCTTCCAGATCCGACCGCGAAGCCAAACTTCGTCATTCGAAGACACGAGCTCGTCGAGCCTCCGAAGAGCCTCCGGCATATCAGGTCTCGCGAGTGGGTCTTCTGACATCATATTGAGCAGAAGGGGCCTGATATCGTCCAGTCCCTGATACTGCTAAAGTAAGAGTGAGCTGAACTGATGTGAAGGGAATGTATGACAAATCCCCACCTCACAGAGTTTAAAGAAGGTCGCGGCGGCGTTGTATACGTCCAGTTTGAATGGATTGCACGGAAGACCAAGGGAGAACTCTGGCGAACTCCGTACGCCGCAACGTAGAGGTATTTTCGCTAAGGCACTCTCCTGGCCATCAGGGAATTCCTGAGCACTCTCAAAGTCGATAAGATAGTACCGAACTGGCCCAACGCGACATCGTGGACGACTCGGACGGTTCCAATGGACGCCGTCATAGCTAAAAGTCAGGGCGTAGTGATAACCCTTCGGACATACTTTGGAATAGTCCATCATAAAGTTGAGGGCGTTGACGTCCCTACAGAAGAGTTGTTTACAAGCTAATAAAAGATGCAACATCGAAAGAATTGATCCATGAGATATAAGCTATGCATGAAGTCGAGACCCTGAGAAATAAATCAGAAGGCAGCCTACGGATGAAGCACAGGACACGCTTGCCTCCAAGAGTTGACGTAAAGCATCAACAAATTCCCTCCTGCAATGAAATTCCGGTTCGTAGAAAGCAATCAGCCTTGGCATGACCATGAAGACACGTTTCTCTTCGTCATCCGGGATAGGAATTATATCGAGGGTGGGAATAGAGTGGTTACGCGGATTGCGGAGCAAGTCCGAGCGGGCCAAGTATTGGCTCATTGAGAGATCCGAAGCATGTGTTCGCGTAATTCGAAGAACGCCTTTCGCATCGTCTTTGACTCTAATAGCATCCAGGACATTGATTCTCTGCCATAGACGCAACATTATTAGGGCGATTCGAACCAATGTCACTTCACTACTTACAAATGGAACATGTTTATCCTCAAAAGTAGCACGGATTCTCCAATTCTTTGAACCATCTTTTCGAATCCAAGATGGACGCCAGTCAGGGTGGTATCGAGGCCGCAACTTATACCCTAAATCGGCCAGAAATGGCTGATGCCTTACCCAGAATAGCTCTGAAGGAGTCCTATAATCAGAAGGAATTGACACGTCCGAGTCAGATACGCGTAGAGAGTTGGATAGTGCCGAGTCAGAATTTGAAGACATCGGTGCCAGTGGCGGTTGCTGCTGAATTGTCGTCGTCAACAGGACCAAACTCCTGGGGGCGGATCAGATCTAGATCAATCGGACATTATGTAAATCAACATCACGACTTCCACCTTCACGAGCCCATGTCAGTAAGGAGATCTCGCGAGCCGGCCCCTACAGCCGTGCTTGGCAGAATCAAAATCAACTGGTTTGACTCGGGGAAATGATTTAAAAGCATGCCTGGCCGCACTATTGAGGTAAGTTACTACTACCACCTTCTTTCGCTGGTATGGTTCACAAGAACTTGGAGAAATCGTAAAGGCTCTCGAAGTGCTTCAGACGGATATTCTTTAACGATAAGAGTATTGCGAATGAGTCAACGAGGCAAGAGAACCTTTCTAATATCACCAAGTATGTCCCCAACCTCTTGACTGCTGCTTTTCGTGGCTAATGTGATAAATAATAGCCTGTTAGAAGATGTCAGACATAAAGTAACCGCCAAGAATACCAGCGCTCAGGGCCTTCGGAAGATATGGGTCAAGGCCTTAGCTGCTATCACATTACCCAGTCGGGACTCGATAATTCGCAACCTCAATGCTATTTATGTGAACTACAGGGTACGTTGTTTCATCACCTGTGTTCATCTCATTGCGTTGTCCTTAAGTTCTGTTTTCTTTGTTCAGATGGTATCTAAGGAAGAGGATGCCCGCCAAAAGAAAAAGGAACGGGAAGATGCGGCCGATCCAACATCCGGTATGAAGGGTCAACTTGGAGCTCCCATCCAGAATTTTGCGGCATCGAAGAGTTCGACATCTTCTCTTCCGTCAGCTTCTCGATTCCCAGTTGGTGGGTCAATGCCTGCGATTGGACAAAGTATGCTCCACCTCAATGCTCCAGTACGATTGGGAGGTTACAATAGCCGTACGCAGCCGCCACTCAACACCAGTTATTACTCGTCCATGAACGATCCCGGCTTGCTTCGTCCGTTATGCCCTCCCGAGCAGGCCCAGCGCTTCCGCAACCAAGGACCTCCTAACAAACCCAGGAATACCATCTACGGCAGTGCTTTGCTTCTCCACTATCGTGTTTAATTCTATTCTAGCTTGGCCTCTACCCATCGCTCGTCGTCGTCATTGCCATCCAGGGCGTCCACCCCGTACGTCTGACGTCTGTGTTTGGGCCCTGATTAGCGTGGCAACTGATTATTCAACAGAGGGGCACCACAGGACAGCATCCAGCAAGTACCCCAAGTGTTCGATAAGGGGAAGGGAAAGGAAATGGCGAAGACTCACAAACGCAGTGACAGTACCTTTACCTTTGGGAAAAATCGTCCGACGTCAGTGTTTTCCTTGCTTTCTAATTGCCCTCTTACCAATACTCGTCGGCGTCTGCCAATAGTCCCGGAACAGGTTATAGGAAGTCCTGGTCGAGCCACGAATTCAAGAACAGCGGGACTTCTACTATCACCCGCGGCAACGCGGAAGACAGTGGCCACTACTGAATGTCGGTCATGCTACTGGGTTTCGCCGACTTTGACTAAACGGCAGTTCAGACTTCAAGGTTTTGATATTCCACGTCTCAGTTCAGTGGCTCGCGAAATACCCTTGGCTTTCTAGTTTCTCTTCATTGTCATGCTTTACGCAACTGTTTTCATTGTATGCTCTCTCGTTGTGTCTCATTGCTTCAGAACTTGAATACTACTTCCAGTATGCTCTATGTATATTTCAAATGATTTTATCTATAATGCTGCTACGGGCGGACGTTTTCGCTATCTACAGCCTACGAATTAGATACGCGACCTAGCAAGGGAATGTCAAATGTCGGTAATGAGCCACAGTGTTCCGCGAACATCCAGAACTTTGGCGTCGGTACCGAGATGACTCGCTAAAGTAAGGTACGAGCCTTGAGGCGCTTGTGAAATGACGGGAATTGAGAGGAGATCTGTAAGCAGAAGGAGATGCGTGACTAGTTTGTTTAGACTGACATCAATACAGGACAAGCGGATGCCCTTAATGAAGAAGCGCCAAAAACGCTGAACCGATCTGAGTGCACAGAAAAGCACAGCGCTATGGCGCGCGTGGTTTCCGATATCATCGCAATACCGATAGTCCACACACGCGTATGTCGCGAGACCAACCTCAGTCCCACCAATCTGAGGAGTCCTCCCCGCATTATGACAGAACAAATGGCCACTGTCCGCGTGGTAACGCTAGCTCCTCGTTTGAAGAACACCAAGTCGCGGCACTTTTCTGTCAACCTTAAAACCTTGTTTGGGCCTGATGGACTAGCTGGAGTCCATCAAGTCCGATAAGGGATCGCGATGCCACGGTCAAGGGTGCGGTCAAGTTTCGAGTCATAGATATCCATGGGTACCCAGAAAGAATGTGGCGTGTCAGGATGGCGTACATGAGAAATCCCTGGAGAAAATACATAAGAACGATAAGGAGCGAGCTTTGACTGTAAGATAAAAACACACATCATGTATAGTGAAAGCAGACGATAGCAATGCAAAAGGGGACTTTAGATCAAAAGTATGGAAGAAGAACTGGGAACCTTCGCCACAAATATTGGACCATATTAGGAGGAGGCTTAATCCATGAGCAAAGCCTCCAGATCCGGCCGTGGAGCCATAATTTTTCCTTCGAAGACACGAGCTCGTCATTTCTCCGAAGAGCCACTGTCATATTGGGTCTCGCCAGAAGATCTTCTGACATCATATCAAGCAGAAGAGGCCTAAAATCATCGAACCCTTGGTATTCCTGATGGTAGGGTGAACGAACATGTCATGGACATGATATACATCCTTACCTCACATAGTTCAAAGAATGTGGCGCCAGCGTTGTACACATCCAATTTAAACGGACTGCACGGAAGACCGGGGGAGAACTCTGGTGAGCTCCGTACGCCGCAACGTAGCGGCCTCTTCGCCAAAGCATTCTCCTTGCCGTCAGGAAATTCTTGAGCACTCTCAAAGCCAACGATATAATATCGGACTGGCCCAGCACGGCATCGTGGACATGTCGGAAGGCTCCAATGTACGCCGTCGTAACTCAGTTCGTTGGTAAAGTGGTAGCCTCTGGGCCAGACTTTCGACGGGTTCATAACACAGCCGAGGCCGGCGCATTTTAGCTGGTAAAAAACGAAACCTTAAATGGTTTCGATTTAGTAATGCCTTTCTCGGTCCTGGAAACGCCATCAGTAAAACGGTATGAAAAATTTGTCTCCCTATAGAACAAAGGACTTAAGGTACCTTTTCGTTTTACAGCGAGTAAAACAAGGGCATAAAAACTGAAGCTGAAATTGAAACCATTTAAGATCCCGTTTTAGGCCATTAAAAACACACCAGCCTCTGTAGTGTAAGGAAATTGAGCCGACTCACGTCACTACAGAACCCAATGAAGCTGCAGGGTATAAGAGCTCGGTACACTTACACATGTGCTATGTTGAGGCTGTGCATAAAATCGAGTCCCTGGAAAAATGTTAGAGGAAGATGGATGATGGGATGATGGGGAAGAGTACCTGCCTCCAAAAGTTGACGAAGAGCATCAGCATGACCATAAGAACCCGCTTCTCTTCGTCGTCGGGGATTGGTATGATATCGAGGATAGGAACCGTATGATTTCGTGGATCCTGCAGTAGGGTAGGGTCACACAGACGTTTCACCAGAGAAAATTCGTTCGTGTCTGTACGAGTGATATGAAGAACGACTTTGGTCTTGTCTTTGGTTCTGACAGCATCCAAGACGAGAGGCGTCTAAGGCGACAGGATAATTTGAGTAGGATCATTTGAATACCAGTGATAGCAATATTTTTACCATAGAGAAATGTTCGTCCTCGAACGAAGCGCGAAATCTCCACCTTTTTGTTCCGTCTTTCCGAATCCATGAGGGGTGCCAGTCAGGATGGTATCGGGGGCGCAGCATGTACCCAACACTGGCCAAAAAAGGTTGATGGTTCGCCCAGAATATCTCCGAAGAATCGAGTCCACAGTCATTTGAGTAGATATCCGAGCCGGAAGGACTCAAAGGTTTTGAATTTTGTAGGCCAGATGTACCCGAATTTGAAGTCGCCATCTATTCCTAGTGGTGATCCGTGGTTGAGCCGTTGACGCCGGCATTATCCGGAAAGATCACTGACATCTCTAATCAGCGAACAAGGAAGAGGAACCTCATGGACCAGTTCCCGAGTCGATTTCCACCAAGTAGTTGGGTTGAAGGTCTTCCGCGTTTCGGCCCGCAGAACCGTCGCCCCACCAACACCGCCACGCCACGCGACGTCACAGATACGTTTTTCTATCCAATTTCTATCAGTACCCTTGAAGGCAGGACATTTCGGCGTTAACCAAGGCCATTTTATGCAAACTATCCATTCCCTTTACCTTATCGCCGGATTCGTCCTTATCTGAGCTCACTGCGCCCAGTACTCGGTTCTCAATGGCGGAGACAATTTGATCTGTGTGTATTTGGGTTTACTATCCTCGAGCCATGGGTATCGTTTTGGTACGGGCTTATTTTCTCAAGCTTTCTCTGAACTACTAGACGACTCGTTCACCTGTCACCTTTTCTGCTTCCTAGTGATATTGCATAGGCCGACGAACATTATTCGCCACATCACTCTTCTGGTCCAAGTCCCTCCTGCAGATCCGTTTGACGTCGAAACCCACATTGTGATCTTGGTCGCACAGCCTTGTTATTTCCCGGACACGAAAAAGTTCCAGCCTGAGAGCTAGCAATTGAAGAGCAAAGTCAACCATACACATCAGACTCTGGTCTTCTTTTCCATTAATCATGTTTAGCGTTCGAAGAACATGCCATTCACCATGAAAAAAATCCCTAACTATCGTGATTGATCATCGACGATTAGGGGTATCTGTTGGCGACGAAACTGTTTGCTATTCTACAGACGGCTGGGCTCTCTACATTGGCTAGGTAGCGCCCCTAATTTTTTCTATCGTTCTCGCCGGCATTGGCAGCTTAAATTCGCTAGAATATGTTTGGCACATTGGCTTCTTGGGACGGTCACATTTGCGCCGAACGCTTTATGTTGGGCATCCTTGTCCTTCCGGGTACGCATTATGGTTGGTTATCCTTTCAGATGCTCACGATGTATCTCCTTGTAGCGCCCCCCTTTTTGTCTTGTACCTGAAGATGATATCCACGAAGGAACCCTCCTGGTGACTGAATCTATCTATCAACTTCATTATCTCTCACTAATGAAGACATGTTGCTCAGCCATTGACAGTTTCTCTCCATGTGTTGATGTCCGCCGATAACGGAAACGCCGTCCTATATCTTGGCCTGTGCCTAAGATCATTGTGTACCCTCACTTGATTCGTGTACCGTTCGAGTTTCCAGGCCGATGTTTAAACGTGCGGCTCTGATCAGGAGAAGACGTTCCTTACTACTTCAAGTTACCCGCCATCTTACACTAGCGCAACTGATAGTAAGTGCGTTCCTTACCGTTGCTTACGTTCAGTCGAATCTTGATTATCTCCTCACTCTAGCATATTCCATCATCATCTATACCGTGATTTCAAGGGACGCAAAGCAGCCGGATCCACTTCGCCCGTGTTTCCATTTAATGTGCTTGTATTCCTAGCATGCAAAGAAGGTACAATGTCGTCACTCGTTCTCAGTGATCATTGTGGGCCCTGCGTATGATCGATGCACATTCACTGTGCCGTATATCCATCGTGCTACAAGGATCTCGACATCGTAATGCTAGCCTGGGTAATGTTCTAGGAGGAAGGCCCATACAGCATCACGCCTGTCATCGTTCTCACCAGAGATTATCTCGATCGATGCTGTCGTTCACACATCAAGTACGTTAATGATAGAACTCTGGGCTCATTTACGGCTGAAACTGTTGGGATCCAGTCGTTCGATTGTCGTCGGGTTACGTGTCTTCAGAAAGCGCCTCTCTCTCCAGTGAACCTTTTCATTTTATGCCAATGGTCCAAGTGAGATGACCTTTGGCTGTCATAGCTAAAGATGAATGGTGATGATGGCCGCCGCGCTTGGCCCATGTAGTCAAATTCAACGTGAAGGTCCACCGCGCTAAGACCGTCCGGTTTGTAGTAAGCGGCCTAAGTACGTTTCATTCAACTTAGCTGACAATTTCAAGTTTCGGCGATTTTATGCCTTGAATAACGACAAGAAGGAACTCATGTTCGTTACTGTTCTTAATTATGGTTGCAATGTTGGTTTCTACGACGACCATCGTATGGTGGGCTTCTTGTCCCGTAGATTGAACTGAGATCATTTGTTCGAAGTATGTCCGCCTGACCGAAGGTCGGGAGCGTTCATGATATTGGTGAGGAATTTGTCGTGTTCTTCTTTCATAATAATGTTTAACTTTCTACGTGCAGTGACATGTTGGCAGGTGAACTTAAATCCGCTTTCCATCCGTGGATCCCTACGCCTAGTTTTCGAGGCGGTTGGTGAAGATCCCCCACCGTGCAGTAGAAAGCTGACGATCCTGATGCGATCTTGCTCATCTGTAAAGGCGCCGAACAAACCTGCATTGACTCCTGCGAAGGTACGATCTTTGCGTCCTCCACGCTACATCCACGCCCCAACACCGCCCATGACATCAACTTTGAAATTGCCGAGGCCTTGATGTATTATCCCTTGATCGGTGGAAATCTACTACCCGCGTTTTCGTCAGATATAAAAGGACCGCCCTCTCGTTGATTGCTCTCCAGCTCGGCCGTTCATTCCAGCATGCGATTCACCAGCTGCATTTCTCTCCTCGCGCTCGTGTCTGCCGTCGTGGCGGGTGGCTCTTACCCGTCCTCCACACCCGGGCATGGGTGGCTCTGCCCAGACCACGATGGTCACGGCAACTGGAAGGCCGGCTGGGGGTGTGATGCCCCGCCGTACAAGGGTCCCCACTTTGGCTGCACGTAAGTCTCTTACGCTCGTTTTTCAGGCTTCGGCCCATTTATTCTTTTATGCTCTCAGATTCCGCACCGGCTCAACGGGATGGTATTCGTGCTCGTTCGATGCCGTGAGTGTTTTACAATTGTGAAGTCGTCTTCAAGCCAGGGTTGATTGACAATATGGGATAGAACTCCGGAAAATCTGCTTCCAGCCAGGACTCGAGGTGCCCGTCGTACGCCACGTACTCGGGTAGGAAGAAGAGGGAGCCAGAGGCTGCACCTGCGCCAGTTCCTGTCTTCCGTGGATCGGTAAGCTTTGTCCTATGTTTTTGATGATTTTTTGGATTAAAGGATGGTTCCTTCAGAGCGCGGCTGCCCGATTTGTTTAAGGGATAGTACAAGAACTTGGACTTTGCGCATTTGGACTGGTAGCATTCAATTTTTTATTGCGATCAAAAACCCATTCTTTACCCCGTCACTTTCCTTTTGCATGTTTACACTTTTATTTTGGCGGGGAGTTTATAGACGTTTTGTCCGTACTTGCCTTGATTATGATTCGACCTGGGCGCGTCTTTTTGTCTTTGGTTGGATAATTTTAATTTTTACTGCTTATTCGGGTGCCTTGCGTCAAAAAAAAACGAAGGTGAGATGTCACGGATGAACGCGCGGTCGTCGCTATAGGTTTTTTATCACCGCCTTGTCTCTTCATCTCCGTCGCAGATGAATTCAATAAGTAGCTTCGCTGATAATCTAGGCTCGGCCTTCAAGGCCTCACCATTGACACTAGTTGGACATGAGGCATGAACAGGCCGTTCAGTTCGAATTGATTACGCATTCCATCACCTGGCATCACGGATGTAACATGTTGAGATAGATCTCGGGGTGCGTCGTGCAGATGTACGGTATGATTCACGGTCCCTTTCATACCTGCTACTAATTTCACGCAAACCCTTCAAGTGCATCCGCGACATCCCACCGAGCATACACTTGCGCATAAGCTATGCAT
The DNA here is from genome assembly GCA_900157415.1 of Armillaria cepistipes. Lineage (NCBI taxonomy): Eukaryota > Fungi > Basidiomycota > Agaricomycetes > Agaricales > Physalacriaceae > Armillaria > Armillaria cepistipes. Next base: position 114,047 of record FTRY01000002.1, read on the forward strand.
AAACTTGTTAGGGCTTGAGTGCATCGTGAACGACAACGTATTTGACGGGTGAATTTGTTCCTGCTCGATGAGCAGTAAAGTAAGCTAGAAGCGGCTTATATATATCTTAGCCTAACGTACCCTGATTCGCTCCGTCGTTGTAAATCGCTGCCAATTCATAGTCTGCTGGTTAGCCTACAATTAGGCTGCAATCCTCAGTCGCGTTGGAAATCCCGTGCCGCGCCTATTCCCTAAAGGCTCGATCAGATTTCGATAGAGGGGGCGGGTAAAAGCGGAACCCACACCAGTAGGGTTACCACCGACGGCCTCTGCCCGAATATGAAGCTTGTTATTAACGACCGAGTTCTCAAGAGCTTGAGGATCCCGCAGAATTTGAGTAAGTATCTGGATGAACCAAGCTTTAGAGAGAGAAGCCGGGTGAACTGGGTAGATACCGCATGTACGCGATGCAACGGCGGAAAACGTCGACGAAGATTTACAGAACATCCACGCGGAAGGAGTGTGTTCAGATATCCCACCGTTGATGTTATCCCGGCAAGAACGCATCTACCTGGAATTCTCACGCATGTGAACGGCCACGATCTGCTCGGGCCTGCAAAAATGTTAGCCTTCCGTGAATTGAGGCTACGTAGGCGCTATTAGCAAAATTATAAAATAAATGCCAGCGAGGTATTACACTTGGTCTTGAGATACCCATCGGTAGCCATGCAGTTCAGGTTGTAGAGATTGCCTTTGCGGTATACGGCTCGGCTTCGAGGCCGGTTTAGTGGACGGGGAGCCGCTATGAGACAGATGTACGCCAGAGTGGATCAACAAAAACACGTTAAATAAGCTGTAAGTTGTTAGAGTGGATGAGCCGACCCTGCATATATTTTCTCTCGCTTGTGCGACGATCTTGTCATCTGATGATTGACAGGCACTGCTGGGGCCGGTTCCTTTTTAGTACGGAAAAGGTATTCTAAAAATGTTGCTTACCTTTGTATATCGCAAAAACGGGATATGGAAAACGCAATGGTGCTCCTTTCGCGTGCCAGAAATAAGGAATGAAAAGCAGTTTCCTTTGTTCTGATTGCGGGAAACACATTTTCCATTCCGTTTTTCGAACTCTTTTCCTTACTTTAAAAGAGTAACCCGCCTTTTAACTTTGAGGCCTCGTTTTTCTGATCGGAAAATGTATCGGCCCCACAGTGAGGGACATCGAGTCCTTTCGACTGTCGATATCTTGATACGACATCTACTAGACGGCGCCCCTAAAATTCAAAAATCGAGACGATAGGCATGAACAACGATAGCCGCTGTGATCGAAGTCGGCCCGATAAACAGAGCAAAGCTGGCATTTTCCTAACGGTCTTTCGGGGCAAGCAAATCTCAGCTGCGCATGTTCTAAGTCCTACGAAACATAGTGTGTACAATGTGAGTCGTATCATAGAAAAACGCAGTCCTGAAGCGTTCCAGTGAGTTCATTCTCTATAAAGGACGTCAGCGGATACGAGACGGTGACATAAGAGCTACCTTGTTCAAAAATGATGGATATATCCAATCCTTCTGTCTTGAACAATTTCAGACGGTCGATGCGAGACAAAGTTCTACGGTATCGAGCAGCCCGGTCTCTTTGAGCCTCTACGTCAATGGCTTCTCCAATACCAGCTGCATTGCACCTGATACGGACTTGACGTAACTGGGAAACCGGAGATTCTTGGGAGAAGTTCCAGCGTCTATCGATAATCCTAATCAGCAGCTCATCCACTTCTTCAAACCCTGGTTCTCCCGTAAAAATCTCAGGCACCGTCAGGTCAAGAATATTCAAATTGGGGAGCATCATGCTCGTGGAGTCATCCAAGTCAAGACATTTTAGGATATCTGTCCCGTTCGTGTTCGAGTCGTAGCAATCCATGCGGAGAACCAACTTGCAAAGGTGTGGCACGCACAAGAAAAGCTTTCTTGGCTCTGCCAGTTGACGTGATAGCCAAATATCGAGAGAACGCAGGCGACACCCAGAATGTGCGATGAGTTGCGAAAGGGTCGGTATAGAGAATGGTACATCATATCGTGGAAGGATTGACAAGTCTTCCAGGACTGGACAGACAAGGTGAGGTAGCAACTGTGGGGACCTGACACTGAGCGAACGGAGTCTCCGGAGCGCTATCATGGTTGTTCCTGGATCCGAATTGTGAAGCATAATAGTCTCTTCTCTCAGCGTGTCTAGATTTAAGCAGAGACGAAGCACCTTGATGCTCGCATCTACCAAAAAGTCTCCCGTCGATCCCAACGACATGACCAAGTGCGTGAGCTGCCACCACCGCACTTGGATTATGCTTGGGTCGAAATCAGGCGATGGAGCATGGTATATGTGGAATTTGAAAGATCCCAGGGTGGGAATATCTTTGAACATGCCCAGGATGGCAGAGAGCTTGTCTATGGAAGGTTGCCGACCTATGGAAAGTGATCGTAATGATGGTAAATGGAGTGGAGGAAGATGCGGTTGTGCCAATTGGGTCCACGTAGAAGAGGGAAGAGTGGGTAGGTGAACGTCTTTCCATCGGGATGAATGCTGTACCAGACCCCCCATGATAGCGTTTGGGAAATCTTTGGATAGCAATATCGTCATGGACAATCCGCTCTGGCCAGTTCGCTGAAGCGTGTCCAGGAGCAATTTTTTTCCGGCGTCTGCTTTCCCATGTTCAGGCCAGTGCACCATGAAAGACGACCACAGAGCAGAGCAGCTCCACGCGATGTCGCGCCATCGTCGACAGACCCTTCCTGGTAGCCATGGACCCTGATATTGATCTCCAAAAATCCTGTAAGGCCGTTGAATGGCGAAGAGAAATATTTCGCATAGAATCTCAGGGGGAAGGGATTCAATGGGCGGCTCCAGAGTCTCAAATCCAGCTGACATTGAGATAGCTTGCAAATTGCAGAGGTATGTTCGCCTCGTATTGGCACCTGTGGAATTGAGCCACTGGCAGAGGGATTGTTTACGGAAAAAAATTCTCACCTTGCGTACTCTTGGCGTCTCGACCGTGCTTCAAGAAATGAGGTACAGCGAGATATCCGTTCGCCGGAGCACGAATGGCGCGCGCTGGGATATATAAAGATAAAAACTGATGATGAACGTCGTTTCCAAGGTAACAACAGTAACATCAACACTGTACTACTCGGGGCCGCGAATCTCGGGCCGAGCTAGCCGCGCACCACATCCTTTTTCAGCGGAGATGGCTAATCAATCCAGTTTTCCAGTTTTCTCCCATGCTGAACTCTCAGACACTACCGACTACGAAAAAGAGATCGGCTGGTTCCTGCGACAGGTGCCGTAAAAAGAGAGGTGAGCTAGCCTAGCATTGACAAATCACGTGGTGGACTTGAATCTGCGGTGACGCGCTTCCAGTACATGGAATACATACCGTGACAGTAATCTTGAACACAGCGGACGACAGTACGGCATAAAAGTTCGGAATTATTTGTTCAGAAGACGGCAGTAGCCCAAGCGCTCAATGCCCAGCTCAACGATAGCTTCATTTCTCCCTGTACTTATGAGTATTTGACGTTGAGCTAACCATTTCTTTCCAGTTAAATGTATAATCATCGGCTTTTCTCACCTTGAACGAATCCAATATTCTTTCTCTACAGGTGACAGCGCAACTATGCAAGACAACCTTTGCTCAAATTGTATTGCATCCAACGCAGAGTGTACGCATGCAGATTTGACCAAGGTCTGCCTTCATTCTTTGTTGGAATACGATGAAATCTTATTTTGTATAGAGACGTGGGTCAATATCAAGGTTCGGGTTATCTATGTCAGCGCTCAAATGGGGTCCTGATTTGTGTCGCCATAGACAGGACTCCCTTCCTGCCATCTGGAGCTCAAAAAGACATGGGCCTGACATTAGGCACGCTGCCGTTGTTCGACCCTTTACATACTGACGAGGTGGCCAACAGCTATGTTCACAGCTTAGAACGACGCGTGAATCAGTTGGAATGTATGCTCAAAGAGGTGCGAACCTTCTCTGGCTGAGCTGGGTGTTTCCCTTATTTTTGTAGCTCAATCCAGACGTCAGTCTGCCCAAAGAAACGGCGGGACGGGAAACATCTCCTCAGGGCATGCCAATATCCAGTACATCTCAACAAGCGAGTCAATCATGCGAGAATACCGAGCCGGAGGAGGACTTTTCGCACCCAGACCTCTTGGAAAGTTTGAAAAGATTGTCACTCCGCCACTTCGAGAACTTTAGTCAGAGGTTTTACGGACGTTCAGGCAGTTTTTCGCTGTTCACGGATGTCATCTCTATCACGAAGAAGTCTACGGGCAACGGGAATATGATGCAATTCCGAGAACATTTTGATCTACAGCCAGTGTGTCTTGCTTTCGATTATCTGGTGCTCTCGATTCATGATGATTGACTCTACTAGTGGGAACGAGCAACGGCCGACGCTGAGATTCCTCATTATGTATATCCCGACAATGACCTCATCCGGAGCCTCGTTGCCATTTATTTCGAAACGATCAACCCGATTATTCCTATTCTGCACCGACCTACATTCGAAAAGAACATTGACGAAGGATTTCATTTGCGAGACTATAATTTCGGCGCTGTATTACTTCTTGTCTTGGCAGTTGCTTCGCGATATTCTGACGACCCGAGAGTTTTGGCAGACCCCTGCTCGAAGCTTTCTTCTGGATGGAGATTCTTCAAGCAGGTCCACATCTTCAAGGTGGCCATGTACGCTCCTCCGTGCTTGTATGAGCTTCAGGTCGCTGCTGTAAGCAGGAACCGCTTTCTTACTCCACAAACTAAGAGTCACCGTGACAGCTCGGGGGAATATACGCCTTGGGGACTTCTGTTCCTGAGTTCAGCTGGACCATGATTGGAGTTGGACTACGTTCTGCGATCGATATAGGATTGCATAGACGAAAGTCGGAAGGTTACAAGTTCACAGTCGAAGACGAGCTCAAGAAGCGATCGTTTTGGTATGTGTAATTACAAGTTGGTATTAATGCGAGATTTTCATAAAATTGTATGCAGGGCGCTTATTGTACTGGATAGACTCGTAGGATTATACGTCGGATATCCCGCCATGATACAAGATGAGGAGTACGTTGTTTATGCAGATCACGAACCTCCTGTTAAAATAACGTTCCAGGTTGGACCTACAGACACCGATTGAGTGCGACGACGAATATTGGGAGATAGCTCCAGATGGCCGAGTACACTTCAATCAACCCCCTGGCGAACCTTCCAAAATTAGCTATTTCAACGCTTCGATAAAGTTGAGCGAAATAATGTCTGTGGTCATGAAGACATTGTGTTCTCTTAAGAAACCTCCAGATATGTTAGGTCTCACGGGAAAGAGTTGGGAGCAACGGCTAGTTGCCGATTTAGATTCATCCCTGAATGCGTGGGTGGATTCGGTCCCTGATCACTGCATGTGTTTACTAGTTCCTGTAAGACTTCTTATTGACTCCGTATTAGTGCGTTGGAATCCCAGATGCGACAACGGGACATTCTTGTATCAGTCCACGGCCCTGTACAGTGTCTACTACATGCTCCAGATACTCATACATCGACCCTTTCTACGCACAGACTCTCCATTGTCCATGGCTTTCCTCGTTATCTGCACAAGCGCAGCGAGGTCTTACTCTCAAATACTCAAGGTTCATATGACCAGAATAAGGACCATGAATCCCCAAATAATTGTACGCGTCTAATTCCTCCTGTCTTTCTATTGATTTACGCCTAAATGTAGGTTGGTGCGTTCACCTCTGGCGCTGTGTTCGCTATGAATATTTGGAGTCGCAAACGAGCAGGTCGTGCTCCGAACGTAAAAGATGTTGCCGGATTTCAAGTGTGTCTAGCCACTTTCGAAGATGCCGCTGATACGTGCGTGGTGGTGCCCTTCTGTACCTTGAGAACTAACATTGGTTAACTGATAGGTGGAATATTGTTGGACGTTCACTGTGAGCTCTCCGCGAAGACTTGTTTGCATGACCCGTATAACAGAGCGCGTAGGATCCTATTTAGAGCCATCGCTTCTGTTGAGAGTCCCCCACCACGTCGTCATGAAAATGTTACTGTCACCCCGGCTCCTTCTACATGGAGCTCGTATGATGCCATGCCACAGGCTGCGCTTCTTCAAAGCGTCCAGCCCTTTTGTACGATCGTGTTCTCCCTTTTCGAATATTGACTAACGAGACCTGGTTGCTAGGTGAGCAGACTCCATACTTGGATGATTACTTGGCGAGTCGGATGGGTGCCGGTTTTCCCTTGCCCCTTGAGCCTCACATGGTGGTCTCAAGTTCAGTACAGCCATCATATGTCGCTCCGGAATCAGGGCTGTCTGGAGAACTATCTATCGATATGTGGACTGATGCGCCTCTTGGATTCAGGTAGGGTATCTCTCCATGCCTGTCTTCTGGTGGGGTTTGCTGATGTTTTGTGACCCGTAGTTTCTCGGAGTGGGATGCCTATGTTACAAGCATGGCACCCGGAGCTAACGAACGACCTTGAGAAAATCTTGTAGCGATGCCGGTACCAACATGTCTGACTGTATTTCTAACTGTAAATGTATATGCAATACAACACGCCGCCTCGCACGTATTCGACGGAGAAAATACCATGCGTACAACCAGTGGAAGATTTCCGTACGAATTTGACGTGCGTTCTTTTTGGCCCGTAAAATCAGAAGCGGATGACTCTAGCAGAAGTGAAACGACAAAAACCTTGACATCGACAGTTCACTCCTGTATGATCTCTGAGGGGATCGAACCCAGGATGTCTGTACGCTAACCGTTGCACTGACAGAGATGTTGGTCTCACAACCCAAGTTCATTCCAATCATGTTACTCGGCGCGTTGGCCGGTCATCATTTTTCCGACGGATATTTTCAGGTTGCAATGACCGATACTTACCCCGAGATAAGAAGGACACTGGCGCACCATTCAACCCAATGTTTAAAATCAGAAACTTGAAGGTAGCAAAGGACAATGAAACTTTACAATTGCTTTACAAAGTGACGGGGGTCTACAAAAAACTAAGGTATCGGGATTGTAATGACCAATGTCTCGTTGGGAGTCGAACCCAGCGGATTGGGTACCATTATTTCCAGCTAGAAACCAACTAGTCCAGGCTGCCGTTGAATTATGCTATGATGTATTATGGTACTAAGTATGTGTATTTCACTAGCCAAGTTTCGCAGGTGTATTGGATTGGATTAGGACCGACTTGGACGGTCTGAGCGTAAATTTGCGTTATGTCTGGGTAGCAGATCTAGAGCTTACACATGCGTCGTCATGGTCAAAGTAGTAGTAGTAGTCGCACTGGCAAGCGGTCCCTAAAAAGGAAACAGCCAATGTTTTCTGCGCCGTTGCTACCAAGCCGTCAAAATACTTAATAGTAGCATCGCAGACCGCGTAGGACCCCTGCCGCTGTGACTGACATCATAGTGGCGGAAACTATGAAGCGTCTCACGGGTTTGGATCCGTACGAAGGGACTAGGATGTATAGAAATAAGTATGTGTAAGTAGACATTCAAAGAGGTCAATGTCTGTACAATGTTCCCTCGAAGCGGGAGGTACATAACCAGGGACCATCGCAAATATACCGAGAATATGATGCACACATTTAGCTCAGAGCAATCTTGCATTTCAAGATGTACGTCTCCGAAAAAGCGATCTCGGCGCTCAGTGCAGGACAGAGCCCGAGGTTTGGTGTACATGAAGGAAATACAGCGTCGAGGCACAATGCTAGGAAATCCAAGGCGCCGATGACACATGTAGTTACAGCGCAAACTAGAATCACTGCAGAGCAGCGAAGCTGGATAGCACGTTCCAACGCCACAGACACCCTGTGCCAGTTCGGCATAATACGAGCAATGGAGGGTCCGCAACTGAACCACAACTGACAGCAGCCGTTGTTGTATGGTGTATTAATGCAATAAGAGCGAATACATGGGGGCAAAGTGTGATCCAGGTACAGGGCAGCGAACGAACATTCTGAGACCTTTTCAGCAAGAGCAAAAAGGGGGGGTAAAATGTTGCGCCAGCCAAAAATGCACCCTTCCAGTGATCAACAAAAGGTGCCAGCCAAGTATCGTGTATGTATTGCGAGCATAAGCGTGAGTGGGAGATGAAAAAGGGAGAAACAGCAAATCGATGGTTAAGTCAGGTATCGGGAGTCCATCGATGGTCTTTACACCAGTGATACGAAGGAAGTCGATCCGATCTATGGCGGTGTGGTCCATGCACAGGTCGGGTCAGATCGAATGGAGAGAAGAATAAGCAATGTTAGGCCCGAGGAATTAGTTGAATTGACGAAGTCCAATCTACTTCAGCACGTGGGTGGTGGACTCAAGACAAACGGAGCTTAGAGGAGAATGACAAGGCATTTACTACTAGTATCTCGAGAGATTTGTGGACCTGACGATGACAGAGCATCCTATTGATACGCCTGCCGGGCGTACACCCTTTAAAAATGCGTGTAATTTAACATTTCCTGGCATGACAACAGTATTACTTTGTACCAATCAGTAAGACACAGAAAGAAAGTAGCACATTGTAAAGAAAGACGTCCACCTGGTAACTTCGAAACAAGCTGATCCAACACTTGAATAGAAGATCAGTATTCTACCCGGTCAACCGAGGTTCCAGATTTGTGACTCGTATAGTGTAATCACCCGGCATTCCGGCAGAAGATTATCTGATCGCCTGGTGATGATCTAGTATGATCAATCGACCAGGTAGCCGCGGATGAGATAATATCTGCCAGGCAGAGCGTTTATCCTCACCAGGCTGGGTCAGCAAGCATATTAGTCAGTAGTGAAAAGGATTAGTAATAGTGTATCAGTAGGATAGTATAAATACAGGTCATGTATCTAGTGGGGAGGCAGGTTTCTGACCCCCGGAGCGCTACCAGGCGAATAGTACGGGTTTATTGGTTAAGAGCTTCGAGTCATAGACTCACCTGGAATAGAAAGATTGTGACCTGGTCACGTCGTGTGTGCAAGAACAGACAAGCAAGCGAACAGAATTAAGCTAGAAACAGAAAGTCAGACCCGAGAAACAGTTCAGAACCAGTCAGTGTGTTTTAAGTCGCAACCAGGCGCAACGTATCAGTATTGAAACTGCACCAGGCAGCCAGCACGAGTTCAGAACCTGCACCAGGCAGCTATTCTGTATCAGTTTGAGTTCGTGTTCAGTAACACATCGAACTTAGAGTGGACATCGCAATATATTCTTTATACAAATCATATTATTTGCACCCGGAACTTGTATCCTACAGTACAAAGCTTCGTAACCAGGTATAACATACCTAGGGATGCCCACCGTACCCGTATATGGGTACGGCCGTAAAACATACGGACATATGACGGTGACGGCTTAACCGTACCCGTACCGTAACAGGCCTCGTGAAGCTGCTCGACGGTACGGTACGGTGTACGGTACGGCCGTACAACGGTCATACGGTTCATACGGTTAATATAAAACATGTAAATATATGCTTTGACATTATTAAAGTTATGGGACTGGCTTATTGGGACCTAATCGTCATCTAAAACAACATCAATAGCATCACGAGCCTTCCTAAGGCGATGCTTGACTAACATCAAGGTCCGAATTGTCTCTGGGAGCAATCTGGAACGTCTCAAAGAGACCGAATCCCTGCCAGATGAAAATATACGCTCCATGGAGACAGCAGAACCTGATAGGAAATGGGTATGCAATCAGTACCACGTCTAGTAGAGCCAAACACTTACCAGGGATGGTCATAATATCTCGGGCTAGCCGGTACAAGTTTGGCATATCCTGGCGGCGCTTGTACCACCATTGAACCGGGTCACAATGATCAAAATCCTCAGAAGGATACTGGAAGTAATGCTCGAGCTCATTAGTTACCGTAGAAGCCGACTTTTTGTATCGCGCCGTAAAGCTCTTTTGAGGAGAGTGTTGCCCAAAAGGTCCTGTCGTACTTGTTGTAGAGAGAGATGATGTAGAAGGAGTGGTGGGAAGTGTAGCGGTAGCATAGTGATCTTGATAATGACACTGAAGTGACTGCTTCGACGACTCAAGATAGACATCGAGTGATGCATCATCAGCGTAATCCTCCTTCAATGCGGCATAATTAATACGTGGATCGAGTACTATGTTGACGTGAGAACATTATTACGCTCATGGCCAAGACACTTACAGGCAGACCATATGTAGAAGGGTGATTCGTCAAATTTATAGTAATAATCACTGAGCTTCAGATGCGCATCCGTAAGACCCTTCTTGATCTCTGGTGGAGTCGAATTTGGCAAGTGAGTAAGAATAGACTTGATCTCGTCTTGAAGTCCTCTGAAAACAGCGTGCGTAGTAGAAAGCATTGGCTTTTTCGATGTTGACATTTCGGTCGTGGCAGAGCGAAAGGTTTTCAGCCAGCCCATGACCATGGACACATTATCCCAATCACTGGCTGACATCTCACACGAATGCAGTTCCCGGTTGCGTGAGACATACGAGTCTACAACAGCACGGTATTCAATTGCACGACCTAGTGCCATTGATAATAATCAGTACTATTACTGGCTTCAAATTGACAAGACGAATGTAGCATCTGATGTGTTGATGACCAGCGAGTTCTCACATCAAGAATGAGCATCAACGTTGTATCAATGAAGCCATCCACCCTTTCACGAAGCATATAGTGAGCCTCCTTGAACCATGCTTGACGTCGCTGAGGGCTTGAGCGGACAGTCCGGACAATCTTGTGGAGCTGCGCATTGAGAAAATGATTGAGTAATCCGAAACAGAAGATGGCTGAGACTATACCTTGCGAATAATGGATGCATCAATATCAATATCATCAATATCCTCTTCCTCATCATCCTGCGCCACAGCATCATCGTCTAAAGATCGGTCAACAGGTAGGGTTACCGCATCCTGATATGCCGTTGCTTGACCTGCTGCCTTTTTACTGACAGCCCGTGTTATCGCACCAATTCCCTCAAGAAGCTGTGACATTCTGTAAGTATATACGTTCAAAGAATATTGATGGCCATACCTTCAATGCCACAAGATGAACCGTGTGGGGCATGCATCGCAACCGGGAGTTCTTCGTGGAGAAGCTTATTCCAGCCTCAATGCAAAGATATTCAAGATGAGCAACCATGGTATCATTATTTGTGGCGTTATCCATCACAAATGCCATGATCTGGCGGCTGACCGTTAACATTTGTACACTTCACACAGTTAGATACTTACACGGTCAGTTAAACGATACGTTTTCAGAGTTTCCCAGACCACGGTGGCCATGTTCTCCCCGGAATGCTCGCCAATTAATTCATGGAAGTCTATAAGTGATTCCTCTGAATTTCTGTCAGGTCCTAAGCGTATAGTACAAAGAAAATACAAGCATACCGAGTTTTCCCTTGTTGGTAATATAGTGAGCAATGATCGCCATAAAGGCATATCCATTGGGGGACGTCCAGCAATCAAGAGAGATTGAGACCTTCCCTTGCATCTCCTGTGAGACAAGTCAGCCTTAAGAATCAATGTTCAACAGAGATGGCCTACGGCAAACATGTTTCGCAGATCTTCCTCATACTTGATGCCCATCTCCTTGACCCTTCGCTGGACCGTCGTGCGACCAGGAATATGTAGACGCTTGCCAGTATGATGAGTATACTCTAAAAGCTCACGGAACTCAGGTCGCTCAACTTCCTCGAATGGCTGATCACAAGCGATGATCCATTCAAGCAGCAGACGCTCAAATTTTGCTTGATCCCAGTCACCCTATGAACAGACATCGGTAAATGTTACAGTGAGCTGACAGAAATAGACATACCACCGCTTTCGCCGCTTGCTTTTCAAGAGCTTTGACAATGTTCTCGGACGCTTTTTCCAGCTGCGAGAGATATTCTCTAGATGCATCTTTCTCAAGAACACCACCACAAAAAAAGACATACTATCATCAGGCTAAGTAACTATACCAAACAAATAGAAGACCCTTACGTTGGAAGCAATACATCACAATGCATTCAATTGATTGCACTACTTATTAGGCTATCCGATATAGGTCCCTTTGCATTGTTATGGAAAACAATGTCCTTGGAAGAGGGTTATGATCCCTACTATCCCTTGCAATCCCTTGCAATTGGAGCCAAAAATAATAGTCATTACATGTTCTTGGCTGTATTGGAATGGATTTACCAAAAAATTACCTGATAATAAATAATACCTGGAGCACGACACACCACGGGGGTCATCTCCCAGGCGGCAGAATTTCATGCCAGATCCAGACTAGAATAAAATACCAGTAGCAGGAATTGAACCCTCAACTTCACAAGAACAAGAACAAGCCCATGACTACATGACATAACCAATAGACCAAGAGGCCTTTTCTATTTTGGTTCTTGTGCGATATTTATAGCAAGCTAGGCTGGCATTTATTTGCTATTCGTTCTTGCAAACACCTCGCAATGGCATCTTGATCACCTTAGGAATGTCACCTATCATGTCCCAAGATTGGCTTTCATTGTAAGTCCTTGTGCTACTTATTAGAGATTGCAAGATAACCTAATTGTAACTTGCTTTACAAACACTTCACAAAGCATGGTGATTATAACATCTCATTGCTAATACCCCGATGAATTACTTATCCTAACAATCTTTTTACAGTTTTTGTGGTGACGTTTACCGGAAGCAATATCCTCCTCCTCTGATGTCGGCGGCTCAGGACGCTGGTGTAGAACCTCATAGAGTCGATACATAACGGGGAAATGCTTCAGGTGGCCAATCAGACCTGCGGATCAAGTTAAAGAAGGTATACATGATGAGAAAATAGAACGAACCATTCAGACTGCTCCGCATAGCTTTCGTAATGGTCAGCACCTTACGATTTCCATGGTAGCACTTGTAGTGCCGATCACCTGGACTACCTGAGCTGCCATTAGCATCAATATCTACGCATTCATAAAATAGATAGATAGGATTCCGCTTTTTGTGCTTGCCAGTCTAATAAAACAAGTCAGTACAGAGAGTATCTAGATCAATTGTAATAGCCTTACAGTTGGTTTCGACATTGACGCACTAGTACTGGATGGCACCTCACCAGTAGGGACTGTCAGGCCTTCATCGGGAACATTGGCATTGGTACGCTTTGTCTTCTTGGCTGGTGGCGTACCCGAGGCTCGTCGGCGCTTGGTATTACGCTGTTTCCGTTTCTTCGAGTCCTTGGGTGTCGAGGTGGATGGGACAGTCTTTGACGGTAGCATATTTGCAAGCTAATATGCCATTGCATAGTCAATTAGACAATGTACTTAGCTCAGTTAAAGAGGAAACGTTTACCTCTTCATTCGGTATCTCAACATCAGTACTCACCTCAGAGCCGGATTGAGACTGAGATGACGCCTCCGAAGTGGAATAGTCACTGCCACTGTCATCAGCGCTAACATCCACAGCCTTGCCCTTATCCTTGCTCGGTCTGCTGGTGCCTTTTTGACGAGACTTTCGAGTCTTCTTGGGAGCACCATCCTCATTAAGCTTTTGAGCCTCTAGCGATGCCGCAAACTTGTCAGTTCGACGGTCCCTGATACTACGACCTAACAAGACAAAAGGGTAAGCTGGCGATGATAGAATTAGTCAGGTACGCACGAAGATCTGATGAGGGGCCAGCTACTGGGGTCTCATCATCAGCATCGCGGTACCACTGAATCTGCGATGCATCCTTCAGTTTCCCATCTGGCCCAATGGCGCATTGATCATCCATGCCTGGGCTCGCTGTTTCAAGTAATCAGTATGGAACTTTTACGAAACCGTAGACATACCACCCCCAACGATGTTCCATCGATAACAGAGATGTGTCAATGCTCTCACACCTAACTCAGCCATCGTCTCGTGGCCCTGGAGTGAGGACCAGCGCTTGGGCAGATACATTGAGAATGTATGGCTTGACGAATCCCAAGGAACCAGTTTACGTCGGCGTAGGAAGGATACCAGATCGTCTACCGTGGTGCGGCCAGTAACCACTGCCGAATTGAGTTAATGAGATGCTTTGACAGTGGACATTGACGAGAGATTTCCTTACCTATTGGGATTGTCCGAGAGCTTGCACCCTGAACGTAAATGGGAAATGATTGTTCGGTGAGTAGGCTTTGATTGTTGGATGTGTACATGGTTGCGTCTACTGATGGTCTCACTAGAGGCAGTACAGCGCAGTTTTGACTGGTGGAAAGGTCACAACGTTCATGCTTTAAATGCCTCCAGTTTGACCAACCAAGGCCACCACGATAACGCGAGACACCACTGGGTTTTATATTGCGTGGCTTCGGATATGTTTCTCTACGGGTAATTCAAACGAAAGCTGGTCGTCAAACAGAAGATAGGCATTACCTAGGAAACACTCTAGTACTGAGCGCATTCTTTAACCGGCGACAGTCACGAGCCGAGTGCAAGTTGAAATTAGATACATGATATCGTCCATAGCGTCTCCGAATGAACATGATAGACAGTAGAATTGAATCAGGTAGCAATAAAGTCACTGAAAGATATCAGTACAGATACATCACATAATGAGACTTTGACGTACCAACGCAAAGAGCGATCATTAAAATATCAAGCACCCCTGCTACAATGGCAAGCGCAACCATCTGAATACCATGAGCGTCAAGCGAAGGTTTAATTAATATTGGAAAGAGGTCTCCAGAAATGATTGCGACAAGTACGAGGACAGTGTTAGAAGCCCAAGTAAAACCCTGGCAGCCGATACCCTGTGCACGACTGGGCACCAGTAATGGTGTAGCTCGTCGAGAATATCCTGTCAAGCGTAAACTTCCTGTTGAATATACATGCATCTCGACATGAGGGTAATAACATACCTCTCTTCGCCATTTCCGACGCAAATGACAGAACAAAGGAGGGAGGGAGGAATTTCGTTCTCAGACTTTGAGTCCAGGGTTTTCAAGAGGTAAAAGGGGCCCTGTCAAAATGAGTAACCAAGCGGGTGAAGGAAGTGATCGAATTTGAAGAAAACCGGTGCTTGAAGGATATTGAGGTGGAACTAAGGCCTCCAACGAGTTGTAGATAACAGTGGGGGTGTAAAACAAGTATCTATTGTGCTGCACTAGTATACATGTTGAGGGTAAATGTTTGCGAATAAGTATTCGAGAGGAAAACACAAGGGAAAGTGAATCGACGCGACTGAACATGACAGAAAGGAGGCAAGGCGATACTAGATAGACGTGGCAGTCAGGCACCTGTATTGCCCAAATTAGATGCCGTATTGACGGCCGTAAAGCCGTATTACGCTACGGGTATTACGGGTCTCAACTGTACCGTCAACCGTACCGTCAACCGTACCGTCAACCTACCTCCAAGTGGCCTGACGGTACGGGTACGGGCCCGTATGTACGGTACCCGTATCCACCGTATGTACGGGTACGGTGGGCATCCCTAAACATACCTCCCTTCGAACCGCAATTACTGAGTGTTTGTGTGGTGTTTAGTGTGTAGCACTTTGCATTCATATAGGCGCTCGGCACCTTTCACTATTCGTTCTAGTATTATCCTTCGCGCCGACCCGGTCCAGTCATGCATCAATAGGGGGGGTCAAAATTGAAAATTATGCCTTGATTATGAGAACAATTATGAAAACGATTATGGGTCCGCTGTTTGAGCCGGAGACGCCGTCGAAATGCTCCTTCGAAGCCCGCGGTGACGTCGCTTCCCCAAATGAGGCAGGAGGCATAATCATCGAAGCCATAATCGTCCCCATAATCGCTCATAACCTCCTCCGGAGGAAGTTCTACGATTACGGCGGATGGCGATTATTCCCACGATTATGGACTTATAATCGGTGTATAATCGTCTTCATAATCGCTCTCATAATCCTAATTTTGACCCCCCCCCTAATATTCAGCAGGCTGAGGTACCAAAGCGCCTCGTACATCTCTGCACATATTTGACGCGCATCTTTTTGGTTGACCCGTCGGCACATCTGGCATGTAAAATCAGGAACCCAGCAGAAGGGAAACAGCAAAAAATTTCTGTCTTACGGAATGTCATATGATCTCTGAGGGAATCGAACCCCGGATGTGATGCATACTAACCGTTGCACTGGCAGAGTCGCGTGTTGGGGTAGGACTATAACACATTAGCCGTCATGGGATAGCATCGTAGCAATCTCATGAGCTGAAGCTCACAGCCCAACTCACACCGAGTCTAGCAAAAAAAAAAACACGACTCAGAGTGCATGCATAAATGTCTCGCTGGGAATCGAACCTGGCGGATGAATTCTTTGATTCCAACTAATCGATATCGACACTGTAAACAGAAAATGAAGAGTGTGCCTATGGTGTAGCTATATCTGGATGGGAAGAATGCCTTGTCCGCACTTTTAGCTCTACCAAAGTCCTTAGTCATGAGCCAGTCGGGCACAAATGCTAGTCAATTGGCTATTGAATGTTAATAAACAAACTTGAAGAGACAGTCAACGTGGATATGCATTCGGGGTGAGAAGATGGTCCGAGAACTGAATTCTGGATTCTGGCTTCATGACTGACCGGATTTACTAAAAGGGAAGAAAAATTCATCGATGATGCGGGGTATACTCACTTTCTGGGATTCGAACCCAGTTGCTGTGTTTATCAACCGATGTAGCACGGAAGGGACAGAACTTCTGTTTGCGACGTATCTTCAAAGAGTCGGAGACCAGCAGCCAGGAATAGAGTTTGAAAGGATACTAAGGGTCGCGGGGGTTCTTAGCGCCTGATGACAATTTCTGAGCCGGCGGTTTGTTGCAGCCATAGAGGAGTTTTGGCTGTCGTTTTTTGCAAGCTCTCATGGCAGGAAACTCGTGGTATCAGTCATCAATGAACAAGAGTCCCTTTTATGATAATTAGCCAGACTTGTGCGGCATCTGCCGGATCGGGGTGGGGACCATTTCTGCGAGTCAAAGTCAGGCTACAGGTAGAGCTGGGATGTACGCAATTGGCGATTTTGTTATCTGAATCATCACATATACGAGGAAAATCGCTCATCGGGGCAGCGAGTGAGTGACTGGATTGGTCGTCGATGAAGGATACCAGATCGGGAAAGGTTGTGACCGTTATGTGACTTTTTGAATTTGAATTTGCTGTTTTCTCTTGAACTCGTCCAGCTAGCAGCAACCATTAGTACCGTTCCCCATCGCGCTCATTTCAAATGGACACCAGACTCGTGTTGCTGAATCGAACTCGGTTGAGCCCGATACCTTACGCTCCTTGTTCCGTCAACTATCGCCTTGATGTTGGACGGACCGTGAGTATCTAAATCCGAGTCGCACAACGGCATCTCGTGCATCATTTGAGGACGAGGCGTCTTGTCAGTATAGATGGCTTAGGAAGTGTGGTCAATATTGAACGAATTGTTGACCCAAATCTGGGGAAGAGAAATCAACCATGTTTTGCTGCCAAGTATGTCTTTCTTCTCCTGCACTTTACAATCACTAACCCCCTTCAACAGCTTCAAATGTGTTATTTCTCGTTCCCTATCTCAGAACGTGCGTCGACTGAGAGGACGCCAATATGACCCGACCGACTATCCTCCCATTCCACCCCAATCTTCGTCTTCTCTTATGGCGGCACACGCACGCCTCGGCTCCTTTGCCTCCTCCCTACCTTGCACCCAGTGTCAAAGCTGCGGTCCTCGTATACAGTTGAGGAGATGGCGGAGCAGAGGGTCCTGTTCGACTCTGTGAGGGGACATCCCTAGGGTTTGAGGGCAAGGGGCGTGTCGTATGACACGAAAGGGACGTTGCTCAACAGCACTAGAAGCGCGCGCCAACTACGAAGACCACCCAAGAATCCCACCAATATGGCCCAACCGACCGGCACACACTCGACGGGTGATACTCGTCTTCTCATACGGCGGCGGGTTGTCGTGTCTATCCTCTACTATAATCGTCGTCCCCAACCACTGTCTCGTCAATCCGAGCGTGCAGTACCCTGGCCCAGGGTCGCAGATACCCCGCCATTCCCTAATGCTGACATCTACGTCCTCAGCCACCCGGTCGGAGCGTTGAGCATCCTGAACCTGTACTCCCCTACCTTGCACCTCCGTATCAAGGGCGATGCGAGCTGTATTACGGCGACGATGCGGGGACCAAGCAGAGGGTTCTGCTCGCGTTGTTGGATGCAGCGAATGTGGTCTCAGCGAGAGACGTTGCCTGGAGCTTTAGCGAGGCTTTGAACGTATGGTATGCCGAGTTCGCCGCGAAAAGCCATAATCACGATCCCGATGCTCGTTTGGGCTACAGCCCACCGGCACCAACCATCTCGCGCTTCGTTTGAGGATGTCGATGAGAGGTCGGTCTTCTCGCAATAAAATGCACGGTAGACGTGGTCAACGTTGAACAAACTATGGAGCAAGTCTCGCAGATCTAAGGAAGAGAAATCAACTACGTATTGCTGCCGAGTACGTCTTTTTTCTCCAACATTATACTATTACCAACCCTCTTCAACAGCTCTAAGCCTGTTCTCCCGTCCTCGAAGCCAAACGTGCGTCGATTGAGCAGTGCGGGGAGTCGAACCCAGCTCTCTATCCCGTAGCAACCAATGCACTTCATAATTCTGGGCCATTGTGGACTTTGCTCTATCGCATGTATTCCAGTGTCAATTGAAGTTTAATGGTTATGACTCTTTCGGATTCAGGATGTCCTAGTCCCGCAGTCCGGAAAAATGCTATTCAGTGCCTGATCCGCATGCAGGGAAAAAGGCTGTTGCACAAGGCTGTAGTTTCTCGCATGGGAGTCGAACCCAGCGCCCTGCTCGTAACACATACACTATAGGAGACAGGTGGAAGGATTTGTCTGATATCAGATGTGTAGAAGCAATCAATTATGAGCGAGTGTACACTAATAGCCAATGCGAGAGGAGATCGACCTGTTTTTGCTAGGGCCGTGCCTAGAAGGCCGGGACCTTAAAGTCTCTGCGGTGGACCAATGAGGACGCCTTCTAGCTGGATCGCTACTCCAACATGTCTTCTTCATCACGCCTTCTACATAATTTCAAGTTTTGTCTTCGACGACGAGTGTTCGGCAACAGCGACATCGGGAACATTGACTCCAGAGGTTACTTGTTCAGCAATGCATGGAAGATCCGCACCCAAAATCCTTCTATGATTCTCATTGCAGAGCCTAAGAATAGATCGCGATACGCGAGCTTCAAGACATGGAGTGTCCTCGTCTCTTGTCAGCCTGACATACCTCATCCCATCGCAGAGATTAAAGCAGCTGTTGAGCCAGACCGTGTGGAGATATATGGAGTGCACCAATCTGGTATAAAGATGATAGCCTCGTGTCAGCTGGGCGGTAATAGCCGCCACGACACTGCCCATATTACCATATCTCCCGATCGTCGGTGACACATTTTGTGTCCGGAATATGCTATCTAGGGACAAAGATTGCGCTTTTTTGGGCCTAAAGTATGCTAGTTTCCGGACAAATCTTGGAGGGTGCCTATTGGGGCTTGTTGCCAACATCATCAGATGTCGGGTAGAGATCATTCAACAGTCGTCACGGCGCTAAACTGGCTCTTTCCCTACCTTGCTCGAAAGCCATGCCCACAATCCATGCCGCGCAAGACCCCGACGATGAAGACTTACAAAGCCCTTCCAGTGCTCGAAACGAGACCCATACAGAGACGCCTGATGACTCAGAAGATGATTCCCAGCTGGAGAATAAAATTCAGCAGCTAATCGAGAATTTGAAGGCCTATTCCTCCCGACGACGACGAAAATCAACCCGCGGCATGATGGGAATCCAGCGTCGTGAATATATAGTGAAAGGTGTGTGAATTCATCGCAGGGACTTGCCATACATCTCATTACGAGTGAAGGAAATGATCCATTCAACTATGAAGAGAAATTTCCAGACGATAAGGAGCACGAGGAGTTTGGACCCACTGCCAGGGTATGGAGAACATACCTGGAGGAGTGTCTCGCCTATGATATGGAGAGGGTAGAGGGATGGCGGGATGGATTAGATGTTCTGCTGGTTTTTGTGAGTGCCACGTCGAAAATGATCCCGCCATCATTAATAGATGTCGATGATTAGGCAGGTCTTTTCTCTGCAGTTGTCACCACGTTTGTCGCGCAGACATCACAGAGCCTCCAGGTTGACAATAGCGCGATCACTGCCTCGCTTTTGTTCGAGCTGATCAACATTCAGCGGGCGGCAGGCAACGGTTCCTTGGTGAATGACGTTCCCCGTTCAGGCCTTACTCCGTTCTCAGATTTTCATCCCACAACATCCGATTCATGGGTGAATGGCCTTTGGTTCGTCAGCCTATCGCTCAGCCTCACTACTGCGCTGTTCGCTGTTTTGACGAAGCAATGGATCCACCAATATATGTCGGTCCCATCTGGGACACCACGGGATAGATGTCGTGTGCGTCATTTCCGATACATGGGGCTAGAGCGATGGGGTGTCGATCTCATTATTGGGATGCTACCCGTCCTTATGAGTTTATCACTTGGTGTCTTCCTCGCAGGTTTGGTTCTTTTCCTTATCCCTCTACGGGTGCCAATCGCATCTGCGGTCGGATCCATCGCATTCACGTCATTTGCCGCCTACCTCTTCACGAACTTCCTGCCTATCATATATCCATCGTGCCCTTACAGGACCCCGTTGGTGCAGTACATGTTCCCGATATACGCTTATACCAATCGACTCCGTGGCTGGATTATCTCTCGCTTCTTCCGTCGTGGGCTCCCAAGCAAAGTGGAGATCGAAAAGCTCACTGGGCACACAAAGGAAGCCTCGGGAATGGTGCTCGAACAGCATGTTCGCTCTTTACGAGCTGCTGAACACACAGCTGTAGGCCTCAGTGCTGATGACATCGATTTATATGCTCTCTCTTGGCTGTTTGAGATCTCGTCCAACCCTAGCGTCCGCAATATTGTTGTACAGTCACTCAGTGCATTACCGCTGAGGTCAGTCACCTCTCTGACGTCGTAGGTGGAATCTCCAACGCACCAATCAATGGACTCTTTAATGTCCCGATTGGAACAATCTGCGCTAAAGTCCGTCATTTACGAGCGTCTAAGACCATTGCGTAGTGACAACAATAGCCCTTTCACTGCAAGGGAGTTGAGCCGTTACATTCGCATATATGTTCGCTTTGCAGATACACCCGTTACATTCTTTCCTCTGCAATCTGTAGAGGATAAGTTGCCGCATGGCACTTTCGCAGCTCTGCAATCTGTCTGCATGTTTCCTCTTTCCGACGAGTCAATCCAAAACTCGTTGTCAGATATAGTCATCTCCGCCTTGATGGGCGAGTCACAACTTTGTCTGCAGCCTATTGTATGGGCCTCAATATTTCGCTGGCTCCACCCATTGGGTCCGAGTATTAATGTTTCCTTGCTCTTAAATGAGATCCCTACATCCTTTTGGCATCCTATGTTTCCTCCCCCTCCATTAGTCTTCACTTTGGGAGCCTTAATCAACCGCGAGATAGCGTCCATTCCGATAACATTGAAGATCTCCTCGCCTTCTCCACAAGTGGATGAACCGGTCCCTCTTCGTATGGCCATCCATACATGTCTGTACCAATGCGTTTTTGAGACCGTCATCCAAGGCCATGTAGACATCCGAAACGTCCAGGGTAGCGTTGACTATCTCAGTCCCACCAGTGAATTCCCTGAGCCGCCTCAGGATCCCAAGCTGTGTTTTCTCCTCAAAATGGCCAGCTCGCCCTCCGTTTGGGACATACCCAAAGTTTCCGACGGCGACCCTGACCGTTACAGCTACACTTTCATCGGCCGAGTTTTGCTCAACATTGGAGTTCATCTAGATGTTCACGAGTTTTCGCTCATCGACGAAAACATCCCTTCTTTTCGTTTGGATGTGAATCGTCATGCGGTCTTAAAACTGCTGTACACGGTGATCTCATTGGACAAGTTTGGCGATAGTCCAGTGTCTGTTGAAGATTGTTGCATCGCCTTAATCGTCTTTCTCCGAGTACTCAATTCCACATCACATCACCCTCGCTTCCTTCCCAAGGACTGGTGTACCCCAGAATTGGCTGCAAAGTTCGTTCAAATTGCTTTCAAAGATGATGAATGGAGAGATTGGGTTTATGAACCTGACGTGTATTTCGAGGAAGATATTCAACGATTTACACCGGCGACTGAACTCGCCCTTCATTTTTTCTCGTCTCCCCTCTTCATAAACCAAGCTATTGGACATTTTGTTACCCGGCGCCTCTTCGACTCGGACTCCGTGGCAGATCTGCCTTGTTCAGGCGATATAAACGTATCTGATGCAGTAGCCGTCGTTCGTGAATTTGTTCTTGCGTTGGTACTCGATAGATTGGACTCCCAGATATTCCAGCAGGCCACAGACTACGTCTTCGAGCCTCAAACCCTCTTCACCGCTTGTGCTCATCTCCTTATGCATAAGGATGAAACCAAATCGAACCCTGTTCTTCGACACCTTGCTCTCCTATCTCCCAATCATCCGTCCTGGCTCCAATGTCTGGAGGAACTCAACACTATACCTGAAGACTTTTATTTGTATAATCCTCGGGAAGATTATTATCGTCGCATAGGGGCTTTCCAGGTATTCGTTCGAGGGGGGTGTGTGGATGAATACGGGATGGACGTCGCTAGGTCCGAGCAGGATGAGGATGATCGTCCGAACAATCCATCAACGAACATGTGTTTGCCGTCGTCACTTTGGCGTCAGTTCCGGTGGCATCGCGATAGAGAGTTGAAAAACAAGGAAGTGGTGAATAGTGATGGTCAAGTATAAACACCTTATCTATCGTATAGGTTGGGATATCGCGTACTTGTCGTCCAGACATGCATATGTTTTTCTTGAATTGGAACCCCCGTCTTTTGTACTGTCGGTGGTTTATCATCATATCGCCTCTCTCGTAGTCCGAACCGAGCTCTCTGAAGCTCCTTTCACCCATGTACCTGTCAGGGTCATGAACCCGTTCGATTGGGACCTTGTGCCAATACCAACACCACCCACAGGTTTACTTTGACAAGCCGCGGAGTCGCATAATACTGGGCCATCGTGGACTTGGGTCCTGCGTATGTATTCCAGTGTCAACTGCACCCTCCAACAATGGTATATGGTGATTCACTCCCGGATTCTAATACGGAGGATAATGGTGAAGTATTTGGCCAGAATCTAGTTCTCGTTAGTGAGAGTCCGCATGCATGACAAAAAGCAGTCGCACAGTATTTATTTCTCGTATGGGAGTCGAACCCAGCACTCTGCTCGTAACAAGGAGACAGGTGAAGGGGAGTGAAGTGTATGCTAATTTGCGAGAGGAAATCGGCGCGTTTTCATCGTTTTTACTCACAGAAGTATACATCCCTGGGAAAGGTGTCGACGGAAACAATAGAGTCTCCGTAGGAAGTAATGCCGTGCATGAAATCGGTTTAAAAAGATGCAACGTTCAAAATGCTGCCCCATTAACGTTATATGATCGTAGTAATGGGGATCGAACCCATTCATGTGTTCCAAGTTCTAACCGGTATACTACTGGAGGCTGCTCTAGGTCCAAGTTCATTCAAGATGCGTAGGAAAATCTCCAAGAGCGCACAGTTTCATAATACTGCTCAGAGATGTGGACACGGTAAGGGCTGTATGAACGAAGACGAGCCAATGACCTGACGGCCATCAGAAGGAGGAAGCTAAGTACCATGGCGGAGAACAAAACATCCCCGTTGATCAATGATCGCTGCACAATCTCCAGCTGGGAATCGAACCCAAACTCTATTTGTCGTAGCCACCACGCTGTGAGGAGGCGTCAATGAGTCCAAAGGAAAGGCGAACACAGAGAGAAAGACATGAAACAAAGGGAGCGCCGAAATGCTGATACCACTGGCACTCTTTGAAGAAAGTTCAGTCGTACTAAATCAAAGTGCGGAAATGCTCATGTGGGAATGATGAATAAAAAGTTAACGTCTGAGTTGCCGCAGGATCATGCTTGAATGTCACAGTAGAAAATCACGATGCAGCACCAAAGAGAGGGAAGAGTAGACGTGTTTCAGGTTCCCTGTGGCTACAAAGAAATAATAGGCTGCCAAAAAGGGAGAGCTAACCGTCTCTTGAGAGGGAAGAAGTTAAGCTTCACGGCCCGGCTCAATTGAGAACGAAATAATTTGCCCTTTTATGAATCTTCAGTGGGGAATCGAACCCGACACTGTTGGTCATTATACAAGTGGCCAATACATCACCAGAGTACAGTGACGAGGATGCTCTTTTGAGGAAAGGTGAACACATAGAGAGACAGACACGAAACAAAGGGAGCGCTGGGCTGAATTGAACGATAATACTAGGCAGGTAGGGGGAAAATAGAAGGATCTGGTGTGAATACAGTCTCCAGCTGAGCCCTAGGTCTGGGCGAAGTTCTCCTTCAACTTGTACAGAGACGGAGAACCTTGACGAGTGTCTCGAAGGTCATGGTCCAATGCCGTGCGCAGCCGATACTTGCATCCCCACATGTATGAGAATGTCACTCGTCAACTGAGCAACACCGCTGGATTTGGTCGCATGGTTTGAGCTATTTGTCAAGAAGGCAAAACGAGTCGCGTCGGCGTCCGAGATCAAAAGAGGAAACATTGTGACGGTGACAGTGTGACCTTGGCTTGAACACGACTTTTGTGTCCTCATAAACTCGCTCTCACTTCGAATGGCCTCACAGTTTGCGTCAATCTTCTCGAACCTGACGCTCCGCTTATCTTTATGGGAGCACAACCTGTCGTCGTAGACGAGGCCAGCTCTCTCACAGTATAGAATGGCGCCAAGCATCCAACACTGAGCCATAGAGAAAATCTTACGGGTCGAAGGGAGAGACTTTTGCCTTCGAGTACGTCCTTTTCCTTCCGTTTTCATCTCCACTAGCATTGACCTCGCTCAACAGTACTAGACGCATTCACCCATCCTCAAATTTCAAAACCAAACGTGCGTCAACTGAGAAGACCCAACTAACCACCACCCACTCGACGTCTACTGCCCTCCCTGCGTCCTGACATCCCGGTCTTCGTCTTCTCATACGGTGGCAGGTTCTACATGGGTGCAC
This sequence comes from Armillaria cepistipes, assembly GCA_900157415.1. Lineage (NCBI taxonomy): Eukaryota > Fungi > Basidiomycota > Agaricomycetes > Agaricales > Physalacriaceae > Armillaria > Armillaria cepistipes. The sequence continues at coordinate 139,094 of FTRY01000002.1, forward strand.
ACATACTACCCGCCCCCACCGACATCTTCTACCACAACCCCGGTTCTTTGAGGGTTCATCACCGTCGTTCCCGACCACCGCCTCGTCGACTCGGGTGTCCAATTCCCTGCCACAGCCCAGGACGTTCGGGATGCCTTGCAACAGGTCATGTTCTCGGTCATTCTGCAGAAGCGATAAATTCGCTCTTCCAGAGTTTTACTCTCCCGCCGTGCACCCTGATATCAAAAGTTCGATCCTCCTCTCTGGGAGGTACATGTGGCCAGCGGATACGAGGTTGTACTATGCCGAGGCTAAGCGGAGAATTCTGCTGACGTTGTTGGATTCGGCGGGCCTACCGACTCGAAGGATATCGGTAGGAGGGCTGTCTGGAGGAATTTGGCGAGGTTCTGGGTGCCGGAGGCGTGTCGTGCTGTGAATTTACCGAAAAGGGGCTTAGCTTGGTGCTGGTGCTCGGCACTGGGCAGGGCGAGGACTGGCAGAATCAGCCCATCGTGAATGTTGGTGCCACATTCGCCATTTCCTTACGCGGTTTGCATTTTTCTGTCGCATACAAACTCTTCGTAAACTCGCCCTCATTTCAAAGCTCACGTCAATCTTCCTCGAGTTCAACTCTCCGTGCCCATCGCGCCTCAACGTCAACTAGGATGGAGGACTCAACGCCTCTCATCCGAGTCGCAACAGCGCCAATCACACAACCAGAAGGGAGACTTGCTGTCGAGTACGTCCTTTTCTTCCGTTTGCATTTTTGCTAACTATTGACATCGCTCAACAGGACTAGACGCATCCATCCCGCGTACGTCAACTGAGAAGACCACGCAAGAACCTGGACGTCCTCGTCCATCGCTGAACGCGAAATTTTCACCATCATCCCCGATTTCCGCTACTCTGATTCTAATCTGCAAGGGATCCTTATCCGAGTCGGGGCCACAGCTCACGAATCCTACAATGACATTCCGTGCGTTGTTTGAGAACGAGACAACTCAGGACGTGTGCGAATAACTTACCCCTCCTGACTCTGAGATCTACGTCTTTGTGAACAATCTCGCCCTCCCAGAGCTATGCTTTCGAGCTGATTCGTCAGGCTGTACCAAGCAAAGTGTTCCGCTGGTATTGTTGGATTTAGCGAGAGGGACATTCCCTGCTTACATCCTGCTCAGAGAGGCAGTGGCGTGTTGTATGCATGCTGGCAGGGCAGAGGATGTGATCAACTGGGGTGAACGAAGCAGCCCAGCCCAGCGTCCGTCATCTACTATAACCTCGACTTCATCGCCCGATTTTTTGGCATACGACGTGCCTTCCCTTCCCTGGTTCTGACATCTACATCCTGCCATTCTGCGGAAGTGATAAACACAACACGTTCACCATCCTCGCCCTCCCCCTGTATCAAAGCGGTGTTCTCCTCTCGGGACCGTACACACGAAGGATGCCGTCAGGTGTCGACGCTAAGACCAAGCAGAGGATTCTGCAAGCGTTGTTGGATTTTGCGAGTGTACCAACTCCTTGGCTCCTTGGCGAGAAGGATGTTCCCTCCGCTCCCAAAAAGTTGAGTGAGGCTTTGAAGATAAGAGCGGCGAGATTGTCTCAGATGGTCGCAGCTTGGTGTTGGCGCTAAGGACAGGACGTTGTGTCAATTTTGCCATGTTTGCATGCTCGCTATTGAAGGTTTGCCGTGTACATGTCCACCGTTCATCTTGGTGGTCCTGTATTCGATGAGCGATGTTTTAATTGCATGTACGTATATGTCAGTGCTAATGTAGAGCAATAAGAAAAACTTATCTCTTGGTCACAGCAAGTTGGATAAATGGAAAGAAAGCAGGATCTAATACTGATATGGGTGTTGAACATTGGAACACCAGTCGGCTTTTGAGGGAGAATGATGGATATCTGTCGCGGTACCGGTACCCAGAGTGAGGCTTGTGAAGGCGAGGAGTCTTTGATATAGTAGTGTACTGGCAATTCCAAGGAAGAGAAACAAACAGGCCCTTTGACCGGGAAACACACCAATATAGGTACATCAAGCATACTCTCTTCGACGGCTTCTACATGATGACCAACACAGGCGGTCTTCGCCACAACCCCGGCTTCTTCGCTGTCAGTTCCGATAAATAATACCACAATCTCACTTTGACATCTTAGATCTACGTTCCTGACCCAGTTTTCCCATTCTCCAGCGGTGGAATAAGAATTAGATAGTACGCCGTTACCCGTACAGGTTCTTGAATCCATTCGGCTTGGCATGGATGGCGCCTAAAAATTACCTTTCCAACAGTTTTGGCGACTCTCTGACTGGGTATCGAACCGAGCCTCCGTGGCAAACCCGACGAAGATATAATAGACATGTGTAATGACTAATACACTACCAGAGACCAGCTTGGATCTGCCCCGCAGCATTAGAGCAAAGATGGGAAACAAGACATTCCTCTGTAAGAGAGATCGGCACTGGGTTATGTCCAGGAGATGATACTTACGGACCTGATATACACAATTACTTGGCGCCTAAACTGGTTGATAGTCGCCACCCACCCATCTGCATATTCACCTTCTAAAATCAGAACCAGACGTTTCCGCCTAGCAGAGGACAGCAAAAAAAATCTTGAAAGCTACCTTGGGTGAGATGTTGAGGTGTTGTGGTGCGAATATGGAACCGCTCCGTGCGGAGAGTAATTGCCAGTGAAATTTGAATGCAACTTTGTCGAAAAAGATGCCGATTACAACCTAATCACTGCAGGCCTCGCATTGTCTTGCTGGGAGTCGAACCCTCGCACACATCGAGTTGGATCACAACCATGTACGTTTCCGATGTACTACTAAAGACATGGACTGAGATCCTTCTATCGAATAATTGAGCGAGACGGAGTCGAAAAAGGGAATGGTTGTGACCGTTCTGTGACTTTCACTTTCCTTTGAATTTCTTCCGTTCTCCATACTCCCGGGCTCATTTTCAGTGTACACTGCGAGCACCCGAACCTACCCTGTGTTCCTCGCCGGCCGGCGTGCCACCTCTCATCTCATTAACATCGCTCATCTGAGTCGGTCACTAATTTCACAATCTGTCATCGTCGATGAGGGCGTCGGGCGACTCTCTTGGGGTATAAGATGCATGGGCCATGGCAGTAAACCTCGAACAAGCCACGGAGAAAATCAAGGGGAGAGATGAACGATATCTTGCTACCGAGTACGTTTCTTCTCTCTTATATTTTGCTATTGCTGACCGACTTAAACAGCCCTTGCATAACATGATCATTAATATTCAACGTCAACCCCATCCTCGAAGGCAAACTCTGATCGATTAATGCGTGCGCCAACTGCATTAGCCAGAGCACTCGATGCCTCTCATCCGAATTGGAGCAACATCCTGTAACGACATTCTCGTGCGTCGTTTGAGGATGAGACCAGGTTTTTTGGGTACAAGGCGATGGGCGATGGTAGCAGGTATCCAGCGAGCCATGTAACACATCCAAGGAAGAGAAATCAGCGATATCTTAGTCCCGAGTACGTCATGTCTCTTACATTATGCTATCGCTGACCTGCTTGAACAGCACTAAATGCCTTCATTCCCATCCCAAAATTCAAGCGCGTGTCAACCGAGAAGGCCATACGGGAATCCTAACCAATTGCCACAAACTCGACATGTACTGCCCTTCCATTTCGCACCCTGACGCTCCGATCCTTGTCTTCTCACACGACGGCGGGTTCTACATGGTCTTCCTTCCCTCGGCTACAACTTCGGCTCCTTCTGTGCCGCTCGCGGGTTCATCACCGTCGTCCCCAACTAACACCTCGTCGACTAGGTTGCCCAGTTCCTCAGTGCGACTCAGGACGTGCGCGATGCGATGCAATGGGTCGCAGATAACCTTCCCGTACTCTAACATCTACGTCCTCAGCCACTCAGCAAGGACGATGAACATCCTCGCTCTTCCGAAGTTGTACTCCCCTGCCTTGCTCTTATTAAGGGGGCAAATCTCCTCGCTGGGCCACATACATTCGAATATGAAGGATTCAGGCAGGCAGAGAGTTCCGTTGGATTTGGCAAGCGTACCGACTAGGCGAGAGGGTCATGCCATCAGCTCTCGAAAAGGCAGGGGCATGCTTTATGGCGATTGTATTGAAAAAGTGTTGGCGCTCAGGACCATGGGTATACGATGAACGAATCTGCCACACGCAGCCCGAGAGTATCAGGAATTTGTATCTTCTTCGCAATGCCAAGATCTTCGCGACCCAAAGCAGACGTCAGGTTCTTCCGACTCCTTTGTTTTTGACAAACGTTCTGGGCATGCGCCAATCCCAGGAAAAGACATAAAAGGGTCTCCATCTGATATTCGTGAGAAAGGAAAGGCTCAGATAAAAAGCCTTGTTTGTCAATGCGTATCATCTCGCTGGGAGTCAAACCTAGTGCGGGGCGATGCGCCTACATGTAGTGTTTCCGTCTACTAGGATCCAATAGCATGACTGACAGTTACCTTAGAAGCCTACAAGATCTCACCGTCGACAAGCTGATCAGCTCTCGGCAGTCGACAAAGCGAGAGTGATAGTTTTGGTAAAATGACATGACATGTGTTCTGAGCCATAGATTCAGGTGATCCTTACCGGCAACTCCAAGAGTCAGAAGCTGGTAGAAACCTTGAAGCGGGACCGAAGCATTCCTTCACTAACGACACAAGACTATCTGAATAGTCGGCATTATGCTGAAAAGGTACTTGGGCCGGACGAAAATCTATTCCGCATTCATTGGGTGAGTTAGGTCCATATTTTCTCATCGTATTTATAGAATTGATCAGCTGCGAGAGTCGAAGAAGATGACGGTGCAATTGGTTGGAAAGAACGATTTCCGCTCCGAGATTATTCCATCGACCCCTTCATAGCCTATCGGTTCTCTATTAGACGGCCTCTGTGGGCGATATCAACTCACAAAACACGCATGAGCACTGAGTACCACATCTGCGATGTCAAAGTGTCATAATTCACTGTCTATTTATGAATTGTGTTTACTGTAAGTGTCTTGCTATTGCTTTTGAGCGTCTCATATTCACGCCATAGTACAGTGCACTCAATGTTCATCCAGGTAGCTGAAGCTCACGAGAAAGACTCGGGGCAAAAAAACATAATAAGTGCACTACGAGTTACGCTGTACTGATGGGCATTCAATATCATGGTTTCCTTGCGACCATAATCCACCATCAGTTCACAAGGATACAATGTACCATGCTTCGATGCATCGAGCACAACGACCTCCTTCGCCACACCCACAAAACCGAAGGCCTTGGCGCCTGCCGCCAGCTTCGCCACGGGTATCCCATCATTGCGGCTTGATACAACGTGAGACCTGCGGAGGACAAATTCGCTGAGTGGGACAACTCATCTGGCGACTATCACCTCACTCACCTTGACAATCCCACTCCCACCACTTGCAAGCTCAAGGTTGATATGCCCATCCTCTTCATTCCTAATCCCTGGTTATGTCATCGTTCCAGAACGTGAGTACGACAATAGCCCAATTCCTCAGGTGGGAAAGGGCCAATAATCGTGCCATCCAGCAACGCAAGGACAAGCGAGCTGGATTACTTTGGGACGACGACCGTGACAACTGTCTGATTTCCTTTCAAGCTCGGACTCGGGCTCAGAGCGTCCGCTGCAGTTTATCCTGGGCTCGTTTGACAACGGCAATGGAGACGACAATGCGGAGGGTGATCCTGATATCGATGTGAACGGCGAGAAGGAAGATGCTGCCATGCAGAATGCGGAAAATTAGTCTCGTGACGTTTACTTTCTTCCATCAAAACTTTCGCTTACTTACCTTAAAGATTCATCCTACGCTATTCGATCCTGCCTACTTGTAGTGCCCAACGTTGTTGGCTAGGAGGGCATATGTTACGCGTCGGCCTATGGCCCGATTCTTTTACCTTATTCCTTTCCCCTATCCTTCACTGCCCCGGCTTTTCCCTTTTATTTTGGTATTCATGCAGTATATAAACACATACATAGTCTAGCTCGGGTTTTCGCAATCAATCTCTACGCTACACCTGTCAGCGACTGCTTGAGCTCGTGAGAGCAGTGACTTTCGCCACCCTCTCAGCAACGAACAGAACTACTTGGGCTGCCTCTTCGATGTTTGTCCAGCTACAGCTCAGCCTGAAAAGTGTCACGTAGTCCTATATACATCCCTACAGCGCTATCTGAGGCCATCTAGATTCTTGGAGGGCGCGTGTTGCATCAGCAGGACAGCAGCATCATCAGTTGATCAGGTAGAGAAACGGTCGTGACCGGGCGTCACGGCGCCTAGCTGACTCTTTCCTCTCCTCCCTCGAAAGCCATGCCTTCAATCAATACCGCGCAAAGCACCGACGATGAAGCCTCACAAAGCTCTTCCAGTGGTCGAAACCAGACCCATACAGAGACACCTGATGACTCAGAAGATGATTCCCAGCTGGAGAATAAAATTCAGCAGCTGGTCGAGAATTTGACCGCCTATTTCTCACGACGACGACGAAAGTCAACCCGCGGTATGATGGGTATCCAGCGGCGTGAATATATAGTGAAAGGTGTGTGAATTCATCGCAGGGACTTGCCATACATCTCATTACGAGTGAAGGAAATGATCCATTCAACTACGAAGAGAAATTTCCGGATGATAAGGAACACGAGGAGTTTGGACCCACTGCCAGGGTATGGAGAACATATCTGGAGGAGTGTCTCGCCTATGATATGGAGAGGGTGGAGGGATGGCGAGATGGATTAGATGTTCTGCTAGTTTTTGTGAGTGCCACATCAAAAAATTTCCCGCCATCATTGATAAATGTTGATGATTAGGCGGGTCTTTTCTCTGCAGTGGTCACCACATTTGTCGCGCAGACATCACAGAGCCTCCAGGTTGACAATAGCGCGGTCACTGCCTCGCTTTTGTTCGAGCTAATCAACGTTCAGCGGGCGGCAGGCAATGGTTCCTCTGTGAATGACGTTCCCCGTTCAGGCCTTACTCCGTTCTCGGATTTTCATCCCACAACATCCGATTCATGGGTGAATGGCCTATGGTTCGTCAGCCTTTCGCTCAGCCTCACTACTGCGCTCTTCGCTGTTTTGACGAAGCAATGGATCCACCAGTATATGTCGGTCCCATCTGGGACACCACGGGATAGATGTCGTGTGCGTCATTTCCGATACATGGGGCTAGAGCGATGGGGTGTCGACCTCATTATCGGGATGCTACCTGTCCTTATGAGCCTATCACTTGGTGTCTTCCTCGCAGGTTTGGTTCTTTTCCTTATCCCTCTACGTGTACCAATCGCATCTGCTGTCGGATCGATCGCATTCACATCATTTGCCGCGTACTTCATCACGAACTTCCTGCCTATCATATATCCATCGTGCCCTTACAGGACCCCATTGGTTCTGTACATGTTCCCTATATACACTTATGCCAATCGACTCTGTGGCTGGATTATCTCTCGCTTCTTCGATCGTGGCCACCCAGGGAAAGCGGAGACCGAAGAGGCCACTGGGCACACAAAGGAGGCCTCGGGAATGGTGCTCGCACAGCCTGTTCGCTCTTTACGAGCTGCTGAACACGCAGCTGTAGGCCTCAGTGCTGATGACATTGATTTATACGCTCTCTCTTGGCTATTTGAGATCTCGTCCAATCCTAGCGTCCGCAATGTTGTTGTACAATCACTCAGCGCATTGCCGCTGAGGTCAGTCACCTCTCTGAAATTGCAGGTGGAATCTCCAACGCAACATTCAATGGACTCTTTAATGTCCCGATTGGAACAATTTGCGCTAAGGCCCGTCATTAAGGAGCTTCTAACATCATTCCGTAATGACAACAATAGCCCTTTCATCGCAAGGGAGTTGAGCCGTTACATTCGCATATATCTTCGCTTCGCACTGGATACACCCGCTTTATCCTTTTATCTGGAATCTGTAGACGATAAGTTGCCGCATGGCACTTTCGCAGCTTTGCAATCTGTCGGCACGTTTTTTCATTCCTACAAGTCAAAGCGAAACTCGTTGTCAGATATAGTCACCTCCGCCTTGATGGATTCAATGAGCGAGTCACAACTTTGTCTGGAGCCTATTGTATGGGCCTCAATATTTCGCAAGCTCTACCCATTGGGTCGGAGTATTAATGTTTCCTTGCTCTTAAATGAGATCCCTACATCCTTTTGGCATCCTATGTTTCCTCCCCCTCCATTAGTCTTCACTTTGGGAGCCTTAATCAACCGCGAGATAGCGTCCATTCCGATAACATTGAAGATCTCCTCGCCTTCTCCACAAGTGGATGAACCGGTCCCTCTTCGTATGGCCATCCGTACATGTCTGTACCAATGCGTTTTTGAGACCATCATCCAAGGCCATGTAGACATCCCAAACGTCCAGGGTAGCGTTGACTATCTTGGTCCCACCAATGAATTCCCTGAGCCGCCTCAGGATCCCAAGCTATGTTTTCTCCTCAAAATGGCCAGCTCGCCCTCCATTTGGGACATACCCAAAGTTTCCTACAGCCACCCTGATGGTCATGTACCCCGTTACAGCTACACTTTCATCAGCCGAGTTTTGCTCAACATTGGAGTTCATCTGGATGTTCACAAGTTTTCGCTCATCGACAAAAACATCCCTTCTTTTCGTTTGGATGTGAATCGTCATGCGGTCTTAAAACTGCTGTACACGGTGATCTCATCGGACAAGTTTGGCGATAGTCCAGCATGTGTTACAGATTGTTGCATCGCCTTAATCGTCTTTCTCCGAGTACTCAATTCCACATCACATCACCCTCGCTTCCTTCCCAAGGACTGGTGTACCCCAGAATTGGGTGCAAAGTTTGTTCAAATTGCTTTCGAAGATGATGAATGGAAAACATGTGTATATAAACATAAAGTGGTTTTCAAGGAAGATATTCAACGATTTACACCGGCGACTGAACTCGCCCTTCATTTTTTCTCGTGCCCCCTTTTCATAAACCAAGCTGTTGGACATTTTGTTACCCGGCGGCTCTTTGACTCGGTGGGAGATCCGCCTCGGGGAGATATTAACATAGGCGACACAGTAGCCGTCGTTCGTGAATTTTTTCTTGCGTTGGTACCTGACAGATTGGACTCCCAGATATTCCAGCAGGCCACAGACTACGTCTTCGAGCCTCAAACCCTCTTCACCGCTTGTGTTCTTCTCCTTTGGCGCAACAATGAAACCAAATCGAACCCTGTTCTTCGACACCTTGCTCTCCTATCTCCCAATCATCCGTCCTGGCTCCAATGTCTGGAGAAACTCGATACTGTACCTGAATTCTTTATTTGGAATGTTGATTTCCAGGTGTTCGTTCGAGGGGGGTGTGTGGATGACTACGGGATGGATGGCGTTGGGTTCAAGCAGGATGAGGATGATCGTCCGGACAATCCACCAATGAAGATGCGTTTGCCGTTGTCACTTTGGCGTCGGTTTCGGCAGCATCGCAATAAAGAGACAACAAACAAGGAAGTAGTGAGCAGTGGTGATCAAGTGTAATCTATTGTATAGGTTGGGATATCGAGGAAGTAACTGTCATCCACGCATATGGGCGTAATAGTGTACAACTGGACCCTCCAACGTGACACGTTCAATGGTATGATGGGGGGTTTCACTCCCGGATTGTAGTGCCACAGTACGGAGAAAGATGCTATTTAACCGAAATCCAGTCCTAGTTAGCTCAGTGCCTGGTCTGCATGCAGGCAAAAAGGCCGTTGTACATAGCTGTGATTTCTTGCATGGGAGTCGAACCCTAGCACCCTGCTCGTAACAAATATGCTATAGGAGACAGGTGAAGGAGCGAGTCACTGCGGCGAGGTGACGCAGGAAATCGGTACCATAGAAGCTCTGTCGAAGTTGCGCGCATTCCAGGGAACTCCATGAGGGTTTAAAACGACTACAAAACCACAATAATGGTAGTAGCTGGGAGTCGAACCCACCCAATTGTGTTCTGACCGGTATACCACTGGAGGCTGTCAATTCAAGAATCAGATGGTGCAATGAATGCCCCAACCCAAGAATGCAACTAAACACCACTACAATCAGGTGTCCCTTACCTTCCACCCAGTATTCAAGCCGCAATATACATTCGAGCGGATATCACCAATTGCGTCTGGGTATCCTTAAACCCCGCGAGCCAGTCTGGAGAAAAATGCTATTCAGCCGAAATCTGGTAAAAGGGTGCGAAGGATACTTACATTTCTCGCGTGGGAGTCGAACAAAGAGAGAGGTGAAGGGGAGTTAAGTGTACGCTAATTTGTGAGAGGAAATCGGTGCGTTTTCATCGTCTTTACTCACAGAACTATACGTCCCCGGGAAAGATAACAGCGGAAAAAGTAGAATCTCTGTAGGAAGTAATGCCGTGCATGAAATCTGTTTAAAAAGATGTAAGGTTCAAAATGCTGCCCTATTAATGCCATATAATCGTAGTAGTGGGGATCGAACCCATTCATGTGTGTTCCAAGTTCTAACCGGTAAGGCTGCTCTAGGTCCAAATTCATTCAAGATGCGTAGGAAAAGCTCCAAGAGTGTACACCTTCATAATACTGCTCAGAGATGCGGACACGGCAAGGACTGTATGATCAAAGGGACGAGCCAATGACCTGACGGCCATCAGAAGGAGGAAGCCAAGTACCACGGCGGAGAACAAAACATGAGTCTCATCAACCTATTTGATCTCCAGATGGGAATCGAACCCGAGCTCTATGTGTTGTGGCCACTACACTGTGAGAAGGCAAGTCTAAAGGAAAGGCGAACAGAGAGAGAAAGACGCGAAACAAAGGGAGTGCCGAAATGCTTGATACCGCAGGCCTTCTGAATGATGATATCGGGTGGGCGAGGGCGTGATGCAAAAGAGTTCAATCGCACTATATCGAAGTGTGGAAATATTCACATGGGACTAAGTTATGTGGGAACCATGAATAAAAGGTCAAGCTAAGTTGCCACGGGATCATGCTTGGATGTCACAGTAGAAAACCACGATGCATCACTAAAGGGAGGGAAGAGTAGACACATTTTAGGTTCCCCTGTGGCTATAAACGAAGGATAGGCTGCCAAAAATAGAGAGCTAACCGTCTCTTGAGAGGGAAGAAGTTAAGCTTCACGGCCCGGCTCGAATGAGAACAAAATGATTCGCCCCTTTACGAATCTTCAGTGGGGAATCGAACCCGAGACTGTTGGTCATCATACCAGTGGCCAATGCATCACCAGAGTACAGTGACGAGGACGCTCGTTTGAGGAATTTGAACACAGAGAGGCAGACACGAAACAAGGGGAGCGCTGAACTGGATTGAACGTTAAGACCAGAGGAGGAAAAGAGAGCATCTAATGCGAATGAAGTTTTCAGCTGAGCCCCGGGTCCGAGTTTGGGCGTTCTCCTTTAACTCAGTGTACATAGACGGAGAACCTTGATGATAGGACCCGAGCGTCTCGAAGGTCGTGGTCTAATGCCGTGCGCAGCAGATAATCGCATCTCCACATAGATGAGAACGTCACTCGCTGTCAACTGAACAGCACTGCTTGATGCCTGGATTAGTCTTGTGGTTTTAGCTATTTGTCAAGAAGGCAAAATGAGTCGCGTCGGCGTCCGAGATCGAAAGAGGAACAAAAGAGGAAACATTGTGACGGTGACGGTGTGACCTTGGCTTGAACACGACTTTGGGCCTACGACTTTCGTGTCCTCATAAACTCGCTCTCACTTCGAATGGCCTCACAGTTCGCGTCAATCTTCTCGAACCCGACGCTCCGCTCATCCTTATGGGAGCACAACCTGTCGCTGCAGACGAGGCCAGCTCTCACAGTATAGAATGGCGCCAAGCATCCAGTACTGAGCCATAGAGAAAATGTTACGGGTCGAAGGGAGAGACTCTTGCCGTCGAGTACATCCTTTTCCTTCCATTTTCATTTCTACTAGCAATATTGACCTCGCTTAACAGTACTAGACGCATTCACCCGTCCTTAAATTTCAAAGCCAAACGCGCGTCAACTGAGAAGACCACGCAAGAACCTGACCCGATTCTCGTCTGCGAGGCCTGGGCGACACAAGGGCCTCAGCTCACCAATCCTACAATGACGTCCCGTGCATTGTTTGACGACGAGACCAGATTTCTTTCCATATACGATGGACGGGCAATGGTGTCAACATCTAGTGGACCATAGAAAAAATCGCACAGATCCAAGGTAGAGACATAAGCGATATCTTGGTGCCGAGTACGTCTTGTCTCTTACGTTTTGCTATCGCTGACCCACTTGAAGAGGAATCAACGTGCTTTCCGAAGCCGAAGGCCCGTCAATTGGGAATCTAACGCGAGAATACCCCAATACCACCCAACTGAATGTGTCACACTCAACGTCTACTGCCCTCCCCATGCCCTGACATGGACATCCCGATCTCTGTCTTCTCATACAGCCGCAGGGTCTACATGGGTGCACACACGCTACCCGCCCCCGCGACGTTCATCATCATCGTCCCCGACTACCGCCTCGTCGACTTGAGTGTCCAACTCCCTGCTATAGCTCAGGACGTTCAAGATGCTATGCAACAGGTCACATCCTGTCATTCTGCAGAAGCGATAAACATGTTCGCCATCCTCGATCTTCCAGAGTTTTACTCCACTGCCCTGCACCCTGGTATCAAACGTGCGGTCCTCCTCTCTGAGCGGTGCATGTGGCCAGCAGATATGAAGTTGTCTTACGCCGAGGCTAAGCAGAAGATTGGGCCAATGGCATTGTTGGATTCTGTGAGCATATCGTACCGACTCGAAGGGTATCGGCGGGAGGGCTGTCTAGAGAAATTCGGCAAGGTTTTAGGCGCCCTGACGTCTTCTCATATAGCCGCGGCTTCTACATAGCCGCATGCACGCTTCCCGCCCTCACATCTATCATCAAGCCTCGGAACGTTAAGACCAAGCAGAGCATTCTGCAAGTGTTGTTGGATTTGGCGAGTGTACCAACTCCGAGGCTCTCGTTAGGTCCCGGTGGTGTTCCCTCTGCTCCCGAAAAGTTCAGCGAGGTTGAATACAAGAGACATCGTGCATCGAGTTTGTCTCAGATGGTCGTGATCACATTTGGCGCTCAGGACAGGACAGGTGTCAAAGTTGCATGCACGCTATCGAGGGTTTGCATTTTTCTGTCGTATACATATCCACCGTCCATCTCGGTGGTCCTATATTCGATGAGTGAAGTTTAATTGCATGTAGTGAGCATTAGAGCACGAGTCGGCTTTTGAGCGAGTGTGATGGATATCTGTCAGTACCCAGAGTGCCAGGACTTGTGAATGGCGACGAGTCTTTGATATGGTGCAGCAATTCCAAGGAAGAGAAACGGGCCCGGGATTATTCTACCCTTTGACCGGCGGGAAACACAGACCAATATGGGCGCACCAACTCAAATGTTGCATACTCTCTTCGACAGTGACGGACACACGCAGTCCTCGCCACAACCCCGGTTTCTTCGTTGTCATTATCGGACATCTCCCTTGATCTACGTTCCCGGCCCCGCCATCCAACCAATGTCGTACACAGATTCTCCCCTCCTCCAACGGTGGAACGAGGAGGCTACTGATTTTCCAAATGCCCAACTCATCAACCGAACTTGCGGCTTGGCATGAACGGCGGATAAAAAGGATCTACTGGAAGTTTCGGCAACTCTCTGACTGGGATTCGAACCGAGTTCCTGTACCAAGCCCAGCCATGGAGATATAATAGGCACGCGGAATGACCAATACACTACCAGAGAATGGTTCCACCGCATTAGAGCAATATTCCTGCCAAAGAGGGCAAACAGGACATGGCCAATGTTAATGAGGGTTGACGTATTTGGACGATGACGGAACCGCGGAGAGTGATTAAATGCAACGCTGTCGGCCAAAATATATGATTACCAGTATTCAAGTACGATATTGTCTTGTTGAGAGTCGAACCCTCGCGTACATCGAAATGGATCACAGCCGTGTATACTTTCCGATGTACTACTCAAGAGACGGATTGAGATCCTTGTGTTGAGGTAAAATTTCCCCGCACGAGCGAACGAGGCGAACGGGGGATGGTTGTGACCGTTATGTAACTTTCAGTTCTAATTTGAATTTGCAGTTTCCCTCTTAGACGTACACTGCGATGAACCCTACCCCGCGTTCATCGTGCATCTCGTTGGCCGGCATACAGCACCTCTCAAGATCTCGTTGACATTACTTATCTAGTCGATCACTAATTCCCAATCTGTCATGGTCGATGAGGGCGACTCTCTCATACATGGGCGACGGCAGTAAACATCGAACAAGCCACGGAGCAGGTTCAAGGGAGAGATGAACGACGTCCTGCTGCCGAGTACGTTTCTTTTCTCTTACATTTTACTATCACTGACTGGCTCGAATAGACCTTGCATTCAACGTCACTCCCATCCTCAAAGGCAAACCCACACCAATTGAAACCACTAGCGCGCCAACGGCGTTAACCTGAGCACTCGATGCCTCTCATCTGAGTTGGAGCAACAGCTCACCGATCCTGTAACGACATCTCACGCACCATTAATCATTTGAGGTTGAGACTAGGTTTTTTTTTGTACAAGACGAACATTTGAATGAGCGATGGTAGCAAACATCCAGCGAACGATATCTTGGTGCCGAGTACGTCTTAATGTCTCTTACAAATTTCTATCACTGACCTACTTGAATAGCAATAAATGCTTTCATTGCCATCCTGAAATCCACGCACGTGTCAATCAAGAAGACCATGCGAGAATCCTAACTAATCGGCCCAAGCTGACATGTACTGCCCTCCCATTCCGCACCCCAATGATCCAATCCTCGTCTTCTCACACGGCAGCAGGTTCTACATGGGTGGGCGGGCACTCGTTCCTTGCCTACGGCTCGGCTCGGCTCCTTCTCTGCGGCTCGCAGGTTCATCACCGTCGTCCCCAACTACCACAGGTCGCCCAGTACCCCAGCACAACTCAGGACGTTAGGGATGCGATGCAATGAGTCGTAGATAACCTCCCCATCCCTGACGCTGACATCTACGTCCTCGGCCATTCGATGAGGGCGATAAACATTCCAGGCTCTCCCCAAGCTGTACTCCTCCGCCTTGCACCCTCGTATTAACGGGGCAAACCTCCTCTCTGGTCCACATACACCCGGATATGTCAGGCCGGAAGTTCCGTTGGATTTTGCGCGCGTATTGACTCGAATGATATCAGCGAGAGTCATGCCATCAGGCCGGGGCATGCTGTATGGCGATTTCACTGCAAATTGTGTTGGCGCTCAGGACCGTGGATGTGATCAAGTGGGAGTGAATGAAATTGCCGAAGAGTACTAACAGTTTGTATCTTCTTCGCAATGCCAAGATCTTTGTGACCAAAGCAGATGTAAGGCTCTTGTCGTATGACCGGCCCTCCATTGTTTTTGACAAACGTTCATCAAGTTCTGGGTATGCGCAAATCCCAGGAAGAAGGGTCTCCATCTAATGTTTGTTGGAAAGGTAAAGCCCATATGAAAAGCCTGGTTTGTCAATGTGCATCGTCCAGCTGGGAATCGAGACTAGTGCGGGAAGTACTGACCAATGCGCCTACATGTAATGTTTTCGTCCACTAGGATCCGATGGCATGACTGACAGTTACCTTAGAAGCCTACAAGATCTTATCATCGACAAGCTGATCAGCTCAATTATCGAAAAAGTGAGAGGGATGGTTTTGATAAAATGACATGTGTTCTGAGCATCTCCTAGGTTCAGGTGATCCTTGCCGGCGATTCCAAGAGTCAGGATCTGGTAGAAACTCTGAAGCGGGACCGAAGTATTCCTTTACTAACGACGCAAGACTACCTGAATAGTCAGCATAATTACTTGGGCCGACCGAGAATCTGTTCCGTATTGATTAGGTGAGTTAGGTCCGCATGTTCTCATCGTATTTATGGAATTGATCAGCTGCTAGAATCGAAGACGATGACGATGCGATTGATTGGAAAGAGCGATTCCCGCTCCGAGATTAATTCATCAATCCCTTTATAGCCTATTGGTTCCCTATTAGGCGGGTTCTGTGGGCGATATCAACTCACAAAACACGCATGAGCACCGAGCACCACATCTGCGATGTCAAGATGTCATAGTTCACTGTCTATCTATGAAATCACTTGGGGAACAGTGATCGGTGTTTACTGTAAGTAACTTGCTATTGCTTATTCGAGCGTCACATATTCACGCCGTAGTACAGTACACTCCACGTTCATCCAGGTAACTGAAGCTCACGAGAAAGACCCGGGGCGAAGAACATAATAAGCGCACTACGAGTTACGCTGTACTGACGGGCATTCAACACCATGGTTTCCTTGCAACCATAATCCGCCGTCAGTTCACAAGGATACAATGTACCATGCTTCGATGCATCGAGCACAACGACCTCGTCCGCCACACCCACAAAACCGAAGGGCTTGGTGCCTGCCGCCAGCTTCGCCACGGGTACTCCATCATTGCGGCTTCGTACAACGCGGGACCTGCAGAGGACAAATTCGCTGAGTGGGACAACTCATCTAGCGACTATCACCTCACGCACCTTGACAATCCCACTCCCACCGCTCGCAAGCTCAAGGTTGATATGCCCATCCTCTTCATTCCCAAAGCTTTCAAATTGCCGGCTATGACATCTTTCCAGAACGCGAGTACGACGACAGCTGATTCCTCAGTCGCACCCTATTCCTCAGGGCGAAGAACTTTGGGAGGACGACCGTGATCAGCTGTCTGATTTCCTTTCGAGCTCGGACTCGGTTTCAGAGCGTCTGCTGCAGTTTGTTTATCCGGGGCTCGTTTAACAACGGCAATGGACACGACGGACACGACGATGCGGAGGGCGACCCTGATATCGATGTGAACAGCGAGAAGGAAGATGCTGCTACACAGAATGCGGAAAATTAGTCTTGTGATGTTTACTTTCTTCCATCAACACTTTCGCTTACTTACGTTGCATTTTCTTTGAAAAAGATTCATCCTAGTACGCTATTCTACCCTACCTACTTGTAGTGCCTAACCTTGTTGGCCAGGCGAAAGCAGCCTCGTTATTCACGCAGTACATAAACGGATAGTACACCGTACATAGTCTAACCTGGGGTTTCGCAATTAACCTCTACGCCTGTCAGCGACTGCTTGAGCTCGTGAGAGCAGGGACTTTCGCCACCTCGGCAACGAACTGAACTACTTGGGCTCAACTTGGGCTGCCTCTGCGATGTTTGTCCTGCTACAGCTCAGCCTAAAGTGTCACGTAGTCCTATATACATCCCTACAGCGCTATCTGAGGCCATCTAGATTCTTGGAGGGCGCTTGTTGCATCAGCAGGACAGCAGCATCATCAGCTGATCAGGTAGAGAAACGGTCGTGACCGGGCGTCACAGCGCCTAGCTGACTCTTTCCTCTCCTCCCTCGAAAGCCATGCCTTCAATCAATTCTGCGCAAAGCACCGACGATGAAGACTCACAAAGCTCTTCCAGTGCTCGAAATGAGACCCATACAGAGACACCTGATGACTCAGAAGATGATTCCCAGCTGGAGAATAAAATTCAGGAGCTAGTCGAGAATTTGACAGCCTATTTCTCCCGACGACGACGAAAGTCAACCCGCGGTATGATGGGTATCCAGCGTCGTGAATATATAGTGAAAGGTGTGAAAATTCATCGCAGGGACTTGCCATACATCTCATTACGAGTGAAGGAAATGATCCATTCAAGATTTCCGGACGATAAGGAGTACGAGGAGTTAGGACCCCTTGCCAGGGTATGGAGAACATATCTGGAGGAGTGTCTCGCCTATGATTGACGGATGGCGAGATGGATTAGATGTTTTCCTAGTTTTTGTGAGTGCCACGTCGAAAATTTCATCCCACAACATCCGATTCATGGGTGAATGGCCTTTGGTTCGTCAGCCTATCGCTCAGTCTCACTACTGCACTGTTCGCTGTTTTGACGAAGCAATGGATCCACCAGTATATGTCGGTCCCATCTGGGACACCACGCGATCGATGCCGCGTGCGTCATTTCCGATACATGGGGCTAGAGCGATGGGGTGTCGATCTCATTATTGGGATGCTACCTGTCCTTATGAGCCTATCACTTGGTGTCTTCCTCGCAGGATTGGTTCTTTTCCTTATCCCTCTACGGGTGCCAATCGCATCTGCTGTTGGATCGATCGCATTCACATCATTTGCCGCGTACTTCATCACGAACTTCCTGCCTATCATATATCCATCGTGCCCTTACAGGACCCCGCTGGTGCAGTACATGTTTCCGATTTACGCTTATGCCAATCGACTCCATGGCTGGATTATCTCTCGCTTCTTCGATTGTGGGCACCCAGGGAAAGCGGAGACCGAAAAGGCCACTGGGCACACAAAGGAGGCCTCGGAAATGGTGCTCGCACAGCATGTTCGCCCGTTACGAGCTGCTGAACATGCGGCTGTAGGCCTCAGTGCTGATGACATCGATTTATACGCTCTCTCTTGGCTATTTGAGATCTCGTCCAACCCTAGCGTCCGCAATATTGTTGTACAGTCACTCAGTGCATTACCACTGAAGTCAGTCACCTCTCTGAAGTTGCAGGTGAAATCTCCAACGCAACATTCAATGGACTCTTTAATGTCCCGATTGGAACAATCTGCGCTAAAGCCCGTCATTGACGAGCTTCTAGAATCATCGCGTAACGACAACAGTAGCCCTTTCATCGCAAGGGAGTTGAGCCGTTACATTCGCATATATTTTCGCTTCGCAGATACACCCGTTTCATCCTTTCTTCTGGAATCTGTAGACGATAAGTTGCCGCATGGCACTTTCGCAGCTCTGCAATCTGTCGGCGACGTGCTTTTTCTTTCCTACGAGTCAATCAAAAACTCGTTGTCAGATATAGTCATCTCCGCCTTGATGGGCAAGTCACAACTTTGTCTGCAGCCTATTGTATGGGCCTCAATATTTCGCTGGCTCCACCCATTGGGTCCGAGTATTAATGTTTCCTTGCTCTCAAATGAGATCCCTACATCCTTTTGGCATCCTATGTTTCCTCCCCCTCCATTAGTCTTCACTTTGGGAGCCTTAATCAACCGCGAGATAGCGTCCATTCCGATAACATTGAAGATCTCCTCGCCTTCTCCACAAGCGGATGAACCGGTCCCTCTTTGGATGGCCATCCATACATGTCTGTACCAATGCGTTTTTGAGACCATCATCCAAGGCCATGTAGACCTCCGAAACGTCCAGGGTAGCGTTGACTATCTCAGCCGCCTCAGGATCCCAAGCTGTGTTTTCTCCTCAAAATGGCCAGCTCGCCCTCCGTTTGGGACATACCCAAAGTTTCCTACAGCGACCCTGACCGTTACAGCTACACTTTCATCGGCCGAGTTTTGCTCAACATTGGAGTTCATCTAGATGTTCACAAGTTTTCGCTCATCGACGAAAACATCCCTTCTTTTCGTTTGGATGTGAATCGTCATGCGGTCTTAAAACTGCTGTACACGGTGATCTCATTGGACAAGTTTGGCGATAGTCCAGTGTCTGTTGAAGATTGTTGCATCGCCTTAATCGTCTTTCTCCGAGTACTCAATTCCACATCACATCACCCTCGCTTCCTTCCCAAGGACTGGTGTACCCCAGAATTGGCTGCAAAGTTCGTTCAAATTGCTTTCAAAGATGATGAATGGAGAGATTGGGTTTATGAACCTGACGTGTATTTCGAGGAAGATATTCAACGATTTACACCGGCGACTGAACTCGCCCTTCATTTTTTCTCGTCTTCCCTCTTCATAAACCAAGCTGTTGGACATTTTGTTACCCGGCGCCTCTTCGACTCGGACTCCGTGGCAGATCTGCCTTATTCAGGCGCTATAAACGTATCTGATGCAGTAGCCGTCGTTCGTGAATTTGTTCTTGCGTTGGTACCCGATAGATTGGACTCCCAGATATTCCAGCAGGCCACAGACTACGTCTTCGAGCCTCAAACCCTCTTCACCGCTTGTGCTCTTCTCCTTGTGCATAAGGATGAAACCAAATCGAACCCTGTTCTTCGACACCTTGCTCTCCTATCTCCCAATCATCTGTCCTGGCTCCAATGTCTGGAGGAACTCAACACTATACCTGAAGACTTTCATAGGGATAATCCTCGGGAATATTATTATCGTCGCATAGGGGCTTTCCAGGTATTCGTTCGAGGGGGGTGTGTGGATGAATACGGGATGGACGTCGCTGGGTCCGAGCAGGATGAGGATGATCGTCTGAACAATCCACCAACGAACATGTGTTTGCCGTCGTCACTTTGGCGTCAGTTCCGGTGGCATCGCGATAGAGAGTTGAAAAACAAGGAAGTGGTGAATAGTGATGGTCAAGTATAAACACCTTATCTATCGTATAGGTTGGGATATCGCGTACTTGTCGTCCAGGCATGCATATGTTTTTCTTGAGTTGGAACCCCCGTCTTTTGTACTGTCGGTGGTTTATCATCATATCGCCTCTCTCGTAGTCCGAGCCGAGCTCTCTGAAGCTCCTTTCACCCATGTACCTGTCAGGGTCATGAACCCGTTCGATTGGGACCTTGTGCCAATACCAACACCACCCACAGGTTTACTTGTACAAGCCGCGGAGTCGCATAATACTGGGCCATCGTGGACTTGGGTCCTGCGCATGTATTCCAGTGTCAACTGCACCCTCCAACAATGGTTTATGGTGCTTCACTCTCGGATTCTAATACGGAGGATAATGGTGAAGTATTTGGCCAGAATCTAGTCCTCGTTAGTGAGAGTCCGCATGCATGACAAAAAGCGATCGTACAGTATTTATTTCTCGTATGGGAGTCGAACCCAGCGCCCTGCTCGTAACAAGGAGACAGGTGAAGGAGAGTTAAGTGTACGCTAATTTGCGAGAGGAAATCGGTGCGTTTTCATCGTCTTTACTCACAGAAGTATACGTCCCCGGGAAAGGTGACGGCGGAAAAAATAGAATCTTCGTAGGAAGTAATGCCGTGCATGAAATCGGTTTAAAAAGATGCAACGTTCAAAATGCTGTCCCATTAACGCTATATGATCGATTGAACCCATTCATGTGTTCCAAGTTCTAACCGCTATACCACTGGAGGCTGCTCTAGGTCAGATTTTATTCAAGATGCGTAGGAAGAACTCCAAGAGCGTACAGCTTCATAATAATGCTCAGAGATGTGGACACGGTAAGGGCTGTATGAGCGAAAGGACGAGCCACGGCCAGCAGAAGGAGGAAGCTAAGTACCATGGCGGAGAACAAAACATCTCCGTTGATCAATGACCACTGCACAATCTCCAGGTGGGAATCGAACCCAAACTCTATGTGTCGTAGCCACTGCGCTGTGAGGAGGCATAAACGAGTCCAAAGGAAAGGCGAACACAGAGAGAAAGACACGAAACAAAGGGAGCGCCGAAATGCTTGATACCGCCGGCCTTCTGAATGATAATACCGGGTGGGTGAGGTAGCGTAGATGCAAGAAAGTTCAGTCGTACTAGATTGAAGTGCGGAAATGCTCATGTAGGAATGATGAATAAAAAGTTAACATCCGCGGGATCATGCTTGAATGTCACAGTAGAAAACCACGATGTAGCACCAAAGGGAGGGAAGAGTAGGTGTGTTTTATGTTCCCTGTGGCTACAAACAAAGAACGGGCTGCCAAAAAGGGAGAGCTAACCATCTCTTGGGATGGAAGAAGTTAAGCTTCACGGCCCGGCTCGAATGAGAACAAAATAATTCGTCCTTTCATGAATCTTCAGTGGGGAATCGAACCCGACACTGTTGGTCATTATACCAGTGGCCAATGCATCAGCAGAGTACAGTGACAAGGACGCTCTTTTGAGGAAAGGTGAACACATAGGGAGACAGACACGAAATAAGGGGAGCGCTGAACGGAATTGAACGATAAGACCAGAGGAGGAAAAGATATGATCTAATGCAAATGATTTTTTGCTGAGCCCCGGGTCCGAGTTTGGGTGTTCTCCTTTAACTCAGTATACAGAG
This sequence comes from Armillaria cepistipes, assembly GCA_900157415.1. NCBI lineage: Eukaryota > Fungi > Basidiomycota > Agaricomycetes > Agaricales > Physalacriaceae > Armillaria > Armillaria cepistipes. The sequence goes on from FTRY01000002.1 coordinate 161,079, forward strand.
ACGGAGAACCTTGATGATAGCGTCTCGAAGGACACGGTCCAATGCCGTGCGCAGCCGAAAATTGAATCCTCACACAGATGAGAACGTGACTCGTTAATTGACCAGCACTTGATGCTTGGATTGGTCGCATGGTTTGAGTTATTTGTCAGATGGAAAAACTCGACCGGCGTTGATCGAAAGAGGAAACATTGTGACGGTGACGGTGTGACTTTGGCTTGAACACGACTTTCGTGTCCTCATAAACTCGCTCTCTCTTTGAAAGGCCTCACAGTTCGTATCAATCTTCTCGAACCCGACGCTCCGCTCATCCTTATGGGAGCACAACCTGTCGTTGCAGATAAGGCCGGCTCTCTCGCAGTATAGAATGGCGCCAAGCATCCAACAAGCTGTAGAGAAAATTTTACGGGTCGAAGGGAGAGGCTCTGGCCGTCGAGTACGTCCTTTTCTTCCGTTTTCATTTCCACTAGCATTGACCTCGCTTACCTCACTTAACAGTACTAGGCGCATTCAAGCCATGTGCGCGCCAACTACGACCTCTGCCTTCCCAATCCATGCCCCGCATCCGTCGCCGACCACGGATTTATTCTCGCCACCCCTCAGCTACCGCTTCTTCGATTCTAATCTGAAAGGCCTCTTACTCATCCTCGTCCGAGTCGGGGCGACAACTCACCAATCATACAATGACGTCCCGTACACTGTTTGAGGATGATACCGAATTTCTTTCCGTATAAGATGGACGGACAATGGTAGTTGACATCCAGTGAACCATGGATCAAATTGCATAGATCCACGGGAGAGAATTCGGGTGCCTAGTGTGTCTTGTCTCTTATATATTGCTCTTACTGACCCACTTGAAGAGCAATAAACGCTTTCCTTCCCATCCTTGAACCCAAACACACGTTGATCGATAACACTGCGCGAGAATCCCACCAATACTGCCCAACTGAATGCCGCACACTCGGCGTCTACCACCCTCCCTGCGCCCTGACAACCCGATTCTCGTCTTCTCAGCGGCGGCAGCTTTTACATGGGCGCATGCACGTTTCCCGTTCCCGACTACCTCCTCGTTCCCCAGTGCAACTCAGGACGTGTGCGAATAACCTACCCCTCCTTGACTCTGAGATCTACGTCTTCGTGAACAATCTCGCCCTCCCAGAGCTATACTTTTGAGCTGATTCGTACCGAGCAGAGTGTTCCTCTGGCATTGTTGGATTTGGCGAGAGGGACATTCCCTGTTTTCTTGCTTACAAATTTGCCGCACGCAGGCTAGCCCCGCATCCATCATCTACTATCGCCTCGACTTCACCGCCCATGGATTTATCACTATCGTCCTCGACTACCGTCTCATCGACTCTTCGGCATAGGACACGCCATTGGGTCGCGTATAACCTCCCCTTCCCCACTCATCCCTGGCCAGTCTGTGAGGGCGATGAATAGGCTCACTCTCCTCGCTATACTCTCCCACCCTGCACCCCGTTCTCTCTGGGCCATACGCATGCCAAGGATGTCGCCAGGTGACGACGCTAAGACCAAGCGGAGGGTTCAGCTGGCGTTGTTGGATTCGGCAAGTGCACCAACTCCGAGGTAGCAGCGAGAGGGATGTTCCCTGTTTGCACCCCGCTCCCAAAAAGGTTGGCAGTGCTTTGAAGACAACGAGCGTATCGTATGACGAGTGCTCTGGAGTGGGTAGGGTAAGAGGATCTGGCCAGGTGGATTCGGCGTTACACTTGCTATGTTTGCTATCAAGGGTCTGCATTTTGTAGGAGCTAGGACAGAGAATGCCGATCCAGTGGGTGGTGACTGAGCATTGGAACGTGACTCGGCTTTTGAGTTAGGGTTAGGAGGGGGAAAAAGTTCATCGACGATGCGGTTACACTCAATTTCTGGGATTCGAACCCAGTTGCTGTGTTTATCGACCGATGTACCACGGAAGGGACAAAACTTGTGTTTGCACGTATCTTCAAAGGGTCAGAAACCAGAAGCTGAGAGTCGAGTTTGAAAGGATAATGTGTGTCGCGGGGGTTCAAATTTTATAGCGCCTGATGACAATTTCCGGTTACTTGCTGGCGGTTCGTTGCAGCCAGAGAAGAGTTTTTGGCTGTCGTTATATGTAAGCTCTCATCGCAAGAAGTTTACGGCATCATCCATCAATGAACAAAAGTCACTTTTGTGATAATCAGCCAGACTTGTGCAGTATCAGCTGGATCGGGGTGGGGACCCTGGTCCATTTCTGTGAGTCTTCAAGAAGCGGGAGCGTGGAAAGTGCTGCTCGGATTGAAAAGGGAAAGGTTGTGACCGTTATGTGACTTTCTGAATTTGAATTTGCTGTTTTCTCTTGAACGAGTCGTCCATCTGGCAGCAACTATTAGTACCATTCCCCGTCGTGCTCATTTCGAGCGGACACTAGACTCGTGTTGCCGAATCAATCTCAGCCGAGCCCAACACCCTGCGCTCCTTGTTCCGTCAACTATCGCCTTGATGTACGACCGTGATCACTGATTATCTCAATCCGAGTCGCACAACGGCATCCCCTGCATCATTTGAGGACGACGTGTCCTGTCGCAGTATAGATGGCTTAGGAAGTTTGAACAATATTGAACGAATTGTTGGCCCAAGTCTGGGGAAGAGAAATCAACCATGTTTTGCCGCCAAGTATGTCTTTTTTCTCCTGCACTTTACGATCACTAACCCTCTTCAACAGTTTCAAATGTGTTATTTCTCGTTCCCTATCTCAAGCGCGCGTCGATTGAGAGGATGCCAATACGACCTGACGGACCCACCACGCTCAAAGTGTACTATCCTCCCATTCCGCCCCAATCTTCGTCTTCTCTTATGGGGGTACACGCGCGCCTCGGCTCTTCCCTGCCTTGCACCAAGTGTCAAAGCCGCGGTCCTCGTATACAGTTGAGGAGATGGCGGAGCAGAGGGTCCTGTTGAACTCGGTGAGGGAGACATCCCTAGGTTTTGAGGGCAAGGGGCGTGTCGTATGACACGAAAGGGACGTTGCTCAACAGCACTAGAAGCGTGCGCCAACGAAGAAGACCACCCAAGAATCCCACCAATATGGCCCAACCGACCGGCACACACTCGACGGGTGATACTCGTCTTCTCATACGGCGGCGGGTTGTCGTGTCTATCCTCTACTATAATCGTCGTCCCCAACCACTGTCTCATCAACCCGAGCATGCAGTACCCTGGCACAGGGTCGCAGATAACCCGCCATTCCCTAATGCTGACATCTACTTCCTCAGCCACCCGGTCGGAGCGATGAGCATCCTGGACCTGTACTCCCCTGCCTTGCACCTCCGTATCAAGGGCGATGCGGGAACCAAGCAGAGGGTTCCGCTCGCGTTGTTGGATGCAGCGAATGTGGTCTCAGCGAGAGACGCTGCCGGGAGGCTTTGAACGTATGCTATGCCGAGTTCGCTGCGAAAGGCCATAATCACGATCCCGATGCTCGTTGGGGCCACAGCCCACAGGCACCAATCATCTCGCGCTTCGTTTCGGGATGTCGATGAGAGGTCGGTCTTCTCGCAATAAAATGCACGGTAGATATGGTCAACGTTGAACAAAGTCTTGCAGATCCAACTTGAAAAGAAATCAACCATGCATTTCGCTGAGTGCGCCTTTTTTCTCCTCATTGTACTATGATTAACCCTCTTCAACAGTTCTAAACCTGTTCTCTCCCATCGTCGAAGCCAAACGTGCGTCGATTGAGGCAGTGCAGGGAGTCGAATCCGGCTCTCTATCCCGTAGCAACCAATGCACTTCATAATCCTGGACTTTGCTGTATCGCATGTATTCCAGTGTCGACTGACATTAAATGGTTATGACTTCCGGATCCTGGACGTCCCGTGCTGCTGTCCGGAAAAAATGCTATACAGATGCAGGGAAAAAGGCTGTTGCACAAGTTGTAGTTTCTCGCATGTGAGGAACCCAATGCCCTACTCGGAACAAATAGGCTATAGGAGACGGGCGAAGGGGTTTCCCTGATATCAGATGCGGATATGTGGAAGCAATCAGTTATGAGTGAGTATACACTGATAGTTAATGCGAGAGGAGAACGGCCTGTTTTTGCTAGGTCCATGCCTAGAAGGCCGGGACCTTGAAATCTGATACCTTCGCGGTGTTCTGGGGTGACCTTGCGGAGTACGCCATATTTGCTGGATGACTATTCCGACATATGCATGTCATTTTTCATTGCGCCTTCTACACAAGCAAGATTGGCTGGGCAGTAAAAGCCGGCGCGATACGGCCCTGTACTACTATATCTCTCATAGCTAGCGGTCTTCAAAGTCATCGGTCGCAAGTTTTTTGTCTGATATGGGTCTAAAGTATGCTAGTTTCCGGTGCTTATCGGGGCTTGTTGCATCGGCAGTCCAGGATCATCAGATGATCTGGTAGAGATCATCCAACGGTCATCACCGGGTGTCACAGCGCCTAGCTGACTCTTTCCCTACCACGCTCAACAGCCATGCCTTCAATCAATGCCGCGCAAAGCACCGACGATGAAGACTCACAAAGCTCTTCCAGTGCTCGAAACGAGACCCATACGGAGACGCCTGATGACTCAGAAGATGATTCGCAGCTGGAGAATAAAATTCAACAGCTAGTCGAGAATTTGACGGCGTATTTCTCCCAACGACGACGAAAATCAACCCGCGGTATGATGGGAATCCAGCGTCGTGAATATATAGTGAAAGGTGTGTGAATTCATCGCAGGGACTTGCCATACATCTCATTACGAGTGAAGGAAATGATCCATTCAACTACGAAGAGAAATTTCCAGACGATAAGGAGCACGAGGAGTTTGGACCCACTGCCAGGGTGTGGAGAACATACCTGGAGGAGTGTCTCGCCTATGATATAGAGAGGGTAGAGGGATGGCGAGATGGATTAGATGTTCTCCTAGTTTTTGTGAGTGTCACGTCGAAAATTATCCCGCCATCATTAATAGATGTCGATGATTAGGCGGGTCTTTTCTCTGCAGTGGTCACCACATTTGTCGCGCAGACATCACAGAGCCTCCAGGTTGACAATAGCGCGATCACTGCCTCGCTTTTGTTCGAGCTGATCAACGTTCAGCGCGCGGCAGGCAACGGTTCCTCTGTGAACGACGTTCCCCGTTCAGGCCTTACTCCGTTCTCGGATTTTCATCCCACAGCATCCGATTCATGGGTGAATGGCCTTTGGTTCGTCAGCCTATCGCTCAGCCTCAGTACTGCGCTGTTCGCCGTTTTGACGAAGCAATGGATCCATCAGTATATGTCGGTCCCATCTGGGACACCACGGGATAGATGCCGTGTGCGTCATTTCCGATATATGGGGCTAGAGCGATGGGGTGTCGATCTCATTATTGGGATGCTACCTGTCCTTATGAGCCTATCACTTGGTGTCTTCCTCGCAGGATTAGTTCTTTTCCTTATCCCTCTACGCGTACCAATCGCATCTGCGGTCGGATCGATCACATTCACATCATTTGCCGCATACTTCATCACGAACTTCCTGCCTATCATATATCCATCGTGCCCTTACAGGACCCCGTTGGTTCTGTACATGTTCCCGATATACGCTTATGCCAATCGACTCCGTGGCTGGATTATCTCTCGCTTCTTCCATCATGGGCACTCAGGGAAAGCGGAGACCGAAGAGGCCACTGGGGACACAAAGGAGGCCTCGGAAATGGTGCTTGCACAGCATGTTCGCTCTTTACGAGCTGCTGAACACGCAGCTGTGGGCCTCAGTGCTGATGACATTGATTTATATGCTCTCTCTTGGCTGTTTGAGATCTCGTCCAACCCTAGTGTCCGCAATATTGTTGTACAGTCACTCAGCGCATTACCGCTGAGGTCAGTCACCTCTCTGAAATCGCAGGTGGAATCTCCAACGCAACGGGCAATGGACTCTTTAATGTCCCGATTGGAACAATCTGCGCTAAGGCCCGTCATTAACGAGCTTCTAGAATCATCGCGTAACGACAACAATAGCCCTTTCATTGCAAGGGAGTTGAGCCGTTACATTCGCATATATTTTCGCTTCGCAGATACACCCGTTTCATTCTTTCTTCTGGACTCTGTAGACGATAAGTTGCCGCATGGTACTTTCGCAGCTCTGCAATCTGTCGGTGGCATGCTTTCTCTTTACTCCGAGTCAATCAAAAACTTGTCAGATATAGTCATCTCCGCCTTGATGGGCAAGTCAGAACTTTGTCTGCAGCCTATTGTATGGGCCTCAATATTTCGCAGGCTCCACCCATTGGGTCGGAGTATTAATGTTTCCTTGCTCTTAAATGAGATCCCTACATCCTTTTGGCATCCTATGTTTCCTCCCCCTCCATTAGTCTTCACTTTGGGAGCCTTAATCAACCGCGAGATAGCGTCCATTCCGATAACATTGAAGATCTCCTCGCCTTCTCCACAAGTGGATGAACCGGTCCCTCTTCGTATGGCCATCCATACATGTCTGTACCAATGCGTTTTTGAGACCATCATCCAAGGCCATGTAGACATCCGAAACGTCCAGGATAGCGTTGACTATCTCAGTCCCACCAGTGAATTCCCTGAGCCGCCTCAGGATCCCAAGCTGTGTTTTCTCCTCAAAATGGCCAGCTCGCCCTCCGTTTGGGACATACCCAAAGTTTCCTACAGCCAGCCTTACCGTTACAGCTACACTTTCATCGGCCGAGTTTTGCTCAACATTGGAGTTCATCTAGATGTTCACAAGTTTTCGCTCATCGACAAAGACATCCCTTCTTTTCGTTTGGATGTGAATCGTCATGCGGTCTTAAAACTGCTGTACACGGTGATCTCATTGGACAAGTTTGGCGATAGTCCAGTGTCTGTTGAAGATTGTTGCATCGCCTTAATCGTCTTTCTCCGAGTACTCAATTCGACATCACATCACCCTCGCTTCCTTCCCAAGGACTGGTGTAGCCCAGAATTGGCTGCAAAGTTCGTTCAAATTGCTTTCAAAGATGATGAATGGAAACTATATTTTTCTGAATTTCTATTGGTTTTCAAGGAAGATATGCAACGATTTGCACCGGCGACTGAACTCGCCCTTCATTTTTTCTCGTCTCCCCTCTTCATAAACCAAGCTGTTGGACATTTTGTTACCCGGCGCCTCTTTGACTCGGTGGCAGATCTGCCTCGTTCGGAAGATATAGACTTCTACGATGCAGTAGCCGTCGTTCGTGAATTTGTTCTTGCGTTGGTACCCGATAGATTGGACTCCCAGATATTCCAGGAGGCCACAGACTACATCTTCGAGCCTCAAACCCTCTTCACCGCTTGTGCTCTTCTCCTTGTGCACGAGGATGAAACCAAATCGAACCCTGTTCTTCGACACCTTGCACTCCTATCTCCCAATCATCCATCCTGGCTCCAATGTCTGGAGAAACTCAACACTGTACCTGAATACTTTGGTTGGGAGGATCCTTATGAACATTATCCTCGTCGCATGGAAGCTTTCCAGGTGTTCGTTCGAGGGGGGTGCGCGGATGAATACGGGATGGACGTCACTGGGTTCGAGCGGGATGAGGATGATCATCCGGATAATCCACCAATGAACATACGTTTGCCGTCGTCACTTTGGCGTCGGTTCCGGTGGCGGCCCGATAGAGAGTTGAAAAACAAGGAACTGGTGGGCAGTGGTGGTGAAGTGTAGATGCTTACCTATTGTATAGGCTGTGAACTCGAGTAATTGCCGTCCAGACATGCATATGTTTTTCTTGAATTGGAACCCCCGTCTTTTGTACTGTCGGTGGTTTATCATCATCTGGCCGCTCTCGTAGTCCGAGCCGAACTCTCCGAAACTCCTTTCACCCATGTACCCATTCGATTGCGACCTTGTGCCAATACCAACACCACCCCACAGGTTTACCTTTAAGTACAGGCCGCTGAGTCGGACCCAGCTCTGGGTCTCATAACAACGGAACGCACTTCATAATCCTGGGCCATCGTGGACTTGGGTCTTGCGCATGTATTCCAGTGTCAACTGCACTTTTCAACAATGGTATGTGGTGCTTCACTCCTGGATTCTAATATGGAGGATAATGGTGAAGTATTTTGCCAAAATCTAGTCCTCGTTAGTGAGAGTCCGCATGTGTGAAAAAAAGCAATTACACAATATTTATGTCTCGCATGGGACTCGAACCCAGCGCCCTGCTCGTAACAAGGAGACAGGTGAAGGAGAGTTAAGTGTATGCTAATTCGGGAGAGGAAATCGGCGCGTTTTCATCGTCTTTACTCGCAGAAGTATACATCCAATATACGTCCCTGGGAAAGGTGATGGCTGAAAAAATAAGAATCTCCGTAGGAAGTAATGCCATGCATGAAATCGGTTTGAAAAGATGCAAGGTTCAAAATGCTGCCCCATTAACGCGATATGATCGTAGTAGTGGGGATCGAACCCATTCATGTGTTCCAAGTTCTAACCGGTATACTACTGGAGAGTGCTCTAGGTCCAAATTCATTCAAGACGCGCAGGAAGAACTCCAAGGGCGTACAGCTTCATAATACTGCTCAGAGATGTGGACACGGTAAGGGCTGTATGAGCGAAGACGAGCCAATGACCTGACGGCCATCAGAAGGAGGAAGCTAAGTACCATGGCGGAGAACAAAACATCTCCGTTGATCAATGATCGCTGCACAATCTCCAGCTGGGAATCGAACCCAAACTCTATGTGTCGTAGCCACTGCGCTGTGAGGAGGTGTCAATGAGTCCAAAGGAAAGGCGAACACAGAGAAAGACATGAAACAAAGGGAGTGCCGAAATACTTGATACTGCTGGCCTTCTGAATGATACAGTAATACCGGGCGAGGTAGCGTAAATGCAAGAAAGTTCAGTCGTACGAGATCGAAGTGTGGAAATGCTCATGTAGGAATGATGAATAAAAAGTTAACATCTGAGTTGCCGCGAGATCATGCTTGAATGTTACAGTAGAAAACCACAATGCATCACCAAAGGAAGGGAAGGGTAGACGTGTTTTAGGTTCCCTTGTAGGTATAAACGAAGGATAGGCTGCCAAAAAGGGAGAGCTGACCGTCTCTTGAGAGGTAACCGGTAAGAAGTTAAGCTTCACGGCCCGGCTCGAATGAGAACAAAATAATTAGAATCTTCGGTGGGGAATCGAACCCGACCCTGTTGGTCATTATACAAGCGGCCAATACATCGCCAGAGTACAGTGACGAAGACGCTCTTTTGAGGAAAGGTAAACACATAGAGACAGACACAAAACAAAGGGGGCGCTGAACTGAATTGAATGATAATACCAGGCGGGTAGGAAGAAAGGAGAGGATATGATGTAAATAAAATTTCCAGCTGAGCCCTGGGTCTGGGCGAAGTTCTCCTTTAACTTGTACAGAGACGGAGAACCTTGACGAGTGTCTTGAAGGTCATGGTCCAATGCCGTGCGCAGCCGATACTTGCATCCCCACATAGATGAGAACGTCACTCGTCAACTGAACAGCGCTGCTTGATGCCAGGATTAGTAGCATGATTTGAGCTATTTGTCAAGAAGGCAAAACGAGTGGCGGTCGGCGTCTGAGATCAAAAGAGGAAACATTGTGACGGTGACGGTGTGACATTGGCTTGAACACGACTATCGTGTCCTCATAAACTCGTTCTCACTTCGAATGGCCTCACAGTTCGCGTCAATCTTCTCGAACCCGACGCTCCACTCATTCTTATAGGAGCACAACTTGTCGTCGCAGTCAAGGCCGGCCCTCTCGCAGTATAGAATGGCGCCAAGCATCCAACACTGAGCCATAGAGAAAATGTTACGGGTCGAAGGGAGACTCTTGCCTTCGAGTACGTCCTTTTCCTTCCGTTTTCCTTTCCACTAGCGTTGACCTCGCTCAACAGTACTAGATGCATTCACCCACCCTCGGTTTCAAATTTCAAAACCAAACGTGCGTCAACTGAGAAGACCCAATTTACCACCACACACTTGACGTCCTCTGCCCTCCCCGCGTCCTGACATCCCGGTCTTCGTCTTCTCATAGGGTGGCAGGTTCTACATGGGTGTATACATACTACCCGCCCCCACCGACATCTTCTACCACAACCCCGGTTCCTTGAGGGTTCATCACCGTCGTTCCCGACCACCGCCTCGTCGACTCGGGTGTCCAATTCCCTGCCACAGCCCAGGACGTTCTGGATGCCTTGCAACAGGTCACGTCCTCGGTCATTCTGCAGAAGCGGTAAATTCGCTCTTCCAGAGTTTTACTCTCCCGCCGTGCACCCTGATATCAAAAGTTCGATCCTCCTCTCTGGGAGGTACATGTGGCCAGCGGATACGAGGTTGTACTTTGCCGAGGCCAAGCGGAGAATTCTGCTGACGTTGTTGGATTCGGCGGGCCTACCGACTCGAAGGGTATCGGTGGGAGGACTGTCTGGAGGAGTTTGGTGAGGTTTGGGTGCCGGAGACGTGTTGTGCGGTGAATTTACCGAAAAGGGGCTTAGCTTGGTGTTGGTACTCGGTACTGGGCAGGGCGAGGACTGGCAGAATCCATCCAGCGTGAATGTCGGTGCCACATTCGCCATTTCCTTACGCGGTTTGTATTTTTCTGCCGCATACAAACTCTTCATAAACTCGCCCTCATTTCAAAGCTCACGTCAATCTTGCTTGAGTTTAACTCTCCGTGCCCATCGCGCCTCAGCGTCAACTAGTATGAATCACTCAACGCCTCTCATCAGAGTCGCATCAGCACCAATCACACAACCAGAAGGGAGACTCTTGCTGTCGAGTGCGTCCTTTTTCTTCCGTTTGCATTTCTACTAACCGTCGACATCGCTCAACAGGACTAGACGCATCCATCCTGCATACGTCAACTGAGAAGACCACGCAAGAACCTGGACATCCCCATCCATCGCTGACCGTGAAAATTTCACCATCATCCCCGATTTCCGCTTCTTCGATTCTAATCTGCAAGGGATCTTCATCCAACTCGAGTCCTACAATGACATCCCGTGCCTTGTTTGAGGACGAGACAAGGTTTCTTTCCGTATAAGATGGACGGGCAATGGTGATTGACATGTAGTAACAACTCACACAGATTCGAGGCAGAGAAGTCAGCGATATCTTGGTGCCGAGTACGTCTTGTCTCTTACATTTTGCTATCGTTGACCGGTCGACCAATCCTGAAGAGTAATAAATGCTTTCCTTCCAATCCTCGAAGCCAAATGCATTTATAATCCAGAAAACACTGCACACTTCATCAGATTTCTCGAAACAGCAATCCACGTCGAGAGTCTTTGCCTCCACATGTTCGAACTTCCCATCAATTTGCTCACTGGACTCACAAGGATATCAGACCATGATCTTGTACTGCGAATTCTCACGTTTTCTCCCCACGTCCCGCGTTTCGAGCCCAAACTATTCTTTTGGATGTTAGAATCCAGATACAAATATAGAAACGGTGGAGGAAGTGACATTAGTAACTCTCCTGGCCAAGGATCGGGTGTCCAGCGAGAATTGCTCCAGGAACTTCGATTCAAGAGTTTTAGTACGCTACCGTTCAATAGCCCGGATGATCATATGCACTGGGACGTGATATGCAAGGAACTCAAAGTTATCTATGAATCGATGTGAATTGTATTAGTGTAGCCGTGATTACGCCTACATGGCCCGTACCTGTACATTAATACTTATACCTGGATAAAAGGACAAGAATCAAAACAGAAACGAGAACGTTCAATTCAATACCATGAAGAGGAATTTCAGAAATAGACAAGACCGCAATACTTAGTCGGCATCGATTCGGCGTCGTATTATTTTCATTACTTGTGTCAGATCATGGAGTTGTTAAGTCACTGTAATTTTATTCATGGACAAGGAGTAGTGGAGTAGAGTGAATAACTGATGACTCGCAAAAGTTCGCCTATTAGCAGCCGGTTGAAGGCCTGTTCAGCAAAGGGTGCACGATATCATTGCGAGCACAGCGAGTAGAATTGGCCGACATGTGAAAAACCAATCCGGCGCGACCTGCCAAACAACTATAGATGTCACGGTCCCTGATGACTTTTTTCGACGTCGTCTCCTCGTTTTGTCGCGTCATATCTCTTTGGTTTCTTATCGTATCGCTTTGAGACTCGACAGTGTTGTTTTTACGCATATAAAGAGTGTTTATGTAGATTTTCAACGGGTGAAAATGGGCACGTTGTCGTCTTATTGTTTCCCTGCTGCTGCCGAGATTGTCCGCCCTTGGCTTGTTCATCAGGATTTACCGGAGGTACCGGCGCGCCTACAACCATCGTGCTTCTCTGCGCTCACAAAAAGTGGGTGCTCCCACAGTCCGTATCAATAAAACACAATCCTCGAGCGGTCCGTTCCAATTCACTGCAAAGAATTTCAGCAAAGATTGTGGTAGGCAATGAAATGAAGACCTACCGTGTTTAGCATTGATGGATATATCCAACCCTTCCATCTTGAACGATTTCAGACGATCAATGCGGGCCAAGGTTCGCTTTCGAGAAGCTTCATGCTCGTTCTTCATAACAGTAGCAAACCCCACAACATCGCAGCAGATGCGAACTCGACACAACCGAGTGACCTGTGACTCTTGCGGGACATTCCAACGCTTGTCAATAACCCTAAGCAGTGCCTCCTCCTCCGGTTCGAAATGAATATCTCCCGAAAACAGCATCTCCACTGTCAGCTCGAGGTCCGATAAGTTGGGAAACACTACCCCTGAATCAACAGAAGCGAGGCACTCGAGAAGCTTTGATGGATACGGCTTGTTAGTATCCTCTTCTTCTGTATCCTCATCCTCGGTATCTTCATCCTCGGCTTCCATGAGATTTGTGAGAGCCAATTTGCGAATACGCGGTACAGATGAGAAAAGATGGATTGGGTCCACAACATCTGCCGAGAGCGTAAGCTCGAGAATTTGCAGGACGGGACAGTCGAGGTAATGTAGCAGTTGAGGAGACCAGACACTGAGTGAACGGAGTCTGCTAAGCGTCAGGGGGGCAAATCCTGTCTCGAAGTTGGGGAGAGAATAAGTCATCTCCTCCAACGTTTCAAGACCTGGACAGGACCAGAGAAAGTCGAGTATTGGCTCAGCCGAATACTCCGGGAGATACCACACCATGGACAAGTGCTTGATTTGTGACCATCGCCGCACTTGGATTGAGTCCAGACTGAAGAATCGTGTTGGTTCATCCAATATGCGCAAGTGAAGAGATGTCAGATTGGGCGCATCTCTGAACATAGCCAATATACTGCAAAGCCCTTGACCCTCCACAGTGAGTGATTTCAATGACGGAAAGCAGACTGGGCGGTCTAAGGAAGTTATTCATTAGCGAATCTTATGAGGAAAAGAAACAGTAAAAAGATTTACAGTAGCGTCGGTTCGGAAATATATTCCAACTTGCCAGTTGACAGTGCCGCAGGCTGACTTCTTTCCAGTGCATAGAATGCTGGACTAAGCTCTCCATAACGATTGGGCGGGGTGTGTTTGATAGATGTATCGTGAAGGACAGCTCACTCTGTCCAGTTCGTTGGAGTGCGTCAAGGAGGAGTTTTGGTCCAATTTCTTTTGGTCTGGGTGCTTCGTCTACCTTGAAGGTTGACCACAGGGCGGCGCAGCCCCGTACGATGTCATGCTATCGAAGGCAGACCTTCTCCAATAGCCGTGGCCCATCGGCTAGTGGATCGAGAGTGTTATATGGATCTGAATCTTTGATTGCGAGGAGAAATATCTCGGACAGGATCTCGGGAGGAAGGGAGTGGATGAGTGGGCTGGGTGATTCTGAGTATTTGGTGTGGTCGTAAGCCTCCGGCAAGGCAGTTCGCGTCTCAAGGACAGAGGATTTCGTATTGGCATCTAGAGAAATACAAATGGAAGCCATTCTTTAGTAACAATGCGGGAGAAGAAATACTTGTCTTGCCTTTTTGCCCCGTCATCGATTACTTACACTAGGAATGGGACTACAGAATTACACTTCTGTCTGTTCATTCTGTAATAGCACTACAGTCGTGGCTGATGAGGAAATAGTTGGTAGTTCAGCCCAAGAGCTCGTCGACGCTTGACATGACAAAAAATTTCGCGTGATGATAAAAAGAAAGTTCGTTTCCTCTCGGGTGTGTCGGGCCGAGATGCACATCGCTGCCCAATCGGTAACTGGCAGGCTTGCAAAGAGGACTGCAATAATGACAGTAGAAGTAAAAAGTAGCCATGTAGGCTGTACCTCTATCTCGTCGGTCTAAGTTGGCGTCAGACCTGGCAACATCGCACCAGAGAACTTATCCAATCCATTACGGGAGAACGGTGAGCGTCCGACATTGGTGGGCCGTGGCGGTTGATTCGTTCAAGGAGTACCAGTTCAGAACAGCAAAAGGGCATGTGCCACTCGCGAATAGTAACAATTCAAACATTGGGAGGACTACGATCAGGTCCCCGGCATGCTCCCGGCAAGGTATGTCCAGAAAAATGATCTAGCTTCGCCCTCAAGTAAATCCGGGATGGTGCTGATTATATACGTCAGCTGCTAAGATCAAAAAGGGAAAGGTTGTGACCGTGACTTGCAGATCCAGTTTAGATTTCAATTTGCACCTTGAACATGACTTTCATCAGCGTCATTAAACTGGCGCTCAAGCTCGCGACTCGCGACAAGCTGACTCTACCGGATCCCGACGCTCTGTGCTCGTCGCGCGCCCACTATTAGTACAATGACCAGGAAGTACGGAGCACTCAACTCATCCTCATCCTCGTCCTCGTCGGGGCCACAGGTCACCAATCCTGGAACGATCTCGTGGTTCGTTTGAGGATGAGACCAGCTTTATTGTGGCTTAAGATGCAAGGGAAAAGGTGGTCGACATCCAGCGAACCATGGAGCAAGTCGCTGAGATCCAAGGGAGCAGCGAGAACTTAGTGTTGGTGTTGGTATGCCGAGTGCGTCTTTCTCCTACGTCTTACTATAACTAATATTCCTCAATAGAAATAAGCACTTCCGTCCCAATTCTCGAAGTCAAACGCATGTCGATTGGGAGGACTACGCCAAAATCCCACCAATACGGTCCAATTGACCGTCGCACGCTCGACATCTACTGTCCTTCCGCTCCATGCCCCGACGCCCCGATTCTCGTCCTCTTTTATGGTAGCGGCTTCTATATGGGTGTATGCACCCTCCTCGCCCTCGCCGACATCATTTACCCCAACCTTGGTTCCTTCACCCACGCACGGCTTCATCACCATCGTCCCCGACTACCGCCTCGTCGACTCCGGTGTGCAGTTCCCTGGCGCGGCTCAGGGCGCGTGAGATGCGATACCACGGGCCGTAGATAGCCTCCCCTTCATTGGCTCTGACATCAAGTTCTTGGTCTCTCGGCGGGGGCCATGAACTTGTTTATCATTCTCGCCCTCCGGGAGCTTTACTCTCCCGCCTTGCACCCCCGTATCAAAGGCGCAGTCCTCCTTTCTGGGCCCTACACGTTTGAGAACATGCCGGCAGATAGGAAGGATGCCGTTAGGCTGTAATACTGCCAAGACGCCGAGGTGCCGTTGGCGTTGTTGGACGCAGCGAGATCACCGACTCTGAGACTGCTGCTGGATATCCGTAAGGGAGATATCCCTCGTTTGCAGCCCGCTCTAGGAAAGGTCGGCTAGGCATTGAAGCCAAGGAGGGGTGTTCGCGCTTGGTGAACACCCCCGGCACTCCCCGGGCCGACTCTCCGATCCTCATTTTTGTTTCCTTCTTCGCCGCCCGCCGCTTCGGCACTGCCGTCCGCCTCGTCGACGCTGGCGTATCCCTAGAACAGCTCAGTGCGCCATGCGATGCTCTGACCCGACTCTGACATCTACGACCTCGGCACTCGGCAAGGGCGACAAACATGTCTACTATTCTCGCCCTCCCAGAGCTAGGGTTCCCATCAGTTCCCATCTTGCACCCTCGTGCTAAATGCGGATTCTCCTCTTCGTTACACGTTTGAGGGCTATGCCGGCAGATATGAAGGTTTCCGCCAAGTTGTATCACGGACTCGCGAATTAGTATTACCAGCTCCGAGACTACTGCTCGGTATCGGCGAGAGTTCGTCGTAAAAGGGGACTATTACGTCAGCTTGGTTCTGGCGCTTAGGCGGGAACAGACTCGGATATGGTCAAGTGAATCCATGCGGGGCGAACGCAAATGCGAACTTTGCCATGTCCACATGCGCGGGTATCGAGGATTGCATTTTTATCGCATACATTACGTGGGCGCCGTCCACCTCGGTGGTACAGCATTCGATGAGTCAAATATGATGGCTTGATGTCCATACACACTTCAGTGACTCGACGGCCAAAGCTGATGTCTTCTTAGGGTCTTTGAGGATTCCCTCGATGGCTGGTAACAATTTTTGAATCAGGCGCTGGTTGTAATTCACTATGACAGGAACTATACCCAAATCCAGGGGTCCTTCGTGTCCACCACTGTGCCCTAAATCTCGTATTCCTGTCCACAACCTCAGGTGTACGCCCTTTCCACGACCGTCTACTCTGGAGTCATTGACCGTGTATAAACTTCGCTTTGACATATCTGTCACGAAGGTCCGATCAGAAAAGTGGATGCCAAGCGGATACCGAGTCTCTACCGTTAGAAGGGGCATTAACTCGCAGTCTCGACCAGAGAGACGGGCAACAAACGCGATTGAAGTGCGTATATGTGGGGTAGGATGTCGTGTAACGGACGACGTTGGCTCGGGTTTGGACATGAGTTTGCTTCTGCTCGGGCTTGCATACTCCGACGTCACAGATTCTGTCATCAAGCTGGTCCCGAATACCTACGTTGCGAAGAAATCGGGAGGGTGGGCCGTTCGTGTGGAGAAGCTGTTCTCACGTGCCTTCCTCCTCTCATCAAATCCATAGAGTCGGAGATTGAGAAGGGAGTAAAGTTGGATAATGACGTCCTCACATTTTAGTGGCCCTGTGAACTCCGTCGCCACAGTGGACATCCCCCGTGGACACTACTTCTACCCCCGCACGAAGGACCCGTAACATCGACCCCAAAGCTTAAAGGTTCAAAGATCCGTTAAGCGTCGGATATGAAGTATTACGAAACAAAGCACGTACAACAAGCATACGCCCCCCGTCGCCATAACCTTCCTGCAGCGGAGAATAGGCTTTAAGACTGGGTAAGCAAAAACGAATGGTCAAACGATGAGAAAGAAATTGATCAGTCGTGTTTTTTTCGTCACGCAGACATGTTGGGCGATGTCGATGAAGCATCATTTCGTGGGAGTCAGAGTACTCAGGACACTCACAACGGTGAAAATTCCGGCGACATTGGTGGTAGTGCCAGTCCTTTCCCCCATCGTCCGAGCTGAAACCGAGCGCTCGACCTCCCTCGATTTCTATACAGGTTAACGACCTCACCGCCGTGCATGATATCATGGGCATGGGCATAGGTTCGGTGTCGGCGACCGTGAATAACCTCTGCTTTGACATCTACGTTTTCCCCCGCAATGAAGATACTGGCTTCCTCGATTGAGTGACGGAGAACTCCCTAAAAGCTGGTGGCTCGTACACTTCAAAGCGGACGTCCTCACCTGGGCGTTACGGCGAGCTTCAAAAAAACGAAACATCGACAAGAGAAAGTGCGCACCATAGTTATGCGTCCCTCCCTCGTCCCTGCGATGGAGTTCAAAGCGGATAAGCCAAAAATCAAACAGTGGAACGATGAGAGAAAAAATCCAGTGGTTCAGTGGTTTTTTTTTTCGTCACATAGACGTTGGACGATGTCGATAAAGCATCATTTCGTAGGAGGACAGAGTAAAGACACTCACCAGAGTGAAAATACCGACGACATCGGTTTGGTGGCGAACATTGGAGCTGAATCCGATTCGGCTTTTGAGGGAGAGTGTGTCTGGATTCCTCCGGTACCGGAAACAAAGTACTGACTCAATGAAAATAATGTGTATTCTCTGTGATTCACAAACGGTACCGTATGGTTTTACCGATGCTTGCAAGTGTTTGTAAACAGCCGATGGTAACGAATCTTCTCTCTCCCTCTCTCTTATATGGAATACAGTCCACCGAAGAGAAATAAACAATTTGTTGGCTACCGCGTCGACCGAAGAACGTACCAATACGCACGTACCAACCGTTCGACACCTACTACTCTCCCACCCCACGCCCTCTTCTAAAACGACGGGTTCTCCACAGGCGCATGCAGTCCCTTCCAGCCTTCGTTCCTTCTTTTCTGTTGTCGTACACGCCGAGATGGGAATCGAACCACAACCCTTTGATGCATATATTTTTGGCCATCCAGCGAGAGTGATGACCGACCTCGCCTTTCCCTTGCATCGTGCGTCCCTCCTCTCACAACCAGCGTCTACCTCTGAGGACACATCGCTTTATTATCGCACAGATGACGGTGACTCCAAGTGGAGGATGCCGTTGGCCCGACTCTGCCCCCCAAGGCCTAACCCCAACTCCGCCTCGGATGCTCCTACCCGTTCGAGAAAAATCTTGCGACTCGCTTTGAGGACGAGGTTCGTAGTGTGGAAGACAGAGACCACGCAGAGCGGCAGACTCAGATGGATCCATACCGCAAGTCCGGTGTGAATGGAGGCTTAGGATTGATGGTAAGTTGCACACACTTGAATTATCTTTTGAACTGTATGCATTTACACCGTTGCTACCTAGTGATCCTAGCCGCATATAAGAAACCCACGTCACCTCTGTGCTTAATTTTCTCTCTCGCTTGGTTTTTGATATAAGGGCGGGAGATGGCGGCACGAAGCCACGTAAGGCGAAGTCCAATTCAATGGTGAGTACTAGTAACGTTGACCCAAGTTGCTCTAAGCTCATGATAGTACAAAAAAGACAAATCTGCAGATCTGAACTATGTTGTCAGTTGGGAATCGAACCTATCTGACACGACCGATTGATCCTTGCTGCGATTCTGACTTCGCTTTCACGTACTAGTAAAACGTGCTTCGTCCGGCAATGAATAAAAGTTAGCGCTGAGCGTAGTGTAGGCCGGTGTACGACTAGATTTTGGATGTCGGTGCCTCATTGCTAACAAGAGAAGAGCATAATATGTGATGGGAGTACTTACTACCAATCCTCCCGGTTTCGCAGTCAGTTGCCTGCCGGTTTGCTGAAGGTCTACATCGAAACATCGCTTCTATTGAACGATAAGTCGATATTTGTACTCTATGTAAGTAGTGGTATCACACTAAAACATGATCCCCATACGGTCCATTTATATCCGCTGTAAAGGTTTTCAGCAATGATTACTAGGCAAAGGAAAGAAGAACTACTTCGCCATTTGCCACTAATAGATATATCTAACCCTTCCATCTTGAACGATTTCAGACGTTCGATGCGGGACAGAGTTGGGGCGTATTCAGTGAACCGCATGACATCGGATTTGCAGTAGATGCGAACTTGATGCAACTGAGTAACCCGTGATTCCCGAGGAACATTCCAACGCTGATCGATAATACCGACCAGTGCCTCGTCACATCTTTCCGATATTCCCGTAAAAATCGCATTTGCATACACCTCAAGAACAGACAAGCGAGGAAGCACCAACCCTAAGTCTTGTGAATAAATAGAAGTGAGAATCTTCGCCATATTTTCATGACTATTATCCCAGCTTCGGTTATTGAGGACCAATTTACGAAGCTGAGGCATGCAAAGGAACAGTTGGCCTGGGTCGGCAATATCCTGCTTTAGCAAACCTATCTGGAGACTCTGCAGCTGACTCCCAGAATGGACAAGGAATTGAGAGAGATCCTTTGTGGAAAATGGAATTCCGTCAAGTATGGCGAGTGATAGATGTTCGAGTGCTGGGCAAATGATATAGGGCAGCAATTGAGAGGAACTGACATCGAGCGAACGGAATTTCTGAACCATCAACGGTGAGGGTTTCTCGGTGCCTATCTCGAAATGGCGTATATCACAGCTCTCCTCCAAAGTTTCAAGATTTGAACAAAGCCGAAGAATCTTGACACTTAGCTCCACTCGACACATAATAGGCATGTTCAAGTCCGTGATATGCGACCACGGAAAAGGAATCGCTTCCGGGTCAAAATCCGCTAAAGGGGTGTCATTCAGATCAAGATAAAGAGATCTGAGGTTCGGCGCATCTTTGAACATGCCCAAGATGATAGCGAGGTCCGCAGATGATGGGTAATCTACTATAAGTGATTTCAACGATGGAAAATGGGTATTGCGCTCCGATAATCGAGCCCATTGAGTGGAGGGATGTTCTATCAGGTGGACGGTTCCCCATTGCGACGAATGCTGCAGCAATGTCTCAATAATGACATCTGGAAAAGGCTCTCGTATCCATATGACCATGAAAAGTCTATTGTGTCCAGTCCGCTGAAGCGTCTCCTTCAGCAGTCTTGCTCCGGTGTCTTCTTGTTCTTGTCGTGGCCAACAGACCATAAAAGACGACCACAGAGCAGAATGACCCCAGGCGACGTCTCGCCAGCGGCAGCAGACTCTCACTAGTAGCCACGGACCCATGCATAGAGGCCTGAAAATGTCATATAGATTTCCAATTGCGAGAAGAAATATCTCAGACAGAATTTCGGGAGGAAGAGAGTGAATGGGTGGGTCGATGGGCTCCACTTCAGGCTCCGTCGAGACGGCTCGCATGGTATGGATACAACTTTTCTTCGCATCGGTACCTAGAGAAGAATAATGTTCGTTAACAACAGTACGGGCAAAGGAATAGTTGCTCGCTATTCCCACCTCCTATTGCCGTCGTCATTCTCTGACTCTACCTCACTGGGAACACAATATACTTCCGCCTTTAAGAGTACAGTCACTTGTGGTGAATCGCGCTTAGAGGAAAATATTCGTCTGTTGGTTTGTGAGAGAGGAGTTTGAGTTTGAGACTGGCTGACTACTACAATGTCTCGGGTCGGCCCTAGGCTACAGGCACGTCTCACATCAAGCCCCTTTTCTTCATCGTCAGATTTGAAGCTAAGGAAGCACAAAATACAAGAAACTTACCGGTATGCGGTGCGGGATAGAGGAGGGAGATCTGCGCGAAGCGGATGAAGTTCAAAAAATTAAGGCTCGAGACGGTCATGACGTCTACCACAGCTAAACCGTCAACTCCAATTTCAGAGGAGACGAATTCAAGAGATAATCGCATCTCGCGCAGTGTCGGATAGACAGGTCCCTCAAATAACACAAGAAAGAAAGCCAGATGCGAGTCAAGAAAAGCAGCGCAGAGAAACGGTCACCGAGATATCACAGAAAAGGTAATTCACTGTGAATCAAAATGTCAGCCTAAAGAATAAATGAATGTATGCAAGACTTACCTCCCAGCGGCCCGTGTGCTAGGCGGCACTAAGGGCTAGCCTCGAGAGAACAAAGAGCATAAGTATAAGCCGAGAACTATTTATAACTTGGGATGCACTAGTGGATTTTGATGTTTTTCGCCCTGCTTGTAAAGGGTCACGCCTCAGTCGACGATAAGATCTTGAAGTCGACGCAAGAATTATTCGCGATGATCAAGTCGGCCGGCGAGGAATATCTTTCAGATAAACTCGAATGCTCATCAGAACCGTCGAAGGTATGATGCACGTGCGACCGCCACCATACAACATCGTGAAATCGACCCGGGCAGTTTCGGTTGTCCACAGCGTAGCCAAAGTCCCCAGTTCACTAGCAGATGTCCACACTGGCTCTCGCCGTAATTGGGCAGGACAAAATTATCATCGTCGATGGTGGTAGTCGTCCATGAGTGTCGTGGTCTATTCAGATGTGATTATTGACATTCGTAGCTGATATTTCGATTAGAGCGATGCACAACTTGGAAGGAAGGAAGTAGAAATATTTACTTTCATGAATGTGGCGTGTTGATAAGTGGCTCACCAAAGATTCGGGAAATAGGAGCTAGCAAGTACCCTGCTTTAAGTGGCATACACTCAAAAAGTATAAGGACCGTGGTGGCGCCAGATTACTAGTGACCTATCAGATGTGGCTCGCAGAAAAATCATCTTGATTCATAGAATCTGCGTATCCAAGGCCTGCTAATCCTGATGGTATCGATATCCATCGTCATCGAAGGGGATCACTGCAGCGTTGAAGGCCAGAGTCAAGCTTGTACAAGTCTGGGCCAGTGGTTGTGTTGGGGCGAACCGGTGGCCAATCACCAACGAAGATTATTGACGTCGCGCTATCATCCGTGGAGTTATCAGATTCGTACTGGTGAGTGGCCCAATTTGTCGTGATGGTGGTAGAGAAGAGAAAGAACGGGGAGGCCATATCGGCCCTTTATAGGGCAATGTTTGGGCGATCCAAACATACACAGATCTAGATCTTCACCCGGCATCAAGACAAGGCAACCTGTGATAAGACAAGAGTCACCGCTCCCAGTGAATCGTAGTTGGAAGTTGACTCAACCCAGTCCGAGGGCCAACAGGATATCTGGACCTCGAAGTACTGGAACATTATTTGTCGCGTCGCTGAAAGCTCGTATACTCGTTTTTGTGCTTCCTCGGATTTCCAATAAGGGTGGGAAGCAGGCGGACGGCAAATAAACGCGAGGCACTGAAGGAAGTTCCGGCAAAAGACGCGTTTTCTATTTCTGGACGGCCGGCTTCTAAATTGGCACCGCCTCTTCTGGGCCAATCACGTTTCTGAAGCAAACCCTTTGCATCCCAGCGTCCCTGACCTGTGCACAGTATCGATGCTTCACGATGCATGAGGCCTTGGAACTACGGGGACTTGCGACTTACTTGTAGGCTGTGTCTCGGACAAGATGGCTATGCAGCGCTTCGTTCATGTTCGCTGTTAACACAAATTTAGTCTTCCCTTTTGCCTCGCCTTTTGCGGAGCTCTAACTTCATGTTTCTCTTGTTTTCTACAGCAATAATGCTAGGCGTTGCATCAGCACCAACAATTGGACATGATTGCTACCTCAACCCGATTTTCTCCCGCCTTTACTATCTTGCCTATGGACAATTCTGGACAAGATGTTATGCACTCATTAAAGCAGACTTTAACGTTTAACGTTACAGTTGTTTGCATACAGCTTGACAGTCAGGGGGGCTTTTGTAGACGATGAAAAGAAGCTCGGACTTCGTCATAAACCGTGTTTTGGGGACTTCAAGCGCACGAAATGGCCTCTGAGATCGCCGAAATGGCCATAGACCACCCACAAACGCGTCATCAAGCCCTTAAACCGCGGCTTATGACGAAGTCCAGATCACTCTCTTCTCTCGCGCAAAACGCCCCCTACTGTCAAGCTGTGTGCAAACAGCTGTAAATTAATTACCAAGACAATTGGCCGATCCTGCAATGGAAAGATGCCTATTGTTTGACATTTTACTTGCACTGTATACCCAGGCGGCTCCTCTCATACTTTCATCAGTAACGCCGCTGTCCTCATTCAAAATACGAAGACTGACTTCGCAACCGCTCACCGGGTCGGAACTATACAATATAGCAACTTTTGCTTGCATATTTAATACTCAACCATCTCTGTTTGTTTATTGGTAACTACTACCATCGGCCGGCCTGTTGTGACGCGATGGGTTAGATATCGACCATGATCATGCAAAAAGGAGGGACAGTCCGACAACTACCTCACAGCCATGTAAGCGCAGGTTGATCCATGAAACCTATTCATATTGTCTCCTGGAGAAATTTGGCGGTATGTACACTGTTCTTAATTTTGTTTGCTTGATGTCAAGATTCCTTTCTTTTTCCCCGTGTCTGATCAACGGTAAACTTCAACATTTTGAACAGACCTCATCTATCATCACCTATTCATGAAACTTTATTTCTTGTTTTGACTCCAAAAATAATCTTTACGTACGAGAAATTCTTTCCAGTGATCCGCCTGAAGATGGGAATTAGCGCCTAGTTATACAGCATGGCCCACTGCTGTTACTCGGTACAAGCATATTCCCGAGCCAATGGCACTCCAAAATCTTTCTTGATAGAAGCATGCAGGCGGCAAACAAAATGCTTAGCGACTTGATGCATGCGTCTGTCGATCACGCCAATCACAGAGGTACAACAACTTAATAATGGATAACGTTATGAAGAAACTAAACAAGTACAGCGCTGATCAATCTAGTATCACACATCTCCCGCTACTAATACAGCTCCAGGACCCCAAATGTACCTTCGACAGCAAGGCAACAGCACTACTGACAGCGCTTATTGCCGAGATGTTCTGGGTACAAGACAGATTTTCCACAGTTTGGGGTCTTCTGTCTCCGTGATTCCGACGAATATGGAGTTCTTGAGCAAAAAGTCCACCCGACGTACTCCCTTTCGGGCCTCCTCGTGCCCTTTGCCCTGAATGCGTCTAGCGAATGCCTGCTGTACACTCCTACCGCCCTTTGCTTGCTTCATTTCTTCGTGGGTGACAGGCATACGCAGCGAGGTATATAAACTCGCCATCAAGTCCCGTACCGTGACGTAGTCACCCTTGGGGATAACGTGAAGTCTCCAAGGTAGGTATTTAGATACCAGAGTGAGTGTTGGAAGGCGAGGCTGCGTTGCAGGCTCATCAGAGAGTGTCGGGATGTATGCATGAAGGTTGGTGGAAAGGTCGATATTAATATGTGTTGGATGTGTCGGTCGGAGTAATTCATGTGCTTTGATTGTCCATGGTTTATCACCGTGGACGGCACCGTTCTCATCGACGTCTGGAAGAGGAATGGTTCTTCGCAGTCGATCAGGTGTCGGCGGGGGGTTCATCGAGATGACAGGCGTCGAAGATGACGCAAACACAGAGGAGGACGATGACGGAGCAGCAATGGTCTGGAAGGCGGATGGATACGGGAGTGCTGTGTAGTTGTTAACGGGAGAAGGTGTATTACTGAGAGAGCGAGAATTGTAAACGGTGTAACTGGGGTGAGGTCGTGCCTGCGAGGATAACTGCAGTTGAGCGGGAGTGTAGGCGAAGCGCTGTCTGGGACGAGCTGTTACTGGTGAAGGCGCTTGGTCGGAGTCATATGTATACAGCTCGTTAGGCGAGTTCGCGAAACGAACGTGGTTCGACATGGTCAACTCTAGAAGAATAAACGGTCGTAAGTCGACTTTAGGACTGTCCTCGCTGGTTCACGACTTGCCTAGTATCAAGTGGTTATGCCGCAAAACGTGCTCGAAGCGCATGTACTTATATATATGTTTCTGTCCTAATAGGGGTCTCCTCCCGCATCCCGATCTCGCGAGGACATTCCAAAAATGTCCTATAGGTGAGTCATTTTGACGGTCAGTGCGTCTTCCCAACCCATTTATATGACCCCAGACCGTCAGCAAATAGCACATCTGACCGCAAGCATAGCCCTGGAGTCATCCGGATCAGACGGGGGGTGCGCCTTCAGGGCGCTGCGGCTCTATTATCGTTGGCTCTCTAATGCGCCTCACAAGACTAAATGCAGCTGAATTTCTGGGTCGGTATTCCTACATGGGGTAGCCTGGATCTCCCTGCCCAGCCTTATGTCATCATCCTAGTACTAGTCTATTAGGATTCATCGCCAAGACCGAGTACGGAGCCGCACCGAGGACTCCATTGTGGATACGCCGCTACAGGTCAATTGTAGAAGAACGCAGCCGTATACGGTAGAATAAATGATAGCCATCCAGGCACCCTGTATGTTTCCTTTGCTTTGATGGCACACTGGCTGCAAATTCTTTTGATGGAGGTCGTTAAGGTCTACCCACAGTCCTCGATGGAGTTAGAAAACCGGATATCCACCTTTTTCATCATGATTTACAACGGACTAAGATTTGCGACTCTATGCCAACTGATTGAAGTATGTGACTTCGTACTCGTCTTTACGAAACCCCTTCGCAAAGACCCGTGCCTCCGGCGTCTAAACGCATAGCAATGACTCTCACTGCATCTTATGTCGTAGGTTAATATTCACAGACTTGACATTGGTGTAACTACAATTGCTTGATCAATTGACAATGTTAAAGCGTTTCACAAGGGGCTTACTTTTGAAGCGCGTATTCACTGAATTCTCGTCCAAATCCGGATTGTTTGAATCCCCCAAAAGGCATGTTAGCGTGGCAGACATTGTAACAATTGACCTAGTGTACGTTTCAGCTTTCGTCATCGCAGTTAGAGGGGGGAAATAACCCAGGCAGTTCCAGCTTTCAGACTATGCGCAGTCTCGAGGGCGCGAGTGATGTCTTTCGTAAATACCGCTGCGGCCAATCCGTAGACTGTGAGAAGTAAGAAGTCAAATTGGGCGCAGCAAGCCGGCATTATGATGCTTACATGTATCATTGGCTTGTCGGACAACATCTAATAGACGCCAGAGAATTCACGTCAACGGTGTTATCGGTAGAGGCGAAAGGAAGGCCCAGGGTAACAAAAAAAAACTTACCCTCTTCGTCTTCGAACTTGATGATACAGCTGATAGGCCCGAAGATTTCCTCCTGTACGATGTCCATATTGGGTGTCGTGTTGGTGAATATGGTCGGCTGAATGAAGTATCCTTTGGAGCCGTGACGTTCTCCGCCAAGATGGACCGTAGCGCCTTGGGCCTTGCCTACATCAATGAAGTTCATCACGCGCTAGGAGATACCCATGAGATTGCCAAAGAGAGAAAAGAGAGGACGACGAAGTCAATGGAACACACACATCAAATTGTCTCTTAGAAACTAACGGTCCCTGGAATGAATCCTCATCGAAAGGATCGCCAACTTTGATCGCCTTACTCTTTTCCGTGAACCTTTTGAGGAACTCGTCGTAGATCCCTGATTGAACAAATATTCTAGAACCAGCGCAACAGGCCTGGCCATGATTCCAGCTACACGAGATTGGGATGAGTAATTGTGTCGCGAATCGGAACAAGGACAGAAACAGTAACACACTAAATTCCGTGGAATGACCAGTTCACAGCTTGTTCTAAATCGGCGTCATTGAATATGATATTCGGACTCTTTCCGCCGAGTTCCAGGGTAACTTTCTTAAGGTTGCTCTTTCCGGCAGCTACCATAATCTTATGGCCGACGAGGACACTCCCAGTGAAGGCGACCTTCTCAATTTTCATGTGCATTGAAATCGCCTCGCCGACGGTCTCTCCATAACCGGTAAGCACATTTACGACCCCCGGAGGGAAGCCTACTTCCTGAATGAGGGTGCAGATTCGCAGCGCTGATAACGGAGTAAATTCCGAAGTCTGTTTTGGGGTCAATCGGAACTGAAATAGGACGAGTTGATTAATTTAATGATGACTCGCCTTCATGACAATACAGTTCCCGGTGGCAAGCGCTTTGAAAGCATGTCACTGCAAGGTACATCGATGATCAAGTATGGAAGTACGAACCAGGTCCAAGTTTCATTACCATCATGAGAACTGGGCGATTCAGGCGACGAGTTCACGTTCAATGAGCATTGCATGAGCGGGTCGGTACTTACTCGGGAAATTCCCTGCAAGGCGAGGCACGTTCAGTATCATTGGGGCGCGATGGGACGTTTTTTGCTTACATGGAATGATCTGGCCCTGCATGTAAAGACAGCGGTGGGTAAGTACCTAGGATAGTGGAGTGACAAGCGACATACAACAACTCCGATAGGCTCATGCCTGGTGTATGTAAGTCGGCCCTCGTCCGTCTAGGAAGGCATGTCAGGTTATGTATAGCTGTAAAGGGAGCTGAAGACTCACTTCGATTACTTTTCCATCGATCTTATCTGCCCAGCCTGCATAATATTTCATGACATCTATGGACAGTGGCAGATCTGCCTGCTGCGCCCAGCCATACGTTTTGCCTAAGAAGCGCAATTCAGTTCAACGTGCGAACAGAAGGTCTAAAAAAAACCCGCCGTTATCCAGGGCCTCCAAAGCGCATAGCTCATCTCTATTCTCAACCATGGCATTGGCAAGCTTCTGCATGAGGCCAGCACGAGACGATCCTGAAGCCTTGAGACCCCATGTAGTATCGAAAGCCTTCTGCGCACAGTCCACGGCTATATCAACGTCCTTGGGGGTGGCCTCGGATACCTTGGTAATGATGGACCCATCAGCTGGAAAAAGGGTTTAGAGAGACGTCTTAGCGGAATACGATAACGGACAGGGATTGATAACACTGAAAAGACGATAATATCAGTATGGAGAGATGTTTTTCTTTGTATGAACTCGCTCGATTGTAGTACTGTCCGATCCGTCGACAAACTGTCCGTTGATAAACAGTCCTGTTGGAAAAGAGGTCGTTCCCTTATAAACAAGGGTATCGAACTTGTGAGAGAAGTGAGGAGGCATCTTGAAATGAGGTAACGGACCAAACAGCGAGCGCTCCCTGCGAGTCTTTATATGCCCTTGCTCGCGAATCCGTCGCCGAGGTGCAGGCTAACGTACAATACAAGACATCCGTCAGCTGAACTTTTCGGGTCCGCTATTGCCAACTTCTCCCCGCATTTGAGTTCACTAGAATATAAACGGCGTTCTTCACTGGTATATGCCAAATCTGAGGAACATACGCGCTCGAAACAATCTGAATATAAGTTAAATCAGCACTTCGAACTACGTTCATAAGGATTGTCTGAGAAACTTACCGTTCTCAAAGGAAAAGTCGACGGTCGAAGCCAGGATGTGAGATCAACATGCGCTGTTTGCGCGTTTCGTCGATCAGGGGCCGATTGTCACTTCTAGCCTTGTACCCGTGGTAACAGGACGGTAACGATTGGGCCAGCAGGGAGAGCACTTAGCGCGATCAGGGAGTACAAAAGATTGTGCGGAGAGATATCGGTAACCTTATCAATGTGTCATGATTTCCAAGTGCTTAGCAGCTTCACCACTTCACAGGACTTCGGAAGATAAACCATGCTAGCTTCCAACGGACCGTCCCATTACCCTCCTGATGTAGCTTCGTAAATTCTAATGCAACCATGATGTGGCGTTTCCTTACCAAATATCATTTGATCTGTCTAAGTAGCGGCAATGGTTGGTGGATTGCAAAAGGTATTCGGTCGGGAAGAGTCGGAACAACAGCAAATGATCGAAAACTTCGGACGCAGTTACAGCTGACCCGTGGCTTCGAACTCCAGAAGGTCCCAATTTTCGCAACGGCATTCGGCAACGTATGTGCTTTTCTCATCAATTTTCGGTATCAAAGCATGGAAAATCAGGATTTCCAAGGATCCAGGACCCGATCCCTCACGGATCTGGAAAGATTGACACAGATTCTTGGAGCTCAAGAGTCCCCTGAGAGGCCACAAAGTGGGGTGCGCACTCCAAAGTTCAGGACAGCTCCCGCTCTGATAAGCCCTTTGAACACGTCACCAGATGCAGGACCTGCCTCCACTTTTCCCTTGAACATACAGCTCCATGAGAAATTAAGGACACGATTTGACGCCCCCTCCACAGCACTAAACCTATACCGTGCTAAATGTGAACGCTATGCCTTGTCTTGTTAGCACGCTGACAAGAGGTCCTGACTGTGATAGTACTTACCCGGGGTGCTGGCTAGGTACGTAGTCGAACATGATAACGATTCTTCGATTGAGTATGACATTTGAGTAGACGGGATGACGTTACGGCGAATCTATAGTTGCCGCACCTTGATAGCTATTTTTTGTCCTGCGACCAGGTAACGCAAGGCAACCGCGAGGCGAGATAGTAACAGCACCTGATTTCGAAGTACAGCTTTAGAAGATAAAACGCGTATGTTGGACTACCCGTGCTTCTCATCCAGTTTCTCCAGTTCATGTCAAGAAAGCGAGTACACTGGGACGACGATATCAAGCAGATATCTCTCCGTCCCGAAACTTACACTCCTCTATCTCTACCACCACCTCGTCCTCGACGTGATGTGAAATCAGGTAGGCCCATACGGCATGGTCTTTGCCAGCGACCTAACGCCGATATTATTATTGATTTCAGGTACCCCAGTACTGAAAGCACCTGGCCGTCTTCCGCACGCTTCCTCCGACCACGTCGCTACCGCGTACGTGTCACCGGTATCCAGTTCCCATCACAGCACCGAACCCCCCGTTGTATCAGCATCATCATCTTTCTCCGATGCGCGACGTCTACGTCATGAGTCTCCGCACACTTGCCTCCGAGCTCTTCACTCCACACATACGCAAAAGCGACCAAAGACAGTTGAAGACTCATACCCTCATTCTCATTCTTCCCCGCAAACATCTTGGACACCATATCAGGACCAAATACATCTCCCCGCATCGATAGGCATACATCGGGCCTTAACGGTGGGGACATGCGAGCCTATGGATTTCTTCTCGTCGAAGCGCGTCAAACCGCATGCCTCGGTAGCATCAGAGTTTGCCTCTGACCCTCCTCTACCGCGGATCCTCTTGTTCGTCGAGATAGATGACCATGGGTTCAATATCGAAGTGCGAGCACGAGACGGCGTGGGTGTCACCGTCGAGGATGTACTGGTGCGCGCGCAGACTGTCCTCCGTGCGCTACTGCCGCCAGAAACTCTGGGTGGGTGCTACAGACAGAAATGCAGCTGTGGGATAGATGTTGATAGGGTCAGCGCCTTCACAACGTTGTTCTTCGGGTTGAGTCTGGGAGGAGGAACGATGTTTTACAAGGATCAGACGGTTTGGAGGATGCATTTGAAGCGTGTCAGGACGATGTAAAGATGCTGACCGTCAGCACATGTCTCGGTGATTTTGTAGAGTAATATTGCACCACGTTGTACACCTGCATTTTTTTCAGTCGCTCTAGTTTGTGGTGTTATAACTATCCCTTATGATAATCAAAATAAATGTCGGCAATATACAATCAGATGAAATTGACTTTTACCTCTTATGAGGGAAGGAAAGCGACTCTTTCGGAAACTCGTCACAATGGAGCGTGTCGTTCGTAAAAGGTTCTCGCGAAAAAGGTTCAAGCTCAGGCGGAACGTTGATATGATTGGACTCTAGGGTTCGCTTCATACTGTGCCCGTTCGATGAACTACGAACGTGGGATCAGGATCAAAGTTAAGTTTGATTGCCTGCCTCGAAAAGAAGCAATACTCACCACTTTCACAACCATCTTCACAGGCGAAAGTAGCACTTCGTCTTATTGGTCCGGGACGACTCGGATCCTAATTTGTTCTCCTCGAGGCGTGGCATGACAATTCTGTCTACTGTTTACGCGCCGGAGGAAGAGTAGCTACCAGTGGCAAGATGATGTGACAAAGAACCGGGAGCCACGTTGAATTGCAGAAGAAGGGTCTGTTACACGGCGAGCTGCTCTAGACTGGTATGTTGAAATCGTGCAGCTACAGTCTGCCGTGTTGACACTAGCGTTGAAGTAACGTGGTCTTTTATCTAGTTCTGACTGTCTTCGGTCCAAGCTGAGATGATACCACGACGCTGGAAGAAAATCAGCAAGCAGACAAAGGAGCGAAAATATGAGCTACAATGGCTAACGAACGCTTTCGGCGAATACAGACATAGTGCTAACTTGAAGTAGTGACAGGGTATTGATTCCACCATCCTGGCCATCTCTCGCCTCAACAAGGGGCCCTCGGTAGCGGCGTCGTAAATACAAGATTCTTCTGACCCACGAGGGTTAAATATTTAGAAAATATTTGTGCTTGAGCGACGAGACTACTCACTTCTCTATCTGGAAACAAGACCGGAGGGGTTCTCATTTCCGCAGCATTGTCAACAGCCCAAACTTGCCGTCGTTGGACTGTCGCCTGGTTCATCGGGTTGGGACTGAAATCTTCCCACAGTCATTGATCAACCGTAGCCCTGATGTTTCGGTCACCTACGGGTACCTAACAGATAGGCTCTATGCCCGAGGTCCCTTCCCAAGACTTGCCTATCCGGATGCTAGTACCGAAACTGAACGCCAGGCTTGTGTGAATAAGCATGTAATACATGTGCACGCCTAAGATATCTCGTTCTTTTGTTATAGCCGGTAGAGATCGAGGGACCTGTGAAAAGTTGAGCAAACAGTCTAGGACGGACGGAAAGCGAGGACATACCGAGCCTGGGCTTCACTTGCGCACGCATCCCTCATTTTTTGGGCTGTTCCTCCGTGCGCGGACCTTATCGCGGTCTTCGACCGTATGTGCTTATTGAGAAAGGACCAGACAACACGTAGATAAACGATATGCTCACTGGATTGTGCACGTCTCCGTTTGTTGCTTTAACTTTGGTCGTTACTGCGGAAGTTTATGTTGCTGTTCCGCTTGATACGGTGATTCTGTTCGGATACACTATCTGAACCTGAGTATATGCGCTTCATTAGATGAATCCGAACAAATCGCAAATCAAGGACGCACGTAACGATGGGAGATTGTCCGTGCCCTTAGCCAAATCCTCAGGCTGGCCATGATCGTGTCCTACAAGGCGGACGGGTTCCACAGCGATGCCAATCATTCTGCAACCTGGATTAGGATGACCGTCGCTTAAGCATCCAACTGCAACAACGAAGCACGGAATGCTTCGTTGACAGGAAATGGGCATTCACCATCTGGGCATCATCCAGCTACGCAGATAAATTGTCCTGCGCGCCCTGATTGCCGCGAAAATTCGGATATTCGGAATAATTCGAATCGAATAGACGGCCAGTGTAATACAAGGTCTCGCTATCGTGAAAGTGAGCGATAAACTTTATCAACGACATTAGGCGGGAGACGACGAAATCCGTGGGACAAAATTCGATGATGGTAAAAGAGAGAGTTGAGATAACGATAATTAATAATTAAATATTGATATATGCGCGGGCCGGACACGGCGCAAATATTTAGGCCGCAAACTTACCTTCTGGCCACGACGTCATCCGTTCACCAGGCCTCACTCCCTCTCTGTTATTCAATTGCAAGCATAAATAGCGTGCCTTTTCTTTATATTTCTTGGGAATAACTTGCGCACATTTACCAGTAACAGTCATAGACCTCAACAGGGATAGCAGGTGTGTCCAAATTTCTTACCACTAAAAACAACCATACAAGCCATCTCATTCGCCGACGTGGACCGCGGCAGAAACATCGGCATTCTATTCTGCTAATCCACGTCAAACTTAGAAGAGTTGATGAACGTGTCTGGTTTGGAGCGTCGGATTCTGCAAACCAGACGCGTTCACAATGCAGTCGTGTACAGAGGTCGGAGGCTAACTTCGAGATTCCACGTCTCTTCCTCATATTTTTCTGCACAAGTCTTCAGTAAACAGTGAGAAAAGATGAGTTAGAACGCACTGGCACTTGCTTCCAAGTTCTTCCTTGAGAGCGGTTGATCGTCCTTCTCTTCCATGTCCCGAACGACGTTGTCTCGCTTTCGAGAAAGACCTCAGTGTTGTACTTCATTCTATATTGCCCCAAGTTTGATGTCTTTGACATCCTGTCTTACCTGCCGGGACCTCTTGAAGCTCCCTGATACGATCCTCGAAAGGGATGTTTTACTCACAATGCAAATATGGGGACGATGGAGGAAGCCAAGTAAGTAGTGCAGGTCCGAGTTGCAGCCGCTATATTAAACGTTAATTTTCATCAAGCAATAAAACGGCAAGCCAGTAGCAAACATTGATGGAAATCACGAACGAAAAGAGTGGTGGATATTCTGCGTTCCAGACACCTTAGGCTTTTGAGACGAGGTACAGGGCAGAGCCCAGGAGCCACGACAACCAACCTGACCTCTGTCTCATGTCGACGATCAGAGTCAGTACGTCGCAATACCCCCTATTTTCAC
The DNA here is from genome assembly GCA_900157415.1 of Armillaria cepistipes. Taxonomy (NCBI): domain Eukaryota; kingdom Fungi; phylum Basidiomycota; class Agaricomycetes; order Agaricales; family Physalacriaceae; genus Armillaria; species Armillaria cepistipes. Next base: position 194,655 of record FTRY01000002.1, read on the forward strand.
ATCTGATTACCAACGATCCATCTAGCCTGGCGAGCTAGACTCGAACCAGTCTGAGTCTCACCGCCAGTTGATCGACTGTCATCAACCGAAGTGGGGACTGGCTCGAGTCTACTGGCGAGCCAGATACGTATTATATACTCGCGGAACTCGTATCTCTATATAAAGCCTGGTATTCGGGGCGGAAGTTTCGCCCGTCGTCTGAATCTGCGCTTCGACATTCAAGTCGATTCACATCTCCGACAGTAAACCCACACCCACTGCCATCTCTACCATGACCACCTTTCTCATAGACTACGCCAAAAATGCCACCCGCAAACCTCCCAAGCTTTGCCCCACGGGTAGGTGCCGACAACCCTTCTTTGAACGAGACCTCGAACGACTCTATGGCCGGGGAGCGGAAGAAGAGGGTGTTGACGAACCAGTCCCGGTATGCCGTCTTACCGAACTCAAAGTAGCCTCTTTCTGACATATCTCTAGTTCAATGAGCTAACAATGTGCGAGCTCTCCGCCACGATACGTGACAAACCCAACTGGTGGGAGAAGTGCAAGGACCCAGGAATTCGCGCCAAGTGGAAAGAGGAGGCGGCCACTCAGAGGGGGAGCTATGGGTGTCGACCACTTCAGGAGGACGAGATCGACTATGTACTCGATGAACTCGAAGGATACGCTGCTGTTCGAGATTCAGAGACGGGAATTGAGGTGGGTAGGTAGCTTCTTCCTCTCTATTTACCGCCGACAGAATATGCTGTAGGCTTCTTGCTATCGCCGAATCTGGCAGTCAGACAGCCTTCGGATACTCGGCATGATGACAACGAAGTATTTGACGTTAGTACTCGAATACAAAAAAGTGATCTGCAGCGCGGGGAAGAAAGTAAACAGCACGAAAACAGCACCGCGCACAATGGGCAAAGGGTGCGAGGCAGGAGGCAGAAGGAGAAGCACAACGGAGAAGAACTCGCGACTTCGACCATCGTTCGTTGCAACCATGAAATCCGAAAACAGCGTAAGTCCAGTCGTCAGTCCGAGGTCATTTTGACAATAGCTTCGCAGCCCCGAAGGTAAGCTGCACCGCACGAACGAGAGGGGCCTTCCCCCGTCCGTGCCACGGCCAGGCGTGGTCTCCCATTGAAGTTGTTCAACAGGAGATCCGCGCCTGCCGTCTCCCCAGCAGAAAATAGATTTAAAAAAAAAAAGCAAAGTCCTCCCATGTAGCACTGGAAGGACTTGAGCTTGAGGGCCGGTACAAAGAAGGCTGAGATACGACTCACCAGCACCCTCAAATTAGACACCGTCTACTCAAACTCGTCTTATTTTGAGGTTTTCAAGCTACGAAAATGATAAGGACCTTGCAAACACACATCAAGGGACAAACATACCATTGTTCAAGTCCGCGCCACGCTCCAAAGGAAATCCGCAAGACGTCAGTACGGGAAAAAGGAGGAAGACCGAAAACGCGTACCTGCAGAGGGGCGCGGGCCAAAGGTATGCGCGGGGTGAGAAGACGCGCGGGTGGTTCTTGACAGCGCGGACTTCTGTGGCTGTGAACGCATGGTCAGTTCGGCGGAGGGTGCCTGAGGACATAAAACTCACCTCTCTCGCCCGAGCCGATTCCCTCCTTCCTATACCGTCTCCTTCTTGTGCGCCCGATGTCTTGAGATCAAAGTTGATCCCTCCCGCGTCCGCACCGTCTTCGTCTATCCTCCCACTGCTCCAACGGCCTTCCAACTCGCTCGCCGGAAGTCGATATGCTGCTACGCCGCCCACCGAGTTTTGAAAGGGTACGCTGAGTGGGCTAGCAGAAAAGGTCAACTTCGTTCATGAATCATATTCGGGCAACACACCATTTCAATACACCACCTGGTAGACGTCGGGATCCAACAGAATGCGTGACGTCGCTCGCCGCGGGGCTTGGATCTCGGAAATTTGGAGCTTGAATAAGGCCGACTTCTGATCCCAGAAATGATCACTTGAGGCGAAAAATCAGCGAAAATAATAGGTATTTGTATAAGAACAACGCACCAAGGTGCAGGGAAGCTAAGACGCGTCCGAACATGAAGAGATCTTCAGCGGTGGACAGCTGGATCGTCGTGGTCCAATCCAAAATAGGGTTGCGCTCGCCGCGGGGCTTGGATCTCAGAAATTTGGAGCTTGAATATGGCCGACTTTTGTTGCCAGAATGAACACTAAAATCGAGGCGAAAATCAGCGAAAATGAGAGGTATTTGTAGAAGAAAACGTACCAAGGTTCAAGGAAACTAAGACACGTCCGAACATGAACAGATCTTCAGCGGTGGACAGCTAGATCGTCGTGGTCTAATCCAGAACAGGGTTGCGCTCGCCGCGTGGCTTCGATCTCGGAAAATTTGAGCTTGAATGGGGCCCATTTTGACACCAGAACGAGGACTAAAATTAACTGAAATCGAGCAAAAATAGAACAAGTATTTGAAGAACAACATACCGAGATGCAGGCTGAAGACTGCAAAGACGCGTCAGGACACAAACGGAATACCTGGGCTGGACGGCCGGGTCGTCGAGGTCTATTTCAGAGCATCGTTGCGCTCGCCGCGGGGCTTCGATTTCGGAAATCTTGAACTTGAATAGGGCCGATATTTGATGCCAGAGCGAGCACTAAAAATGAGTGAAAATGAGCGAAAATGCAATAAATGTTAGAAGAAAAATGTACTACTGTTATGTAGCACCAAGAAACTGACGGGCGAAGATGCGTCAAGATACGGAGGGAATTCCAAAGGGTCATCGAGGTCTGTTTCAGAGCATTGTTGCGCTCGCCGCGGGCCTTTTATCTTGGGAAAGTCGAGGATTGGTCTTTGATCTCAGAGCAAGGGTCAGTCACGATCATAAACACTTACGATCAGATGCAAAAACTCACGATCATCCTCAACGTCGATGGGATCCAGGGTCAATGTGTGGTGGTGCTCGCCGCGGGGCTCGGATCCCAGAAAAATCGAGCTCTGAAGGCCAATAATCTTGACATTCCCGCGGGCACGAAATCTGGTGGTTATGAGCAAAAATGGCAAGCATAGATTTGGAAAAACGCGTCTACCGAGAGGAAAACCATCTCTGTGGATCGCAACAAATGGTAACACGACACGACGTCACGTGAAATAAGGGAAATGGAGCGTGTGAGAATAGCTGCAAAACGTGAGCACGGTGGTAAAAGGTAAGAGAGTGACGCGAACGCGAGAACCAAACAACCCGTCATTGCCAAACATTCCTTTTCAGGAATTCACCTTCTACCACATCCTCTACAAAGATACGACGCGCCTACAGAGGAACACGATGTGCCGTTAACGCAGGCACCACAATGAATGTATAATATGGTGTGAGGAATGATGCGATGAACGAGCATAACAACGGCATAAAGGTAAGAAGGGGGAACGAACCATCAGTGATTTTCTGCAGCTTATATACCCTCGCAGATCCCATTCTCGGCACCTTATTCATCCCATCAAGACACATATATTTCTCCACTGTTCGCTCTAAGCTCTGATGTCTGCCCCCTTACCAACCGGCTCCCCTGCGATCATTATGGTAACGTATAACATTTCCATTCATCCACTTGCCATAAGTTATATGCTTTCCAGTGATACAGGAAGGCTCGGTCGAGTTTTCCTGTCTCACTGGAACACATATAATTTATGGTTCTTTAATTATCCCTACCCTGTGTGAAGCTATGGTCCCAGCGATCTCTCAAGATACTATTTTCTCCCTAAATCACACTTGTTCAATTCCCCCAATGTCGCAAAACCTGAGACGAGCCTGAAAAGATCAAACTTCTAAGAATGATAAGAAAGGCCTAAGAATGGATCAAATTTAGCTGTACAAAATCCCCATTACTTGAGCCGAAATGAGGTTATTCAATGCACATGGCAATGTACGTAGTAGCTACCTGCCTTAATCCCCGGTCTCTGTGTCAGAATCTGTCTCAACTCATATTCTTGAATAGCTTGTCCTCCTTTCTGCTCAAGATAGCGTGTTCATGGAGTTCAGGCCAGGATTTTTTTTTCAGAGTCAGGTCAAGGGGGTCCGAATATGAAAAAAAAAGACAGTGGGTCGATTAAATATTTTCGTGCATCAGCGCTGGACCTACCTACCTCCACGTGACCTGTATGATGTCATTCTGCCTAATATAGGTCTATTTTCACACTTTTTGGCTCATTTTCCATGCAAAAGTATCTGCATAATGGGTATTCTAATGTTTTCGGCACAATCTGTATCCTATCAGACTCGTACTTCAAAATTAGTTCAATAAGGTACATGACATCATCACAATGCAGTAAGCATCAATGCCAAAGAGTATTGGTGAAGATGTTTGTAACACCAGCTATCATTTTCTCAGAGGTAAGTAGAATGTATTGTGGTATATATTGCATTATGATTCATTCAAAATATCCCTCAAAAACTCATTTTCAGACCCTAATAGGAGGGGTCAACTTTTTTTTTTCGGGCCTGCCAGTCCAACCTACCTACCTACCCGGTGTGCCGGGCCGACATCCCGGTACCCCCTTGAGTCAGGTTCCAATTACCCACAGCGCTGACTTTCAGGGTAGCTTCAGATTCCAATGCAGATCTGTGAGGTATTCGAGCTTCTCATGGCAGATAGTTAGTTGCCGTTTGGTTCTCGTACGGATCTACTTACGTGTTGGCTTATTTCCGAGGCAATTTCGTATATAAGCTAGGATATTTCGTAGTTAGTCCCCATGTCGCGTTTGCCACAGATGTAACCCATTTTGCTACTCACTTTGTTTGAGTTCAGCCCCGTGATTCTAACAGATCCAAAAAGAAGCTGATCTGCATAACTGTTTTGATTACGATGTGGTGGGAATGGTGAGTAGAAATCACCCCTGTCATAAACACAGCACATGGCAGTGATGGATTTCCGACCTGTAACCGTTCGGTAAATTCTAATGTTTGATGAATCAATCACTTACGTTCATTATTCGATATGTAAGACATGATGCCTGGCATGGAATTTCGAGACGGTGACTCCACCATCCTCCCCTTTCTATCCCTAAAGACTGCCAGAAATGACCGTCCTGCTCATGAGTATAATTACAAAACCATGCTTGAATCTATGAGTATACTTGCAGTCTAGATGAGAAAGGACTAACTGCGGCATAGTGCAACTATATGGCCCTGGTTGCAATATTAACCTGAAGAACCGAACTTTGCGTATCTCGTGGGCCGTGGCGCAAAATGAAATAATTCAAGGCCGATAATGCCCGGCAATTCCAAGCCAGGGCCACCTTGAATCTAGAACACACATCCTACAGGGAGTACGGCGAGGATGGTACTGCGGTGAGATTTTATCCCCCTCTCAATCAATAACCTCACTCACCGATTTCTGCCAGACATCGAGAAAATGTATACTTCCAGGAAGAACACCTCTGTTGTCCCCTCAACATTGTAATTTCGATTGAAGCTTCGAACACGGGAGAGCAGAAGATGAGAAACAGTTTCTGTAAAGGACAATTGGTGAGTTAGGATATGCGTATTTGGCAAAGTATATTTTTACCTTTGCTCTATAGTTGAGTATTCCCTTGATTGCAGTGATACCGTGCTTGAGAATTGCTGGAAGAGCCTGAAATTCGTGCAATGGGTTGACTCAAGGTGAATAGTAGGAACATGCGGAGACGGCATTGGTAGTGTATAGATGTGTATTCACGAACAGAGTGCACCATTATTACAGTACACGAGCGCTGAGAGATATAAACACCTGTAAAAATCAATAAGATGACGAAATGGCGCACCAAATAATGATGCTGATAAGCAGGATTCTCATCCCCTAAACCCGTTGCATTCAAAGGTTCGCCGGAATCATATATGTCCTTCCAGCCGTCGACCTCGTTCTGGGCTTGATTGATACTAAAGAGCAAGCTCCAAACAAACCAGGACATGTAATCGATGACCATCCCGTTTAACGCAGGTCATACGGTATAAACATTTGCGAGTTACAATGAGAACTAGCATAGAAAACACTGGCATACCTCAAGTTTGAATCATACTTGGCAATGAAGTTGGCATTGAAATGTCTTTTTCAAATATAAATATCTAGTCAGTCTTTCCACTGTCAATAAGAGCAAAAATGAATACGTTCATCTGAGTCTTCGGTGTTGTATGCATATCCAGAGAGTGTCAACGATAGGGAATTGAACATGTGGTAAGAACGAAAAAGGAAGTCGGCATCGGCTCTCGGATCTCCCTCCTCCCAAATCACATCCCACACTTCTGCACCACTTGCCACCTTCGCAAATTCATCAACCCTCGTCTCAGACTCATCTACTCTGATACCCATGTCAATCTCAACGTTTATCACACCCGGGGTCGTCCTATAGGAACTGTATCTCTTGCCTATTCGCATCTTTCTGAATCATGCATGATATAACACGCACTTTCGTACTCCCTAGCCATCCGGATGACCTCAGTCTGGGGTCGATGTCTTTAAGCAGGACATGCGACATTAATGAAGCCTCGGACCGAGGCACCGACACGTCATGATCATGATGTCGACCTGCCATCCCTGCACTGGGATAGGAGTTCTGGGGAGATTCCTCCCCTTCACATATTCAAGTCTGCGAACGTTCAGGTAGATAATTCAGGAACGATATTGAAACAAATGATGTGTACTGAGAATCCCAGGCCATCAGCATCGTCCAGGAAGCTCTGAAGAATACGTATTTCCGTCACCAAGGTATGGTTTACATCCCCTCTATCTCGCGTTATCTAATTATAAAAGCTGCAAAATTCATTTCAATCGTTGGATATGCTGATATTGAAAAGAGAATGCTATGCCTAGGCTGCGCCTGCGGTAAAAGAAAGCGAAGAGACTGAAGGGAACGTAAGTGATGGTAAGTCTAACTTATCCAATATTCAAAAGTTCTGGCATGAACGACGCTCCAGACCGGCCTTGTTGAGTCACCCATCAGCGGCGTTGCTGAGTGTGTGAGAAACTTGTTCGAATCTTTGAACTCTCAATGTCGGTGCGTTGTCCTCCTTTGTGTTCTTTGCGTGATAACTCACATTCTTTCAAAGTCCCGCTCGTTCAAGTGGTCAAGGCTGGTAGAGGATAGCCTCATAAAACGAAAACAATCCCAACTCGGTTCGTTTCGATTGAAATAGAACGGTAGCAATGAATTAACGTCGACATTCTGCATTCAAACAGATTAGCTGTTTTACGAATATTCCGGTTTCCAAACGGCCCAGTTTTTTTGGGCCGATGTTCGCTTCAACTTCAGGCAACCGGGCTTGATCGCCCGTGTATATGGTGCGCTCGAGGCCCACGGAGGAAAACTAAAGACGAGGGGGAATTCAGTAAGTGTTTTCCATCTTCTCTTTCATCCCTATTTCCTCTCTTCTCTCTGAAATCTCCTCTCTCTTCTCAGCCATCTTCGAGCACCATGCTCTCCCCTCAGACGTCCTTGACAGCCTCCTCTCATCGTACGTGTCCCCGCCTACTTCGTGGGGCTCAATGGTTTGGTCTCGTGACTGCCATCGCTTACTTATCCCGGTCCGATAGTTTGTTGATCTCTTACTTCGACGTTGACCACGACGACTTTGGCACCGTCGAGCACACCATCGCTGACAGTGGGTTCTTATTAATGTCTACCTGTTTCATTCCATTCTAACATCACATAGATCATTGCCCACACCCTCGATTCTGGGTTCAAAGGCAGGAGGCGCGTCAAATGGTGTGGGCATTGGCAAGCAAAGGTTTCGTTAAACAAAGGTGAGCTTTTTCTGTAAGCTACTGTTTCCTTGATTTCTTACTCTTTTCTTCCTAGTTAGGCTCGGCATCTACGGTAAGCGATCATCCTATTTCTCGATTTCCTCCCTACTAACTATCATTCCCGTTAGCATATTGCAAGGCATTCATTTGTTGCTGATGCGGCATCATTGATGGTATGTATTAGATACTCTATAAGCTCTCAGAAACTAACACTGGTCTATTCGCTCAGCTGCCAGTGCCAGTCACCTCAACCAGGGGTAGACTAGCAGTGTGACGACGCTGTCCGGTTCTCAGGTCGGTGTAGTATTGTTGAGAAGTACGATTAGACTCGCACCTAGGAGTCTGCAGCTTCAGGTAAATTAGCTGCTTTTTCCTTCCGCCATCGTGCAAGCTAATGCGCCGTTTAGATAGCTAAGATGCCAGGACCGGTCCTCATTATGTCTGGTGATCTTTCTTTTCGGCTCACGGATTCTCAATTTCACGGTAAGTTGGCGGTGTAGTTCTTTCAGTATGTTAACATGTCCTTTAAGTAGATGCTTCCGGTTCATTAGAGGACTCAACGACGTCTAAAGGTAAGCAGACACTTTCCTATAGGCTTGATCCAGCTAACATACCAGTAGATACTCACTAGAGGACTTGTCAGAGAGGGAGGCTCTTCCTCTCTATCAAGTGTTTGAAGCACGAGTCGAATGGGATTGGCCTGCCAGTATCCGGGTAAGCAGCCTTGTTTTCATTACCTTCATCCTAGCTAACATGATTTTCGTTGGTAAAGGCCTCTTCCCCTGCCATACAAGCGACCGCCAATGACAGCAGTGGAAACGATCCCCGAGCCGTTACTCGCAATGTCTGGTAGTTGAGAGAGGCAGTACCAGTCGACGACATGATAAGTATGTATTAATTCTTTCGGTGGAAAACATGGGTATCTAACTCATGAATTCGTCCCCTCAGCTCATCCGTATACCGAGCAATTGGCGAGGTACGTAGGCTTGTTTATAAGCAAGCGGTCAGAGCTGTAACTAAGGCTACGATTTCCAAGCAGGACGACGAGACTTGAACCCTAGAGAGTACGCCCAGAGCAAGAGCCTACAGCCTCCAAGTAAGCAAGCCATACCTCGTCACCCTCGTACTACAAGCTAACATGCCCTGCCGATAGCTCATCATGTAAGAGACATCAATACGGTCCCTTCTCACTGCTGGCTGTTGCGACCGGCGATGCAGGTGAAATGGTGGTAAAGTAAAAGACTCGCTCTCTAGAGGTGTATCTTTGATTGCTCGATTCATAGTAAGCTGACCTCATTCAGGTGTCTGATGTACATAGCTCATTAATTCATGTCCTGGCCCGTTCACATCCTCACAGTCAGCGAGGTATGTAGTCCTGATAACATCACCACCACTAACTAACGATTAGTTGCAGAATTCGGCATCGATCAATGGAAAAGACTAGGCTTGCAATTCATGCACTGATCGCTACCGGTAGAGAGGTACATAGACTTTGTTCTATAACATTGGTAGTAGCTAATGGGGTGTTCATTACTGTAGGCTTACTCTGACTGCTGAGACGAAGACAAAACTACAGCACTACAACTTGCTACAGTCCCCGTTGTTTTGGTCATTTAGGCTCCCGACTCGGTGAATGGGCTGTCAAGATTAGGGAAGTACACAGTTAGCTAGGCGCTCCTCTCTTGACGGCACAACGGCAGAGTCATGAAAGGTGGCGGAATCAGTTAGAGCCTAGGATGGCGGTCGGTAGCGCTCTTGTCAGTTGAGGGAGGGAGGGAGATGCATCCGGTAGGGGTCGGGATGACTCTAGACATTGTAAATACCGTAGAGAATGTGTCCTTGCCATCGCGAGTAGTACGCGTTTACCTCGACTTGTGATCGCCATAAGATTTTGTGTCATGATGTACTTTTTACATTTCTTCCTTTGACCATGACCACGACAAGCTGGCTCCTGCTTACGGTGAGCACGGCATTATTCTTGATGGTTTCTTCGTTCCCTGATATCGTTTAGGATTTCCGTCATGCCCTCAACATTGGCGTGGTGAACTCGGGTCAATGGTGAGCCTGCGTCTCTCGTTGATGAAGCTTTGACTTTTACTGACCTTTTTATTGCAGCAACTGGAGATTTATTGAATGGCAGCACGTGTTTACACGATGCCATTGGGTATCTACATGTGATTGCGTTCACGCTAGCATGGTAAGCTAACTACTTGTACAACTCTTGAGCTTGTTGATGAACCCATGTTAGGTTTCGGTCAACCGACTACTGGGTACAAGGTACGTGGATTACCGTTGACCATCTATTCTTTAGATTGATTAACGATGTTGTAGGCTCTAAACATTGTGACATCACCAATGGCCTGTGGTTTCCTGGGAACCTCGGCAGGGTTCGACGTTCTTGCAATGAGGTGCATATTTCTTGATGTACTTGGTCCTACTCTCTTCGTTCTTACTAACATGCTCATAGAAGATGATAGTTGGTGCGGTCACTCCCATTCGTTGTTTAGATGGACGAAAGAGAGGATAAATGGTTACGTGAATACGATGTAAGTTTTACTCACTACGATTGCGTGGACTTGCTGACTACATTCTCAGGATATGCGACAGGCAAACACGATTTGAGGATGGACTCAATGCTGGGATGGAATCACGGGCAAGTTTGAGGTATGTTGTTCTAGTGCTTTCATACTTCTTAGTCGCTCATTTTCTTGTTAAGATTTCGTCAACATCTTGGTCGGCAATTTACCCAAGTGTGATGTTCAAGATGTGGTCCTAACTCGCAGGACGATTAGTGGGCGGGACTGGTAATATTGGGGCCGGTGAGACCAAAGCTGGATTTCGAAGGTGTGTGCTTTTCTTATTATCCTCACTTCGGATGAGTGAGGATCTATTTTAGTGACTCGTTATTATTCAACAAGGTGCGTTGTCTGTGGTTGACGAACGCTACTAATGTGATGTTCTTGACTGTAGAAAGACGGTGGTGGGTGTGATCACTACCATTCATTGTCTGGCGAAGGCGGAGAGTCGACGACTACTGAGATACAGTGTAAGAATTTACTATCATTACGCAGATTTACTGACTAGGTTCCTAGCATATGCAAATACAACTCAAAGAAGGACTCGATTCTGGGATGGAATGCTGGCCGAGTATGAGGTATGTCATTTAATGGCGTTTCTGTTTCTTATTAGCTCAATTTTTTCGTTGAGGCATCGTCGTCCGACTGCGACGTTCAAGATCTGGATCTGGATGCAGAATTGGTTCACGGGACTCTTGTGCGTTGGGGACAAAGGTGCTCGTGAGGCCAAAATTGAATTTGAGAGGTGTGTACTTTTCTTATTATCCTCGCGTTGGATGACTGAGCATCAATATTAGCAGCTCGTTATTATTGAGTAAAATACAAAGGTACAATGTTTGTCGTTGACGGCCTCCATTCCTGCTAACTGAACGGCGTGCATAAGGGAAAAAGATGCGTACTACAGTGGACGATAGTATGGGGTAGCTAGATGACAGAGAGCGCGGATGCAGATGCAGGGAGCAGGGTGTGTGGCTGTGTGGGCGAGGTGCAACGTTGAGAGTGGTGGAGGGCAGGCGATAGCGTTATGGGGAAGGCATGGATGTGTGCATGTGCAGGGGAGTGGCTGGGTTGTGTGGCTGTGAGGGACAGTCATCGGTGGCTGTGAGAGGGAAGATGGAGTCGAGAGTCAGGAGGGTGCATGAAGTGGACGGCATCGTGTGGTTGTGCGGGAGGGTGGTGGTCCTGGCTGTGAGGGCGAGGTGGTCGTCGTGTGTGGCTGTGAGAAGGAGGTGTCGAGATGGGCGTTGTTTATAGAGGCGGCCATTCTGACAGAGGGCGCGTCGGAATGCGGAAGAGGGTTGGATGAGGAGGCGAACGAGGAAAAGATGGTCAGGTGGTGGGATGGACAGCCGGACGAGGGACGTGGAACAAGGAAGGGAATTGGTGAGGAGGTGTGCAAGGGCTGTGGAGCGGCCAGTGTGATACAAGGTCTCGCTATCGTGAAAGTGAGCGATGAACCTTATCGACGACATTGGACGGGAGATGATGAAATCCATGAGACGAAATTCGATGATGGTAAAAGAGAGAGTTGCAATAATGATAATTAATAATTAAATATTGATATATGTGCGCCCCGGACACGGCGCAAATATTTAGGCTCTGGCCACGACATCATCCGTTCACCAGGCCTCACTCCCTCTCTGTTATTCAATTGCAAGCATGAATAGCGTGCCTTTTCTTTATATTTCTTGGGAATAACTTGCGCACATTTACCAGTAACAGCCATAGACCTCAACAGGGATAGCAGGTGCGTCCAAATTTCTTACCACTAAAAACAACCATACAAGCCATCTCATTCGCCGACGTGGACCGCAGCAGAAACATCGGCATTCTATTCTGCTAATCCATGTCAAACTTAGAAGAGTTGATGAACGTGTCTGGTTTGGAGCGTCGGATTCTGCAAACCAGACGCGTTCACAATGCAGTCATGTACAGAGGTCAGAGGCTAACTTCGAGATTCCACGTCTCTTCCTCATATTTTTCTGCACAAGTCTTCAGTAAACAGTGAGAAAAGATGAGTTAGAACGCACTGGCACTTGCTTCCAAGTTCTTCCTTGAGAGCGGTTGATCGTCCTTCTCTTCCATGTCCCGAACGACGTTGTCTCGCTTTCGAGAAAGACCTCAAAGTGTTGTACTTCATTCTATATTGCCCCAAGTTTGATGTCTTACCTGCCGGGACCTCTTGAAGCTCCCTGATACGATCCTCGAAAGGGATGTTTTACTCACAATGCAAATATGGGGACGATGGAGGAAGCCAAGTAAGTAGTGCCGGTCCGAGTTGCAGCCGCTATATTAAACGTTGTAAGGCTAGCAAACTCTCTGGTAAGAGAAAGTCGCGTCTGCGTCTGCAAGATCTTTTGTATATGCAAGGAGGGTTGCCACCCACTCTGAAGGGATCCGATAGAATCCGCTCCGTCTGCGGATACGATAGAAAGAAGTAGTCCAAACGTCCGCTTAGGATGCTGAACTGAGAGTGGTTGTGTGAAGATAGCGAGAGAAAGGAGAATTCCTTGCAATCCGCTCGCAGTGCTAGGCTCAAAGGCGGCTAGATATGCTTAGGAGAGTAACGGAAATTATTCCTTTAGTGCGCTATAAGCAAGTGAGATTAACTATCTTCCAAGTACATTGTACGCGCTTATATAGTAGCGGATCCGAGCCAGCTCCCTGCTCCTGTGCCTGCCCGTTCCGATATTCCTGAATGTATCCTTTAGAGGCGATATCCGACACGAGCTGACGCGCTGAAATCCGCTAGTGAACTGCTTCAAAGCCGTCGAGCGGATTCTACAACACCTTCCGCATCCGGCTTGGTTTGAGAATAGCCATATATGGCTATCCGCCATCAGCCCATTTGTCCACTTCTCAAGGATAAACCTTCCACCATCCGCTGGCATGGATGTTTTAGGTTGATAGCTGTCAGCTCCTGGAGCCTAGGCTAGTCAAATACCCGTGAAACGGGGCGGTTTCGTAGCGGGTAGCATATGGCCAGGCGGATAGCGCAATGCTTGGCGGACGCGTAGCGGATGGGCGGCTGCCCGAGTGGATTCTGCAGGAATTCCGTCTTTGAACAGTAGAGACGCTGAGACTGGAGGAGCAGCGAGTGAGAGTGGTTGTAGCATTAGCACCTTGTTGCTGTATTAAGGTGAAAGCCAAAATTTGGTGCACACACAGATGTGGTGCAGCACAACCGGGGGAAAGAAAACATTGTGAGCGTCCCCGCTCACACTGTCAACGGATAATCAAATCGAAGACAAAGCAGGGCCCAAATAAAAGCCAGTCACGGTCATGGTGCAGGTCCAATGGACCACCCAGTGCAGCCCGCTCCCGCTCAGACAGCCAACCTGGCCAGCGTGCAATCCGCGCTCGCGCACCTACGCGAGATAACGGATGCCGGTGATGGGCGACAAGCCAACGCATTTATGCGGGCGGTTATAAACAACTTGTGGGCCTCCATCGGATCCGCTCCCAATCCCATCCTATCAGCTCGTTACCCCACCAAGCTTGTAGGCCAGCACCTACTATGCTGGATCAAGGAGTTCCTCGCATATAACGTGAGTTCCCACCCGTCTCCCCCCCGCACAGAGCTGCACCCGCTCATGAAGTCCCAGCGGGTTTACGAAGCCTGCCGTTCTCATATGAGGCGTATGGATATCGTGATATACGAATCGTACAGCGTGGAGACCGCCAATGATGCTTTAATCAAACAAGTCATTTTGTTCTTGGACCCCAACTGGTTTGGGCGGATGACGCCATTTATGTGCGCCGAGTACGCGAGGATCCGTGACATCAACAACTACAGGAAGACGAGGGCGTTTGAGCGGGCATATGAGGCGGAGGCGGGTCAGCTTGGGCCAGAGGGCGTGTACAGTGCGGTGCTCATGCCTGTGCTGAAGGTCACCTCCAACGGATCTATCGTATCCGATTGGGAGGCGCGTCCTAACGGCGGAATGGCGGACGAGTGGGAGAGCGACAATGAAGGAGAGGAAGAAGGCGTATCCGCAGCGGATTTGCAAGCGGGCCACAATTTTTATAGTCCGGAGCTAGGGGAGTTAGGATATCCCCAGGAATAGCCAATTGTAGACACATAGGGTCTGTATTGGAAGTAAAGCAATAGCGAGCTAAGCAATTTCAGCAAAGTTCAAGTTGCCAGCAGAGTTGAAGCGCGTGCCCGTCTTGTTGGGCCTTGTAACGACTTACGCGTAGCGGCGGGTAGCCTTTGTTCGGCGGATCCTAGTAGCTTCGGGATCGGGGACCGGTCCGCATGTAACCGCATGAACGTACGTCATGCGCGGTTATCGGATCCGAATGAGGGAACCCCGTCGGGGATTAGTCGGCAAGAAGATAGTGGCAGGCTCGGCCTTCAAGGCGGGGCCAATGCGCCTGGGAAAATGTTTTGTAAGTCACCTAATTGGCTGAAGTATGATTCCCCACAGAAACCAGAACACGCAGGGCTGGGGTGCACCGGTGTTCCAGAAGATCAAGAAGCATGTGTATTTCAACTTGCGGAATGGAAGATCAACACGGCGGAATGTTGTGAGAAGCGACGAGTCAATTCTGCTCAGCGAGGAAGCAGCGGATGATGACGGAGGCATGTTCCAAGAACATTTCGAGGAAAATTTAAGGTGGAAGTCTAGAAATTTCTCAAGTGACACCTGTGAAGGGATAATGCGGGCGCGCCTGTATAAAATTTCAGTGGCGTAGGCTGCACGTCTGCACTTCTCAGCTTCCTAACTCATCCTCTTCTCAAGATGTCCACCCCGCCAAACTTTACTGACTTCGCATTTCGCTGTGGCCAGGGGGTGCCATCCGACTGGACTGAAGCTCACGCCCGGTCGTTATACGACTCCATTCTCGCGGACCCTATTCAACGTAACAAAAATGCGTGGACTCCCGCTCATATCCGCTGGGCGATGAAGTCCATCTGGTTCTGTGTAAGTCCAAGCCGCTCAGCGTGCGCTTCGCATCTGACCTCCTTATAGGACAAAACAGCTCGGCTTTCTAGGGTCACAGGCATGGATGCCTCCCTCCTGCGAAGGCAGCGGGCGACCGTCTTCAGGCGGATCCGCCCTTTCATTTGGCGGTTCTGCCATCGCAGCATCCGAGAGAACGCAGTCCGAAGTCCTAGCTTCCACCGGGACTTATCAAATCTTGTAGGTGAATGTAAGTTAATTTTTCTGAACCTTGGCGAAAACGGCACTGAAAATTTTTTCGTCTAGTCTGGTTAGCCGCCAGTGACCCGGTGTCTTCGGATGTGGACACTGGTCCAAGCGACGGGGAGGATGCGGGTTATGGGGCGGTTTTGCGACCCGCCAGCCCAATGGATGTAGACCCGCCTGCGCCAGAAGGCGAGCCAAGCGGGGACGAGACAGGCGAGGAGTGGCGGGTCGCGTCAGAGACGGCAGCGGATTCGGCAGCTGCGCTGGCGGCTGCCACCGTAGCGGAGGCAGACGCGCACGGGGACAGTTCCGATGGTGGGTCTGAGGACGAGGAAGTAGAAGTTGAGGAGGAGGTGCAGGCAAAGAAGAAGAGTGCAGCGGACAAGAATGTGGAAGAAAAGGACCGCGATGCTGACGATGAGAGGGAGGAGGAAGAAGAGGTGGATGAACTCGAAGGCGGAGGCGCGTCCGACGCTGCGCCCGCCCTCAAAAAGAAAGGTAAACATCTCGAATCTCGTTTGAATTCGTACTGACATCGGATCGCATGGATAGGCTACACACGCACCGGCTGGCCGGTAGATCTCAACCAGCGTCTGAGACAGGGCAAGACCCAACCAGCCATGCGTGCCTACATGGTGGAAATGGAAGAAGGTCTCCTTGAAGTACGTGTCCTCGTTCTTTTTCCATTCCTTCAACTGACTAGCATTCCTTAAATACAGCCAGCGGACGAGAAGTGCAGTTGGTGCCGTGGCGGGCGTCGCTGCCTCTTGCCCGTAGACTCTGACAATGGGCACCCCGCTTGCGCCGAGTGCCTCATCAGCAGTCACGGCTGTCCCAACCGCGTCGCCCGCTCCGCTCCAGCCAAGAAAAAGCCGACCCGCTCGTCAAAAGGCAAGGCGAAGGCGGGTCCTTCAAATTCCCCAGTCAAGCGTCCGCAGGCGTTTGTCATGGTACCGCGCTTGAAGCCAAGTGGCCATCCGCCCGCCGACAATGAACCCGCTCAGCCAGAGGCAGGTCCATCTACCATGCCGACAGCCCTGGACTTCATGGTGGAGTTCCAATCTTTCCGCTCCCGCCCTATGCAGGAGAGGCCAACTCCAGGTCATGGTAAGCTCTCAGTATCCAGTTCCATTCTGTCTTCCGTTGACTCTCGCCAGATCCCGTCACCGATTTTGCCTTCAACTTGGCGGAGCGCTGCCTTGGTGGATTGACCCACCCCAGGGAGGCAGCGTGGGACCGGATCCTTGCCCTCACGCACCAGCTCATTGCGGCTCACCGGGCGCTTGAGTACAAGCTGAGGCGATCCGGCCCCTTCTCCGCTGACGAGGTGGAGTACTTGCTGCAGACTCGATACCCTGACAGCATGCTCCCAGCCGATGAAGAATACCGTGAAGGGAGCGCGGAGGGAAAAGGAGACGCCTGAGAGTGCCCCTCGGGCGACCGGATTTCTTGGGTGGGCAGATTGACCACCCTGTCATGTCGGATTCGCAGCGGGCGCTCCTGGCCATCCTCCTTCAGCGGCGCGGTGGAAATCCTAGCTGGGCGGATGATCTTGGTGGCATAGCGCTCTTGGGACTTTGAGAATTTTGATACAGATAATGGGTAAGCATTGAAGGAAGAAGAGGTCGATTTTTTGATAGATAGGCAGTACCTCATAGAATAGAGGAGCCTTGAATATTGGTACATATAAAAAGAGTTGTATTTTCTTGATGTTGCCTTTGCAGGACCTAAACTGATGGGTTAGAATTGAAGTGATAGTGAAGTAATTGGAGATAGGGTCAGGGATAAGAAAGTCGCGAGCTGGCGAGCGAACATTTCCCCACAGAATCTTTCTGACTCCCGTCAGAATGTCGAACAGTGAACAAATGATATTGCCTCAGTAAGTCATCACAGGCGTACGCGTTGAATACATGTCGCGATTTGTAGAGAATCAAAGGGAAAGAAAAGTAAAGAAAGCGGCTCGCGAGCGGATTTTCATCCGCCCGCTCATAGTCGTAGGTATCATGAATGCGCGGTGAAAGTAAGTCAAAAAATCTAAAAAAAAACAATCGAATTGAAGTGCAGGTAGAAATTATGTCCGTCGAGAAACAAGGAAAAGTACTTAGCCATCTTCTACACCATCGTCATAAGAGTCAGTCGTCCTTTCCAAGGCTTCAACCTGCGCAAGCGGCTGGTCTATGAAATCCGCTAAATCCGGTATAGGAATCGAGTCTCGAGGGTAGTAAGGAATGCAGCGGAAAGCGGCTATCGGATCTGCCAGCACCGTGCCATCTAGATCGCATAGGATGAGGCGCCTCCTCTGTTCTTTGAGATGTACACCAGCGGGCCTAGATATCTTGGCTTGAATTTGCGGCTGAGCTCGTATTCCACCCTTGTATTCCGTACGAGGACTAATGCGCCAGGCTGGAAATTCCAGTCAATAATCCTGTTTGCGTGTTCCTTTTCCCATCGTTGAATGGTTTTGACTCTTGAGTCGTATACCTTTGCGGATACGCTCCAGGTCGGCGGGTCGCTTTTGCAATGTAACCGCTCGTCTTGCTATGAGATCCGATGTGGAGATTGGTGTCGTTGGTGGTTCAACCAGGTAAGAAGCTTCCGCTATATCCAACGGTAGGATTGGTTCTACGCCTGTTGCAACTTCGTAAGGGCTTTTCCCGATTGTCCGCAGCGGGTGACTCTTCCGCCCAGATAACAGCGTGCGCTACTTGACTCCACTTGTTTTCCACCCCTCCGCAAGCTTTGAAGAGGGATTCTCTAAACCCACGGTGTCTCCGTTCAATAACCCCTTGTGCTTGTGAGTTATAGGCGGATATGGTGATATGGTGGATGTCGTATTGAGCGGCCTAGTATTTCCAGAGCGGCTAGAAAGGCGGTCCGTTATCCGTTACGATTTCTCGGAGGCTACCCCAACGGCAGATGATGTGCTCGAAGATGAAGCGCGCGATTCCTTCCGCGTTCTCGTGCCTAAGCATCTTGAACTCTGGTATGCGCTCATAGAGCGGCGGTACGATGTACTTGAATCCATTGGATTTTGGAAGGTGGAAAGTGTCGATATAGACTTTGGAGAATAGCGGAGCGGGATATGCAACAACAGGTGGAATATGCCACTTGTCTGTCTGGCGGATCTGACACATATGGCAAGTCTTCACGAACCATTTGACGTCGTCAAGCAGCTGCGGCCACCAGTACCTTTTCAGGAGGTGGGTTCTAACTGAGTAGACGCCTTTGTGTCCGAGCTCGTCGTGTGCGATCTGTAGCAGCCTGTATTGTCTATCCGCTGGCACAACCAGCTTGTGTTCTCCCCCGCTATCGCGTTTCCAGAGGTTATCGTCTAGTAGGAAGAAACCTGAAGCATAGTTAATAAAAGTTCTTTTCTGGTCTTCAGTCATTGAGGCGGGTATATGGAAATCCGAAAGGTAGTCTTGAACTAGCAGCACCCTCGCATCGTTGGAATTAGCTTTAGCACTCCGGGGAATCTCTATGTCCGCATCCGCTGGGATCGGATCCACTGCTTGCGGGTGGATTTGGCGGTTAGCCAATATCCGCATTGGAGAGAGAATCTTGCGTCCCGATGCTCGCTCTTCTACGAGCGGGTTGATGATGTGCACGAAACCATACATCTTGTCGACCCCAGTCAGGATCGTCTCCTTGAGCGGGCTCGTCGCCTGGCTGCGGACGCCTCCTCGACAATCCGTCTACACCGTGTTTGACTCCTGGAATGTGAACCAGCTTGAAGTCAAACAGAAGAATCCCTGCTACCCATCAATTGATTACTGCACTCGGGTTCATGTCTGGGTTGTTGATCATTCCTTTGATGGCGGTGGCGTCTACTTCCACCACAAAGTTCTTGACTCCAATGATCCAGATAGCAGCTTCTTTTAATGCCCTATATAGGCCATAGAGTTCGAGCTTTGGCTGACTATACTTTGATTCGACAGAGTTGAGTGGAATAGAACCAAAACGGGAAGGGTATCTTCGTTTCGGATTAGCAGGATCTTCTTGAAAAATGGCGTATCCGACAGCTTGTGCGCTTGTGTCGACCGCTAGGATGACTGGTGCGTCCGACTTATAGTCGATCAGGCGGAGAGCGGGTGAGTTGATGATTTCTTGCTTCAGTGCTTCTTGAGCGGCTTCTTGATCCGGTCCCCAGAAAAACTCAACACCTTTATGGGTGAGATTTACTAGAGGCCTCGCCAGCAGGCTGTAGTTGCGGACATATATCCGTAGGATTCCAGCGGTTCCTAAGAATGAGCGGACGTCTGTAAGGTCTAGACACGGTCCCCAATTCTTGATCTTGTCGACTTTTCCATCTTCGGGTATTCTGCCTTCATATGTGCACTTGTGTCCAACGATAATTGCTTCTGGTACACAGAGGTACGCCTTCTTCCCTGACCAAGTACAACCAGCATACTTCATCCGTTGCACTACCCGATTGAGATTCTGGAAGTGTTCCCATACGAAGCGGCAGATTCCCGAATTTTCGGGTATCGTTTCGTATCCGCCGTCCGCTGTCTCGTAGCGGGTGATGGGTCCCTTCACGCCCGCGTCATCGACGAACGGAATGGTTACATCCGGTATCTCGTCTTGGAGCATGTAGGTTATGTCGCCTTGTAGGACTTGCATTGAGTTAGTCCATCCCATAGGTAGCATGCTGAGGCGGAAGGTGCCTAGAGGTGTTTGGAAGGTCGTGAGGTCTCTACTCTTTACTGACAGTAACCTCTGGTCGAAGGCTACAAAGAGGTCGAATACGCCGTAACAAGCGCCGCGCCAAAGGTCTCCGCTAGCTGTTCTATGAGCGGAGGCACCCCCGAGTTGCGGATGGTAACAGCGTTGAGTGGCTGTAAGTCGTGTACGATTCGAAGCGAACGTCCGTCTTTCTTGAAGACTGTGAACCATTTGGATCGGTAAGAAGAACTAGAAGGCTCATATATTCCAGAAGCTATCTTGTCTTTGACAATGTCTATAACTTCATGGTATAGGCCTGGGGGAATAGGAATATTTTTGTGTACCCAAGGAATATGTTCTATGACAGGGATGGTGACCGGGGGAAAGAAATCTTCTCTGAATTTCCCCTTCTGCGACTCATCCCAAGCGAAACCGCTCTCTTGCAGCATCATGAAATGATGCATGAGCTTCCGCTCGTCCGGCCATAGGAAATCCCCTGGGTGATTTTCTTCTATAATATCGTGGTTTTCTTGAGTATAGCGTCCAGTCGGATGGAAATCCGGCGGATGAGTTGAAAGAATAGGTATATCCGCTAGCGGGTCGCCAGTAATCTCTCGGATAATCCGAAACTCTTCAGGTAGCGTCGTGGGTACAGGTTTGACACGCTGGTCGACCTTTTTGTACTTCTTTTTCTTTGGCTTGGGGCGTGTGACCTCAAAGATGCCAGTTGGTTGGAAGTAAGCGGGTCCGCTGTCTACGCTGTCCACTTCGAACAGTTCCATGAATAAGAGTTCGTGAGGCTGGTCGACATACTGTAGGATTGAGAAAGAGGGAAAAGAGGTAGGAATTGATGAAACATTAGACCCGGTTGTGGGTTGTGAGAAATCTGCAGGCGCAGATGCGAAGGAAGAGAGAGTGCATAGAGGAGTGTCATATTGGTTGTTTGCTATTTCCCTAGCGTTTCTAATGTAAGGCTGGGATAGATCCAGGCCATCCGTATGCTTGACCTGTTTTTCTGTTATAGCGTTGACGGAAATGGCGTATCCAGGTATAGATGTTACATCTATATGAGCGGTTGAGCCATCCGCGGCGGGTGTGAGCGAGTGTGTCCGTAAAGAGAAATCCGATGGTAGTTTTTCGACCGATATTGAGAGTCCCAATTCGCCTTGAGCGGAAAATAGGTCCTCGCTTAAGGAAAATTTGCGTGTGGGTCATAGGGCAGACGCGGCTCATGAATATGCGGGTCTGAGCTCGTATGTCCGTGTGGCCAAGAGAAGAGCGGCTTGCCTCTTTCATGAGTAGGAATTACTGTCTCCATCCCCGTATTAGGATCGCGAATGGTGAGAATTTGTTCTCCATTTGATCGGTTGTCTATCTTGGTTTCGCAGAGCATAGAGAACGGTCGTCCTAGTAGAACATCGTACGCGGCGTGTTCTACCACATGTACTTGAAGAAGCACTTCTAACCCCTTAAAATTAAAGGGTACGTTCCTGCAGAGGCCAAGGGACCATCCAGTCTCTCCGTTCGCACTTGTGAGCGCTATTTTAATGGAGGGATCCAGAGGCAATCCGCACTGCCGCCATACAGCAGCAGACATCGCTACGACTTGTGAACCTTCATCCAGTACTGACTCTACTTCGTGTAGACCATCAATAACTGGCGTTAAGGCTCTTAAGCCTCCTGCTTCATCCGCTACCACTATATGCGCGTGGCGTCTGGTATGGAGATGCATGATGAGCAGTTGGTCGTGTCCGACAGCAGCTGCTCCTGACTTTCCGCCTTCTACAGGTACTTTCCTGTTGGTCAAAGCTTCCTTAAGCTTGTTGCGGATTCCTGGGCTTTCTCCACATAATTCCTTGATGGAGACTTCGACTTTGGAATCCAGCACACGGTTGTAGAGATCTTCTGTGGTTCCAGATTTGATGATTGGAGCGGTATGCTTGTACTGTCGCTGATGATCCTTCTTTGCGTCAGCGGATTGTGTCCCCGCTTTAGCGGACGCGTCGGACGCTGGAGCGGGTTCCTTGATAGGTGGTTCAGTTGAGGCGGGTACCGTGGTGGATGGCTGGTTGGCCCCAGCGGATGGTATTACTACCTCTACTTTCTTGAAAGGCTTTCCCGGCCTTTTCCCTGGCGGTCTACCGTCTTTCTTGGCTTTGACCCGTTCCTGTAGGATCTGCTCGAGGACCTTGATAGTTGGGTCCTCTTCTTCCTCTTCGTCGTCTGACTGTTCTTCTAAGCACGCCATCAGCTGGGCGGCTTGCGCCTCAGCGCGCTTCTCATACAGGCTCGTGAGCTGCGATGGTGTAACCGTGGCGAAGGTGCTGGTATTTCCTGCCTTGGGACCGAAGCCCTGCGGATACACAACACCTGCTGGCATACCGTACCTGTGCTGGGTAGCTATCATGTTGATCGAGGCGGATGCGCTTCTACGCTCTTCGTGCCACTTCTCTACTCGTGGCCTGAGGTATCCAGGTCCCTTGGGTAGCTCGGACCCATCTGGCATTACCAGCATCCGCTTAACGTGGTCGAACTTGATGAGACCTTTGTCCATGTCTGCTTTCTTGGCTACGCATTCCTTGTATCCGATCTCGCAACCATCGTATCCGCATCTCTTGTTGGCTCCGCCCTTATCAACCAGCTTCTGAATCGCAGCCAGGAGCCGCTCTTCCATTGAAGACTCCGTTTTCACTGTGGCTTCTGCTGGTTGCACGATCATCTGCTGCTGAACAGCTTGCGGAGCCGCTGCTTGCGGCTGAGGAGAGTACGAGGGGAACCCGTAAGGGTTGTAATATGCGAGAGGAGGGCCCGCTGCAGTCGCCTTGGATAGTTGGTCTATCATGTCCGATATGCTTCCCCCTGGCATCATCATCTGTTGTTGCCCGTATGGCGGAAGCGGAGCTACTGCTGGTGGCCGAGCGTATTGCGGAGCAGGTGCTGGAGCTTGCTGTTCGACACCTGTGTATGGCGAGAATGCTGGTGCAGGATTCACGTATGGAGACCTATAGCTTTCCAGCGCGTACTTGGCTGCTTTCCTAACCTCTTCCACTGGGAACGGTTCCGCTGGGTTTTGGTTTGGAAACAGAACCGCGAGCCGTTGGTCTATCATCATCCGCAGCATAGGATGGATAGCGGATATGTACATTCGTGCGTACTCGTGTTTCGACATGAGTGGGCTTGTTCCCGCTGTGACGTCCAATCCGATATTCTGAATATATCTGTCGAAGCGGCCGAACTCGTCCAATGTCGAGATCGGAGAGGCTCTAAGGATTCTAGCCGCTTCTTCTAGATGAGCAGGCGTGTATCGGCGGGTCTCGTTGGATTTTGGGTAGAACCCATAGCATTCCTCTTTGAACGCATCCCATGTTGCTGTCGCTTGGTTGGCTGGGTTGGCTTGTGATAGCCTTCGCCACAGATCAGCAGCTGTCGGGTCTGCATATAGGATAGCGGCTTGTATGTATTGCCAATCCGTCTGTTGTCCTACGCTCTCGCACGTCCGCTCTACTTCGTCAAAGAAGACTGGCAGGGTTATCGAGTCTTCAGGTCCTTTCCAGCCCCAGCTAGGCGCTTTCCCAGATCCTCTGATAGGTAACTGCTGGTTCTGCGCTGGTGCTTGTTGTTGACCTGCCATGTTGAAATGAAAATGAATCCGTCTGTTTCTTGACCAACGAAAGGTCTTGTCGATAGGGAAAAGTGTTGGTGTTGGTGGCGGACTTGGATCTTCTTGCTCGTCCGACCAGGTTCGAAATAAATCTGGATCAGGCGGATCCGATGCGTCTGCCTGCGGGTCTGAGTTAGACCTTGGGCGGGTTGATGGTCCCGGTAGCGGACTGGCTACGGGTGAAGGTGCTAAGGATGATAGTGGTGATTCAAGGATGGCCCTTAACTCCTGCTCGTAAGCTGAGGTAAAGGATGAATCCAAGTGGAAGTGATGTGATTCGTTGTCGGGAACAAGGTCGAAGAGGTCTTCTTCGTCTGAAATCCTGTCGCCTGTAGCGGCTCGAGCGACTGTCCGTAGTGCTTCCGCTTCTAGACGTCGCGCGGTGGGACGAAGGGTACTTCTTCTACCAGCAATTGTGGTTTAACCTCCCTCGCGGTGGGCTCCACTTGTAAGGCTAGCAAACTCTCTGGTAAGAGAAAGTCGCGTCTGCGTCTGCAAGATCTTTTGTATACGCAAGGAGGGTTACCACCCGCTCTGAAGGGATCCGATAGAATCCGCTCCGTCTGCGGATATGATAGAAAGAAGTAGTCCAAGCGTCCGCTTAGGATGCTGAACTGAGAGCGGTTGTGTGAGGATAGCGAGAGAAAGGAGAATTCCTTGCAATCCGCTCGCAATGCTAGGCTCAAAGGCGGCTAGATATGCTTAGGAGAGTAGCGGAAATTATTCCTTTAGTGTGCTATAAGCAAGTGAGATTAACTAACTTCCAAGTACATTGTACGCGCTTATATAGTAGCGGATCCGAGCCAGCTCCCTGCTCCTGCGCCTGCCCGTTCCGATATTCCTGAATGTATCCTTTAGAGGCGATATCCGACACGAGCTGACGTGCTGAAATCCGCTAGTGAACTGCTTCAAAGCCGTCGAGCGGATTCTACAACACCTTCCGCATCCGGCTTGGTTTGAGAATAGCCATATATGGCTATCAGCCATCAGCCCATTTGTCCACTTCTCAAGGATAAACCTTCCGCCATCCGCTGGCATGGATGTTTTAGGTTGATAGCTGTCAGCTCCTGGAGCCTAGGCTAGTCAAATACCCGTGAAACGGGGCGGTTTCGTAGCGGGTAGCATATGGCCAGGCGGATAGCGCAATGCTTGGCGGACGCGTAGCGGATGGGCGGCTGCCCGAGTGGATTCCGCAGGAATTCCGTCTTTGAACAGTAGAGACGCTGAGACTGGAGGAGCAGCGAGTGAGAGTGGTTGTAGCTTTAGCACCTTGTTGCTGTATTAAGGTGAAAGCCAAAATTTGGTGCACACACAGATGTGGTGCAGCACATCGGAGGTCAAGGTAGCGGGCCTTACTTGGTTATCTTTTTGGAAATGGATCCGACAAAAGGAAAGAATCAGGGACCCGGCTTCTGCTGCTACTGGATGCTAACAGGATTGGTTTGAGCGCCTGTTGCGACTGTTGCAACTTGCCTCGACCACTGTCATCATCTTGCCATCGTCTCCCTCGCTGATGTCTGCTACCACACACATTTCTGGCTTTATTCCTGATGAAAGTGATCTCTCAACCATCTCTTTATGTCGCGTCAACAAGAACAAGAACTCAATCAGCTGCGACTTCACTACAGCAAACAGCGTTCAATGGAATACCTCCTGGATAAGCTGGAAGCGAGGATTGTCAGAGGGATGCAGGAGATGGAGGAAAGAGTCCACCAGAGGCTGAGCTCTATTGAGGCTATGATGGATATTTTGACTGACCATTACATTTGTAGCAGGTTCCCCAATGTCTCTCGGATGTATCCTTCAATGACACGACACTTCTCAACGTTGCTCCTGAAGTTTCTCCGATGGTTCAACCTCGTACATACTCTGGATCTCTTTCTGCGACTTCGAAGGCTTCGACTACCATTCCCTCTAGGCATTCTTTCTCATCCCTCATCCATCCTCCCCTGCTTACTCCGTCTTACACCGAAGACTCTCGTATCATACTCAGAAATCGCTTTCGAATGGTCTCCAATAGTTTTATCCCTGCGCCGACTGCACACTATCCATCCTCCCACGTCGCAATCGGTGAAATTGACGAAGACAATCCTCGAGAGTAAGTTGATCAATGGCTTCGGGATCATCGGCTGGTGGTGCATTGTAGTAGAATGGCCCATATATACACATTTTTCAACTGCCTTGGGTGTATGGCCTATCGTCAAGAATATGAACGGCTCTTATCATCCGCGCTGAAGAAGAATTCCTCCCCTGCATCTTTTCGTCCTCCGCAGACTTGAATGCCAATCTCATCGAAGTTGTAGATATTGCAGGGAGGAAGCTGATTGATGTCAATGGTCTCCTCGAAGTGAGCATGTACAGTTGCGAAGTTGAAAGCCTTTGCACGTTTTGGATCAAGGCTAGACGGGCGTCCACTGGTGATATCAGGGTTCCGACTGAGCCAGCACTCAAACCACTGCGTTGAAGCTTCGCGCCCACATAGCAGCTTCACCTTTGGAACCATCGTCTTCCTTGAAACAGGGAATCCAACCATACCCAGCCACTTCGCCCATGCCTTCAGGACCTTGTTCTGTGCTGGTGTTAGCAACTCTTGGTCTTGGTAGGCCTGATGCAGCTCTTGGGTGCCAGTGGTGCCATTCATTCTGCGGCGAATAGTATATCGTTGCGACCATATATCCAGCTTCCTAGCAGCATCATTCACGTTCTCGTATATTCCATCCTAAATTCCTCAACAGCCTTCAGTATGAAATCTTCTCGTGCCGTGGCCTTTTTCTGCTTCTGCCGAATTGCCTTGGTCTTGGCCATAGGAGGGAGAAAGTCAAGGGACTCGAAATGGGGTATAAAAGAAAGGATAGATGTTATTGGAAACACGCAATACGACGGAAACGGGTGCTGCTGGTCGACGTGAAGCAAGAAGTACTTGCCGAACGTCGGAGTTCAAGATATCTTGAGCCTATTGTCACGCTGGATTGCACTTCTAGCTTCGACCGCATACGCAGAATCTACTTCACCTCTGCGGCTCTTAAAAGACTCTAATAATTCATACCGAGTTTGTGTAAATCTTTCAGAGCTATTCGGCACCTCACTGAATTGATATGAGTCAAGAATACGATGTGCAACTCATTTCTGAGTCCATTGGGCCCAACACTGATTATAATCGCCTCAACCGAAAACATTTCTGAGTTCATAGCCTTATAGATGTCATTCGTATATGCTCTCAATTAAAATTACAGGAGGGACAGGTAATAATTGCGGCATGTAGGAGGCCAACATTAGTGAAAGTTGCACTTCCCATCGATCGATAATAGATTTCGACGAATCTACTGCCAAACTTGTTGTCAGCTAAGAGCTACAAGAACCCACTACCAAGGTAGCGGGAATATCGTTTTCATGTGTACATGAAGAAAATCCTGGCAGGGTAACTCAGCAGGCGGCATAGGATAAATATTGTGAGAACATAGGGTCTCCAACGGGGAGAAATAGGATATGACATCGATGGTGGTAGTGCGAAGAGTCATCGAGCTAGATGAGTGGCTGAGTCAGCACGATCAATTAGAGGTATCTAAGTCTAATTAGGAAGGCTTGGTAAGCGATCGTAGTCAACTCTTGACGAGCACGACAAAACTGTCTGTGTCTGGCATGTTGTGAACCTCAGGCGGTGAGCTGGCGGAGGAGTCAGAGCCGTATTCCGATAATTCTACCTTGTTGACACTGAATGTTACTCACCTTTCCACCAGCCGCGACCACCGATAGCTCCCCTGGTCAATGAATTCGGGCCTCTTGCAGAGGGCGAAAACCCAGAGCAAACCATCTTGAGATCGGGGCAGATGGGTTTGTGTTCAATGTTGAACAGTGTATTCATCGTATGTGTGAGTCAACATAAACTGATTTATCGTGACACTAGAGTTCCACCTCTCAGGTGCGCCAAAGACGCCTTTGGAATGAGCTTTCTACCGACATGATTATTACCTGCGCCTCTGTTTGGGAAGGGATTTCCCCTTCGGGATTTGGTACTCAAATCCTGAACACCGATTTTCAACCCCAAATACACAAACCAAAATGCATTTGCAAAAACAGGACAGTTTTGTACAAGTATTTCGGACCCAAATCTGTAGGTAAAACCGACACTAAATATATTTAAAAATGTTGCTGGATTTGATGCCGGATTTGCCGCGCTCGATTTGCAAGCCAAAACCGGATCAAAATCCGCCAAAGTATTTGACCCCTCCAAAATACTAATCAATCCCAGCAGTGAATGTACGTGTCAAGCAGAAGATGATAATCAGAGTTAAGACATGCCACTAAGATAGGACTCGGATATGCCACACAAGACTTGATCGAGGGTGGAGGAAGGGTATGAGCGGTACTTGACAAATGTGATGGCCGGCATCCGGCATCGTAGGCGCGCAATCCAAATTTGGAACTTGCTCTCGCCAACGACGTCGCGTCGTCCCTCCCATACTCTACGTCCTCGCAGTGCTCCCAGAGACATATATTTATGCCTTAGGACATAACACGGACGTCATGGCACAATATGACACGTCGATACGTAGATTGTCGCCCGTAGTTGACCATGAACCCGAAGAGTTAGTGAGACGAAATGACATCCTGACATGTCTTGCGACGATACTGCGGTCACGTCTCATGAAAAGACGCAGTATTCATACGTCTGGCCAGCGTCTGTTTATCCTTTTAGGCCCGGTTACGTGTCATATAGTGAGTTAATTGCCAAATCACTCTCCTCATTTACCTGACAGAGTATGATGGGATTACCTCTTTATATGGCCATCCTGCGATGGCAAACCAGCCCCTTTTCTATTCGCCGACACCATTGACACCCCTACCCTTCATGTTCGACAGTATGCTCTCCTCCCCTTCTCCCAACTACTACTCTGGTTCAATGCCGCGCTCAGGCTCAAAAAGTGTCGACTCCAAGATTTTCAATCTCAGCTAGAGCAACGATTTTCTTCGGGTCTTTTCGATGATGTTTGTCCCTCCATGCGAAGAGGCAATGCTTTATGAGCACAATTCTTGTGGCCGCGTACCCTGGACATAACGATAGCGAGTTAAGAATATGCTCAATCCACTCTGGAGAATTAACAGAAGGAATATTGTGGGTATTAGGGAGTGTGGTACGCATAGAATCAGCTGATGAAGGCATAAATTATTAAATCGTGTGAAAGGAGGGAGTATTAAGTGCTTTAAAACATTGAGGATCGGAAAGGAGGTCGATTATCTGTCTATTTTGGGCGATCGCGGGATGATCGTTCCTTGTGATGGAGTACTTAGCCAGAACCATGCACGACTCACTGGGAAGTGATATCGGAATACGGCATACACCAGGCCGCGGATCACAATGGATCAGGATAAATGTCGTTTTACAGAAGCAGATAGCATACCTGTGCCTATTGTTGTGAATCCTCTTGGTGGATGCAACCTCGCCTTCACCCGTCTCGCCGTCGCCTTCGCCCTCTTGTTGAGGACTTCCACAGTGTCGAGTCCCCGACAAGCTGCTGTTCAACTAGAATTGATATCGACATGGAACATGATGGTGACGTTCATACGGTATCAGATGCAGTGTTAGCATCAATTGACGAAAGCTTGATGATTTTCTGCGTGATTTGGATGATGAGGCAACCCTAACGCTGGAATCTGCAGCAGCATAAGTATGTGGCTTTAGACATGGATTCAGGAGGTAATGGCATCATTTTTTGTGACAGCAAAGCCAAGGGAGAGAACGGCAAAGACGAACTAGAAGTAGTAGATCAAGATGTTGACTAATTTTGGGCACAACAGACTGAGAATTTTTTATTTCTTCATGTTGTTGCAAATGACTTGAACACGAAAAATATCACGTTTATTACTTAAGTAGTATCCAATTTTCCCGTAGGAATTTGTCTTGCCATCAGGTGTGATGACTAATCACTTTGCAAATTACTTCTTGCAACCACCATGTCCACACACAATCATCGCCCAGGGCCCCAACCACTCGAACACAGGGGAAGATCATTTTCTCCCCAACCCAGAGTCCTTTCTTTGAAAACAATGCCCAGGTCAAACAGTGCCCCACCCTGTTTGGATTACTCCCCTGGTGATCATTGCGAGGAGCCAACTTTCACAGTTAATTCAATTCCCGTGGTTCGGCGCCTTTTGACATTGCAGATGGAAGGATGGGGCCACAAGAAATTTCCCCCCGAGACCTGTGTTTACGTTCAGGACCTCCCTCCAATCGAGCTTGGCAAAATAGCTGAAGATGGTTTTGTTCATGCAACTCGCCGTCCCTTTTTTATGTCTGGACAAAAAAGGTGAAGATCACCATCCTTCTCAATCCCCAGCAAGCAACCAAAGCTTCAGCACAACCTCGCTCGTTCCTCAACAGCGATTTGTTCTCCCGCTGTTTCTGTTCCTAGTGTTGCAGGTAACAACGAGACTACCTTCCAACATTTTCCTTTGTTAATAAATGTGCGTTGTCCATCCCCTTCCCATATAATCCCTTCATGGTTTCTTAGGAGCTCGTAGATCAAAGGATCTTAAATGGTTGGAACAATTGTGTCCCTGATTCTGCTAAAGTCTTGCCCTCCATACCTGATTATGTCCATCAACACACGCTACGCAAGCTGGATTTTCGTTTCGTGGTCAACAATCTTATTGAGGCTCTCCAGGATTTCCGCAACTCTCATCTTTTGATTTATGGCATGGACTCGGATGCTTCACTGACTTGGTCCCTGTCCTCTCTGTGTAACATTGGAAACCTCGACGTACATAGAGAAATTTCTGGTTTGAGTTTTCCTTCCCTGCAATACACTATTTTTACCCAGTGTACAGACCATTCTGGGCAAGGCTCCGGTACCTTGTCTTTACGCGAGATCTACGAAGAGACTCTGGAGGAGAACGGCCGTGTGTTGAGTGCCCTCTCTCTGCCATGCCGGACTGCTGATTTTGCCCATCCTTTACAGTCGTGAGTGCCAAAGTTTTGCTCCGTGTTTTCCAAACTTATTGTCTTAGGGTTGTTTCCGTTGACATAAAGGTGTTTCAACATACTTCTGTGCACACAGAGCACATCTTCGAAACTGACTTTTATCCAACATCTGCGACCAACTTCTGGTCTGTCGCGACTAAAGGTGCCATTGACCGCTTCAAACGCCATAATCTTGGGGTTGGTACAGTCGTTCAAGTTGTCTGTGGCCGTCAGCTGTGGTACCTCTTTCGGCGTCGTGGGGGGGACGGGCGTATCAGTACATTGAAAGATTGGCATCCCGATTATATTACCAACCGACATGAATGGAATGCTGATTTAGTCGTCCTGGAGCCTGGCAATGCCCTGTACGTCCTTCCTGTGATTCCTGTGATATGTTGTACCTGCTGACAGCAAATGAAGCTATATTCAACCGGAAACTCTCTATGCAGTTGTAACTCTTGAACACTCCATTGTTCGAGGTCAACATTTTTTCACCACAGCAACATTGTCAAAAACTGTCTCTGGATGGGTTGGGACTTGCATGCGAAGAGTCGAGATCGAAAACACTGTTTACGCACAACTGCGGGATGTCATTCTTCGTCTCATGGTTTATTATAGCCTTGCAAGAGACAGTGAGCTTATTAACTGATTACCATTGTCATTCACTTATTCTGTGATTTCAGGTAATGGTCATGATATTCCTGACATGCAGACGGGTGAAGGCCTTCATGACATCATCGCATTAGGCAATTTATGCCTATTCCTCTCTGCCTTGGAGACCTGCATCACCAATGATTCTAAGGCCTGCTCCGCACTCCATGAAGCAAGAAGAGTCTATTTTGACATAATCTACCAATTGCAGGGGAAATACACTCTCATTCTTCTAAATCTCTCCTGAAAAACAACCCATACACACATATAAAGAGCTCTTCCACCACCCGCTGGTATCCCTTGACATTGCCGACTTTGCGAAGAGCTCTGCTCTTCACTTTGCATGTTCATTAATCTTGTCTGCCAGAAAGGCTGCGGGTTGGAGACAGCTTGACATAGAACATTTTGAAAATGCTGTGAAGAGCTGTCTGGATTTCTATTTTTCAACTGATGTGACAGATACTTTGTTGAATGCAAGTGTCGACAGGCAGCTGCATTTCACACACCAGATCTTGGTCTGGCCAAAGTGTCGCCCCCTTAGTAAGTGGTTTTGCTTCGCAAGTTTTCCCTATTTTATCCTTGTTCATGCAGATGATAGCGTCGATGTTGACAAATGGGTAGGAAATGTGTTTCGGGAACGGGAACTAGAACGCATGCTCTATGAGAGCATGAGCATGAGCGCATGATCCATCACCTTACTTGTCAAGCCCCCCATTTTTGGTCTCATTTTCATTTTCTACAGAAGTGTAAACAATGTGCACTGCCGCTCTTTCTTTTTAAATAGCCTGAACTTCTTCGTCGACTACCTTCTCAGTGCTCCTCATCATCGCTGTCGGAATTGGAACTGCTACGGGCACTAAGTTGCCTATCAACGTTCATGAAATTATGTTCTTGATATTCTAACCAGAGTGCGCTCGCTACGCTGAAACTGTTCCGACTGCAACACTAAGTACCACTGTACCAGTGAAACCGGGATTGCGAGACAGTGCATGAACATGTCGCATGTACATGGAATAGAAATGCTCTCGTCCTCGTCGATATAGTGAAAAATGAGGCTTATGTAGAAAATGAGACGAAAAATAGCTTCAAATAAGGGGGGGCGGAGAGACCTTGACAAGCAAGGTGACTCTCGCACTCTATGTAGCATCTCTGGCGCCATGAAATGCAGCGCGTCAATGCGCATAGGTCATCATCGTGGTTGGGCAGATAGCCTGGCGGGCCGACTTCATAGACACTCGTGGTACATATTGTGTCCAGCCTTAACGTTCCGAGGGTGATAGGTTCTTGCAAGGCGTAGTCAACGCCAACGAGACATTTGGATGGAGAGGTGATGGGCTCTTGGACCTTACAGACACATTGGCAGAGTAGCAGGGAGATATGCACAAAAAGGGAGAACTTGAATCCTGTGGACGGGTAGGTCCTTGTGTAACAAAAGGGAAGTGAATGTATTACCTTGAGCAATCGCATCATAAACCCCCACACCCGCTTTGTCTATCTCTACCTCGCACCGCAGCACGATTGTATCACTCAGCAAGTCCCTTCAGGCGAAGATTGGGACGGAGTGACCAGCTGAATGTCTGTCGTCGCATATCGTTCACATCAATGCATGCGAAAGATGTGTTCAGTTCTGCGCAGCCTTGCCGGATGAGACAGGTAACGAGACACTCGGCGGGGTAGATATGGATGAGCTGGGTGCTCAAGTGGCGCATCCACTTGTTCCAGGGATTCGGCTGCTGAGCTAGTAGCACTGAATGAGAAGAGGTAACACGGTATACGAGGAAGATTATCAATTGGCAAGAGTTCCAGCGTAGGGCCAAACATCAAGGTCATGTATCAGACTGTAACAAACTGAAGACAAGTGTATGTAGGGGTGCATACAGTACCGAGATCATTGAACGGCGCGCACGGTCAGTGGTTTGCGGTCGCCTCCCGTAAAATATCGATGTTGATGTCGAGGCTTTGGCGAAGAAATACATACGGACAAGGCCACGGCATTCTCATCAGGCGAGGCATTGCTCAGCCCAGATATTAGCGGATACAGTGCCTGCAGTCTGTGTGAAGTATAAGCGGCAGCCCAACAATGACGACAGCGCGACGCACATTGATGTTATAACTCGCTGCCTACACTCTAGGGGAATTGGGCACCCTAACGTCCTTTTCTGCCCGTCAGCCCTTACGAACTCGTTGAATATCGGAGAAATATCCTTACGCAACCGTTGGCCGTCTACGAAACATTACAGTCAGTTCCGGTCCACCCACGCTGACAATAACATCACGCCGCTGTGAGATGGCGAATCACCGCCATCGTGCGCATCGACAGGCCTGCAAACGGGCCATCTCTTACGCTGTGAGTGACGATGAGTGGAAAACAAAATGGAAACCCTTTCGAACGCACCTTTGGTTGACCTCGATTGATCGCCGTAACACAAATCCCGCCGTTCCTGATGCTTGCCTCCTTTGCCTACCAAGCTTCGGAGATAATCGTAATCGTCCACCCTTGTAGTTGGCATTGCGGTGCTTGTCCCCAGGTGAGGGTGCACACTAGAGAAGGCGGCAGAGGCCTGAGAATCTCGACAGACGGTGAAGGCTCCTTCGTCCATTAGAAGGATCTGCCCTCCCGCAACACAAGCAAGCATACGGCCATCCGGTACTTGGTCAAGTCGATCCTTCGCCGTAGTAGAGAAGGTGTAGGCCACATCGACGCGTATGTGCTTGCTGTGTTGTGTCAGTGTTCAATCTGCTGTCAATCAAAGGTTAGCTCACGTTATCGTCCAAGCTTGTCATCCCTGGTCACTGTTCAGTTCCTCTGCATCTTCTATTACTTTGAAACTTTCTCATCTTCAGTGAAGCCTCGCCTCCTAATTCTGCGCCAAAACTAGAGTGAAAACGCTACGATGCCTGAAGCTGGTCGTTGAAGGTTACTGATTCGGCAAGTTAAGTCCAGCTGTTTCTTCAGAACTTCCGGAGCAGATGCAGCAGCCAAAGACAATGCTCGAGGCTTAATACGTTGGCCTCGGTAAGTTGCCGACACGTTTCAGCCTGCTCAGCCGCCTGCATGTTGATCTATAGCTTCTGTGCCGTAACGATATCCACGCTGTCTTGTAATCGGTGCACGTCTGGGTGAGGGAAAGGTGAGAGAAAAAGATTCTTGTGGTCGTCCGATGTGCAGATGGATGGATCCAGTACAGCCGTCGTAGAAGACCCTTACAGCTACGACGCGGAGCACGAAAGCGTTCTCGTCATCCTCCGAATGCAGCCGCATTGTCTTGGGGATTTGCGGATCCAAAGCCTCTGCGCCACTGGCAACTGGCCACCATCCTTAGGCGCTGCCTCGCTGTCCAGCTGTCCTCGAGAGCCCAGGGATCCAAGGTCGTCATCCTCCCCTGTTGCGTGACACCTATCCTCGCTCGCCAGCAAATTTGACTGGAAGAGACACGACGGGAATTTTTCGCTACAACAATTGAACAAGATGGAGCCACCGAATAGGTGGACTGATGATTCTCTTGTTAGGATGAATATGACGAAGGGTGAACCAACTTCGAGAACACGGAGGACATCGTGGAATACAATGACGTGCGATGTAGGCCTACAATAGGACGGTATAAACGGATGGCAGTTCGTCAGTATAGCACGGAGACAGAGGGTTGGTACTTACAGCCAGCCATTTTCCTAATTGACCATCACTCTACGAACATCCACTTCTAAGCCCACCGCTTCTCGTACAACTCAATGCGACGTCCAGGATTTGGCAGGATGATGCTCCTGGACTGAAAATTTGTAAACCCCACGTACGAATGGTGCAGATTCAGGCCACAACCCTCAGGTTGAGGGCGAATTTGTGTGCGTCACATACATCCTTGGCCTCCTGTACAGGGACGAGGATGCAGAAATTCTTGCTGTTGGTGTACCCCTTCAAGAGGACGTGCACGGTCCTGTTTCCTTGCGAAGGTACGGGTATCAGGAAATGGCCATGGAAGTGAGGCACACTGACTTGAAGGCAGCAATAGTTTCGATATGTTTCTGCTTTGTGGGAAACGGATATGTAGGTGAATGCCAAGAGGGGCGCGCGGCTAAAATCCGGCAAAGGGGGTAGGGGGGAGGGGGGGAGGGGTGCCGACCTTAAACACGAAACTGACTTACCTTATATAGCAGTTTGATATGTCCTTATGAGGCATTAAGTCAATAAATTGATCAAAATGTAACCCTTTGAACGTTCTGTTACACATTCTAGCCTTTTTGCGTTACTGGAACGGTGCTGGAATCAGTTGCCGCGAGGTCCGGCATGTACCCGGCAACTAGCCAGAAGTTGCCGCCAACAAATACTATGACTAAGCTTCCCAAATATAGCTATATTACTACCCTATATGGAAGGAGGGGAGGGGAGGGGGGGTGGGGCCAGGCCTTAAACGCGAAAATGTAGGTCCCGTCGGCTATTTTACGTCCGCGCCCCTCTTGGTGAATGCGCTGAATTTATCGCTTGTATGTCGTTGGAGACGGCGGAGACAGTCAAGGACCGGTCAATGAGGTACCCAAATATAGAAGGACCTCGGAAGGGCAAAAAAATGTTGTTCCTTACCTCCGTGGTTGGGAGCAGAAGGCAAGCTATGATAAGAACATAATGGCGAAAAACCAATTGGGATATGGGCGAAAACCCTACATCTCGACAATCTGAAGATCCCACGGTCCCATACCTCGGTATGGGCTCTGCAGCCTTCAGTGTGAATATCTACCAATGAGATGTCAATTATGTTGCAGCCGTAACATCAAGTATGCTCACATTCACAGAGGTCAGTAATATACCTGGTCTAGAGATTGGCTCTTCAACTTTGTTTGGCGTAGGTGGGACTGAGAGTCCGGGAGTAGATGCGAAAGGCAGATATTTGGCTGTGTGTTTTATCGAGGTTACAGAAATCAGGCATGGAAGACTTTGTGAGCAAAACAACTGTTTATTCGTGCTATTTGTCGTAGTTACAGTTTTCGGGGAGAGAGTGAACTCATGCAGTTCGGTTGAGACAAGTGTTTGGCTGTATTATTTTCCAAAGTTGCAGTTTTCGGATGCATCGGCCATACTAAAAACAAGGGCCCGCCGCGGCGCTGGCGACAGGGACCTTGATGGAAGGAGGTTGCTGGTCTCGTGACCAGAATGTATAGTGGTGACTTACGAAAGGCTGAAACATTATTATCAAACACTTTATAAAATAACGGGCGTTTTTCCACGAACCTTATATAGCCATAAGGCGCAGGTTCAGTTTAGAAATCATTAGCTGACTAAGCGTCAATCGTGTCACTTTCGTCTCAAATCGGTCTCAAATCCCATCCACAACACTTGTTCTCATAATTCCCTTCAAAACTGAGCATTTCTACACCTCTATGTATACTATCTGACTATATAATACCTTATTAAAATATATGGGGAAATATTCCACTTAATTACTGCTGATAATACTCAGCCTCGCTATATTTACCCTTGTATATTAAGAGCTTTTTGGGCTTTCGATGCCTCAAGATAGCAGGTCGGCACGGTCCTCTTTTAGTCCCAAAATTGAGCGGGATTGCCCTTGTGAAGTATTTTATTTGTAGTTAACGAGAAAAAAGTGGAATTTGATGGGTGCTAGTGTAAGATATCGAGTCAATCTTACGGAAGACAGCGAAAAAAGTAAAATGTCTCTCGTTAACTACAAATAAAATTCATTTTTATGGCCTAGTCTGCGAAAGTTAAGTGTGTATGTGCCCCGTTCAGTAGGTTATCTCTGTCGCAACGGTCCTTCAGAATTTTGGCCGGAGTTCCCAATATGGAAGGATCAGGGCGGAGTTTGAATTTGCAGGCAATTGCGCCTCGCCATAATTAATTATTATTATTGGGTACCGGCAACCCCCGGTTCTGGAACGTGAGCTGAGTAAGCGCCTTTTTGGGCCTTCCGGCGGCAAATCCCTTCCGTATTTGTCCATGACCATCCGTACTCTTCATTTGGGACCTGTACAGTGTATGCGATGCATGCCTCCATTAAATAATGTTACAAGGAATCCTAATCATGGCAATAATCTTCTCCTTTTGTTAATATACATGGCATCTTTGCAACCATTGTGTCTCTCTCTCATAGCCTGGAGAATAAGGCTGCTATACTTATTGTCATATTTCCTTGACTTGATTATCCTAAAGTGTTGATATATTAACTCCCACTCATTTACACCTTAAATGATGTGTTTGGTAACAATTAAACACCTTCAACCGTGACAAAATTGGTACCATGTAACTGTTTGTACATATTTGTACCCTGAAGTTATGCACCTTGTATAGGCTTCCACAGAGTCGAAGCTGCTCCAAAAAACACAGGAGATGTCTTTCCTAACTAAAATACATGTATTCTTCAAGACAAAAGTGAAATTTTCATTCTGCAATCACGATAAACTTCACCAAAATCAAGGAAAATGATGTAAATCAAACAAAGTGCCTCGAAGAATACATGTAGAATTTTATTCCGAGTAAATTGTTCCAGAAAAACTAGAGCTGAATCTTGCTCCTTCAACCCACAGTAGGTGCATCCATAAAACACAGGTATTCCGGTCCATTTTTGGTAACGCTCGGAGTCCGAATTTAGCAGGGGGTTGCCGGTACCCATTATTATTCGGTCGCTTTTTCTGTACTTCTCTCACGGTCCATCCAGCTCGATGGCTGGCCCTGTCTCACGTGCGATTAGGTTCTAGAGATCTCTGGGACATAATGATATTATCTCGTTCTCTGGCACTGCAAGTACGGCTGTCGAATTAACCCTTCTTCTGTTGGTTTACTAGTTAAATTTAACAGCTTATGAGACTGTGACCCTGAGTAGGGATCATAATCATATTCTCACGGCCCATCCAGCTCGACGTGCTATCTTGTGAATGAATCATTTACATTCGTGTTCTGATGTGGGATCAGCGGCGGAATGTTTCTTTTCCTCTACAATAATAATGCTTTATGATCCCTACTAAGGGTCACACTCAATTTGTGGCAGCGCGCCACTTGCAAACTAAACAAGGGAATGATTTACCGTCCCGAGGGCAACCCGACAGGGAGTAGACTGGTTCTACGTACAAACCGGTTTGCCACGCTAGGCGCCGTATGTCACCTGAGGTTAATATAGCGTGTGTACTTTTGGACTTACGTTAAGCAAACGCGGGCCGAGCAGTCTGTATTTTTTTTCTCTTAACCTTTATCATGGAAAATTCCCAAGGATTATCTAACGGGATCGGTGTTTGGACACAAGATCGACGGGGATCTCGACTACTCAGCATCTTCCATGGCTTCCAGCAGACGGCTTTGACTTCAGAGCGATAGGAAAGGCTGAGTCATCTAACGTCAAATGGAATCAAGCTGTCGCAACACTACGATCCATGTCGCAGCCCGACGAGGCGAGCATAAGAACCGCACTTGGCGTCCCATGTGCGATGGTAAATAGCGCTCGGTGAGAATTACATTTTGGACAGAAATCATTAGTTAATAAACGGTCCGTAGGATATGAATGCATTGGGAGAGGTACGATGGCCAGGCCTTCCCCGTAACTTCCTGGCCATTTCCTGCCGGCTGGCGTCCCTACCACCGTGGTGCGTCGATCGCACTACAAAATTCCTCTTGAAGACATGCCGGGACTATCACGACCTGATTGAGACTGCGGAGAAGCGGGTATACTGTGGTTGCCATTGCGGTCGTTGTCACGGTGATAGGTGTTATAACAGCTCAAAAGCGTTCGTGTTTAGAACATATTCGAGATGGCCTTTACAGCGTCCTTTCTGTTCTTGTTTTTGTACCTGTTCCTTGCTTCTTTGTTTGATCCGTTTTCATCTCGAAGCTTGACGTCTCTTAGCGGGCCGCTGTCTCTCCCTGGCCTCTCCCGGGTTTTTATGCACATACTCTATGGCGCAGGGCGCTTAGTCACCCCTACTTTTGGACAGTGGCCAATTCGGTCAAAAAAATGTCGACGTCTAAAATGATCTAAAATAGATGATATCCGAGGCAAGGGGCGGTTGTGGCATGACAGTCTTCATTGTCCGAAAATTCAAAAATCAACCGGAGTCGTCCCGCCGACCGCAACCTGCTCCATTGTGCATCTCAGTTTCTTCAATTATACCTCTCCCTACACCATTGTCGCTCGTTATATCCAGTGTATTTGGCCGGTATAAATCTAAGATATCTTCTTTCTATCTACATGCACCCTCTAAGGCCTGATGTACAAGTATACACTGGTGGCACAGGCACTAACCGGTGCCACACCGCCAAATTTGGGGGGTAGGGGTAGGTAGGTATTGGTCAAAAGCGATATTTTCAACATTTATTTGAGGGGTAGGTGGGGTGGTCCCCCGAAATTCGGGATTACAGGGTTTATAGGCACTGTGTCGCCGACTTTTCCTACCGCCGCCCCTTGATTCGAGGTCGAAAAAGATGAGGAAAGTGTGACAGAATGTGACATAGATCACGCTTGGCCAAATTTGTCCTGGGAAATTTGTTTTTTCTCCCACGATTTTTACCTATGATCATTTCATCTAGTAGTAGACAAAATGATCCTCTCATCGAAAGGAGCATTTTGGCGAGAGGAACGAGAAATCGGGTGAAACCTGACCTCCCTATTTTGGGTTGATTTTTGGTGCACACAGGTAGCGGTGACTAAGTGCCCCGCACCATACCTGTTCCTGTACCTCCTCTCCTTCTTTCTCTTGCGTTCTCTGTTCCGTCTCTCGTTCTGTTTTCTTTTCCCCGCTGATATCCCTTTCGATCTTCCCACCGTGGTGGATGGACCGGTGCGTTTCTGTTTAACTTTTTCGTCGTATGCGCGGTCATTGTTTTTTAATAGCTGAAACAGGATACATCGAGCAACATTATTCTTCTTCCTTCTTTCGAAGCCTTACTCGCTATTGCTTCCTATCATGCCGTTTAAGCTGTTCTCTCCAAGTTCTCTCTCTATTGCTTTAGATTGTATGATGTGTTTCAATGTATTGTACCACTTCACGAGTCCCCGCTAGTGTATATCATGTATGTTCGCTTGTACTCGTAATTACCATGTTGATTGCATCCGCCCCTCAGCGTTGAGCGTAGTCCTCATTAGTACAGTTCGTCCTCCTTGCTGACTGGCGTGTCCATGCTTTGTAGCTGTCCTTGCCTTATTTTTCGCCCACTCGCCCACTCCCTTCAGTGTCTGGTACAGCTGGATTCGGTCTCGCATCCCGTTTCCTATTTCTGGTTCACCAGACGCTGAAGACTGGGACCTGTTTTGCATCGGGATCTCAGATCCTGCCTTCGCTCGGGACTTTGCATTTCTACCAACAATTTCACTCGGCAAAGAAAGCAGAGAATTTTCATAAGAGAAGAATCCGCTTTGCTAAAGGACTATACTAACAAGAAAGTACAGGATGCCAAGACATTTGGAGTTTCCGAGACTGGTCCAAAGGCGAGCGAAACTATCCTTCACCAGCAATCCGGAGGGGAGGCAATCAAGCCCCGGCAGTGAACCACCACAACAAATGCGAGGAGTTACGAGAGAAGCTATACCAGGCCCACCGAGAAGATGAGTACACAGTGAAACTAAACGAGGTACTACCCGATGATCTCCTCATTCAGGACGTAACAGCAGATGAAGTTCGAGAAGCAATATCCGACGCAAATGCGAACTCTGCACCAGGACCAAGTCAACAGTCAAATAAGGTGGTTCGATGGGCATGGAATGCAGACCCTGATACCATCATAAGACTGTACCGATGGTGGGTACGGCTAGGATATCATCCCCGAATATTCCGGAGAGCTGTAGCGGTGGCATTACGAAAGCCACGCAAGCCAGACTACTCGAAAGTCGAAACCATTAGCATACAGACTGATAACACTTCTGGAATGCTTGGCGAAAGGAATTGAGCGCATCGTCGCTCGGCGGCTAACATACATTGCAGGACGTTACAATCTGATTCCGGCCCAACAATTTGGGGGAAGATCAAACTACTCAACAACTGATGCTCTTCTTTCGTTCACAAACAATGTACAGGCAGCGTGGAACCACGGTAAAGTCACATCTGCCCTTACTTTTGACGTTAAAGGCTACTTTGATTTCGTGAATTATGATAGGCTATTATATGAACTTCGCCGAGAGCATGTAGCGCTACCGTATGTAAAGTGGTTAGTGACTTTTCTCGCAGATCGCTAGGCTGCCGTTTGCCTAGATGGAATACGCAGCGAGATGAAACCAGTGAAGAATGGCATTCTGCAAGGGTCACCAATGTCACCGATCCTGGCTGGCATTCTACTCTGCGGAACTGGTGAAACGTTCCAAGACCAAGCGAGATCGCAAAACGAACATCCTGCAGATGACGAGACAACCCAACACCAACCACGCTGTTCATGTACGTGGACGGTGGGAAGACACTATGTGTCCTCAAAATCCCTCGATACCAACCTGATAATGTATTCATCGTCAAGTTGGTATGGTATCGTTCACGCCGACTGTGATGTCGGTTATCCAGAGCTCACCCCTGGCCATGGGAATGGTAACGACGATCAGATCCCGATTATCCCGGACGAGGAGTATTACTTCCAGGATTTGGGCAGAATATAGGCGAAGGGTACGTCCGGCTCCATCAAAAAAGAACAACAACGCCGTAGCCATCGAATTACCATCCTTTTTGTCTCCCATCTTATTGTCTTGACCGTTGCCCTTGATACGTGTACCATTACTTACAAAGAGCTACCGAGGTAGATTCGTTTGCGCTTATTTACCTGAGCTGTATCAGCAGAGGTGGCCAATAAATCCAGTTTTCCAGGTTTACTGTACAATTTCGACCTTATCTTCACGGCTTGTGACATGTTATGCCACATCTTCAGCCGGGAAGATCTTCGCAGATGGCTGTGACACATTACGGTCATCTTCATTACATCTTCATAAGCAGGGTCCTAGTGCCGCATTATCAAACTGAATTGCCAG
This sequence comes from Armillaria cepistipes, assembly GCA_900157415.1. Classification (NCBI taxonomy): domain Eukaryota; kingdom Fungi; phylum Basidiomycota; class Agaricomycetes; order Agaricales; family Physalacriaceae; genus Armillaria; species Armillaria cepistipes. Next base: position 237,002 of record FTRY01000002.1, read on the forward strand.
CATGACAGAAACATCGTATTTTGTTATTTTTTGCTCAAAAGAACACTATTTTGAAACTTTTTTCATCTCTTCACCGAGTGCTGTGCCATGTTATGTGAAGTTAAGGTCGAAATTGTACAGTATATCCAAATCACAATCCAGTATTTATAATTTCGGCTAAAATTGAACAGCTGCACTACAATGAACAAGGCGCTCTCTACGTCACCCTAAATGGACCCCGAGGACGGGGATATGTTGAGGATTATGGTTTCACAGCCACTGGGCCGACGGCGTAGTCGTCTTTTGTTTTACATTATTTTGATTTTCGTATTGATCACTACCGTTTCTTGGCTTCGTACTACCACCACCACCTACGTATCTGTCACAAATATACGTTCGTTCGAGCCATATCCATCACATCCTCTGTGCCTGCCGACGTCTATTCCCAACAGGATACTTTTTGTTCAAATTGGTACTGTCACTTGAAAGAGACACAGTGAGGTCATCATCGAACGGCTCAGAAGCATCTTCACGTGTGGCAACTGCGATGTCCAACCACTCTTGCACAAGCTTCACAAAATGTGGCAGGGACTTGGGTCAGAGAAGATCACAACAGAAAGATATGGTAGTACCAAGAAACCATTTCTTTTTGATACATTAACATCAGTCTTCGAGGCGCACATGGTGTAGACCAGTTGAGGCAAAAAACATGAACTGTACCGCGTTACAAAACCCATCGTAGGCGTCGGGTAGGTCATGGATTTTCGGACCGAATATCCACCTCTTTGCTTTCAACTGACATCATGTATCCCTATCGTCCTGCACCCTCGACTACCCGTCAAACTCACTACAAGATCCCGTACTCACCTAGGCCCTTTGTTATCTTGCTTTACACTGCCTGACTGAACACGCCTCTTCCAGCCATTAAACCGTACAAACGATCTCCACTGCAGGACAACCGCAACAGGTCCGGTCCTCGACGAAGTACCCCACCGGAATCTCACTCTTGTCGAGTCTCAAATATCTGGCACCTACGACCGCCTCTTCTTGATCCTATCTATGAGGGCCCTCTTTTCCGGATGAGACAAGAGCTATCATTTGACTTTCAAAAACTGCGTGCCAGTGCAAAGGGAGGAAGACGATGACGATGGCGGCGATGGCGTGTTGTTTCCCTGGGAGGACGAACAGGGATTCATAGCCGATCTCTCGCATGATGGGTGAGTATTGACACGCATATATCCAGGTTTTCCCGTTCTCATCTGGTTCGGCATGGCTTAGGGACTTTGGCGACGAAAACATTCTCCAGCTCATTGAGTCACTCTCAAACTCTTTGCGCTATTCAAATGTTCTCGTTGACGGTATCGCGCAGACCTTGTTCCTGCTGTCAGACGCGTTAAGGAAGCTCACCACGTTCTCAACACTCGTGTCGACAAAGACTTCGGGAAGGGACTTTGGAACGTCGGCTTCCAACAACACTCGAGGTGAACGGGAAGGAATCTTGTTCAAGATAAAGGCCATGATAACAAAAGGCGCTGAACGCTAAAACGTGGCATGTAGAGCGTCGTCGCTGAGCAACTAGAACGTCTTTGACGTCGACAATAAAGCTATCTGTGCGCGAGAGGAAGTTAGCAAGACAAACTACATATTAATCACGCACCGATTATATACGAGGCCGTCCTGAAAAAGGAATTCTGTTGAATAAACACATTGAAGACGTATGGGAGCTAAGATTCACATTTGCGATGTTGACCGTCGACGACTCTTTTATAATCGAGGGATCGTCACTGGCCGAAACCTGTCTCAGACGTAACGGGGACTGTCGGGAGGAAAAGAAGATCAAGCGCAGACCAACTAGCCCCTGCCAACACCTGGTGTATTCACCCGAATTTGGAAGAAAAAGAAAGAGGAAAAGAAAAATCCAGAAAGCTCTGATCCATTTATCAATGCGTTAAAGCTAGAGATCTATGTTATTTTTCCGCGCTGCGCGCGCTGGAGGTTGTATCATAATCTTAAGGGTTTGAAATGAGCATAAGAAAGCAAGAAACACAAGAGAGAATGGTGAAGGAGAAAAGTAAGTACAGAATATTCGATGTACATGGTAGGAAACAGTTTGAAAAAGTGTGAATCCCACTGTATGCATGTATGATATCAGAGAACAGCTGTAGGAGCAAATGAACCCTGGACCTGAAGAATAGCGCACAGAAAAGGAAGGAAATAACGGGCAGCAGGTAAGTTCGCTGACTCAGCATAGCAACTTACCTGCCATTTGCCCTTATCTCTTCCTACAGGGTGTAAAAAATTCGGGGCAAGCTTGGAAAATATGCGAGATCTATTCTTGTAATACAGCGCAGTGCCAACTAGAAAAAAAACGGACAAGCCTTGAAGGAGTACGAAAAGAATAGCCTGTCCTGCCGAACACGGCAGCAGCTAAGTGCACAGCATGGCAGCTAAGTTACCGTGGGAACCCAGTGTTTCAGGTCGGTAAACCTTGATAAACTCCCTCTCTGCTCTTCTCTACTATCGGAAAGAACCGGGGATCTGGGGTTTACCGCCGGATACACTGGGTTCCCACACCAACTTACCTGCCGTATTTCGTTTCTTTCGGCTTTGCCTCAAGTCTCAGAAATTTTATACTCCTTGAAGTGGGCACCGGCAACCCCCGGTTCTGGACCGTGAGCTGAGTAAGCGTCTTTTTAGGCCTTCCGGCAGCAAATCACTTCCATATTCGTCTATGACCTTCTGCAGGTCCTTTGGAGGACCTGTAAAGCAAATGTCCCACTGTTCTATGCTAAATAGTGTTCTATAGAGCAGCAATCATGTAATAACCATTTATTATTGTTAATATATATAGCTTGCTTGTAGCTACTGTCTCTCTCTGCCATAGCAGAGAGAGACAGGGGTACTGTATATTTTGTCATGTCTGTTTGTGCGGACTATCCCAAAGTGTCTGTATAACAATTTACATTCATATCTACCTAAAATAGTGTCTTCGGGATCAATCAGTCACCGTCAGCTGTGACAAAATTGGCACGACGCGACTATTTGTACTTATTTATAGTGTACACTTATGCACCTTCTATAGGCTTCCACAGATGGCCAAATCCTCCAGAAATTCATCAGGATCCCTTTCTAACCATAATAGATGTTTTCTTCAAGGCAAAAGTTGAAAATATACTGTGCAAGTATGAGATGTTATGCAGAAATCAAGTGAAATGAGGTAAAATGAAAATTCTGCCCTGAAGAAAACATGTAAAATTATATTCTGAGTAAATTGTTCCAGCAAAAGTATTGCTGAATCTCGCTCCTTAGACCCACAGCAGGTGCATCCATAAAACCTGGCTATTCCGGTCCATTTTCGGTACTGCTCGGAGCTCGAATTTAGCAGGGAGTTGCCGGTACCCATTTGAAGCTTAAGATCATGAGAAAGTGATACAATCTCAGGCGTGCGCAGCACGGAAAAATAACACGGAACGGATATATCTATAAAATAGTGATAGTTTAGCACACTGATGAATGGGCAAGAGCTTTCCGGATTTTTCTTTTCTTTCTTTTTTCATCCAAATTCGAGTGAGAATAACCAGTGTAATGGGCGGAAAACCTAATCTGGTGCCTCTGTTCGTGCATCCTGTCAACCGCCTTTTTTCGTCGGTGACGTCACTTGCTCAGATGCTTGGGCTGACAACGTTATGCGCGCGCGTCTTTAGCAGCTGCGACATGAACTGGAGGAACTCCTGGTCATTTGGTGTGTATCTCTATATGAACAACTCGGACTGCTGTGCATTATTACATTCAATAATGTAATCCTTCACTATAAGATGGTATTCAAGAGATATGCGCACAACAGCAAAATAATATCTCACAGGAAACCCTGTCCACATGGCCATCAGGGCTGTTGATATTCACTCAAAAAATACTCACTTGTTCACCCAGTAACCACCACTGACATTGACAACAGATAATTCTCAACCCAACTCCATGCAAAGATACTATGTTCAACGTCTTTTACACTCTCGACATCCTTTCCGTCGGTTATTGACTGAAGATTGGGTATAACAAATCCGTTGTTAGCAAACGGCTCTTCCTCGCACGATTATGCTGGGCGATGGACCAAAAGGGAAATTACCAGTGCTCTGTTCTTACTAGATGATGTTCAAAAACACATACCGCTTTCCTAGAACGGTGCGACCCGACATACCATCAATTTGTTCTGCGCATCACTTGACATTACCGGATTGAATCAACTTCTTAACCACCTGCATGAAGGGTCCAATATCGTCAACTTCACCGACGGCGTGGACGTGGACAGTGTACTGTTCGATTTCGACCGTTAATTCACGTAACGCGTAACGGGACCCTGTGAAGTGAAGCTCCCAGTAATTTGTAACGCGTAAACAGGCCCTTCTGAGAGGTAGTATCGACCCAATTTGGGAACTTTCGGCGGCTGGCTGGCGCCGGAGACTCTATATATGGTAATTTCTCGTCATATTTCGGTGAATGAAGCTACGGTCCGAACAGTATATGCGACATGCCTGCTGTAATCTTGGATGTGTTGGATAACACGCGCACCGTGTGATCAGGCACGTTTGCCTAGGGAGTTAGGAACGACAATCCATGTTTGCTTAGAAGGCAAACGAGTACAGTAAACTACGGAATCTAGCTACTTAAATACCATTCTGTATCTTCTAATACTTTCTTTCTCTTAGTAAACCTTTACTCAGCACGACTCGGGCTAACTGGACATCGCGCCAGCTCGCACAGCCACAGGCTCATCAATATTTCACAGGATGTCTTATGTTCGAAAGCACAGCGAGGTATAAGGAACCAAGGGAAATAAACGCAAGGGTGCAACAAGTAAGGAAGAAGCCAGCAAGAAGTCCCGCAACGATGTCAAATGAATATGCCTCCATTTTCCCTGCGATTTTATGAATTTGTAAATCGAATCTCATCTAGTTGCATAAGCCTCTTCCCTTTAGGCATAAGTATGGTTTGAGTTGATCCAGCTCCACCGACCTTCTTAGATACCATCTCAGTGACAATCATCTACAGCTCACTGACTGCTTTACCGCTCTCATTGCTTGTCTTTGTTGTACAAATAATGGCCGAGAATGATTTTCTTTTTTTCTTTCTTCGCCATTGAACGGGTCGTTGTTTTTGGAAAACTTCTTTGCCATCAGTCTGCTCTCATGGCCACATGCGCCCTGCTCGCTTAACTGTGATATCAGCGGCTCACTGTTCATTTTGGTCGGATATGCATAATGTGTTAGGGTCCGTCGAAATGCTGAGGAGCTTGCTGGTCTGACGATCTTACCCTACGACCTGTTTATGCAAAATTCTGCCCCAGAAACTTGCTGGGCTTATGGCAGCTTATGAAGCTTGAAGGCCAACCTTCCCTGAGTCACGACTTGATGATCCCGACAGAAGTGTTAAATGATAAATGTAATTAATCATGCGAAGAGACTGTGAGTCCATAGATTAAATCTCGAAAAGTTGATGGCCTAGTACCCGAGAGATACAGCCAAACCAGAAGGGTCTCATAGTTGATTTGTAATGGTGCTCCGGGGGAGCCAAATAGATACAGCCATGTATGAATGTGAACTGTCTCATGGTAACTAATTGAACATTGATGTCAACCGCTTAAGCAAAGTATCATAGTCGTCAACTGACGACTGCTAGTTAGTAAGAAACCAAGGATGCATGACGCGTGACATGAAGTGTGAAACTGTGGTACCCGTGACGCGTGATGGGGATGAAAATAAGATCCCTACATGTGGAGACAGTATTAGGAAATCAACGAAATCAACCGATGTTCCTGTTACTCCCACGCCTTTACTACTTACTCCATTCCACGTCATTCAAGTCTTATCCCTTATCCATTCCAATATTCCCAAGTCTCATCATGTCTCTTGTTGCAGGGAATGACGGATATACTACGTCAATCATGTGGCCGTCCCTATCCGTCACAGGTGCCAGATCCACAGGTGCCAAATCTGTGGGCCAGATGGACACAAAGTCTGCTCCCAAAACCACCAGGATGAGATCGGATGCCTCACTGGAAGGAGTGGCTTCAGACGTTGACCTGGATCCACTCCTTTCGTCACTGACAGAAGGGCCTTCAGTCGATCTCAATCCACTCTTTCCGCCAGCTATAGCATATCAAAGCAGACTGGTAGCCATATGTCAGCTTGTGAATGACAAGAGTGCTCTTGATGCTTGGCTCAAAATGGGAGGAGTGAAAGATGGAAACTCAATCGGGATCGTTGACCTGACTGAAGGCGAGCGCAAGGCGCTGATAGAGTGTGTGGAAGAGGATAATTTACCTATACCAAGTGGCTGCAGGTTCGTCGTGCTTATTTTCCAAATTACCTGTCAGATTTTATAAGATGTTTTAGGGTTGCCCTGTCGACGTCTGTTCTTATCATCACCTGTCCTGACCCTTGCCATGAATTCTTGTCTCGAACATTCAAGGACATCACTATCCCACGTGACATCGAATCCTTGGGGCCAGCAACCATCAGACTCTACGGCAAACACTCCAAACAACCCGACTATTCACTCTGGGATTTTGTGAACGTGGAGATCCAAGAGGGGCCGAGTGGCAACACAGTCAGCAAACCAAGAGCTCGTTTTCCGACTCTTGCCATGGAGGTTGCAAATTCAGAATCAGAGAATCACCTTCACTGGGCATGTTCCATGCTCGCCGCTGCTTCCTTGGGAAGAATCAAACTTGTCGTTGGCATTAAAATCCAGCGCAGTTCGGATAAACTAGAGGTGACAGGTCTTAAAGTGTTCTTTTGGGAACCAACAATGGTCGAAACAGATGTTGCAGAAGGATTTCCGAGTCATTTGATGGACAAAGTCGTTTATCAGGACGATGACAGCAAAAGTTGGAGGGAGTGTACCCCTTCAGTCGGTCTTCAAAGCCTCTATTGTTTCTTCTCTCGATCCTCGGATGGGAGCACTGCCTCTATTGGTGTAACTACCTTCGGAAGTAGACGTACGATTGAGGTGAAAATTTTGGTTCTAGACTGGCAGATGACTAATATTGGTACAATAGGTTACAAACGTTGAAGACGCACGAATAATTTCAGTTTGGCACAGCGACATCTATAACGTGGAGCTGGAAGAAGAAGACAGTGTTATATGGACGTGGAAGGCTGGTGACCTTCTCGAAGCTGCTCAATATGTGGATGAGCATGCGGAGAACGATCGTTGGAAAGTGGAGTATGCAAACAAACTGAATGTTGTACACCAGGAAAAGATACGGAAACTCGTGGAAATGAGGAAGAAACATTGCAGGGAAGAAGATGAAGTTGATGAGGCAAACAAGAAGTTCAAGGGAAAGCACGCATAAAGATCCTGATCCAGTAGTTGTTCTCATTTTCAGTTGATGTATAATAATTCATTTTCCTATGTTCACAGATAGTAGCTTTGTAGCTAGCTGGTAGCTTGGTGATGATCATGATCTCACCTTCTTGTCTCATCTCAGGAACTCGATCAGACAAGGCCTGTGGCGCTCGGAAGCATCACGTGACAGGGGATTTTTTATTCGACCCACTGTAACTAGCGGTCGTCGGTCGACTCGGATACCTTGCTTGAGCGGTGTTCATGCAACTTGCTTTACACTCCGAGGTGACGACAATGTAATCTTGTGGATCCTACCCATATCCAAGGACAGAGATTCAGAAGACCTGAAGAATGAAACGTGGTATATAATTCAAGCAGGTCAATAAATGTCCGTTACTTTACTCCACATCACACGCTGAGCTATCAGTGGAAATCAGATTAATGAGTGGAGGGACCATGACAAGAGGAAAGAGGGAGCCTGAGGACCTGTACCTCCACCATGTCTTAGTAGTTAGTGTATTTGTACTTAGTGGTTGACAAAATGCTAAAAAAATCCCAGCTGGAGAGTACTTGGAGAGAACCACCCTGACAGTACTAGGTGCAGTGTGCACTCACCGCCGCTACATGGGCCTCCAAAGCAGGCCCCTTCATGTTTTCTCAGACTCAAGTGAAGAACACAGTTCCTTTGTCTACCCGGGACGCCGGCCCTCATAGAAAAGTGGTGGAGGGCCAAGAATCATAGACTCGCAACCAGTTTCCATCTTCGGCTCACGTCACGAGATCAAGGACGAAGGACTGGTCCGATCGGTTACGAATTTGGCAGGACCCGCCAAAGGTGAGTCCGCACTTAGTTTTTTCGTCGTCCTCAACGTCGAAAAAAAGTGTCAGAATTGATATAATGAAAACCGGATATTTTTTTGATTTTAAGATAATTGAGACCAGCATATTTTTCGAGGACAAATGAAAAAATTCTAAGTCCCTCATGCCCAGTGGCCTATATTATGTATGTACAATGTTCTTTCTCTCTCACCACGTCGTCATTGCCTTATCGGCGTCTGTGAAATGGACCCTGGAGACAGTGGGCTCATATCTGATGATAGAAAAGATAACGCAAACAGATGTGAAGCTACATGAGCACGACAAGCCCCAACACTAGATATGACTTAGAATTTTTTCCATTTCTCCGCGAAAAATAAGTTGCTCTCAATCAACTTGAAATCGAAAAAAAATTCACTTTTTGTTATATCAATTTTGGCACTTTTTCACGGTTATACGGCGACGAAAAAGGGATCACCTTTGGCGGGTCCTGCCAAATTCGTAACCAACTGGACCAGCCGCTTCGCCAAAGTGATAAGCACAGCCACGTGGTGATGCATGGCTGGTCACGAGCCTACAAGAATCATGACGCGCATTAGTCTGAGTGGTGAGGTGCAATCCCACTAAAGGAATTTCTGTTTGTATATATTTACCATGGCCTTCTCATAGCAAAAAGTGAAGCTGAACATTCTGTTGCCCGGCAGGTCAATTATCGCGTATATCAGCATCAAAATAATAGATTTGCATCTTTGTATGAAAATTGGCCAAAACGGATTTTTATGTGAGCCTCCATGCCCTTCTGTAGCAATGCAAAATCGGGGATCCACCAATAATTTCGAAATTTTGCTTTGGCCAAGTTCTAGGTATTAGTCTACTGGCATTTTTCTTTCTATAAACCAAAGCCGAGCTGTGGGTGTATCAGTCCAGAATGTACCTTTAATTTCATGTCACATTACTGTAAAAAGATGCGTGACAATCGCGTCGCAACGCACGCCTAGGTGGCCCCAAGAGTAATTTATGTTATTAGAGGTTAAGTTTGCATATCTATAGCTATATTAATGATGTTTGACAAGTAGAGATGCAATATGGAGCGAGGAATATGTTGAAGAGTCGACGTGGAAAGCACGGAAAGCGGGTTTCACGTTATGGGTGGCTGTGCAATTAGTCAGCCACCGCGACTGTATCGGCGATTGCGCCTCACCACTCAGTTTCCTTCTTCGGCTCACGTCACGAGATCAAGGGGCATGAGCCTATGAAGGACTGGTCCAATTGGTTACGAATTTGGCAGGACCCGCCAAAGGTGATCCCGCACTTGGTTTTTTCGCTGTCCTCAACAACGAAAAAAAGTGCCCAAATTGATATATTGAAAAGTGAATATTTTTCAATTTTAAGACGATTGAGACCAACATTTTTTTTAATGATAACATGAAAAATTTCAAGTCCCTTGGATCCAATGGCTGACAATATGTCTATACGACATTCTTTCTCTTTCACCGCGCTGTCACTGCCTCATCCTTCCGTAAAATGGTCCCCAGAGACAACGGGTTCATTCTGATGATAGAAAAGACAATGATGTGGAGCCAGATAAGCCCGACGAGCCCCAACACGGAATTTGGACTTGGAATTTTTCATTGTTCCTCGAAAAACATGTTGACCTCAATCGACTTGAAATCGAAGAATATCCGTTTTTCATTATATCAACTTTGACACTTTTTTCATGAATATACGACGACAAAAACCAAAGTCCGGGGTCACCTTTTGCAGGTCCTGCCAAATTCGTACCCAATTAGACCAGCCGCTTCGCCAAAGTGATAAGCGGAGCCACGTGGCGATGCATGGCTGGTCACGAGCCTACTTCAGGACCCCCCGCTAAAATACATGGTAAAATACTATGTATTTTACTGTAAAAAACTATTTTGGTAAATAACCTACCCTTTTTCCCTCAGCCCTAACGTCGCGCATATTATGTTGTATCACGTGAAGTACGTGACGACATCTCCTTGGTAAGCGAAGATTTTAGACCTAGAGACTAGAGACCTTGACACTAGCGGTCGTCATGGACGACTTTGATACCTTGCTGAGCGGTTCCACCCTCTGTTTGGCCTATGTTAAATTTCCTGTCTTCTACCTTTTCCTATCATGTCTTCATATTTCCCAATGTCGTTCAATCAGCTTTAAGGGGGCGGTATGTCCGGCAGTTTCGAGGAGCGATCCAGGGGAGGCTAGGTCCAACTTAGATAGGTTATTTAAGAACGTAACCATTCACATTCATTTCAAAAGACAGTACAAATAGACGCTTAAAATTACAAACAAATAGGTCGGACTTAGGGATGATCACCGTACCGTAACGGATACGGTCGTAGAAGTGGCGGTCATCTACGGCCACGGTTGTTCCCGTATTCGTACCGTCGATGCCCAGTCAGCTCTTGCAACGGCATCGACGGTTACATTTACGGTCGTCACGGCCGTACATACGGCCATGCGCAGAGCTGACAAAAAAAACACATACGTACCAGTACATGTGTACCTAAAGTGAGTGATACACCATCTCCCCATATCCTTGACATTTACCTATGTTATTGATGATCTGTGAAAGCAGCATGTCAATAGAATACATTTTTTAAGCAGCGACGACTCACGAAATCAGCTGAATTGACGATGTACGGCTGCCAAAACTCGGTCACCAACGTTTTCATGAGTTCTTCAGTAGTTAATCAAACACCCAGCACGCTATTTCACCTCCTGCACCCAGAAAAAGAGGCATTACCATTACTATCCGTGAACGGCCGTATACGGTTAGAACTACCTGTAGAATACGGTCCGTGAAGGCCAATCGCCGCACCGTATCCGTACCGTAGGGTCGCAGATTGCGAGGCTCATGGGAAGGTGACCGTATCCGTAGATACCGTCCGTATACACCGTACTACCGACACGGTGACCATCCCTAGTCGGACTGCTCAAGCCTCATTCAGACACGACATTTCTTCGTAGTGGATTTCAAGTTATTGCTATCATTGGACTGTCGTTTGACTTTCAAGGCCTTGTCTTTTACTGGCATGTCCGAGTCAATGACCGCGGCGTAGTCGTTCACGAGATCTAGAGCACAACCACTCATGTTCGACGCTTAGCAGGGGAATAGAAACGTTTATTCAATAATTTATTGATTGTGAGCAGGCTATATTACTAAGCCATGACGAGGATATGGCGTAGGATCACGTTACTAGGTTTGCGAACGTAGACCCACAGAGACCTTGACAAGCAAGCTAATGATTTATATTATTTTTGGTACCCCCTTGGGCTATCACAACAATAATCCGACTTTCTAACTCTCTAAGATCCTTGGCAACCAATCCGATGATAGTAAGTACTGAGCAGTCACTGGGAAGTTGAGCCTAAAAGTAAAATTTTGGGAGTACAATTCGGTGGTCAGAAAATGACATGTTTTGGAGGATCTAAAACCCATGCCACCCCGCCAGACACTGCTGCACCAGAAACTGGTACAGAAATGTCTCTGGCAAAGGGAAAAGGCAAAAATACGCAAGATAAATTGTACAAAGTTCAAGTTGCCCCCGTTTCTGCCCTCGAAGCTGCCGAAGGACGTACAAGGGTCTCTGAAGGTATCCAGACCGGTCTCAAAGCACGCCAACTCGCATCACAGACACACCTTACAGCACTGATTCTGTCACCCACTCAGAAACAAGCTCTCAATGTCTTGTACACGGGCAGCACGGCGATACAAGAACATCATTTTCATGCACCCGGCCCTGAAGCACATGCTTCTCAGGTTGAGGCCTTTGTGCTGATGGCGGTGCATGGATTGGATGTCGATTCGCGGGAGGAGCCGGGAAATAGATGGAGTGTGAGGGCAACCCAATTGTCCACTACGGCAGTTGGCCATGGGCAGACACGAAGATACTTGCTACAATGGTGTATAAGAGTGCCGATAAAGTACCTGGTGGTGGCTATCAAGACATGCCGAAGCCGAAGCAGTGGAAACATCGATGGCTATTGGAGAGAAAGGACTCAAGATCACTGTACCGACAGTTCAGCTGCATGAACGGTATAAAAACAACAGAAAAGGCGCACGTAAACATCGATGAATGATTGAATCCCGAGTCGCCCTAGTTCAATCAAACATTTGCCAGCGCTGTCTTCCATTACACAGCACGGGCGACGAAGGGAGAACGATTTGAGGTCTGCATTGTGACAAGACAGATGAAAGAGATGTCTTGGAGATATGGACATAACTCACAAATCTCGCTGGACGGAACGTTTGGGATATGCGACAAGAACATCGCGTAGCATTGGTGGTGGAACGAGAGAAAATATATAATTTAAATTACTAAGCCATGTTGACGATGATCGGCACGGAGTTCCTCTGGCCTTTCTCATGTTCTCAGCACCATCGGGGAATGCACATACCGCAGCTGGATATGACACAGAGATCATCGTAAAACTGTTGTTGAAGTGGAGGATCTGTTTGGAGGGTTTTCGGGGTGGTCAGAGGTTTTCCCTGCGGTTGCAATCACGGACACGGACTTGAAGGAAAGAGGCGCTTTACTTTCCGTGTTTCCAGCTGTTTTCCTTTTGATATGCCACGTGCACCTGCGACGATCGTGGAAAAATCACAGGAGCAAGCGCATAAAGGCAAATCACTGCGAATATCAGAAATCCGACTCAGATTCCAGACCTTGGAAGATCGACTCGTCAAATCAGTTTTGTACGAAGCAGCCCTACGATTAGTAGGTCTCACTGCTGTGATGTGCCGGTCTTTTGGACCAAAATTCGGTGCAGAAAAACTGGTACAGTTTTGTACAGGTCTTTACAGTGATCACCCGGTCCTTTTGTACAGGCAAATTTCTGATGGTTATTTAGGCTTCCCTCAATGAAATTTCATCCTATAAAGTATGCCATGGTTTTTAGCCTATGCTCAAGAGTATGCATTTTAATTTTCGGGTTATTCGGTGATGATTTGATGCTGTAGTGAATTTTTTTGTGGAAGGCTCATAATTTCCGGTTACTGGGACCTCTGTACACCGGTTTCCGTGCGCCAAATTTGGCCCACTGTTTCCCGATTTGGACACATTTCCCACGGTTTCGACGAGTGTTTCTGGTTCGTTTTGCCTATAGTATCACAACGACTGATCTCTGGCCCATAGTCCTGCAGGAGAAATTCATCGTTATAGCTATATAAACAATTTAGAACACTTCTATATGCATCCCAGTGCCTGTACTTTGTTCTAAACCTGTATTTGTGTTTTTGCCAAATTTCATATCCTTCACCTTTGATTTTTTTCCTCCCAAAAACCGCATAAGACCGAGCCTGTATACAGGACTCGGAATAAGGCATAGTAATTATTTATGTGTTGTAAATAAGGCTGGAAAACTGCCTGCCACAAAAGGCAAATTTTCAGCTCATATGACTAAGGAAAGTTGACCGCAAACCTGTCCCGAAAGTGAAGAAATGGCGGACAAAATCAGTTTCAGGTCGAGTTTCAGGTCAAATTTTAGTAGACCCCTTTTCCGGTATGTGCATGTCTCCACCAGTCCACTTTCGCCAAAAGCTCAGAACACTTTTTCTCAACTACCATCTCAGAGCTTACCATCATGCTCTCGTCTACTGGCACTCATGTGCCGACATACTATCGCTCGTCTTACAGGACTTGCTCTCCACCCCTTCCGCCCCAGCGTGCAAGTACCAGTACAACCTCCATTGAGACTGAGACGAAGACCATCAGGAAGGATCTTCAGACTCTCAAGCTCACACCAACACTCCTCCAACCTCTCGATAAGGATTCCTCCTCTGATGACAATCTGTTGCCCCCAGTGCTTCGCGCTGCTCCTAAACGCCTACGAAATTGGTTCAAGGACCTGAGCAAGCTTGATCCGGGTCAGATTTATAAGACAGAAGTCACAGATGAGGACAAATCATGGGTCGAGGGTCATCATGATGAAATAATGGAGGCCCTGCCTGCACGGTGTGTTATTATGAGCATCAGCTTTATCTGGAGTATTGACTGTGGCTTCTCAGAGTCGAAGTTTATAACGGAAATATAATTCTACAAATCCCAACACAGATCCACCAGTTTGCTGGACATGTCATCCAGGAAGCTATAAACTCCAGATATTCAGACACGCACTCTATCAAAATTAGGGAAACCGCTTCTGTCCCTCTTCTCGACGGATGTTGGAAGCAGCCAGATATCCAGATTTATGACAAAGGGCCTCCGGATGAAGGAGACGACGAGGCTGTGAAGAAGTCCTACTCATACCCGACCACGGTACTTGAGGTGGGATACTCGGAATCTGCTGCGGACTTGGACCTCGATATCGCCAGAGCACTTTGCTTGACAGAAGGAAAGCTGTTCCTAGGAATTTGTGCGAAAATAGGCAAATCCGAAGTCCCTGACTTAACATTGACCACCTTTGCGTACGTGCCAGGCGGTGTTAAACCGAGACATCAGGCTCAGAGGGAGGGTATCGAAGCCGGTCGAGTGTATGGTAAACTCGGTGATCGGTGGGTCCCAGTGTATTATGGGGAACATACAAGATACACCCTCTTCATGGCCATTGGGACCACGGATGTCGAGGAAGATGATGAAGTCGGCAGACCCATTTACTATTGCAAGCAACAAGAGACTCGTAAAGTAAGTTACATATCTTTGCCTGCATAAGTAAATTACTGATTTCTCCTAGATTAACATCAACTCCCATGGCTCTGATCAAGACTTAAACATTAAGGAAGGGTTTTTCAAACGGAAATGGGACGACTTTGAAGCCCCTGCTCTGACTATCTCGGCTACGAAACTGTGGGAAGCCCTGGTGGAAACCAAAGAAGATACAGTGGCACTCAAAGAAGATATGAAGCGTATCAAAGAAGATATGAAGCGTATCAAAGAAGCTGGTACCACTGGGACTCCCCGAGGAGAGGATTCGAAGAAACACGCATTAAGGGTCGCATTTTTGGAGTCTGGTTTGGAAGATGAATTGGGTCCTAGGAAAAAGAAAAAGTCAAAGCCAATTGGTACCAGCAATAGCGGAATGAAGAGGAGCAACAGTAGAGGGAAGTGAAATAGGCGAAGATCAGTGCGAGTCCGTGGCTGTGCCGTCGACTCGCCGATTTGCCGGCACCCGTGCTGTCGCAATCGGCGTTTCCCTCTGTATCTCATTTAGCAAGCGGTGAAGTCTTTCTTATGTGCAATGCATGGATGTTTATTTTTACATGTAGTAGATACTTTGTATATACAATCTGAGAACCATGCAAGGAGGACAACGCGGTAAGAATACTGAGTGTTAGGGAACTGATGAATGTCAATTTCGATGTACATAGTGAAGGACCGGTTGAAGGACTATGGTATCACTTGTGCGACAAAGCCAATATCGTGGGCAAATATTCTCAATCCCAAGGCCTACCAATAGCAAGGTTAGCACATTGAAAACCACGAAGAAAAAGCGTCTCACAGCAATCTCAAAAAGTCAAATTGGAATAGACGTTCAAGCGAAGATTGAATGAGATCTAACCAGTCAGGTGAGGGCCATCGCATATGCGTGGCAGTGCCGAGTCCTATATTGAGATGTCAACCATGTCGTAGGATCATAAGGAAAAGTACATTCCGAACATCCAAGGGGGAAAATGAGATTTAGAATTACAAAAATGGAAAAGTATGCTCAGAGGCGAATCCGGCGCCCGCTCAGATTCCTGTACCACCAATGACCCAAACGCCAAATACATCGATATGAGGGTCGACACAGAAGATAGAATAGTGTGATACTGACATATCGTCTTCTAAAGTCGATGTATTCCCTTACACACGAGCGGACAGTATTCAACGACGAATGGCAAGTACACATAAACCTAACTCCGATTCCAAAATTACTTCGCAAAGCATAGTTAAAACAGTACACTCGCAAGCCAATCGTAGGGGGCAGGCGAGATGAATTGAGATTTTTTAGTGAAACCACTACCATCACTGACATCGACCACGGCATCAGAAGAAACGCTGATGGGACTTCGCCAGAGGGGGCCGCCAGAGAAATTTCAACTGCGACGAATCTATCGAGTCGTCAAACCAATACGTCAGACCTCGCGCCAGAGTCGAGGATGAAATAAGCGCCCTGTTCAGCCAAGACGCACCTAAGACATCCACCTGGATGGCATCGCCTACATTGAGGAAAGCACTGACAAAATTTGTAGAGTACCAACATTAGCTCAGAATTCGGTGAGAAAGAGCAAAAGAAGCAGCGTCAGATGGATGATGGAGAGTGCCCGCTAGCTAGAAGAGAAACAGAGATGAGAATCAGTGAACCGATCAGGAAAAAGGAAAATGAGCCAGAAAGAATAATTGAAAGAGAAGGAATATTGCAGAGAGAAAAGAAAGACATTCAAGAATGCGGAGAAGTCGTAATGAGGGCAGTAAGGCAGAGTTGAAAAAATCGGCATCGAATACGATAAGCTCGGCAATCTTCGGAAAGATCGAATAGAATTTTCCCACGGGTCGCATTATAACCGAGTAATCCTATACATAGGACTCGAAACATTGCTTGTAAGTGATAGATGCCCCTTGCCGTCAACTGCAAAAATAAAAGCCTTCAATGAAAACGAAACTCGATAATAGAACTCACTGACTCCTTGCACGATCACCTTCAATTTAAAAAGGAATTGACTCGCTTGAGAAAGTTGATCCAACCAAAGACATGCGCTTTGAGTAGTCCGAAGATTCCGACAGGTGCGCCGTCTCTGAGGGCCTTTGGGGCGTTCTTCTCTCTAATCTTGAGGGACTCTACCATCTTATCCATCCACATCCCGCAATTATAATCATTTCCTACGGAGATTATTCCCGGCTTCTAATTGGACCAAAAGATCGAGACAAAGACCGCATGTATTTATATACGTCAATGCGGTCGGCGGGACGACTCCGGTTGATTTTTGAATTTTCGGACAATGAAGACGGTCATGCCACAACCTCCTTGGCTTCTCTCCATGACTGAAGCGGTTCCACCGCCGCCTTTATAACAACGGAGTCTCTGTCCTGCCAGAGGGTAGTATGGTGTCTTACGATGTTTGGACAGGAGATACTCGCACAACGACTGTCACCACCCTTTTCACCCGCGATTTCCGTCGATGTTCGCCACTGACTCCTCCCTCGCCTTTTTGTGGTCCTCGTGGGCAGTTTGGGTGTCTCGCTAATGTATTTTTAGTATATTCAATGACAAACCCCACAGGGCCAGGGGGTATACGACGACTGAGGAGAGACTTAACTGATTCTCCAGAAGAGTCAACATGTCTAGTCTGCAGAATCCGAAGCTGTAAACCAGACGCGTTCCGAACCGTGCGTGTTCGTCAACGACGCATCCGATAGGTCTTCCAACATTAACACGCATTACGCAGAATAGAATGTTAAGTTATTCCTTCTGTGTTCCATGAAAGTCCAGGTTAATGTTGCGAAAAGAGCTTACAGGTGACAGACAGTTATTCCCAAGAGGTCAATGTTCATGCCGCCATCCAAGTCGACAAGTATTAGGCATTGGAGGATGCTTTGGAAATTAGAGTAAGTTTAGAGATAAGCATAGTGCATATATCCACACCGAATACACTGCCGGGAAATAGAATGGCAGATGTTCATGAAGACTACCTGTTCTGCTGCAACAGCGAATCCGGCTAGGCCAGTGATGAGACGTATCGAATGTGTCGGTTGTTGCATATGTACATCTGACGTGGTCACGGGGGTGAACTGGAAAGGTAGTCGGAACAGGGACCAATGTGGCAGTGTTGTACGTGGATAATGGCTGCGTCATTGAGCAAAAATCAACTGGAGTCGTCCCGCCGACTGCAATACGTCTTTGGGAATATAAAACCGGTTCCAAAGATTTAATTAGCCAAGAGGGCCGATGCGAGCACGGCAGATACGAGTCCGGAATCCATGCACAACTTCCAGAAGTAACACCCTTAACTACCGCACCACTGGCCCTTGACATAATGAAACGTGTATTGCATCTGTATGTGAAAATATAACATTTCTGAAATAAATAAAAATTCGGGGAGGTCGGAGCCTTTTTCAGGGCGATGGAGGTGTCAGAGGGGGAAACGGACCTCACCACTGAATCCCCTGATGTCAAAAACGGGGGTGGTGGGATCTTGGTGGCCGTTGCTAAGCCGTAGGAATGGAGATGGGGCAGAAGGGGCGGGGATGGGAATTGGGTAGCGACCCATGACGACCAGAGCATCGGGGGGGGGCTCGGTGTACATCGGAGTCGTGTTTCTCAACCAAAAGAATGGGAGATACACAACTCTGGAATGGCTGGGTTGCTTGGGTCATGGGTGGACTGGGGCAGGCCGATGTTGGATATTGGTGGGGTAAGCGGCGGCGCTGGTGGCAATTGTCGTACAGTCACGATTCTTGAGAGGTTCATGATGCCCAGGGGTCCTCCTTCAATGTCTGGAAGGACGTGGCTGTCATGTCGTTGTTGGCCGTTGGCATCCTCATCTTCGTCCCGCCCTCTTCCTCGACATCGCCCGCCTTCCAGCGTCCTCCATCCACATCCTCTTTCTCCAGAATCCTTCCTCCAGATACTCTCAGAGCCCTGCATCAGAACACGACCGTCCCCACCGGCACCATCGTCACGTTGGTCGTCATCATCGTGGCTAGTTCCGTCTTCGATAGCTCCTACCGCGCCAAGATGGTGGCCGATGTCGACTGTCCGGACGGATTACACACTGTTGTGGTGTGCCAATGTCGTCTGTAGAGGCGATTCGCACCGATGTCAATGCGGGACGTTCTGAAGGGGATGGGGGATGGAGGTGAATTCGAGGGCATGATGTTGGTCTGCATGGGTCGTCATTGTCGTGAGACCTACTGGTGTCGTCGTAGCCGTGGTGGATGGAGAAACAGTAGTGCTGCCTCCACCAAGGGCTTATGTGGGCACTGGGGGCAGGATACATGCAATCCAGGGCTCTTGGGGCTGCCGGATGCGCAAAAAGTATCT
The DNA here is from genome assembly GCA_900157415.1 of Armillaria cepistipes. Lineage (NCBI taxonomy): Eukaryota > Fungi > Basidiomycota > Agaricomycetes > Agaricales > Physalacriaceae > Armillaria > Armillaria cepistipes. Next base: position 256,124 of record FTRY01000002.1, read on the forward strand.
AAAGATATCAGTAAGGACCTAAATAATAAATACATACCTTTTCATGCCCACGAGAGGGCTGTTCAGCGAGCAGACACATGATTTGGCGTGGTAATGGTTGACGTCGAAGGCGGAAGTGAAGCTGTTGCCATAAAAGGCCAATGTTTGTCCTTGTTGAATTCTAAGGTATAACTTAAGAATGCTCAGGGTCCTACCCACGAAATCGCTCAGAAAAGGACGAATCCTTGTTACCTCGGACTCGTAACAGAAAGATCGGGACAAAAACTGATTGTTTTTGGTAATGTGTTTGGGAATAAAAACTTTTAAACTAAAGACTTGTACAAAACTGTACCGGTTTTTCTGCACCGAATTTTCCAAGGGGATAGTAAAAGTTAAGAAAATCATATCGGGTCGATATTATTTTTAAGCCCTCTCCTGACCGACCGACCGACCGCGTGGGAATAACATACCTTTAAAGGCCTTATCATGTGACTATATGACGCACAAGATCCCCGGTCCGTTGTCTTCCGCTGTCTTTCCGTGCGCCGCCATGACCTTACAGGCTATGATTCTAACAGCGACTCCACTCCCTACTGTACATGACACTTTAGTTTGATCCTCATCTTCCTAGGCCAACACACTGCATGAGATAAGTACTAGGTTCAAGCAAGGTAATAAACCAAATTCAAATTACTTAATTGAAAGTTCACATTTCTTTGCTTTGGGATGCCTCTCTCAGGCTCTGAAGCTTTTCTTGGTCATTTTGGCATTTAAATTGGCCCTTATAACTGAGTATGGGGTGCACAGGTGCTAATTTACTAGGACCGGCAAAATTATTTTTAGTGACCTTTTCGACTGACCGACCGACCAACCCGATGTGCCGGGCTGACGGCCCGCAACCCCCTTGGAATTTTCCAAAAGACCGGCACATCACAGCAGTGTCCTCTGGGACCATGACCTTCATGAAATACACGAAACTTCAAGTTCAGCGGAATCTGAGGCCGAACTTTGTGGTGATAAATTTGACTTTGTATGTTTTCTTGAATCTTTATTAGAGCGCTTCTTAAGTTTGCATTCAATAAGCAAAGCCCTGCCCGGGTTATCTCTGAACTAAAGACGACGGCCCCAAAATTGGCAGATTTGTCATCTTATCTCAAGGGAGTAACCGAGCCCATGTCTTTGGAGTTCGACAATGCCACCAAGATTTATGCACAGGTTCAGGGCTTAGCAAGATGAACTGTGCCGCGTATTATCGCTGTCCGGCACTTCATATATCAAACCCATCAGTGATTCCGATGTCATCGACGAATCAGATGTGAAGTTGGGAAGACGAAAGCGGAGAAATGATGGAACCACTGCTGTACTTTTGCCGCCATCCCCCGAAAGAAAGCAGGATCGAAAGGATTCATGGTCTATACATTAGTCCGGTGTATGACAAGTACCTATATGTGGGAACCGAGGTCAATAAGAGCATTTAAATTGCGACGAGAATAAGGAGAAAGGGGATCATCGACAGCGCCACACCAAAATAAATGTGGTAGAGAAAAGGGAACGGAAGGAGAAATGGCAGCAACGGGTGGGGCACTCACAAATCTAGAGTCGTTCGAGTCCAATGGAGCTTCGTTGAGCTAGAACCACGTGTCTAGCGTTGATTGTATAGGGTCGTTCGTTGGTAGGCAGGCAGGCGTTGGTGCCGGAGCGGCAGTGGGATATGTAGGAGGGACAAGTGAACATCATCATCAGATCCAAAATGATGCAATTGTCTACCATGATGGTCCCTCCGCCACCATCGTGATGATCCATCTCAATATTGCTGTGAGTTCCATTGGCAGATATGCTGCCGATCGTCCCAAGTTGCAAGCTCTATGCAAGGGTATGATGGATTGTAAGACAATGTTAGTCGCTCTCTGTACTTCCTTGTTTTGAATGCTAACGACGATTCTATCAGTGGTCATTAGTCAATTCCTTCTCACTGAGCGAGACCATGGTTTAGTCGCGACCAATGTCGAGACCACCGCTGCTCTCCAGTCCGGCAGGACTTTCATCCTCAACTCTCCCAACCAGGCTGCTTCCAAGTATATGCCTCCGACTGTCCCAGTTCTCGGTAAACCTTGTTACACTGTCGTCTGGTTCCAACTCCTCGTCGATGACAAGAAGCGTAGTATCCGGCCTTTTGTAGTCCAGCTCAATATTAGTATTCACATGTGCAAGGGTGTCACTGCTAAGAAGTCGATCTCAAATGAAAAGTTTTCCATAGCTAATGACCGATTAATCACAGACTGATTTCTACCCGACATGGTGCAACCCTGGTGAACCACGCCATCATCCACTTCACTCAGGTCCGTCTCCCTGAGTAGTCCCTCCTTGGACCTGTTGGTGAAAAGCCCTCGATGCACGATGACTTCCTCGTTGCCATCTGGCGTATCTCGGTCGGTACTCTCACTCTGGCTTCACCTGCCCTCCAGGCTATGTACCCAGCATATCCTCATCTTCACCACGGTCGCACAGATGTACTGATCCGATCTTAGGTTGAGATGAGGGGCATTGCCATTGCTAAGGGTGACATCCTTATTTTTGCTATTCGTTGGTGTTCTTTCTTCGTTTCGTCCTGTTTTCGACTATTTGACAGGTCTCGCTTCGGAGTTCCTGCAGGAACATACTCTGTCCCGTCCCATCTGTATCCCAGTCTCCTTGTCCAACGTAAGTCCAGTCTAGTGTTGCTACGCTGTCACATAAGAGTCGGCTAATCAATGTTATGAACAGACAAAAAGGAAGTGCGCAAAGAAGCCTGGGCTCTCGCAAAGAAATAAGGACCTCGGTCAAAACAATACACAGACTACATCCTTCCTTGCTTCAAAGACCTCGTCGAAGCCATCGGCTACCGGATGGCGCACAAAAGTACCTTGGTCGAAGGTATTCTTGCTGTTCTGGCAGATATCTATGAGGTGTGTGCCATTCGACGTTGGTTGACACAGCTGGGCAGCGACTATTTTGGACCAGTCAAAATAGAATCAAAGTGTGAAATGTCGGATTTTGCCTGAGTATGCAAACTCCAAAATTCATGGTTCTGGCACCATTGTGCATGCGGAAGCACTGCTGTTGGACTCATACTCTATGATTAGCAAGAGAATTTTCTGGCTGTGTGTTGCGTGGTATACTGTATGATTTCGACCGTAGCTTCACAGGCCGTTACGTATTATGGTTTATAGCCGTGGGACCATAGCTTCACAGGGTCAGGTTACGCGTTATGGTTTATGAATTTAGCTTCATTTACAATTCTACCACCTCGGCGAATTCGTATCAGGATTTAGATTAGATTGTAGTCTTGACAATCAGAATCGCTTGCAATGGAAAATTCTTCTGCTTTCCGAACAAGCAATGCATGCATCCCCACTGAGCCATCGGTCAGCAGGTTTGGTAGAATACGGAAGCCCTCAAAGTGGCTTGAGGCTTTAAAGGTATGGGAGAAGTAGATCCTTCATCGTATTACTTGTATATACATCCTGTATCAGAAGAACATATGTAGGAGGCGAGATTTTCAGATTTTCGCAAGGAAATTGGGCTAATTGGTCATCAAGATATGACAGCTTCACAAGGCCCTGTTACGCGTTACGAATTACTGATAGCTTCACTTCACGGGGTCCCGTTACGCGTTATGTGAATTAACGGTCGAAATCGTACAGTATCTACACCAATTATGTGATGTTACACACTGAGATATGAGAAAGATGATCACTGCCAGAGCGACATTTGCTTTTTACACAACAAGGAGGATGCAGATTCCCATCACAAATAATGTTAAGGTTAAACTCAAGGGGCGGCAGTGGACAAAGTTCCGGACACAGTGCCACATTAAGTAGGTAGGTAGGTATGTTGCAATGGGGTAAATTTAAATATTCTTACCTAGGTAGGGGAGGTAGGTTGAGAATCGAGATCCCGAACTTTTGTACTCTACTTCTGGCAATATGATCTTGAGTAAACATTTTTTGTGCACCTGCTCCATTGTGCATCTCAGTTTCTTCAATTATACCTCTCCCTACACCACTGTCGCTCGTTATATCCAGTGTATTTGGCCGGTATAAATCTAAGATATCTTCTTTCTATCTACATGCACCCTCTAAGGCCTGATGTACAAGTATACACTGGTGGCACAGGCACTAACCGGTGCCACACCGCCAAATTTGGGGGGTAGGGGTAGGTAGGTATTGGTCAAAAGCGATATTTTCAACATTTATTTGAGGGGTAGGTGGGGTGGTCCCCCGAAATTCGGGACTACGGGGTTTATAGGCACTGTGTCGCCGATTTTTCCTACCGCTGCCCCTTGGTTAAACTCAACTTATAGTCCTATGGTGCCCTCAAGAAAAGCCTGAAATATGGGCAGCTGCACCAGCTCTTTAGTCAGAGACAATTTGACAAAAAAAAAACAACAATTTCTGACCCCATGGATGAAATAAAGTCCCTGAACATTTGGAAATGCATGACGAGAACCAAAGGTCTTGCAAGCGCGACTGCAAAGAGCTTGAAAGAGCGCCTTGAAGCTCACTCAGAGAATTAATTAATTCAAACTCCGACTTCCGAATTAGTCTAGGACTTGTTTGTGCATGATTAGGTCCCAGTTAGGTTCGGTTTGGCCTACACCCATGCCCAGATGTTAGATTAGGTATGTGACTGTGACCGCACACTCCTTTCCCATTGCCACGCATTTTTTCCTCTTTTTTCCCTGCGTTTCCTGACCATGGTCTCACTCTTTATGCGTTCCTCAATGTCATGGTGTAGGGCTCGCGTATTGGGGAATTGTGCTCTTCGGTTATGACACGTGCGTGTGTATTCTAAATCGCCTTTCGAGCTGCGGTGTTTGACTTTCAGTGGTGTCGGTGGTGTTGTCAATCACCCGTACTTCCAGCAGTTTCAACAACTCATCAGAATGTACAATGCGGGGAAGCCCATAAAGTAAACAACACCTCATACAATGTTGTGTCTGCTCTCCAGGCTGGAGTTTTCTTTGGTGCCCTGGGTAGCTTCTAATATCTCTCTGAGTCCTTGTCTAACGCTTCTTCTATCCTGATAAGTCTATTCGGTATCAGCCAATCTCGGAAGAAAAGTCATTCAGTTTACTCATGCGTTCTCTCTCTTCAATCGGTATAGTACATCAGTTTCTTGTTCCATCGTTAAATATGGCGATCTAATTCTGAAGACCATAGGTGAATCCCCTTCTAATGCTCTTACCCACATCTACCCTGGGCGAGTTATCTCTGGTGTTGGAATAGGTGGTATCTTGGCTGTAGCTCCAGCTCATTTCGAGTGTCCGCCCCAAAATGTTCGAGGACGGATTGGATGTTCCTAATTATCGGGTCGACTGAACTCTGGGGTCATGCTGCCCTATTTCATTAATTGTACGTGCATTCAAGTTATCACCACTCGCTGTTACTGATAACGATTAACCCCAAGATGGTATTGGTGTTTGCATGGATCTTCGCCTTCAGCGCGTGCCAGTTGGTATCATGATCTTTGGATTGTTGACCATCAAAATGTGCGCGTTCACACACTTGTACTTAGATGTAGAACTAAAGAAAGAGTAGGAATCACCTATTGGCTTGTGTCAGTTGGTCGCAAATATGGTGGCGCGATTTGTAAGCGCATTCGCCTTCCTCCTACAGCCATGGCCGGGCCGAAATGGTGCGGTCCCCATTTTCATCGCTTTATATATAAATGAACGGCATTCTTACGGTTTCAGCTCTGCACTACTATGCGCCCTAGATACATCGGGTATACCGGTACAAAAAACTCACTTTCCAGCATGTGGAATCTACGGTGTTGTCAAATTGATATCTACGTCGTTGTTCGTTTTCTTTGGAGTTCAGTGGCTTGAACGAAAGATTGTTAACCATCTCTACGTTTGAAATGGGCATCTTGTTCTATATCGCTGGAGCACTTCCACAGACACCTGCCACCTGCAACTATCTCCAATGATACGTCGGTAGTATCTGCCGAACCAACCAGCTAAGTTCTGGCAGCCATGCTGTACATGTACTTCTGCTTCGATAACATGGAAACCACTACGGTGTGTTTACGTATCAGGTATCTTTCCGACAAAATTATGGCATTATGGTTTAGCTCGCCACTACTTTCCAGTGGTTGTGGAGTGGGTATTCGGCATCACCTATCTGTCAACACTTTCTACTAATCAGATAACAGATTTCGTCGTGGCCAGACCATTCCGGTAATGGTCAACAATCTGGGCTGGAAGATTTTCGTTCCACACCGGCATAGGTTGTATCCTCACTCCTTCCATGGCCGCCATTTTCTGTGATGCAGCCATTGTGGTCACTTACGACGTATCAATATTTGTTGTGTTACGTGTCCATCTGTTGTTCAGAAATATCGGAAACACCGACATGTTGCACCATCTGCCCACATATTTCCTTGTGGAGCCTGTTGTAGGTATAATTTACCACGTAAGTTCGTGTTTGTATGGCTCATTATCGCCTCCTGCTGACTATTTATTGGCAAAGGCAGTTGTATCAATCCCCCGGCCAAACTCCTAAGAGTTATGAAGCGGCGAGCTGGGACGATCATACCAGGAGAATTCTAGCTGGTGAAGGAGCAAGACAATGAGAATATGGACCAGGATACAGATGAGACAGGCTTACCCCTCGACCTTTATGTCCGTTGCCAATGCTCCTTCTATCGCATCGCTTCCCAGGTCATCCGTAATAATACCTCGGAACTTGTGATCACTTCATCGAGGACAGAAAGACACACCCTCTTCCAGGATGATTGGGAGAACATAGCATCGCTGCCGCTGTAGAGACAATGTAGGCGCTCTCTTTGTCCGTCTGGCAATGCTAACCTTTTTTGATCGAAGAACTCTCGAGAACAAAGCCACGGAGATTGGATAATCCTGATTTACGCCCCAGTGGCACGAGTTTCCGAACGAAAATAGGATGCAACTGTAACGTGTTGGTCTTCATACCGTGTTTGAGAAAGAGCGCCGATTGACATTCTAGTTCAGGAAACAAATCGTTGAGTCCCTTGGATTCGGGTGGGATAAACGTCAAAACGACATGTTTCTCCAATCCCTTCCCTAGATTCTTCTCCTAGAGGGCGATTAGCTCGTGCAAAGTCGTCAAGAGGTTAGGTCGAGGTTGGGGCTTGACTGGCCGATTTTAAGCGGGTCTATTGTGGGTATATTCACCTCTATAGCATAGGGGCTCATATCACACTGTCATAGCGAGTGCTTTCAAAGATTACGCACCGGTCAATGCCTTATGAGTGAAGGTTGATAGTGCTAGAGGGATGTATCAAAATGTCTTTGGCTCAGCGTTCTGATCAAAGGGAGAACATCTGTTTTCTGTGTTGTTGTATCCTCAACGTCGCCAACAGTCCCCCGCAACGGGTTGCCCGACCCCGTCCAGATGACCTTAGATAGTTTGCCTGGCATGTTCTCGACTGACTTGGGACTAACACGAACAACGGCCTCCACCGGCGAGTCTTTTTCACATCAGGATCATGTACAGAATTGACGCCACTTAAAGCTCTGATTGAATTTGCGTACTTAGCACAGTGCCGCTATGGTCCAGTCCATACTCTGCAGTATTTCAGGCATTTGTCTGCAGCTGTTAGCGAAATGCAGAATTTCCAAACATGCCCGCAATCGCTTGGGCCGTGTAACTGTCTCATGTAAGGATCACGCAAAAGGACGTAGACGACAGTACGGAAATACTGGATTTCGGCTCCGACAACCTTTGACGGGTGGAATACTCTGAAAATGACATTGACGAATAGTTCATCGAGAATGCCTGGAACATGCGCGTCAAGGAGTCGTTCTGGATGAAGACTGGTGGTAGCGAATTCCAGAGAGATGCTACCGATGCTCTGAAAGCTCTAGCCAAAAAGAGACGGAGCGCGTATCTTCGAAAGCGTTGGGAGGCTTCAAAGGGCAGTTTGATGACTCCTGACCGCGCATATCAGACTCTGGAAGTCCCTCAAGAAGATGGTTCGATGGTGATTACTGTCATCAATTTGCGGGTATGTGTTTAACTTCCTCAATCCTATATTGGCATTTGAACGTTATCCATAGCTCGAAGAGCAGCCTTCGTAACTCGGAAAGATTAAGATGCGTGAAGCGTGAAACGTTGTTGGTCATTGCTGAGCCCTGGGATAGTGAATGGCTGCGCAAGTTCATGGCATGGGGATCTCATCGTAGGTCATCTGTTTACTCATGAGCATCATGTATTGAGTATGATTTAGGCGGCAAGATTACTGCGCCAACTCACTCTGACTGGCCAAGGGGTCTCAATCAACTCGGCAACACATGTATCTGAACTCATTGTTACAGATACCTCACCTCCTCCATCCCTGGTTGTCTGTGTTCACGAACTTGCCCTCCAGTATTTTATACTATCAAGAACCTTAGAGAAGCAGTTTCGGCAGGGAAAAAAGGTTTGGACGATGATGAAAAACTGAGCGACGATGACCTGAAACGAAATAGGGTTGGTGGATGCTTGGTGACCCGGCGTGAAATTGTGAGGTCAAAGAAATGTGAGCCGCCTCCGGTGTGATATCTATCAGTGTCTTCTTGTTGACGAAGCCTGCAGTTGTCAGTCAACTAGCCGACCTATTCTGGAACATGAAATATGCTGACAGCCGTGCTGTGACTCCCACCATCGAGTTAGCTGAACTTGCTCTGGTGACATCCATAGTTGGAGGATGAAATAGACAGAGGTGGGACGGATTGTTCCAATGATACGGATGCCACCCTGGCCGATGATGTCCTGTTCGGTATCCCACTGAACCTCCATCGTCGCCCAAGTCTCCCTCACGTTCTCCTGGCTCCATTTTAGGGAAGCGCACACGCGATATTCCTCGACGACCCAGCGGAATGGAAGTTGATACTCCATCATATTCCCAAGAGAGGACCGCTCCTCAGGTATCAAAGGCGGAGGGCTATCATAATCGGACAATCTAGGCGAAGGCCCTCTAATTTACCTCGAAGGTTCAACATTAGGTTCCAAAGATGAGGATGTTGAGATGCAAGCTTTCTGTAGCTCGAACAGGCCTCCTCCCTCTCCTCGAATCGCCCAGTTCCGACATGATGTTCGGTAAATATGTATCCTATTTCATTCATTCGTGTTCTCATCGACTGTAGGAGACAGCACAATGTTGCGGAGTACATAGACAGATTTGGTGAAGTTCGGTTCGATGATCGGGTCCCAGAGCGACTAGTGAGGTGAAATGGTAAGTAGATTTTCTCTTCATGACCTAGGTCGAATTCCAACCAGACGCACAACAAAGAAATTTTGCTCTCACATCTTCCTGTCACGTCGCGTACAATGTCGACATCTACGATGATCTTGGTGGATACTTTCCTCTGACGAATCAAGAACTGATCGTCCATTTGTTATTTCGTTTACTGAATGCTACGTTCCCGAGTTACCGACTGGCGTCTCGTCGGGTCGGTATACCATATCTGGTGCAGGGCGAGTCTTCCTAACAAGGTAATGTGCCGACTGCGTTGACACTGTTTGAGACAATGGCGAAGATACAACGGTCAAAACAATCTCAGGAGTTTTAGGAAAAGTCAGAACACATATTGATTCATAGCTGTAGCATGTAAGTGACCCTTTTTATGGTATGTTCTCCATCTCAAGTTATTTTCAATCCTGCTTGTCCATTGCCCTTCAAACATGCCGATTACTCCATAATGGTCGCAAGGGACGGTGTGATGGAAGCACGGCGACGTCTCCGAGAGATGGTACGATTCCTGGTGTTTGGGGCTGGCGTATTGGCGTTCAGGACAGGATTCATGGACCCAAGATTGATATTCACTGGAACTGGGGCTGAGAGCGAGCGAAAAGTGAGAACGGGTAAGAGAGTTAGGAAGTAATCACTCACCTGTAGCGTACGTTCCTCCGCCGACACCAAAAAATTTCTCGACCCCATCCCACAGCTTTCTAAACGTCTGGTGAGTCTTGCCAATCACCCTCGTACCCATTTGACATCACCTCACCTCAGGAATTCGGACACCTTTAACATACTTAGCTGGATCTGTTGTCGACCGTCAGTCCCTCCTCATTTCAGCAAGAAAAAATCATACCAGTAGAGACGACGTCGATTGCTTGGTCCGTGCGTGATGACTGTGAGGTGTGCAGACTGATTGTGACTGCGTGACGACTCCGCGTGCTGTATTGAAGCTCGAACTCTGTACATAGCACGTCGATTCGATTTCCTCTATATACCTACATGCTATCTACTACAATGGTTAAAAAATCGTATTTCTCTATCAATGTCATCACTGACACGTATCCCAAGATGAGCGGCAGAGGGACGGCAGAGAGGCGGCAAGTGACGGCAAGTGAGCGGCACGTTACCGAAAGGTGAACCAACGTCAACAGCAGGCCAACGGCAGCACCATTGCGGGTGATCGGCAGGCAAGTTTCAGCACCTCTGAAACTCGGAATTTTGGCATTGATTTTGCAATGATGGAAATTGTTCTTGATATTTAAAATATATACAGAAACTTTTAAGTTCCAACGCTGCATTAAGATTGGCCGAATTTAGGGTATTTACCGTCCTGAAAGTAGTCTCTCGTAGACAGACAACAATACAGACCTATTGATGGAAGAGAGGGACGGTCTGTATATAGTCTGTTGCTTAATCGGGCCATCTGCCTTGCAACCCAGATATTACTAATTTGATGGGAAGCCGGCAGCGCGTAACCGATTTATTAACGGTCTTGGGACGCGTTTGAAAGCTATACAATGCTATAAACTTACGATATAGCGTCTCTTATAACATAAAATGAATTTATTATCAAGGAAAAGGTGGTACATGCATTATTTTCTGTCCAGACGCGATGACCGGCTTGGAATCGGCACTCTAAACTTGCCGCCGGTATCCTCAAATGCGAATCGGTTTGGCGCAGTGCCGATGGACGGCAATCAAATTATGTCATGCTTTGTAATAACACGGTTGCAAAGTAAAACCCCCCGCGTTAAACAATAGACTATCCTGAAAGCGACTTCAGAAACTTGGTATTGCAATTTTTAGTTTTACATCTGCCCAAACCTAGCTGAAATATTACTTTAAATGAGACTGTGACCCCGAGTAGGGATCATAATCATATTCTCACGGCCCATCCAGCTCGACGTGCTATCTTGTGAATGAATCATTTACATTCGTGTTCTGATGTGGGATCAGCGGCGGAATGTTTCTTTTCCTCTACAATAATAATGCTTTATGATCCCTACTAAGGGTCACACTCAATTTGTGGCAGCGCGCCACTTGCAAACTAAACAAGGGAATGATTTACCGTCCCGAGGGCAACCCGACAGGGAGTAGACTGGTTCTACGTACAAACCGGTTTGCCACGCTAGGCGCCGTATGTCACCTGAGGTTAATATAGCGTGTGTACTTTTGGACTTACGTTAAGCAAACGCGGGCCGAGCAGTCTGTATTTTTTTTCTCTTAACCTTTATCATGGAAAATTCCCAAGGATTATCTAACGGGATCGGTGTTTGGACACAAGATCGACGGGGATCTCGACTACTCAGCATCTTCCATGGCTTCCAGCAGACGGCTTTGACTTCAGAGCGATAGGAAAGGCTGAGTCATCTAACGTCAAATGGAATCAAGCTGTCGCAACACTACGATCCATGTCGCAGCCCGACGAGGCGAGCATAAGAACCGCACTTGGCGTCCCATGTGCGATGGTAAATAGCGCTCGGTGAGAATTACATTTTGGACAGAAATCATTAGTTAATAAACGGTCCGTAGGATATGAATGCATTGGGAGAGGTACGATGGCCAGGCCTTCCCCGTAACTTCCTGGCCATTTCCTGCCGGCTGGCGTCCCTACCACCGTGGTGCGTCGATCGCACTACAAAATTCCTCTTGAAGACATGCCGGGACTATCACGACCTGATTGAGACTGCGGAGAAGCGGGTATACTGTGGTTGCCATTGCGGTCGTTGTCACGGTGATAGGTGTTATGAACAGCTCAAAAGCGTTCGTGTTTAGAACATATTCGAGATGGCCTTTACAGCGTCCTTTCTGTTCTTGTTTTTGTACCTGTTCCCAAGCATGGGAAATGTCAAAGTTCCGCGATGGAACCCGCCTCATCTGGATGGATTATCCTTAGGAGCTTTGATGTACAGACACTGATTGTCGCTAAACTGAACGAAACCTGAACACAAGTCTTAGGTAATGTTATAACAGCCGTCTTTGCGTACCACCTAGTAGGTATCAGAGATGGCGCGCCTGGCCCGTTTTGTCAGTCAAAACTAGCATAGCAGGCAACTAATCCCACTCGCGGATATTTCCAGCAGGCAATCGTCTGTATGCTTACGTCTTGGGTTGTCACGGTGGACACTTGAGTAGCAGCGGGAGCGGCGAGGGCTACCGAAGCTTGAGCTCGAACTTGAACCTCCTTATCTTTGCCTGGAGGTGCTGGGGGTGGACCCTTGTCGATATCAGAAGGGCTGTGCGTGATCGTGTTCCAAGGTTGGTCGTGGTATTCCTCCCAGCGCGCTTTATATTCTGTAATTATTTTTGTGTGAGTGAGGGTATTTGGTTCTGGTATTATCTGGTGATGACTTATTTCGGTATTCCATGTTTCGACGTCTTGACTGCCAACTGTAATCCACACATCAAAGGTATTCGGTGCGCATGGGTCTATAACTTACTGGCATAGTTTTGGAGGACTATCTGAGGGAGACCAGCACCAAACACCTTCGAGAGATCGACTATAACATTCGTGAGAACCTGAGCAACACCTGAATGCAGCGACATACCTTCGTATCCACAAAAGTCTGAGGCGCAAAGCGCCATTTATCCGTCTTCGCCTCGGCGTAGATTCATCTGAACAAGTGCCGATGAGGGATCTTGCAATGGACAGAGGCAGTTGGGCGCAGCGACGTCCCACTCTAGCATATGCTGCATGAGCTTTTCAACGATGACAGGAACAAATACTCCGTTCTCCTGTGTCCAGGCGGGACTGCTCGGTACGTCTGTCTCAAAAAAATTCACCTTGGAAAGAGTATAGATACTCGCTAAGGCCAGATGTACATCATAGTGCCCGCGATGGTGACTAAATGTCGGATGGCCCGGTTCGTGACGAAATCCAGAGATCTCTCGACTTCGTAAAGGCATCTATCAAAAGCCATTGCAGTGTCGGGGGATGGTGGAGGTGTGAAATGGTCGTTTGTCTTCGAAATAGACCTCGATGGAGACATCGTGAGATGAGTTTCGAGTTTGACGCAATGTAGACGAGATATAATTCGAGGTGGAGACGGGGAAGATAGATTTCTGGTACGAAGTTCGCGGCCCATGTCTTTTACAATGATGCCTCTCTATAGTTACCAGGAAACCGAATTCCTTCTTTCCGAGGGGATAGCATCTCGGACGCCTGATGCTCAAATGGCATCGCATTTAGGATTAGCATTAGCGGTATGTTTTCCACAACGTTAAAGTGCATTGAAGTGTTGTGCTCGGTATTAAATCTCATTGAAACCGACCTCATGCCCGGTGAATTACTCTATTACTCTAACGCAAGGGTTATACTCGTTGGACCAATGGACCGAATATGAACCGTGTCCCAAAATGTAATTCAAAGCTGCTACCTGACATTGGACCGATTTGCCCGACCGCCGTTGGAGACGAAGGCGGTTTTAGGCGGACATCGCTCAAGTACTCGAAAACTTGGGAATATTCTTTGTTAGTACTGTCGTTTCGGAATAGATTTACTTGAGATTTAACTTTCAATTTAGGTTCTACAATCTGCACGAAGACGTGAAACCCCCAATAGTCTTGGATCATTTGTTCCAGATGATCTAACTTCGCGTACACCTTCGTCTGTCCATTAGGAGGCGTGCCTGCATCAATCTACCGATGTTTAAGACTCATGATGTAAAGAAAAAAGCTCCTGAACAAAAATCACCGTGAGCAGAGGTACTTGATTGAGATTTAAGCAATACGCACAATTTTCCGTTGTTTCTTGTCTAAGTTGTGGCGAGTTGGGTCTGATCCCAGTACCCCATCTATCAAACCACCTAGAGTAAACGCGCTCCAAATACAGCAGAACGCGGCTGCTCTGGACAAATTTCTCGTACTGGACCGCGTAGTGGAACGGTACAATGACTGGGAGCACGCCAAGGAGAGGTCTGCCGAAGGTAATACGAGTGAGGACACAGTAAGGGGGAATATCGTACTTATCGGGCGTATTGGCGTCGAGAGAATTTAACGACATCAGTGTCTCAGGTGAAGGGACTCTGAAGTATCTCGCATGGATCAGCTTGTTCAAAAATAGATAAGGCGATCGCCCAAAGTCGTTGACATTCTCATTGTCTCAAATGTTCGCGGGATTAATGAACTTTTAATAATGGAGCAATTGACTTTTTTTCGTAACGTCTGCTACAGCCTGTAATTAATCGGAATCGAAAATGATAATGGTATCTGTAGTTAACGGGGTGCTTGTAAAGATATCAGGAATGTAAGAGGCCTGGTTCGCGCCTTTGCCCTTCTTTTTGATTGGATCCCTTCTTCGCAGTCTTGCGACTAATTGGCTTCGGAAGCGCAAAACAAGCACGCTTACCGTGGGAGAGTTTGTTAAATACTTTCCTACACTCGAAGCAGTGAACCGTCGTTTGCCTGTACTCTGCGAGAGTGATGCCTTCTCCCGACGCGTAATGACCTTGAAGAGCTCGAATGGTTTTAACAGGGAGTGCTAAGGTACCGCGGAAGAACTCTTTCATGATGGACGTGCCGCGTAAGGATACTGTAATGTGATCATGAGTTAAGAAATGTAAAAAAGTGGGTACCGGCAACTCCCTGCTAAATTCGAGCTCCGAGCAGTACCGAAAATGGACCTGGAATAGCCAGGTTTTATGGATGCACCTGCTGTGGGTCTAAGGAGCGAGATTCAGCAATACTTTTGCTGGAACAATTTACTCAGAATATAATTTTACATGTTTTCTTCAGGGCAGAATTTTCATTTTACCTCATTTCACTTGATTTCTGCATAACATCTCATACTTGCACAGTATATTTTCAACTTTTGCCTTGAAGAAAACATGTATTATGGTTAGAAAGGGATCCTGATGAATTTCTGGAGGATTTGGCCATCTGTGGAAGCCTATAGAAGGTGCATAAGTGTACACTATAAATAAGTACAAATAGTCGCGTCGCGCCAATTTTGTCACAGCTGACGGTGATTGATTGATCCCAAAGACACTATTTTAGGCATAAATGAATGTAAATTGTTATACAGACACTTTGGGATAGTCCGCACAAACAGACATGACAAAATATACAGTACCCTATCTCTCTCTGCTATGGCAGAGAGAGACTTGAGCTACAAGCAAGCTATATATATATTAACAATAATAAATGATTATTACATGATCGCTACTCTGTAGAACACTATTTAGCATAGAACAATGGGTCATATACTTTACAGGTCCTCCAAAGGACCTGCGGAAGGTCATAGACGAATATGGAAGTGATTTGCCGCCGGAAGGCCTAAAAAGACGCTTACTCAGCTCACGGTCCAGAACCGGGGGTTGCCGGTGCACAAAAAAAGGGAAAGATACTCTTTGAGCATGACATCCTGGGCTATTGCGTTGGCGATTAGCTGGTATTCAAGGTAGGAAGATGAATGAAGCTCACAGACAGCTTTTTTCGAAGACAGAACTCCCCAGTGAGGAGGAGAGAAGTTTTCGATGTCAGTTTCGGTTAGAGGCTTCATATGTCTGCGACTTTTTTTGCGTGATCCATCTAAACGGCGATGAGAAGGACAACTACCGTATAACGAAGGTCTCACCGTAGGATTCTAGCTCAGGCTTGCGCTTGGAGGTACCCAAAGACCATACAATCTCGTCCAGTGCGTGCAACAAGCTTGAACTAGATAACGACAAAATGGGAGAGGGGGTAGACTGGATCGAGGAGCCTTTCTGGTTAGAACTTGTGGAAGTGATGGTCGGCTCTGAATGGGGATAATGTGAGCACCATGTCGGACAAAGCGGAGGATAAAACATACGGGTTACCATAGTCAGCGGATTGAACGCGGCAAGGGTGTTTCCGAGAGCACCATTGCTAGTAAGCTCCTCGATGGGAACTGCCAATTCTGAGCATCTGAAGTTCAAATTCAATAAAGGCAGACGCTCACTAAAGAATTTGCATCCAAAGATGCCTAGGCTGGGCTGTGCGGTGCTGCAGCGTAGAACGAGTTTGCCAGGGTTTCCATGTTCGGCGTTCGCAGCAGGTCCCATGGTAAAAAGGACGGTCTCGCGATACTCGCGAGCAAAAGCCTCCGGGCACCCCCAGGAGGGAAAGACGAAGGTCGAGGTCGAATTCTGGTCTCATGGAAGTAAGACATATGTATCCGTGATGGATTAAGAAGTACTTACACGCAATGCAGCCAATCCATTCGCGTGAACAGGCCTCCAGACTTCGTTTGCGTCCTGATATCCTGGGCTGTGATGACAAAACCATAGGTAAGTGCAATACAACAGGAATAGAAAATATAAACTTACTATATCGAAGACTATAACAGTTCGAGACACGGGGTCAAAGGAGACGACCATATTAGTGTGTCGATAGTGGTACTGTTGGAGGTTTCGGGCTCGGGTGAATACTGCCTCGGGATCGTCATTCCCAGACAGCGAGAGTTGGTGAGGAACTTGAATTCTCGAAAGTGCTGAGTTCGGGGTGTGCGGACTCATGGTGAAGGAGACGATGAGGAAAGGGCGTCCGGGAGTTTTTGCTATAGTAGGGTTTTATAGCAGGCAACGGGCCAGCGAAAGAACATTCTGCAGGGTCACAGACAATTTCAACACTGAAGAAATCAACGAAAAATAGAGGGAATTTTTGACTGATGCCAGCAGGTAACGTAAAAAAAACCGATACCTAAAGACAGTAGAAGAATATAGAAGAAGCCGCTTTCTGAGTTGATGGGACAGGCTTCTCGCGGATGAGCGGGATCGATCGCGTGGAGTTGCGAAGTTTATTTGCCAGAAGACGGGATGGGCGCAAAGTCGTGACAATGATTGGTTACCAGTCTTTACATCCGGCGCCTAAGATGCCGAATCAGGCATCTCGGGCCATTTCCCGGTACAAATGGGTTTAGTTACGTAATAGCCACTGACGAGTAATGTTCAAACTTCATGCTGTATACTTCTACCGACGGTTACATTGAGTCCAACATGCCTTCTTATGTGTCTGCTGCGATCACAGCTAACACGATCACTCTGCCGACTTCCGACCTGCCACTACGATGCTGCTGCCTTGGTATGACAAATACACTCCGCCAGAACATCCTTATATTCGAGCTTCTTCTGCTTACTCCCCCATTGTCCAGCTATACGCTCGGTCAGGCCAACTTGATTGTGCCTATACAAGATTTCTACGATTTGGAGATATGTCCCCCCTGTGTCTAGCAGGGTGTGATGACCTCGAAACCATTCATCACGTCTGCGTCATCTGCCCATCATTTTGGCATCTTCATACCGACATGCGGCCAACAACGTCCATGCGCAGACAGCCAAGATACTGCACAATGCGGATATACCCTTATCGAACTGCGTGCCCCTGCTGCATCTCGTACGAAAGATGTTTACGGACGGCGAGCATTGGCCACGACATATCTCTCAATATTATCTCGGAATCTTGCCTCCTCTCCCATCTGCTCTAACCACAAAACCGTCACCATTTCAGAGCAGGCATATCCAGACACGGCTACTACACACTTGGGATTCCACAGCACCCGTCTCGCAGGCAGGATTTGAGGCGAGCACCAAAGATCAATGCGCATGACACGTCTTGGAGGACAACCATCAAAACCTCGAAAACTTAATGTGCCGTCTATAACCAATCTATATCCGTGCCTCCATTTCTTACTGATATCATACAAATGCCATGAATAACTGTCTATATACGTACTTTCCTTTCCTTTCCATTTCATGTCTCATTTACTTGATGAGTCGACGAGGTCCACAGTAGTTTACTATTGTTTACCTGAGCTTGTATAAGCGTAGTCGACCAATGAGTACTGTTTCACTATTTTACTGTGTACCGAACAGGACCCCCTCTCCTGCCATATACAGCAGTAATATATCCATATTGGGACTGAACGCACGTGAGACAATGGAAGTCATCGAGCTGGATGGACCGTGAGAACCTTTTCAACCTATAAGCCATAGACAAGGCCCTACTCACCGTCACAATAGGCGTTGACCATTTGGGGCAGGAATGGGGATTCCACCTTTCAGACTGAGAACCATAATCGCGCCGCGCATATTGAACTACTATGCAAGGATGCAATAGAACTTGTGGAAAAAAGGGTAACGTTGACATACGGGTTCATTAGGGGAGAGCATGTATTCAATCTATGGAATCTGCATACTACCAGGGGTGGTGAATAGGCGATGTACGGGGACAGCGCAGTCGACTCTCTCGAGAAGTGGAATGCGAAACCATCAAGCCGTATCGCGATGGGCACTACACATCAGCATAAACAGCGTACGGCAGAGGGTAAAGGGCAGGACGACGGGACTGCATCGTTGGATAGGCACAACAGGGGAGAAATAGCAACCATCACGCAATATAGGATTTTCGCACAGATGAGAGTCAACACGAACGCTCAAAGGCGATAAGTGACGAACGTGTCAACAATGTAAGCAGCACAATGGAAACTAATAGAATACTCCGGAGATAATAGCGCGACGGGGTGTGTAGATTATTCGGAAACAAGATAATGATATATACACCAAATCTTAAGCTATTCGGCGGGACCTGCGACCGGTCACAGGTCTATGACATTATATGATTTTATATCCGTGGTAACAAAGGCTAGCGGCTGACAGGTCCATTGAGTCATCGTCGGAAAGTCTGCATGACGTGCTGGGCATCGTCACAATCAAGCTGAGGAATCCTGTCTCCACCATCCATGACCACGAGCTCGCATTTGCCACAGAGACGTACACCCCCGTTCAGCGCTGTACCCTTCAGGCTCTTTCTTACGAGAGGATACCTCATCCACGTACCCAGTGACACCCTGTTCCATGCCACGATTTCTACAGATACGCTGCAGAGACTTCCTTACATTTGATCCCAAGGTTTCGATCATCCGTAGGGTCGAATGAGCACTCCAGTATGGAATGAACACACGAAGCTCAGGCAAACATTCAAGCCCCCAAGGCTAATGTGACCAACCAAGCCCCCGGTGCGTTCTTTACCTATAAAGGAACATATCAGATATCCGACTAGGAATACACCCACGAAGAACAAGAACAGTGAGTGATTTGGTGACGGTGGGCCATATAAATGAAACATCGACGAAGAACTGCGTGCCTGGAAGCAAATACAGTTCCTTCAGACTGTTGACCCTGGTTTGCAATGGATAAGTTTCGCCGTTGTCAACTGAAAGCCCAGAAATGCGAGAGACCGAGCAGTGTGGTTAAGAACTGATGCAGCAACGCGAAACCCCCCTCAATCTGGGGGTCATGCGATGGTGCTTCACCAGTTTTCCGTAAAGATCGGTTCGCAGATCGAACTTAAGATAACGCAAGCTAGGACTGGGAGGAGAGGTAAGGAGTGGGGCACGAATACTGGTTAAGCCTGAGAGAATCACGAGTCCCCGCGCGATTGAAGGACGTCATATCAACCGGAAGAGACTATAGAGCGTGACACAAAACGGATGAGTGTGCATACAAGCAAAAAATGCGATTAATCACTCACCAGAACATCATCCTGTACGCCTTTCAACGTCAGGCTCTCAAGTACACTATCAGGCGACAGTATACCCTCCAGACTGTAGCCGCGGAGCAAAATCCTACTCAACACTAGCAACTTGACAGAGGCAGGCAGCATGTGTGCACAAGGAATGCACGGAAGGTTGCAATCACGCCAGCGCGTACCAGGACCCTCAATAACAACGATTTCGAGATTCAGCAGCAGACACAGCAAGGAGTTATAAGGGAAGATGGGACAGCTGCTGTACCGGACACCGCGAACAACATTCTGTAACTCTCCACAGGACTGACAGTGCGTAGACGTTTCCATTCATTATGGCACATGCAGGAAAAGACAGCATCCCACATTTCGTTCGGCATGGCGTCGGAGAAGGGGATAGGTGAGAGACATCGGAGAGAGGGAAAGAGATCCTGGCACTGCAACGGTAGGCGTGTAAGAACAAACCACCCCCGCATCCATAGGCAAAAGAAAAGCAGAGTCTACCGTTGGGTACGCTCCATATACTTGTGGTATAAGCGTGCCTAGCAACATGATGATCGTCACATACAAATCAAACAATACAAATACAGCATACCGTCGCGAATAGAGGAAAGCCGCTAAGGAATTATCAAGGTAGCATCAGGCTTGGCGATGGCATCCATCATCATGTGGAAATCCAGCTATTAAAAAACAATGACCGCGCATAAGACAAACAAGTTAAACAGAAACGCACCGGTCCATCTACCATGGTGCAAGATCGAAAGGCGTATCACCAGAGAAAAGAAAACAGAGGGAGAGATAGAACAGAGAACGCAAGAGAAAGAGGGAGAGGAGGTAAAGGAACAGGTAGAATACGTGCATAAAAACCCGGGAGAGGCCAGGAAAGGACAGCGAACCGCTAAGAGACGTCAAGCTTTGAGATGGAAGCGGATCAAACAAAGAAGCAAGAGCGATGGCGAGGGTAGACTTGAAGTTACGGTAGATTTGCTGTTTCTGGTTAGGAGTAATTGCACGTGATCTCTCTGGCTGAATAAGCGCGGGAAATGGACCTGGAGAGACCTTAGCACTAGCGGTCGTCGGTCGACAACTTTGATACCTTGCTTGAGTAGTGTTCACGCAGCTTGCTTTGCATTTCTGAGTATGACAATGTGATTTTGTGGATCCAAGTAATGAGTGGAGGGAACATGACATGAGAAAAGAGGGAGCCTGAGGACCTCTACCTCCACCATGTCTTAGTAGTTAGTGTACTTGTCACGGTTAACGAAATGCTAATAAAATCCCAGCTGGAGAGTACTTGGAGAGAACCACCCTGACAGTACTAGGTACAGTGCACTTACCCTCCATAATCATGATGCGCATATTACGTTGTATCACGTGAAACATGTGACGACCTCTCCTGGGTAAGCGAAGATTTTAGACCTAGAGAGACCTTGACACTAGCGGTCATTGGTCGACGCCTATGATACCTTGCTTAAACGGTTTACATCAATGTCACGGAATGTGGATGGAAGAAACCATTTTCAAGGGAAAAACTAATTTACATTGTGGCTTAGGTTGTACATAGCTCTTAATCGTCACACGCCATTCAAATGTGGACTTTTTTGCTGACTTCTCCACCTTTCTGGTCCTGCTTTCACTCCCTTCACGTTTCGACCAGGCGCAGTCGCTTTGCCTTCATTACCAGTGCTGCCGCTCACAATCTTCATTTCTTTCATATATATGTTGATTCGTTGAGCGGAACACTTTGGAACATCAGGAAACTTACTAATCTTGATATTCGGGACAACCTGGATGACATCCCTTCTTGATCAGCCATACATCCGTCAACATTGTTACTTGACATTGCGTTATGAGTGTACATTCAACTTGGAAATAATTACACTGATTCAAGTTTTCTCACGCACGTTGGCCGCTTTCCGACCCTCCTGCACATAACAGTTCCGTTTTGAAGCAACATAATGCAGAGAGAGAAAAATAGGAGATGTTTGGATGACAGAACGGTTAGTATTACGCTCACATTACATCACATCATGTGACAATTTACGCTTGGTAATCACGGATACAGAGACCTTGACAGGTAAAGCAGGGTAATATTGTAAATAACTTAGACACCCCTATCAGACATCCGGGATTTGCCGTTGCGGTTAAAACTCAGTCCCAGCTCAGTCTGAACTCCGGGGTTAGAATGCGGTAGAAGGCTTTAGATTCCACGCCCATTCTCTCTGCAATGCTAGTAACGCATGACATACACTATAAACCATTGGGTGGGTCAGACAATATCTGATCCAGTATATGCTGACTCATAACTCGTCTTTCAGAGGCCAACAACTCACGTTTATTCTTTTTGTTTTCGGAATCTGAGGATGAGGACACGACCAATGTGCCCGAGAATTCACAGCAATCGTTTAAGGAGCCCGATTCCTATGCGTGTCGAAAGGCATCACAGCCTGTGCCCTTTTATACAGCACCCATGGCGAATAAGCCGGTAGGTTCTCATTTTGGTTGATCCAAAACTGGCTTACGGAAAGTGTACTGAATCATTCGTGCCTCCGTTGGCGATAACTCATCGAAGAAGAGGCAGATCGGGCCTGTGAAGTCTGAACAAGGTAAGCACTCTGCTTTGATCTGCATCTCTTTCTTTAAGTCTAATACTGAGACAGTGGATCCTTTGTCCCTCGGTCCCGCGTCTCTGCCTCTCCTGGAATTTCCTTCCGGTAACACACCCAGCCTGTGGGCTAGTGTACGTCCAGTGTTCGTTTTAGCGCTGGTTTTTTCCGAGACTCATTTATTGTAGAATAAGGCCGACTTGGTGATCTTGACGTCCAAGTTGGATATGGTGACCACGATCTTCGTAGATCAAGACTGTATTGCGATACAGGATGATGGAGAAGTGGAACTATCCATGTTTGTACAACCTTTTCGTGTCTTTAACACCGAATATCTAATAAAGCATCGCAGCGCAAGAGACTGCAGTCGTCAGTCTGTACTAATCAATTCCCTGATTCCCCTGGATATACCAGAGGCACTCGAACTCCTTTCGTCGCCACCCAACACCCCAGGTGGCAGCACACTTCCTCCTCTATCAATAACAGCTACATCAAACTCTCACCAACCGGGTCTGTGCATACACGAACCGCGCTCCATAGAGGCTTCCTCTATGACCTCAGGTTCGACTCACCCTGACTCACAAGTACAACACCCGGGCCTTTTAGCTGGCGGCGATTATAATCGCTCCTCATCGTCATTTCGAGCAACTTCAGCGTGTCATCACTTCTACAATCAAAGGGATCATCGTTATCTTCCAGTGCTATTGATCGCGCCGTTGCCAAGATACGGCTACGCATCATTAGGGTATTTCCGAAACCTAGGCGTTGTTCCGAAGACAAGCACCGACGAAGGAAAGGGAACAATCTGGCATGCACGATTGCGATGGGTGGCCGACGAAGAGTATGGCGAGATCGAGGATAAGACTCTGTCCAAGGGGTGCTGGTGGTCGGAGCAGAAAGTTATCGAAGGCCTTGAGGATAAGTTTGTGAGAGATCAATGTCCGGGTCTCAGCATAGGCATGAGAGCTGTGGAGCGTTGGTGGTGCCGGGGATGTGGTCGGGTTAATCGGGAGGATGGGTGGAAGTGGAGGAGGTGTTCGAGTGAGAAGTGTAATGTGGGAAAACTGTTCTTATATCCTTCCTTTTCACATCACTGATGGTCCTGAGGAATAGGATAAACAACCAGAGTTTCTTAAAGCTTTATCCTTGGACGAGGTTCGTGGGCGTAATGACCGGATGCCGATGGCGCGGCCGCATAAGATGGCGTCTGTTCCTGGGATCATAACGACGACATGGGAAGACGGGACAGTGACCTATATGTATCCACTCTCGGCATCTCGCTTGGTGAAGCACATATTCACAGGCAACTATCCCCCGCTACAAGAGGATGCGAGCAAGCTATGGGAGGGGTTGCAAGGTAAGGGAGTGGAGCTCATCCGTAATCGTAATGGTGAGTAGATCTGCTCCTTTGGATATTCGATGTTGTGCTGACGATTGAACAGGTCCTTATTATACTTGCGCCTTTGTGGGACATAGGGAGACCTGGCCGGAGAGCATCAAGGAAGCTAGAGCGATCATAGGTGACTCTGCTGTTGGCTATGGGGAATTTCTATCCGGGATGGATATACAGCGAATCGAGGTGCTTGCTTGGTTTATTAAGGGATCGGCAAAGTTCAAGGCAGGCTCTTTTCTCAAGTACTTATAGCAAGTGTTAAGATGTATCGTTATAGCTTTACGAAACTGGAGCTGTTAGTCAGGTTTTGCGTGCAAAACAAACGTTGGTGGGTATCCTCTCTCTTGGGTGCGAGGTGGAGATTTTCTTGCATAAGTTTCGCGCCGTGGTGGAGCTCCCTTTGCTGGAAGGCTCGCTGACGTTCAAGGCCGAGGATGGAACAGAGCAGGTTACGGTAGATTCTGAGCCATCGATTGCTAAACCAAGCACGCCTCGGAAAAAGAAGGTCGCAGATGCGGGTGACCTTTCGGTTCATATGGTGCACGGTGACGTGCTCATCTTGTCCGGAGATGATTTTGAGTATAATATAAAGAGATCTGGAAGTGGTATGCGTAAGTGATTTGTCTTCTTTAAATCACAGACTCATGGGTTCGGCATAGTAGTTGTAGCGTCCTCCAATGCATGATATTGATGCGCAAGTCTTTGGTTTCCATTACGCTATCGTGCATTGTTTGCTTCTTTTGTGCAACTGTATAGTAGCCGTACACGCTCTGTTGTTGTACGCGTAAATAACAATATATAATATAATAACAAGTATACTGCGCTTGCAGCATAGATTATGTGCGGTCCATCCACTCGATGTTTTGAAAAGTAGTTCATACTCTATGCTTCAAGATATGATTACAGGTTCCTCATTCGATATAAAGCAATGCCAGTACTGTAAGTGTCCTATTTCTGTCTTCAGTTGAGCGGAAAGCATCAGCAAAACCCAGAATTGGTCTTTCCGGGCTTCCATCTTTCCGCCTCTTTCTCTTGGGTGATCGAGTCTTGGCCTTAGCAAACCAGGTCTTCTGTGTCTTGTCGTCTTGTCACTAGGGTGCGCTCCTTCGAAAGAATCGGTCACAACGTCACAAGATCGGAATAACTCGGATGAATGCGGATGACGTCTGAATGACGTCAAACGATCGTCAACGCTGTCGAAGGGTGTCCAGCTCGTGCCACTTACTGACCGACACAATGGCAGCAGTACTCTTCCAAATTTGTGTTGATTTGTCTGGATATTCAATTTCATTCACAGGAGTACTATATTTCCTAGTCTTGTTGGCATTGTTGTAGTTATTGTATATAGTGAGCCAGGAGGGTGGGCAGAGCGAGCGCAGCATCAGTGTCGGGATGTAGGTGACAATAGAGTGACATGCTGGATAATCCAAGTGAAGCAGATTAAACGGTCGGTCTAAATTTTGGCTCTGGGGCCGGGTTAAGCCTGTGTCACGTCGCAAGCTCACCTCCCCACGTACTAAACCTTGTCAAGGTTCACCAAACAACCAAATAACCAGATGCAAGGAATTTGCATTACGAGGTGTAAGCTTGTGAACGTCGACTGGCTAGTGAGTCGACATAAAAGAACGAATCCTCATTTTACTCGGACTCGTAATTATCGTCAGCTTCAGCCTGGTCAGCTCGCAACCCTCGATCCCCACGCACTTTCCTCGATCCCAATGCACTCTGGATGATGGCTAAAACGTACTGCTGCTGATAATCATGCACGACCAAACATCGTTCTGGACAGCAACATGAAATACCAACGTCCCCGGGACTGTATTGTTGTCTACTGCGTCTAACAATGAAGTTGGCAATGGCAGCCCATGCTCTCTCCACCACCATATTCGACACTGACCTGCAGTTTGCATGCCTGGCAGAACTTTGGCAACCCCTTGCACACAGTGCACTCGGCACTTGGTGAGAGACTTCACCCAACGTGTGATGATCTTCCTTTCTTGGTCCTCGTGCCTCTATTGAGCAGCAGGAATCTAGGAAGTCAAAGAACTAAACTCCCATTCCTGATATTTACCAGCAAGCATGGGAACCCACCAATCGCCAGGACGCCCCCTTGACCGTCGTCGTCTACAACCTCAGCTCTCGCCCTTCCATTTGGTTCAGTTGCTGAAAGTGGCTTTACCACTGCTGATGTCCGACATTTCAAACTGTGTACCCGGGTAACACAGCTGGGGGGCGACTATTTGTAGATGGTAAAAATAGAATCAAAATCTGAGATGTCTGACCAAGCAGTGCTGTCCAATCTCAACGATTTTTGAACTCCGAAAGCATGCCGATGTAAAGCCAGCACGTGCTTCACATTCTCATGGCGCAACACCCAGAGCATCTTTATGCTAGCATTCCACGGCTTGAGACCTGACATAAAGGTAGTTCATTTCTATAATTGTCTGCTGCATGCAGCATAGCCAAACAGAAGCACTTCCGAATAAGTCATTACCATCATCAGATTCCTTGAGCTGTTTTTCTTTTGACCTTTGATACTATCCAACTCCTCCAGTTTTATCTCATTCATGCTACATTAATGCTGGGGTGCAAGGTTGCGAAGTCCTCAGTTCTACCAGATAGCGATGTGTCATTACGTATTACTGGATCACTGAGTTTGAAATATGTTGAGATTTGGGGGGGGTCCATAGATCCCAGGTACCGGGCTTTATATACAGATATGAGTTCCGCAAGGATATAATAAAGCGGCTTGCCAGGCTACCTTGAGCCAAGGCCAAGGTCGTGGATCACGGAACTTTGGGGTGACTGTCGCTGGTCGTGCAAATGACCCGTAGTCATGGCCTTTTTTGTCGGATCATCAGTATTCTGGTCGAGTCTGGTCGTGGTGGTGTGGGGAATGCCATGGTCATTTAATCACAGCGACGATCAGGACTAGTCTCTCGATAGACTGACGATACACGCCTATGGAGGGAGGGACTCAGGAATGATGGCGTGTATGTAGTCTGTTATTTATGTAGGAGGCCCTGGCAGTCGAAATGTCTCACATAGATATTTACTGGGAGGGCATGCCTTGCTCCCTCGTTAGAGGTATCTCTTGTGCTCGATACTACGACAAGATGCGCCTTCAGACGCATCGTGTACTTATCCTTCATTTGTGTGCCTGCTCATTGCCCTGCTGACTTTGCTTTTCACAGGTCACACAAAAGACTGGAGTGAAGGCCGCCTACAGGCCTACTACGACCGTCATTTCAGTCACCTGAAAATATAAGCGGACAGGCAAGACCTCAGTCTCTCCACACAGCACATGTGAACTGACTCATCTGTCGATGCAGTTATACAGCGTACGCGCAAGTTCAATATGGCTGACAGATACATCAATGAGCAGAATGAGCGGCTGCGAAAGTCATGGGAAAGGTATCAAGACACAGTCCGTAAATTAGCGGTGAAACCGTCTGACCTCAAAGCGATTGAGTCCCACGAAAAACAGAAGCAGGCGTACGAGAAACGGAAACAAAAGAGCCTGGATATGGAAAAGAGATTGCGGGGACAGAGCTCAGGACGAGTTAAACTGGTGTTTCCAGCGTAGTTGGCATTGTCATCCCAAACGTACCAATGTCATTCTAAATGTCCCAATGGCAACGACATTGAAAACGTACCAATGTCATCTTAAAATGTCCCAAGGACAATGTCATTCAAAATGTCCCAATGATATTCAATGTGTACTCATCAATTATAATACTAACGCCTCTTCCTTCCACTTTTCGACTTTTTGCCATGCTGTGGCTTCTCCTTTGCTGACCTGTTATCCACATTTTTCTCTTCGGCCTCTCGCTTCATCGCCTGCTCTGTCAGAATTTCATTTAAAACACCGGCGATCGAAATCTTTTCACCTGGGTCACACAATGCGTCGCCGCTTCCCAGGAATACTTTGAGAGCCCCTACTGTAGGTAACCCGATGAAGGTAGCAACCCTTTTGGCGTATTTCTTGGCGAGGGAGGCCCACAAACACTTTTTAACACTCTTGTGCGCGTCGGCCAACATCTGCTCATGGTTAGCAAGGGCGTCCTCTTCTGTCTCCGGGTCTTCAAGGTCTTCTGGAAATCCATACGCTCGCCTGTGAGTGGGAATGTACGACTCTGGGTCTAGAATCATCAGGAGGAAAGACGCTAGACTGCGTTTATAACGGACTAGCAAGATTCTTAGACAAGCTAAAAGAGGCGGCATGTTATACTCACGCTTGTTGGGATTAGTTGGTAGGTAGAGCATTAATCGAACTAATCCCTCGTATACCCTGTCTGTATCGTGGTCAAGGTTGGTCGACCAAATCCCACCTTCAACGTCATACAAACGAGAGACCTCGACTTGATGCATACTTGTTAGGGACCAAAATGAAGACCCTTCGCGTAAAGCTTGGCTCCGGGGTGTAAACAGCATGTGCTGCGCCAGACGGCTGGAAGCTGCGACGTTTCATCAGCGACATTAACCCCAAAAAAATCACCAACATACTAGCAATCTCCCGGCAGTAACACCAGTGTATATCCCACAGCTACATCAAGGGACGGTCGTGGCTGTTCTTCGCCGCTGCTGCAATTAAATATTGCATCGAAGTACTCATCTACGTTGTCGCGAAGGAATTTCTCTTTAGGAAAGAAAGTCGTCCATAGCTTACAGCCTTGTTCAGCGGCTATCAGCCCAATTTTGCCGTCCGCTTCGTGGTGTTCACCGGTTAATGTGCCAGCGTGATGTATGAGTCCCCAGTTAGCATCAGCCCATTGCTCCCTGGAAAGTCCATGAGGCCAATCGTACTGTGACGAGGTATTGTTCCACGCATCATAACCGTCGTCCATGAGGCTGGTACTGAGTGAGACGCGACATCAGATGCTAAGCCCAGTTTTAGTATGCACCCAAATGGAGGAGGGGCTCCTCGATGCGCCATGGGTACATCGAGAACCTTTTCGCTACGAGTGGGATCGGTGAGCCCGGCAATAAACTCGGAATGTAGCATTTTTTTATATGGCGTTCCAGGTGTCTCCATTTTTCTGAACGTATCTGCGACCCATTCAGGGATCCTCCGTATGGCTTGATATACACACGAACACCTACCATGTACCTCTACCAGTCGTGCAGGCTGAACATTCCAATGCGTAGCCATGTATTCGCTCGAGAGCGACCTCGATGATGTCTGGCTCTCGAAAACCTTTCCAACTTAACCCCCCGATTATGAGCCAAGTGGTCCAAGATGGTGTCAATCAACTGGGCATTGTCAGGGGAAAGGAGCGCGTATAAAAACGATGTGGGGGTTCGTATCTTCGAGAATAGGATAGTTTATGGAGAGCATTTCAACCTCCCTGGCCTGCTGTTGTCGATGGGTTTAGACTACATTGCCAGTAGACGGGATGCAACTCACGTCTTCAAGTAAGTTTTTTGAGTCTTCAGGAACGTACAGGAGTGTGACAATAGCGGGTGAAGAGTTACCATCCTTCTGATGTTGTCGGGACCAAGGCACAACAGGAGCATCCCTGAACACGCCAAGTGCATTGACTCCGAAGTCAGTAGTACGCCGCAAGGGCCGATTGATGTCGCCAGTTTGGATTCCTATCTCGCAGCGGCTCGGACTGTCTGGCACGGACAGGGGAGGGGGAAGAGGGGACTGCTCCAGTGCTGGCGGAGTTTCCGCGATCGAAGGGTGGTCCGTCGCCGGGTGGTAGTGCTTCTGCTGGCGATGCTGGGACTGTTTGGATGAACCATCCGTCGAAGTCTCTCTGGACCGGGATCTTCATTCTTGATCTAAGTCGTGTTCAGAAAGACAATAACTTGGGAACGTACTTGTGTGCAGCTCGTGAGGATCGCTTCTTTTCAGCAGTGCGCAATCGCTTAGATGCCCTTTGACACGCATAGAAATCGGGATCCTCAGACGATTGCGGTGAATTCTCGGGCACATTGGTCGTGTCCTCATCCTCAAATTCCGAAAACAAAAAGAATAAACGTGGGTTGTTGGCCTCTTGAAGACGAGTTATGAGTCAGCATATACTGGATCAGATATTGTCTGACCCACCCAATGGTTTATAGTGTATGTCATGCATTACTAGCATTGCAAAGAGAATGGGTGTGGAATCTAAATTCTAACCCCGGAGTTGGGACTGAGTTTTAACCACAATGGCAAATCCCATTCTCAGGGTGCGACTGGGATGTCTGATAGGGGTGTCTAAGTTATTTACAATATTACCCTGCTTTACCTTGCTTGTCAAGGTCTCTCAAGGTCTAAAATCTTCGCTTACCAAGCCATGAGCTGCACGTGATATGATGTAATCCGAGTGTCATGGCTTAGTAATTTAAATTATATCGTTCCACCACCAATGCTACGTGATGTCCAATGCCTCTGCTACTCCCGAAGTGTCTGATACCAACTCTATGAAGGCTTCTGAGTTCTAACAATGGGAAATGTCAAAGTTCCGCGATGGAACCCGCCTCATCTGGATGGATTATCCGTAGGAGCTTTGATGTACAGACACTGATTGTCGCTAAACTGAACAAAACCTGAACACAAGTCTTAGGTGATGTTATAACAGCCGTCTTTGCGTACCCCGTAGTAGGTATCAAGGATGGGCTCATGATATTCAGCACGGGGACATCCACCATGAGCATCAAGGACTCCAGTACTCAGATCGCAGACCCTGCATTCTTTGACATACCAAGGTGTCCAGACTCCAGGATCCTCAACATCGCTAAGGCTATCCGCCTTGACAATGGCATGGGTATTATATTCCCTTGGTACCGCATCGGTATGGTGTCAAGAAGTTGGTCACAGACACTGTTGCGGACACCGTTACCCCAGACCCAAAGGATATTGAGCTGGTATCGTTCATGCCGACTGTGATGTCGGTTATCCAGAGCTTACCCCCTGGGAATGGTACTTAACGACAATCAGACAGGTGCCCTGGTAATCTGGTGCCGTCCTTTTTCTCTGCTCGTGCATCCCGTCAACCACCTTCGTCAGTGATGTCACTCGCATATATGCATCTTTGGCAGCTGCGACAGGAATTGGAGGAACTCTTGGCCATTTGGTGCGTACTCATATGATATATTGGCCCATACGGAATAGTATATTTCTTTCCGGCGCGTGCACAGATATTGTTATGATTCATATCTAGGAGCCGCCTTAGAGCAATTCGTAATTATTGCACATAGAGTCGTCATAAACGCGGGTTTCAAGGGTAAGGAGCATTTTCGTAGGCCTCTGCCCCACAGCTGACAACAAGACGACAATTTTGTCTTTTCAAAATACTCCTTCCCCCAAAAAGCGACGCCTTGGAGCCCCACTTTTTAATTGCTGTTCGCGATTCTCGTAGTTATTGTGTCGGCAGGTGAGGAACATCTTTTTTGGCCTTTTTCTCTTTCTGAACCTTTGGGGCAAGCCCTGGACATGCCTGATTCAATAGCTCGGGACAACAGATATCGCAACATGGAATGATAGGATCTGAGTCAATTAACGGTGAGTGCTTGATCACTTTCGCATGAGGGTATGAGCCTTACGAGACGTTTCGTTGCCGTAGATTTCCCCCATATCTGTCGCCGACATTTACCAGTCTGTACAAAGACCTTCAAACCTTCATCCTCTGTTTCAACATTCAATGGAGGCTCGTCAGGGTATGGCACCAAATCTTTTTCCCCGACCTGTGAACTCCGTTTGACACCTCGAGAGATGGTATATTGGTTCCGTTCTTTGACTGTCCTCAGGACCGTGCGTGTTTTTTTCTTTTCGCCCCGCTTGGCATTCTCCATAGGCTTCTGTGGGCTGAATAGGTCTTCCTCGTACACAGATTTCTCTACCAGTAGAATGGCTATCCCGGCCATTCCAGGACCACATCCTGCTCATCCTGCTCGTTGGACGAATATTGACATTGACGTCGTGAATTTCCACTACACGATACGCTCAATATTTGGTATGTTGCATCCCTGTAGACTGTTACCTCAAGTTTCCTGATTGGAATTGCAGTGTTCATACGTATCATCCCTGCGGCATCTGTACAGATGAGGACTTGGATAGTATTCAATCTGGCCAGCCGCATCACTTCTTCACAGTACTCTGTCAAATATGTGGCATTATAAGGTCGTAGAATGCCTAGACCGTGCATGCTCTGCGGTAGGAGCTCTGTAATATGATCTTCAATTGAAATGCTGACAGGGATACTGTCTGCGTAGATCCGGGTCAAAGGTATGTCACTTGCTTGTTTCACATCCTTGAGAATGACGAAGTCCAGGTCCGCATACGAATCCATAGGATGCTGTATTATCCGAGACACGTTCTGCTGATCGTTCCCGACATCCACGGTAATGTATCCTGAAGTCATTTGTTTGAACTGGACTTTACTGAGCACGTCATCTCGAATTCTTTTAGACAAAGTGGCGGACATTGCAACCATCGACACCGACTTCAGAATGAACGCACGGATGGTGCCAAGACGCCCATACATCTTCCGAAATTGACTGCGCCAATACGACACCACATGAGCCTCGTCAATCAATATCGACAACAGGCGCCGTGTGAATTCCGAGTTACGAAGGACCATGTTGATGAATCGTGTCGACAAAGCCAATTCTGGAGAAATGAGTACGATTTGCTAATTTCCTCCATTGATATCCTGACGATGTTCTTTAGAACAGCACAGTACAGCAAGACAGGACATACCGCCATGATCTGTGGTGCGCAGCCACCACCACGAGCGTATACTCGTTCTTGAAAGAGCCGACCTATGCAACCTTCAATTTCGGAATCTTTGAAGGTGAACAGTACATACCTGATCTTCTTGAAGGGATATCAATGGGGATACCATCAAGGTAAAGCGCCCTTTGCTCTTTTCGTGAACATGGGGGCCTGCAGCGATGGCAGTTTCTCCAAATCCTGTTGCTGCATGAACGAGGACATCCTTGCACTTGCCAGTGAGCTGTGCTTCTATGGCAGTCATCTACTCATCCTGAAGTGGATGAGGCCAACCCCAGTGTGTCTGTATCTTCTCTTTCAGTCCTTCTAATTCCTTCGGTGACAGGGGTTTATACATAGGCATTTTGGGATCCCTACAGGGTCGCAACTGGGTGGATTTACACTGTGACGCACCAGGTACATCTCTTTTGTCTCTTCGTAGGTGCATCATTTGAATGGTGTCGTGTAGGACGCGAGTGAGAAGCGTACTGAAGAGGGACGTTCAAGAAATTAGGATATGCTGACTAAAACATATTTTCCTTGACCGAGTCAAGGGGAAGATTTACGGTTTCATTGACGACACCCATCGACACGGCCGTAGTGGCAGTATCAGATAGTGGAAGAGAACATCGACAAGCCCCAGAGACTCGGGGTAGAAGGACTCGAATGGGCAAAAGACTCGGTATCGACGTCACTAAGTATCAACTAGTGCACCACACATGGCATTCGGACCAGAAGGGATCAATGACGGTAGTAGGTCACGCCATCAAGCAAGGAGAGTGTCAAATACCTCGGTGTGCATATCAATCGATGCCTGGACTTCAAGGAGCACGTTGAGCACACGGTGGGGAACGGCATCAAGGCAGACCGCAGTAGCACTCACACGGTTAGCAAACACGAAGATCGGCATGTCTCTCAAATACATTCATCGTCTATTCATCGGTCTGGTCGCACCCCGGATAGAGTAGGCTTTCCCCGTGTGGTACAACCCGGTGTAAGGGGGAGAAGGAAGGTAGAGTGGAGCAGTGGGTGTGGGTGTGGCGCGCAAGCTCAACATCTCGTATGCAAGGTAGTGGCTAGTGGCCTAAGGTTGACGCCAACAGGCGCCTTATTGCACTACCATGCCAACGTACTTCCCTCTCACCTACGACTGAGCCTGGTGGCTTACAAGTTAGCAGCTCGCCTATACACATTCCCTCCAGCCCACCCGTGCTTCAAGACAATTCGGAGATGCAAACGTCAACCCGCTTCCACCGCTCACCGATGCACCACCTTCGCAATGCCCTCTCAGACTTCCGGGAAGAATGGGAATGCATCGACCCCATCCCGATCCAAAAAGCAGACAGTATCGGATTCGACATCGTCCCTGACAAAGACCAAGCGGAGGTAGGGAAGACCCCAAGGAGCGACCGACTCATCTTTCCCGACCTGATCAGGGCGACTGCTTGGTCGCAGACTTACGAAAACGCCCCGCATGGGGAAGTCCACCGTCATCTATGCCTAGGTTCAGACGCTCACCATACAGTCCTTGAAGCGGACTGGGCAGGCGCGATACTGCCAAACCCACAAAAATTACAATCCTCATAGACTCAGGTTAGACGAAATCAGGACGTTATGTACCTGGTAGGAGACTTCCGCTATCAGGCGCAACGTCTTCAGTCCAAGAGAAGATCCCTACGCATCCGCTTCCAATAGGGACCAGGCCACATTGTCACCATCAGTGACGAAATAGCCAATGCGGAAGCCAGACTAGTTGCCCAAGGACCCCCCTCCCCGCTGTTCGCTAGAATCGCACTGTGCTCACCAGCCCGCTCCCACGTAGCAAGGCTGCAGCGATATGGACTTCTCGAAGCGCATCCAGGCGCAATGGACAGAGCTGTGGCTCACCTCACCCAAAGGAAGCTTCACGAAATGTTTCGACCGTTTGGCGCCCTCCCCAAAAATCCAAAGAATCTTCGAAAACATGTCCAGGGCGGAAGCTAGCATGTTCACACAGCTATGCACTGGACACATTCCGTTCCACACGTATAGCTTCCGCTTGCGAGCCGCCCCATCCCCTGACTGCCCCTACTGCAATGTCCCAGAAACGGTGGGCACATTTCCTTCTAGTCTGTGAGCGCTATTCTGATGAGCCCTCCGTTGTCGGACGAGGGCGGCCAATCTCCAACTCAGACACCTTCTATCAACCACATCTCGGCATACCTTTGCCACCCTCGCGTACGTGCAGCGCACTAAGCGTTTTCCTGATGTCTCCAACAACAAAGGCGGTCCTCCCCCGTAGGAATGTAGCTCCAGTTGGATGGACACCAATTTATCTGTGCCTCACTTGGGCATGCGAGGGGGGGGGGGGAACAGTTCGCAGACTTTCTTCCGACCTCCTGCTATGGAGGAGAGTATGCAATCTCGTGCTCATTTTTCGCACTTGGTAACATGTCCCAACCCAGTCAAGCAGCCACCAATGACAACACAACATCAACATCTCGCCGGGACTCCCACAATCTCTACACCACACTTACTGACCGTCCACTGCGTCATGGTCCTGTCTTCCGCTCAATACTTCTCTTCTGCACCAAGATGCACACAACCATGCACGACCAGGCAACCATCACAGCTCAACACAGCCAGATACCAACCCTCAGGCCGTAATACCGATACCTTCACATAGTTAGATAAAATGTCGTGTTACAAACCGCAACATCTACGCATAGGCTCCATAGGGCTTTAAACATGACTTCATTGACAACAAACAGACTGAGACCAACAAAATCATGGTCCACAACAGGTTCTAAGCTGCATCGCAGCTTCCGCTATTGTTGTACAAGTCAAACCTATTGTCTTAGAATGATTGGTATGCCCGTCTTTCGACTAACATTTTATGTATCAAATGTATTGTTTATTCATCGAACACTAGGTGCGTGCCCTCTTACTATTCTGCGATGACTTGTACAATGTATCATATTCAACTTGTGTTCGTTTCCTTTTCCGCAGCAATTTCAAGGGTTCCCCCAGAATCTCGACATCACTTTCAGAAGACGCGGGTCCATTATCGACATTTGTTGTTCGTGTTACCATCCAAGATGACCATGTTGCGGAAAGTTCCAAGATGTCACGTTTGATATCTTCCCTCAAACTTGGTATTTGGGAATCCTTCCAGAATGAGGATAGATCGACCCCAAGTGGAATCGTGGAGGTACGCTGAAAAATGTATAAATTTGGTCAGTTAGATTCTTGTGGTTCCGAGATCAGTTCACCATGAAGTCAAAGTAGAGAGATGGGTTCGACATGAACGTTGCGGCGAAAGTGCAACAGATATATGCCACAGTCGTATAGGTTTGGTTGGGCAGGGACCTGCATTGGTAAGTAAGTTTCTGCTACAATCCACACAATCCACTTTTTTGACGTACAGAGACAGACCGTCCGATGGCGGCCCTCGTAGTTCGCACCCCCTTCTTGTCAAGAGCTTCAAGCGATAGAAATTTTCCTAACAACTCAACGTCGGCACAATGTGGATCGCCGAGGGAATCTAAAATGAAAATTGTTGTTCTGAGATGGCACCTCAGTCAGTAATGGTCATCACGTCGTAGGCTACAACTTACACTTCACGTGTGGCTCCTGGTGTTTCGTTCCTTTCCGTGATGTCTTCTTGCTCTTCTTTTTCATCCAAGGGTGGAAAGGTTGTATACTGCGGATTGCAAATGATGGCCAGGTACCAATGACATCTGAGTTACCAGTCAAGAGAACGAAGAAAAGTTGAGTTAAGTGAAATACCCCTCATGCATTGGTACGATCAAGTACTGCTTGGAAAAAATGTCTACCTTCGCGGTCCAACGACGAACATCATTGTAGTTCCTATGAAATGATAAACGGGTAGGACAACTATGCAAAACAAGCTTACTTCTTGAACCTTGGATACCAAAATGAACTGAAAATGAAATTTTCATTTGGTGCATATGTCTCATTTAGGTTTTTATACTCCAAGCTATTAGATAAAGCGTAAATGGTGCGAAGGGACTTCTCCGCGAATGTACACACCGTTTTAGTCCAAACTCTATTATATTATCGTTGAGATATTGACCTGGCGATAGGCGATCCAGCTCGGCTTTGCTGATACTCACTCCTCCTGAGATCCACCAAGGGTATATAAGCACTCTTGAACAAAGGATTGGCAACTTTTCTCAATCATAGAAAGTCGACGAACTCATCGGAGGTCTTCGTTCCAACTTCTTCGTCCGTTGGTAGTACTTCCCCTTTTGCAGGACTCATTGAAGGATGTATACTGGAAAGGAGGCATTCAAGAACAGATGACACTGAGAGATGCATGAAATACTGACGCTGCTATCTTTAATGATCCGGCGCACTTTCCATAAGCCAGTTTTGGATCAACCAAAATGAGAACCTACCGGCTTATTCACCATGGGTGCTGTATAAAAGGGCACAGGCTGTGATGCCTTTTCAACACGCATAGGAATCGGGCTCCTTAAGCGATTGCTGTGAATTCTCAGGCACATTGTTCGTGTCCTCATCCTCAGATTCCGAAAACAAAAAGAATAAACGTGAGTTGTTGGCCTCTGAAAGACGAGTTATGAGTCAGCATATACTGGATCAGATATTGTCTGACCCACCCAATGGTTTATAGTGTATGTCATGCATTACTAGCATTGCAGAGAGAATGGGCGTGGAATCTAAAGCCTTCTACCGCATTCTAACCCCGGAGTTCAGACTGAGCTGGGACTGAGTTTTAACCACAACGGCAAATCCCGGATGTCTGATAGGGGTGTCTAAGTTGTTTACAATATTATCTAGAAAATCTTGAAAACCTAGGACAGCATAGACCTGTGACTGGTCCCTACATGGGCAAGCGTCGATGGTAGGGACCTGTACGTCTGACTTTGAATCCCCTATGATGTCGTTAGGAAATTGCCGAATCCCAAAATGGTCAGAAAATGAGATACCATATATAGGTTTTGGTGTTAGTGATGCCGTGGCGCGGCGAAACCCAGAGCGGCTCGGCCAATGACGGCTTTGGAATTTTTATTAACTGAGCCGAGCCTAGCCATAAATTTGGATGTGGCTACGGCTCGGCTCAGTCGGCTAAAGGCGCAGGCTATGGCGCGTCATCATAAAAGGAAAGTAATTACAAAAAGACTATATCATCCGAGTTCACCTGCTAGCTAGTAGACCTGTGACTGGTCCCTACATGAGCAAGCGTCGACGGTAGGGACCTGTAAATCTGACTTTGAATTCCCTTTGATGTGTTTAGGGATTTGCCGAATCCTAAAAAGGTCAGAACGCGGATACCATATTTGGGTTTTGGTGGTGCACCGCGACAGCGACAACGCGTTTCTGAGCAGCTTCTTGGCTTACAAGCATCGTTCGTCTTCTTCTAAGTATACAGTCACCTCTCACTACTGATAACATCATATATTGCTGCTGAAATCATCCGTAAAGTTTAAAAGATCGTTCAACAAGTACATGTTGATGCCTAACAACATATCACATATTACAACGGTCTGAATGGCATGTCATTGGGGCAGGTATTGTAAAATATGATGAAAGCACAAATTTTCAAGGAATCCATGAAGCACTCATGCCAAAACGTGTTGTCGCTGTCGCGGTGCACCACCAAAACCCAAATATGGTATCCACGTTCTGACCTTTTTAGGATTCGGCAAATCCCTAAACGCATCAAAGGGAATTCAAAGTTAGCTGTACAGGTCCCCAATTCTTTCCGAAGAATGAGGAAATGACAGAGGGTTATAGGGAGCCGTAACTGGTCGTGAGTAGTGCCAAACTGTCTGGACAGGGGCTATACTCCGGGTTGACTTAGCTAATTTGCGGTGATTGGCGAGCACTCGGCACGCTACGGCTGGCATGTCGGGTGGCTGAAACTGATTGCCGCTGTGGCTGAAAAACTCTGTCTTCCCGACTTCTCCCTATTGGTTCGCCGATAATCGTTTGCATGGCGCAATTGATGTCTTTTCAGTATCAGGACTGACCTGAGCTGCAGCACTGTCACTCTGTTCCTTCTTTCATCTTTCCTGAACCACTGCAGAATGGTCTTCTATTGCTGCGATGAACATTAAGACATTATTGGCCGCTTCCACCAGGAACAAGCCGGTGATTGTCATATCATCAATCAGCAAGTGTGTACCAATATTCAATTTATAGACAGAACGTCCACGCTATTCTCTTCGAAAAGCTGAAGCTTGAGCGCTTGAGCACCACGTAGCACGCTTAGCATACTCTGGAAGGTACGACATTGGAGAGCGAGTAGCAAGAAAATGTTCAGCATGCATTTGGTGCGATTTGCGTACCCTTGTGGTGCTAGATTGACTTTTGAAAACCCCGGCCTCACCTTCGCCTTCAACTCTGGACTTTCCGATGCTGGTATGTCAGCCTGACACCATTAAATTCCTCGTACAACACAAGGTACCTTTGATATTCACTGTGTCCGGCGAGCAGGGGTACAGTGTTGTTGAGGTGGTAGAGGGTCTTTGGGAAGTGCAGGTTCACAAGCACATGGTATGTCCTTGCCACGTCAATGACTGCCTTTTCGCTACTCATCGAGTACTATGTTAAGTGTCAAGATTCAGTTTCAAGCTTCAAAAATTCAAAGCTCACAGTATTTGTATTCTCGGACAATGACTTTCACCTTGCGGCAACGGTTCGACATCCGGCTAGCAAGGGCACAATGTTTTGATAGTGGTGCTGTTCTGTGGAACTTGGGTGAAGTGAAGGGTACACAGGCAGGCACAATGTACGTACCTCAGATGCTGCCGACCGCTTTCGTAGCTGATGTTTGCAACATCAGACTCGGAATGGTTGGAACAGTGCCACCAAC
Source organism: Armillaria cepistipes (assembly GCA_900157415.1). Lineage (NCBI taxonomy): Eukaryota > Fungi > Basidiomycota > Agaricomycetes > Agaricales > Physalacriaceae > Armillaria > Armillaria cepistipes. Next base: position 295,369 of record FTRY01000002.1, read on the forward strand.
ATGCCCTATGGCGTTCTTAGTGACGATGGTTGTGCTGCTGCAATGTATTGACATCGGCGAGTGTTTTCCTATTGTGAGCTGACGTTCCTGGTATTAAGTTTCAATTTTCTTTGTCAAGGCTTGATGCTAACAAGGGAAGAACCTCCGCCATCAACGGTGGCGCGCGCACCGGATATATCTTAGTATTTTGGCTCGGCGACCTGTTATCAATAACTTGTACTTCCCCTGATGTACGTGCGCTGGTTGATATCTCACTCCGTTTTGGCTGACGACTTGGCATAGGACTCGGCGTTGACAAAGCTAGGCTCAAGGGAGGCTTAAGCTAGAGGGCAGGAGGCTAAATGTGCAAGTCTGCAGATCATGGCAGGTTTTCACTCGGATGCCAACTTTGTAACATCTTTGCGACACTCATTCAGGCCCACTACTTACCTTGTCGCGTGGTCCTTTTAGCTGCCTGAGGTTGCGAGGGAAAATGTGAGCTGGTGGCAGCTGCGCTGCCACCGAGCAAACTTTTTCCCTGCAACCAACTAGTGCTGTATTAGATTCATGTATGTTATTCAGAATGCCTAATTTTGATTTGGTCAAGTAAGTCTGAACTCTGTTAAGTATGAGGAAATCCTGCATCATGCGAGGTCAAGGTAGTGGGCTGCTGGTCTTAGTTATTTTTTGATAATGAATTTGAAAAATGAAAGAATCGGGGACCCGGCTTCCGCCGCTACTGGATCCCTTACATCAACGCTTGCTCATGTACGGGGACTGGTCGCAGGTCTAACCTGCTAGCGACTTAATAAATGCGTGCATATCCTCTGGAACAGATGTCTGATGACCAATTAGCTCTTTCAGTTCCTGTAGCTGTGCTGCCTCATCCATACCATGTGTAAAACTGAGTCCCACCCATTCTGAATGGAAAACTTCAACATCTGAAGTACCTCTATTGCTTCTAGGTGTCAATTTCGTCATAAGGCATCTGTCTCTTTCGCACTAGAAAAAAATCTTTCTGAAGGCACTTTGACGGTGAATTATCTGCCTTATTGATCATATCTATGCTAAGAATAGCAGCTGCATGTGCAAGGGCTGATTAATCTTTGCGAAGCTTAATGGTACATGTCCTCAGAAATGATGGTTGGGAAGGAAAGGGGAGGGAACCGATCTTTACGGAAAACTGGTGGAGCACCATCGCATGACCCCCAGGTTGAAGGGGGTTTCGCGTTGCTGCATCAGTTCTTAACCACACCGCTCGGTCTCTCACATTTCTGGGCTTTCGTTGACAACGGCGAAACTTATCCATTGCAAACCAGGGTCAACAGTCTGAAGGAACTGTGTTTGCTTCCAGGCACGTAGTTCTTCGTCGATGTTTCATTTATATGGCCCACCATCACCAAATCACTCACTGTTCTTGTTCTTCGTGGGTGTATTCCTAGTCAGATATCTGATATGTTCCTTTATAGGTAAAGAACGCACCGGGGGCTTGGTTGGTCACATTAGCCTTGGGGGCTTGAATGTTTGCCTGAGCTTCGTGTGTTCGTTCCATACTGGAGTGCTCGTTCGACCCTACGGATGATCGAAACCTGGGGATTGTGATTGCTATACAAAATATCAACACAGGTACTGCTGACGGCAACATTGGGCAAAAGATAAATTGCGTTATTATTCAATACTGTCTCTATTTGTAGGACAGGAAGAGGATGTCCTTGGAAACGAGCTACAAGGATGGTATGGCTCCTCTTCAATGTGACCGGCGTGGAGGAGCCTAACTGGTTTGGATTGTGGGAACTCTCCGGAAATGGCCGGACATTCGATGACTCACTGACTCAGCACTGTCATCCAGCTCGATGAGATATTTCAAATTATCATCATCGAGATCCTAAAGTACAGTATCCCCCTGTATCCCCTTGTTTTCAATTTCTTCGCTGCGAGTAAGATTACTAGTGGCCGTCGGTCGACGACTTGGACCTTGCTTTGGCGGTCAAACTTTTATAACTACACAGGGGTTGTACACATAGCATCCAATCCTGAAATCTGAGTATGTAAAAAATAGTGACCATTCACCAGCTCTGTTATTACAGCTCTTTTCATAATTATGCGGAACCTCCATTTTGAAAAATCTCTGTGGTCTTGTTTGCATCAGAAGATGGCTCGGTGCGAGAACTATTGCTTTTTTATTGGCACAATCCGCTGTCTTGCATCCCGCTCTTGCTCCAAGTTCGACACACCCTGAGACTGCCAATGTAATAAATAGGGCACAAGAGCACTCATTTTAATACTTATTTAGTACAAATGCTCTGGTATCTAACCACAAAGCCATTCATACCAATCACGAGTAGCGAGCCGCAGTGCCGCCTAGTTCAACATCACGCATACATGCACTTCGAGTCTCCTGAAATCAGTAATAACGGGGAAGGAAAATGGGATACCTTTGTCCGTTTTCCAAGTGTCTCCAGGGCAGTGACTGGCAGCAATGTTACGGGGAGTCCAACACCGCAGTGTATCTCGCCGTGAAGATGTTCGTAGGATCCTAGCTGCCATTGGAAATATATACAGAATAATCAGGATGTGTGTGAGAGAGTCAAGATAGATACAACCTTGGTGTCGCGTCAGGAAATGAAGTGCTCATCGAGCATTGCCAGCATGTACAGACATGGCCATGCAAGGTTTGTCACACATCTAGGGTTCGAGTTGGGGTATAGGGCATGCCAGAGGAGTGGACACAGTCAGTAAATGACTTTGGGTGCAGGAAACAGGCATTGTAGCATAGGCAGGCATGTTCAGCACGGTTCAGGGCACAACATGGTGGGAAGAAAGAGAGCCGGGACCATGTGATCCAAACATGAGCACATACGATTTTCAAAACGAGGATTCCGCATAATTATGAAAACAGCTGTAAGATGAACAACGTCCCCAATGCTACAGACATTGTTAGCACTATGATAAGCATATATGGTACTTGCTTCGACAATTGTCACTAACGTGACCGACAATGAAGTGAGTATGTGGATTGCTTTTCTACTTCTTTTCTCACGCAGAATCCTTGACCTTGTTTCCCGTCAGTATGCTGATTTCCTTTTACCTCTTGCTCTCTCTTCCGCCCTTGTCTCCCCAGAAGTTATCGAACTAGAACTGAGAGACGATGCACCAATTGAAGATAGCGCTCCCATTGTTGATATCAACCTGTACCAGGGAGAGGCTGACGCCGTAGAGAGTACAATCATTAAGGTGAGTGCCTGTGACCATCGTGTAGGGCTTTCTTTGTTCTTTCGAGTCATCACAGAATCCATCTACTGCATGAGTATCATAACAGAACTTTGTAAAATGTCTCGCGGTTTGCCAGACGGAAACAGTACTGATCGTGAAATCGGAGCTTGCATTGCTGTATGTTAAGCAGGCTTGTGAAAAATAAAGCACAGCTTTTGAAAATAATTTAAGATAAGTAAAACTATAAACCATATGTTTTGAAATAAGTTAAGATAAGATTAACAATAGGACTAAACATACTATATTGAGCGAGAACATAGTCTCCGGGGTCATATTACTTTATATAGGAAGAACAAATATATGCAAGCACTGGTAAGTCATGTAACCGGAGCGTACCAGTCATGTATTCCATACTTCTGCATTGCCAGTGTGTAAGGTATAGTATTTCACAAAATTACACCCTTAGACATGCTGTGGGTGTGACAGTGTGAGGCCTAGACAAAAGCTAGTTGCCTTTACTACTATAGAAATGCCTAGAAGAATATTATGAAGCAAAATATGAGTCACATGATAGGCTGCAACTCCAAGGAGATAACAAGCGATGTCACTATATGTGGTTTAGACTACTAACCAATGTTGCACCACCCAGAGACAGGAATCTGGCCCCAATTCAGAGGACTAAGTAAGCCCCAAGCTATGGCATGCTAATAACAACATGTGCAGGATGCAGGCGAAGGAGCACCCAACCCAAATACTACTAAATATGGTGGTACTAATTTGTAGGACATAGAATAAATAAATAGCACAGTGTAATTGTAGTGTACAAGTTTCAAACCCCAGTTGTAGTCATGTGCTGTGCTGTACCACATCTATGTGTGCACCAAATTTTGGCTTTCACCTTGATACAGTGATAAGGTGGCCATGCTACAGCCACTTTTATCCACTACTCCTCCATTCTCACTTCCCTATTGCACAAAGACAGAATTTCTGCAGAATCTGCCTAGGCAACTGCCCATCCACTACATGTTCACCAAGCAATGCTCCATCTGCCAGGCCATGTGCTCTCCACCATGAATCTGCCCCATTTCATAAGTATTTGACTAGTCTAGGCTCCAGGAGCTGGCAGCTATCAGCCTGAAGCACCCACACCAGCAGGTGGCAAAAGGTTTACTTTTGGGAAGCAGATAAATTAGCTGATGGTGGATAGCCATATATGGCTATTCTCAAGCCAAACCGGATGTGGAAGGTGTTGCAGAATCCACTCAGAGGTACTGGAATAGCTCACAAGTGGATTTCAATGCACTAGTTTGTGTCGAATATCAGCTTTTGAAGACATATTCAGAGCTAGCAGAGTGGGCAGGTATGGGAGCAGAAGCAGGAGCTGGTTTGGTTCCACTACTATATAAGTGTGTACAATGTACTTAGAATTCAGTTAATCTCACTTGCTTAAAGCACCCTAAAGGAATAAATTCTGCTACTCTCCATAGCATATCTAGTCACCTCTAAGCCTAGTATCATGAGTGGATTGTCAGGAATCATCCTCTCTTCTTTTATCTTCTCTATTGCTCTATGTTCAGCATCCCAAGCAGACACTTGAACTACTTCTCTCTATTATATCTGCAGACAGAGTGGATTCTATCAGATCTCTTCAGAGCGGGTGGTAACCTCCTTGCGTATACAAAAGATCTTGCAGATGCAGATGTGACTTTCTCTTACCAGAGAGTTTGCTAGCCTTACAGCACAAGCCCTCAGCTTGATGCCCTAGCTTCAGGAGCAATTTGTAACTTCAAGTGAGAGAATATACCTTGATTGATAGCATTAGAATGATCTGAGTATTCATGCAAGATATAGAAAGCTAATGTAGCGCTTGCACTATAATTTGATTAATTGGTTGACTTGTGCTCTGGCCTGAGAATAAGAGTTCTGTGTCATTGTGGACATGCTCTTGTGTTTTGAGGGTTTCTTGTGATGCAAGGTACTACAGGTGGCAGAGGTTCAAACCCTTTGGCTTGGTTAGTACTCACTTGAGGGTATACATTTCCCAAGTGGCATAGGTTCAAACCCTGTGGCTTGTGAATAGTGTGTTATAAGGTTTTTGTGTCTCTGAATCACATAGGTTAGAACCCTGTGGATCTACAATCAGTTTAGAAGCCTGAGTGCATAGGTTAGAATCCTGTGGCTTTGAGTGGACATTTTATAAAGTGTTTCTGCTTAGAGCATGAAGCTTTGATTCGTGTGTTGTGTGTTTCAAGTCATTTGAGGTCATTTTGTGTGTTGCTCTAGACTTAGTGAGGGTTTTGTGGATGTCTCTCAATGTTGTGTATGTTGTACTACACCTTGCCTTGAGGCCCAGTGACAACTGTTGCTCCTCTTGTTATTAAAAGCCTTTGGACTTAGAGAAATTTAAATACTTGACACATGCTATCACTCTATATGTGTATCCTATATTTTGAAAGTTTGGTTGCTTTGTTTCTATCTGCTTCTATTGCATCAGAATCCCCCATGAACTTAAGGGTTTGTGTGTGTAGTGTTGAGTGTGAGTGTGATCAGTGTCTCCAATGCTATTGCATTTCTAGCTTGTGTGTATAGAGTCTCTTCACCAGCATTGTGGCTTCCCTGAAGAACATATATGTCTATGTTTGAATGACACAATTATGCTGAAGAAGAAGCCCATTGCAAACCAATAATCATGTGGGACAGTGGATGTGATAAGTATCTTTCATTAAAAAATTTCTTGATTATGAAAGTTCATCAGCCAATGCAGAAAATACAGCCCTTCAGCCACCATTATGGGACTTGGAGATTAAAAGTACATGCAGGAGAGCAAGGGGGTAGTAAAAGTTAAGAAAATCATATCAGGTCAATATTATTTTTAAGCCCTCTCCTGACTAACTGACCAGCCATGTGGGAATAACATACCCTTAAAGGCCTGATCATGTGACTATTCCCACTACCTTGGTAGTGGGTTATAGATAGTTTTCTATTGTGCTTCCATTTGGCGCTGCACTGCATTCTATCAGCCAACTGGTGTGCCCCCTATCATTGTTGTGGCATGGGATATTGTAATGGTCTGCAGTTGCAGGTGCTGATGCTGTGCTGTTGCTCTTTGACTTGGCTGCCAAATGTCACTGTAAAACATTACCTTGGTGTTATTTCTTATGGCAATGCTGTCGTGCATTTGCTGTTTTAGCAAACGAGCGATATAGTTATTCCATCGTGCTGCAATGGCTGGCTTCTCATCATTGTCCTGTCATTCATGCTCCTAATGGGGGATTGACCATGTTACATGTCAGTACTGACTTCTTCTTCTATCCGTGTATGCTGGAATTAGAGGGGAGGATCCCCCTACTGATGTTGTTCTAGGTTTCAGTTGGTTTCAGTTGTTTGCTGAACATGCATCTGGACATCAGTGTGAGTCTGTGTAAGAACCTTTAGGCTGGTACTTATCTCCTTCTAGATGTGATACAAACTTGGACACAGATATGACAATTGTTAGACATGTATGATAGTGTGTGTCAACAAACCTCTCCCTGAAAATTAAAATACACATCAATGTAGACTTGTTTTCCCACTGGTGTACTTTAGAACTCACAGTAAAGGAATAACTGCCTACATACATTGTTTTCGAGTTCAATTGCTTCCAGTCATTTGCTGAACATGCCTGTACTCATGCCTGTAAGTACTTATACAAGTTGAGTTGCCCATGACTTACCATCATCTAGACACTTCCCCAGGCTTACTTATTTTACCATGTACACTGTAACAAGCAGCCTCCAACATCAACACTGACATGGTTTACAACCACCCTCCACTGGTGCCATCAATGTCTCTGGCACCCATCTATTGATGCAGCACGATCTTGCATCGTCACCATGTGTAGCTTCGAGTATGAGGTGCCTGTGCCTACATTCTGAGCTATGTAAGTCCCTATTGGGCTGTTCCATCATGTCTGACTATATGAAACATGACAGCCTCTAAAACTCTGGTCATGTGTGCTCAGTTGGATCACTGGACAACCCCCAGATAATCACTTTGAGAGTGGGAGAGGTACACCTGGACTGGACATCATAATATGACCATTTCCTGTGGAGCTGGGTATTTCTTTCCATCGCTTGTATTGCTATACAATATCACATTCCTGGACATTCTTGTATTTGGTATGCATAGGACTTTGGTGATGTTTGGTGAGTTAATGTTTTGTTGATTGATTTTGCATGTAGACATCTGATGCCCTTTCAGACATGATTTCCTCATTGTTTGAGTATCCGATTTCTTGAGGCTGACACTTCATGATGAACAGAATCTCTGGGGCCACATATTCTTCAATGATGGCTTCAACAATGTCCCTGTTACTTTACCCTCTAGTGCATATTTGTTATATATCTCTGGATATTTTACTAACAGCTTCTCTAGCAAGACATGAAGAGCTTGAATGTGTATCTTAAATCCTTGGAATTGTGACATGATGATGTATCATCATCTTGCAATCAAAGTTAAAGAATCTTCATGAAGTAGATGTTTATTATTTGCTGCCAAGCTCGTATATGATATCTATTCCTTATATCTTCAGGAATGTCTGTACTGACTATTGGGTATTAGTGAAGATATATACCACAAGTGTTGTTACAAATATCTCCTCACCCTGGTACTCGCTCAGAATTATGCCAAGACAACAGATCACTGTCTGACCAATGAAGGTAAGTCTTTCTTGGGTTCTTTGGCTTATACCTGCACCTGATGGCTTCCAGTTTTGCTCTGAGGTGATAGATTTTTGTCCACCGATGATGAGCCTAGACTTCTGTGGCAACGGCAACACCCAAAACTCTGACAGAGCTTAGGCAATTAACATAGCAACACAGCAATCAAGGCAATGTGTGTGTGAGTGGTTCGGTGCACCTCCGTGCGGTCAATTCCTCAATAACACAAGATACACTGCGACTTTTCAGTCAGCGAAGTAGTACTCTTGGTCAAGGAGTACTAATAGACGTTGGCTGTAAGCCGGGAATGATCTCGATAAACGAGATGGGAAGGAATCTGGTATGACGTGAATACCAAGAAACCGGAATAGAGACCACGAAATGATCTAGTAAACGTGGGGGTGGGCTAAAGAGCACGAAAATGGCTCTATAAATTGTAGCAATGGACTAGAAATCGTAGCAACATGCTAGAAATCGTTGTGATGCACTAGAAATCGTAGCAATGCGCTAGAAATCGTGGGGATGGACTGGAAAATGCGGGGAGGGACTAGAAGACGTCAAAATAGCCTAGTAAATGTGGCTTGGGGGTGTACCTAATATTGTGAGTCGAAACAATGGCAATAAACATACGGAGACTGCAAGAAACTGGTAGAAATCGTAGCAACTGAGGTGCTGAGTGGGGTGTTGCGGCAATAGATGCACGGCAACTCTGAACAATGATAAAGACGAGGGTGATCCTATGGAGCTGAACTGGGCCTACACGGAGGCAATACTGAACTGGGCGATGAAAATGATGGCGATGTAGACGGTGAAAGCGATAAAACAATCCTATGTGGTGAAAGTGAAGTGATGTTGTGGCATTAAAAGACAAAAGCAAGTTATTGACGCAAGATTTCATGTATTGGTGCAACCAACAATGTTTAAAGAGTAAAGCAAGCGGTGGGGAATAACTTGGAGTAACCTTAGCTGACTGGTAATGCCATAGCCTCGTCAACTGGGTAAGAACTCCCTCTAAAAATGTGGTATCTACCTAGTTTTTATACTACAAGTACGATTTTATAAATAGAATATTCTTCGGAGCCTTAGTAAGGCTGTAAGTCCTTGGCTTTTGTAATAGCCGTAGTAAACCTATGGTATCTGTGGTTCTAAAGTAACAGCAAGTCTTCGATGTTGCCATGTATGGATGCGAACCATGTGGTTTTATTGAGCAAGGAGCGGATCATAAGGTGCTGTTTAGCTGCGGATTATTGAGCTGCAGTTGCCGTGCTGAGATGTATGCATGGGGCAACGATAATTCGAAGTCTTGGCACTGTAACAGCCTTAGTAAACACGGTCTATAGTTGCCGTAGCTGTAATTATCGTAGCTGGGAGGGTACTCGCGTCAATCACATCGTTTCATTAAATGATTGATGGGCACATCAACCAGATGCTTCTGAGTGATGTAGCAACCCTGTTTTAGGATGATTGTCGATCAAAGGTGCCTTGCCATGATGGGATACGGTAATTGTGATGCGAGGCGAGCTGGGAAGGATAACGGAGTGTGTGAGAAGTGGATGTCATGGTTTTAGGATTGTATCTGAATGTTTGTGGCCTATACTGCGAAAAGCCATGGTATTATCGAGTGTGTGAGGATTATAATGGCACTGTTTCGAAGGTATTGGGTGATGGATGGCTAAATCCGCGAATTCTGAGCGTACAGAGCCTGGAGGCTCATCACCGAGCAAGGTTTTGAAAAGGTGTTTCCTGCTTGATTTAATTATTCTCACCTCTCCTGTCATAGATGGCCACCATATCAGGAGTTTGTGCCCAGATTTGACCATGTGGATTGGCATCCAGCAAAAAAGAGTAAGTCTAGCTCAAGTCTATCACTTTGTTTTGATTACAGACTGCAGTTTTGTTTCAAGACAACAGGTTTTCCTCTACTAAGCAGCAGCTCAAAACATAGTTTATCCTATTCTCTGTTAAAATTTGCCCACTTCACTTTCATCTTAGACACTGCCCAACTTCATGATTGCCATGGCAATGGGATAGCATTGGCTATATGGATATTATTTCAAAGAGCAAGATTAGCAATCCTTTAGCATAGCTGGCTCAACTTTTTACTGAGTATTTTCTCCCAGATCAAGCTCAAAAAACTTAAGATTCAAACTCTATGGAGATGTACCCATGAAGGTTCAAACTCATACTCTATTTCTTTGGGTTTTCTCCTGGTCTCAATTGAACCAGACATCCCAAATGGTTGAGAACAAAAGTATGCAGAGCCAGTGATAGGCCATGATGGTAAGGTCTCGATCTTGTTTAAAAGAAAGCCTGTCACTTATGGTGGTTTCTTGTAACTCTAGAAGTGATGGAGTCGTTTTTTTGAAACTTGAGCCTTGTGGGGGCACGATCACAGCAAGTAGTCGATATTTCACCAATTTGTTCCTGGTTGTTTCAAATTTGAATAGTTTCTTGCTGTTTCTCTTGCTGTTGCTGCTATTCCTGAAGGTCTGAGCACTGTAACTATGATCACTTTGGTGCTTGATGTTCAGTGGATAGCACATTGAAAGGCCATTGTCAAGAAACTCCGTTCTGTCAAAGCCCTGGGGTCAGTGGTCAGTGTTGGTTATATGTCATGACAAGATGGTTACTTTGACAATGAACAAACAAACAGTCATAGAGGCATGCTGCATTGATGATGTCATTCATTCTTGATAATGAAGCCTTCCCTCCACTATCTTCAACTGTTCGTAAGCCTACTGATCTTAATGCACTATACAATAATGCTTCTCTGAGCCAGAACGATGACAGGAGTTTTATCAGGCAGTCTACCGATGTTGCATTGTGAAATGTTCTCTATCAAGTTAGACTGCCTAATTGAAGAACAGTGGGTTTTATCTCCCTCTGCATCTTAGTGCATAGTCTGTGCTTAATGTCACCCCTCTTTAACAGTGTATCAGGTTCACATCATGACATCGTCTTGAGTAAATCTCAGCTTGCCTTTATCAATACTGGAAGAATATTGCTCAATGTAAGGATTTACACATAACACAGACCATCCCTCCCTCCAATCAATATGTATGTATTGTCTTTTGTCTATGAGAGACTAGCTATAACTATATTGTTAATGGTGGGTCCCTTTGTTCAGGATTACGACTGCCTTTTTCATCGCATGCCCCCCAAGTTGGGACAGGTGTGCAGGGACTATGCTTATCTGCACATGAACAGGAAAAGGAACCACTTGCACAAGCAAATATATCTTCAAAGTAGCAGGGCTATTGGTTAAGTTGCGTGCTGACCTTTAGGACTTTTTGCATTTGGCATTTATTGGTCGGTCATCTCGGGAGATCAGATTTTGCTTTTTTGCTCTATTGCACTGTTCCTTGTCTCTGCTGTCTCAGATGCTGCTCTGTTTCCTCTTTTCTGTTCTCTTTCCTTACCTGGAGTCAAGGTAGATGGATTTTTGTCATTGCTTCACACATGTATTGGTATCATTCCTGATTAAATCACCAAGGACATTGAGGATTGAAGTTCATAGTCTCTAAGCAATGTCAATTGAAGGCAAGCTTAAGGACTCTGCTTTGTCCTTTGTTAATTACATTCTTGGGGTTTCATGAGTCAGAAGACTTTGTCATGTCATTCCTATCTCCATGTGCTCAGTGCTTACTGTAGAAGTTTTGTGGTGGTCAGAGCGACATCACCCATTCATTCCTTGCACTTAGTATTGTGCTAGCTGTGGAGCCCTATGAACCCCATGCTTTTGTAGGTTTAGCCATAGGTTACTACTCAAGGAATGGGCATGAGGGAAAATGTAAGCTGGCAGCAGTGCAGCTGCCGCCAAGCAAACTTTTTCCCCACAGTGACTCAAGTGGCTCCCTGTTTGTATCGTTTCAGTCAGAAATCCCATGTGAATCCCTCATTTGAAGTCAAGGTAGCGGGCCTTGCTGCTTGCTGGCCTTACTTAGTTATATGATGCACAAGATCCCTGGTTCATTATCTTCCACTGTCTTTCCATGTGCCACCATGTTCTTACAGGCTATGATGCTAACAGCAACTCCACTCCCTACTGTACATGACACTTTAGTTTGATCCTCATCTTCCTAGGCCAACACACCACATGAGATAAGTAAGTACTAGGTTCAAGCAAGGTAATGAACCAAATTCAAATTACTCAATTGAAAGTTCACATTTCTTTGCTTTGGGATGCCTCTCTCGGGTTCTGAAGCTTTTCTTGGTCATTTAGGCATGTAAATTGGCCCTTATAACTGAGTATGGGGTGCACGGGTGCTAATTTACTAGGACTGGCAAAATCATTTTTAGTGGCCTTTTCGACTGACCGACCAACCGGATGTGCCAGGCTGACGGCCCGCATCCGTCAATCCCAATGTTTTCTTCCCACGCTACATGTCTCCCTTATACCGTGTCCGAATTCCTCTGGACGACGATTAACGCTGTATCATGCAGACACATTGAATGTTGCAGTGTCGATTCTCTTTGAAGATGTATGCACCCCGCAACATAATAGCTGCGAGGGGCCAGATTCTAGTGTGTCTCTTTGCTGTCTTCAATGTTTGTACAATGTATACTCATGCACATGGATAGAATATAGCATTCTCTGTCTTGCCAAGCAGCTACGGAAAAGGCGGCAGTCGTCTGCTCAGTCTCCTGGAGGATCAGTGAATACGAGACATCAACTCTGGAAGCTGTAACAGGCTATTTCTTCGTTGACATCGCAAGTCAGTTTGTTTCAAAGCACAGGCTTGGATTCAAGAAATACTGGAAGGATACAGAGCAAACTCGGGAGTGGACGCTGCTATGAAATGATCAATCCAAGAATATCCATCTTCCATCCTTCCTTCTCTACTCACTTCCTACATTTCCTCATCGCCCATCGGTTCCTCTTCATCCGTAGAAGTTAAGTCAAGATCGTCAGAGGATGGATCACTTCCCGTTGAAGTCGAGTCACTTCCAAAAGGTGATGAGCCACCCATAGAAGGGTCGCTGCTGGAAGGATCGTCGCCTAGAGGCGGTTCAGAATCAAGCCCGCTTCCAGGCTGGCACTCGCACGTGTACTTCTGCTTCTCCCTTCTACGCCTCTTCCGCCACCACCCATTGTATACAACTTCGGTCCCGAGTCCGAAGCGCCAGTCGAACCTTTGGCGCGATGTCTCATCGAGGTAGAATCCATCCCACTACCACCCAGACCCTTGCCTTTCACAGGCTTGCAGGTATATGCCAGCGTCATTTGCGATGAGGAGTTCGACATGTCCGTGCTCGAGTCCGAGTCTCCTCCGGGACCCGGTTTAGAGCCGGCGGTAGCACCGGTGCTACTGCTACTGCTGCCTGTCTTGGAAGGAAGGGCGAGCCACGCGGCGATGCCGTTGGCGTTCTCCATGGCGGGCATGGCATTGGCGGCTGCGAGGCTGAGCGCGATGGCGAGGGAGGAGATCGAGATGGGCTGCATGATGGAGAAGGAGGTTATGATGAAGAAGAGTGCTTTGTTTGTCTATCCCTGGCCGGCAGGGAAGAGGAGTATTGTGTTGCATGGAAGCGGGTTTTATACGATTGACGATGGCGGCAGTGGGTGCACCATAATGAAATTGATTGATTTCCTGATGAAGAAAGTGTTGGCATGCTGCAGGTGTCAAATTCGACGGCTGGGGTATACGATTTTGCTTTGTGTCTGGATAGAAGTTATCGAGAGGCGATAGCTTCAAAGTCGCAGGATGTATGGGTGAGTGCCTGGAGGATCTAATTAGGAATGCCGTTGGAAAGAGCAGAAGTACGCACCGATGAAATGGACACCCTCCCATTTCGCATCCGCCAGCCCCTTCCACATTCGTATCATGAACACCTCCGGTTCGCACCACACATCAACTATCGTCTCCACCCCCTTACCGGCATATATACCCTTGACGAAATCAAATGCGGTCTCATACTGCCCTTCAGGGTACTTTGAGCGGTACAAAGCAAACATCGAGAGTAGATGTGTGTGGGTGTCGATTATCGTGGACTTGGACGTGGATGTGTGCTTGGGGAAGACGGAGGTCATCAATGCATCAAGTCGTGAGGAGGGTCAGAGATCTTTTTCTTATTGTTCTTTCCCATGGCGATAGAGGTGGTTGTGAAGAATCGTAGGTAGGAGACATGAGGGCGGGAAGCAAGTCGTAGCATGGACCGGAAATAGAAGTTCCGGACAACGGATCCAGAGTGCTTCTTTCCTCTTCGAACCACCATCGGTTGTTCGAATCCCTTCCAGCAATATCAAAATGTCTCCTCAGTCGCAACTCATCTGTTAACAAATTGACAGCTCAAAGTCTCTCCTCGGTCGCAAGACGTTCTCTAACAAAACTGGTGCTGAAATTTGGCACCGAGAAGGCGAGGGGAAGCAGTCGGCGGAAGCGTTTTAGGGTGTGTCAGATTTGACTCTCGTCGTAGCTCATAAGTATCCAATTTCTCACCCAGGCTTATCTGGTTCTCCCTTGGACGTCGATTGACGGCTGCTGCGATCTCAAACTCGCTGGCCGCCTCTAAGTCTGAGCGTGTCAACAACAAATCGTTTGGTACAAGACTTATCGACTTTTACTGCGGCGTTCGCATACGTCTATCTACTCTTTTATCTCTGCTTTGCGTTCTCATACTCCGACAGAATTGCCGCTGCAACGACGGCAACTCTTTTTTCAGTATATCTTTTACAGGCACGTCTGCCATGCTCATGGTTGACGTAGGCAAGGTCACATCCATGGATCGAACACTTTCGTCGTGTCATCCTCGGACATCCTCCCTGATTTTCCGCATCAACGAGCCATTCCTGCAGTTCAGTCGGTCCAGGTGAATGGAAACAGTGGAGGAAGTGGCTTTCCTTTCTTCATTTTTTTTACAAGCAGTACACTCAATTTGGATGTCGCGCGACCACTAAAACAGTGTTACAATCCATGTGAGCCTTCCCCCTTTACCTCGTCGATTTCCCACTGAGGACCGTCCGAATAAGTGTATTCTTGTGGTACCCCTACCAAATAACTGTCTCTGGCTTTTCAACCTCACCGGTACGCTTCGAGAGCACTTCAAGATATCATTGGCGTCGTCGCCAGTCCGACGACCTCGAGTGACGCATGCCAAGCTACCGTCGACTATCTGTTACAGTGTTATCTGAGTGTTTGGCCAGAGCTTGGATAGCGCCGTGCTGACTTGAGAATCGTCACTCACATTCAGAAGTCGAGCGAAACCCAAGCTTGTGTTTCACCTCCCTTCCTGCAAGGGCAACGATCAACGTATTCTCGGACGTGTTGAAGAGATGATGGCTGTCGATCCAGCCGAGGGATAGCGTGTAACCAAGAGGAGAACATTCTCATATGGTGTGTATCTTGTCCTTTTGACTTCGGGCACTATATCTAACTAGCGTCTAAAGATCTCTTCCCTTCCCCAACCCTTCTACCTATGAAGATATTAGCGCCCACGCGGATCCGCGATTCGGATTAACGAGTTTGGGCTGCAGAGATCCCTCGGCGATGCACCACGTTTATTATCCGAGTCTTTGCCTCCCGTGTACGAGACGTGCGCATGTACATGTCTGCAAAACACTCGGATGGAGATTCACTTCCTTTTGCTGATAAGAAATATATGGTGTGTATCTTGTCGCAGTGATGTCTATATCCAGATCTGACATGTCGTTCAGTCGGTTTAGAAGGAGTAGGTCATTGTAGCCAAGGAGTCATACATCTGGGCAGATTGCCGATGGTTTTGTTGAGAGGACGCCGGCGTTATCATGATGTTGACGCGCTTAGTTTCGGCTTTCGCAATTGATTGTGAATAATGCTTTCATAAGTATTTAGGTACCAATACACTCTGGTGTTGTATCGACCTCAATCAGAGCCATCAAGCTAAACCCGAGGTTGCCATCGGCGCTTAGGCCCTTGATGGACTCGCGGATCGGCTCAAGGACTGGCTCATCGAGGTCTGGTGTGAGCTCTATATCGGTTCGGGGTGTATGGGACCCATCAATGTCACGGGCGACGTATTTTCTATCTGTCTTATCCTGAAGGACCGGTCAAAGGCGAGGAATGAAAGAAAGAAATGTTCGTACCCCATGCAAGGGGACAAAAGCGAGGTATTGCCCTCAGCGTTCACAGAAGCGTCTGGTATTGACGTGCTCCCGTGTCTGCCGATTGAGCAGTGGGCCTCTTCAATCTGCTGTCTTCCTCTCGGGTGTGAGCAATCTCAGGCCTCGAAGAAGGTAGAAGCCTTGCTCCCTCGCCACACGGTAGCCGCACAAATGGATCCAGGCGGAAATTGACGTGACGGGACGTGTTATGTATGCCGCTGTCCCGCTCTGTACAAACGGCGTACTTATATTGTCCTTGCAACTGGACGTTGACAGAGAAGGCATACAGTAAAAATTAAATCGCTAATCAACGAGAACAATATTCATTTAAAAAGTTGCTGTGACCACGGCCAGACTGTAAACATTAGCGGTGAAGTATCCCCGGGCCCTTGACGCATGAGTAGTATTTCCACTGACAACGGTAGATCCTATGAGATGAAACTACATTGCTCTATGTTTTGATTATGTGTCGCCTAAGAGCAAGGTAAAGTCGTCCTTTATGAAAAGTCCCATTCGATTTTACTGAAGTTTTCTTCAGAACAAAGCTTAAACCTTTAATCGTTTTACCTTCAAGTATGAGCTCGAAATTGGCAAGACCCGAACCTGGCGGATCCGTTGAGCCAGTACAACGTGCCATTTGGTCATGGGCATGTATCCTGAAGGCACAGCTTCAGACGCACTGCAACGCACGGGAGGGTCTTCAAGGATTCGTTGTCAGGTAGCCATCTGTGTCACTAGATATGCCTGTTTTCGGGAGGTCGACGTTATACGCGCTGTGTACCCAACTGCAATTCCATTATTTCTCTAGGCGCGATAGAATACATAATGTTCACTAAAAATGGCATACTCCGTTGCTAGGCGAACTCTGCGAAACGAGGTCAGAAGAATCGAGGAAGCTGCATAGCGGAAATACGTACCATTTTTTGAGCACGAGCCCTTGCTTCTTCTGTGACAACGGTTCGTTAGTGTCCATCAACAGGCCCACAGTGGGACGACCATCTTGTCGTTAGTCGAACGTCATAAACCTTTCTGGAACCGTCTTTCGCTTCTCTGCCTCCTCTCTCTTGCCCATGGTCTACCACGAGCTCTACTATCCAGGATATCATCAGCGAATGCGAGAACGGGTCCCTCGACTGCTTGGACAATAGCGCGCCATACATGTTCGCAGGGACCACATACGGCCCGGCCCAGGAGGATCTGGCCGCCACGGTCTGCTTGAGCCTGAACTCCGCAGTGTTGGCTCCACAGTATTGAGGTTCGATGTGTCGCAGACGTCCGTCACGATTTTGGGAAATGGTCGAGGAGGTGGACCTCTCGTGACAAGATATACAGTCGATATCCCTTTAGAAAAAAGACTTATCTTGAATAAACGTAATCTTTGCTGATATTTCCTTCGTAAGGAAACAGAGTTAATACCTATTAAGACCGACGCATCAGGCGTGGACAAATGATCAAATGAATGTGATTCATACCCTTGGTCTCATGGTATAAAGAAAAACGCGACGAAATATTCTTCACCGATCCCAATTTCAGTCGATCGATAGCCATTCCCTCGAATCGCCAATAGGCAGAGCTATAGTCGCTTAACATGACCGTCCGAGCTGACTGAATGTATCGGCTCAGCGATGACAGAAGAAACAGAGGCAGAAGACGACTCCTCTGAACAGTCAGTCGTCGACATGCTGGCTTCGAGTGACGAGGCCTGCTTGCAAGGACTGTACCACTCGTCTCCCTTGTAGAGCTTCCCCATACGACTATCAGAACGTGGAAGCAGGACCGGCTATCATCCCATCGGTCGCTTCACGCACTCGGAGGTAGTCGTCGAAGACGAACACAGATCTGAGCGCCTAAGTCGGAAGATGACGAGAAGGCTGCTTCCCCTATTGCTCACCATCCATACCAAGCATGCATCTTGCAGCGAAGTGTATACCGCGCATGTTATCAGCGGAAGAGAGAGGTGATAGCAGTAGACAACACCAGTACGACACCTCGTACGTGTAACTACCACTGGCCTCAACTTTCTTGTATCTCAATGATGGTGACGTAGCTAGGACGTACTCTAGCAGCGATGTCCATACATTCGAAGGGGTGTATGATAAGAAGGGAGAGGGGAGCCAATGAAGTCTTGTCTTGTCGCAGGTTGAAGATACCAGGTCTCCGAGGATGGTGGCGTGCTAAATTGACGGGAGATGGAGATGTAGTCAGGACTGAGAAGGAGGGCACTAAGATGATATCCGTCCCTCCGAGCGATCGATCGTCGACTAGATACGAAGCTAAAACAACGAGGTGGCCACCACGTCTCTTCACAGCAATGACAGCATCTTCTTCATCTCCGCGCCGTATCCTTGGCTAGATAAATCGACGACATCCCCTGAGAACGACGGCCGTGTGAGCATTGAGATGTTTGTTGCGATCGTGGCATCTACCTCCCAGATCTTGCAGACTCGTACAGGCATCGCATCACGCAAGAGGGAACGGAGTGAGTAGCGAGCTCGATGCATGACTTTATGATCCCTGCGACCTCTGCCGGCACGAACTCCATCTGCTCTGTAAAACACCTCCGTCGATCATTTGGGCCTGCGAGCTGAAATTCGGTACTCGAGGCTTGCGACCGCCCACGATGCCCTTGGATTCATGGTGCGCGTGCTCGACGGCTGGAGGGGAACGACATGAGATGAAAGACATCGACGAGATGAAAAGGGAAGGCTTACAGGGATATGTCTTATCAAGAAAGTGAAGGCCACATCGTATCATCTCTCAAATTTCCATGCTAATTTGTTTTTCTCCTTCCGCTGGGCTTTGTCAACTGCGCTCTCTAAGCCTGTATCGTTTTGATGAGGCGGAGGCGGCATCGGTAAAACAGTGTACGTTGACTTGGAGACAAACGTTAGCTTGGAACGAGGGTAGACGGTCAAGGTAGACGTACTCGGTAGACGAATTCCTTCATGATGTTTTTTCCGCATCTTCTTCAACCTCCAGTGACTGGACGCCATCCTATTTCCTATCTGCAAGCACCGCCCACGTTCCTCGCAAGAACACTTCTGGCTTGCCCCACACATTGATAATCGTCTCACCCGCATATACGCCCTGGATAAAGCCGAACACGGCCTCGTACTCCCCTTCAGGGTACTTTGCACGATACAAAGCAAACGTGGAAAGAAGGCGTCGATTATCGTGGACTGGGACTCGGAGGTCGATGTTGGGCGCGCGCTGCCAGGGAAAGGCGGAGGTCTGCATCAGGTCGTGGGGAGGACGAGGGCTCTTTTTCTTGCTGCTCTTTTGAATGGCGATGTAGGTAGTGGTGAAAGAGACGCGACAGGAGGAAATGGATTATCGGTGTGCCGTCCGTTTGTGTGCGAGTTCATCTTTCCCTCACTTTGGTACCGCTATCGAAAATTGAATCCTTCCAGCAACACGGGGACCATACATCTAACGTCCGGGTCGCAATGGTCCTGCACAGACAGCGTTGAGAAGTTGGAGGAGGTGAAGACGGAGGGAAGCGCGTAGGAGCGATGGCGAGTCCGCAGATAACGTTGTTTGGCGCTGAAGTGCAGATGGAGAAGGTCAGGGCATTGGTGAAGCTATGGTGAGACGGCGAAGATTATATTGAGTATCAACAACGGGTATGTCCAGCGTTGGATGCGCACCAATCAAAGTCGATCTCGAAGATTCAGCCCAGCCGCCGAGCATGGCAGCGTCGCCAACGCCGTGTTCGTGCACACCATGTCATGGCGCGAGCTGGATCGGGAAGTGGAGCACACGCGAATAAGCATGTAGACATCTTGGTAGCACCATGGAGCTTCAGCTAGCGCGCTTGAAACAAGGAGAATAGTTCGGGTCCGCAGACACCTCCATCGTATCGAGTGCCGGTGAAGGTTCAGAAGGATCAAAAATGGAGTTGGTATCGCATGATGGTCGTCGAAGAAAAAGAAGCAAGGCATGGGAATGCACAAAATATTTGGTTTTCCGTCCAATACACTGGGTGTTTTCATCCGAATTTGGGAGAAAAAAGAAAGAGAAAAGAAAAATCCGGAAAGCTCTCGCCCCTTCATTATTATGCTAAAGCTATTACTATTTTGTAGATGTAACCGTTCCGTGTTATTTTTCCGCGCTGCGTGCGCCTGACATTGTATCAATTTCTTATGATCTTAAGGGCTCAAAACAAGCGTCGAACACGTAATTTATACCAAAATGCTGAAAATACAGCACCAGTAAGTCGTGTTCTGATGTATACATATGATGTAAGTAGCTTGTGCGCTCGAAAAGAGTATCAAGAAATGCAAGAAAGGAAAACGAAAAAAGGGAGAAAAGTAGGTGCAAAATATTCATTGTACACGCTCGAAAACAGGTCAAAAAATTGTGAATCCTGCAGTATATATGTATGATGTATCGGAGAATATTTATAGGAGAAAATGAGCTGTGAGGAATCGGCGCAAAGACAAAAACGAAGGGGGTGGCAGGTAAGTGGCAGGTAAATCTCGGACCGATTCGACCGGTGGCAGGTAAGTCCGCTGACAAAGCATGAATAGATAACATTGTTTCATTCATAACTCGAGAGATTCATATTTTTCATATTTTTGGTGAGCTCAGTACAGCTCATAGTACTTAAATACAAAGCTACAAAGAGTATGAGATTTATGAGACGTGAGTTAAAGCCAAAAGAAAAGAAATAAGCTATCCATCCAAATCAATCCCGAAACGGCAATGGCAGCTAAGTGCACAGCATTGGCAGGTAAGTGCACAGCATGGCAGCTAAGTCAGCGTGGGAACCCAGGGTATCGGACGGTAAACCAAATATTTCTCGTCCTGACGTAAGAATATTTATCTTTCTTTTTATTTCCTCCTCGTTATCATCTTTCCTAGCGAGTAACATAGTAACCATGAAACACAGTCTACGCTCGAGCATGCTGAACTGGCGCTAGACAATGCCGCGCATTCTCGAACTAGTCCGATGAGAATCTTGAATTTAGTCTGATGGTTTGTGGAAGAAGGTTTATTTACGCTGGCATGTACTGATTCGGAATACTAGAAAAGCACAACACAACCATCAGTTTTCTGCTCGATGTCTGCACCTTCTTTACCTCCGTCTGCTCCTCCCTCAAGAAAAGCTATACCCTT
This sequence comes from Armillaria cepistipes, assembly GCA_900157415.1. NCBI lineage: Eukaryota > Fungi > Basidiomycota > Agaricomycetes > Agaricales > Physalacriaceae > Armillaria > Armillaria cepistipes. Next base: position 316,456 of record FTRY01000002.1, read on the forward strand.
CCGCTCTTACACAGAGCACTTTTGGCCTTGGGCAGTGCCAGTCTTCGACCGCAAGCATCGCCGACAGTCACTCAAGAACCAGTGTCTTCTAGTTCCATTCTCGTACGAGCACTGCCGACTCCCCATGAACACCTCATAGAAGTAATGATGGTGAGCAAGGCGCGATTCCGTGGTGGATTGACGTGGAGAAGATTGATGACAGAGCGGAGCAGCTGCAGTGACACACTAGGGATGGAGAGAAGCGCGAGCGTAGTTGGCGAGCAAGCGGATCACAAGGAAAACGGTATCAGGGTCGGTAAGCTTTGGTTTCCCTTGCCACGAAATTACCCTCATCAAAATGCTTCGTAGCGAACAGGGTCTGGGTGGACGGGGTATTGATGCACTGAGGGAACGACAACAGGTACAGGAAAGCGTATAGACACTGTATTCGGAGCTGTGCTTCTCTCACGACCAGATCTATCATCGATGTCTTTCGAAGAGGGCCTGATGTAGAATAAAGGCGAGCTTTGCTCGTATTTCCTAGACAGATAATACCTATGTGAACAAAGTGTCAGCTCGAGCCTCGAAGACAAGCAGACACAAAGCGTACCGTGGTTATCTCTCTCACACAATAAGACAAAGCTGTCTTCGCCAATGCTGATCGTTGCCTTCAAAACTTCGGCGACGCAAAGAGGTTCGTTGGGAGTATCCTTCCGTCCGAGCTGATGGAGGTTTAGATACCTATTGATTGTGGTGCAGAGCCAGCTCCAATCCATAATCTTCATATCTTCACACACAGATCTGGCCCGTCAAAATTGGGACTTCTCATCGATTGACACTACACCCGCATCTACTAAGCTGCACATAGTCTTCAATGCTCTGTATAAGAGGGAGAAGAATATAACCCCGGATCGCAGGCAATGAGGGAGTTTGGGCTTCACCATCCTAAAGCATGCACCTCGCAACGACGAGACACCATCGAACTTAAGGAGGGGTGATCGGCTGGAGACTGACCCACGTATGCTAACCATACTCGTATTTCTTAGCCCGGGTCATAAACCTTTCCCTTCTTATGACCACATCGGAGCCACAATCTTCGACTTCGATGCAGTCGGCGATGGGAGTTGGATGGGAGAGCACATGCTCTCGCAGCAAAGATGACAGCGTCCCTGGATTCGGAGAGACGTGTGATGAGAAGTGATTGGAAAACTGGGGCAGGTGAATAGAGTCACTGGTAAAACCGCGCTTCAAAGTTCGTAGGCTGAAGATATGGTGGAATGGTATGTGGAATGGTCCATGGATGTAGGAAGCTAAGACGCTATCCGTCCCTTTTATCGCCGAGCCTGGCGGAACGACAGGTCAGGTCTAGACACGAGAGTCGAAATGATGAGGATACGCACAATATTTTTCTCCGGCAAAAAAAAAATCGTCGTCGTCTTCACCGCTGCGCCGTATCCTTGACCGGAGACAAATGGACGGTATCTCTTCGAAATGGCGGGGGTGCGAGTGTCGCAAGTACTTGCAGGTTTGTACATCGTATCACGGAGGAGGTAAAGATGCGAGTTCAATACGTGGCGTCCCACTGGCACCGTGCCATTCGAGCACCGGGAGCATCTCCGACGTCGATAATTGGAGCCGGCGAGTGCAGCGGCTGACGACGCCATGGATTGGTGGACGGAAGAGTTCGTCCTTGTAGGGCCGAGGTCTGGACTTGTAATTGCAGGACATATTGCGAGTGGTAGGGGAATGATGGAGCCACAGATACGCCTCGTCTCTCTCCGGCACCCTCTTATGTCACTGAATCCATACGATCACGATCCAAGAAACCCATTCATACTGCCTAAGCGACATGGTACTGACTATTCATTCTACCCATTCCAATTCTTTAAATGACTGTCATCTCCAGGATGGCAATCGGGCGCAGCTCATACCACTTAGACCATCTTTTCTGGACCAATGATTATCACGTCATTATTATCGACACATGCTTCACTGCCTTCCGTCCTTGTTCTGGGCAGGCGCTGTAAATGCCGCGAATGCATATCATCGTTCGGGGGACCCGTATCTGTGTTCCTAGACACGACACGAAGAAGTATCAATGCTGGCGCAATTCCCTGCCCAAAATCACCGTGAGTTTTATTTGTGAGTGAAACAACCTCATACTCACAGTAACTGACTCAAGCACCGCTTGTGGATACCTACTATACGGACTATTCGTCGCTTCAAACACGATGTAGATCACCAGAACACCAACATAGAGTGCGGACGATTCTACCAACATCTCTATGACATTGAAGTATGGGTTTGGCATGAAACACGGGGAATTCCTGGTCTTGCTGGCGTTAGACAGATGATACACGATGAGCGTAGTACAAATGATCGTTGTGGGGAGTGCCAGAGCATAGAACACTATTCTCGCGTTGATGGTGCTCTTTTCCAGTGCTGGCAACTGAAAGAGAGAGAAAAGGTCGAATACTTGGATTGGGTGAGTGTAGATTCATCTAGGCTAGAACATAGGGACTTACTCAGTCCGCATAAAGTGCATATGCACGGAAGGATGATGATCCTCCAGTTCTTATCCCAGATAATCCAGCACCTCCAAATCTAATATGAATTTCAATTCAGCGGAGGCTCGTCTCTTGAGAAGTGCTTGTAGAAAACATACGATAACGCAATCCGCAACCAATATATTGATGCCTGCCGCGATCTCGTTGATCATCAAAGCCCACGCAAAGTTGGCACCAGTGGTCATCCAGTCGATGAGAGCGTGGTACCTCGCTTCATCTGTCCCACCCTTCGTTATGAATGCCCATCTGGCATAGAACCATCTCATGGCAAGGTGCATCGTCGCCATGGTGTACATAAACGCCGAGATTCCAGCAAGAACCTTTACTTGTCGCCTATAGATAGTTGCGCCCGACACTACGAGAGGAACTTCAAGTTTGGTCGTGTCAACTAGGGTCAACTACGCACGAATTCGCCACACTACGACGCAAAGCAATGCTGTGTACATTCCTAGTTCATGGTAAGTTTCTAGACGACTAGTTTTGACTAAAAATCTCACCATGGGTTAGGGACTCGATGATAACTGCGTTGAACCAGGAATCAGAGTACTGCGTCGCAAATATTTTGATAGATGCAAAATCGGGATCAAGCTGAGACATTGTACAGAAGGCAAACAGGACCTGTAGCTGATTAACGAGGAGGAAGGTGTGCGCTTGTTTCGTGTGGAGACTCGATGTTTATTAGTGCGTTGCTGACTTATTTTGGTTTGTATTGTTCTGAGAGTGGAAATACTGTTATGAGTACACTAGCCACTGTTACGATGCTAATTTCGGTGGGCGCTGTTCATGAGACTCCGTCAAAGGTGTCGGTTTGGACTCTCGCACTGTCGCATCTTGGGCGCGTTGCATGACCAAATCCACAGTGTACGTATCTCGGACTTCTGATGTCGTTAACCGGGAGCTTGAGCTTATTTGCAGTTCCGATGAAATGTTACCGATGATCCCAACCAGAAAACTCTTGCTTCCTCACTGCCGCAATGGCCCAAAGATGCAGCGTCAAATATGAGCCCTACTGATGTATTCTTCTGTAAACTCATGCATTAAGTATGCTCCACTTCATTTTCTCCTCCCTCGAGAAGATCCGCGTACTAGAACCGCACGAGTTGCCCCTGCAACCCACTCTGCAGATCTACGCCTAGTTCATTTGGGCCCACTAGAGTCCGCAATCTCCCTCGGTGGCCATTCAATACGTTTGCTATCCGCTCACACAGCCGCATCAGAGTTCAACACCACTCAATATTTGATGTTCAGATCAATACAATAAACGGACTTTGGACTGAATTAGTTGCTATGACTATTGTTTTGTTACCTGTTATAGCTACAGGATAATCGACCGATATTGAACTCCACCATCATCTCAAGAATACATATCCTAATACCTATTCTACGCATATTCTGATGCGACTCGTGCGGACTTGCTCCGAGATTTTTTCAATTAGATGATTTTACTACTCCGAGGTCCATGATCTTTGCCACGTCATGAAGTCTGACCGCCGACGTCATCCAACTCCAACTCTGACCTCAGCCTCTAGCACAAGACACGTCGTCCAACGAGATCATTCCATCCGGCGCGTCAACGGCGCTTGCCTCAGGCCTGGTGATATAGAACAGACAGATTTTTGTGGACTCGGACGGTATGCTTGGACGACGAAATGACCATGGCCCGAACAGTATAGATAACTCGTTGGATTAACAAGCGACCGTCATCGCCTTTCAGGTCAACATTCTCAGTTACGACGAAGATCGAGTCCATGTCTGTCAGCTGCTCCTTTCTCCCTAGTTGTATCGACGACCACGGCGGTCGCTCATCCGACATCAGTAGAAGTCTGGCGATGTTACGGATGTGCCCACTTTGGTCTTCCTCTAATTCTTGTCTACTGGAGCTTTACGTGTTCTTGTTCACGGTTACGAGCGTGACCTGTAGGCACGCCAAACTTTTGAAGTACCTGATGATAGCCTCCTGGTGGCATCTCCTAGTATCTTTTGGCACTGAACATTCACATAGAGTAGGGTAGCTCATGCAAATGAACTGTTCACTATTAGAGCGCATCTATCCTCAGTACGAATCGTAAATTCAGTCGTAATTGCTATCGCTGGAACGAGATATTTTAAAGCCAGTGGAGAGTTTTAATTGGACAAGATATACGCATATCTTTTTGAGACGACGACTCCGCTAGTTGAGGTGCAACTTGAACAGCATGTACAATAATGTCATTTCACCACACACTGGGCAGCGCGAGGTCGATGCTACACTCTCGGTTATGCACCTACAATATTGTCAGTCCACATAAATATGCTGGTATAAATAGTGCTTACCCCTCGCAGAAGATGTGTCCGCACATAGTTGTGGTCGTCTCGCGGCACGGATTTGCGAAGCAATGGCGACAGCGAAGGGAAGGAAGACTGCTACGAGTCGGGACGGAAAGCCGTCTACCGGAAGTGGTCGGTGCTTCGATGCAAGTACTGAAACCCACAGTCAGGTTTACTTGTTGAATTCGCGACGCGGAATACTTACTTGTCGTCGTCGTCGAATGGGTTGAAGATGAATTGGGGTCGCGCAATGGCAGTGCGGGGTGATTCCTCGACGAGGTTGTGGACCATCGCTTCGTTGGCCTTTTCTTGCTCGTTCTATCAGAACTTGACTGTTGGTTTTTGGTTGGTATACACGAATCGCAAAGTACGCACGACGCGGGGATACGGAAAACTCATCATAGAGGGTGTAGGCTCTGGCAACTAAGTGTACTTTGTTCAGGACTGGGAAGCAAACCGCCGAAATGGTACAGCGCACCTTCATGGCCCCGAAATGCATAGCCTTGACATGCTAGAGTTGCTAATCAGCATCTGTACGAATGGCTTAACATGAAAAGACAAACCTCAGTATATTCCCTCTCGCCAGTAAACCCCACAGGGTCTTGGCACCACTCACATTTCGGGTGTACCACCGATTCCAAGTAATGTATTTTGACATTGTCGAAAACACGGCGGCACTTGACACAGTACGATTCAGCGTGCGTCGTTTCGCAGTGCTATACACAGACTAAGCGGACATGAATTAATGAGAAATAAGTGGTATACCAAGCTGAATTCCACGTCGCTCTCAAATCCTAGGGCATCCGGGCATAATTCGCAGGTGGGATGGCGAGGGGAATCCTTGAGGTGCTGGGGGAGCTCGTGTTCGTACATCGTAGTCCTGCAGACGGAGCAAACAACACGGGGGTGCGCCTCGTCGTGGTGCTATAAGATAATTTGAACAGGAGGAACTCGGCCGTGTACTAGATGAACGAACTCACGGCATCGCATAGGTCATGATTTTTGAATCCCCGACCGCATACGAAGCAGTTGGGGTGGTTGGGCGAACCGCGGTAGTGCTCCTCTAGCGAGGTTTGGGATTTGAACGCCCGTTCACAGGCTTCGCACGAGAATAGACGATGCACTAGGGGGAGCGAGCGTGAGTACATGGCTGGGTAGGAGCTGGGGGTACGATACTGACTCGCATTGCTTTCATATAGGCAGGGAGAGAAAACTTGTTGATCGGGGACCAGCCGAAGCGATCTGCAGAGGTAAAGCGTTTTCCATAAACGCGCACTAGGACTGGTGACTCATCTTTAGGGCGGTGGGGAACGCAAAACGACAGAAGCGCCGTGGTCATTGGTAGGATACAATGCGCCTCATCAGGAATCTTGAATAGTAGCACATCTAAGAAGTTCTGTACTGGACCCGGTAGTTAAAAGTATAGAAGAAACATACTTGAGATCGTACCTTGAAAATAGATGTCAGGGATCTAATAGATTACCGGCATTGTGACTTCCCTGAAGAACATGGATGTCTATGTTTGACTGATACAATCATGCTGCAGAAGAAGCCCGTTGCGAACCAATAACCATGCGGGGCAGCGGGTGTGATAAGTATCTTTCATTGAAAAATTTCTTGGTTACCGAAGTTCACCAGCCAATGCAGTAAATACAGCATTTCGGCCACCGTTATGAGACTTGGAGATTAAAAGTACACGCAGGGGAGACTGAGAGATGGACGGCCCGATGTTCCGTCAATCCCAGCGTTTTCTTCCCACGCTGCACGTCTCCCTTATGCCGTGTCATTCCTCTGGACGACGATAAACGCTGTATCATGCAGAAACATCGAAAGTGGCAATGTCGATTCTCCTTGAAGGTGTATGCACCCCGCAACCTAATAGCTGCGAGGGGCCGGATCCTAGTGCGTCTCTTTGCTGTCTTCGATGTTTGTACAATGTATACTCATGCAGATGGATAGAATATATCGTTCTCTGTCTTGCCATGCAGATACGGAAAAGATAGCACCCGCCCATGTAGCTACCCGGAGCAAACATCGAGAATCGGAGTCAAGGCGGATACGAGACTTAATCGACTTCGGCAGCCGTAACAAGCTATTTCTTCATTCTCAATCATTGCCGTCGCGGTACCCAATATCGCAAGTCCGTTTGTTTCAGAGCATATGCTCTGATTCACGAAAATTTGGATAGGATACAAAGGCCTCTGAAGGACATTGAGGTGGTATCGGAATCCAGTGCGTCTGTTTTCTGTCATCAATGTTTGTATACTCATTGCACATGAATAGAACACAGCGTTCTCTGTCTTGACTTGCAGCTACGGAAAAGGCGGCACTCGCCTTCTCAGTCTCCTGGAATATCAGTGAATACGAGACATTGACTCCGGCAGCTGTAACAGGTTATTTCTTCGTTGCTATCGCAAGTCAGTTTGTTTCAAAGCACAGGTCTGGATTCAAGAAATACTGGATAGGATACCGAGAAAACTCGGGAGTGGACACTGCTCTGACATGATCAATCCAAGAAATATCTATCTTCCGTCCTTCCTTCTCTACTTGCTTCCTACATTTCCTCATCGCCCATCGGTTCCTCTTCATCCGTAGAAGTCGAGTCAAGATCGTCAGAGGATGGATCACTTCCCGTCGAAGTCGAGTCACCTCCAAAAGATGACGAGCCACCGCCGAGAGACGATGAATCACCTCCAGGAGACGACGAATCGCCCCCAAGAGACGACGAGTCGTCGCCCATAGAAGGGTCACTGCTGGAAGGATCGTCGCCCAGAGACGATTCAGAATCAAGCCCGCTTCCAGGCTGGCACTCGCAGGTGTACTTCTGCTTCCCCCCTTCTGCGCCTTTTCCACCACCACCCATTGCATCTGACGTCGGTCCCGACTCCGAAGGACCAGTTGAGCCTTTGGCGCGACGTCTCATCGCGGTAGAATCCAACCCACTACTTCCCAGACCCTTGCCTTTCGCAGGCTTGCAGGTACACGTCAGCGTCGTTTGCGATGAGGAGTCCGACATGTCCATGCCTGAGTCCGAGTCTCCTCCAAGACCTGGTTTAGAGCCACCGGTAGAACCAGTGCTACTGCTACCACTGCCTGTCTTGGGGGGAGAAGCGAGCCGCGCGGCGATGCCGTTGGCGTTCTCCATGGCGGGCATGGCGTTGACGGCTGCGAGGCTGAGCGCGATGGCGAGGAAGGAGATCGAGATGGGCTGCATGATGGAGAAAGAAGTTGCGAGAGGTGTGATGAAGAAGAGTGCTTTGTTTGTCTATCCCTGGCCGGCAGGGAAGAGGTGAACGTCAAGTCGGAGTATTGTGTTGCATGGAAGTGGCTTTTATACGATTTCGGCGGGACGATAATAGATGGCGGTGGTGCGGTAGAGTGTGGAGAGCGCCATCAGTAACCGTGCTGCTATCGTGATAGGTGTACTGCATCATGATCGTCTCTCTGATGAAACGTCTGCTCATGTGCGGTCAGTCATCTATCTCACTGGTGTCGCTCGATTACTCTTTACTCATGATATTACCACCGGCCAGGTCATTATATTAATGGACAAGCACGTCTTCGATGTCGTTCCTCAGAGCCACCACTTCCAACGTTGTCCATAACAACTATGATCATTACTTGACTTTCCGGCCATAAATTCGCAATACATCATACATTGCTGTGATCTCATCGCCCAGTGTCAAGTCTACAAGTGAACTACGGCTCAAGAACGGCTCTTTGACACCGGTCGACTTGCGCCCATCTTCCACGAGGAAGGGTCAGAGTAGACGCCTTATTCCGTCCCATGGATTACTTCATTTTTCATAGTTGTACATCGCACTCGCTGCTTTCTCTGTCTACTCCACTGCAAGGTGACTTACTGCCCAGGCCCCGACGTTTCCTTAACTGCTAGCAACATCTTTGTAGACGCCAACCATCATATTAGGTACGGCGAAAGCATTGTGATTTCACGCTATACACAACTAAACTATCCCTCAGATCCCTTTCTCATTGACACCGCCCGTCTGTATGGGTATCCCAATGTGTGTCCTGATACTTGACTTTGACGTACACGTACACGTGTACTCCTCGCCAGTATCATCTAAACCCATCGTTCTTCCTATGAGTGACCCGGGGGGTGCGTAGCTGGACGATGGAGAAGAGGCCGTCGTTGTCGCGCTGGTGGGGGAGGTGCTTATGGTGGTGGTGGTGGAATAGGTTGTGGCGGTGCTGTCAGTGGAAAGGGTTGTGGTAGTACTGTCGGTGGAAGATGTTTCGGTGGTACTTTCAGGGGAAATCGTGGTGGTACTGCCGGTGGACGTTATGGTGGAAGCTTCGGTTGTCGTCGAACCAGTGGAGTAGTCAACTTGTATCCATCGAGTCTAGCCGCGCTCGCAGAGACAGCGAGCACCGAAATAAGGAAAGAGATCGTTATATGCATTGGTGGTATTCTCTGGCCAGCAGAGAGAGTACGGAGTAGAGTCTACGGGGGACTGATCCCATGGCGAGAGTCTTTATACATTTGGAAGGCGTGGAGTGGGAAGCGTGGGCTTGGGGTCACCTTTCCTATCCGTTCCGACGACGAGGCTGTGCGGACGCGTAGCGTTTTCCTAGGTCGTCCTCTGTGGTATTTTTGACGACGTAGCCTGGACGAATAACCCGTCTCTAAGCACTGGGACTTGGATGGGTGTTGCGTGGAGATGCCGATTTTCTACGTAACTTGTCGTCCCAAAGGACAAATCTGCGTCCTTCGTCCTGCGTCTAATAAGACTGGAATGCATCTGCGTGCGGTGGTGAAGCAATATTCGTGGAAAAACTCGTATCTCCTTCGTCAATATGACGGTCTATCATTCAGCGTCCTCCCCCGCCAGACTCTCTTCCTCAGGAGGCTGGCAAATCACCACCTCCACTTCTCATTGGTTAGACCACTGGACCCATAGGCGCTTGGTAACACATCAGTGTATCAGATATGAAGCGGGCGGTATGAAGCTGTGGATGTTGCATAGAAGGATCGCAGCGCCTACAGTCCTGGCTAATGAGGAGCGTGGCCTCAATTGTCGTGTGTGCTACTCATCAAGAGTTTAGTTGATTCATCCCGCAGTTGCATCGCAATGCATATGTAATATGAGCGGTACCTTTCCTCAATGTCTGCCTTGGATTGCTGCAGTCATCGAATTCAAAATTGAGCTAGCTTGGCTTGATGGGTGAATGCTTAATGTTAATTCACAATCCAGGAGGCATCGATAGCAAAAGTAACCCCCCGCCCCCCCTTACTCGTTACTTTCAGCAAGAGTGAAATCCCTACAAAACTTTCTTAAGTTAAAACAAGCAGCTACGAGTCTGCGACTCACGAGTTCGCATTGTGCATCAATGTGCAACCTAGGTAAGTTTTTGGAGGATAAAATTTTAACCAGGATAAACACCCCATGGGTCGACCCAGGATCGAACTGAGGACCTTCCGTGCATGAATGAACCAATGCATGCCGATGTGAGACGGATGCGATAACCAACTTCGCCACCGACCCGATGATATTTGCCCGTGCCAAATCCAATTAAGAGTATGATGAACAGATAGGTAACAACTGACTAGCACGTGAAAATATTTCTCATCTCCGCCATCCATGGCGCGAATTGCAGTGATTGCTTGGAGGTATTACTCATCTCGTATGCGCGTAGTATATCTACCCCTGGGATGATATATCGTTGCATAACATCCACCAGCAATGTCAACCGAAATCGCCACTTTTGCCTCAGGATGCTTCTGGGGCGTCCAGCATATCTTCCTCAAGTATTACCCCGAGGGCAAAGGGATTATCAGCACCACCGTGGGTTACACTGGCGGCAAAGTAGACGCGACGAGCCCAGACTACAAGACTGTCTGTACAGGCTCGACGGACCACGCAGAGGCAGTCAATATAGAATTTGACCCGGGTGTAGTAGGATATGATGAGCTCGTTGGTACGTTGTTATCCTTCTCGATGTCAAGCGTGACCTAATACGAATGATAGAGTTTTTCTACCGCACACACGACCCAACCACTTTGAACAGCCAAGGCAAGGATACCGGCACACGTACGTCTCTCATTCCGTATCTGTTGCGCCTCCCCATATCCCGATAGAATATCGTTCTGCAATATTCACACACTCGCCAGAGCAAGCGACTGTTGCCAGACGCGTGACGGAGGAGGTGCAGGAGAAACATTTTACGCCGTCAGGAAGGACGATCGTCACGGAGATCGTCGAGGCTGGGCCTTGGTGGGACGCGGAGGAATACCACCAGCTGTATCTGTTCAAGAACCCCGATGGGTACCAGTGCCCGAATCATCGTTTGCATTGGTAGAAAGTTCCCGCAGACATATATCGTACGTGCAAAGTATTGTTACTTGAATGTTTATTAAACCTTGGTCCCCTGCACAGTTGATTGTTTCGACGTACAGGACAAGTCTCCATGCTGTATTTCTAGTTCTTTACCTCGAACAAATTCGAATGACGCATTCTTCTGAGTCTCTGTTCTCTACTTTTACTGCTGGAAACATCCTACTACGTGCCGTATATGCTCGATCTTCCTCGCGCTCATGCATGGCTTTCTCCCCCCCGCCTTTTTTGTGGAACATGAGACATCACCAGGATCGGCCCCATCAACCCGTTAGTTTGGGGACTTGTACCCCGGTGTGGGAGGGAGAAAAAGAGTCGGTAACGGTATTTCTAGACGTGATGTGTTTTGCGAGACTGGGAGGCAGGAATCATTTACCAGGACCAGCGACGAGGGAGACACCCGAGGAGATGCATTTACGCACGGCGGACACGCCTGTGTGGGACTCGATTCCGCGTACGTCGTTTGATCCAGTCACAAGCTACAACCCACTAAATCCCCGGTCGGCATCAAAGTCTCGGCAGCGCGTCCTCATCCTCAAGGATGCCGCTCCAGGTGTGCAAAACGACCTTGTGTATTGCCTTCTTTCCGTGCTTTCGTGGGTTAGTGGCCAGGCGATCATCGATCAAGGGTAAGCCTCTAGTTCATCATGTATAGCCATCGGCCTACTATTTCATTTTCAGAGGGCCAATGATCAACGTCGTCACTGTTCGCGATCCTTCGCTCACACCTCATTTTCCAGATCAGATGTGCCAACTCTGACACTAGTAATCGAAAGAGCCTTGCCGCACCAGTAAGATTCCTTCCGTCCTCGTTGCAGGGATCATACAGTGCACAACCCAAGGTTAAGCCTAGCGACATTGCGGGCCATTGGAGTCCCTTTTTCCCCCATAATCCCTTAACGAGCTTCCATACCCTCTGCTGAGCTGGGATCGCGCACTCCAGCAGGATGTGTTCAAGGGATTCTTCAGCCCCAAATTCAGGGTGTAGTATATGGTTCTCATAGTCGGGGACAAAGTCTACCCAGGCATTCCCTAGCCGGTACGCTTCGTGTGTTGCTTTCCATAGGAAGCCTCTCACTGACCGAGAGATGTCGTTGTTCCGTAGGGCACACCAGATCAGTGTATCAGCCGGGGTGACCCTGTGGCCTTACTGATAGAGGCCCGTATTCTATTCAAATTAAAATCTGTAGCCTCCCTTTCGCACTTGCCCCGTATTTCCCTAATCCCGCGATATGCTATCGCCTGGGTTATTAGTGCCAGTTTGACCCCGTGGAGTACAAATTAATCCTCCACTTCTAGAGCGTCGTCCGGTTCTCCATCGTCTTCCATTTCTGCTCCCAGCGCAGCGAGTCTATTGTCCCCTTCATTTCCAACTTCGCCACTGTGGCCCTTTACCCATTGGAAGGATACGCATGGCCTTCTCGTGACTTGGAACTTGTAAAAATGGTAGAACGGGGGCTCACAACGATGAATGGCTCTGGATTGTCTGCTTTTCCCCTTTCCAGACATATGCTGAGATATGTTTTTCGGTGTGAGAGTTTTGTATGACTCGGGAAATGTTTGAAGGGGCAAAATTCGGGGTTTCCGGGCCGAACTCGCTCCCGGGCTAAGGGCGTTGCATCGTTTCAGCGTCTTCCTGAGTTCCAACTTCACAACGACTCATTTATGTTCTGCGCGAAATAGATTCATTCGTGGTAATACCCCTTTACTGATGCTATGGAATTTCTAGTATATTCCTCCTCCTACTGTTTTAATGTCCAGCTGGCCATCATCATCGGATTTGTGTTAGATTCGTAACGATCGGAACACCTCAAAGAGATGTGCACGGCTACCTCCACTTAAAATGTGAACGTTCTGGACCAATGATGTTATTGGAAGATATCAGGGGGAATAGGATAGCCGCCCAAGCGATGATTAATTGATTCGGTGAGTGATTTCAATCTCTGATCCTTGTATACAAGGCTAAGCTGTATCATCAAGGAGCTCAATCTTCTCTCGCTTCGACATCCGTAGCCGCCAGCGTCTCTGTCTCAATTATGACATTGCTTATATCCTCGTTACTCATGCTTGCTCTTCGTTGAGACCCGGCCTCAATTTGAGGGGAGGCGGCGTACATATCTCTTCAAAACAGCTGAACAGTCGCACGGAATGTAGAAAGATGATCAGTGTCCTCCCAACCATCTCTGTGATCATTTTCCCGTCCTGCCTCCATACATATAAGCATGGTATGACCATTCACTAGATCCACCCTTCCCTGTCGTTCCTTGCTCTGCGCCTTGTCGTTCCCCATTTTCTCACCTCCGCTTGGCACTTTGTTCTTTCTGGTTTTCATTGGAGGGCCCATGTATGGCTTGCTCATGCTCATATTGTGCGTTGTTTTGCAGCTGTATTAAAAACTTTGCTTCTCATCCTTGTACCTCATGCAGATCCATTCCCATCAGGTCATTTGGACTCAATATCACCGCCTCTGTCCCTGACAATGTGCGGACGGGCGACACTGTCTCCGTATCGCTGGCCTACTCAGATGGCGATCCTAACAACTTCTACCTATCCATGTACTGCACGAATAACGGGAAGACAGACGTTTCTGTTTCCGACGTCGCCGATTTTACGTCCGATACGACTGAAGATATATCTGTTGTTTCTTTAGGGTGGGTCCCGTCAGTGTTTGTGCCTGCTTCTCTCTGACGGATCTGACACAGGGACTGTATCATTCGTGCACTCCTTCACTCCGAGTATGTCAGTCGCTTCTATTCTTTATCGACATGATTAACGGTGCAGATGTTCAGGCCTGACACAGACACGCCCTTCGCTGAGAGCGAACCTTTCGATCTTCGGGCAAGTAGCCCCGAATTGCAGTCTTCTTCAACCAGTGCATCTACATATCAGTGAGTCTTTCCAGTCCACCCGTTGATGTTGGTTTGAATGCTCTGCATCTAGCATGATGGTCATCGCGCAGATGATCAATCTCGCCCTGGGGGCGACTTCTTTCCTCGGTGTCCTAGGAATTATTCTATTTCTATTTCTCCAACGCACGCGGGCCAAGCCAAGGAATGCGAAACCGCCTTCCAACCCTGATCGACGCTCGCCAGTCATCATAGTAACTCCCGATCAACGTCTCACCTTTACATCGCCTAAACCATTGGCATCAGACAGAGAAGTCAGGCACTTGTCACTGATATCCAGAAGAACGCCAGACGTTCCCACTGCTGTGCAGAGTCTGGAGACATCAGACCTGTCTTTGTGTTCCACGACTACCAACGAAAATCTGACGTTCCTCTCCTTCCCTCTCCCACCGGCTGCTACGCAGTCAGAGCTGCAGGAATTTGTCGCGCGTCTGAGACGCGAGGCGTCGTTGCGGAGTAAGTTGAGCTCGGAGCAGAGTCAGGGTGCTGGTGATGATCGTTTGCGCAAACAGATTTACGGGATGCGAAGTGAGATTGCGTATTTGAGGGCAGAGCTGGACTTGGCGTGGGCGTTGGGGTTTGGCAGTCAGACGGCACCGTCAACTGATAGTGGTAGTAGGAGGTCAGAAGAGAGCGGGACTTTATCGGTGCATTCTAGTAGTGCTCCGCAGGTTTCAAATAATGTAGCATTGTGACGGATTCTTGTATGTATCATATGTACTGTGTACAGATAATGTTAGGGACATGGGCTTTGTATACTATACATATAAAGTGAACGGTAAAACATTGAGAACGTATGCTCTCTCACGAGGCCTGCTCATGAAGTAGAGGTCGCAGATTTCTGCGTCCTGAGTACGATAGTAAGGAACTTCTCAATCGTGTTCCAATAATGTGGCTCTGCCGCGCTAGGCTCTATGGCCAGATCATCAGCGCACACTCAGCATGTAAAAGGCGAAGAGTTTCCTTACCATGTCCACCTGAAGGGAAAGACTTGAAGGTATCCAAGTCGCCAGGTGAGCGTAGATCCCACAGTTTCTTCATATGCTCTTCGGGAACGACAGGGTCCATTTGTCCGCTGAGCATGAGGAGCGGTAGCGTCCCAGGTATGGACGAGATCTTGGACTCGGAATCCCATTTCTGATGGACGACCCAAGTAAAGTGACGGAGGACGGGCCAGCCTCGGACGATGCTGGGTATAGAGAGGAACGTATTTTCTACTATGAGGGCGAATACCTGTATTGAAGGTTTAGGTGGAGGGGCTGGCGATGCTTTGGGAGCGCACCTTGGTAGGATTTCGGCTAACGAGGTCGATGGCTACAGCTCCGCCTAATGAGTGACCGTATACGACCTTGAAAGTGTCTGGTGAGCTTCAATGCTACGCTCGATTGTGAAAGACGCGTACAATTGGTACTTGAGAAAGCCGTTCATCAGCCAATGCGTAATCCAGCGCTGCCTGCGCGTCTTCCCTCAGACCTAGATTATTATATTCAGTTAGCGGAGGGGAAAAGAGGGAAATTTGACCGTATCTACCTTTCTCGGAAGGCGAACCATCGCAAGTTCCATATCTTTCAAGAATAAAGACATGACACCTAGAGTAAAATAACCGTAATACTTACCCTCGGTATGAAACCATCAGAACGTTACAGCGCCTTGCATAAAATGCATGAGCAAGAGAAGCACAGTCCCACCAATGACATGCATTTCCATGGAAGAGAATAACTGTAGCGAGGGGAGGCTGCAGAGCTGAAGGTTAGCAAGGCTCTGGAACCTGGAAAGAACTCCTACCAATTCTGAATCCGAATCCGAACCATCGTGGCCACGTAAAAATAGAGCACATCTCAGGACCACCTTGTCGGAAGTCGTCACCTCTACACGCGTTATGGTGTCGGATTGCCCACTGCCCAGCACCTTGTTCCAGAACCAGTCATAGCATTGACCTGAGCAGAGTTCAAAGAGAGGTCGGTTTAGGATGTGGGCAGGACATACGTCGTTCGTTTTTTGGATCAAAAGCAGCTGGGTAGATGCAGGCGTATTGACCATGCAAGAGGATCTGGTTGTGGATTAGAGAACAGGTCGATGATGGAAATTAAATATCGGACGTACAGTTTTCAAGATATGAAAGAATGACATTGGAGAGAGGCAAGGGGTCGAGACGGTACGCGTCAGGTAGATATACACTGAAAGGCAGACATGCGTTTTCAGCGTGCGTCAGAATATAGAACGATGTACCATCACAGAGTGCTACATTAGGCTTTCCGCATACCTAAGTATACAGGATTGGAAGCCCCGTCTACAGCATCTCTGTATTTGAGAGGGGTATTCTTAGGATGCTGTTATTATGCTGTTGAAGACGGGGGAGTATACAGCTCGTTGGCCTCGAGGTGGTGTTCCAATCGCGTGGAATCAGTCGATTGACGCGATTAGTAGCAGGATGAAATGAAACACACGCCGCGCAAATAGCGTTATTTCAAGATCGATCACGATGCGGTTCCAAGTCAAGTGCGATTCGAACTCCGATTCCGGTTTCCCTTCCTTGACGTCTACGTCCGAACTTTGATGGTCCACGATGACTCTTCTGCCCACGTTCTTATTGTGTCAATGATCGTGGTCTCTGGACCGTCGTGCAGGGAATAGGATGAGGACCGGGAGACTGCTGCGTAGGCAAATTGAACAGTGCTAACGGGTTCTAAGAGGCCCTGCTAATGTTTGTCCGGCACAGAGCCCTACACTAGCGCTCATGGGCGTAACAGCATTTCCTTCGGTGGTTCCCCGGGCATAAAGATGGAAAATATGTCCAAAATATGCTAAACACAATCCCGGACCGCTCCGCCGGGAGGTGAATGTGGGTCAAATCTATTAATAATTGTTTCTTCCTCCATTTTCATGGTTTTGGTAGTGTCCAGTGCACGAACCGGTTCCGCAATATGCTAATCTTGGACAAGGATTCGGCCTCTACAAATAAATTATGCTACGTCCTAATAAAGATTTCGCGTCTCGAAGACGCTAATTTGGACAAACATTGCCGGGAGCTTCCCGAGATCCTGAATTGGGCCCTCATCAATCCCCAAACCATTTACGCGTCTTCTATGTCTCCTTCGGCAGATTTCGCGCGTAAATACAAAAACGTCGTCGGCTTGTGCCTTGCTCCCTAAACCGTCCCTCGATTCAGGTCTACTTGCTCCCTTGCCTATCTTCTCTAGGACATGGGCAAGCTTAAAGTTAGTTATTAGTGAATGGGCGCCCCAGGCTACTGACGATTCCTGACGACGTCATCATCAATTTACATCCATGGGATCATCGTCACCGATCTGCCCCCGCGGAGGATCGTCGACGCGTTCACTGTACAGCCACCTTCCTTCTTTACCTTTTACCACTACCGTCACTCCTCCTCCGCTGTACGACGCGCTGTGCGCGTTCATCAGTCTCGCCCGCTCCTGCAAGAGACAGCCCTTCACTCTTCTCATTCTCTATTTCCAACGATGCGTTGGACGGTCGTTCTTTATATTCTCTCGTTACTCTCAGCTGCGCCGGTGCAGGTTTCGGCGGTGCAGAAAACTGGGCTAAAGTTTCCTGATCCCGCCTTGGCTTCAAAGTATCGCGACTTGGTCAAGGACGTCTTTCAGACGAGCTATACCGCTTACAAGTGATTTCCTTTTATTTCTTCTGTGTCCTCATT
Organism: Armillaria cepistipes; assembly: GCA_900157415.1. Taxonomy (NCBI): domain Eukaryota; kingdom Fungi; phylum Basidiomycota; class Agaricomycetes; order Agaricales; family Physalacriaceae; genus Armillaria; species Armillaria cepistipes. The sequence goes on from FTRY01000002.1 coordinate 334,247, forward strand.
GACTATATCGTAGGGAATACGCATGGGGCCACGATAACTTCACTCCTAGGACACGGTCTTACTCTGACGGTCGGAACGGTTGGGGTGCCTCCATCATCGATGCTATGAGCACCATGGTACGTGCTTGTATCTAAATGCTGCTCGCCTCCGGCTTCTTAATCACTTATACAGTACGTTATGGACTTGGATGTATGCGTTTACCCTGTCTCGCGCTTGACCCTCGCTGAGTCGGCCTACAGAACCTCCTCAATGAAGCTGTTGATTACGCTGGTACCGTCGATTTTCGCTCATCAAAGACTTTGGATCATGTCAGGTACGGTTCATTTGATCTTCGTTTCTGAGTTGACGCATCGAAGACCCCTGCAGTACCTTCGAGACGACAATCCGGTACATGGGGAGCCTTCTTAGCGTGTATGAGCTCCGCGGACGCAAGGATAAAGTTCTTCTTGAGAAGGCTGTCGATCTGGCCGATAAGATGGCCTATGCCTGGGTCGGGGTAATTAGTACACATTTTCTTGCGAATAGGTGTATTCATTCAGGTCATCGTAGGACAATGAGCTACCTTTCGGCCGGATTGATTTTTCTTCAAACAAGCCTGATGTCCGAACAGCGAGTGCCTTTATTTTGTTTCCTTGATTTCCACTGATCTTTGATTATACAGGCAAATATTGCTGAAGCTGGGACGGTGCGTATTATGATGATAATGTACCTTTCTTTGCGTGTGTTGATTGCATAGCATGATCTCAGTTACTCATGGAGTGGGCGACGTTGAGCCAATATACAGGCAACGAGACATATCACAGGCTGGCCGACAAAGCTATGCGCCATATAGCTGGTCTGGTGAGCCTGCTTCTTGTTCAATGAAATGTGACTTCTGACGCTGTTCCGCTTTCAGGAAGCTCCCTTCCCCGGTGGTTCTTTATCTTCGAATTTATCAATGCATCCTCTGACGGTAATTAGGTCTCGCCGCGCAAAACATCGATCCATCCTCAGGGAAATTTGTGGGAGGATACGTTGTAATTCCATCCACGATCTCCATTTTACAAGATGCTAAATAGGAATACGAGACATGGGGCGGCGGCTCTGACAGCTACTTTGAATACCTGCTCAAGTATACTCAGCTCGCAAGCCTCGGGGACCATCTTTATTTCAAGACTTGGGCAACGGCTGTCGATTCTTCTATACGCTATCTCTTATCGGTGTGTTCTGCTGGTCGCCGGACGAAGCATATTGTTAAGCTCACAGTACTAGCGCTCCACTGTAGGCAATCATCTCTACACCCGTGATTACGATGCTTCATTCGACAAATTTTCTGACGTCGGCTCGCATTTGGCTTGTTTTCATGCCGGAAACTGGTTGTACGGTGAATCTATTGCCTCATGCTTCACCATTATATTTGTGTTGAGATTACGTTCGAGGTGGAACTATCCTTCAGAATCAGACTATTGTGGATACAGCCTTGGAACTTTTGGATGGATGTTGGAATACGTACGCCAGTACAACGTGCGTATTTTCTATGGCACGCGCGGCGCGCTGCACTCATCATGATGCGTTCCACCAGCAGTACGGGGATAGGGCCTGAAACGTTCGCTTACATCACCCCCGGACAAAGCGATAGATTCCTCTCATCGGATCAACGGGCGTTCTACAATACGCACGGGTTCTACGTCAAAACTTCCTCTTATATCCTCCGGCCAGAAGTCCTCGAATCTAACTTCTATGCCTGGAGGATAACAGGCGATTCCAAGTATCTCGATCGCGCGGCCAAGGCAGTCGACAGCTTCCGTAAATATCTGCGAACGGATGTTGCGTACGATGGTATCTCTAACGTCGACGACTCGTCGTCTGATAAGGTCAACAACATGGAGAGTTTCTGGTTTGCGGAAACGTTGAAGTATTTGTAGGCACCTTTCGATTGCTTTCGAGACGCGGAGACTGATTATCTCGTTGAAGGTATCTGACGTTTGACGATCCTGCGAAAATGAGCATCGATGACTGTTAGTATTTCCTTCCCTCCTCGAGGATGCGCCTGACTGATACTGTCTTCAGATATCTTCAATACCGAGGCGCATCCGTTCAAAAAGTGGTAGTCAGATAGTCGCTCTTGCCTGTCGATACGCTGGGATTTAAGCCGTTAGTTCGGAAGGACTTTTTATCAGCTATTTGTTACGTTCCTAATACCTATCATACATCTATCATGTATATTCGAACAGTCTACATGTCGTTATTCCTATGTAGAACTACTGTTAATGGCGTACATACGACTCTGGATAACTGCGTGTCTTTCGTATCAGGTTTACTCGTGCATTGTAGTGTCGGTCCAAGCTATTTAGGCGGAGTACTGTGCTATTTCGTTCAATTCGCTCAATTCGAACGGCACGCGTCACAGTGAAAAATCTGAGCACGGCGGGAATAAATTTTCTCGATTATTCCGATTTCTTTTGGATTTTCTTCGGCCGAAAATATCCAGATTGTGTTCGAATTGATCGAAATACTTAGTACAGTAATAGCGAGGATGCAAGTTTCGTGCCAAGTTATCTTCGACATCCTCTCTGAAGTAAACAATCCCGATGATCAGTACTGTAACAGGAATGTACAGATAACGGAATGATCTCGGACATCCAATCGTCGGACGTACGAGGAATCAGGATGTGTGCTACCGGGCAAAAAGAATCATGCAAAAACACAAGACATCTAAGTTGAACTATGACATGCTATCCTTGAACGTCGAACCCTGACATAGTTAGAGGAGTATCGCGGGTGACAATTTCAATTTCCGGAGGGAAACGCATGAGTTTTTCGGGCACGGGCGTTATTAGCGGTATTAAGGTTTACTTGAGACAAATGTTAAAGGGTCGATGGCGTAGCTGGTTATCGCATCTGTCTAACACACAGAAGGTCCTCAGTTCGAACCTGGGTCGACTCATTTATGTATTTGAAGCGTTTTTTTTTCCGTTTCTTTTTCTGATCCATGGCATTGTAGCTTAATCGTCAAGCGGCAGGTCCCAGCCTTCAAGGTTGCATTTAAGGGTAATTTACAAGTTTGTACTGGTTTCTTGACCGTTACTTTCCTTACTTTCAGACTTACCAACATCCCATAACGGACGCGTATGGTGTCGGGGTTTGAAACTACTTATCCGTCTTTATTAGCACTTTTTTCTTCCTATCCAGCCTCGAAACTTTGTTGGGGGTTTGTTTTTGGGAACTCATCAGACAAGCAGACGCCCAACTACACTGCAAGCCTACAATGGAACGCAGGCAAAGACGATAATCTTGGGAATTCGGAGTTCAACAGGTAATGAGATTATGAGAGAGGATCCGGTATGTCCCGTACTCATATTACTTTAGACGTGTGTAATTCAGCCCGAGTAGTCCAACTATAGACTCTTCCTACGCATTTTTGCTGCAAAGAATGCGGCTTTTGGAGCGTGCAGCATTGGCTTCACTGGATCGGCCTTAAAGGTGGGCTGCGATGGAGCTATTGAAGTTACTCAAATAAACATCCCCGAGGTATCTCGGCACTGTATCACTATTGGCGTGGGCTTCCCACAAAGGGGACGCTCCACAAGAAAGAGCATGAGAATTTTTGCCAAGGTGCTGTCCTGACGGCTATTCGGAGGGAATGTGGTGGCTTCCTCCAATTTCGACGGGCCGTCTACTGCGCTCGCGCCGCAATATCGACAAGTGGACATTGTCACAAGTGGAGGAACAAGGCTGTAAGTCTTGCGGTGCTCTTTGTGACTGCTAGTTGACTTTTGATAGTAGATTTATGATTGCTAAAGTCTTCGCTACAAACAGAGTCAAGGTGTGCATCAACGGGCGAAGGCCAGACGTACTAGCACAAGCAGCCGCGTCAGTTACAGGTACTAGTGGTCCCTGACGTGCCTACACGTAACACAATGTAAAAAAATCTTGCCGGTTCAAGGCCAGGATGGCGCGGAAGGAATTGTCAGCAACATTCTCGTCTCCAAACTCATCTTCGGTGCCCTCCGTTCCTCTTGTCTATACACTGATGTTTTTGTAATGCCGGTTTTTCTAGGTAGCACTATCGCCCTGAACATGACGGTTTTCCAGTTCTTTCCATTCGTTTCAGCGTTCTCGCCTTGATCGTCTACGCGGCTAGAGGCTGGATACTCTACTATACATCGGGAGCTCACCCCCTTTACTATGAAAAATCTGGCTTCAGTTTGCGCGTGGGACGAATCGTGCTTGAACCAACTGGAATGGTGAAATTAGGCTAGTTATCCCCCGATCGAACTACCGAGCGTCAGGGACATCACCCCGGGTCACTGATCTCCTTCTAGAGTCTGGCGTCACTTATTTTGCACAATGTTCAGGACCGGTTTGCTAACGTGCTTCTGCACCTCTCGATGCAAGGATCATATCGATCTACGCGGGGTCTCATATGACTGCTCGCGGGTGCTAACTGCAGGGCATTCACTCTTTAAGGCAAGGATAGCCTAGATAGGTTCCTCGGGTAGAAAACGAGCCAGTTCATCGTCGAACTATTGCCGTGTGCCTCAATAGCGCAAGCGCGCGGAGTACAGAGCGTGGACTTCCGTAAGACTCGCAGGACTTGCTGCCTTTTATTCGGTCCTCGTTTGAGGACCAAGTGGCCAACATTGTTCTCCGAACAAAAATGAACCTCGTACAGACCTGACAGAAGTGATGTTATCGGCTGACCGGACCTCTATATAAAATGGACTGCGCTTCAGCACCTGTGACTGAAGTGGTTACTCACCAATGTCCCTCTTCTCCATAGCATTCGCTTTCATCTTCGCAGCCGCTGTGCTTGGCTGGTGGTTTAAACGAATTTCTGTTAAATACATCGACGGTCCACCTTCTACTTCTTTCTGGCTAGGTGAGCTGTTCTACGTTATCTAGCTTGGAGCCTGAAATTGACCAAGACCAGGCCATGAGCTTGTTCTTCGCAGTCAAGAAGAATTTGGAGATCTCGAAACGAAATGGCGCAAGGAATATGGCACCATTTACCGTATCGGAGGTTGTTTTGGTGTAAGTTCCATTCTGGGTCTTCGCTTCATACCTCAGTTGAAACCATTGGCATCTAGCAAGACCTCCTAGTAGTGTCCGATCCCAAGGCCCTCGAGCACATTTTCCATCCCTCACGCCCTTATCCCAAAACTTCGGACGTAAACTTTATCTTCGGTCTCATCGTTGGAGGGTTCGGAGGGATTATCGTGGCCGAAAGTGCGTGAATTTTTGCGATGATGACATCTTAGCTAGAACCTGTTTGTCAAGAGGAAGACCATCACCGTCAACGCAAGATCCTCAATCCTGCGTTCTCCTCTACCAATCTGCGGAATTCTCAAGTTATATTCCAGCGGTGCAGCGATAAAGTAAGTCTATTTTTGTCACATAGATCAGCGTTCATGACCATCATCCACTAGGTTGTAAACGCTATGAGACGATGCACTACTACCGAACCAATCGATGTCGTCCATTGGATGAGCAAGGTCTCTCTTGATATAATCGGTCTAAGAAAGTGGTATCAACAGTTTCTCTACGCAGCTGGTCTGACATGCAACAGGTGCTTTTCGATACGATTTCGGATCGCTGGACGGTCGAGAAACTGAGTTAGAGATGGCCATGAAGCATGTGTTGTACGTAACAGAATTGGGCTGCTCTCGACCTTGACGTCTGACACCCAAGTACAGCACGGCCTCGCAGTCTAATCCGTCAGCTGTAGAGCTCATGGTCGTAGCCCTGATACGAATGCTTCCAAACTCTGTATTGAAGATTTCAAAGTTGCTTCCGACGAGAGAAATTCGCCAGCTGGCCAGCGTGGGGGAAATCGCCAGGAAGGTTGTTCGAGAAATCTTGGCAGCCCATAGGGTGCAGGATGAGACGGATAAAGACATTGTCGATATTCTAAGTAAGTCTAGAAATATACTCGAATCTGCTGCTCTTCATGCTCTTAGTTTAGTGAGGGCGCGTCTTACTGGACAAATTCAGGACGATGAAATTGAGCTCCAGTTCATGTTAATCGTCTCTTCTTCTAGTTGGTATACATCTGATCATAGTCGTCTTTCCCTCAGATCGTTTTTACTTGCCGGACATGAGACAACAGCTTCGACTCTGTCCTGGTTGCTGTATGAACTCGCCGCGCATCCGGAGCATCAAGCCATAATACGTGAAGAAGTAAAGCACTCCTACCATGATGACTACGACTCTCTGCCGTTCTTGAACGCTGCGATCAAAGTGAGTGTGCCAACCTATTTCGTCGCATTCGTGGATTAATAAACTTCTCATTGTAGGAAGTTCTTCGTTTTCATCCCATCGTGCATACGCTTACACGTACTGCTCCTCATGATGACGTTCTACCCCTGACGGGGTCTAAAACACTGGCAATTCCTAAAGGACAGACACTCTTCTGTTCTGTGTACTTGTATAACCGGTATGTCTGTCCTATGAGTCCTATCCCGCTTCGCTGTGAATTTATTTCTATGATTTCGAGCCTCCCGTCCATCTGGGGAGCCGACGCAGAAGAATGGAATCCAGCCCGCTTCCTCGATAAGAGTATCCCTATATCGTTGGGAATCTATGCGAATTTGTAAGTACGAGCTCTTGTTTTTAATTCATAACTTCTAATTTAAGATCTTAGGATGTCGTTCAGTAAGCAATTATTCAATTTGATCGAATCAACCCGTTCATGTATACGTTTAGGTTATGGTTCTCGTTCATGTATTGGGTAATTACCAACTTGAAAGCCATCGTTCTCAATAGCCGTTCACTAACCTAATCCTTCCGCTCATATACAGGTGGCGATTTGCGTGCGTTTCCTCCTTCATGACCAGCCCCACTCATATCTGAACGTAAACCGCAGGGTCATGGAGATGCAAACTGTTCTAGCGAACCTCATCCAGAATTTTGAATTCAGCTTGCCTGAAGGCGTGGGAATACAGCAGTTCCCTGGCGCGCAAGCAATCGTGCCTGTTGTAAAGGGTGAAGCACATCTAGGTTCTCGGATTCCTTTGAAGGTTACAAGTTTGGAGTAGACGACAAAGTCATTCTAGGTTTCTAGTACACATGGACCCGATAAATAGCCTCGCCCCTAATCAATACCTCTGGCGTTGCAGTCTTCAGCTCCAAGTAAGAGTTTGCGAGGGCGACAGGAAGCGTACAGAAGTGTAGGGCATTTTCTCATCATGGCCATAATATTAGCTGCCTCCCCTTTGCTTTGAAGAAAGGTAAAATGTGGTGGCTATATTGACCGTGATTGAAACTCCGAGCCTGCCATCCTTTGCCGCACAGCCGCGACCGCGGCTGCACCTTGCGCCGTTACCTCCACCAAACTCCCTCTTCGCTCATCCCTCTCGACCAACAATGAAGCATCCATTGATTGGTACCGTAAGCTAAGTCTCGCGGTGGATACAAACGACAATGCTCAGGCATGACTCTGGCGGAATACGGCACACAGAGACGCGACATTCGGTACCCTCATGATTGACCTCAGTGTCTTTGACTCGATGACCTTGGCATGGATCAATCAAAAAAGACAATGAAGGTGAGATGCAATAGAATCAACCCTTGACTCACTCACCTCAATGGTTCTCGCAGATAACCGGAGCCCATATTCGCAAGCATAGGCACAGTAAAGGGACCTTTCTTCACACGACAAGCTGGATTGTGGTCCGATCTTGTGGGAGAAGATGGACGAGGATGGTCCCTGGGAATGTCGAATTAGCAATACACTACGTATCGCTGAGTAAGGACCAAGGCGCAGCAACTGTAAAAGAGACGGCATGGACACTGTTCAGCATTCCCCGACAGTGGCATATCTCAACATGGCAATCGTGATGTCGCTGTCTGGACGAGTAGCTCTTGTTACAGGCAGAGGAATGGGAATGTATGTCTACCCAGAGTCCGCAATTTTGTTCGCGACTTACGGTTGACTTGTTGACAGAGGATTCAACATTGCTAAAACCTTTGCTGCAAACGGAGCAAAAGTATACATCACTGGCCGAAGGCTGGATGTGCTAGAGAAAGCTGCTGCATCAGTCACAGGTGTTCCTGGATCCATGATTCCGTCAGTGATTGTCCTTCCTCCTGCATATCCATTGCTTATACATATATAGACTCCAGATGGACGTGACCGATGAAGAAGTTGTCAAGGCCGGCGCCAAGCACATTGAGAATATCGATGGACAGCTCGATATATCCTCGTTAACAAGTTCGTCTATTGTCGCTCCGGTTCTCCTTCACCGTGTACCAATGTTTCCATAGTACTGGATTCACCGGATCCCTTCACGACCCAGACTTCTTCGCGAAGGAACTCGCAGTGACGGATCCAGTTGAGCCTGAAAGCATACAGACGGGCAGATATTTTTGCACTAAACAACATCGCCCCATTCTTCGTTGTCCGTGCGTTCCAACCTCTTCTCATCAAAGGAGCAGGTTCCCAGCCCTAAGGCACGTTAAGCCTCATCAACATCAGCAGCGTTCTGGCATAACTTAACCCAGGAAGCCCGGAGTGTGTGTACGTGCCCTGCTATGCGATTAAAGCTTGAATTGACTCCTTAATTAGATGGCCTATAGTATGACTAAAGCAGCGTTGGACAAGCTCACGCTTGTCCTCGGGTCGAGTTTTGCTGGGCGCGGTATCCTGATTCGGGTGAACTCACTGCAGCCTGGCTCAATTTGTGTCGCGGATAACGAGTGGCAAATTTTTGGAGATGCTCGAGACGAAGACATCGCCTGGGTTTGTGGCGCAGATACCTGCCAGGAGGCATGGGTCGTGAGTAAAGCTCGGTATTTAAATGGGGTTGAGTACCGATTCGAAGTTGCAGTGATGCTGAGACGGGATGACGGCGGTCTACTTGGCAGTGTCGGATTATACCAACGGAGCGGTCTTGAGCCTTGATGGCGGCGCTTCGCTGGTAACCGGTAAACCCTTGAACGTTTGATAATTCAAACGCAATAGGTCCATGACCTGAGACGAAGAGGAATCCAAGGCGAAATAAATCGTACTTGTGCCATGTATACTTCTTCGTAGAACTGTGCAGAGTCTCGTCCGGATCCAGACTTCCTTACTGAAAATGGCACAGGCTGCGCAAATATTTTGATGTTGAAAATGATCGCCCCGTTCATCGTGCACGCTTTCCGAAGCCTCCCCGTCAAAGGTTGGTCGAAGGAGCAGGCAAGGCGCGTCAAGTGCCATCAATGTTCACAGCGTGTCGGGGAAGTTCGGCAGCCGCATCCCAGGACACACGATCTGTCCTCGCCCTACTAAAAACCTTCAGCCGCATCAGTATGTGGCGGAACTGTGATCTTCAGTGACTGGACGTCGACAGGATCTGCTGGAGAACCTTCGATAGTTTTTTGATAGCGGCAATTCCGAGATGACCTACGTTAACAGAGGGAAACATAAATGAGATATGACTGCCGGTATTACACAAAAGTGCGTTTTCATGTTGAATTGGAATGTTTCAAACTAATAAACATCATCAGAAGGAAGGAAGGAGTTGCTATGGTTGTTGACGCTGGAGGCTCTGAGGGAATGGGGCAGTTTCCTCCAATTCCGATATCCCGTTTACTGCACGCACCGCAATATGGCTACGGTGATGTTGCTGTATGGATAGCTGAGCCTTCTCGCAAGCGGAGGAATAGGGCTCTAAGCCTTACGGTGCTATCTGTGGATAGCAGATTTATGATTGTTAAAGTCAGAGTCAAGGGGTGCTTTAACGGGCGAAGGCCGGACGTACAGCACAAGGTGTTGGCCATGTCAATTATAGGCATCCCAAGATCTATTGTCCTTCCTTCCTTCCTCATGGTGCTAGTCCCTTATGCGCCTACACCAAATGGATATTACCATGGTCAAGAATGCCTCAAGGCTGGTACCACGCTGAAGGAAATTTTAGTTCGTCTTTAGTGCCCTCCATTCCTCTTGTCCATGCACTGATGTCCTCGTAGTGCCGAATTTCCTGGGTCCCTTGATACAGATGGTCGCAGAGAAATATGCCCTTTTTGTCCCGAAAAAGTAAAGGCTTTCCTCCAGTACCGTGCCGGATTGGATAGCTTCCCAGTTCGTTGACCCCATTTACAATGAACACATCGCTTTACTTTACGTGTAGAAGGCATCATACTTCATATCCAGACACTAACGTCACCTCGTTGCACGATATTCAAGACCCCTTCACACTTCCCAAAAGCAAAGGAACATGTTGATTTACCTGGGGTCTCATATGACTGCTCGCGGAAAATTCGCAGATACTAACTGCATGTTGCTTCTCTCATCTCATTACTAAGGCAAGGAGGTTCCTCGGGTCTAAAACTAGCCCGTTCATCGTCGAACTATCACGGCATGTCCCGGTTGTCGAATGGCGCATGCTCGTGGAGTACCGTAGAGTATGGATTGTTCCGTAAGAATCGCAGGACTTTCTGCATCATCCATGATCCTCGTGTGAGGGTCAGGCGGCCAATATTGTTCTCCGAACAAAAACAAGCATAATGCGGACCCTGACAGAAGTATTTAATGTTTCTAGCTCACCGGACACTTTCGTAAACTAGACTCCCCTTCAGCACCTGTGAAAGTGGTTACTCATCAATGTCCCTCTTCTCCGTAGCATTCGCTTCCATCTTCGCAGCCGCCTTGCTTGGCCGGTGGTTTAAACGAGGTTCTGTTAAACATATTGACGGACCACCGTCTGCTTCATTTTGGCTAGGTAAGCTATTCTATGTTATTTAGCTTGAAGTATGGAATTAATTAATCGCCCGCAGGCCATGAGCTTCTTCTTCGCAGTCAAGATGAATTCGGTAAACTCGAAACAAAATGGCGCAGAGAATATGGCACCGTCTATCGTATCGGAGGGTGTTTTGGTGTAAGCTGGCTTTCTAACCTTCGCTTTATACCAGTTGAAACCAATAGCGGCACGTAGCAAGATCTCCTGGTAGTATCCGATCCCAAGGCTCTCGAACACATCTTCCATACCTTACGCCCTTATCCCAAAACTTCGGACACGGACTTTATATTCGGACTTATCCTTGGAGGGACCGAAGGGCTTATCGTGGCCGAAAGTACGTGAATTTTCGCGATGATGACATCTTAGCTAGAACCTGTTTGTCAAGAGGAAAACCATCACCGTCAACGCAAGATCCTCAATCCTGCGTTCTCCTCTACGAATCTGCGGAATTCTCAAGTTATATTTCAGCGGTGCAGCGATAAAGTAAGTCTATTTTTGTCACATCGATCAGCGTTCATGACCATCATCCGCTAGGTTGTAAACGCTATGAGACGATGCACTACTACCGAACCAATCGATGTCGTCCATTGGATGAGCAAGGTCTCTCTTGATATAATCGGTCTAAGAAGGTTATATCAACGGTTTCTTACGCAGCTGGCCTGACACGACCAACAGGTGATTTTCGATATGATTTCGGGTCGCTGGACGGTCGGGATACTGAGTTAGAGAAAGCTATGAAGCATATGTTGTACGTGGCTGATTTACGTTTCTCTCGATCTTGACGTGTAATAAAACGGAGTACAGCACGGCATCGCAGTCCAATCCATCAGCTGTAGAGCTCATGGCCGTAGCCCTGATACGGATGCTTCCAGCTTCGGTATTGAAGATTCTAAAGTTGTTTCCGACTACCAGGGAAATCCGCCAGCTGTCCAGCGTGGGGGAAATCGCCAGGAAGATTGCTCGAGAGATCTTGGCTGCCCATGGGGTGCAGGATGAGACGGATAAGGATATTGTTGATATTCTAAGTAAGTATAGAGGACTTGGTGTACATCCGATTCCGCTGTTGTTCAAGCTCGTGATTTAGCAAGGGCGCGCCTTACAGGACAAATGCGGGATGACGAAATTGAGCTCCAGTTCATGTTCGTCGTCTTTCCTTTCTAGTAAGAATCCATCTGATCATGACTGCCTTTCTTTAGAACATTTTTAATTGCCGGACATGAGACGACAGCTACAACTCTGTCCTGGTTGCTGTATGAACTCGCCGCGCATCCGGAGCATCAAGCCATAATACGCGAAGAAGTAAAGCACTCCTACCATGATGACTACGACTCTCTGCCGTTCTTGAACGCTGCGATCAAAGTGAGTATGCCAACCTACTTCGTCACATTCGTGGATTAATAAACTTCTCATTGTAGGAAGTTCTTCGTTTTCATCCCATCGTGCATACGCTTACACGTACTGCTCCTCATGATGACGTTCTACCCCTGACGGGGTCTAAAACACTGGCAATTCCTAAAGGACAGACACTCTTCTGTTCTGCGTACTTGTATAACCGGTATGTCTGTCCTATGAGTCCTATCCCGCTTCGCTGTGAATTTATTTCTATGATTTCGAGCCTCCCGTCCATCTGGGGAGCCGACGCAGAAGAATGGAATCCAGCCCGCTTCCTCGACAAGAGTATCCCTATATCGTTGGGAGTCTACGCAAATTTGTAAGTACGAGCCGTTGTTTTTAATCCTTAACTTCTAATATAGGATCTTAGGATGTCGTTCAGTAAGCAATTCTTCAATCTGTTCGAATGTAGTTGTTCATGCTATGCTTAGGTACAGGTTCTCGTTCATGTATTGGGTAATTACCGACTTGAAAGCCATCGTTCTCGTTGCCGTTCACTAACCTAATCCTTCCGCTCTTGTTTAGGTGGCGATTTGCGTGCGTTTCCTCCTTCATGGCCAGTTCCACTTATATCTGAACGTAAACCGCAGGGTCATGGAGATACAAACCATCCTAGCGAAGCTCATCCAGAACTTTGAATTCAAATTGCCTGAAGGGGTGGTAATACAACATTTCCCTGGGGCGCAAGCAATCATGCCTGTTGTGAAAGGCGAAGCACATCTGGGTTCTCGGGTTCCTTTAAGGGTTACAAGTTTGGAGTAGACGACGTTTCGAGTACAGAGACCCCATAAATAGCCTCCCTCTGATCCATACCTCGACAGGTGACTGAAGTTATAATAATCTATATATTGGCAGTCGTCAGCTCCAAGAAAGAGATTGCGAGGGCAACAGAAGTGTAGGGCATTGTTCCATCCATGGCTATATCTTCCTCTCCTCGTCGCGATCGAACGCTGATTTGAATCGAAAGGTCAAGAAAGAGTCGGTTCTCATGATAAGAATAATATTGAGCTGGGTCGAATAAGCGACGCGATCTGATTCTGGGCCGGTGCAGAGAAGTTGGAACTTTGTTGTCATGCCCTGATCTGGATTCTGGATGATAGATTGACTGCGGCGCCATGGAATTGTGTATAAAAGCACGCACCTTCAATATCACGAAAATATTCCCTTTCCCGACGAATATGCAGACATCGCAACAATGGTCAAGAGCTACATACCGCTGGCACTGTCTGAGGACTCCGAGTCGGTATCGCAAAGAAGAACGCACCTCGACGATCTCGTCTGCATATGAATGTGCCCGTTCTTATCTTTCTTGTATGTCCGTGACCTGAATTCCTGATCTACCAAATCCTCACGGGGGTCCCGTTTCGCGTATCCTAAACCAGATCCTTCGGGTCCTGGGTCGCTGGAGAAGCAGCAACCTATGAAGTAAAGTTAGCGCCGTGGTTTTAATAATTATGGAGTGGACAGACAACAGCAAGTGATGAGGTAGGCGAAGCCCATGGCGACGTCTCCCATATTCAAATTGGTGGTTGGAAGTCAAGAACTATGATAGCCACGTGGTGCACGCATACGTCACGCTCCTTCAAAGTCAAGTATGACCAATACCAATACCCCCATTACAACGAAAAAAAAGTTTGCAACAAGATGCTGAGGCGAAGCCGTGAGTACATGTCTTACATCATAGATAACGAATTTATCTGCTTTACTGTGGAATCTCTAGGCGGGTCTGTGCTGAGCGCTGAGTAGTGCTGAGAAAGGAATCGCAGGATGCGAGTCTGAATATTTTCCTGGCTATGCTCCGCGGTTGGATACAATGCTCGTGCTTGCATGGATATCTGAATCTCTCTATGCACCAGATGGACTTCTCGGAGCATGTTCGTTGGTGATTCTTTCTGTCACCAAGTTCGGCAGCCTCGAATAATATTGCAGGATCCACGAACCGTAGTCAACCCTCCACCGATACGAGTACGCGTTGTTTCTCCGGTCTGATGCCTCACCGTGAGAATGAACATGATAGTGACTCAGTCTGGTTTTCTTCTTCAGTGGAATTCACCTCCCTGTTCATTCCCGGTATCTACCATGGACAACAGCTTCTGGATCTCATCTCATCCAGACACATTCTCTTTTCCACTGGCAGATAATCACTCTGCATTCTGAATGATTTTTATGGAACTCTCAGGAACGTGGGCACCGGGAACCTGGGGCTTCTTCTTGTGGCCCTACAAACACCGTAGGATCTATAATTATTAATAATGAGAGGGGTAAAAAATATTATAAATGAACGTGGAAACAGATGCTGATTCATTTACCTATCTTCGATCCGGACACCGGACTCTATGGCATCTCACGCTATTGGCGGACCAGCTATCAGGACTTGTATCGAACCACAACTTCCTGCACTCCGACTTCTATCACTGTTCTGTTTGTGCAAATATTGACCTCCGGGGTGCGGGCGGTTCCGGTGATAACCAAAGGCGAAACATATGCACGGAGACTCGCGTTTCGACTAGGCTATGTTCTCAGCTGAAAACTTCGAGAGTATATATTGAGGATGGGATTTCATGCAGTACTCTACATCGAAGCCTATCCGACACAGTTACAATGACTCTCTTGCATGCTGATCCCTTTACTATTCAACGTCGAGGACTCCAATCCTGGACTTCTTATCTGTCGAATCTAGTTGGTATGGTGTTTTTCGTACTATGCTCATTTCCGCACTAATGTATTCGTTCGTTCGTTCCCTCAGGACGTGTGCTTGGGCTACCAAACCTTCCACCGCAGCAGACCACTGAAGACACAATTCGATCTTTCCTGCGTCGCTTCGACACCACGGACTTGCCATCTGTCGACGATGCTGCACTCGAAGATCTTTGCATCAAAGAAGCCGAACGTCGAGGGTATGCCGTCGATGTGCTCATGCCTTACTTAACCGTTGGGCTCAATATCACCGCTTCTGCGTACCACCATCTCTCCAACGTCAACGTCAAAGTATACATCGTCTTCTTCACTGCGTTCGCGACATACTTTGACGATGTCTATCCTGATGACCCCGACGCCCTCGTCGGTGTTCCTAATTTTACCAAGGTGAGTATAACTACTCTTCCAATGAGTTTCGTTAATCTCTTCCGCGCAGCACTTTGCTTCCTCGGAGAAACAGCCAACCAAGATGCTAGACGACTTTGCGAACGTCTTAGCAGAGACCTCTGAACTTTTTGGCGAAGTTGCTGCTGACTTCATCGTCCATGCGGGCCTCAGGTACATCACCGGGTTGATTTTAGAGATTCGCAGTAAATCTGAACCGGCGAGTGCCCCTTTCTCTACAAGTGGCCTACGTACTCATCGAAGATATTAGACTCATAAGGTTGACAGATACGCCGTATTTCTTCGCGAGCTCAGTGGAATCGCTGAAGCCTACGCTATGTTCATATTCCCTGAAGAGCTCCCGTATAACTTATACGTTCAAGCTCTCCCTCTCCTGCGTGAAGTCATTAACTTCACGAACGACATCACCTCGTTCTACAAGGAGGAGTGTGATAATGAAACGCACAACCTCATTTCACTTCTGGCTGAATCTCGGGGAGAGCCAAAGAGTACGGCCCTTTATGATGTAGTGGAGAAGTGCATGGAGGCACACGAGAAGACGTTGCTTATCTTGTCGCCGCACCAAGGAGTGCGTAGCAGCTACGACAATTTCTTGAAAGGATATTTGGCATTCTATCTGGGTGCAAAGAGATATAGGCTTAGCGAGTTGAACCTGTAGTCTACCGCTCCCTATCTGAATGTGGATCTTACTATCTCAATTTTCGTGTCACGACCATGTAATACTATTTACTTACCTTCCTTACGCCAGATTCGGCATGTTCCGATTTCCCATTCGACGAAGTTGTGTGCTTGTTTAATGCCCGTGAAGAGATCAGAGATGGTTCCCGTCGTGTCTAGACTCAAGGTCTACTTGGTGTGATGCTTGAAGCCAGGAACAAATCACGATAGAATTGGGCTTGCGGCTGCGCTAAGGCCTAGAAAAACGTGAAGGTACCGCAAAACGACAACCGTGTCAGTACTTCGAAGAGACGCGTTCAAGTTCTGGTCCAGTTGCAACACATCTACAAACTTTTGAGTTATATTCTACTTACTACTAATCAACTACTTATCCTCCATTGACCGTCTTTCTCCGGGGACAAACAAAATCTGACAACGCCACAACGCTTACGCCTTCGGTGCTATTGCAACGGTGCTAGGTCGACCTGCGTTCGCGCTAAGTTCTTCGCTCAGAATTCACATAATTTTCTCCCACTACCTCACCCGGGAACGGCTGATGGTGGCGGTGGCACGATGGTATCAAAGACTGCGGAAAGAGTGCAAGGGACCACGGCTCCGTTAGAAAAATGAACTGAAGCATGTAGGAAATGAGCGGTACCCGTGAAAGTTGAAATCTCCAGTTAGTAAATATTCGGCATGTCTTATACTTTCAAATGCTTCTCAGTAGAACGGCATTAGGCTTCTCTTGGAGACCTCCCGTGATGGTGGTTAATGGAGGATGGCAATCAAGGAAAACAGGAACGAATTCGACTTCTACTTAGAGTCGTTTCACCGACCGTCAATACAAATTGCATCCTATCCTCGTACCACTTTGGACGACTTCTACGAACGCCATCCTCGTTTTTTATTCGTCTTCGCAATATCCGGACAACAGACGATACTGGTGATAATTAGCTGCTTTTTTATGATAGGCGCGCAAATACGAGTTTCGCGACGCCTGAATAGGCGCCAGTAATTGGACCCTGGGGAGGGGTAAGGTTAGTTAGTTCATAGCACATCAGTGGTTAGGAGATACCGAAAAGTAAGGTATCCATTACTTATCACAATGGAGTCGGCGGTATAGCAGAGCTACGATGAAATTGGTTTGGTCTGCGTTCTGTTTGTATCATAGATATGTAGACGCCCTACTAAATCGTCGACGGCTACGACGCACGACTGACACACCGGACAGTCGGAGAATCCTTGGATACAGTGGGATGGATATCACTCCATGCCTCCTCCTCATGTTGCTAGTCTGAGAAAACCGTATTAGATCAGGAAAAGGACTAACAAATGAGACACATACCTCAGTTTGTCCCGCTAAGGATCAAGCCTCCCGCAAGTAATGTGTCGAGCTCGTCGTTTCCAAACACTGGAGGTTTGCTAAAAACACATTCCTCCAACAGAGCGCAGGGACGACTCTTAGCGGCAAGACGCTTTCAAGTTATTTATTATATACTCGTAGTAAGTACTTGCTACTGGCTACCTTGAGGTCTAGCCTCCACTGTTGAAATGAACGGTAATTCTCCAGCCGTTCACTCGGATTTAGCAGGGAACCCTCGCAAACAGGCGAGGGACCGTCGTTGTTCATCTCCCTATTTATCTACATGCCTGTACACTAATAGAAGCAATGCTATACGTGTAACACAGAAACCCGAGGAAGAGAACAAAAGAGCTCGACAACCGAAGATCCCGACGCAATTGACATTGATGCGCGACACTTGATATCCCAACATCCACTTCGTCAGTGATTAACTTGAAAGAAGTAAGACCTCGATGACGCCGACCTGAAAGGCCCCCAGAAGTTCCCGCCAAACTTTGTCCGGCAAATTCGCGGAAATTGGACCTCATCATCATCATATTACACGACATGGTCCGCTGTAGAGACGGCCGTGGCGTACAGTACAAATAACTAGCTAGGAAATCTATATACTGTACTACCCAACATACCCACAGGCGACGAGCTCGCCGTTTTTCAGGCTGTAGATCACAAGTTGTATGAGAGGTTCGAGAAACTAGTATTCGCTCCAAAGAGCGCCGCTGGCTAATAATGTCCAGCTAAACAGATGGGTATTGGAGTTTTAGCGAGCGGTAAAAATGACTAGCCTCGTGAAAGTGTTGAAATCACTTGGCCAAGTAATCCGGCATCCGGCCAGGACGGAAAGTTACGGGAAAAAAACTATATAGCTGCACGTGAGCAACCTGGGTCCATCCACAGAAAAAAAAGTGAACCGAAGCAAAATTGAGTACAAACGGGCCTGTTCGCGAAGGCAGATTGTCACATTGATGCAGCGACGTGGCGGCGTGTATGGACAATGGATCACTGTGGCCATGGACGAGTCCGATTTAAGATAAGGAGCGAAATCCTTGTAGAAGAGCCATCCCGTCATGCATTGGGTGCCCGGAGGAGGATCGGCTACGTAGCACAATCCAGACACAGAGATGTCAAGCCACCTTTTCGTTAGCTAAAGGAGTGAACTGGTATCCCAGGAGCGCTAGAGGGAAGCGCAGAAAGGATTCACAGGATTCACAGGATAGCAGAGCCGAGATGATGGTGGTGCAAATGTGCATCATTTGGGTGGCAAAATATGCTATCTCGGACAAAGATCTCCGGCCCGCGGCTGCCGGAAATCTGCCGGTCCTGCCGATTGCGTTTCCAAACTGCCTTTTAACCAATTCTTGCTAACGTCGGTGCTCTGCGGAAGGATTTGGTGAGGAATTTGACGATAGAGTGAATTTCTCATGGTTTTTATGTGTGCCGGAACTGCCCTTTCGACCCCGCTACCGCTCAAAATATGCTAAATCCCGGACAAAGTTTTTGCGGTTTCGGGGCCCAAAATATGCTAAAATCCGGACAGTGTTTTGGCGGGAGCTTCTGGGGGCCTAGGCTGAAGTCGATGCATGGGCTATCTCATGGGTTCGCGGCTCGCGCCGACTTTCCGGTGTCTTTTCTTCCCAAGGTCTAAAGTTAACTGTGTATAGACTCGCGGTATGTGCGGCTGTTGCTAATACATTTTGTATGGCTTAAAAAGTGTATGATGCGCAAGCTTCGCTGTTATCTTGGGTGTTCCGCTTTTCACGTCGACCATTGCTGACGCGGAGTTCATTTGTTTGAACTTTTTTTCCCGGAACTGCCCACTTCTCAATTTGCGATCAGTACCGCCTTCAGCGTGCCCTACCCTAGGTAGATCGGAGATCTTATGGTTTCACAGGTAAATACTGTGTTCTAATATAAGACGGAACGAAGTCCTGATAGGAGTTCCTAGCATAATGATGGGAAAACAGTTGCGTTTCAAATTTTACAAGCGCGATGATACGGCTGCTGTGTTATCGGTTTATATCGAAAGAATTCTCTGTTCGGATTCGAAGACGTGATGAACAAACCATGGAGATAAAGGCAATGAACTTCGTTTTTAAGTGTGAGTGTTTATTATCGTAAATCTTGAAACCCTGCCGATTGGAGAGGTATAGGTTGAACTCAAGCATAAAAGGAGGTTAGGAACACTCGGCCATCCATGAAAGCGAGGTTTCAAGTTACCTCATTTCGTGCTGATGCGACCTAGTTCACTAATACGGACGAAATTGTCTCCTTCTTCCTATGAAGTGGTGAGCCGTCGCGGGGCGCGGCAGGTCCGAGTCCTGTGTGGGACGTCTATCAGACCAAAAGGTAAGCGACCACGGCACCAGAAGGTATTGGTCGAAGGAAAGTGCAAGGTAGCTTGACGAGCGCTTTACAGAGCTCAAAGAATGGCAGTCTTGTCGAAACGGCGTCTCATCAACCTGGTCAAGATTGTCGAGGCATCGTCGGCAAAGCGCACACGCATTATATTTGTGTCATTGATTGCTGTTGTCGATCGGTGTCCCTTGCAGCCGGTACCAGAACAGCCTATCCCGCCGAGTCGACGGTCGAACTTGGATATCCAGAGGCCAAGTGGGCATGCGAAGAGCTATTGCTCTCGCTTGAGGGGAAGGTCTGTGCTTGGGACGAACGAGGCGAGGTAGCATTTGAGGGGAATGAGAAAGTCTGGCATGGCTGGACGAAACATCTAAAAGGCCGTTCCACTGGGGTAAAATGTCGGGAATGACGCTGTTCAAGTCAATTTGTACAACTGCGCCACGAAATATCACTCTTGACGCGATGATTCATAAGACCTGCAAAAGCTATGCGTCAGCGGAGAAGGGCATCGAAAGAGAGGGTAAAACGCACTGAGCGTATTCTCCCATAACTGAGCTCGTCAAAGCCCCTTCACCTTCCCAGGCAAGAGACATGCTTCGTGTCCCCCAAAGACGCTCACGTCCGAGAGTAGTGATCAAAGACAATGTGATATACTGATACGGGGGCGTATCACGAGCTGCCTCCACGAAAATTTGGAATGTCTCTTTTGACTGAAGAATAACGTTGTAGACGAGCCCTCGCACTGTATCTGGAAGCTATCTGCGAGAGGGATGCTGGATCCATAAGGGGCTGTCTAGTCTCTTCAAGGATAGGCGACATCATAGCGGCTGTCGAGGTTGTCTCCAGAGGAAACCCTAACTTTGCTCGATGTCAAAGGCTCTCGATACGCGGAGGGCTCCGCCGTAAATGAAGGACCTAGAGGCTCTCCACCCACTCCTCTCTATGCTGAAACGACTGCGACAGAGACATCTTGCAAGTTCAAAGTTGGTGGAATGATCACCGCGAGCAACGAATGTCTTCCTAGCCACTGACTTTCCTCCACACGGAGGGCACAGCGTCAACAATGTCTCAGGGAAGCATATCGGTCTCAGGGTGACCAGGCAAAGATAGCGATGAATGCTGGGACATTGACACAGGAAATGCACAGGAAATGAGACGGATTCGCCGTAGTGAGGGAAGAAATTTTGATCATTTATGAGCTCGAGACGGCCGCCCACCACTAGCCGAAGCCTAGAGCGCGATAGGCTTTTTCTCGTATGCAAAATGAGTGGTCGGCCATTCTAACCAATCATCAGGAAACGGGCTTGCCGACACAATGCCGAAAGTCGAGCCGAAAAACAACATAAGGTTCGCTGGCTAAAAATCGGCAAAGCCCGGGATAACCAAAATGCACCGCCACCTAGGGCCTACCCAAGGGCCAAAGACCGAGCCTGTATACACAGGACTCGGAATCTACACATTCTTTGACCTCCGGCGAACAACGGGTCCGGCATTGAATGTCGAGGAACGTTGTTCCTGGTCTTCACTATAATTACTAAGTCGAGTTGCGTTGTCACTGCCGGTCGGATGTCTACCGCGCAGGTATATAACATACATAGTGAGAATGGGAATCCCTAATCCCCGGCTTCAGCAGGTCCATTTAACAAAGACTTCAGCAATTCTCGTATTGTACGACGAAACACGGTTTACAACGTCGAGCAATGCAACACTTGACGTCTGCTCGTTCTCATCTTCCCAGTGCGCCTTTCAACTTCTTGTAGGATACTGTATATTTATTTATCCGTTGATTTTTTTATTCCTTAGGCCATGCACTATCCAATCCTGTGCGCCACTCAAGTTTGAAGCTAGAGGAAGGGCCGCTTACTAAATTCTTTATAGAAACCAGACCCACCCTCAGAAGAGTCATCTGTAACATTATACGATCTTTCCTACGACGCTTTGACACCACTGACTTTCCATCTGTTGAGGATGCTGCACTCGAGGATCTTTGTATCAAAGAGGCCCAACGTCGAGGATATGCCCTCGATGTGCTTAAGCCTTCCCTGACGGTCACGGTTGGGCTCAATATAGCTGCTACTGCATATCACCATCTTGCCAACGTCAAAGTCAAAGTATACATCGTCTTCTTCACTGCGTTCGCGACATACTTTGACGATGCTTATCCTGATGACCCCGACGCCCTCGTCGGTGTTCCTAATTTTACCAAGGTGAGTATAGTTACTCTTCAAATGAGTGCCATTAATATCTTCCACGCAGCACTTTACTTCCTCGGAGAAACAGCCGAACAAGATGCTAGACGACTTTGCGAACGTCCTAGCAGAGACATCTCAGCTCTTTGACCAAGTTGCCGCCGACTTCATCGTCCGGGCGAGCCTCAAGTTCATTACCGGGTTAGTTTTAGAGATGCAGAGCAAAGATGAACCAGTGGGTGTAATTTTTTTTCTCATGGTCCGATCTACTGATCAAAGGTGGCAGATGCAGAGAGTTGACAGATATGCCATGTATCTTCGCGAGCTAAGCGGAGTGGCGGAAGCCTATGCCATGTTTATTTTCCCCACCGAGCTGCCGTATAATATATACGTCCAAACTCTCCCTCTCCTCCGTGATGTTGTCAACTTCATGAACGACATCACCTCGTTCTACAAGGAGGAATGTGAAGGTGACACTCACAACCTCGTATCACTCTTGGCTGAAGCTCGCGGCGAGCCCAAGAGTAAGGCTCTTTGTTATGTGGTGGAGAAGTGCATGGAGGCACACGAGAGGACGTTGCTTATCTTGTTGCCGCACAAGGAAACGCAAGGGGTGTACAAGGAATTTGTGAAGGGGTACTTGGCGTTCCATCTGAGAGCAGAGAGATATAGACTCGGCGAACTGAATCTGTAACGTGATTTTCGCAATATCAAGCATTACGTGTAGCTACGAGTGAAACTGGAAATTGTGATACGGACTGGCCCTGATTGCCGCTGGGTTACATACTCCCTTCTTATTTGATCATATGGCACAAAGTGATTGATATACTCGATCTCTACGTCAGGTATGACTAGAGGCGTATCATCGGAATGTTCAGATCCCTCGTCCTCAAAAACTTTCAACTTCTCCAGGGTTGAACACACGACTTGAAGATTTCGTGTGGAACATCATCTGGCAGTCTATACACTACTGTACTATTTCGACCTTATCTTCATGTCACAGGTCACAGCAGCTTGTGAAATGAAGATATGCATACCTGATAACATGTCACAGGCCTCAGTGAAGAGACACAAAAAAGTTCCAAAATAGTGTCTTTTTCGAGTAAGAATAACAAAAAACTCCTTCCTTGAGCATATACGCGCGTTCCCAGACATTTCTGTCATATCAGTGATTTGGTTTGATGATGCGGCAGTGGCGACTCCGTTCTGGCAGCTCAAAGGTGGATTCCGTGACCCGTTCAGCAAATCCAGCCTTTCATGACGTCGTGGATGGCAAAAAGTCACACTCAAGGAGGGTTGAACAGTCACAGCATTGAGCCACCAGACTACTACAGCAATGTGAAGATGTACATAACATGTCACAGACTACAGTGATCTGTGAAAATCTTCCCGGCTGAAGATGTGGCATAACATGTCGCAAGCCGTGAAGATAAGGTCGAAATAGTACAGTAGTTGAATATGATAGAATAACAGATCGGGCGTTGATTGGGCGTCTGTTTCATTGGAGTCAAGCAGTCCAATACTTAAGTTTTAATTGCCGTGAGGCAGAAATCTTCCGATTCAACGCACTTGACTGTCGCAACAAAAGACGGATTTCAAATCCAAATGATGAAATCCTCAAGCGGTAAAGATCTGCAACTCCGAACATTCTCTCGCGCTGTAAAAAATCGGGAATACAAACCGAAAAGATGAATTCAAATTCTGATTTATCCAGGTTCTTTTGTCTGCGGCTGAGGAAGTGTAGATTCGGTGAGTTGTGACGAGGCTTGTACCTACGGCTAATTATTTGACATGCAGGAAGGGTAGATGGTGGCTGAGAAGTCATATATCGAATTTATACAGTGAATATGCAGCAAGATTAGGGGTATTACTCGGTGTATGGACGCTTCCTGTGATTTTTATTTTACGTCAATATGGCGATATGGGAACGGGGTAGGATTCAATGTCGGAATGCATGTCAGAAATTCAAGGAGAAAGAATGGAAATCAGGAGCGCAGAAATGAACATACGGACGAGGGAGGGGGCAAAGCTGAGAAAATGGATAAGAAAATAGTTCAGTTCACTGGACGGTAAAACCCTTTAAGTGGATACGTTGAAATTGGCGCTGTCGCCGGTCCTAGAGGGAATACCCCGCTTGCGCGGGCGGTGACCTGTAGGATTCCTGACATCGACGACCCAAAAACCTCCTTTCATAACAGGCTCGTTTAGGGAAGGTTTGGGTTGACTGAAAAGATCATTTACGCTCAATGTACTTTTGAGTGTGTCCTGGAGGGATGCATGAGCAAATTTATCAGGAGACCATTATTTGTCGACTAACCATGAGCGCCTTGTCAGTGCGGAAGTACTCGTAACGGGCCACGAGTGCATGTTTGATCTCTCCTACGGTAGCCCGACCGTCCTGGCTAGCATAAATGGCAACGGCTGCCAGTTGCTTGATAGTGTACCCCGGCTTGCCATGCCTAATGGGCTCGTCGATGAGAGAGCTAAGATGTATTGGTGCGTTCGGCGGAATACTCAGGAGCTCTCGTATACATGGAGCTGGATCAGGAAGGTTGTATAGCTGAGGGTAGGACGGGGGAGGGAATACAGGAAGCCCATGGACCACCATACTTCCTGGTGTGCCGGCGGGGTAACCTGCGGAGGGGTATGCGCCGCGTCCATGGCTCTTTGAAACGAATAAATGTTAATTGAAAGGATCAACCTCTAGGTGAAGGATAACTGCCTACCGTGTAGCGGGGCGCGTTGAGTTGGGCGTTGGAGTACGATTGAGTGGGATTCGCATAATACGGATGGTGGGCAACGATGGTATTGTCCGAGGTTTGGCTAGCAGGGACATTGCATCTGGTCTGAGAAGAGTACATGATCCTGGGATAGAAACGTGAGTCAGTCGCCTCAACAGAGGTCACTGACACGTACGGTAATGTATTTGCAAGCGCGAAGGCTGGCAAAAAGGCTGGAGAAAAGAGGAGGAGAGTAGGAGATGCCAGAGCAGTGTTGTGAGGCCACTGTTGGGTGTACATTGCGGCCCCACGTCGAGTCTTTTATAGCAAAAAACCCTAGGCGTTGTAGGCGCACCATAGATAGCTATTTGATGGTTATACTCGAGAATTGGTTTCTATCCGATAACCGACGATTGGCTCCGAACACCAACTGATCAAAAACATACCCTATGAAGAAGTTGATGAAAAGGACACGAGGCAAAAGTTTCCATAGATAGATGTCAATATTGATGTTAGTTGGGGCGTGTAGGTGTAGCCGAGGAGCCGTGGACAAATAACCATTTTCAAACCTTCCTAAGAAGGGATCTTTGTCTAGGATCGACTCTGCAGGTGGTCTATTGATGCCAGGGTATCGTACGAGTCACACGGCATCGAAAGAGATGAGAGAAGTATGCGTAAATTACCATTTTATTCCGTACGACGTGACAAAAAGACATGGGCTCTAGGCCCTAACGCCAGAAAGGTGCAGCGCACGTCAAAGAAATAAAGACCTACATGATGGCAGGTCGTGACCATAGAAGATGTGCGAGTATTCATGTATTGTGGCGAGAATCTTGAGCTTGGATTGTGAGAATCCTGTATCTTCGGCTTTGAATGTGGTTATGGGAGCAAAAACACCTTTAAATTGGATTCATACTGAAGGACTTGTCTAAGAATTTGTCCTGCTGCCCAATTTGAGGACTCTTTCAGAGTCGGGATCTACTATTTCGTCAAGTGCCAAGCATCGTGGTATGCCCTCGGATCCATCCATCTGCTAAAGGTCGCTACAAACACGCGAGAGTTTCAGACAGAAAAGGAAAAGATATAGGTGCGTTGCGCTGGCGACTGTGCCAGCGTGTCGCCCCGACAGATTAGGATAGAAGGTATCATGCGACGAATGTCGATTTCAAAGCGCTTTCAGTATGACCGGCGATCCCTGTCACATAGTTGAAGGACGACGCGTCTCGATTCTTTTCTTGCGGTTGCCGCACGCGTCAACGTTTGAGCGCTCCGTAAACACGGCCCTGCCCGGCCTGTAAATGAGTCATGACACGTCGACGGTCGGGGGCTCGCACCCAGCATTGAAAGCTGGCGCCAAGCATGTTCAAACAACACGTCTGTGGCGCAAAAATAACACGACCTTCGACCCGAATGCTTATCGGATGCATACTTCTGCCCAGAACAAGATTTTCTCCATCGAAGATTTCTCCGTGTGTCATTTTCGTGTACCACACACACGATCTTAAATGCTTGGTTCCAATAAAACAATGCTAAGTATATTGATTTAGCAAGCAATAGAAGCAATCAGGAATTCACCAGTGCGATACAATCATATACCCGTAGAATAGCTCTGTTCGTATAATCCGACGCCTCGAGGTATACAGCCTCCATATCCACCTCGGCTTCACTAAAGAAAACATCTGTGAGAAAGTACATCGAAAAACACATAGACTCACGCGCCATGGCACTGGCGCCACTAATATCACTAGTAAGCTGTTCCTCTTAAGCGACTCCAAAAATTTCAGGCCTGTTCAATGCGATACACAGGGCCGGGGAGATCAAACCGGGATATCTCCCACAGCGAAACTACTCCCAAGAGATAGACTGAGATGTTCCAGCGGCTTTTGCTACACTGCGCGCAACTTCCAAAGTGTTGGCTCGAAGTTCATATGGAATAGGGAGCACCCACAGAGATTGTACTCAAGTACGGGTGTATAGTCGCTCCTACGCTGCTGCTGATCTTGATGACACTGAACGTTCTATGATACGGGAACGGGCAGAGATTCCTAGCGGCTGGAAGACCCGTAGTATGAAAAAAGGAGGGATAATGTTTGCTTCGAAGATGTCGAACCCGTTCTGCGCTGTTTCAGGCTCGAAGAGATCCATCGCTACCGGTTTCTTCGCAGCAAAATCGCGATCTCAAACCGGCAAATCCGATGCTGAGAGGAAACATTAGTGTACACTAAATGGGAGGAAAGGATAGACCGACTTGTTGACAAGGATCGGAGACAAACAGAGCTACTCTTGCAAGTCTGTATTCGTTCCATTTCGAATTTTTCGCGACTTTCTCCGCGACTGAGAGTAGAGGAGCATCGATGGTAACCTTGCTGGCGATTCAGTAAATCTTAGAGAAAGCGATTTAAATTTTAGGTATGGAATGAAGCGTTGAACGCGACTGACTAGTATCGGCATTGCCTAAGTCTTTACGGACCGACGAAACCTTTCCGAGGATGCTGAATCGTGGCCCTGCAGATTTGAGGGCGCTCGATGATTGAAAGCAAGCACACATCCGTGAGTGGCGTATGCTATTCAGGGTAGGGAAAAGATACTAAGATTGTTTGTTCGTAGTTAACAGATTAGGATGCAACTTGAATGCAACGCAGAGCAAGCAAGGAGGCATTTCGAATTCTGAGGAAGCTATCGTGCTGTCACCTGTCAGATAACAAAGAAGAAAGGTAAGGTAAAAATTTAGTTGCTCACAATGAACCGTTCCCTGGAGTACCAAAATGAACAACTGTATTCATCGAGCTCACTCATAGATTGTTGTCTTCCTTTACACGAGAGAATAGACCATTGTCATATCCCTTTATCCTTGGCGCATCAGGTCCTTGGGTTCGAACAACATTCGTCACTTTCGATAGGTGTCAGAGCCGTGACTGGCGCCTGGTTAGGCCACGCAAAAACAGCACATACACAGACCTCGACACCATTACCAGACATCTTCACTGTAACTTCCGGCCACTCCGCCATCTCTCCTTCACGAATATTGTTTTGCTTTGTACTGCAAGTCGCTGACAGTGGCGGAAGAGTCTCGTCAGAAGATTCCGGTGGTGATCATGATGGCAGCAGCAAGGATGTAGCTGGGCCAAACAAATACAACGCCCTCCTCTGTTCTTGCCTGTCACCCGCCACCGTCCTCACGGCTGCGAGACGCGTTCTAGTTTCACAAACGTCTTCGTTTCTGTACACACTGCTCAGCACGACATGATTGCAGGCAGTTGTACGTCTGCGGACTCTTTTCCGCCCCACTTACAACGTGACAGGGGTCGCCAGCATTGGGGAATGGACTGTATATGACGAGCATTAGCTTGGTCAGTAGGGCAATATTGTGTTAACCAGTGCTGTCTCCGTTGACGGTGATTTGCAAGCGGCACAAAGGTCCCTGTATTCCTCGCCTCGTGTATATGCTGTTGTGACTGACGGGAACGACGATTTTATTCATGCAGAAGCCTTGCTCAGCGCAAGCAGTCGAAGGCGATTGGATCCCACCTGCCCGTTCGAGCCTACTCGACGTATCTCTGCGACCTCACGCATCGCCTCTTCCGACTCGAATCCCTTTTTCGACCCTAGGTAGCAAAACAGAGCAATCGTCGGAAAAATGAGGATTTCATTTGTTCTCGCCTTTCAAAGAAAGACGAACTTTGCCATGGGATAGCGTGCAATTTCTGACCGCGACAGCACGCCTGTAAGGCCCTTGCGACATGACCTGATTCATTCTCAGGACCTTGATTAGAGTACGCAGCACCATTGCCTTCTTCGCACTGTGCTTATACAGAGAAACAGGTGGAAGGAAACTCCCAGGTCATCGGATGGTGTTCGGGCCGGGCGCTACATGCTGATGACCCTGCCCCCCACACATCAAGCGTTCTGACGGGGAGCATTTTCCAGGCACCCAGAGTCACCCTCGTCAAGAAATCGCCGAGTCGGTACCCCTTGAAAGGACTTCTTACACCTGTACCCATCAGTTCGACATCGCCCTCCCCAAAACACCCGCTGGCCTCCCCCATTGAGCCTTACCAATCTCTGTGTCTGTGATGTAATCTGGAAAGCGCGATGGCATCGACGCAGAGAGAACGACGCCCGCTTTTGAAACATCTGATCCCCCGGATATTGTTTCCACGTTCTAAAACTGTAGCGGCCTCTCCAGATGTTGCAGTCCCTGTCCAATCCGTCCCTATATCTTCAATTCCCAACGGGCATATCGATACGATTGGCGATGTCCACTCAAGAACGAGAGTATTTAGCCGTTTCCTGCCTTTATCGATCGGCCGGCGACGTAGAGGTATCCTTCTTTCTTTTGTCAAACTCTTCAAACGTCCTGATTCCTGAGCTCAGCTGCACCAAGTCTCACGGCCCCGCGACGTACACTACTGCAGGCATTCGTACATCCCTTGAAGATTCTCGAGAAGACTGTGGAAGGCATCCCAGTCCCAGGGTTAAAGGGTGCACTGGGCGCACTTGTGGCGATTGTCGACATTGTCCAGGTAGGTCGATTACGCTTAATGATCCAGTTATCGATGGCACTGATAACGAGCGCTAGGAAACCGATCAGAACAAGCGGGATCTTCAAGAGATTCTTAATATGATTGAAAGGCTTGACTATCTTCTATCGCCTTTTAGGACTCTGCCAGACAAAAATATCGAGATTCCCGGAGCACTGAAAGAACATATTGAAGGATTTCAGAAGTTCGTCATCTAATAACTTTCCTTTCCCAGAAGCTCATTGCCAACTAGCGGTCTTGCATCAATAGAAGACACATGTCGAAACCTTCGCAACTGCACTCTTGTTGATGGGCTTCTCTATTCGTCGGAAGACAAACAGATCATAGCGGGTGGATTCCGACAGCTGAGGTTCTTATTGGAAAATTTGTTGGTGAGTAAGAGCACTCTTCTTGTAATAGCGAATCACTGACACATAGTAGACCGGATCTGTGCTTCGCATCGAAGTCAATACCTCGGTAAGTCTAAACACTTCGGGAAGCCTGGTCTAGCTCATGGTCCTCGGTCAGAATATACATACAGATGGTGAGCTTACCCTATCTTGATGACGACCTGTCCCAACAAATCATCAGTACATTCGTTAATCATAAACGCAATTCCCCGTTCCCAGGCCGCGCGCTGGCGGAATGGAACACCGGGCGGGTGTTTAGAAGGCACCCGAACTGCGATTTTGGAGGACATAATGACCTGGATACAGGATGAGTCTGATACGCGCTGCGTTTGTTGGTTAAACAGTGTCGCTGGTGCGGGCAAAAGCACCGTAGCAAGAAGCGTCGCGCATTGGGCTGCGGACCGAGGTATCCTTGGGGGAAGCTTTTTTTGCTCCAGGAATGACTCGCAACAAAAGGATGCAAGGCTTGTCATTCCTACCATTGCTTTTCACCTTTCCGAACTTGACATGGCATTTCGCCATGAACTTGTTTCGGTTGTGCGGCATTGGGACGGCATTGATTTGGAAACGCCGTCCCAGCAATTGGAAAGACTGGTGATCAAACCATTGCTGAGCATAGGCCGTCGCTCCGACCCGCTCTTGCTTATCGTCGATGCGCTAGATGAATGCACTAATGAGATCGCTCGTCGGGAGCTGGTTGAGGGCTTTCTATCCATCGACGATGACCTTCACGCTTTGAAGGTCTTGATAACAAGCCGCCCCGAAGTTCCTGAACGCGAGACTTTCCAGTCGGTTTCAAGTGCTCGATGGAAAGATATCATCCTACATCGCATGGACAGACTCGTAGTCGACGCTGACATACGGATGTACCTTCACACCAAATTGATCACCATGGTTCCGAGCCCTCCCATCTCCGGCGACCGGGCGACGGAGACGGAGAACACTTGGCCTCCAGAACATCTTCTAGATCAGCTTGTTCAGAAATCTGCTGGATTGTTCATATTCGCGACAACCGTATGCAGGTTCATCGAGTCTCCAGGTGACAGGGCAGAACAATTGATTCAGATCGCCAGTGTTTCCGAAAGTCATAACGAAGGGGAGTATGGCCTAGACCATCTCTATCGAAGGACCGTATCCTCTGCAATCGAGAACCTTCCTGATTCAAAAGTCAACGATCTTCGGACAGTGTTAGGCACCATCATTCTCTTGCAACAACCGATGACGCTGCGTAATATCTGTCTACTTTTGAAAATGACCCGAAACCATGTCGAAGGGATGCTTTCTCGCTTCCACTCTGTTGTCGTCGTTCCTTCGGACGATCGCGACTTTGTCCGTCTCTTCCACTCTTCTTTCCGAGACTTTCTTACGTCGAACATTCGCTGTTCAAACAAATGCGAAGTGGAATGGTGTATGAACAGCCGAGAGTGCGCGCATACAAAACTTTTTGTTTCACGTCTTCGAGTTCGACCTGCTCAGAATCACCGCTCCATATGTTTCCGACTTCTTGATCTCATGAAAAACGCATTTCCTAGTCCGCACGCCGAGAATATGTCCGGTAACCACGATGCTACTACCTCGATGCCCTATTCCGACGATGACATTTTGAGATACGCGTGCCTCTATTGGTCTGATCATCTCTCCTTCGTTTCTACGCACAATACTGCAGAAGTCAGGATTGTGGTAGACTTGATCAACTCTTTTCTGTGCGAGAAGGGCGACGCGTGGCTTTCCTACATGGGCAAAGACACTGACACCTTCAAAATCGGAGTACAATCACTAGACACGATAGACGAATGGGGCGCAGTATGTGTCTCTTGACTGCATCTCTGTTAACGGGTACTCATCGCGATTGCATAGAAGCTACCGGGTCAATTCAAGCTTCATGATTGGATAGCAACGGCGCGAACTAACTTCACGGCAATGGCTTTGCTGGGAAACTTGTCCTGATATCTAGCTTCCCCAGGGTACCAACCCTGTTGAGATAATTGGAATTAATACAAAGCTCCGAAGTTCGAGGAAGGACGAGACGTTGAAAAGGAGCAAGTGGACTGGAGTGCTTCGGGAGAAGAGCTAAAGAATGACTTTGGCGTTTCTTCCTCATTTCATACTCGGTCCTTGGCTTTGAATATCCGCAGGTTCCAAGTACTTCATATACTACACTGTGGATGAGTGCACGGCACAACACTTCTGTTGAAGATATAGATGGCTTGCTTACATTTCAATAGGGAGCGTTGTCATTGAGGGCGTCGAAGAGCAACTTGGAGAACAGGAAAAGTTCACTCTTCATTTTCTTACGGACAATTATGTAACTTCACAGCACCTGGGCAAAGATGTGACAGAACGGAATGGCATCAACTCGTATCGTCGACAAGACAGTGGAGGTCTGAGGAACATCGCCCGTGGCGGCCAAACAGCCAAACAAACAACCACCACTCTCTTCTTGTCATCAACCCCACGGACGTGGGCGCGTATAGTATTTGACGTTCAAATGGTGATTCGTTTTCGTGCGCGCTGTTCAACACTACACGGTTGCAGCGATGCCAATTTGTATCCGTCGTAGGAAACTACCGACGTCTCTTTTCACTCTACCTCTCCTGAAGCTCACCGACAATGCAGTATCAGAGGAGAACCGTATGAGAGGCTTTGCCGTGGCTCGGGTGATGGCATAACGAATTGAGGATGGTACTGCATTGCCTGCAATTTCCTTCGACGGTGACTGGCCGGAAAGGATGGTGCCCTTCGCGGCGCTTTCGGCATAGGAAAACACGCATATACCAAGGCTACAGTTTGCAAGTGAAAGACCCCATCTTTAGAAAAGGTATGCGTGATTCTTCTCTTTCTCTTAAAGTCTGCTAACACAGAGGACTAGGCTGGAACTAGCGGTAACTTGACGATATGCGTACCTTTAACATTGAATCCACGGAACACTCGCTCTCCGCCAGCGAAAGGCACCCAGGCTGGACTCTCTCGCGTATCTCGCCATCTCCTCACTCATAGCCAGGTTCCATGGTCACAATCACCACTAGTGGGAAATTTTCCTGAATTAATCATCGTTCCCAGCCAACTTGAATCGATCTTACAGGCGTCGATTATTATAAAGTATGGGTCGCAACGCTTAGACACTCTTTGCGAAATCGAGGCACTCGGAGGTCCAGGAGCTTCCTTTCAGTCAAGGGGTCACGTCGGCCCTCTTTAAGCAACGTCTCCTCTACGGAAACGCTGGCCAGGCCGAAGCTAAGTTCGCTGTTGACCAAAACGATTCCAGCAAAGGGATGAGGTCGAGCGTGAATACTTTTGTAGTCGCATTGGTGCATACAAGGTACCAACCATTTGGTTCGCGAGAGGCCTTCATGTTGGTATGTTCTTCGTACTAGACAGGCTAATACTTAACATCGAGGCGCGCCCGAGACCAAGTCACTGTCAGCATCGTCAGCTGCGGGGGAATTTTCCTAGAATCTCCTTAGCGCGCACGTCTCCAGTCATCCGTCCAGTAGGGAGCTCCACTTTGAGTGTACCAGATTTCCATGGCGGGGGCGAGGGCGGTGGTGTGGTGATCTTCAATTGTACGATTTTTCACTATGGTCTGTAGCTGATATAATGCTTTGGAGCCATGCTGAATTCGGCCCGTAGGTCGCATTTCTGTTCATTCATTCGGAAATTTATACAATGAAGCAAACTATCGAAACGCTCGAAGGAAGTACAAAGCAGCGTCGATCGAGAAGCAAGGTGCTCACAGGCCACCAAACAGACAAGTCGGATGCCCATTTCACATGAGTACGACATGCATGGAATAACGTGAATAATCATTCTAAATAGATCTGAATGTTCTTTTCCTGACATGACAAACATTCAAGCCCGGTGAAAAGCCGCTCAAAACCTTCAAGGGGTAACATTGTCGAGCAGCACGAGAGCTTTTGTCACGCTACAAATGGTGACTGCTTTGCAGGGTCGACCCGCCATCCACCACCCGTCGCTGAATAAGAGCGACGAGTGGCCGCTGCTGCATTCAAAGAAGCCGTATCGAGAAACCATTCACCATTGCAAATATGGCGGATCTCAGTATCGCTACGGCGATGTCGCTGTTTGGACGAGTAGGTCTTGTTACAGGCGGAGGGACGGGGATGTAAGTCTCCAGATTCTTGATTACGAATGACTGACTCTTCGACAGAGGACTTGCCATCGCTAAAGCCTTCACCACAAACGGAGCCAAAGTATACATCACCGGACGAAGGCTGGACGTGCTAGAGAAGGCTGCCGCGTCTATTACGGGCGTCCCAGGGTCCATTGTCCCGTCAGTGATCATCCTTTCTCCCAGGTATTCATCGCTAACACTGCGCACATAGACTTCAGATGGATGTGACAGATGAAGAAAGTATTAGAGCCGGTGCAAAGCACATCGAAGGAATCGACGGCAAGCTCGATATCCTAGTCAACAAGTTCGTCCATGACGCGTTTGATGCCCTCCTCCGTACACCGATCTCCTTTGTAGCGCCGGATTTGCCACCTCCCTTCGCGACCCTGACTTCATCGCCAAGAAGAACGCGGTGAATGATCCTTTAGAATCCGAAACAGTCCAGAACTGGGAAGATATGTTCGCACTGAACACGATCGCGCCGTTCTTCGTTATACGCGCCTTCCAATCCCTCCTCGTCAAAGGAGCGCATTCCCGTCCTCAAGGCACCTCTACCGTCATCAACATCAGCAGCGCGGCTGCTAAGCTGAACGATATGGGGCCCCTGTCGTGTGTATGTACCCTGATTTGTCACTCCTTTCTCAAACAGCGGAGTTAACTTGGTATAGATGGCATATGGCACGACGAAAGCTGCCCTGGAAAAGCTTACCCTCGTTCTGGCGATGAGTTTTGCTGGGAGAGACGTCTTGATTCGGGTAAATGCGTTGGAGCCTGGCATGTTTGCGTCGCAGTTGGTTAGCCCTGAGTTGTTGGAAATGATTAAGACGAAGCCCATACCTGGGTTGGTCGCGCCGATACCCGCTAGGAGGCAAGGGACGTGAGTATGTTAAGTATTTGGATTATATTGGACACTGATTCCAGTTGCTAGTGATGTGGAAATGGGGATGACTGCGATCTACCTGGCCGTGTCGGACTATACAAATGGAGCGATTTTGAGCGTCGATGGTGGACTAGCATTAGTCAATCCTTGAATGCTTAATTATCTTATGAATTGAGTGACTGGTTGCCGTGGGGGAAAATGACGTTGCTGTTGTGTGAGTCGGGTGAACATCAATCCGTTCTTTTAAAAAAGGTAGGTATATCAGCTATGGTATCGCCATCACCGTTAGGATAGGTTACAAACATGGCGAAGAAAACACTGAATACTTGATATCGGTGCCGTGAAGGTTGTGGTACAATTGCGCAGCGAATCGAGTAGAGTTCAATGTTCATAGAGTATCCCCTGCGGTCTGCTTCCAGGGAGCAAAGAGTTTCGAGTTTCGAGTTAGGAACGGAGGGTAGGTTGGCAGTGTCCGAGTGACTCAAGAACGTTCGTAGTGCCACAAACTTGAGAGACGACCTTCGGTTTCTGTATGCAAGCGCCAGAGACTATAAGCTTTCCGCGCAACAGCCGATATGAGTCATTCGCATGAAGATATTAATGCGACAGAACAGGAGCGGAAGCACGATTAAGACTTGAAAGAGTGGGCGTCCAAGCTGGGATCTCCTGACACAGTACGGTCCAGCAATGTTTGGTACGCGTAGTAGTAGATAGACCGATTGCGTGAGGGATCAATTGATACCAGTGAGTATTATATATACAAAATTTATTCGGCGAGGACGCCAAATCCAGACGAAGTAAGTAGACAGACGTCCATGATCTGGGATCAGATCGGTTTTTCCGATGGGAACTCTAAATTCGCTTTGTAGATTTGGGGTCTACCTGCAGTTGACTGCTGTTATCACTGTTGGTGTTGGTGTTGTTACCGGCACAAGGTCCCGATAAGGAACGGCCGGGCCCACAGCCCTGACATGGCGAACCATGTGCTGTGGCCACGAAGGCTCATACCGTTGTGATCTCGCTTTTGAGTGTGTCGCGCGGAGTAGAGACTCTTCGCGGGGTCCCTGAAAAAAATGTCATTCACAAATGATATTATATATAACGGTACGGTACTAAAAGTGCGGAAAACATTGAAAACATATTTAGCGAGAGCTCCCACAATTTTCATATCATCTGCTCCCAGTAGGACGTGTATTACTTCAAAGCCAGACGCTGCGGATTTCAACATATCCGCAAAATGGCCGGTGGCAAGTAGGAACACCGATTTAAGAAATCGGATCGCAAATCTTCCAAGGATTGTGATCCATCGCAGTACCATAACGCGTGGTTATCACGTATAAAAACACCCGGAAGAAAATTTCTGGGCGCACTGCGGAGGAGCCGACACTGTTACTAAATTCTCCGCACAGGGACAGTGTTGAGTACTTGTTTGTAGCACCAGCATTCGAGGAACAGTAATCCCATTGAAACCGTCGGACACCCCAAGGATCATGTCAACGAAGGGGTTACCATAGCGGTCACCGATGGGGAAAAAAGTTAGATGTACGTCATGTCGTGTCATATAGTCACGACGAGTGTCATCGTCCTACGCATTTTACTTAGTTATATGTCAACGCAGCTTGACTGGCTGTCGTTTATATGCTGGTGAAGATCGTTCAGGTATGCAATTATGGGCGAAATGTCACTTACCAGAATGGATGTCACCCCTCAGCTTGAAATACCTCTGTCGGACAACGTAACATGGGCTTTACGATAAGAGGCAAGATGCCGAATCATGGCTTGTATTCAGACACCTTCTGGACCTGAGGAGTCTGGAGACCGAAATTAAAGACTCTCGTGCGTGACCTAAATGCATTTTAGAGCGGTGAAAACGGGTTATGTGTCGATAGTATGTAACATAAGAAGGTCTATATAAAGTCGGAAGAAGCTAGCTATATGTGAGATGTAAACTCAAGGTAAGGTGAAATGGGGCTGCTCACAAATTCAAACAAAGCAACGGAACCTCCCTTGGGGTACCCACGTCCAATGCAACAATGCCGCTAGTTAATGATGATCATGACGAGTAATCAGGTTGGCCCAGCCCGCCCTCGGTTGTACAGGTGGATCACGATCTTTTCTGAGTGGGAAGTGTTAGGTACATTACCGTCCTTGACGAATATAATACTAAGCCAGTGTTCAGCCACACATGAGATTAGTTGCAGAGCAGACTCACCGAGGAGAACTGCCTTTTCCATCACGGTGTGGTAGTTATCTAGTAGTAGAAGAAGCCTCAGGCTGCCGCCGTCGGTGATGGAGTAAAAGAAGGCGGCGGTGCCAAACAAACAAACACATTCTTTCACGACGACGACGACAACACTCCGCTTGCTACATCCGCTCGTGAAGCTTAAATGCAGCGCTGTCTCAACATATACCACTCATATCTTGTCGCCACCCTTCCAGGAGGCGAATGGCTGTGTGGGCACCTGCTCTCTATCAGCAGTGGATAGGGGGTTTAGAACCAGGCAAAGGACTGCGCGACACATGGGATACAGATTGAACTGCATTGATATTGTGCTCAGCCCTAATTTTTTCGCTGGTGAATCGGCGCTGGGTGGTACAAAGGTTCGTGTTTTTCTACTGGTGTCGTACATATCATCTTGACATATTACAGACAACGTGAGCCACGGTCCTATTCAACCAGAATGCGCGCTTAGCTCTGAGCCTTTTAGGTACTTAATTAAGCAACACCCGTCCCTCAACAGTCCTTTGCCCTCGAAATCAACTTAGGCGGAGACACAGATGGCTAAGTGCCAATTTGTGAAAGAAAGCAGCGGCACCAGACTGATTTAGAAGAAGACGGGAGCACGCCAGTTCATCATTAATTGGACCATCGGCCGCCTCGTCCTTTTATCCCGTGCGCGTCTTCGGCTTTCAAATCGCCGGAGCCGGTCATCTTCGCGATCTTCTACCCGGCGTCTCACCTTCCTTCTGGCCTCCACTGTCACAGCCAGCGAACACACGATATGGCTTCAAACAACCGTCTTTCCCAAATCTCAAGCCACCTCAGCAACTCTCACAGTAGAGGTCTCTTGGCAGATGAGGTCGCCATCATCACTGGTAGGGAGCCTTCCCTGCATCTATTATTATCTACAGCTTACCTTAATCAAACTTCCAGGCGCTGGCCAAGGCATCGGACGTAGCGCTGCACTCCTGTTCGCCAAGGAAGGTGCCAAAGTCGTCATCAGTGATATCGATGCCACAAAACTCATATCCGTGGCCTCCGAAATCGAAGCACTCGCAGGTCCCGGGAACGTCCTCTCGGTAGCAGGCGACGTCGGCGCAGATGACTTTCCGAAAAAGATCGTCGATGCTACAATCAAGTATGTGTCGGTTTTGATTTGAGTCTTGAATGGTGTGACTCATTTCTGATCAAGGTCATTCGGAAAAATCAACCACATCATCAATAACGCTGGCTTCACATTTGACAAGATGCTTCATACAACTCCCGATGAGGCTTTTGACGTGATACTCAAGATTCATGTACGAGCGCCTTTTAGGTTGGTGAGGCAAGCAGCACCCTACTTCCGAGTGAAAGTAAGTAGGACGCCAATTCTTTACTTCCCAACATCTAATTTCCAATCTCAGGGGTCCACGGAAAACCGCTCCGTAATCAACGTCTCCTCCACTACTGGCCTCCACGGGAACGTCGGCCAAGCGAATTATGCTGCAGCCAAATCTGCTGTAATCGGTCTCACCAAGACGATTGCGAAGGAGTGGGGTCCGTTTGGTGTACGTGCGAATACCATTGCGTTCGGTTTAGTACACACGAGGTGCGTGTTACATACTTCGCAGAAGGCACCTCTTGCTGACATGGATATGTCCTAGGCTGACTGCAGCAAAGGAAGCTGGGGCGACGATAGAGATTGATGGAAAGAAAGTCGCATTGGGTGTACCCGGGGCTAAGGGATCTTCGTCTCCCGAGGAATATCCCCTCATTCCCCTTCGCCGCGGAGGGACACCGGATGAAGCCGCCGCTGCTATGTTATTGTGAGTACTCCCATGTCCTCATTCCGATGGGTCTCTTAGCATTTGCAGCTTGGCATCATCGCTCGCATCTTATGTTTCAGGTCACACATTGGAAGTTACTGGAGGTGCTGGTATCTAAGATTCTTAAAAAACAAGAGACCTGTATCAAGGTTTTTCTCCCATTTGTCTGAACCATTTCTATCTTTTTTTGCTCATATATAAGATTCAACAATGACATCAGCATGTCGGCCTTTTTCTGTCGACACTGAAGAAGAATACAAAGCAGCCGTTTCTTCAATATAAGCTCAACGTTCAAGGGAATCTCTAGGCCGAATCCGATGTATGTCTCCCTTTTAGTTTTCAAATATGATTCGATGGGCCAACCCCATCCCCATGACCTATTGCATCAAGCGCTCTTAGCTTCCATATAGCATATCGGGTCTCTGTTTAACCATGAACCAGGTCGGAAGCCAATGGTACGGCGTACTAGCGTAGCTGACTTCGGGTTGTGACACAGCATAGCGCCTCTGATTTCTTTCTTTGACATTCAAGATTTACGTTGACGGCTCCACAATATACTCACCTATCGGATTTAGGTCTGAAAATATCTCTATTTAATAACATCAAATAATCCTTTCCCCTGTACAGACTGACAACCTGAGTGAGAGCGTAACTTGGATCAGGGTCGATGACTCTTGGATTCGTTTACCAACCAGGTACCTATGATGAATGTCAAGGAAGGCACACAGAACTGCTTCGTATTCGTCCGACACGATCTCGCAACTCTCCGCACTCCGGTCAATATCGCAATACAACGCCATTTTCACCTTCACCATGAAGCTTCCCTCGTCCTGTCGAGATCATATCACCACGCAAGCTCCACTTGTTTCTTGCCCGTGCCCACGTTCGCGGCTCAACCGGAGAGATCTTTATCCATTTGCCCATGCCGCACCTTATTCCATGTTACGTTACCTTTTGCGCAGCTTTTACTCATCCCGTGCCTCAGGCTCCCCTGTAACCCGACCCTTCTTCAAGCCGAGTTCTTTCCCCAGACACTAACTATATAGAAATCCATCCTCCAAGTTCCCCGTCGCACGTTCTTTCCTACTGACGAGATCCCGCAAATCTTCGTTATCAACGTGTGGTGTTGCAAGATGTTGTGTATCGTTAGTGACATTTATAAGTATACAATAACGGGGTATTAAACGTTAGCAAGAGTGAAAAGCGAAGTGCGAATGGAAAACCAAGAAAAGCTAGCAGTACAACCAAATGAAGAAGAT
The DNA here is from genome assembly GCA_900157415.1 of Armillaria cepistipes. Lineage (NCBI taxonomy): Eukaryota > Fungi > Basidiomycota > Agaricomycetes > Agaricales > Physalacriaceae > Armillaria > Armillaria cepistipes. The sequence goes on from FTRY01000002.1 coordinate 373,949, forward strand.
AGATCTATTGTCGTTCATAATCTCGTCGTGCCCACCACCAACCGTTCATTACCTTGGGCATCGTCGCATCGCTTAGCAATCCTATCTGCGACTGCGACTGCCTCTTCTACCACTCCTCTCGAAGGAGAAGACCCTTCTGTATGTTTCAATAAATCTGTACATCAACTCAGTACCAAGAACACTAAAACAAATCAAGCCGACAAACCTCCGTAAAATAATGCATAACGTGTAACCCTCTGCACTGGGAGGATGCCCCGACCCCTAAGTGTCTGAGCATTTTTACTAGACCAAGCTGGAAGTGTGGGAAGGGATTTTCGCCATGTTCCCTTCATCCTTGAAGATACAGACAGGCTTCTAGGGGAAGGTAGTAAGGACACAGATGAAGGTAGCGTCGAGCTCCGTTTCGGGGTCGTTGAAACCGAGGCGCTCCTGGAAGATGGATCGCTAGATGTAGAGTTGCGCCAAACTTCGCTCGACGCCAGTGACAGCATTGTCGAACTTCTTTTGGGTTTGTTGTTCTCCGTAGTCGAATTCGGCAATATCGGCAAGTCTTTCTCGGTTCCCCTATGACCTTTTGACAAACGCCTCTGCCTCCTGACTTCTATTCCGTCGTCGAACCAGCCGCCCACTACGGCACACCATCCACTGAGTGCGTCTCCCATCTCTTCTTCCATCGCTACAAACGCGCCCGCTATTCCGGCAACCGACGGATCAGATTCCATAGCTCCGAGGAGAGCTTGAGAAACGTCGATAAGTGCGATCAGCCGGGTATGCATGAGCATTGGCGAGGGGTGTGATGGCCATGGTACGCCTTCTTCCTCCCCGTATGAATGTGGTGATGACCGCAGAAACTCGTACAGGTGGTTAAGATAACGTCTCTCGGTCCTCAGAAGGTCTCTTGTCGTAAACAATGCCATCAAACTGGACCTTCGTTCCGGTACACTGGCATTACATGTTGTATCTGTTTCATCGTCATTGGCATACGACTCGTATTCGAAGCTTGTGCACCGAGTGAGGCTGAATACAGTTTCTGCAAATGCCTCGTCCGTGATGGCATCGTCAGTCATAAGCGTCCACCTGCGCCGGCGTTTGAGTTCAAGCTCATCTTCCTCATCGTCTTCTGAGAAGCAACCAGAAGAGGAAGAGATGTAAGCACTTCTGCGAACGAGGGGGGGTCGGGGACTGGATGGAAAAGCTTCTTGCTCTTCATCATCGGAGCCCACGGTAAACATGCCTCGTCTCTATAGCGCACATGAATTGATTGATTGGAGCAGGGGTGGAGTAGACTCACGGGAGAAAGAGCGGGAGCATGCTGTACAAGTTTGGCTGCTGAGAAGCTAGATGGAGGCGGGGTCTGCGATGCCTTACGCCTCCGAATACTGAAAGAAAGTGTCGCCCGTCGCTTCGGAGGGGTGGGGACCGTCGATGGTTCAGCCGGCCTTTGCTTCGTCAATTTTCGCGACGGCATCGACGCTGTCCGTTTTGGTCGCAATAGCGGCGTCGTCGACGTATTACTATACGAGGTCACCGTCTCCGGCCGCGAAGTCAGGGTGCTGGGAGCAGACGACGTACTAGCGCTAGGACTCGACACTGGGCCCCTCTGCCGCCTCGTGCTCATTAAAGAGGACGAGTATGGGAAATGCGAAAATGAAGGGGGCATGTCTGACACGAAGGGAAAAGGTGGTCCAGTCGGCGGTGGTTTTCTTAGCTTGTTCCTGGGCGGCCTGGGGGCAGGGTAGGGTGTCGAGGGCGTGACAAGCTCGTGGGAGTGGGACGACGTCGAGGGGGTTGACACGTCGCCTGGATATATAAGCTCGGGAACGTCCATCGCAGCGACCGCCATGGCAGGAAGCAAGGTGGGTACTAGGCCGTGGGATCCGAGTGTTGCTGCTCACAACGCTAGTAATATTTCGTAGCTATATGACGTCATTTCCGTGTCACTGCCCCTATACTTGTACCTTCCATCTCCGTGCATCACCTCCCATCATTCATTCTCAATAATGCCTCTTCTCGTCCATGCCTTTTCCCGCTTTCAAATTGTGGCGTAACTGGTGTGATTTTTGCCGTACCCACGGATATAGCGGATTAAGTGTATCGTTCATTGCCTTACTGCCACCGTCCCCCGACGACAGCAACCCGGGATTTCTTGCATTCTACCTGTCCTCCCACTCGACGGTCCTTTGATATCCCGATTTCGTTATTGTATCATGTAATTATCAGATTCATGCTTCGTGTTCGTGAATCGTGATGGGACCACTGTCGACTTTTCGTTGTTGAGGAAACTTGCTTCACCATATCATATGCTTCCAAGCCACCTTTTTCATCACATCATGATCTCCTCCTCCGGCTACTCATTCCAACTTTTATCGGATCGAGAAACATAAGCATCTTCGTGGGTAAATAGACTCCATCATTACGCTAATCGCATCACCAAATACACTCCCTTCATTGTTCTTCTCGTTCCCTTAGCTCTTAAATAACCTAGCATGTTCTCCGGCGCAGTACGCTAAGAGCCACCCACCTTTCCGACATAACATTCGATGCTCCCGCCAGTCTCTACCCACCGCCGCACCCTGTATCCCCGTACGAGTCGGGTAGAGCGTCAGGTGGAATGAGGCGTACGACCCTCGGTAGGGATAACTGGAGGGCTGCCATGCCAAGGGTGCTACATTTGTACATCTCTCACCAGCAGTACTGTTTAATCTACACCGAAGTACGGCAATCATCCTGCACTTACCCCAAACTGCCCTAGTGACAACATATTTTAAGTACAGCAGCCGCAGTATCAAAGTTGATAACTTTACCTATTCGCAGTACTGCCCACTGTACTTTGGCATGAACACCGATACCAGAACACCAGAAAATATAACTCTACACTTCGCAGCCACGACTTGCGGTCAGCCCACCTCGGTGTTTTCACGACCATCAATTCTGCATACCACGGATCGCCACACCTCTTCATCGTCAACTCTAAACAGTGATATAACAAATACCACTACGAGAACCACTCCACATCTTCTTCCATCATACTCTTGATGTCAAGGTAGCGCTCAAGCCTCAAGCTCGCTGTTCTGGTCAAATGCGTCCATTTGCCACACTTCTTCTCCAACGTCTAATACGACAACAATGGTGCTCGTGTCAGGAAACGTTGAAGACACCCTTGAATTTGTTTCTTGCTTCCTTCATCGCGTAGGCGCACGCGAGTACGTCTTTGCACTTGTGTACATTGACGAACCCCAGCAACAATGCAGTGATGACTGAACTTCGCGATTGATAGGCAGGGTCATCGCCAGTCAACGACAACGCCTGTTCGAAGATGTACTCTTCGCACGGTAGCCGAATAATTCCGCCAAGCATTACATTCGCCAATCCGTGCTCTTGAGGCTTGAATGTTTCTTGATTTCCGGCGGCTTCTCTTTCCTTTGCTTACGGCATCGCCTATTTCATAATTTAGAAGTCACATTCAGTTCTTTCGCGTTCACATAAAACTGACTCGAGCTCTCAGGTAGCAATGCTTGAGCTGGTAATCACCTCGATATGAATACACCCTGGTTTTCATTTGGGTACATTTGCTGGACAGCGAAAGACTATTCACTCACAACTTGGTATTTAATCGGGAGGGTGTCTTCTGTTCCTCTGTTTAGCGCAATCCGAGAACGAAAACTCGCCCAAAGAACGGGATGGTATTAACCCGCAGTATGGGCATGGAATTGTGGCGACGCGACGAGAGCATCCTATCAATACAACATGAGAAGGAGTCAAGAAGGATGGGCAGCTTCTTACTGAGCTTCTAATCTGAATGATTTCTCTGCCCGCATCAGGTAATGTGGAAGACTCGACCCGCGTCTGGATACTGCGCACACGAGTACATTTTCGAAGTTTGAACTCGTGTGTCAATGACAGACACCGTTTTGGTTTCGCTTGCCTCAATCAGGATGCGCATCGCGCATAGGCACGAGAATCGCCTTAGGTCTGGCTGCTTCTTGCTCCTCCCAAAGTCCCTCCTTCTGGACCTCCGGCGGCTTCTCTCTCCTATGATACGTTACTCAAAATACTTGCCTTGATTATATAAGAGGCCTTACTCGAGTCGGAGTGCGATGTCATCGAGGAGTATCACTGTAACGTTTTCTTCACCAAGCGTGCCTTTCTTTATGTTAAAGTTCCACCGTCAAAAGCGATGAGAATGTCTCCCCGATCTTATCTTGCAGGAAATCAGGTTCGTGACTGAATGTGTAGGATGCTCCATCATGTCACCGACAGACTATGCGGGCATGTCAGCAAGAAGTTATAGATAGAAGGGGTAATCACCTTTGTTTTATAAAGGACATAACTCATGTTGAAGAGATATCGTCCAAGACGACGTTGTACAAGAACTTGGCTGGTTGCGGAAGCTTATATGAGCAGCCGCGTGACTGATGACCCTGCGCGCACCCTGAACTTCTAAGCTGATGATGAAATGAGTAGTAAAAGCTAGGAGACCTTCGAGATTGATCTTGACGTTTTCAATGGTCGGTACTACCGGAACAATGAGCATGAGCGGTGAGTAGATACATGCAATTCACCTTCTTCTACACCTTTCACGTCTTGTCCGTTGGCGCAAAGCTGGGGCCGTAGGCCAGTGATGAAGGAAAGCATGAAAGATTTCGATGGTGAGGTCCCTCTGCGTTTGGTGTCCTTGAGTGCTTCTTCGACAGGGATCCCAGAGTTCTTCCTTGCCGTACTAGATCTTGTCACCAGGGCTGCATTAAATCCGCCAATACCTGTACAGGTGTGAAAGGCATATCAACAAGGGCAGAGGAGAATGGTCACAGGCGCTTCAATTGCTATCTTCGTGAGCGGTGCAGTGTGTTGCAGCGGTCGCCAGTTTCGTCTCGAGTAGTAGGAGAAATTAGTAAAGAGACCGCGATTATTATTGCCTTGATAGGATTTTCGCCATCGCGTCCACAAAGATCGCGTACCTGCGTTAGAGTCAGAAGGCGAGATAAAAAGCATAAAAAACGTACAGCCTGGCGTGCATGACTCTCGCCGCCCGTATCTATTCACCCTCGACCTAAGCATTAGAGACGTCGACGACAGTACCCAGAGCCTCGGCGTGCGCCATGGCGGAGGAGGGGTTTAAGACGTAGATTAAACCTTTGAGAGCATTCCTATTCTTGTTCTCGTTAAATTCCTCAGCGACGTCCTTTGAAAGAGGTAAAGAAGATAGAGGCGGCAGTCACCGATCCAACATCGGGGATCAACATCGGGGATCTGCATGCCAAGTGAGATGGATGATATTCAAGTAGGAAAGAGGCTGAACGAGGCCTATGGAGCTGATGGCGTACTGTTAATAGTTGACAGGCACTCCGGACGCACATATGATGTTACAGAGGGCGCGGCGACGGGGGAAAGGGTCGAAGAAAAGTAGAGATGATGGGGGAAGAGAAGAAAGAACGGCGGTGTGCTGAATGCGCCTTTTATGGCCCGGTAGGGGGGTGGGCGGCGGCTGGTCTGTGCGCTTCACGCTGGTAGATGCGCGGTGCGCGATGACGCGATGATGTAGGAGGACGAGATGATGCGATGAACGCGGTGGACCATGATGATGACGGAAGTAGCCTAGCGAGCCGTCTTTATGACGGAGGAGGACAAACTCCGGGATCACATGAAGCTTCAGGATGTACTGCCTGATTTGGCAAGCGTTACCAATCCACGGTTCGGGCCAGGCAGACAACAGAGTCTGTTATCGGATACTCAGCACGACCAATGCGAATTTATTAATCTTTCATTATTTCACTAAAATGCCTACTTATTGTGCGTCCTTTTGGCGTACTTTTCCCTTGCATCTGGCACAAACCTCATCCCCGTTTTGATCTTTTCGGCTTTGTCTGTTAGACAGGCGCATCGCGAAGCATTCCGTCGATCACTAGAATCGTAGTTTCTCTCTCTCTTGACCCTCGATGTCCGGCGGCTTCTTTCTCCCCTAACAAGTTCCCCTTCCTAACTTCCGGCGACTTATCCACTACGCCACTCAAATTCCCACGGTTTTTTGCTTTAAGTACAACATCCGCACTCATCCTCTGGTTGAGTTCATTTCATAGACTCGAGCTACTTGTCCCCACTTCTGTTGGATACAGTGGAATCCGAACAACTGCATCTTCCTGCCCGAGTCGATCAAATTTCATCAATTGGCGGTGAGACTGGTTCGAACCTACTGATTTCGTACCAATAGAATATTGATAGCAATAACTTACATCATGGACAGGCCTGATATGATACATGAATCTTGACATATCTTGGCTGAATCGTAGGGTCTCGTTCTATGACTTTGGTAGTCTAGGTGAGAACTAATGCATTGCATCGGGCAGGAAGGTTCAAAGCGCTTCAGTATGCGCGATCTGACTGCTACTCACCACTTATAGACGCCATAGCCCATGAGCTCGTGCGAGCCCTTGGATAACACGCGTACGGATACGGAGTAATTTGCAAGTAGCGGTACCTCTCCTAGGAAATTTAGTCTGAACTACCACTTCGGCGGCGTCCAGGGGTGTTGATTTCGAGATGATTGTGCTGTTCATTATCCTATGATGAAAAATCACGAAAAAGATGGGTATCTGTTATTATATCGTACCGTACAGTATGTTAATAGTGGATAAATTAAAGAAGGGAATGGTATTATATGCCAAGCTCGCTAAGTCTGTATCTTTTCATTCCGAGGTGAAGGGCTAAATATCCGTTTGTGAAGTCCCTGAAAGCCTTGTGCGCCTCCCTGTGTGGCGACAAGATACGCAAGGTTCTCTCGTAGGCCGTTAAGCACTGCTGCACCACGTAGCGTAGGACTTTGATCTTTGGCGAACCACGGGCCTGAGCTAACAGAGATATGAAATTGTTCGTATCCCCACTACACTCCTCCTTGTAGAATGAGAGGATGTCGTTCGCGAAGTCGATAAAATCTCGCATGGATGGGAGAGCTTGAATGTATAGATGGTATGGGATGTCTCTGGGAAAAATGAACATTGCAAATGCTTCCGCGAGCCCGCATTGCTCTCGAAGAAATATTGCGTATTCTTCGATTCGATGCGTCTGTGAATTTCAATTAGCTAATGCATCGGGAGATGTAGTGTGTGTGAGTTGCTCACTGGCTCGAACTTGCTTTGGACCTCTAGAATGAGTCCGGTGATAAACTTTAGAGCGGAGTGTACAATGAAGTCTGCGGTGACTTTGCCGAAGTACTGAGAACTTTCGGTAAGAAGATCAGCCAAGTCGTTCAGAATTTTGCTCGACTGCTTCTCTGATGATGTAAAACGCTACAGTGTAGCATGATCAACGTCTCGACTGAATTGCGATTAATAGTATGTACTAACCCTGGTGAAATCGGGAACCCCACCCAATGCCTCTGAATCGTCTGGATAGACATCGTCGAGGTATATCAAGAACATGCAGAAAAACGAGATGAACATCTTGACGTTGGTGTCGTCGATGTAGTGGTATGCGGCGGTGGTAATGTTCAGCCCCAATACCAGGTAAGGCTTGAGTATTTCGACCGAGTAACCGCGACGTTCGGCCTCCACCAGACAGAGAGCTTGGAGCGACGGATCCCAAATGGAGGGCAGATTGCTGGTGTCAAAGTGATGCAGGAAAGACAATATAGTATTGCCAACTTCCTCCGATGTATGCCTCGGTTTCTGTACGGAATGTTAAGACCCGTAAAATGAACATATACAAAAAATAGCGCACGAAAGCTAGCAAATGACCTTTAAGAAATCGTGAATGAGTGACGGAATCGACCAAGAGCGTATATGGACATACCAGCGAGACTTGAAAGAGCCGACGTCCAGGAGGGCAAGCCTTGACGTTGGATATAGTGTCTGGTATGTGTCGAAGTAGATAAAGTCATTGTGAGTGTCAAGAGACGCCGCGGAGGATTCAGTGAGGAGGTCAAGCACTACAAGATGCTTTATATACCCCGTTTTCGTCTAATATCCGAGATCGGCGTCGTCAAGAAGATCCAACACAGCAGCATCTATAAGCGGCTATCTCCGCTTCGTGTTCCCCAGAAAGAAGGGACAAATTGGCGGACTGACGTACGTGTAAGACAATGAGCAACAGAAATATGGGAATATGACACTGCTTGAAACTTAAAGTCTGCCGGATTGATTTCCGGTAACAAGGCATTGTCGAAACAAGTTCCGTCTCTGCGGAATAATGAGCGCCATGGAGCGGTGTTCTCTCATTTTTGAGAGGTTAAGTCGGACCGAAGGCCGTCCAAATGTCGAGCGCTTGCGGTCAAGAAGACCCACAGAGGCTTATACAGTGTCCCTATTTCCGCCTATAGATCCTGTGGCTAAGCGAAGCCGTCAGGGACTGTCAGTTTCTTATTGTTGGCAGAACGAGCGGGAGCAGATTGTCGATTTTTCCATCTCTGCAACGATATGGGAATGTCCGCTGTAACCCGTATCTCTTCATTATACATCGTAGGCCTCGACTGCTTAGTACTCACCCCACATAGCCCCAGGAAATATCAATGAATGAAACGAGCTCCTTATGGGTAAGCGCGTAAATCAAGGACTCGGACGTGCGCATTCCTAGTAGTGCCTGAGATATGACCAATGTTTTGAGTCCCGCGCTCAATGAACTGACTCAACAGCAGTGTTATGGGTATCTTTTTGAAGACCGGCCCTGGAAACAGCGAATAAGTATGTAGAAACCCCATTAGATACGTGGCAAACACTCAGAGGAGTTCAAATCAGCGTAATGCGGGAGACGGTTTGTAAGCCGGACCAAATCGGCGCTCTATCATGGTAAAAATAAAGCCAGGAGCCCAAGGATTAATTTAAATCCAAGCTGCGAAGACGGACTGAGTTCGAACGGGGTTGGGACAAAGAATTGAAGGTAGGCAGCGTCGACCAATACGGTGTCAATTGGGTGCCATCGGCAGCAGTGCGCGATTCAACATCCTTCTTCCTTCCCACGTGGCCGACCCTGAATGTCCTTGCAACTAAATTAGACTTTTACATTAGGAAGACGACGCCCGGGAAGCAACCGCCGGCCTCTCACGGTAACGTCTGCTCGGTATTGACTCGGTATCGAAAGATTACCCGGCAAGCGATGTACTTCTATTATTGTAGAGATGTCATAACACTCCGTTAGTGTCTCCAGCGCACGCGAGGGGCCGATCCTAAAGGACTTGATATTGCAGCTCCTCAATATCGAATTTCGCGGTTTGCTGTATCTCGGGTCAAGCTCGAGCTCCGTTAATTTGGTCGAGGGCGCGCTATGCCATATTTAACCTTCTGTCGCGGCACCGACAGGGATGAAATTAGTTCATTTTCAAGAACATTAGTGATGATCTCTGCTACTAGATCACCTTCATTTTCCATCATGAGCAGACTGCTCCATTCGGCTGATGCTCCAATGACAATGTAGGACTAAACTGAACTGTTCCTGTGGCAAGGACGTCCCAGACATGTGCCATACGGAAGCGCCTATCATAATACATATCAGCGGTGCATCCCGGTTACAGGAAATCGATTATGATAATGAATCATGACTCGGCTAGATAGATAGGAACCAGAGAAAAGGCGGGATGCGATACTTTTCAGCTGAGAGGGTGTTATTAAAATCGCGGAGATCACAATCCGCGAAGGGTTTATCAATTGTGGGAAAAGTATGGTGGGAAGATTGTAAAGACACGCTTTGGTGAATCGGCACTGCCCTTGGCGATCATGTGACAATTGCATTCGCAAACGCGTGAACTTGAAGTTAACAAGACGATCTACTTGTTCTTATTATTCAATGATTACACTCAAAACATATAGAGTCACAGCGCGAGGCTTCTTAATGTGCAGTGCGCATCGTTGCCATGTAACAATATGAATAATTCCTTAGCCAATAAATTGTCTTTGCAGCCCTTGATCAAATTTCAGGTCTTGCGGTGGAATACGTGCAGCCCATTAAAGTCACGGCAATGGGCGCTGCGTTTGCCGTCAAATATTGGGGGAAGCCTAGGCGTCAGTTGATCTACTTGAACCAATGTTGCTAGACATTTCCCGTTAGTGACTTGACATTTTTCAGCAGTTCATTATGATGGCGCACACTGATTTTCTGGTTAAGGCCAGGTCGTCGGAATTATACATTACAATGCCAGCTCCAGGGACTCTGGTTCGGTGAGAGTCCAGGCTGCTGGGCAATATCCGAGTCTCCGACGCTAAATATTCTTTACCCTTTGCAAAGGCATGGAGGGCTTGCTCAGGATAGAAGTCAAACCTCTAGAACTGTTCAAGGCTATCCAATCTAAATAATATGCTGCTGCAGGGACGGATGTCCAGTTATCTTCGTGCGGGCAGGATCATTGTTCCCCGTCTCGGGTTTGTGGCGCTGTACTAATTTAGATTGTCGATTGCCTGCTAGTAAGCACACGATTCCTTGGTAGATTTGACGGGTCTAAGAGGGGCTGGAACATCTATTACCGAGCTGATATTGGCTTGATATGACGATGACAACGACGACGACGTACATGTCGTGTGAAACGATGCGGATTAACAGGGCAAGCGCCCAAGTCTTTGTTGCTTGTCATTCTTGATAGGTACGGTCCCAAAGAACGATACCATCACTGTACCAAGGGGCCTTGGCAGGTCGTGCGATGGCTTCGATGATTTGGCGGAGAGGACTCGGAATCAATACGTTCACGCGTTTGTTGAACGTTTTCTCTTTGCCATGAACTGCGGTAATCAGGGTCAGGGTCACTTTTGGAAGAATTTCGCAATTCTGAGTGGTTGCCGAAACGCATCGCAGGCAGGCAACTGTACTTAGTAAATATGATCGTGCTTGGACTTCATACAAGTTTGAGGATACCCGGCAGTGAACGGTTCCGAGTCCCTCCATGAAGACGGGAAGTCGGCTCCCTAAAAACAGTCTAAACAGAGAAATCTGTTTTGAAATATAGTGAACCCGACAGATCTAAGCGGCGAGGTAATTAACTAGATACCTGTGACGTCATTGCTCTCCGAACTAGTCGTAATCATGGCTTTCGGTGACACCGACCTGGCAGCAGCTAAGCTGAGTCGGAGGATACTACGAGTACGCTCCCGAACGGTACGACTGGACTGCGTATCACTCTCGCGATACCGCACTCTTTGGTAACTTTGAAGCGGGTCTTTCTGCTGACATCGAAGAATCGTAACAATTCAGCCGGGGATCTGATACCGATGAAAGCGGCGGAAGTGAGGAGCGACATAAGAAGCCCCATGAAGAGTCCGGAGGTAAAGAAGTCAAGACAGCAGGTATTGGTGCCAGTGTAGCACACAGTCGAGTAGGTTCTGCTAGAGCGTATGCCAATATGGTCTTCGACGATGTAATTGCATCTATTTCGCCACTTGACGCCATTCTGTATCCCAATCAAAAGCCGGCACCAACGCAGCAGATAACAATGGTGGCGACAAAAGCAACGCCCACAACGACACAGAGAGATGAGTCTGGCCAGCGCTACACAAAGACGACCCGCGGATCCAGAAGAAGAAAAAAGTGAGCCACCACAGCCGCTTCATCATCAGAGGAAAGGGATCGATATTCCTTCCTGCAACACTACAATGGAACCTCCACAGATTCTTAGCTGAAACGAATCCCTCCAATTACCGAGAGACAGAAGATACTAGGAAAATGTAGAATTGGAAGCAGCCGGAGTCCGGGGCAGACATCCTACCATATATGAATGTAAGAATATCAATAGCCGAATCGTGCAGCACGCATTGTACAGCTAACGTACCGGCCGCGACCATCGCTCGGAGGGATATCAATATCTCACCACTGTCGATTGGCAATTGTTATAGTTGACATATTAAGTCAGTCACGTTACAAGCGATGAGACGAGCTTCCTAACTTCGATTTCTCGGTTTACGAGACCATTCTTAACCAGAGTCTTCGATGCTTCAAATAGATCGGCGGGAGAAATGCGATCTCGTTGCTTCATCGTTGTCGGAGATATCCATAGGAGTAGCTATTCCAAGAGATCATTTCAAGTAGGAGAGCAGGGTCAGGAACGAAACATCATTTCTTGAATGTGAACCCTAGTGAGACCCGACCTTGGTAGATATAAGGCAATTATCTGAATTATCGTCGGATAAGCTTCGAGATGCACATCTCGTACAGTTGAACCCCGCTTTCCTGTGAAAAGATGAGTAGCGCTGGCCCAGTCTAGGCCTATAGGATTGCATTGTCAAAACTCGAATGGCGCCGGCATTCAGATCAGAGGACCTACTGATCACAGCTGCGCCCTATAGTATCATCAAAGTTCAAATTATGGTCCGCCCCGAGCGCCAACCTCGTTTGATGAGGGAACTTTAATCATTGAAGCATTGAGTGTTTCCAGTAGACCTTTTTCCAACAGCGCAACAGCACACATGCCCTGAATTGGAGCTGCTGGAGTTGACGTCCTTAGGTCCGCGTTCGGGCTCTGTCAGTGGCCACCAGTGTGTTGCCCCACGTGAGCGTGAGATCCCGACGACCACGGATCAAGTCTTATCACGACCACGGGAATCAAACGGGGATGACGCCTTTCAATCTCTCTCAAATTGCTCTCAAATATCTCACGCGGCGCTGCCCACTAGCCGCACATCTATCTTGCTAGCACCGCCTTTAGGCGCATCCTCGACTATGATGAGCGAGATATACCTGATAGTAATACGGCTGGATTCACACACCGCAAGTAGCTGCTCCGACATCTCGTCCCTGGCACAAAATTGAGCCCCGATGGTCCGGGGAAATGAAGAGTCGTTTCTTTCCAGTCGACCGAACTGCGAAATACCTTACTCATGATTGCTGGCCTCAAGCCCTTCGGAACACTGTATGTTATTTTTTGTTTCATCATACGGAGCGCTGTGGAACATTCTTGAAATCTCTTCTCTTATAAGCCAAGTCCCCAAAGTGATTGGATTAGAAGCACCGGCCCTCACCTTCACACAATAATCAATCTGCCTTGTGTATCTCGGACAACGGTTTTTGCTTAAAACAGCAGATAATAAACAATGCAATCCGTGCTCGTCGCTCGTATCTCATTCCAGTATTTGTATTGCATTCGATCACCCGTCATTGAACTGACCGTTCAACGTTCAATCAGCGGTCATGCAACAATACGCATTCCTATTATTAATATCAACATCGCTCACGTTTCTGGCATTCGTCAAAATTCAAGCTGCTGGCAAGGTCTGGTATCAAACAGCAGTTCCCGCCTCCAGTTTTGCGCTGCCTGCCGTCAAATTGCGCCGGCATTTGCAAACGAATCTCGCTCATTTCTACATCAAGTCTGCATACATTCACGGAGAGTGTTCCTGTTGTCCGCCGGGCAGTAATCTGCGAACGCCTTACCTCTCTAGGCATCTCTCATTGTGACCCTGACATTGTGACCCTGACGTTTGTCATTAGGTTGGGGCGGACAAGTACATTCCCTTGCCAGATCTCTCGACGCCTTTGGGACATATGAATATTGATCGTAATTTTATACTGATACTTTGCCAGTTACCAACAACATATGATGTCTCATTTAGTTGATTCCGACACACCTGTTCAGCGCGTCTAAGAGAAAACTTTCATCCGGATGTCATGATTGTGACCCTATCTGTTCTTCGTGTTGAGGTAAGCAATCGCTCCGTTTGTCCTGGGTCCAATGGGCTCATCACAATTGCAGTTCAGGGTCATGCATAATCGAGCTGTAACGAACCTTAATACAAGAATTTGACCATCCAGAAGTTCGGACTTGAACGGCTAATTGTGTGCAATCACCTTCCTCGATACAAACTGTAATTCCTCCTGTGTCCTTAGCTGCTTCAACTCATAAGCGCAGGTGTTTTGTTTGGTACTGCACACCTCAGGGCGAGTAGTCCCCAGCAAAACCATCTCTCGGGTCAGTTACCCTCCACTACTATATACCGAAGTAGAATTGAGAGAAATAGAAATCAAGAAGCTGATGACAATGCATCCAGGATGACAAATGAAGGAACGCGCCTATATGACCAAAGTATTTCTGTACCCTCGAAGAACAAGGTCTCAACGATGCGGACGACGTATCCAATTTATGAAAGGAACACCCTCAGTTGGATCATTTACCCGATAGCATTTCGCTCACGGAGGCGGTAAACCGTCCCGTTCTGCTTTGGCATTTCATCATTTCTCAGCAAACCCATGAGACGTGCGTCCCTCAGCGTTGAGCTCTTCACCCTATCGTCGGGGAGAAGCGATAAAATCGCAGGCGAACGAATTCGAAGGTGCCGAGACCCCTCTGAACCAGTGTCATAGAGCTGGAATGCATAGCTTCTCTTCGTCTCGGATGACAGCCGCCACGGCGTAACTCTGTAGGAGTAGCCTAATAGCAATTTAGAATCAATATGTCCATAGTAATTAGGAGGCGGGCGCAATCAAGCCAAACGGTTTAGCGGTAATAAATGTCAGTGTAACAATGCTTACCTATGGTCAGACAAAATTATATTGATGAACAAGAAGGGCATTATGGGTCGATGGCGTAGCTGGTTATCGCATCTGTCTAACACACAGAAGGTCCTCAGTTCGAACCTGGGTTGACTCATTTTGTGTCAAGATCTAGCTTTTGTTGATTATTGGACGTGGTGAAGCTTGTGATTGTCTCTGGTGACTGGTCGTGCATCATGCATCATGATTGATGTAACTATGGCTCTTTATTGTTATCATGTTAATATTAATGAAGCAGGGAGATCACCAGAACCGATAACCGAATCTCGTCCCTCGATCCGTTAAGGAAGACTGAAGGCAACAAAGTTCGGGCCATTGGGTACATCTTGACATGAAGCTCTCATTCTGTATTCCCCGACTTCTTAAACCAGAAAACCTCGCGCTATTCATAGGGCTACGTTGAAGAGATAGGCTACGATGGTAGTGTGGATGATGAATCAGTTTCCTTTCATTCTGAGATCCCATGCAGTTCAAATAGCGTCAAGTTACATGGACCGAAATAATAATAGTCATACAATAGTACCTTCGAGGAGTCCATATGAAAGTCCGAGGATCCACGAGTGGGTGCGCTTACACTGGGTGTCATCTTTCGCATTGACGAGATACGCCATAGCGCAATATAGAATGAGTCACGCCTTGCTCGAAGATTATTACGTCAAATCACAGTGGCTAGTGGATGTCGTACTTAAGTACTTTCATCTTGTCTTGCCTTGGAATGGACGGTGTAAACATATACCCTAGCCCTCAACTCTATATCATCCATTGTGTCCATTGACACTGTTATCCCGGCAACTAGTGGCTTCTGCCTGAAGATTGGGCGAATGCATTGGGGATAGGAGAGTGTCGTATTGTAAGTTACGACACGGCGACTGCACGCTAATAGGTCGTTGGCTCGGGAACGGGTCCATTACCCTAGCAAAAGCGCTAGTCAGAAACAATTCCGGTTGGTCTCTTACCAAGCTTGATGCTCCACCTTGTTCGGATCCTCTCCATATTCTGGTTATGTGAGGAAGTGGCGCCATTTGAATGTTTTACCAGGAATTATCGCGGTAGCATCGGAGCGGGCACTACTCTGACGGGAACCAGATATATTTTCGTCTGAATTATCGTTGCTAGATGGATCAAGAAGTACAAGTGTGTTCCCAATGTTCGACGTCTGGAGTCTTGGGATACTTAGCCGTCTGTGGAAATCCGTATTCATCCCAGCCACACGTCACTTTCTTCGAGGTCCTGAAGTCGTTAAGTCTTGACCCGTGAACTTCCTAATTTTAATCCATCGTTTCGATGCGAGACTTGGAATTTCGAGCACCTTTTCTGGTTTGGAACCCATTCCTTCGACGACGTGTGAGCCAAATGCGAAAGAGCGACATTAGTTCCGCACCTCTTTTCTCGGAGATCGTCAACAGTTAGACCCCCAAGTACTGCACCTGCCTCGTCTCTGTGAGCTCATCCTCATCGATTGTGACAGATCCCTCAATCTAAACCCTTTCTAGTAAGGCATAGTGAGCGCCTTCCGACTGACCAGCATTCTCGGCCCACCTAGACTCGGGAACATAGAGAACACATTTTGTTCCACCCGACGTCCTTGAAAATCTAGAACGCGAAGAGCATTCATTCACTCATTGTTAACTCCGAGTCCGAGCCATGAATTCAGGTGTAACATCAAGTGCATCGGTTTCTGGGATATAAATACAATAGTTGGTGATTTGATCGGCATTCATTTGCATCAGGAATGATATATCGATGACAATTGAGGGATAGGACACTCGGAGTGAATGGAGGGACGGCCGAATGAGGTGGTAACACACAGTGAGGCCGGCGGAGGAACATTCGGCGAAAAAGACAAGCGATCTGCAGTGTAAATGATTGCTGGCACATGAAAGGCAATGTCTGGCAATGTTCACAAAAAAAGGGTGTTACCGGGCCGTAGGACTCAACCTCCGTAACCGACGCGATTCTAAGAGACATATTAACCGTGAATATGATGAGCTCTTTGACAGTCACATCATCTGACGTCCTGCCGCATGCTCGAGTAATTGTGCGCGAGGCTGCTCTCTTTCAGAGACCAGAAAGTCTACCAGTTCCGGCGTCGCGAATAATTTCTGGGACCTCCAGAATGTAGTCGGCTGCCACAGCCGCGCAATGTGGTCAAACCAAAGGCGGCATGCCGTCAAGTCAACAGAAGGCGACTTGAAGGCTTTTTGGGCAGCGCAAATTGAGAAGCTGTGACGCTAGGATTTGTTCGTTTCCGGTGGAAGAATTGTCCTGCTGTTTTTGGGTCAGTTTCTCTTTCCAAGAAAAATGTAATGCAAAACTTTTCTAGTAAATGAACGGAGGTGATAGCTAAGTGTAATGTCGTCAGTCTGAGTCCAAGTTTTGAGTCTTGAATCTTGAAGGGTTGATTTCGCCACGTGACCTTGCCACGGCATGCATACGGCGCCGAGCACTTCCGCTCCATCCATTGTTCCTCTTTCCTCCGTCAACGAAGGTGGTTTTATAAAATCCCTTTCCTTCCTTCCTTACGACCATGAGGGAGATTTTTCACGTCGGTACCGTACTCGCTCCGTGAACTTGCTCAGTTGAATCCTAGCCTCAATACTCATCTTTCTCGCTCTATGACTCACTTTCATCGATACGAGAGACTAGATATACCCATAATTGGATGCCCCGTTTTCAGATCACCCGCAACACATGCTCCGGCTTTACATATATTGTTCGATGATATTCAATATTGGTCCATGACCGACCTTATTTCGAAGTCTAAACACGCATCGGCCAAAAACAAAGGCATGCAGATTCACCTGCTCTGCCATCAAGGACCGATTTATTCTCTTAATACTATTCCGGGGAGTTCAAGCAATGTCGGTTCGCAGAAGCAGGAATCCGTCTTCATTCTACATTGGAAACTAGAATGGTAGGCTGATCAAGTCTTCTGGTTATTTCTTTCTCCCAGTCATTAATATCATGTCATCAGACTCACGTTGTATAGGATGGAGGCACGCTATGACATTTTTGGTTTAGTTTGTCCTTGATTCGCTATGTTTTGCATTCAGACATGCCTCACTTATGAAGTTGGTTGCCTTGTACTCACAGTAAATGATGAATTTTTCGCCTGGCGCTTGTTGTTAACTCAAAGCGCCGACTCCATAACATATGTCGCCTTGTCAAACGATCGTCCAGAATATTTCTACGACCGATGCGCTGCATCTGATTGCGGTCCGATTATGTGGTGGCCCCAAGGGCATGGAAATCGGGCAGTGACATACGAACGCGGCGGCAATTAGTCGGCTACTCGTTTATGGGAGTGAGCGCTTTTTCCAGTGATTTGCATCGAATAGCTGTGGACTGTTGGTAGGGTCAACAGTCTACGGTTCCTCTTTCGGGGTTCGTTTTTTGATAATGCCTAAAGCATCGCTTCGGCGCCGCGGTATTCCAAAGTATATGCACAGCTACCGTTCAAATCGTTTTGATTGCGTTCTAGTTGGAGCTGAGGTGAGTCCTCGTCTCGGGGAAACATATTGTGAGTGTAACTCATCTGTAACGGAACAGTGTGTATCGTACACGAGACGATATGCGAGACGATATTCGAAAACACCGTTCCAATCCGTCAACAGTACTGACATACGAAATACGGTAACTTCCGTAATAAGTATCCCCACGCTACCAACATAGTCTTTTTGCAGTAAATGCACGATCCAGCACAGCATAACTCTGTTTCTCGCCTCTAAATACGGGCATCAACACTTCGGAAGAAATTTTAGGCTGCGTCGTCACGACTGAGGCTGTCCGATGTGCCCCGGCATTCAAGGATGTTGGACTTCACCAAGCCACATTGCTACCTATCAGACCGGTGTTACATCCAACCACGTTTCCGCGTTGTTCCCGCGCCCATAGTCATCAGTTTCGCTCTCTAACCCATTTCAGGAGAGCGACAGGATTGTCAGGAGAAATCCCCGGTGACGTATCACAATTGATCCTCCATTTCGCGCGCCGGATCTCAGTTTTTTGCGACGACAGCGATATATAAGGCTTCCCAGAGGACTTCAACTCTTTACTTCCAAGCCTCAGACCTCATCGACTCATCGTACCAGTGCTTGCACCCTCATAATCCAAAGATGACACTATCTACTGCAACAGGTCCAACTTCGACATACAGTGTCGTCGGTACGCTTAATTCCCTGCTTTTATGACACCTAAACTCATGTATGCCCAGGCCGCTTGAAGACTCGTGTACGCAGATCCATCCCAAAGAAGTTATCGTTTCCTGATATATTAAATAGAAACCGAAGAGCACTTCAGAAGAAATTGGCGACATAATACGTGCTTTCTTGCAGCATTTTGACACCACCGACCTACCATCTATCTGGGACCCAACATTGGAAGCCCTCTGCCTCGCAGAGGCCGAACGTCGTGGATATTCCACCGATGTCCTCAGGCCTTACCTGACACTTGGACTTAACATTACTGTTTCTGGGTATCACTATATTGACGATGTCAATGTCAAAGTGTTTATCGCGTTCTTCTGCATGTTCCTGATATACCTC
This sequence comes from Armillaria cepistipes, assembly GCA_900157415.1. Lineage (NCBI taxonomy): Eukaryota > Fungi > Basidiomycota > Agaricomycetes > Agaricales > Physalacriaceae > Armillaria > Armillaria cepistipes. The sequence goes on from FTRY01000002.1 coordinate 392,947, forward strand.
GACGACGTCTATCCCGACGATTCCGATGCTTTGGGTGGGGTTCCTGATTTTACAAAGGTAAGATCACAAACATCATTGCTGACATTGTTTCAGACACTAATCATGCCATACAGCGCTTTACATCATCAAAGAAGCAGTCAAGCAAGATCTTGAACGATCTGGCAGACCTTTTAACCGAGAGCTCTCAACACTTTGGCAAAGTTACTGCCGACTTCATCGTCCACTCCGCCCTCAAGTTCATTACCGGGCTAATCCTAGAGGTCCAGAGCAAGCAGGAATCAGTAAGTACCTTACGCCGATAAAGCGATTCATGTCACTAAATAGAATTTACAGACGCAACGGGTTGAAGAATATGCTATATTCCTCCGTGAACAATGCGGGCTCGCGGAAGCTTTCGCAATGTTCATTTTCCCCCGAGACCTCCCATTCCACCTATACATCCAAGCCCTCCCTTCCATGCGAGATTTCATCGACTTCGCGAACGACATTCTTTCATTCTACAAGGAAGAGTGCAGCGGTGATACCAACAATTTCATATCACTACTAGCGCGAGCTCGTGGTTCCCCTAAGAACCAGGTTCTCTGCTACGTAGTGACACAGTGCCTTGAATCATACGAAAGGGTCCTGCGTATCTTGTCACCTCACCAAGAAGCATACATAGCGTTCACAGAATTCACAGACGGGTATCTGGCGCTTCATTTGGGAATGAAGAGATATAGACTCAGCGAGCTTGGATTATAATTGAAATTCGTTTCCTCTCTAATTTATATATTCTAATTAAACTAGTGTACACTACAATACAGTATCTTTCAAAGCCGAGATCCCCTCGTTTTTGATATGCAAGCTTGAAGCCTATTGTTCTTTGTCGCTACTTTTCATGCATTATGCATGCATCAGACCCGCTAGGTGTGCACAGTGAAATAATATGCCGCATTCCTTCGTGAACTCAGCGGAATTGCCGAAGGATGATCATGTTCTATCTTCGTCTTTCCCTGCGAGTTCTCGTACTATCTGTACATCCGGGCAATCGTTTTCGTTTAGGTGCGAAGAGATACAGAATTGACGAGCTATAGCCATAGCGCTCACTACATATTGTAGAGCCATAAACTAGAATACTACTTTAGAAGAGCCCAGCCGGATAAGGTCAAGTGATATCGAGGGTACTCCCCACCTATGACGATTACCTGAGTCTCGAGTCATTAACTCTACCTTGTCTTCAATCGCCCGATCTGAACACCTTGAAAGGAGCATGATAGATTGCGCCTACGTGCCGTCGAACAACTGGAACGACACGAAAGTAGCCGGATGCATCAAACATGGCGAGAAGATGAAGGGAAACTTGCAGTTTCGCTGAAATAACTCAACCATTACGTTTGTAAGATGGATCCCCTAACGTGAAAGCGTTAAAACAATATCAGCCGTGAAAAGTGTATCATATGCAACACATTCAACACAGCCCGACTTTTTATTCTAAACATCGGCGGATCAGTCGAGTAATATCGAAGGTGTCATCGCCATCTGAATGGCCTGATCATTCTGTTTTCACGACGTCGATATCTTTCTCACGGACAAGAAAGCACTTGACGTCGCTTGATATCATTGACTATCAACTCTTCAAGGATTAACCAATGCGAATCCACCATCAACAATCAAAACCGCTCCGTTCGTATAGTCAGATACTGCCAAATGAATCGCTGTCATCCCCATCTCCGCATCACTAGCAAGAATGGATTCAATAATCAATCTCATCCAGACACTGAACATACTCACGTCCCTCCCCTTCTCAGAGGTATTGGAGTCACAAAACCAGGTAATGGCTCTGTCTTGATCCCTTCCATAATCTCAGGACTACTTATCTCCGACGCGAACACGCCAGGCTCCAGCGTGTTCACCCGAATCGGGATATCCCTCTGAGCAAAGCTCGTTCCGAGGACGAGGGCCAGCTTCTCCAAAGCTGCTTTCGTTGGGGTGTATGCGAACTAGTCAAGTTAGTTCCGAGTTACGTCGAAGGGAACAGTAGGGGACGTACACAGCCCACCGAAACTACTGCGTTTACCTGTGCGCACATGCTGCTGACATTGATCACGCTTGAGGTGCCTTGAGGGCGGGAGTGCGCTCCTTTGATGAGGAGGGATTGGAAGGCGCGGACGACGAAGAATGGAGCGATGGTATTCAGTGCGAAGATATCCATCCAGTTCTGTACCGTCTCGGGTTCGAAAGGGTCTGACGCAGCGATCTTCTTCTTGGCGAAGTCTGGGTCACGAAGGGAGGCGCCGAACCCGGCACTACAAAGAGATTAGGGCATAAAAGAGGAACTAGGAATGCGATAGACAAACTTGTTGACAAGTATATCGAGCTTTCCGTCGCTCCCTTCGATGTGCTTGACGCCAGTCTTGATGCTGTCTTCGTCTGTCACGTCCATCTGTAGTCTATGCACGTGTTAGCAATTATTATCTGGGAGAAAGAACACTACAGACGGGATAATGGATCCTGGTACGCCCGTAACAGATGCGGCAGCTTTCTCAAGCACTTCCAACCTTCGACCAGTGATGTATACCTTGGCTCCATTTGCGGCAAATGCTTTAGCAATCATGAATCCTCTGTCGACAGGTCAACCATTTGTCGAGATCGAGAATCCCAAACTTACATCCCCGTCCCTCCGCCTGTAACGAGTCCTACTCGTCCAGATAGCGACATTACCGTGGCCACATTGAGGTCTGCCATGTTTGAGAATAGTTTCTGTGTGCGACTTCTTCTGATACAGTGGGTCTTTATCTAGAGGCACTGTGACCTCGGATGGTATTGGCTACCGTAGGAACTTTACCAGTGATTACTCATGTTCTTCAATACGTGTCGTAAAAAGGGAAGTGAGAAGGGCACGCGGCTCGCCCGGGAGGTCACAGGTGAGGCGATCAACGGATGGAGCGAGCCCCATTCCGACGTTTATTCTTATAATCTGGCTTTGACCGCACTGTTCGTATAGATCCAGCACAGATGTACGACCTGTAGAAGCTTCAGTCAGCATATATGCAGAGTTCCAAAACTATATGAGCTCCTTACCTTCCAATGGCTGCTTCACCTAATCTTAGTACGTTTCAACGTGAATCTCCTGGTTGTATGGGCCGGTCGGGACTGAAACGCGCATGAGTGTAAGTATAACTTCAAAAAGGAAAAGTGGTGACCTCGCTCGCTGTAATACATCCGTTCAGTCCGCTCGATACCGCACTTCTGGAGCAAGATTCCCAGCGTAAACGGGGGCCTGGGAGATAGCTCCCACTCGTACATGGTCTCTTGATACCCGGAATAAACCGGCTGACTAGTGATGGAGCAGCGCAAGATAGCCATGGACCAACAATTCGGTGGCCGTTGTGTGAGATGTTGAACCCAAATTGATAGCCAATCGCCGATGAGATTCCCGTACGGATATACCTTCCGCTTCATTTATAAGGGCCTTGCAGTGTAAATCTCATCGATAGCTTTCTGCTCTGCAACAGACGTATTTACCACCAGTATTGCTCAGCCAAGGTTTGTCGATTCTGATATATTCACAGTAGAGACCAGCGCATTTTAACTGCTAAAAATGAAGTCTGGAAAGGCTTTGATTTAGCGAATCTTTTCTCGGACCTGAAAAGGCTGTCAGTGACAGGTACATTTTACAGCGCGGAAAAACAGGAGCGTAAACTACTGTGACAGAACGTACCCAGACGGCAATGCCCCCTACCAACCCTTGAGCCAAGCCATTCCGTGCACGTAAAGTGATCTTTGTGGGGAGCGCACGGGACTCGCTGGCCTGGGGCCGATCAACAGATGCTACTACTTCATACGAGCAAGCGTTCCGACACATATCTGGATTCTGCTAAGGGAGCAGAACTTTGTGTACCTTTGGAATGAACGTGCGACCTACAGCAGCTTCAATCAGCATATATGCGCAGCTCCATAATACTATCAGTTACTCACCTTCCAATGACCTTCCACTCGATCGAAGATACTAAATCCTAGTACATTTCAACGTAGAGCTCCCGAAGATATCCAGCATAAAGCTATGCCAGGGAGATAGGTCTTTGCATCCGATTAACTGGCGACAAAGCGACGCAAAACCATGATTAGAGACAATCAGGCGGGTGTAGTTTCCTGTCGTGCTTGCAGCACTGGGTGTGTGACCCGCCGTCCTTGCTCAGTGTGTCGAAATGAACCTTGTCGATTCTACTTTATCGATTTCTGGTCCTGACTTTCTAGGTGTACTCCCTAGAAACCCGCCCAATATGCTGGACCAACACTTACGTTCTGATACTGGTGAGTTGCCAGAGTGCGCCTAAGAGGCGAGTCGTGTCTTGGGTTTTCGTCAATGAAGACCGCTGCTGAGAGGACTAGGTAAAAATGGAGAACAGGAAATGGCTGGATCGTAGAAGCCTGTCATTATTCTGCCCTGGAGGCCATAGCCGGCTGGTGAGGCGCAATTCCCTGCACATTCAAGCTCCGCCCTGATCCTTCCATTTTGGGAACTCCAGCCAAAATTCTGAAGGACCGTCGCGACAGAGATAACCTGCTGAACGGGGCACATACACACCTAGCGTTCGCAGAGACTAGGCCGTAAAAATAAGTTTTATATGTAGTTAACGAGAGACATTTTACTTTTTTTGATAACCTCCATAAGATCGACTAGATATCTTACACTAGCACCCATCAAATTCCACTTTTTTCTCGTTAAATACAAATAAAATACTTCAAAAGGGCAATCCCGCTCAATTTTGGGACTAAAAGAGGTCCGTGTCGACCTGCTATCTTGAGGCATCGAAAGCCCAAAAAGGTCTTAATAAACAAGGGTAAATATAGCGAAGCTGAGTATTATCTGCAGTAATTAGGTAGAATATTGCTCCATATATTTTAGTAAGGTATCATATAGTCAGATAGTATACATAGAGATGTAGAAGTGCTCGGTTTTGAAGGGAATCATGAGAATAAGTGCTGTCGATGGGATTCGAGACGAAAGTGACACGATCGATGCTTAGTCAGCTAACGATTTCTAAACCGAGCCTGCGCTTTACCATAAATACTACAAGCCTATGCCCCGTGTCTTCGTCACAATTGCCAGACCCTCGTACCTCGGGTCTCGGCAACCTGACTGCGACACGGGGCTTCGGCTTGTTGGGGCCCGCCCCAAACCCGGCTTTTTACTATGATATGTTATTCAATCTCTGTTATTTGTTTGGAGCCACTGCAATAGAATAAAATGCTTTTTATGAGTGTCATAAAGTATTGTTCTGTGACTTCTGTAAGCCATGTAATGGATGGGTAAGGACTCTCATAATTTGGGTGATCATTGTTAATAGTTGTCATTACTGGCTGAAGAGAGTGGGAGATATATATTCTGGTTCTTATGTCCCTGACTTGGATATCTGACATGGCAGGCTGCTATGATCATCATTTGAACTCTGATAATTTCTATAAGACTTACATCCGTTGACATTCAATGCTTATTGTTACCTTGTTGCTCAGTCATTACTCATTGCTTGATACTCGCATTGTTGCTATAGCATGGATAAGTAGTCTCAGTTGAAGCTCAGTTAGGAGCCTGTCACACCAATGATGTGCTGTGGAGAGAGTAGAAGCTTAGTAGAGGCAGCAAATTGAAACTTACTTGGCCTGCACTGCAGTATGGCAATGGCCATTTTTGACATGGTAACTGGATAAGTAGGTCATAGCTGAATTGTTAAAGTCAAAGCCTTCTGGAGCACCTCACATGCTGTCATCCCATCTTCTTGCTTGTCATTGCAACAATCCTCTTCTGGGACATTATGACTATTAGTTCATTTCCATGATTTAGTCATTACTTATGTTTAGGGATGTGCATCATACCATTACAGATACAACTGTAGACCATATAAAAATTATTGGCCATGGTACAGTACAGTTAATGTCATATCCATACCATGTCTATACTGTTGTCTGTATATAGATATCTGGTGCCAAAGGGTGAGTATTATGTGTTTCTTTTAGGTTATAGGTACCAACCTTTATGGCATAAGATAGTCTTCTGTCCCTCCCTCAATGACAGTATTGAAACCATATGAATATGGCCATATTTTAGGTCATTAAAGTTGGCCACAGTACAGACCCATATCTGTATACACTGTACATAGCCACCATACTATGGGTATGGTGCACATCTCTACTTATATTCCCTTGCTTCCTCAGACTTTAAAGTTGTATGTATATCTCATGATTTGTACTTGTTACCTCAGCTTGTTGCCCTACATGGACAGAGAAAGGCTGAGGATAGTATGTATTCTTATGTGAATGATTTCCTTGCCATTTCTACCTGCTGGGGGAAGGCTTGAGCCTTGCCAAAGCCTCATATAAGCAAATTATGGCATAGTCAGTACATGTATATGCATTACCTGTCCCTGAATGGTCTCCTGGCCCCTAATCCTACCTGCTAATTTTTCATTTGATGTTTATTGTTCACTTGTTGCTTGCTCAATGCTCATTGTTTGATACTCACTTTGGAGCATACAGCACCCTGTCAGCATGCATAGGTAGTCAATAGTCTCAGTTCATGAAATACTGGGTGCAGGACATGCCCCAATGATTTGCCATGTGGGGATGGAACACTGATAAAGGTATGTAGAGGCAGCAGCACTGTAGAGAGGCAAAAGACAGCAGCAATAGCAGTGCAACATAATTGAAACTCAGCCGGAATAAGCCGTGGTCTGGCAATGGCCGGAAAATTCAAACTCAGCTTATTATGTCATCTTCGCTACCTGTCTTATTATATAGATATATAGATAGATAGATATAGATATATAGATTTAATAGCCGGTGGTGGCGAGAAAGTGGGCGGGTCACGACAGCTCGCGTCGGGGTTTGAAATACAACTCTGACTGCACCCACCATCATCAACGGAGACCTTTCTTTCTTCTCATTCTCAAAGCCGGCAGCGAATATCCAAGAGCTCATTACAGCTGTTTGCATACAAGTTGACAGTAGCATGCGCTTTACGGGAGAGAAGAGAGTGATTTGGACTTCGTCATAAACCATGGTTTATGAGCTTGATGACGCGTTTGTGGGCGGTTTATGGCTGTTCCAGTGATCTCCGAGGCCATTTCGTGCGCTCGAAGTCCCCAAAACGCGGTTTATGACGAAGTCCGAACTTCCTTTCATCATCCACGAAAACGCCCCTGACTGTCAAGCTGTATGCCAATAGCTTTAAGCAAGAAGCAAGAAGCCAGCCAACTGGAACGCAAGACGACAGAGCTCACCGGAAAGCAACGAGCTGGGCACCTGCATTCTCCAACAGGTATCGGCTAGGATTTAGAAAGGAAAGGGCAATGGTACACAAAGCATTGGGCGGAGATTCTGGAATCCGGTACATCCGGTATATATCTCGTGAATACTGTGGCCCCGTATTCATGACGCTTCAGGTGTGTATAAGAGATTTCTCTGGCTAAAAAAAAGGCATCATCCGCAGCCCGCCCGTCTCCTTTGACTTCCATTTTCACTAGGCCATCGTGCATTATCGACGACAGTCTCCTGCTTGGCGCTCACCTTTGTCCCACGGTTCACCCTAGCTCGTAATCCCTGATCTACTGTGTTTTATACCGCCCAACTCAGATTCTCTTCTTAAGTATACAGTTTAACTATCGGTACGTCTCATCACGGATGCTCAGTCTCACCAAATCCATTTCGTATGATTTCTTTGGCCTCCCCTACATGCATCTTCCATACAAGAATCCACTATTACGCTGTACCACACTGCACTATAAATCCATCGTGAAACCAATTCTTATACATTCCGACTGATGTGTGCACTTCAAGGTCATCATATCGTTTCAAGGCCCCGACTCGGAGTTGGGCCAACTGGAGCACGAATTGCTACGAACCTGAAGATGAATCTGATGCAAGCGTCTTGTCATCGGCATACTCAAGCAGAAACTGACGTGCGACCCGACGTATCTTCACTGATTGAGGCCTAGGTCTAAAGTCTACTGGACCTTGTTTTTTGTGCTCAGTCAAACTAGCTGGGTCTTTTCTAGTCCGTCACAACCCATCACTCATCATCACAGACAGCATTTGACAGAAACCGTCAGGCTCTCTGGGGCCGGTGACGATAGACACCCTCAAACAACGATAATCATCATGTGGTCGTTCGATTCGTCCAGATGCTCTGGCAAATAGCTGTTTGCATACAGCCTGACATAAATCAGGTTTTGTGGACTTCGAGCGCGCAAAAAGGTCTCCGAGATCACCGAAATAGCCGTAAAACATTATGATTATCGAGCGGACAGGGCATACATGACTATCACATTGCTCTTCTCGGACAATGGGAATGGTGTTTGGGACATGTAGGATATAACGTTAGGCAGGGAACTGCAAAAGGTCTGACGTACACTTCTACCATCGCCTGCATGTATTGACCCTGTTGTCTAGGATAACAAGCGGCTACGGGTAAGTGATGTGCTACACTATGATGAAATCAAGATCGCTCTCTTCTCTGGCGCAAAACACATGAGACTGTCCATGTAAAGCTCTACGTAAACAGCCGTAATCGTTCGCACCTTCGAACCATCCATATCGTGATCAGACCTGCTGTATATAAGACTTGATTGATAGGGCAGCCTTTATTCAACTTCATGTCTCTCACTCTACCTGGCGGGATAGCTCTTATAACCGGTGAAGTAACTTACTTGTTGCCCGAGTTATTGTTGACTAAACCATTTATGTTCTACACTGCTTAGGATCTGGTGAGCCTTACGCTACCAAACTACACCATATTTTTACTCGAGATCAGCATCTGGAATCGGTCAAGCAGTCACGATTGCGTACGCAAAAGCCGGCGTCGAAGGTATCCTGGCCTGCGATATCAATTTCGATGGACTCGATGCAACCATCAAAGAATGCAAAAAGGTTGCCAGCCACCCCAACTTCCGCGTTCTCCCCTTAAAAGTCGACGTCCGGATCGACAGAGATGTTATCAACATGGTCGAAACGGCCGTGAAGGAATTTGGCCGACTGGATTATGCTGCCAATGTGGCCGGGGTGAGTTGCTTGGCTTACTCTTCGCTACACCGCTCACGATATGGCGCAGATTGTCGTGACGCCTGTAGCTACCGTTGATCAGACCATCGAGGACTGGGATAATATTCATGCGATCAATGTCCGCGGCGTCTTCTTGTGCATGCGAGAAGAGATCAAGGCCATGCTCAAGAACGAGCTTCGACCCTTGATCCCGGATCGTGCACCCACTCGGGGATCCATCGTGAACATGGGTTCCCTCGCTTCTGTTACCCCCGTGCTCGGAATGACCGCATATACCGCTTCAAAGCATGTGAGCCCATCATGAAAATGCCTCTGCTGTCTCTCACCTTCGCTATGTCAGGCGGTGGTGGGAATGACAAAAGCTGCGGGTAAGCCTCGCGTTCTTTTGGATGCGATCCTCCTCATTCTTTCTATGATGTCTTCAGCGGTGTCGCACAGCGGAGATGGTATCAGAATCAACACGGTCAACCCTGGATACACACTTACACCTCAAGCTCGGGCATTTGTCTCTGATTTTACTCCGTATGAGAATGGAACACTTCTGAAGGTATGCTGATCTTTCGTATTCTTGTTATAGGCTGATGTGTTTTTGTGCCCAAAGCGTATGGGTTCACCCGAAGAAATGGCCGACGCGACCCTTTTCCTCAGCAGCCCGCTGAGCTCATATATGACTGTAAGTAAATACAAGCAACCTATTTCGTTCCTGGCTAACGCTACTGTAGGGGTCTTCCCTATACAGTGATGGTGGAGCTATGGTCTTGTTGAAATAATGATGTTTGAGGTCTGTACTTCGGAACGTCCGAGTTTGTATGTATCGTGATAGTTATGAACACGCTTGTTCAATCGGGTATTTTTACACGAGATGGGAATATTCTTCGTAGGTAAGTAGTACTATGGGATTGCCTTAGGAATGCCAGGCTTATCCGCTGACTGTTGATTTATCAAACGACAATTTCCACCCTGTTCCCGGCATACACCCTTGTTTCATCACTCGATCGCCTTGAAGTCGTTCTATTCAAGATGCTGCAGTAAGTATCATTTCTCCAACACACGAGCTTGTGATTTTACCGATGACAGAGCTGCATCACTTTGAATCTCCGTTGAGACGTGAATCATGGCGCTCTTTCCCCCGGTGTCCCCGTGGTTTCTACGCACCGAGAGCGAAAAATTCTCGCTCAAAATGTTAACGTCAGATACCGAACCCTCGGTGCTAGTCTGGCTTAATCTGCTTAATCTGTTGTTCAACGTCGCAAAGACGATATTGGTGTATCTAGATAGATCACACCATTCACCGATATTTGTACGCGTAGCAATAAAGAACTCACAGATTCCCGAGAATGAATGACCTACGTAGTTTGTATAGTCAGAAAAAGCGAAGATCTTTCAAATAGAAACTCACAATACCAAGTGATAATTAGCATCAGGCGCTGCCAAGAACAGAGAGAGATCTACTCCTGCAGCAACTGCTGTGATGGCTCCGGTTTCAACGGTGCGGTACATGAGCTTTCGAATGAGTCCGCTGGTGCGCTCCCAATGAGATTTGTGTCGCATAGAGCTCAGCTGTCTGAGGTCAGGTCAATGGCATGCAAGAAGGAAAAGACAGTACGATGAAAAGCATTGCGAGGGCGATGACAATATCACAAACAAAACTTCCGATAAGCCAGACCTAAAAATGTTATATTCAATATTATGAATACAGTGAAGGGAATATATATGTTACCTTTACAAGGTTGCTCAAAGATGCGAACGCAAACTGATGATGACCTGCCATCAGTCAGAATAAAGGGGCAGGTGAGGGTCGTACCTTGATACCACCTACGAATGCAGCTACGCACTGCATCAGACCAATCTACGCGACTCGTATGAGCACAGAACCGACTAATTTAACAACGGAAAAAGTACTGCAGAAATTAGGGTCACCACGGAGACCTGAAATAAACGGTCGCCTCGTTTCAGAGTCCAAATTCTCCTGCCAGTATTAAACGCTCAATGTAGTTTTTGGGCAAATTGTCCAGTGGATCTTACCAGGCAAAGAACAACTGAACAGTGAGTGATACTAAGATATAGAGTGTCAGCTAGTTCCCAAGGCCAAAGTAAAATGGTACGTACTAACGCCTGTCAAAATTGGTACAATGGCGACAGACCACGTAACGGTCATGAGAGCGAATAGATCACCCCATCCAGACACTAAGACATAATACGAATAATGTGTTGAGCCAACTGTTTGTGCGAGGTCAAGGATAAACAGAATGTAGACTGTGCTGTAAATTAGTTTGAGAAATGGTTATCATTTGCAGACACACCGAAACTCTTGATAGGTGTACGCTCTTTGGGGAAGCGGACATGGAAGGTGTCTAATTTTCCACGTTAGTCAATAATAATGTTGTCGAGGAGGAAGTGGTGGCTCACACAGCAGGACCGTTGACGTTCCCAGTAAACACCAATTGAGAAGGCAGCCAAAGAACTTGGAGCATCAGATTCCACGAGGTAAAAGCAATCACAGAAACGCACGACTGGTCCAATACTACGATGGTTTGGTTAAAAGACTTTTGTGAACAGCACGGAACATACTACTGAAGTCGGATCGTTTGAGAGGAAGGTGCTGAAGCCATTTCCGGTGGATATCGTGCAAGGAAAAGGAACCCTATGTTTTGTTTATACAGCAAAGATCAGCTGTATTTAAGCGAGTGGAGGTGTGACTGAGAGTCTCCGGAGTAGTTGCTAGCGAAGTAACATCAAAAATTGAAACCTTCTCAGGCTATTGAAGCATTCAAATCCTGGCGTCGCCGGGCACTGTACTCAATTATTTAGCCCTGATCGATACCGCTCGCCGGAGCTTACTGGCCGATCACGTATCGCAGCGTATGGTAAAGGATATGATAGCAATGATTAATCAATCAGTCGAGAAAGCGGTCCAGGGACCATCATCATGCAGCATATTCCGACTCCCATGTGTACTTGATTCAGTCTCGCGCGTCGCTGGGCGTTAATCGACTAATCGATCATCACTATATCTAGGCTTCAGCCGCCAGAATCCGTGAGAATAAGAGGACTTAGCAGCTGCAGCCTGCGATGCCAACATGCCCGGGATCCACTATATTCACTTGGCGAAAGGAGATATCTCTGTCAGCAAAACTCGTACCCAGAGCGAGAATAAACCTGTTCAAAGTGACTTTCGTTACATTGATGAAACTTGAGGTAGATTGGGGACAGGGATGTGTCCCTTTGATAAGGATGTATTTAAAGTGCGTACAACAAGGAAGGGAGCGACGACGTTTGGCGCGAAGATATTCATCCAGTTCCGTACCGTCTCTAGAATATTTTGACGCTCTTCCTGGCGAAAGAAATCTGGGTCATGAAGGGAAGCAGCATGCACTTCTTGACGAGGATACGAGGATATAAAGCTTTCTATCGTCGATTCCTCTGAGGTACTTTGCGCTGGCCTTGACACCCTCTTCATCTGATATGTCCGTTTGAGGTCTGGGCGGGCGTTAGCGGTGCATATGTGGGAGAAGGGACGACCGCAAACAGGATAATTGATCCTGGGAAGCCTGTGACACAGATGCCACCGCATGCGGCGGCCTTCTCTGGTACATCCAACGTTCGCCTACCCAGCCTGCCTTTACTCGGCGATGTACTATACTTTGGCTCTGTTTGCAGCAGTAGATTTAGAGACAATAGGAAATTCTCTGCTCAACACCCCATCGTAATCAAATATCACGAGGGTTACATTCCCGTCCTGCACCTGCGACGAGTCCTACTCATCCAGACAGAGAGATGGATTGCAGCCGCATGAAGATCTTCCATGTTTTGGGAGTGCTGCATGGTCCCTGGGTACGATCTCTTTTATTACAGCAGTTGCCGCGGCATCGGTCTTGTTCAGTCGAACCGTATTCGGTGAGGACGGTGAATATTCATTCGATGCTGCAAGACACTGTCCACAGTCGTCCATAATAATCGGCACCGTGATAATGGTTCTCGCACTGACCTTTGGAGAAAATGCATTTCAGCGGTGCAAGTCCGAGTAACGAGGGCATTCTGAGAAGGGCACGAGTCCTGCTTGGGAGGCCTGTGAGGATCTTAGTCCCGAGAGGCGGATGCTACCACAAGCAATCCTATATCCTGGGTTCAACGAAGAGGGTAGAGCACTGCGGTATTCTTTTTTCTTGGCATATATGAACGAAGATTAGTCGGGTTTCGATTAGCACGAGGATAGAGCTCCAAGATACGATAGCATCAGCTACCTTCCAATGTCTCCGCTAGAATACGAATGTTCTGCCTTTGTTCGGGCTTTGCGTAGCAATAGCAGTAGAAAGCCCTTCAAGTTCAATCTTTTGTTGGGACTGTCGCGCTGAGAGCGAATCGAATTGGCCGACATTGTTTGCCGCTGGTTGATGAGAGTCACATCAATTCTGCCATATAGTTCGCTGACTGACTGCGAGGAAATCACCGAACGGTAGTTCCAAAGCCATATTGCAATCGTACTGAAGATACATGTAGCAAGAAGATAGGGAAGAACCCGGAAGATAAGGAACTCGGACCGGATGCCTGACTTGGATCCTAGGGTTGAGGGAAAAACCCCTGAGGGATTGGCTGCCGGTATTATACCTCGGCGAGCCCTGGAGGGGTTTTTTACATGGTATTTTACATAGTAAAATACCTCGTCACGTGATTATCTAATAATATTTATTTTCATATTGTCATAAATTTCTTTGCTTGTCAAAATATGGTCCACGTCTCCCAAAAATTCGAGAGACGTTGCTATCATCCTTGATGGTGCTTCAGTTACCTATCAGCATCTTAAAGTTATCATTCCTGAGCTTACACATAAAAAGCACAGTGACTTTGTGGCAGTAGTATATGCACGTGATCGCTGTATTTTACCTTGCCGAACGCGCCTTCAGGACCCCCAGTAAAATACATGGTAAAATACTACGTATTTTACTGTAAAAAACCATTTTGGTAAATAACCTACCCTTTTTCCCTCAGCCCTATTGGATCCTGCCGATTTTCAGGCACGTGATCACAATCAGTTTGCAACAACTCATTTCTCTTGAATTTCCTAGTCATTGAATCCATTGCCCAATATCTATTAATACACGTAGTTTATCTCGTAGGTCGTAAATGCCGCTATCAAAAAACTATCGAAGGTTCTCGACGTCCAGTTACCGAAGATATCACAGTTCCGCTACATACTAATGCAGCCGGAGGTTTTTAGTAGGGTGAAGACAGATCGTGTGCCCTGGCAGTGGGATGCCTAACTTGGCCGACACGCTACGGATATTGATGGCACTTGACGCCCCTTGCCTGCTCCTTCCACCAACCTATGACGAGGAGGATTCGGAAAGCGTGTACGATGAACGGGGCGATCATTTTCAGCCCCAAGATATCTACGCAGCTTGTATCATCTCCAGTGAGAGGTTACGTATTTCTTCGTGATGAAGTTTGGCACACAATCCTGTGAAGAAGTATCTATGGCACAAGTACAATTCATTTTGCTTGGAATTCCTCTCAGCCTCAGGTTATGGGCGTATCGTGTCTGAATCATAAAACATTCAAGGATTTACCAGCGAAGCACCACCATCAAGGCTCAAGACCGCTCCGTTCGTATAATCCGACACTGCCAAGTAGACCGCCGTCATGCCCATCTCAGCATCACTGCGACTTCGAATCAGCACTCAATCTCATTCAAATACCAAGTGTTACTCACGACCCATGCCTCCTGGCAGGTATCGGTGCCACGAACCCAGGTGGTGCCTTCGTCTTGATCATCTCCAAGAACTTGCTACTTACCATCTGCGACGCAAATGAGCCAGGCTGCAGTGAGTTCACCCGAATTGGGATACCCCGCCCAGTAAAACTCGACCCAAGGACAAGCGTGAGTTTGTCCAACGCTGCTTTGGTCACACTGTAAGCCATCTGATCAAGTTGTCAGTTCAAGTTTGAAACACATGACGGATAGACCTGTGACCGGTCCCCTACAATGTACATCGACGCTTGCTCATTGTATGAGGCCAGTCACAGTCTACATGGCGGGGCACGTACACACACTCCGGGGCTTGCTGAGTTAAGTTTTGCCGCAACGCTGCTGATATTGATGACGCTTGACGTGCCTTGGGGGCGGGAATGCGCTCCGGTGATGAGAAGAGATTGGAACGCACGAACGATGAAAAATGGGGCGATAGTGTTTAGTGCAAACATATCAGCCCAGTTCTGTATGGTTTCAGGCTCAAATGCATCTGCCGCTGCGAGTTTCTTCGCGAAAAAGTCTGGGTCGTGAAGGGATCCGGCCAATCCAGCACTATGAAAAGGTTGGTACACGATGAAGGGGGGCCGGAGTGGTGATAGACGAACTTGTTGACGAGTATATCGAGCTTGCCATCGATATTCTCAATGTGCTTGGCACCGGCCTTGACAGCTTCTTCATCGGTCACGTTCATCTGGAGTCTGTGCCTGCATAAGCAATGGATATGCGGGAGGAAGGACAGTCACTGACGGAATAATGGATCCTGGGATCCCTGTGACTGACGCAGCAGCTTTCTCAAGCACGTCTAGCCGTCGGCCAGTGATGTATACTTTTGCGCCGTTTGCCGCAAAGGTTTTAGCAATGGCGAATCCTCTGCCAAGGAGTCAACCGTAAGCACGCGAACAAAAGAAAGAAGACATGCATCCCCGTCCCTCCGCCTGTAACGAGGGCTACTCGTCCAGACAGCGACATCACGGCTGTCGTGTTGAGATCTGCCATTTTCGGGGAATGCTGAACAGTCTCGTCTCTTGACAAGGTCCCTTTTATTACAGCCGTCTTATTCAGCGAAACTGTGTTGGCGGTACCCTTGACATCATAGAAGTCCATCCTTTCCCATGATGGTGGGACACTACGACTGAAGTTCGGGCCGTAATCCTATTCTCGTGCGAAGAAAGGTCCACAAAAACTGTGAAAAGAGGGTCATAGCCTCACATGTGACTCGGCCATCTTGAAATAAAAACTAGGAAGCCGTTTAGTTGAGTAAGTAAAGTGTCAGTCTCTTGCAGTTTGCCTTCATCGTGATCTCCAGCAATGAGGATCACGCTTCTCCTTGTGCTGGATTCCGCCAGCCTGAACATTGTCGTTCGCGAGACTTGGCTAGCAGTACCAATCGATGGACGCTCCATTGTTGAGCGAGAGGTAAGGACTTGAATGGAAGATGAAGCTTCCTGCACGCTTTCTTTGTCTGACATGTCCATGCGCAGTCTGTAGGCACGTCATGGGAGAGATACCATAGACAGGGAGCCGTTGCTTACCGGACACGGGATCTGGGGATACTGCGGCGGCTTCCTCCAACACGTTCAGCCTTTGCCCAGTGATGTACACATTTGCTCCATTTGCAGCATAGGCTTTGGCGATGTGCTGAAGGGTTCGGTCAACCGCGAGCCATAGACGCAAAATCTTGCCGTATAACCACCAGAAACCATCGCCCAAGTTCTCCTGCTTAGAAACTCATCATGCGATCCCATCCATACGCGGATGACGACTCTTTGCGAAAAGGCTGGGCGGGCAGGATATGACAATGCAAGATGGCACGACGTAAACAGAGATAGGAAACACTTGCATTGACTCCAGGGTGAGCTAGATCCCTGAATTCCTTCAACTTTGTCTTCATCCGCCGAAAACAAGAAGTGAGAGGGGACAGACCTGACTGCTTATACGCGAGCGGCGCACCTTATTTCAATGCAGCAGCCTCCTGGCCATCCACTACGTCGGGTTAAACGATATCGATGGGCAGGGTAGTGGCCGGAGTTCCCGTACTCTGTACTGCATTTTACCCTTTCCCGAGATGACGATGAATGAGAACCGCGGTTTTGAAGGTCGACGCTCGTTGTCGTCGGCGAGTTTCTCCTCCTGTCCTCGTCGCCAAAATATTCTGCATACAGATATTACTAGGCGATATTAGCGTGGTCTAGGCGTCACAATACCGCACCTCTGTGACTCTTTCCCTTCGGTATCGGCACAGGTCGCGTCTCTGGATACCGCCAGGTTCATGCCTGAGTATTGTCGTTCGTATCGACCGCGAGATCTGGCTTACGGTACCAATCAATGGATGCTTCATTGTTGGCCGAGAAGGAAGTGATGGTGGTGGTGGTTCCGGCGCAGGTCACTCCAATAAGGAAGGGCCGGATCCACAGCCGAGCTATGTGCAAGGGCGGCAATGGGCGGCAGACAGCATCGGAGTTTCAAACACGGCTTGAACTACGACCACCATCATCTACCATCGTCTGTACCACCACCACCTTTACCTCGCCCTTACCTTTTTTCTACCTCAAAGCAATGTCCAAATCCAGTCAAACGATAGACCCCCTCATCGACATGATGGACCCCGCTCACCGCAGATTATACGAAGAAGTTGTCAATAAAAAAGCAGACCTCCAGCGTCAACTACAACTCTCCCTATCCTCTCTGTTTCTCGACCTATTGCAATCCACCGAAGTTGAACTAGCGAGGTGTAAGGACTATCAACGCAAGGAAACTCTTCTTCGTGAGCTTGTGGCAGAAATCGAGGGATTCAAGCCGGGAATGCGACAAATATTTGGTGAAGACTCTGGTGCATTCTGCAGAAGGTTTGTCCTCGCGCAGTACATTGATTTTATTTTAGTTGCGTACAGCCACCTACTCCTGGAAGAAAAACTAGCCTCTCACCGGTGATTATGCTCCGTGTTGTATCTCCTTGACTCGCCGACTTTGGTTGAACTAGTCTAACCGACGTGATGATCCTTCGTCTGCTCTCGTCCGAGCTCTTCTGGCTCATAATCCTCTCTCCGTTTCTCTTGTGGTTTCTGTTTTGGTAGATTGGCCATCGGTGCGTCCCAGCGGAATATTAGTTACTCATCGTCTGACCTTATTTATTTCAACAGCGTTTTCTACACTACACTATTCTCCGTATACCTGTCCTGAAAGAGCCCTATACCTACTTTTGTCTCCTCGATTTTCTCGCTCAGGATTCTCTCCGTCTCCTGTGGTCTATACATTGATCATTGGTACGTCTCAGTGAAATATCGTGGATGCTCTCACCGCATCCACTTTCACAGCATTTCATATCATATGATTCTCCGTGTACCTTTCCTGAAAGAATTCATGTCTACTGTTGTACCACCTCGTGATCAAAATCAATGTGAATCGAGAGGGAACACTTGAGATTTTAGAGAAGCTAGTCGGCAAATTGTATGAATGAGATGCCCGGTCTTTAGGTTTGACCATAACACCTCCAATTCCCGCTCCGGAGAAGCCTGGTATCAAGAAAACTCGTCAGCTTATCTGCCCGGTGTCTGTAAGCGAGTTCTCCTTTCCCCGTGTTTCTAGAACTGCCCCGCAAGCGTGTTAGATACTACCCTCTAATTCCACTCAAGTGTAATTCGATGTGCGGCATGCGTCACACTGAAAGTAAAGGTCAACATACCGAGCTAGAACAAGTGGTGAAACACCTTTTGTAAGAGGGGTCTTTCGTTTTAATGACCGTCATATTTGACATCCGATTTGAGCACTAGACTCGAACCAGTTCCCGGCGTCGTTTGACGGTAGTCGATCAAGAGGAGCCGTTCCAGACTTGATCGACTGTCATCAAGTAGCGGATTGGACTGGCTCGAGTATATTTCAGCACGGCCTCACAAGTCAATTCAACGAAACTGGAGTTTATTCTCGTAGCCTTGATATGAACGCTTCCAGATTCGATGCTAAGACTGTTATTGCTGATCTCCGATACCCGAGAGATTCGTCTAATCGCCGGCGTAGGAAGCGTAGTCAAGAAAGTTGCCCGAGAGATCAAGGCTAGCAATATCAAGGTGCAGACGCTAGACGACGATAGAGATATCGTTAAAGCCCTAGGTCAGTTCACAGCTTTAGCTAACCATGCCCACCAATAGGTTTGTATTTCTAGCGAAAGCGCGCTCAGAAGGTAAAATGCAGGATGGTGGAATCGAGATGCAACTAATGTTCCTGGTATCTCTTCACTTGCTGTAATACTGCTCTCGTTCTAGGACATGGAGTCGTCGTTGCCGGACACGAGACATTGAGAACTAGTCTACATGGCGGAATGCTACCATGTCATTTAGTGAGTTACATTTCAGTGAACCTTTTCTACCGCTGATGCATCCTTCAGGCGCTGAATCTCGTTCATTACATTGGGTAATTGACTGCTATGATTCACTTCAAGTTCATTCCCTTGCTAACCCTCTTCCTTTCTCGTAGGTAGCGATTTGCGTATGTACCTCGTCTTTCCAGTCTCGCTCCTACCAAACTGAACAGCGAAATGTAGAGTCATGGGATGCTAACAATCCTAGCTAACCTGATTCTACACTTCGAATTTAGTCTGCCTTAGGGAGAGTCGAAGTCCAACATTTTCCCGGGTCGCCAGCCGTCGTACCCATTGTGAAGGGCCAAGCACATTTAGGCTCCTAGTTACCCCTACTTAAGGATGAGAGTTTTACGTTAGTGAACGATGGTGACTTTAGAGGTTGTCAGGGCCGAGAGCTATATTTGGCGTGTCCAAACTTGGTCCAAACTCATTCCGAGATTACCTAGGGTTGTTTGCATACAACTGGACATTAGCATGTGTTTTGTACGATAGAAAAGAGTAATGTGGATTTGGGCATGAATCATGGTTTAGGGACATGAATGCATGAAGACGCATTCTTGGCTGGTTACTACTTCGGCGATCTTATAGGTACTTCCGTGCGCTCGAAATCCCTAAAGCACGATTTATGTTGAAGTCCGAGTCTTCTTCCATCATCCACGAATACGCACCTGACTGCCAAGCTATCAGACTGTAACCGATGATCGATAAACCGAACCTCGAGCCCACGAAAGGGAGGAGATTGCTCCCAGATCGTCAAAATAGCGGCGGTAGCCTGGTAATAGCCGTAAACCAAAGTAAACCAGCCACAAACGCATTTCCACAAGTTCAAGTCCCTAAACCTTGGACGAAGTCCAGATGCAATCCAGATGTGGTCTAAATTGTTCTCTTATATATCTCGGACAAAACATACTGTGATAATTTTATATTAGCAGCCATGTCAGGCCTTCAGGCAATTCAGGTCCAAAGTCATTCCGAGTGGCAAATTCCGAGATTACTTAAGACATCGCGGACTAAGTTTGGACAATGCTTTGACAATGCTCTGCTGACTCGAAATATCTAAAAGCCCACAGACACAGATAACTACTTTTCTTGAATTCCTCTTCACTGGGGATGTAATGTGCCTGCCTCATGACGCTATCAATGGCCTTGTGAATTGGACCAGGGGCCGCGGTGATACAATTGCTATCATCACGATTACATTCACGGGGCCGCTTAATCTCGCTTAATGCTGCGGCGCTCCTTTCGCTCCTCCACTTTTGGTGTTAACCTCCCGTAGTACGTACCAGGGAGTCTCGAAATATCCGATCCTTTATTGGTCAAAATGGGAGAGCGAACTATCATACTAAATTTCACACAGACATGATTTAACAGGTCTCTGACTAAAGGGCTGAAGAGTTTTCTTCGGGGTGGCTGCTTGTTCAAACTTCAGCAGTCATGCGGCCGGAGTAAACGAGCTTATGCGACGAAAACTGGCACGAAGGACAGAGTAGACTTCTCGGCCTGGACTACAGATACCACTCGGCCCGCGTCTCGCACAGACATTATTTTCGTGTAGAGAGATTGCGGCTTAGCCTATGGAAATATCAACTAGCATAAGCTGTTATTGATACTCGGGCCGCAGAAATGCTTTCTTAAGAGCTGTTGCTCTACCGCTAACTGACAGGTCAGCTTCCAATGTCTCCCATCCTTGCCTCAATCGCTACAGTCTTCCTAGCCTATCTACTCCACTCGTGGTTGAAGCGACCTTCGATCAAACACGTAAAAGGTCCTCCATCTGCATCCTTTTGGCTAGGTAAGATGACGCAGATTCTTTCTTTGAACCGGCGCTGGACTGCATACCAGGTCATGAACGTCTTCTTCGTAATCAAGAGAACTTCGGCGATCTTGAAATGAAATGGTGTAAGGACTACGGAAGCGTATACCGTATCGGCGGTTGTTTTGGCGTAAGTTGGCTCCCCACCTTGCCCTTGATCATGGCTAAACAAAAAGGTTATGTAGCAAGACATCCTGGTGGTATCCGATCCCAAGGCTCTCGACCACATCATGCACATCTCACGTCCTTACCCAAAGTCCAGGGACTTTACCTTTATCGTAGGTCTTATCCTCGGAAGAGGACTTGTCGCCGTTGATGGTTTGTGCTTCTACGAGTCTCTCTTACTCGAGTCTTGACTTGTCACGTAGCTGAAGCACATCATCGCCAACGCAAAATTCTAAATCCCGCGTTCTACCCCGCGCAGCTGAGGGAATCACAGCTAATATTTCGGCAGTGCAGTGACAAGGTACTTTTACCCCCCCGTCAATGGGCGTGGGCAATGAATATTGACGAAAAGTTGTAGCTTGTGAATGTTTTGAAGGGATCCTTGACCGGTGACACTAATGAACCCGTCAATATATTGAATTGGACATCTAAAGTCGCTTTGGATATCATCGGTCTTGGTCAGTGCTGCCCTCCCTTCTTCAATGCATTTTGTTTGACCCGTGACTGAACAGCCGGCTTTCGATACGACTTCGGTTCACTCGAGGGTCATAACACAGAACTAAGGCAAGCCCTGAGCCAGCTGTTGTGCGTACACCATCTTCAGGATGACGATCGTATTCTGACCTTCAAATCTAGCACTAATTCACAAACTGATACGACGGCATTCGAATTTATGCTAGTGGCTCTGATTAGACTCCTTCCAAATTCAGCAGTGAAGCTGTTGCGGCTGATCTCGACTCGAGAAACCCGTCAGTTCGCCAACCTAGGAGAAGTGTCGAGAAGAGCGGCCCGGAAGATCATAGTCAGTCAGTATGAGGTTGAGGAGCAGGGCGAGGACAAAGCTGTTATCGATCTCCTAGGTGAGTCTATTTTAACCAGTCTCTTTTATGACCCGCGTACTCACATCTGGTGCTTATAGCAAGAGCGCGTCTTTCAAGCAAAATGGATGAAGATGAAATCGAGTCGCAGCTAGTGTTCGTGCAGCATTTTTTTCGCAGCGTTTCATTGATCACAACCATAACTCCTAATTTTAGAACGCTCGTTGTTGCTGGACATGAAACGACAAGTACGACCGCATCCTGGTTGTTATACGAAATTTCCGTACATCCCGAACATCAATCCATCATACGCGAAGAGTTAAGACAATACAAGGACTATGACTTGATGCCATTCATGAACGCCGCGATCAAAGTGAGCACGACTCATGATGACTCAAACTAAAATGCTAATTGGGTTTAAAAGGAAACTCTCCGTCTTCATCCCATCGTGCACTCCCTCACACGTACCGCTCCTCACGATGACGTTATCCCTCTTTCTGGAGGGAAGACGCTTGCTGTACCTAAAGGGCAGACATTTATTTGTGCAATGTATGCGTACAACCGGTACTTAAAGTATTCCTCGTATCAGTTGCCCGCAACCTGATCATGAACTCTTAGCCTCCCATCGGTCTGGGGTGACGACGCAGAGGAATGGAATCCTGCCCGGTTTCTCAAGAAAGATGTTTCCGTCTCGTTGGGAGTGTACGCTAACTTGTGGGTTTGAGCTGTATTTTCCTCTCGCGCAATTTGATAACTATGGAAATTTTTAGGATGACATTCGGTAAGTTCAGGACTTTTCAGCTCGCTTCTATCTATTCTCACTTACGTGACTTTCAGGTGCTGGGACTCGGGCTTGCATTGGGTAAACATTCATCGTCGTTCTTCGAGCTCACGCTGAATTCCTTTCTCTTCGAAGATGGCGATTTGCGTACGTGCTTCTTCCCTAGATTTTGAGTCCGATCTAATCATCAAAATTCAGGGTTATGGAGTTACAGACAATTTTAGCGAAGCTGATCCAAAACTTCGAGTTTAGCTTGCCTGAGGGAGGTATAGAACTGCAGCAGTTCCCTGGATCTCCGGCAGTCGTACCCGTTGTGAAAGGCAAAGTTCATTTAGGCGCCCAGGTCCCATTAAGGGTCAAAGTTTTGCATCAATGAAAGACGACCCTGGTGAGTCGATAGAGAAATTTGCGGATGTGACGCCCAATGTCTTGTAATTTTAAGAGTTTAGTAGTTTAGCAAACCGGTATATAAAGACTGGAATTCGTATTATTTAAATAAAAATGGCAACAGTTCGGGAAATAAAGCCATTACCGAGATAAGATAAGATGATCTTTAACGACCATCCCGGCAAATAAACGTTTAGCCGGAGGTTGGACTTTTTCCCTTTCATCATTTCCTCTTTCATTGCGCTCTCTTCAAGGCCCTCGATGGCCACGGCCCCTGGCACAGCGTGGGAAGACCGTCTATATTCCAACAAGAAGTACAACGGTACCACAACGAAAATCCAGATTCCTCACCGAAATGTGCCGAACCATGTCGGCCCTCCGGCTGGGGGGAGCGTTTTCGACGCGCCACTCATAGATAAAGATGCTGCACCAGACAACGACGTCCAGAGCGTGCCATCAGAGTGTCTTCTGACACCTGAATCTCCGGCTAGTACGCGTCAGCTTAGGCAGAACAAGGTACGTCGTGTCTCTATAAGAAGCAGGACACGTCTCTTATGTACTTATTATCAGCGACCATCGTTTGTGGAACAGGTGCAGGTGCTCTGTTTCTTACTTGGAATCATGTTCTGATGCTGCGCTAGTTTTCCTCTCTATACAATGCCGGACCTGGTGAAGATCGAGACCAGTGGTTCACCAAGCTGCGTAACCTATATCTCGGAATGACGCCTGAACGGCAAGCGGAGTTAGTCCAGAAATACTCCAAGGAATCTAAATGGACCGACACTTGGTGTGGGATGGTATTCCTCAGCATTCGCAAGACACCCAATCGGCAACTGGTAAAGCATGAAGTGCGTCGTGTGAAGATCAAACATTGGGACCTGGTCCCAACCGCAGCGTACACACCTGTAAGATTTTTCTCCTTATTGTCTATGTTATACAAACGTCGATTTCTTCCAGTGCGATAATTGCGCTGCGCTGGGTGTGGTGTGTGAATACGGGAATCGGAAAATAACTCGCAGCTGTAGGGAGTGTCGTCTAGAGGGTAAACCGTGTCAACAATTACCCTTGGATGATCCCGTCGATGATGAGGACGAAATGGTAAACGATGAACTTGAAACAAATACCGGGACCGGAGAATCACCATCGCCTCAGATACCGTTGTCTGGTTACAAACGAGGCAGGCCTTCAAACTCTCAGACGATAGTGCGTTGTTTTGTGACAATCAGTGGCCTTTGTTGACTCATTATGTGATAGTTCTTGAATATCTACAATTCAGGTTGTGACTCGCCCAGTAAGAAAAGCCTGTGGTTCAAGGACATGTTCGATGCATATACACAAATGACTCGGAGGCAGCAGGAAGATCTTGCCAATGTCTGCAGAAGGCACGACAGAGAGAAATGGGTGGACATTTTAGCAGGGATTGTACACATCAACATTCGGGCGAGGGAGGAACGACCACTCATTGGGACGACTGTCCTCAACGCAGACATCTCTGGCTGGGATGTTCACCCTACCTACAACGAAATGCGGGTAAGACTTTCTTACCCGATTTTCTCATATCGATGTTGATCTCCTCATGAATAGTGCAAAGGTTGTGCAGCTGATGGCATTAATTGCGAATTTGCCATTCAGAATGTAGATCGCCCGGGATGCAGAGAATGTCTTATCTTAGGCAGGGAGTGCGTGGATTTCCACAGACCGGAGCCAGCCACGATTTCGCGTGGACGAACGCTAAGAAGCCGAGCTGAAACCCCTGCGACCCAAGAGCAGTCGGTACAAGAGTCATTAACAGCACGTCTTCGGTCTGCAAAGAGTCACATCGATGCAGTCAAGGCAACACCAACTTCTCAGGCCCAAGCAGCGACGAAGCGGAATATGCTACGTATCCCTCCCGCCGCGTCCTCGTCACAGCAAGATGCCGCATCCAAACATCCAGGGCGAATCTCTCTTCGTCTTCCACGCACGACACGAGCCGAAAACGATACCAATGACCTAAAGCCGAAGCTGAAGCTGAAACGAACGGCGATTCCTCTTGATCCAATTCCCCCTTCCGAAGACGAGTCGGATAATAATGATGATGAAGGAAGTATAAGCATGGGTCCGCCGACATTCAACCTTCCCGTCACATTCACCTCAAGTGGCTTGGCCTTCGCTCCAGGTGCCCTCGAGTCGCTATCTCGACAAGTTACACCTGCTCCGTCATTCCCGCTCGCTTCTGCTTTCCGGTCCCCCGAGCCACCGTCGAAGCGGTCCAGGATTGATCTGGACGGCCGGGATGTTCGATATCACACCCCAATGCCGGTAGATGAACCGCCACTGTACCACAAAGAAGACAAGTTGATCGAACGTATGGAGCGGGAAGTGTCGAGGAAGGATCGAGAGCTGGAGCGCAAGGACCAGGAACTTGAAACGATGCGGGAGAAGATGAGGGTTGAGAGGGAAGGGCTGTTGCTGTTGCAGGGAGCGCTTGAGAAGGACAAGGAGGATAGAGCACAGCAGAGAGAACGTGAGAGGGAAGTGGTAGAGATGGAGAGAGAGAAAGAGCGGGCGGCCTGGCGTGATGCCAGTGAGGCTTGGAAGAAGGAAAGGGAATCCTTTGAGAGGGATGCTGAGAACTGGAAGTTGAAAGTAGAGGAGATCTGCGCGGAGCGGGACAAGTTCAAAGACGATATGGACAAGATGCAGGAGGAGAACGACAGGGATGAAGGCCATCTCGAAGATATTGCGCGGGCATTGCAGAAGATGAGGGCAAGACGCAAAACTGTGAAGGGGGCAGAGGCCGCGGCTGTTGATGATCAGAGTTCGTGACGAAGTGGTTTATGTGGGTACCTTTTTATTCTGAAACTGTATCTGATACGTTTCTGTTCAGGTGTTGTGTCCCGATTTAAATGACTCACCTATTGCCGAGGGGGTTAGCATCTGTATTTATATCTGGAGGTTTCTATAATTGCTCTGCGCCGCTATCTGTTTTTTGAATAAAGAACGAATGTAAATTTGTGTAGTGGATATGTTTTGCTGAGATTTTGAATAAAATAAATGAATTATTTACGTGAAAGTTGAGACATAATTATTTATTTAACTTTGGAATGAAGGTCGGCATTTTCCGTTTTAGGTCTTGACCTCCAACCTGGATACATATATGCGCCTTCGGATACAAACCGAGCCGCCTCTTCCTCAGCTAAAAGCCTGGTTCCCATTACCTGATGATTCCAATATTCACGATCTCAAGACATCTCTGTGCAACACGGTCCAGGTGCTCAGAGACGCCAAAATCAAGCCTGGAGAGTTGACGTTGGAACTCGACGGCTTCGAACTGCTGGACGAACTCGCATCTACAGGCGTAATGAGAGATACGGACTTGATTGTTATCAAGGGAAGACCAGGTGTCAGCAGCAAGAAAAGAAAAGCAGAAACCGAATCTCCAGGTGCGTCCGTATTCTTATGGAATTTGAATGTTTTGCTGAAAAGATTCCTAGTGGCACGGGATGCGAAGAGGCTCAAACCCGTGCTCGTTTCTTCTGATTCCGATGAATCTACCGACTCAGATTCGTCTACCGACTCTTCATCCAGCGACTCTTCATCTAGTGACTCTTCATCCAGTACCTCTTCGCCATCCGTGGTATCCGTCAGGAAGAAACCGCCACTGCTTCCGTGAGTTTCACAGTCCTCATCTCGCGATCTTTTTTTAACAAAATTGTAGTGTAAAGCAGCAAAATCACGTCCCACCAGGCCTGGGCTCTCAGCAGACACGGAGTCGTAACCAACGCCGACGACTGAAGAAAAAACACGAGGCAGAGGCCGCTGGTTCTACTCCCCCGACAGCACCTAGGCCAAAAGATCTCTCATCGACAAACGGAGTACCTCTAGGCCGAAAAGCACCCACCGAAAGTGAACTCAGCTTATCGATGTTCTCCCTCGGGAACAAAAACAAGAAAAAGGGCTTCAAGCAGAAGCTCGCCCTCTCTGCGACGCCCAAGATCGTGTTTCAAGCCCAAGCACCGCGGCTTGTCCCGCCATCAGAGCGGGAAAATTTGCCGACGAACGTGTTTGTGACGAGCGTCGATGTAGAGGAAGGGAAGTGGGGAAAGAAGGCGAAGAAGGAAGCTATCGAAGAGGTTACCTTGGATTACGGGGAGGAGGATATCGTAGAGGAGGAGGATACCATCGACGAAAAGGCCAATAAGATGTGGGAAACAGTAGAGACAGTTTTTGATTCTTACCCCGTCATAACGCAACCAGACCAGGGCCACGTCGGGAACCTAGTCGCTTGGAAGGTGAGCGTCGCTTTTCTTTCTTGCTCAGAGAAGTATGTTGACGTCATCGAAGGCTCTGGCACTCAATCCGATCACATTCTCTCCCGAAGTCAGTCTCCACCTGGCGCGTGTCGCGGCTGTGAATGCCGATAACGCGTACATCATTTCCAGACTTGTCAGACCTGGTTGGGAGACAGGAGATGAGCCAGCTGTAGATGAGACCATCGCATGGGGCGATATCCTAACTATGGGGCTGAAAAACGCTGGTCGGGAGTAGCAGGATGCCCATGCTTCCGTATCTCCTGCGACCTAATACGAAGCTTCAGGCCTCATATTCTCAAGTTATCACATCCGGCAATCTGGACTCATATCCCCCCAAACGGTCGCTGGAGCATGCCTACCCCCTTCCCTCGTTTCAGTGTTTCACCATTTCATTCTGCGGTCTTTCCGATTGTCCTACCTTGCGAAGGATGATCGCGTCCCGAATGCATTGGCGCCTGGATACACTGTAATCATCATTATAACTTGGTGTCAAACGTACGACATTCGATGCTTTCGGGAAGGATCATACTTGAATGAACTAGATTGGCTCAGGGCTGGGAAAATTGAAAAATGGACCGCCGATGTCAGTTT
Source organism: Armillaria cepistipes (assembly GCA_900157415.1). Taxonomy (NCBI): domain Eukaryota; kingdom Fungi; phylum Basidiomycota; class Agaricomycetes; order Agaricales; family Physalacriaceae; genus Armillaria; species Armillaria cepistipes. The sequence goes on from FTRY01000002.1 coordinate 420,939, forward strand.
GTTGGCTGCTTATGACTTCAAGACTCGTTCTCTAACGCCTACATTTCTCAATTTTATTGATACGTACATCCACCCGGAATCTCGTATAGGCTTGGCGGACGATATCTCATGGTATTTTGGTCCTGAAACTATTCAATCATGCTTAGGCGGTGGCGCCCTAAAATTCAATACGGAAGTCGATTGAATGGTACAAGCTCTACCGCCGCAATGAGCACGAAAGGGAAATTGAAGGCTTGTCACGAAGACACGCAGATCTGCTTTCTCCGATCTCCATTGACCCCAAAGATGACTGTCAGGTGAACAGCGATTAAATATGTGTTATATTTGGGATTCCAGTTTGGTCCAAAGAGTGTTCGATGCACAAGCATGTGTAATATGTACGGACTCGGTTAGTTTCCTTCTCAGGGACATAAAAGCTAGAAGAAACGTCCTCCCTCCCTCTCAGCCCTACTCATCAATGCCCCCATTCTTCATAGCATTCGCTTCTATCTTCGCAGCTTGGCTTGGCTGGTGGTTGAAGCGAGTTTCTGTTAAGCATGTCAATGGACCACCGTCTACCTCTTTCTGGCAAGGTAAGATGCCAATGCTATCTTACTTCATGGGATTAAACACCTTATACCAGGCCATGAGTACATCCTCCGCGGCCAAGATAAATTCGGCGATCTCGAAACGAAATGGTGCAGGGAATATGGCACCGTCTATCGTATCAAAGGCAGTTTGGGTGTAAGCTTCTCAACCTTTGTTAGGTGCCAATTGACACCGATGGTGGTGCCTACTAGCAAGACATTCTGGTAGTATCCGACCCCAAAGCTCTTGAGCACATTTTCCATTCCTCGCGTCCTTATCCTAAAACTAGGGACACGAACTTCTTACTTAGTCTCATCATTGGAGGGTCCGGAGGGCTTATTGGGGCCGAAAGTGAACATCGTATGTTATCTCACACGCACAGCTATAACTTGTCTGTCTAGATGATGTCCATCACCGTCAACGCAAGATCCTGAATCCGGCATTCTCCCCTGCTAATCTGCGGGATTTTCAGATTATATTTCAGCAGTGCAGCGAGAAGGTAGTCTACTTTTGTATTGATTAGGTCCGCGGGGATATCATGACCATCGATTAGGTCGTAAATGCTATGAGAAGAACTAGTGCCAGCGAACCAATCGATGTTTCCGATTGGATGAGCAAGGTCACTCTTGATATAATCGGTCTAAGCAAGTGGTATCTACGGCTTTTACAAGCAGCTGGTCTGACATCCAACAGGTGCTTTTCGATACGATTTCGGATCACTGGACGGTCGGGACACTGAGTTAGAGGGAGCGTTGAAGTCCTTACAGTATGCAGATTCGGGCTTCTCGATCTTGACGATGAATGCATCTGACATCCCAGTACAGCACGGCCTCATGGCAGTCCAATCCATCAATACTAGAGTTCGTTGTCGTAGCCCTGATACGGATACTTCCACATTCAGTCTTGAAGATTTTAAAGTTAGTTTCGACCCGAACAGCTCGCGAGCTGGCCAGTGTGGGAGAATTAGCGGGAAAGGTCGCTCGAGAGATTTTGGCGGCGCAAGCAGAGCTCGGCATGCACGACGAGTCGGATAAGGATATTGTTGATATTCTAAGTAAGTCCAGAAATTATTCAGTATATCCGAATCTGCTGTTCATGCTCTTGATATAGCAAGAGCACGCCTTACAGGACAAATGCGGGACGACGAAATTGAGTCCCAATTCGTGTTCGTCGCATCTCCTTCTAATTAGTATCCATGTGATCCTGATCGTCTTTCCCTCAGAACATTTATATTTGCTGGACATGAGACGACAGCTGCAACTATGTCCTGGTTGCTGTCTGAACTCGCCGCGCATCCTGAGCACCAGTCAATAATACGTGAAGAATTAAAGCAGTCTTATCATAATGACTACGACTCTCTGCCATTTTTTAACGCTGCAATCAAAGTGAGTGTACCAGCGTCTTTCCTAACGTTTATAGATTTATGGTTCCCCCTCCGTAGGAAGCTCTCCGCCTCCATCCCTTCGCACATACACTAGCACGTACTGCTCCTCATGACGACGTTCTGCCTCTCATGGGGTCTAAAACACTGGCAATACCCAAAGGACAGACTCTCCTCTGTTCTACATACTTGTACAACCGGTATGTCTGCCCCGTACCTCTCATCGTGCTTCGCTGTGAATTCATCACCAACCATCTTGAGCCTCCCGTCTATCTGGGGCGCCGACGCAGAAGAATGGAATCCAGCCCGCTTCCTCGACAAAAACATCCCTGTATCGTTGGGAGTGTATGCCAATTTGTAAGTGCAAGGCAGTATATGGGACAAATTCACAAATGTCATAACTTCCGAACTTAGGATGACGTTCAGTAAGTCACGTTTCAATTTTCAATTTATTAGAGTCAACTCATTCACGTTATGCTTAGGTGCTGGATCTCGTTCGTGTCTCGGGTAATTATGAACTTGAAAGTGTCCTAATGGTAATTCACTGACCTAACCTTTCCTCTCATATGTAGGTGGCGATTTTCGTGCGTTTCTCTTCCGCCATACCACTTTGATTTTTTGGTAATTTCTAAACGTAAACGCCAGGGTCATGGAGACACAGACGATTCTGGCGAACCTCATCCGAAACTTTGAGTTCAGTTTACCCGAGGGCGTGGTAATAGAACAGACCCCTGGCGCGCAAGCGATTGTGCCTATTGTGAAAGGCGAAAAACATTTGGGTTCTCGAGTTCCTTTGAAGGTCAAGTGGTTGGAATAGACGCGTTCGATCTTAAGTAGGAATAGTAATGAATGTCCCTCGACACGTCAGAGCGCTTCTCGAGGTGTATTTTCGCATAGTATTATGACACATGCTCCCATTCCTTCTTGAAGTCGACCGGCTCTTGAATGACACCGTAGTATCCGTAAGTACTAGCTAATATTTCATGATACGAGCGGCACGGGGTGGGTGTTGTTACTCTCTGATGGCCATCGAAAGGATCGATATGGTAGTGCACAATGCCGAATGGCGATCTCTTCGGAAACTGCATTACCGGCAGTTTCTATTGATCTCATTGTGACTCGGTCTTGTTTTCCTCCTTTGTGCAAGTCCAATACCCACTATAGGCCTCAACTTTTCAACCTAATCCACCGTTTCGTTCATGTGGAAATCTCCGGAACGCAGGACTCCATTGTCGCACTGCAAGTGCCGTAGGAGGCGTGTGACTAGTGACCTCGGTGTATGGATGGCTTCAAAATGAACCTGGAATCTGAATGCGATCTGAAGCAACACCATTACGCCAGCTGATGAGGTGACTATCGGGAGTCCGGTTGATTCACAAGCAACACGGTCGCCTGCGATTTCCGTTATCATAGTTGTTTGTCCAGTTATTGACCTCCGGGGAATAGGCATCGCGGTGATCCTGAGTATGGGTCATATGCATGGACGCCCATTTTTGGACGATTGCTATTCTCATGTGGGGCTGGGCCCTCTGAGAGTATACATTAAAGACGAAACTTCAAATGGACTCCCATCGTAGACCGCACCCAACGAATTACTTGCAATGGCTCCTTCGTGTGTGGATCTTCATATTACCCAACATCAAGGAGTTCAATCCTGGACTTCTTCTCTATGGAATCTAGCTGGTACGGTGGCTTTTTGTATAATGCATTCCTTGTTTAAACATTTACTCTCAGGACGTGTCCTCGGGTTATCAAACCTTCCGCCGAAGCGGCGGACTACTGAAGACACATTGCGATCTTTCGTTAACTACTTTGACACCACCGACTTACCATCCGTCGAGGATGCTGCGCTCGAAGATCTTTGTATCAAAGAGGGCGAACGCCGAGGATATCCCCTTGATTTGCTCAAGCCTTACTTAACAGTTGGGCTAAATATCGCTGCCTCGGCGTACCATCACCTCGCGAATGATGACGTCAAAGTATACATCGCCTTCTTCACCGCGTTCGCGACATACCTCGACGACACCTATCCTGATGACCCCGACACCCTTGTCGGTGTTGCCGATTTTACCAAGGTGAATATCGTTGTTCTGTAATAACACTTCTTCCAGTGAATTACATTTCTTCCCCGCAGCACTTTGCTTCCTTGGAGAAACAGCCAACCAAGATGCTAGAAGACTTTGCGAACATCTTAGCAGAGGCCCCTGAGCTCTTCGGCGAAGTCGCTGCTGATTTTATTGTTCAAGGGGGCCTCAGGTACATCACTGCGTTGATTTTAGAGATACGCGGTAAATCAGATCCGGTGAGTAATCATTCCCCTGGCAAGTTGTCTATTTACTCATCAAAGGCGTTAGACCCATAAAGTTGACAGCTACGCCTTATTTATTCGCGATCTCAGTGGAATGCCTGAAGCATACACCGTGTTCATCTTTCCCAAAGACGTGCCGTATAACCTGTACATTCAAGCTCTTCCTCTCGTTTGCGAAGTCATTAATTTCATGAACGACATCACCTCCTTCTACAAGGAGGAGTGTGAGCACGAAAATCACAACCTCATTTCACTTCTGGCTGAAGCTCGGGGAGAGCCAAAGAGCGAAACACTCTGCTACTTGGTGCAACGTTGCATCCAGGCGCATGAGAGGACACTTTGTATCTTGTCTCCGCACGAAGGAGTGCGTAGCAGCTACGAAATTTTTGTGAAAGGTTATCTGGCGTTCCATCTGGGTGCAAAGAGATATAGACTTAGCGAGTTGGACCTGTAACTTACCGTTCGCTATCTGAATGCGTATCTCCAGGCTCGTGCTATTGCGTTAGGTTAGACTAGACAGGTTCCGATTTTCCCACCCGACGAAATAATTGAACAATTAAATATGTATTTGATGCTCGTGAAGAGGTCATGGTTACGAAGACGGAGAATATAGTCATGTGTAGGCTCGAGATCTACTTGGTGTGATCGAACAACGGTCCTCTAACAAGGATAGGTAGCGACGTTTGGCTCGTAAGAAGAGGGGAGTTAAAGCGTAAGTAATTCCTTGCTTAGACACTTTTCCAAGACCACAGTAATCAAATTGTTCTTCTCTTTTACCTGTTTATACTTCTGATGCTCAGTTTCAGTTGCGACCTCAAGGCCTCCAGTCCCCGCTCCGAAGAAACCTTGGACCCAGCAAGATTCCTCAACTCAGCTTTCTGCGAGCTATACGCGTCTCGGAACAAATGTCGGGTGCTCCCATCGTTTCCGAGCTATCTCGTGAGCGCGCCGGACTTCATCTTCCAGTTCCCCCACTCGAAGTTTTTGCTGAGAAGCCTCCTGCTGCAGTTGGGTAATGAGGTTCATCGATTCATCGTAGCATTGTTTGATCCTGTTCCTTTCGTCGGAGAGACTAGCAACTTGTCGTTCCCTTTCCTCCAGCTGAAGTTCGAGGCGCTTAATGAGTTTCAGGTCCCAGTTATCCTCTTCCGACTCCACTTTACGTTTCTTTCGGCTATGTTCTTTCTGCTTTCCCTTTGAGTCAGTCGGCTCGTCGTCTTCGACGGAATCGGCCCTAGGTCGCTTCTTATTTGCTCGCTGGTCGTTTCCTAGTGTGCAGGTCTTTCCTTGGAGATAGCATTCTCGGCATTCGTCGGCGGCATCTTTATTGGTGTAATGACAGGGGTATTTGGATGCACGGCATGAGTGGCACTGCAAGTCAGGCTGAGCCATTTCACTACGATTTTTGAAAAGATCATATTTACCGGAGAAGAAACTTTAACAGGTTCTAAATCCCAATTCAAGTTCTTGATATCGGACAAGTGCTCGTGGTGACGGTACCGGCGCGGTATGTCAAGTAGTACCATGTTCTCCCAATGAGGGTCCCCGAGGTGTCTTCGGGTATCGACTCGTTGCTTGGAACCCATTTCAACGATGATATCGCGCATAGTGCGGAGCCACTCTTGGTAGTTTTTGCGCTGCAATGGACTTGAGAACTCTTTGACGTACTGTGGCGCAATTTAGTTTTCTCTGATACGTTGGTAAAGGGCGGTGTCACACACCTCAGCCCAGATTGCGAGCTCTGCAGGTGAATAAGTCTCGCGTAGTGCATAATCTTGCCCGTTTTCTCCTGCTATCCACGCAGTTTGAGGGCCATCGTCGCTATGTGAAGTCTAGGCATGACGTTCCGTGTGCACAAGTGGACATTGAATGTACCTAGTAGCGGTGCCGTTCATAATATCCAAGCTGAGAGGCCTTCGTGGAGTATGGTGTGGGGAGAGATGTTGTTTGTTTGTTTGTTCGCCTTGTTCGCCCAGTCAGTGGTAGTCACGGTTCAATGACTCATCAAAGCCGATTGATAATTTGAAATTTCCATTTTATCAGATAAGTAGCTGGCGAATCCTGATTCTAGAATAAACATCCTCTTCCCCTCAGCCGAAATGGACCGGCATTGTGTTGCCTTGGCCTTTCCGGGGCGCCACACGTGAAGATTAATATTGCTAGTACACATGACACGGAGGATAAGTCACTGAAAAAGGTCCACTGTGCGTTCTATAATAAACTTGACGCGTCTCTATGTGCTCCAAGGCGTCGCTTGCGTCTATGGTCATGGTGGTAAGAAATCTAATTATTTATGCAAATAAATAATAAGTAATTTGACAATAATTCTTGATGCCGGCCGGCTGCCTCTGTCATTTATCGAGCTACCTCCACCATCGCGTCGAATTCTTTGCTCGACAACAAATCAATTCCGTTCGAGTTGCTATCCAAGACACCAAATACTTAGGAGTGACGTATGCAAGGCACTTGTTACGAAGGAAGAAAGATCATAAAAGTACGGGAACATGAATCATATCGTTACCTGGCTTCAACTAAACAAGTAGTCTTATTAGTCTTGCCTATCGATTCCGGCATAGTAGGGGATACCGACGACTAGGAAGATAACAAGGATAACACAATGACGGTCATGTAATATGTCAAGACCCCCACGTTGTGCGGCTCGCCGTCTTGCTTGGCCCGGCTTACCAGCATTTCCTCGTTCTCTTACCTTAAACGCGGCTATTCTACTCTTTCACCGTTCCGCACGAGCCGCTACGTTGGGTTTGGAAGAGGCCTGGGGCTGTGCTAAATGAACACGAGGTACGCGACACGCATATAAGCGGTTAGACTTCCCCTCATCACTCGTATTTCTGGCTTCAGTGACAGCTGCGGTGCTGAATACACAGCATAGGAGTGAAGACGAAGACCGGGGGAAAACGAGGTCTTTCACATTTTTCCTCGCGTCCTTGGAGATCTGCATCGTCGCGGCTGCTGCCCTATTTGAAGTTCTGTATTCCAATGGATACGGCAGCTGGGCGAATTTCGTATCTCCCCACCCTTTATCTTGCTGTGGAATCTGGAATAGATGCATTAGTGGATGCAACTGGATGTCTCTTCTTCTATGATGAGTTAGAGGGCCATTGTCACGACATAAAGGTCGAGATTCCCAGTTACGAAGAACGTTATAAGAACACTTTGAAAGCCGCGCCGTCTTCCGAGATTGTACGCTTCGATTGTTGGGCGCAGGGAACTGAAAACTTCGGATAAAGCTTCCATGCAAGAGAGATGAGATAGGATGGAAAGTGGGTATGTGTGCGAAGGGGCGGCAGGAAAGCTGACGCGTTGGGATTAGGTGATATCGAAAAGGAACCGCTAACGTTGGGAGCTTCATGTGGCAAGAAAAATGCCTTGGCTTCCTCAATCGGGTCTGTGACTCGTTCTTCCCATCTTCAGGGTCGTTGAGGTTGTTGACTCATTCTTTGTATCTTTGCTGTCGGAGGAATTAACTGTGCGACGCGCGTCCACCTCCGAGCGGCACTGGATTGTCAAGAGACGTAATTATTCATGTACGAGTCACTTTGGCTTGATCAGGCGAATCAATAAATAGGAAACGATGATGGTGAGCTGCAACGGCACTTTAATTTCTCAGCTAAACAGTTTTCGCTTGCAGCAAGCTTATATTTCACGGTCTGACACTCTGAGCCCATACAGTGACTGGGTCTACGTTATGTCGTTGTATCAGCGGGTACTTGGCACGAAGACCTTCTACGGTGTGGCGTGGAATAGCATGAATAATCACCGCGACGGCTCCTTTCTTGAAATGGCGCGCGTTCAAGGGCCAATACATAGGACTACCGCCCGCTGACCGCCCGAGCACGAGTCACATTGAATTTCATACCGAGTTACCCGCAATGCTACGCTGGGATAAATGTTGCTGAATTCGGCCCCGAAGATATGACATCTAGGGAGCAACTGCTGGCATAAAAGGGACCGTGTATCCAGCAGAGACCATCCAGCATCCCTACGACATGGCAGATCTTAACATGGCTACAGTGATGTCGCTTTCTGGACGAGTAGGCCTTGTTACAGGCGGAGGAACGGGAATGTAAATCTCGCGTTTCTCGATTACGGCTCACGGATTGACTCGTCGACAGAGGATTCAGCATCGCCAAAGTCTTCGCTGCAAATGGCGCCAAGGTGTACATTACTGGCCGAAGGCTGGAGGTGCTAGAGAAAGCCGCGGCGTCTGTCACAGGTGTCCCAGGATCAATTATCCCGTATGTGCGCCGTCCTTTCTCTAGGATGGCCATTGTTAACGCGTACATAGGCTGCGGATGGACGTGACGGACGAAGAGGGCGTTAAGGCTGGTGCAAAGTACATCGAAGGAATTGACGGCAAGCTTGATATCCTCGTCAACAAGTCAGTCAATGATACTCTGATTCCCCTCCTCCACATACTGATGTCTTCGTAGTGCCGGAATTGGCGGTTCCGTTCGTGATCCAGACTTCGTCACGAAGAAGTTCGCGGCAGAGGATCCTTTTGAACCCGAAACCGTACAGACCTGGGAAGACATCTTTGCACTCAACACCATAGCGCCCTTCTTCGTCATACGCGCCTTCCAATCCCTCCTCGTCAAAGGAGCATCTTCCCGTCCCCAAGGCACCTCAAGTGTCATCAACATCAGCAGCGTGGCAGCAAAGATGAACCTAACATCGCCCATAACTTCTGTATGCGCTCTACTATCCGTTTAAAGCCTGAGCTGACTTGACTTAATTGAGATCGCATACGGCGCAACGAAAGCCGCATTAGATAAGCTCACGCTTGTTCTGGCAACGAGTTTTGCTGGAAGAGGTATCCCGATTCGTGTGAACTCGCTGCAGCCTGGCGCGTTCATGACGGAGCAGCTGAGTCCTGAGTTTATGGAGGAACTCAAGACGAAGCCTGTACCTGGGCATATCGCGCCGATACCCGCGAGGCGGCTTGGGACGTGAGTATTTTTGAGTATTGAGATTAGATTGATTGTTGATTTGAGTCTCTAGTGAAGCGGAGATGGGCATGACGACGATCTATTTGGCAGTGTCGGACTATACGAATGGAGCGGTTTTGAGCCTTGATGGTGGATTATCGCTGGTTAATCCTTAACTATCTGAGTAGTATACCTGATGTAGAATTTTCATGGAGTTAACCTCTATTTTCAATGTGATGCATGCTCAGTTCGTGATCCAGACTTCATCGCAATGGTCCATAGTATGAGCTCACTACTACGATATACACGAAAAGCATCAGGAACTAGATATAAACCACCATAAAACGAAACAGAGAAGGAATAAGGTGAACACTGTCAACCTGTTGCAAACCCTTGCTGACTTCCTTTTATAACTTTCCTCAAAGTACCGGACCAATGGCGCCAAATCCTCCTCCATGACCGCATCACTATATCGATTCAAGGTTGGTCCCTTCACCCTAAGGGCTAGAACATTTCCGGCCCAAGGGTGCTGTGCTTTGCCCGCAGTGATTCTTTGAATGCAGCGGTTGATCCGGGAGCCATTGATCATAAAGTTATCGTCATACCACACTGCGAGAGTATGACGAAGCGGAGGTCCATCGATGCCGAACTTCTGCCAAACATAATTGGCGCGGCGAAAAGAATCGTATCCCTCGAACCATAGCTCCATGTTCAGGTCATGCCACCTTTCTCCTACAGTGTATTTATCAACAGCGCCGTATGACCACGGAAGTTTGATGAGGCGCGGTTTAGTTTCATTTACGCCGAAGAGGATTGCATTAAATGTGTTGGTACCCGCCTTGCTGATTGTTTTGCAGTATGTTTTGTGGGACGGCCAGTCCTACGGACATCCATTGTTGGATTGTCTCGACAATACACGAGGAGGAAGCGGAAGACCGTGGGGAAAAGCTAAACTTCCGGTCTATTTCCCATACAGTGCATCTGATGGCAGAATTTGCATGGAATTAGCCTATACTTTCAGTGCGGTTTATGTCACACGTCTAAATCCCTGTCATTTACACCAAACCGATGATTGCTAAGAATGCTGGAAGGAAGAACAACTGACCTCGGCCCTACTCTCGTACATAGCAAAAGGTCCCACAATAAAAACGTTGAGCAGAATTGGAGGGTAGAGTCGAACACGCTTGCGAGGCAGCTCGAGAGACATGGGAAAAGGTAAACGCACTTATAGAGGACAGGCAGTTAAGCTGAGGGATTTTCTTGATACCACGCTTCTTCGCAGCAGGAATTGGAGATAAAGACAGGACATCTCCGAGTCATTCATACAATTCGCCGATGAGCTTCATTAGAATTTCGAACGTTCATTCTCGATTCATATTGAATTTCACCACGACATAGTGCAGGTACAAAAGTAGACTTCAAGAAAGATACGCAGAGAATAGTTCGTTCTTCCAGGAGCAGCAACCTGAACCCATCTGAAATGAAATGAGTACACTATTAGACACAGACGAAGCATCCGCGGACTCCGCACCGGAGACAAATGCTTCAATGCATTGGCGCCTTTGACCTGTCTAGTCCTGCCGCTTGTTTATGATAGAGACATTCTTTCTGTCGATAATCCTAGGTCATCGCTATCTCGACTTCAATGGCCATTTGCTGGTCCATGATAAATCGAAGGCGTTTTATGTAGACGCATGAGTTCTTCATTTTGTCTACAATCTTCTTGGTATTGGGTCTCTACGGCGTGTAAGAACCGTAGTCGAGAGCCTCTATCACATTGCTAGGTTCCGGCATTGCTTCGAGGTGGAAGAAAGGAAATATAGATCGTCGTCGTCGTAGGTCAAGTCATCAGGAAAATGACGGAAAAATTGTAATTGGTTACGGCGGATTTTGCCGATCATAATGAGTCATCATTATTTCAGGCGATTTCAATTCAATCATAATACGGCAAACCGCTCACAATAGGTCGGAATCTGCTGCCAATTGTATTGTAATCCGCATAATTCGTTGCATTGGATTCTGCCCATTGTGACATAGTAATAATTATATTATGGGTGGGCTGTGATATAATGACAAGACTGTATGAGCATCCATAAAGCCCTCTACAAGTCTTAAGGAAGTTGGTTGGACTTGTCCTTTTACTTTGACATCCTCGGTGACTCGTCTCATAAACCAACATCCTTGCCTCACACCATGTCGAACGGACTCCTAGTCATGTAAGTAAGTAGCTCTCTGTTCTTAAGGTATGTCTGATGTGCCTATATTTTCCCTTCATCCAGTATTGCTTATGTCTGCATCAGTAACTTTGCGACCCCTTCGCTGGAAGTATACGGGCTCTTGTACTGTTGAGAGGGCCAACGTGGTGCGTACTTCGTCATCTCTTACATGGGCTTCAGTCACTTATGTTCATCATAGGTTCCGTTCTTCTCCCGACGCAGTTATGGTACGCCTTCCTTGCCTTCTTCTATGCTTATTTTCGTTGTAGACCAGCGCCGATACATTCATCAACAAGTTGAAGCCCGTTGACAATGTTTCAGTACGTCTATCTATCTTACTTTCCTCTGCCTTCTAATAATTGTCTCTACAGGTATGTGCGGCATTTGTCAATGAAGCTTTCGTTGCTAGCTTCAACGTTGCAATGTATGTTATCTGAAATCCTGTGCCCTATCCAAAGACTCATTGTTTTCTTCCTTTAGTCCTGAATAATGTACAGTGAGCGTTGGAAGGCGGGTCCATTGGTATACGGCTCGTATCAACCCGAAACATTTCTTCGGGTACGGGAAGGAAAGCATTTTTAAATTCTCGGTTGTCGTATTGTCCCGGCATGTATCGTTTACGGATGTATGTATTTACAAGTCGCAATATACATCGATTTTTCCTATCTCTTCCATGGGTGATCTACAGTATTGTAGCCGAATATAATTGCATTGTCGGTGAGTTACACTATGCTTGGGAGCGTATTAGAACTATATTAAGACAGTATTGTGATGGAATTGTAACACTATTTTAATGCCCGAGTTTCCGTTGTGATCTATTACAATGGATTATGTATATTATAATGTATTTTGAATATCGTAACACCTTAGGATCTCGCGGCCTTTTCCCTGATGGTCGTGTAACACGTGTTTGAGACTCCGACGCTAGCCGCCACCTTCGGGTACCATGTGGTTCATACATTCGTCTTCGCTCTCACAGCTCTCTCTCTATAAGTAGCTTGATGACTATAATCTGACTCTCAGTCCTCCCAAAATTGCACGGAAATGGGACAGAATCCATGGCATCATTTCACCATTTCGCAACTTGAAGGCGTACTTCTCTTTTCCTGATTTACATCTCAAACTATCATTTTGGTCATGACTCGGGCTTCAACGCTCAGCGCTCAGATCTTAACGAACCTAAAAGAAATTGACAGTTGCTAAAGGTACGGCAGCAGGGATATCGTTAACAAGCTTGGACTAAGTAACAAATGCAGTTATACCTCACAGCGAGTCCAGCTTAGCAGGAGATCCCAACTATGATTTCATGTGAGGAGGCCAACAGGAAGAAGGGCACGTACTATGTCAGCGCCAGCGCTCAGATCGAACGCAGCTGTGCACACTCCATGCCTTGCATCTCTCCTTCAAGGCAGGCGACTAGCAAAAGAAGATAGAGAGCGAGAGTAGCCGTCTTTCAAGCTCTATGATCTCGGGCTGTCGACCGCCTTTTTGGATCTGGTGGCAAGACTAGCCATCGGAGGTATTGCTTCTCCGTCGCACAGACTGGCGAGGGACATGAGTATACATGTGGGAGCCGACAAGGAGTCTGGAATTTTGGTTAGATTAGGCACACTAACAGGAATCGAAGACGAAGGTGAGTTGCGACAGATTCGATACTTCATTATTTCAGTCAAACTCTTCACTTACAGCAAGCTTATATATCTAGCAGGCACTTCTCACGAAGAGCTAGAATAGCATAAATAATCACTACGAACGTCCCTTGCTTGCCACGGCGCGCGCCCAAGAGCCGATACATGTAATTGTTGTCCCGAGAACACCGAGAACAGGACCTTTTGTCACAATGCTGACAGGTAAATACTATACGGGCAGTTTCTTGCAATGTATTAAAACCGCTATTTACCGCACTACCGAGATACAGTGTCGGCTGAATAAGACCAGAAATCTATGGCATCTAGGCAACAATGACTGGAATAAAAGGGACCGCGTCCAGAGGCTATTCGACATTCCCCGAACATGGAAGATCTTAGCATGACTACAGTGATGTCGCTTTCAGGTCGAGTAGGCCTTGTTACAGGCGGAGGAACGGGGATGTATGTTTTTTGATTCTCGCTAATGGCCCATAGCTAATTGTCTCGCAGAGGATTTATGATTGCTAAAGCCTTTGCTGCAAGTGGAGCCAAGGTATACATCACTGGGCGGAGGCTGGACGTCCTAGAACAAGCCGCGGCATCAGTCACAGGTATACCCGGATCCATTGTCCCGTAAGCAGTTCTCTCCCCATGACGTTCGTCTGGTCTGACGCACTTATAGAATCCAGATGGACGTCACAGACGAAGAAAGTGTCAAGGCCGGCGCAAAGCACATTGAAGGAATCGACGGCAAGCTCGATATTCTCGTCAACAAGTTCGTCAACAGTGCCACCCTCAGTTCCTCTCGTCCATGCTAACGATACAGCAGTGCCGGATTTGCTGCCTCACTTCGCGACCCAGATTTCGTCGCGAAGAAATATGCTGCAAAGGATATTTTTGAACCCGAAACCGTACAGAACTGGGTTGATATCTTCGCGCTCAACACCATAGCGCCGTTCTTCATCATACGCACCTTCCAATCCCTCCTCCTCAAAGGAGCGCATTCCCGTCCCCAAGGCACCTCAAGTATCATCAACATCAGCAGTGTAGCGGCGAAAATGAACACAACATCGCCCATGATTACTGTATGCGGCCTGTGATTTGTTTAAAGCTTGAGCTCACTTGACTTGATCTAGGTCGCATACAGTGTGACCAAAGCCGCTTTGGACAAGCTTACTCTCGTTCTGGCAACGAGTTTTGGTGGAAGAGGTATCCCGATTCGAGTGAACGCGCTGCAGCCTGGCCCGTTCGCGTCGGAGATGGTGACTCCTGAGTTTTTGGAGGGACTCAAGAACACCCTTGCACCTGGGCAGGTCGCCCTGATACCCGCGAGGAGGCATGGGACGTAAGTGTTTTGAGTATTTAGATGAGACTGATTGTTGATTTGAGTTTCTAGTGATGTGGAAATGGGCATGACTGCGCTCTACTTGGCGGTATCAGATTATACGAACGGGGCGGTCTTAAGTGTTGATGGTGGATTATCGCTGGTCAATCCTTGACTGTCTAAGTACTGTACCTGGTGTAGGTCTTCCACCGAATTAACTTGTTTTTCCCTCTACTTTCAATGTGATGTACGCCCCACGTCTGAACGCCCGTCATTACACTAGCAAATACACCGCCCATGAATCCTGGAGCAAGGAACAATGGACCTCGGTCCGATTCTGTTGAAGAGGAGGATTGAACCCTAATGCCGACTCGACGAAGGGAGAACAGAATCGAAACAAACATAAAGTGGATGACGAGGAAGTCTGGAACTCAAGCTCAAGCGCCTCGAGCTTCAGCTAGAAGACACGGCGCACGACAAGTACGATGGACTTTGGACTATCATCTGGATCCTGACTTCAAGCTCGATTCAGCCGAAATTCAATCTCGTTGCGAGAATGTGGATCAAGAAAAACCTTTCCGAGGGATCACCGACAACACGGACAGGGAGAAGGCTGAAGCAATGTGTCTGCGACTCCCGCAAGCAAACCATTACAAATGTCAGGTTATCGCCACCTTCCCTGCGTCATTTGGCTCTGCCGAAATACAATGACATTCGTATCGGAGGAGTCCTGACAGTACCTCGGCCGTGCGGACAACGACGGTCCTACAACATTTCTTCTGTTGACCGCGCTCTACGTCGTGTTCGTCTCTGCCATAGGATATCTCGCTACTGTTCCCTTTCTACGAAGGGCCTTCCTCGACTGCTATCGCTGTGCCTGTTATAATACACTATCAAGTCTTCAAAGTGCCCTGGGTCCCTAGGCGAATTCAGACTCTCCATCGACAATCTCCAGTTCGTAGTTCTCCTTTTGTTAGTATTATTCCTGCACTAACCATCCTGTCTCCCACATTTTTTGCGCTCTCTTATTAATTAACCACATCCCCTCGTTTCAATTCTCATCTCAGATCGAGTCAACAGTGAATATTCATATCCTTACGATGGTTTTCTCGGCTACGCTGCATCTCACATCGGCTCTCTTGGTTACTGTAGTATTCACTTCAAACCTGGGTACAGCGCAAAGGTCAGATATGATTTAGTGGTTCAATCTTCTTTCGTTCACCAGGCTATTATTTAGGACATGCGCATCCTACGTAAACCCTGCGGACATAATAACAGCCGAAGCCCAATTTCTCATCGATTCTGCCATCCAAGGCTTCGACACTGCGAATGCACTTTCCGGGCGGGCCTCAGCACCTATAAATGTATATTTCCATGTCGTCAGTCAGAACGCCACAATTGGCGACGTCTCGTGAGCACTACATTAAAGATCGCTTGCTTATCGAATTGACTCATTCATCTACGTGTGCAGTGACGCTCAAATAAAAAACCAGATGGAGGTCTTGAATAGCGCTTTCTCCGACACAGACCTTTCCTATGTCCTTGCTGGGACCACTCGGACCATCAACTCTGATTGGTTTCATAATGCAGGTCCCGATAATTCCCAACAGACCGCAATGAAAGAAGCTCTTCGGCATGGCGGGAAAGAAGTACTGAACATCTATACAGTCGGGTCGGTCTGCTTTCAATTGACGTTATTAATATGTTGTACCGACCTCTGCTCTGCTTTAGATTTACCTCCAGCGACACGGCTGGATTACTAGGATACTCAACTTTCCCTTGGGAATATTCCTCTGCTTCTACAGACGACGGTGTTGTTGTTTTGTTCTCTTCCCTTCCAGGAGGCGCTATAAAGAACTACAACCTCGGCCATACTGTGTCACACGAAGTCGGCCACTGGGTCGGCCTTTATCATACGTTTGAAGGTGGATGCTCGGGATCAGGCGATTATGTTTCCGATACACCCGCAGAGGCATCTCCTGCTTCTGGATGTCCATCGGGACGAGATACGTGTACAGGAAGTAGCGGTGGAGATCCGATTCGTGAGTTGTGTAGTTTATAGTGCGACTCTGCTGGCTGATCGTTTGAATAGATAACTATATGGACTATTCATACGATAGTTGTATGACAGAGTTTACCACTGGTCAGGCGACGCGGATGAGAATGCAGGTACAAACGTATCGAGGAATTACGGTTTGAGGTAGACTGTCTCAAACTTTTGACCGCGGTGCGATGTACCCTGCAATAAATCGAGTAATAGCAGGTTAGTATACCTTTATGGCTCGGTCTGGCAATGCAATTGATACGACTGTTCTCAACAACTCTGCTACTGCTACTTACACGCGTGCTAGCCGAATCCTTACTTCGTCAAGCCATCTAATTAAAACTATGATTGCATAAAGGTGGGCCAACATTCATCTATTAACTATCACAAATGCTAGACCCAATGAATTTGCGGCATCCTGTGATCAATCTTCAACTTATGAGAGATGGCTGGAATAGACTTAACACTGACCTCTATGATTAGGCGCCCTGAGAGCAGAATATCGATGAGAGCTTGTCATTATTTCCGGCCAACCAGTTCTGTTCATAGTTTCCGTTGTTGAACATTTGGCCATGACAATCTTCATTGGCAAAATAATAGCATTTGCCACAGGTACCAGAGTTGGTCTGACGGTATCTGTGACCAACGGTAAGAACGAATGGAACATCGAGCGAAAAAGACACTTACGAGCTCACGGCATCGTTGTGGAATCCATTCCAACCGGCACTGGCACCCGTGTTAAGGCACTCGCCCGTAGGGACGTTGTAGTTCCAAGTGCAGGCATTGAAGTAGGCTTCGTCGCAAAGCATGATGTCAATAGCTGAGGCGAAAGGTGCTAGGACAGCGAGAGCGAGAGCGGCGAATTTGAAGGTAAGCCTTGCCATTGCGTGTGTAGATGGACACTGGGGTGATAGGGCAATATGAAGATTTTCCTTGTATTTATACCGGAAATGCGCACGTTCGAGAAACATAAAAAACATAGCTTGAATGACATGCAGAATGGTGAGAGTAATGGGACCTGCTCGGAATCGGATATGAGAATCAGGAGCCCTTGGTTCGGGTGAAGGTATCAACTATAGCTGTCAGGCGAGATAACAATCCCGATTCCTGATTCCCCGGAAAGTTCGGCTAACCTGAAAGTGCATGCTATCGAGTACTGAGTGCTTGTCCCATTTGTTTCTGTTGCAAAGTAAGAAGGAACCAGAAACTGAAAGTATCGGCAGAGAACCAACCCCTAAGCAGTCGAGCATACCATACACATCCAGGACTACAGGCGAGGCCAGTACTATCCAAACTTGTACCAGATTGCCCCCGCTGCCTCACAGTGTTTTGATGCGCTATTGTTATTGAGTGACCCCGGTAGAAAGATTCCAGGTGCTTGAATCCAATACAGTCGGGACCAGCGGCGAAACATTTGAATGAGATAAGCTGCCAGTGGGAGCTGAAGTTGAGGCCTAGGACCGAGGATAGCGCGTTAGTCCCGGCTTCGTCGTAGACGCGGTAGTGCACGGACTCTGCGTCATTGATGTCAGGTGCCGTTGATGCCGGGCTCGGCGACACGTGGCTCTTCAAGCTTCAAGCTTCAGCAAGTTCAGTCAAGCTTTAGTGTTCACCTTCTCGCCAAGTATTAGTGCGGAATTCTTCATGATCCTTACCGCTTTGATTCTGAATCCCTGGAAAGTGCGACTAACAGGTCCAAGGCATATGCTATCGAAATGAGCGCTTTCCCTTTTGCTTCGCTGTAAAGTAAGAGGAAATCAAAATTGCCAAAGAACTAACCCCTGGGCCTGAGCGCTAGCGGTCGAGAATACCATACACGCCTACCGGCAAAACTTCGCAACAAAGCCTTGATAAATGCATTCTATGGGTTTTTACAAAAATAGTGTTCCGCCCTTGGGTATTAGAGTCTCTGGGAATCCCGGCCTGCTTCGCAGACATTAGGCAGGGAAATGGTGCAATACGATTAGCTCGTTATGTTAGAGAAAAATGTTGTATGCCCTGGGCTATACCATTACAGACAGGTGCAGTATACAAAATTGCACCAGATTGCCCCCGTCGCATCACGGTGTTCTGCTTGTAAGTATATAGGACCCCGGTAAATGCTTCCGGGTCTTTATAATTAGCCCATTGGCGAAACATCTGAATGGGCAGACACTGAAGACCAGAGCCAGCGCGTCAGTTCCGATTTCATCGTAGATGCGGGGGTCAGTACTCAGTGTGTTGCATTATCACCTTGTCAGCGTCCAGGTGACCTTCGTTAGAGGATCCACTATCCCTAAAACCTTCGCTACAAAACGGGCCAAGGTATACATCCTTGCTGGACGTGCCAGAGAATAAGACCATCGCGTTAGTCAGCCTAGCAACGAAAAGTCGGCGAGTCAAGATACGGTGAGGAGCGGAATCACTCATAAGAGACCAGTCGTTCCTCAAATGTACCCATCTGAAACAAAACAAGTATACTAGGCGCGGGCGAAGCATCTTCAGAACGAAGTGGACTTTTCACCAAATGCTTCACGCCTTTGAGGAGGCGACATTCCTCCTGCTGATAATCGATAATCCTTGGTCATTCCTCTCGGTTTTTGCCCGTTTTCCGGACCACCAGCGGCATACCCGGCAGGAGCCTTGACCATTAATTGATGCATCGGAAGTGGGTCCGAGTCGGACCTAACACCGTCCATTGATCTGGAGAAAAACTACGCGCTGAATGTGCGAGTCAACGCTTATAAAGAACACAAGCTGATCATGACATTCACAAAAGGGTTGATTTCATCGCGATATAGCGCGGGTACAAAAAGCAGGTGCTTACAGTAGAGTCAGAAAGACTCGTTCAGGAAAGGCATACGGAGAATAGTGTAGAAAATGCTGTTAAAAACGAATGAGGTCAGACAATGAGCATCTGCAATGTTTCAAGACGTACCAATAGCTAAGCTACCAAGATAGAAACCACAAGAGAAACGGAGAGAAGATCACGAGCCAGAAGAGCTTTGACCAGAGCAGACGAAGGATCATCACGTCAGTCAGCCTAGTTAAACCAAAGTCGGCGAGTCAAGGAGACGCAACACGGAGCATAATCACCGAGCAGAGGCTAGCTGTTCTTCCAGGAGCAGATGCCTGTACGCATCTGAATCAAGATAAATATACTACGCGCGGACGAAGCCTCTGCGGAACGTACCAGAGTCTTCACCAAACAGTTGAAGCATTACCGGCTTGAACATCTCGATTTCTGTCGCCAATGCACGAAGAATAGATTTCTTTTGTCGATAGTCCTCGGCGCTCGCTAGTTCTCCTTCGGCAGATTGCAATACGGTGACAAACAGAGAGGATAGGCTGAGTTGTAATTCACGCTTGAGGTTTGCTTTTTGAGTGAGAACTTGAACTTGTTCGTATAGTCTGCAGCGTGCGGGGTCCATCGCCTCGACGTCTGTCACTTTGCCGGGTTCTGACATTACTTTGAAGTAGAGGAGAGGTAAGGGCGTGGTAAAGGCGGTAGCTGATGGTGGTCGCGGTTCAAGCCGTGTTTGAAACTCCGACGCTGCCTGCCGTCCTTCGGAAGGAAATTTATTTAAAGAGATCACAGGGATGCGATATTGTGAACGCGTCGACCAAGTCAGCCTCGCTTAGTAATATCTGTCTGCAGAAGATCTTGGCGACGAGGGCGGCAAGTGAAACTCGGCGAAGACAACGAACGTCGACCCTTGAAACTGTGGTTCCTTCTCGATTTACATGAATTCCATCGCTGCATGCTGCGAGTACAAAACTAGGTATAGGACACTTTCAGGAAAAGTATACGGAGAATAGTGTACAAAACGCTGTAAAAACGAATGAGGTTAGACAATGAACATCTACGATATTGCGCTGAGACGTACAGATAGTCAAGCCAAGTCCCCTACCGAAGGTAAAACCACAGCAGAAACGGAGAGAAAATCCCAAGCCAGAAAAGAGTCGACAAGAGAAAGCGAAAAAGCATTATGTCAGTCAGCCTAGTTCAACCAAAGTCGGCGAGTCAAGGAGAGACAACAAGGAGCTTAATCACCGATGAGTGACCAGTTTTTGCTCCGCGACCAGAAGCCTGTACGCAGCTGAAACAAATGAATATACTAGGGGCGGACGAAGTAGCTACAGAACGTACCAGAGTCCTCGCCAAACACCTGAAGCATTCCCGGCTTGGTGTCCTCCAGTTCTGCTCGCAGCTCACGAAGAAGAGTTTCTCTCTGTCGACTATCTTTGGACTTGGCTATTTCGTCTTCGGCGTCTTGCACAACCATGGCAAATTGATAAGATATGACAACTTCCATTTCATGTTTGAATATTTTGACATCGTCGACAACTCGTTCGTATTCTCTGCGCTGTGCGGCATCCATCGTCTCGCCGAGAGCTTCCATCTTCTTTTTGAGTTCAGGCATAGCTTCGATGTGGAAGAAAGGTAAGGGCGTGGTAAAGGTAATGGTGGTATAGACGGTGGTAGATGGATGATGGTGGTAGCAATTCAAGCCGTATTTTAAACTCCGCGCTGCCTGCCGTCCTAGCACATGGCTCGGCCGTGTACCCGGCCGTTCCTTATTGAGACGTTGCGCCGGTACCACCACGATCCTGTTCCATTGCTCTTCGTTCTTCCCTCTCGGCCAACAATGCAGCATTGTAGGTTGGTACCGCAAGCTAAGTCTCGCAGTGGATACAAACAAAGTCAGGCATGAGCGCCGAGCCTCAGGCTGGCGGAATCCAGCTCTCGGATAAAGGCGATGATGGTAGAAAACGACGATGAAGGTGACCTGCGAGAGATTTAAACTTCAATTGAAGGTTCAAGGAAGGCCCATACAACAGAAAACCCAGTTTAAGGCATTCTTAAACCTTTGGTTCCATAAAAGATTGACGTTAAATCAAAACATGAGTATATACATAAGAATAAGATTGCTCTAAATTTCTATATTCGCGGTGTGACGAGTCTACAGGCTATCGTTCCTTTTCGCGTCTTCCTTCAAACAGTTCCTTCAGCGAACAGTTAAACGGGTGGATAAGGTGAAACAACGGTTGGTCTCCGAAACAGGAAAGGCGGGATCTTGTCATCGTTCACTTTCGTTCCCCCGCCAAGACCTCGGCCTTTACTCAGTGCGTTCTGTTGCACAATCCAAAGAGTGAGTATCATATAGCTGCTTTCAAGCTACAGAGCTTGCTAACTTGCCATTCACAGCTCAGTTCCATTGTCTGTCATGTCATTTGATACTGTTCCGCCACAAGACAACGAATCTGAATGTGAAGCGATAATAACGTCGATTCTTCGTAAGAAGAGGCCCTTACTGGACGCTGACGTCTCTTGGATTGAAAAGGACATCACTGCATATGAAAAGGAGATGTCCAATATAGACACCCAAATCGCCCTACTGACGCGCCGAAAAGAGCAGCTGGAGCGTTCGCTTTCAAGGCGCAAATCATCATTATCACCTATCCATCATCTTCCAAAGGACATCCTCGCGGAGATATTTTGCTGG
Organism: Armillaria cepistipes; assembly: GCA_900157415.1. Classification (NCBI taxonomy): domain Eukaryota; kingdom Fungi; phylum Basidiomycota; class Agaricomycetes; order Agaricales; family Physalacriaceae; genus Armillaria; species Armillaria cepistipes. Next base: position 442,839 of record FTRY01000002.1, read on the forward strand.
GCTACACATCGTCCTCAGAACAGCCTCGATGTCACCGAGGGAGTATGGCCCCTAGGACAAATTTGTGGATGGTGGTGGGATATTGTGCTGGCCTCGCCCATCCTATGGTCTGTTGTCATTCTGAAACCGCCCTACACGCAACACTCAACGGATATCCTCGCCCATCACTTTCGTCGCTCTTCAGAGCTTCCGTTATGGATAGCAATAAGGACTGAAGACGGCGTGAATGACAGTCGCGTCTTCGATATGGTCATTCAACAATCTGTGCTCTGGAAAATGATGGACATGTCTGCACCATCGGAAGACCTGGCGAAACTTTCCTCTGTATTCGGAAATGTTCCTTTTCTGGAAGAGCTGTACGTTTATACCCGGGACTCCGAAGTGTACTTGGACACGGATGCATTGTCCTTTGCACCATCTCTTCGATGTGCGAGTCTCGGACCGCCAGTGGAGATTTCCAAACGACCTTTGAATGCTAGCCTCCGAACACATTTTCAGGGGACATTTCGTCATTTGGCAGACATTCGGTACATCACCCAGATGCAAACACTCATCGAAATTCGGGTTCAGGTTTATGATGAGCAGGATGGGCATTTAGATTCTGGCAATCCGAGCCTCCTACCCGTTCGAATGGAACAACTCCGATTCTTTCAAGTCAATGATGTGAGAATACTGGGTGCTCTTACGGCTCCGTCGCTCAGAAGATTGAACTATTTTCCGGACTTCGTTTCAAACGAGGACGCAGCGATGCATTCACTCCAAGATTTTCTAGGACGGTCGGCCTGCTCCATCAATTATTTAGGCATTTTCCCGGAGGTGGTTCAAAAGATTCACCTTCTCAAGGCCGTCACAGCAAGCCTCAGCCATCTAGTCGTATTCTACGAAGAAGGCCATTCCGTATCCCCACTTGATCAGTTAACTGTACCTGAAACCCTTCCCACGATGAAGAGACTCTGCCTCTGTATTGATCCCGATGTCGGCTGGGAAAGAAGAGACGGGAAAAACCTTATTGACGTCGTTCGTCGACGTTTTGATGAACAGCGGGCAGCAGTTTTGAATGTGGCAAGGCTGACTTCCTTGCGTATAGACTGTGTTGATGACTCGGAAGTCATCGATCAGCTAAAGAGCGAAGGGCTTGATGCACTTGGGGAAGAAGGCTTGGATTGGGAGAAAAGATCATTATATGGAAAGGCCGGTGAATATTGGACAGGACACTGGTGCACCGAGTAAACATCGGCAAGACATCTATGTGCAGTAAGACGTCCGTGTCTATCTGTAGCACGGATGGCGTTACGTTTCTGTTCAGGAACACCTACGACTAATAAAAACTACTTCCTTCCTTCCCAACACCGACATCAATGGTAGATGTCTTGGGACAACTGAGCACACTCCCTTAGCTTGTTCAGCGAGACTGGTAGTAGAAACCACAGCAGAAACGGAAAGAAAATCCCGACCAGAAAAAAGAAGACGAGTGGAAGATCATCATGTCAGCCAGTCTAGTTCAACCGACGTTGGGGGCCGAGGGTATACAGCAAGGAGAGCAATCACCGATGGAAGACCAGCTCTTTTCCCGAACAGAAGCCTGTACGTAACTTAAGAAAAATAAATATACTATTAGGTGCGGACGAAGTATCTACGGAACGTACCAGAATCTTCGCCAAACGCTTTCTGGCTCGATGTCCTCCAGACTAAAGGCTCCAGTTCTACCCCCAGTTCACGAAGAAGAGTTTCCCTTTGTCGATTGTCATTGGGCTTCGCTATTTCGTATTCGGCATTTTACACGGCCATGGCAAATCGTCAACTTCCACTTTCTCGGCGCTGTGCAGCGTCCATCGTCTCGCTGGGAGCGACCATCTTGTTTCTGAATTGAGACATAGCTTCAAGGAGGAAGAAAAGCAAGGACGCGGTAAAGGTGGTGATGGTGTAGACGGTAAATGGATGGTGGTAGTTCAAGCCGCATTTAAGACTCCGATAGAGACTGCCGTCCTTTGCCGTCGTAGCGCATGGCTCGGCTGTGGACCCCAGACTCTGCCGTTCTTGTGCCGCGAAAGTTTTGGCTGTAACGGAGCTCACTGGTCGTGCTAGAGAAAGCTGCGGCGTCAATTACAGGTGTTCTAGGATCCATTGCCATTTAAGCAGTTGTTCTCTCCCCGTGAGATTCGTTACTAATGTGCCCACAGAATTTGGAAGGACATCAAAGCGACAAGGCCGGGGCCACGCGTACTGAAGGAATCGACAGCAAGCTCGATATCCTCGTCGACAAGTTCGTTCATGATTCCTTCGATTCCTTCGTCCATACATTAATGTCTTCGTAGTGCCAGGTTTGCTGCCTTGCGACCAAGAGTCCATCACGAAGAAATACGCTGCAGAGAATCCTTTCGAACTGGAAATGCTACAGAACTCAGGCTGGGCAGATATCTTCGGGCTAAACACGATCGCGCCGTTCTGCGTCGTACGCGCTTTCCAAAGCCTCCTCATCAAAAGAGCAGAGTCCCGCCCCCAACGCGCGCCAAGGCTAAGCAATGCCCGTGGCATGCCGGCCAAGTTCGACATCGCAGGGCACCGCTACTTTACCTGTCTGGAACTGAACTTGCCACCCTGACCCCTTCTGCATGCAGCGAAATCGTTGTATCTTCGGTAACCGAGCATCGACCAGGGTCTACCGAAGATCCTTTAATAACATTCACGACTTCGAGCTACATATAGTTTGTCAGATGGCGACTCGCGAGTGTGTTAATGGAGGGAAGTATAGATGGGATATGAGTGCCGGTATTACACGAAAGTGTGTATTCATATTATCCTTGGATTTGAATGCTTTAAAATAATAAAGTAACATTAGAGCAAAGGAAGGAGTTGCCATAGTCGTCGACGTTACTTCTGCCTCTGCGTTCTCGCTGCTCGGTATAAACGCGTGCGTCCCTTGCATACGATGCTACTCCTGGTTCTTTTCGCCTTCGACCTTCGATATTGTTTTCATAAGTCCGCGAATGGCAAAATTGAACAATGCACGTGAATTTTCCTACCTCATTCTACTCTATGAGTGACAGTTAGTCCCCCAGCAACCAATGCCGACCATCTCTCTGAAAGCTCCTCATCGTCAAACTCCATAGGTTCCGGCCCGAGCATCACTCCCTCTAACAACGCGCAATGTTCACCGTCCGATGAATGAATATCCGTTCTCCTCCGGGACTCGATAACGTCCACAAGGCAGCCCAAATCCCCAGCGGAGATATAACCGTGTGATATCCTTAAAAAGCCGAGACGCGGAGCTATGGCGTCTTGCCCGGGAATGTATACCAGGCTATTGAGCCATTGACCAGGTAGTCTCATCCCCGAGCCGGTCAAAACGCCTAATCCCATTAGTTTGGGAGTTCTACGTAAAAATTTGATGAGTTCATCGCCTAGTTGAGTGCATGCCTCCTGAGATGAACTACAGAGATAAATGCAACTTAGCGCCTCGATGGGGCATGAATCTGGGTTGGTAACAACTGGAAAGGAGATTTGGTCCGGCGACTCCGATTCGATAAAGGTTATCGTCAGGTGTCGGAGAGATGGGAGGATGAGGTGAGAATACATATCGGTGACGGATAAAACTTGAGAGGCACTTGAGAAATGCCAGGAAATCAGATGAAGGAAGGTCACCCTGCGTAAAGAAATTGGCTTTGCGGCCTCGCCGATGAGACCCCGGTAAAAGAGAGTGAGTTTTTGTATGTGCGGAAGCCTTTTAAGACATTCATATGTATGCATGTTAGGGCCTGCAGATATCAAAGTCGTGATTCCTGAGGAGGGAGCGAAAAAGCGTGTGTATGCTCCGAGTCGGTCCCAAGGCTGGCAGGTTCCAAGGACCTTCAAGCTCGGAGCAAGTTGGAAGGTATCAAGGGATTCAATCCCAGGCTGTCTGCTAGATATGTAAAGGGTATCCAGGCGATTCAGATACCCTTTACACACAGAAAAGTGTCGAAATGAGGAGGAAGGAAGGAAGGCTGATAGTCGCTTCCAGCACGGAGCGGTGGGGAGGAGAATTTGAAGGATCGTAGAGACGCCTGGAACGCTCTTCTCGCCATGAAGACGGATGGAAAGATCGTGCCCATTTGATCGGACCAGTGATAAGCCAAGTCTGAAGACGCGATTCTTGGCCAGCTCTTTGTTTTGATATCTTTGATCAAGATCGAGCTCGATCAATGACCATAACTCTCCAGTGTGAATGGCGACAGTTCTCCATTGTTGACAGACACAGGAAACGGTCCATGGCGGCTGATTTGGTTGGACAGATTCAATATTTACGACAGGAAACATATTGGTAAGTTCCTCGTTGAACACCTGGTCTGCCGACTTGGTACAAGCCCGAAAGAACGAACGTAACACATCATCCGGCAGTCTGCGCACAGGGTGTAAAACAGACTTGGCATCGGAGATGTTCAACGCAGTCTGGTCCCTTTCTGAAACCAAAAATTCCAACAACTGGCATGTCGCGGCAATTTTCTCATCAAATTCATCGAGAATTTGGGGGCCTCTGGCAGCAGTCTCGACCAAATCCTGCTTTTCAAATTCCAATGGTGGCTTATTAGAGAGAAGAAGCTCCCCGATCCTGGAGGATCTCTTGGGCTGCAAGGATTCGGGTATGAATGAAGCGAAACTGGGATGGAATTGTGATTTATCCGTTCGTGTTGGAGATGCCATCCTGATCAGGAGTAAGTAAGCGCATTTCTCAAAGAAGTAATTAACGACCTTCTAACAAGGTAACACAGTGAAGTAGGTATTAGATTCGACTTGATATGACTCGCAAGGTCGGCGTTGAAATCGAAGTTAGGGCCGGCCACCTGTGCTTGTGACCACGTGCCGGCCGCAATAAACTGGACGTGAGAGCTTCCCAACACCCACAATAGTTTCCATACAATCATGAGGATTTAATCGACAATTCAGGCCTCAGGCTCAAGCCTCGAGCTATTTGTCGACATTCGAAGCTGCGAATACTCAGCGTATTTTAAATAACTCACGGCCCCAGAGAGAGCACGACGGTATCTGTTGAATGTTGTTTGCGATGACAAGAGTCAATGGTGGGTAGTGACGGCCCACGGACTGGAAAAGAACCAGCTACTTTGAACATTCACAAAAACAGAAGACCAGGAGACTTTAAACACAATCAGTGAAGAGAGCCGTCAGATCACACGTTACTTTCTGCTTGAGTATACCGATGACCAGAAGACATTTGCGTAAGTTCATCTTGACGTTCGTAGCAATTCGTGCTCCAGTTATATTAGCTCGGAGCCTTGAAACAACATGGTGTCCTTGAAGTGCACTATCGGTCGGAATGTATGCAATTGATTTCACGATGAAATTATAGTGGAGTGTGCAGTACAACGCAAATATAGGATTCTTTTACAAAAGACGGTCATTGGGAAAGCCAATGATACTGTGAAACGGGATTGGTGAGACCCTGAATATCTGCCGTACTTGGATGAGGACGTACCAAGAGTTGAACGAGAAGAGAATTCGAAATGGACCGTAGAAAACACGATCAGGGATTATGTGACAGAAAGGCGGGCGAGACACAAGACAAAAGTGAGCGAAGCTGGAGACAGAGGAGGCCTGGTGAAAGCGTGAAGTCAAGGGAGGCTGACGAGCAGCGAACGATATCTTTCTTCGTGCCGGAGACACATCTTATACGCGTCTGAAGTACCATGAATGTATAGAACTTGTAAGAGGAATATAAGGCCCTGTTCGGGTGACACGGCTTTAACCTGGCCCAGAGGGTTAAGAGAATCGGTCACAAACGTCACAAGATCGGAATAACTCGGATGAATGCGGATGATGTCCGAATGACGTCAAACGATCGTCAATGCTGTCACCAATGTCGTCGAAGGGTATCCCAGCACTGCCCCGCCCGTGCCGCTCACTGACGGACACAATGGCAGCAGTATTCTTCCAAATTTGTGTTGCTTTGTCTAGATATCCAATTACATTCACAAGAGTACTATATTTCCTAGTCTTGCCGGCATTGTTGTAGTCATTGTATATAGTGAGCGGGAGGGCGGGCAGAGCGAGCGCAGCATCGGTGTCGGGATGTAGGTGACAATGGAGTGACATGCTGAATAATCCAAGTTAAGCGGTCGGTTTATATTTTGGCTCTGGGGCCGTGTTAAGCCGTGTCACCCGAACAGGGCCTAAGTGACATACCAGAGTCTTCGCCCGACTTCTCGCGCACCATCGCCTTTATCTTCTCGAGGTTAGCCAACACCGCTTGGAGAGGCCATTTGTCATGAAGCCAGAAGTCCTGCTCTTTGCATTCGGCCATTGCGGGCTCTTGCTCGACCGTAAGTTCTGTCGTCTTGAGATCTAGTTGGGCGTCTGCTTGCTTGATGAGCTCTTCTGATTCGACGTTTGCCATTGCTTTGAAGATGAGAAGAAAGAAACAAGCGGCCCAGTAGAAGTACTGTTGATGACGGTGGTTGCAGTCAGAGTGATATTTCAAACTCCGAAACCACAGCTGGTGCAATTGCCAATGCAGCGACAATCTTGCCTACTATCGTAGACTCCAGCGCAAGGCAACGACAGCTTCCTGCGGTATAGTATCCATGCTCTCCATTTCCGACCGGCCCGCATACGACAAGGATGAAATTGTGACTTGTTCGTTCGTGTTGGAGGTGTCATCCTGATCAGGAGTGAGTAAGCGCATTTCTCAAATAAAGAAATAATCAATGAACGACCTTTCCTGGGTAATGCTTATACGGCGAAGTAGGTATGAGATTCGACTTACGGTCGACGTTGAAATCGAAGTTAGGGCCGGCCACCTGTGCTCGTGACCACGTGTCAGTAATGAGCGCGCGCCGCGCAAGCTTCCCAACGTCCACAGCTGTGGCAACTATTGTGGACCAGTCAAAATAGAATCAAAATCCGGGAAGCTCCCTAATAAGGAAATATCAAAGGATTTTGCCTCGCCCCAAATCGGCATCTCGTATTTTGATTCTATTTTTACTAGCCAAAAATAGTCGCTACCCAGCTGTGGTCCACGATAGTGTCCATGCAATCATGAAGGAAGATTTAATCGATAATTCAGGTCCCATGGCGGCTCAAGCGCTCAAGCTCAAGCTCAAGCTCTCAAGATCTCAAGCCTCGAGCTATTTGTTAACATTCGAAGCTGGAGTGCTCAGCGTATTCCCCACGTTTAAATTACTGACTATGATCCTTAGTTCATTTTATTCCCACCGGATCAGAACCAGAGAGAAGAATGGCTGCTCTCGGAAGACATAGTATATCGACGCCTCACCGATTACAAGGCCACAGTATTCCTTCTCACCTAATCCGTTCCTCCTTTGCCAGTTTTCCGAACCAGCAATGTACTCCGGGCCGGCAGCAGCCTCGACCATTATTTGATGCATCGGAAGTCGAGCCTAACACCATTCATTGATCTGTAGCCAATACACACGCTAGAATTTTTAGTCACCCTTATAAGATATACAAGCGACATTCGCAGAACCATCGGTTTCATCGCGACAGGGTACAGATACAAAAGTAGATGTAAGAATCGTTCAGGACAGATACGGAGAATAGTGTAGAAAACGCCGTTGAAACAAATGAGGTCAGACGATGAACATCTGCAATATTTTGCAGACGTACCAATAGCCAAGCTACCAATACAGAAACCACAAGAGACATGGAGAGAGGATCACTAGCCAGAAGAGCTTTGACCAGAGCAGACGGAGAATCAACACATCAGTGAGCCTGGTTCAACCAAAGTCGGCGAGTCAAGGAGATACAACACGGAGCGTAATCACCCATCAGAGGCTAGCCGCTCTTCCGGAAGCAGATGCCTGTACGCATCTGAAACAAAATCAATGTACAACGAGCGGACGAAGCATCTGCAGAACGTACCAGAGTCCTCACCAAACATTGGACGCATTCCCGGCTTGAATTCCTTTCTGCCGCCGGTTCACGAAGAAAAGTTTCCTTGCGGCGATAGTCTTTGCACTTCGATAGTTCAGCTTCGGCAGATTGCAACAGGCGGATAAATAGAGAGGATGAAACGAGTGATATTTGACGCTGGAGGTCTTCTTTTTCATTGACAACTTCTTCATACGGTGAGCGGGTCCATCGTCTCGCTAAAGGAGTCGGTCACTTTGCTGCTTTGCTGGTCCTGGCATTGCTTTGAGGTAGAAGAAAGGTAAGAGCGTGGTAAAAATGGTGGTGGTATAGACGATGGTAGATGGTGGTCGTAGTTCAAACCGTATTTGAAACTCCGACGCTGTCCTTTTGCGCCTAACAATCGATTCTATCCGGCCACTGCCAGAGCTACAAATGGTGCAAAGGTACACATCACTGGGCGAATGCCGAGCGTGTTGGAGGAAGCCGCTGCAGTGTCCCCGCATCCCGTGTCCCGTAAGCAACGGCTCCATTTCTATGGTTACGGCCCGAACTTCAGTCGCAGTGTCCCACCATCATGGGAAAGGATGGACTTCTATGATGTCAATGGTGCTGCCAACAGAGTCTGGCTGAATAAGACTGCTGTAATAAAAGGGACCTCGTCAAGAGACTGTTCAGCAACTCCCGAAAATGGCGGATCTCAACATGGCTACGGTGATGTCGTTATCTGGGCGAGTAGCTTTGGTTACAGGTGGAGGGACGGGGATGTATGTGTCGTAACTTTCATTTGCGACTCGTGGTTAACTCGTTGACAGAGGATTCAACATTGCTAAAACCTTTGCTGCAAACGGGGCAAAAGTATACATCACTGGCCGAAGGTTGGATGTCCTGGAGAAAGCTGCTGCGTCAGTCACAGGTGTCCCCGGGTCCATTGTTCCGTCTGTAATTGTCCTTCCTCCCGCATATCCATTGCTTATGCATGCACAGACTCCAAATGGACGTGACCGACGAGGAAACCGTCAAGGCCGGTGCCAAGCACATCGAGGAGACCGACGGCAAGCTCGATATCCTCGTTAACAAGTTCGTTTGTTCCTAATTCAGCTCTCCTTCATCGTGTGCCAATCTTTTCATAGTGCTGGCTTCGCCGGATCCCTACGTGACCCAGACTTTATCGCAAAGCAGACCGCGGCGTCAGATCCTCTCGAACCCGAGACGGTACAGAACTGGGCCGAGATCTTCGCTCTCAACACCATCGCCCCATTCTTCGTCGTCCGTGCGTTCCAATCCCTCCTCATCAAAGGAGCGAATTCCCGTCCCCAAGGCACCTCAAGCGTCATCAACATCAGCAGCGTTGCGGCAACATACAGCTCACAAGGGCCCGGAACGTGTGTATGTGGCCTGTCGTTCCCTCTAAGATCGAGCTGACTTGACTTGATCAGTTGGCGTACAGCGCGACGAAAGCAGCCTTGGACAAGCTCACTCTTATTCTCGGGGCGAGTTTTGCTGGGAGGGGTATCCCGATCCGGGTGAATTCCCTCCAGCCTGGCTTCTTTGCGTCGCAGATGGTTAGTCTTCAGGTTTTGGAGGCGATCAAGACGAAAGTACCTGGGTTTTTGGCGCCCGTACCCGCGAGGCGACATGGGACGTGAGTTATGTTTGGTATCTGAATGACATTGATTATTGATTCGAGGTTGTAGTGAGGCAGAGATTGGGACGGCGGCTACCTATTTGGCGGTATCGGATTATACGAATGGAGCGCTCTTGAGCATTGAGGGTGGAATATCGCTGGTAAACCCTTGAATGAATGTTTGATAATTCAGGCGCAACCTGTCCATATGCACTACAGACAAAGAGGATTTTAAGGCAAGGTGGCTTGCCCTAGAGTCAACGACGATGTTTTCTATTCACGTTTAAGTCCACGGAAATGCTTTGTATGACTACATTCGCTTTAACGGCGTTTTATTTTCTACATTATTCTTCGCATACCTTTCCTGAAAGAGCATTATACCTAATTTTGTACCTGCAAGATGTTATCATGAAATTTAAGTGAATCGAGAAGAGGTGTTCTGAATCCGTCAATTGGCCGCGTGAATGCGAAGATGAATCCCATGATGATGATTATGATGACGGATGCGTAAGGTACTACTACTCTAAACCGAATCATCGCGGACTTCTTTAAACGACGTCGGATTACCGAGGAAGTGTAACGGTGGTAGGCTGAAATACCCTCTCTGAAGCCACCATCGTTTATCACTGTAAAACTTTCATCCTTAAGGGCAGTTGAGAGCCTAAACAAGCTTTACCCTTTACAATAGGTACAACGGCTGGCGAACCGGGGAACCGCAGAATCTCAACACCTCCCTCAGGTAAACTGAATTCGAAGTGAAGAATCAGGTTGGCTAGGATCGTTTGCATTTCCATGATCCTGTATTTCATCGAGCAGTTTAATAAACCGAGACTGAGAAGGGAGGGAGGTACATACGCAAATCGCCATCTACGAGACGGGATGAGGATCAGCAAAGGAATACAGTGAATCGTCACACTTTTAATTACCCGATGCACGAACGAGATCCGGCACCTGAGGGTCACGTAAGTAAAAGAGAAAAGGGCTTGAAGTATGACTCACTAAATGACATCCTAGCGTTCCACCAAATAAGCTTTAAGCTCGAAAGCATGCGCGAAGCCAAGATCGCACTCACAGATTAGCATACACACCCAGAGATACCGGCAGAGTCTTGTCCAAAAATCGAGCCGGGTTCCATTCCTCCGCGTCATCTCCCCAGAGAGATGGAAGACTAGAAAAAGCTCGCGTCAAGTTGACGTTGAAGTACCGTGGAAATGTCATGCCGGTTGTACAGGTAAGCAGAACAAATAAGTGTCTGCCCCTTGGGTATCGCAAGCGTCTTCCCTCCGGAGAGAGGTAGAACATCATCATGAGGAGCCGTACGTATCAATGAATGCGCAACTGGGTATAGACGGAGAGCTTCCTGTCACTAGAGGTGAGCGTGAACATCTGATGGAACCAGCGTACTCACCTTGATAGCCGCGTTCAGAAATGGCATGGAGTCATAATCGTTTGATTGTTTGAGCTCTGTACGAATTATGGACTGATGCTCAGAATGCACGGCAAGTTCGTATAACAACCAGCATAGACTAGTGCTTGACGTCTCGTGCCCTGCAATGACGAATGTCCTAGAATGAGACAAAAAGTCGCATCATGAAGAGCAAGTAGTACTTAGAGAGATGTCACGAACATTAATTGTGCCTCGATTTCGTCGTCCTGCAGTTTTCCTGCCAAGCGCGCCCTCCCTAAAATGAAACCATGTTCATATGTGTATTAAGCAGGTGAAAAGAGAGAACTTACCAAGGACACTAATGATATCTCCACCGCCTTCTGGGGTCTGCGGGTCGTTGTGGCAAGCCAATATTTCTCGAGCACTTTTCTTAGCCATGTTTCCAACGCTAACGAGCTGACGAATCTCTCGGGTCGAGAACAACTGTAGGATCCCTAGCATCGAATTTGGAAGCATTCGTATTAGAGCAATAAGAATAAGCTCGAGTGCCGTTGAGTTGGTTTGCGAGGAAGTGCTAAGGTTGGATATTCGTTATGAGGAGCATTGAAATGAAGAAAACAGTCCTCTTACAAAAGATGCTTCATCGCTTTGCCTAGTTCCGTTCTCTGACCATCGAGCGTACTAAAATCATATCGGAAAGCGGCTTGTGGAGGTTAAGCGGGTTAGCTGGGGAGAAAAGTTACGGTCCCACTTGCCTAGACCGAGAATATCTAGAGTAACCTTGCCCATCCAATCACGAATATTGACAGTGGCATCAGTCCCACTGGCCAAAGATCCTTTGATACCATTCACAAGCTACAGTCATTATAGGCTCCCTCAGATGTTCGCATTTGTTTGATGCACGGGATGAACCTACCTTGTCGCTGCACTGCTGAAATATAACCTGGGAAATCCGAAGCTGCGCAGGGGAGAATGCTAGATTCAGAATCTTGCGTTGACGGTGATGCGTTTCACCTGAACACGCTAATTACAAAATTGTGCAAAAGCCAGACTGAAGTAAAACTCACTGGCAACGATGGCAAGACCCTTACCGGCGATGAGACCCAGTATGAAGACAGCGTCCTTCGATTTAGGGTAAGGATGTGAGAAGTGGAAGGCGTGTTCGAGAGCCTTGGGATCGCAAACTACCAGGATATCTTGCTACGAATCATTGCTTCAATTGTGACCAGGGCAGAAGTGTAATAGAGTGTTTGCTTACACCCAAACAGCCCCCGATGCGATAAAGGGTTCCATACTCCCTGCGCCATTTCGTTTCGAGATCACCTGCGTTCTCTTGATCGCGAAGGACGCGTTGGTGGCCTGGTATGGTGTGTTTGTAATCAATGATCCACAGATTTGCCACAGATTACTTACCTAGCCAGAAAGATGGCGACGGTGGTCCCTTGACGTGCCTGACTGATGGTCGTTTGAGCCATCGATGAAATAATGACGAGGTTACCAGGAGTAACGCGATTACAACCAAGAACGCGGCCATGCAAAGAAACAACTGGGGCTCTTCGAGCTAGATTCAAAATACTTACATTCCGGGCTTTTAAGATGGGAGTTTAGCCGAGTCGACCAGTTTCTCTTAACTGGACTAGGATTTTAGCGCGGCTCCGCTATGTCTGATAGGCGCACTGGCGCAGAGACTCGGACAAGAAGCAATGCAGTCTAGCTTACTACGTCCGATTCTGTTGGAAGGCGGGCTGACCCTTCAGTATATGCCATATCTGGCTACGACTGGAAAGCGCACAGTGCGGTTAGTAAATAGCTTGGTGGAATAGTTACTTGACTTGACCGATGACCGGTGTCCTGTCAATGTGTTGAATTCCCAGAGAGGTTTCGAGCTTCGCCTGACAGTTAGTCGCCGTTAATATTCTCGAGTCGATCCACTTACTTATTTTGCTTATTTCCGCGTGAATTTTATATTATAAAAGCCTGCGTATTTAAGCCCCCACTGTGTTGTATTTGCCAAAGATGTAGCATCATTATGCGAACCTTTTTTGCTCATAGAGCCTCTTCAAAGATGTCAACGAACGTATACCCTCATTATCTCTCCGCTTTCGTGGAGGAGGCGAAGGTCGGGTTCCTTCTAGAGTTGTAGCCTACTTCACGCCGCACCACTTTCTCATATCTGATAGAACATCAAAATACAGGCAAACGTGAGGATGCAAGCGCTTTTCACCTTCTCTTCACTTTTCGAATCTTGCAAATTTGGTACGTCCCCACATCCCGATGATATGCTGCGTATAGGTCAACTCGTTGCTCAATGAGGAACTCGGGAGGGTCAGTGATGGTGCAGGCGGTTTCTCACTCACTCTGATCGGGAAATTTATCTTCCGGCATAACACTCAACCAACCAGTGACCGGATCCCCTGAAGAAGTGTACGGACCAGGACGTGTTATCTTGGACGGGAATGAAGAAAAGGAAAACAAGTCGGATTTCATGAAAACTGTACGGCAGATAATCAAAGAATCAAGGATTGACTAACGACACTGCACCATCAACGCTCAACACCGCTCCATTCGTATAGTCGGACACTGCTAAATAAACCGCCGTCATCCCCATCTCCGCCTCGCTAGAAATCAAATCAATATTTAATCCCATTCAAACAACTGACCACACTCACGTCCCCTGCCTCCTTGAGGGAATCGGCGCAACCATCCCCGGTAATGGCTTCGTCTTGACCATTTCCACGATCTCAGGACTGGCCTGCTGCGACGCAAACAAGCCAGGCGCCAGCACGTTCACTCGAATCGGGATATCCCTCCCAGCAAAACTCGTTGCCAGAACAAGCGTGAGCTTGTCCAAAGCGGCTTTCGTCACATTGTATGCGGCCTATATCAAGGTTGGCTTAGACGAGCTAAAAGGGATGGCATGGCACATACAGACGTCAACGAATTCGTTGTGTTCATCGCCGCCGACACACTGCTGACGTTGATGACGCTTGACGTGCCTTGCTGGCGGGAATGCGCTCCTTTGATAAGGAGGGATTGGAAGGCACGTACGACGAAGAACGGGGCGATCGTGTTGAGCGCGAAGATATCAGCCCAGTTCTGTACCGTTTCGGGCTCAAAAGGATCCTTTGCAGCGTTTCTCTTCGCAATGAAGTCCGGGTCACGAAGGGAACCGCCAAACCCGGCACTACTGGGACATCAGCATGGACGAGAGGAACTGAGGACGATACTATTGACGAACTTATTGACGAGAATATCGAGCTTGCCGTCGATTCCTTCAATGTGCTTGACCCCGACCTTGACGCTGTCTTCATCTGTGACGTCCATCTGAATCCTGTAAGCACATCAGCTGCAGGGACGAACATCATGGGGAGAGAACATCTGCTTACGCGACGAGGGATCCTGGGACACCTGTAACTGAGGCAGCAGCTTTCTCTAGCACGTCCAACCTTCGGCCAGTGATATATACCTTGGCGCCGTTTGCAGCAAAGGCTTTCGCAATCATAAACCCTCTGTTGGAGAGTCAATAACGAGTCACACTCGAGAAGCAAGGAACATACATCCCCGTTCCTCCGCCTGTAACGAGGCCTACTCGACCAGAAAGTGACGTCACTGTAGCCATGTTAAGATCTGCCATGATTGGGGATTGCTGAATGGCTGCTGGATGCGGTCCCTTTTATTCTAGTCGTCGTCGTCTAGATGTCATAAATCTCCGGTCTTATTCAGCGAGGTTGTATCCCGGTGTGTGCGGTAAACGGTAGTTTTATGTTGCAAGATTGAAGGGACTGCCCACATACTGTCAGCATGGTGACAAAAGCACTTGGTCCCGGGACAGCAATCCTATTTACCGGCTCGTGTACGCGCGTCGTGCCAAGAAAAGAAGTTTTGTAGTGATTATTCAAGCTCTTCCACGAATGCCGTTGAAGGTTCCGTGAGAAGTACAAGCGAATACAGTGAAAGAGTGCAGACATAAGCACCATACGGGCTCAGAGTCCTTGAAGAAAACCTTCCTGAAAACGATTTAGCTGGAATTGAGTTATTTAATTATCGCAACTCACCTTCCTCTTCGATTTTCGTGTTGATCAAGCCAACATCCCAGACTCCTTGTTGACTCGCACATGCCATAAATACCCACTTCCCTTGGTAATCCGGTGTCGCTCGGAGTTAGGCGTGCGTAGGCCAAGTTAATTCCTTCGACGGCGAAGGTGTGAAAAATGAGTCAGCGACCCCAGTGACCCTGAAGATGCGGAGAACGAGTAAACGACGCATTTACTCGGTATGGAGGAACAGTGAGGGTCCTGGGAGGGTCGTGTTTCGCTGCGCGAGAGTGCACCGCCAGATATGACTCGATAAAACATTCCGCCTGAGAGCCTAGTAATTGTAGCATCTCGGAGAACGCGCATTTCTGAAGGTGTCCCCATACATCCTTCGTACTGGCTGGACTGACAACCCTCCGATGGCAGCCTCGAGAAGACAGGGAACCGAAAATGACTGGGCAAACTGCTCGCGTTCGGGCTACAAGGACGGGGGAAAGTGACAGTGAACTAGACATTTTTCCCCGGGATTTGTTTTCGTCTTCTGTATCACGAATTCCGCATTACCGTCGCTGAAAACCGGGAACATATGTGAGGACGGAGTTCTGACTGCTTATGCATGTCGCGTACCTTGTCATTTTCAGTGCTTCATCTCAACATGTTCTGGCCCATCGAAAAACTAGAGGTTCGCAGGGAAGGAAGAAAGGGAGGTTGTTCGCCTTTAATGTAGGATATCTTGCCACCCCAGGATGACGATGGACAGTACGAGATCATGGAGCTCGCACAGAGCGGCTAGACAATATTTTGCAATTGATCGTTCATTGTGCGCTCTTTTTTGCTTGGATTAAAGTTTTTCCGTCGACGTTTGACGTTACTTTGAGACTGGAACTTAAGAAAACGGTCATCCAGTGGAGCCATAGCGCTGCATCGGTGATGGTGTCCGAAGTTATATTTCAAACCCCGATATTTCCCCTTTTGGCCTCCGGCATGCTTACAGGATTATACGGTGTCCTTCTACAAGCAATCTACGAGGCGCTCAAAATGCCGAATCCCTTGAACTACGACTCCGATACTCTGATAGAATTTCCCGTCAACTACTAGTAGGGCTATGCGACAAAAACATGGATGTCTTGGCTGCCTACATCGACTGGAAGGACGACTCGGATGGTACCTACTAGTACTAGTATGATAGTGATGTCCAGCTTCAAGGTATGTGCTAGGGCCATATATTCCGTACAGCATGCACGATCCTGGCGAGTGCAGGATAATGAAACTTAGCGCAGGCGTGAAGGTCGACGAACTCAAGTGGATTACTTTGGTTGATAACCAAAGGATCATAATCAACGGGATACGACCGAGAAAGGTGATCTTCGAGAAGTCGACGCGGACGCCTGCTGAGATTATGGCTGAGATGATGGAAACAGCACGTAAAGGGAGTTGGAATTGCTAACGGTGTCTAGTGACCAATCAATACTATAAGTATAGTATTGCCATTGAGACTGATAGTCAACTGAGATTTGCGAAAGAGGAGTTCGGGTTCGCTGAGAGGAACATGGTATTCCAGGAAATCGCAATCATCACCGACCCTATGGCTCCACTGAGTGCGAACGTCGACGGAAGAATTTGAATCGCCAGGCAAGAGCACACAATGGTGGAAAGGAAGGACCTTTAACAGCAGGCTTCTCCAACATGTGGTGACTAAGGAATGAGGATGGCGCGAAGTATTAGGTGAAGACTCTGGTACGTCTTGCGCATACCTCTTCTAAGCATGCATCCCATATTCAAGTTACTTGCAGACGTGGATAAGAGGACATCTCTCCAAGGTCCTTTGGTTTTCAGCCACAGTAATCGGGATTCATAGTGCAGAAGACTCAGACAAAGCCCGGAGAAAAAGCGTCGAATTTACTCCCATGTTTCCTTGTCCTTGTAGCCCGAACGTGGGCTTATGTATACTGAATGTGAATATTTCAAACCAATCAATTAACATCAGAGAAAAGAAAGAAGTTGCTATCGCTGTCGACGTTGCTTCTGATTCTGAGTTCTCGCTGCTCGGTTAAAACGCGTCCGTCGGTTACTTACACGCAATGCTACTCTTGGTTCTTTGCGTGTTCGACCTTTGATGTTGTTTTCATAAGTCTGCCAATGACCAGATTAAACAACGCACATGAGGTTTCCTGTTTCATCTTTTCCTGTGTGCGATAATGAGTCCCCCAGCAAGCAACGCCGACCACCTCTCTGAAAGCTCCTCCTCGTCAAACTCGACAGGTTACGGCCCGAGTATCACTTTCTCCAGCACCGTGCAATGTTGACCATTAGATGAATCGACATCCTTTTCCCTCCGGGATTCGATAACATTTACAAGGCAGTCCAAATCTCCAGCTGAGATACGACCACTTGGCATACTCAAAAGCCGGAGATGCGGAGCTACGGCCTCTGGCCCCGAAAAGTATACCAAGCTGTTGAGCCATCGATCAGGTAAATTCGTCTGGTCGGTCGTAATGCCCAAGCTCGCCAATTCGGGAGTTCCACGTAGAAATTTGAAGAGTTTGTCGCCTAGCTGAGTGCATGCTTCCTGTGATAGACGAGAGAGATGAACGACAAGCGCTTCGATGGGGCACGAATCTGGGTTGGTCACAACTGGAAAGCAGAGTTCGTCTGGCGATTTCGATCCGAAAAAGGTTGTCTCCAGTTGTCGGAGAGATGGAAGGATAAGGTGAGAATACATATTGGCGATGGATAAAAGACCGGCCCGGGAGGTTAGTGATTTCATTAGGTGAAGGTCAGTCACACTGTGTAGAGAGATTGGTTCTGCGGCCTCGTCGATGAGGTCCCAGCAAAAGAGACTGAGCTTTCGTATGCGCGGAAGCCTTTTAAGGGATTCATATGCATTTATATTGGGGCCGCCAGATATAAAGGTAGTGATTTCTGAGGAAGGAATGGAGAAGTGCGTGAACGCCGGGCGGCGCATATTGGTTGAAAGGATCTTTAGGTTCGGAGCAAGTTGAAAGGCGTCAATACGGAAGGCATCGACTTCATTTTCAACTGCGTGTATGTAAAGAGCATCTAGGCGATTTAGATAGCCCTTGCACATTGAAAAGTGTCGTAATGAGGAGAGAGGAAGAGAGACTAATAGTCGCTTCCAATACGGAGCACTGGGGAGGAGAATTGGAAGGATCGGATCGACGTCTATAGCATTCTTTTCGCCATAAAGACGAATGAACAGATCGTGACCGTTGGCTCGAAACAATGATAAGCCAAGCATGAAAGCGCGATTCTTGGCCAGCTCTTTGTTTCGATAACCTCGATCCAGATCAAGTCCGATGAATGACCATAACTCTCTGGTGTCGATGGTGACCGTTCTCCATTGTTGACAGACGCAGGAGACGATCCATGGCGACTGATTTGGCTGGACAGATTCGATGTCTATCTTGAGCCTTTTAATGATAACGTCCCAATCGAACTGGTCTGGCGACTTAGTACAAGCCCGAAATACCTCACGTAGTACGTCATCCGGCAGTCTGCGCACAGGGTGCAAAAGAGACTTGGCATCAGAGATGTTCGACGCAGCCTGGTCCCTTTCCGCAACCAAAAAATCCAATAACTGGCGTACCGCTGCAATTTTCTCGTCAAATTCATCAAGAATTAGTGGGCCTCTAGCTGCAGTTTCGAGTAAATGCTGCTTTTCGAAATCCAATGGTGGTTTGTTAGAGAGAAGAAGCTCCTTGATCCTGGAGGATCTCTTGTGCTGCGAGAATCCGGGTATGAAAGAAGAGAAACAGGGATGGAATCGTGATTTGTCCGTTCGTGTTGGAGATGCCATCCTGATCAGGAGTAAGTAAGCGCATTTCTCAAACAAAGAAGCAATCAATGAACGACACTTCAACAAAGTAACACAGCGAAGTAGGTATTGGAGTCGACGTAAGGTCGACGTTGAAATCGAGATTAGGGCCGGCCACCTGTGCTTGTGATCACGTGTCGACAAGTTCTAAACTTCCGCGACACTCTCCATACGATCATGGTGGAGGATTTAATCGACAATTTTCAGTCCTCAGGCGTCAGAGCTCAAGCCTTAAGCTAAGGGTTTGTTGACGTTCCAAGCTGCCACCGTATTCCCCATGTTTACTACAGTTCCTTACTATGATCCCAGCGTCCAAGTTCTTTGTCTAGGCTCGAGGTACAACATGTTGAAATATCGTGCCCAAATGAATGTCCGGTCATGAGGTTGCTACAGCGAGCCTGTTAATTTCCCCCCGACAGCACGTGTCAAGAATCAACGGCTCCAAATCGTAACCAAACGAGATGGAACCAGCACCCTGCTCGTAGATTCATGCTTATGATCATCATGAATAGGATGAGGATTTGGTTATTGCGCTCCCCCTTTCGTTGTCCACCGTAGTAGATAGAGCTTGAAGACACATACGAGATCGCCTTAGAATGGGACGGTGGCGATGTATGACAGTAGCCTGAGGGTGGTGTCAATCAAGGTACTTACGGTCAGGTCCGCTGCTCTCAGTGTAAGATATCGTTCTCTAACTAGTGCTCGAGGTACCTCCGCCACCGCTTTTTGACAATAATCCTCGCGTCAGGATAGCCTACTGTTCTTACGTTAGTTACTTCCTCTTAACGTCTTTGTTATCCATTCAAGTTCTTCCATCTCGACTAACAGAGTTACAAAGAAGTGTTGTTAATCACTCCCGAGTCTCGCAGTAAATACGGACGACGAGTCGGATTCTTGAAGCGTATTACACTGATACATACATGCAGTCCTGGCATTCACTGCCGATCATCACTATAAAAGTCTCACCCTCAAGGGTAGCTGAGAGCCCAAATGTGCTTCACCCTTCACAATAGGTACAACGGCCGGCGAGCCAGGGAACCGCAGAATCTCGACGCCTCCCTCGGGTAGACTGAATTCAAAGTTTAGGATCAGGTTGGCTAGGATGGTTTGTATTTCCATGACTCTGTATTTCATCGACAAGCTTTGAATAAGGCGACATTGAGAAGAGGAGGAAGATACATACGCGAATCTCCACCTGCAAGAGAGTCGGATGAGGATCAGTAACCGGGGGGGACAGGAAAGTAAAACACAGTAGACAATTACCCGATGCACGAACGGGGTCCAGCACCTGAAGGCTGCATAAGTGAAAGAAAAACAGGCTGAGATGGAGCTCACCAAATGTCATCCTAGCATCCGCCAAGTAAGTCTCGAGACTACGCCCAAAACACAAGGTCATACTCACAGATTCGCATACACACCCAGAGATACAGACATAGGGTTATCAAGGAACCGAGCTGGGTTCCACTCTTCCGCGTCGTCTCCCCAGAGAGACGGAAGACTAGAAAAAGTTCGTGTCAGGTTTATGGCATTGGAGTGATATAAAACCATGCCGGTTGTATAGGTAGCCAGAACAAATAAGTGTCTGCCCTTTGGGTACCGCAAGTGTCTTTCCTCCAGAGAGAGGTAGAACATCATCGTGAGGAGCGGTGCGTATCAAGGAAGGCGCATTTGGGTGCATACGGAGAGACTCCTGTTTCTAGAGGTGAACAAGGGTGGTCCGGTGTAGCTACTAGGCATGCTCACTTTGATAGCGGCATTCAAAAATGGTAGAGAGTCGTAATCGTTGGATTGTTTCAATTCTGCACGGATTATGGACTGATGCTCGGGATGTACAGCGAGTTCGTATAGCAGCCATGATACACTAGTGCCCGTTGTCTCACTCGCGGCAACAATAAAGGTCCTAGAACTCAAATCATCATTATGAGGAGTAAGGAAAGAGATATCACAAACATTAGCTGGGCCTCGACTTCGTCGTCATGGATCTTCCCGGCTAAGCGCGCTGTCGCTAGAGATGAAATCATGTTCATAGGCGCCGTGTGTTGGACCTCGAGAGCGGACTGACCAAGGACATCAAGGATATCTCCATCGCCTTCCGGTGTCTGCACCCCGTTATGGCTCGCCATGATTTCTCGGGCAATTTTGTTAGCCACATTTCTTACGCTGATGATTTGACGAAACTCTCGAGTTGGAACTAGCCGTAGAAGCTCCAGCACTGGATCCGGAAGCATCCGCATTAAGTCTACGAGAATAAGCTCTGATGCCGATGGATTAGCTTGTGAGGCGGTGCTGAAATCAGATTTTAGTTATGATGAGCCTCGTTTGAAAGGGAGAGACATTTCTTACAAGAGATGCCTTATCGCTTGTTCTAGTTCCGTGTTTGATCCATCGATTGAAGTAAAGTCATGCCGAAAGGCGGCTTACGGTGGATGTTAGATTGACTGGCGAGGGAATATCATAGATTCTGGCACTTGCCTAGACCAATGATATCTAAGGTAGTCTTGCTTGTCCAGGCACGAATGTTGATGGTGTCGCTAGTACCGGTACCAGCCAGATATCCTTTGATACCGTTCACGAGCTGCAATCACCACAGGTTTCTTCCAACTTCCACATTTATTTGACGCACAGATGGACCTACCTTGTCGCTGCACTGCTGAAATATAACCTGGGAATTCCGAAGTTGCGCAGTGGAGAATGCCGGATTCAGAATCTTGCGTTGACGATGGTGTGGTTCACCTAAACACGCTAAATACAGGCGCACAGGCTAAACCACAGTAAAACTTACTGGCGACGACGGCAAGACCCTTACCAGCAAGGAGATCCAGTATGAAGACGCTGTCGTTGGATTTGGGGTAAGGACGTGAGGGGTTGAAAACATGTCCAAAAACCGTGGGGTCGCAAACCACCAGGACGTCTTGCTATGAAACATTGCCTTAATCGTGGCATGGCCGGGGCAGAGGCATAGAGCTTGCTTACACCCAAACAGCCCCCAATACGATAGACGGTGCCGTACTCCCTGCGCCATTTCGTTTCGAGATCACCTGCATTATCTTGATCGCGAAGGACACGTTGGTGGCCTAGTATATGGTGGGTGAGCTGATGTTTGTACGCGGTGATCCTCAGATGACTTACCTAGCCAGAAAGAGGGCGATGGTGGTCCCTTGACGTGCTTGACTGAGGGTTGCTTGAGCCACCAGTGAAGCAGCGAGGCCACCAGGAGTGATGTGACGAGTACGATGAAGAATACGACCATGTGAAGAAGAGAGCTATAACTCTTGGGTTAAGATACGTGACGAGCCTTTAAGATACTCCTATAGTCTGAACGTTTATGAAGGCTGGCAAGTAATGAGTTCTTGAACTGAGCCGAGTTTATAAGAAGGACTGATCCCTCTCACCGGAACTAAGATTTTGCCGCAACTCCACTTTGATAATGGTGGGGGAGACTGGAAATTATGGCCCGGGGTTGTTCTAATCCTGTTGTAGTCCAGAGGCCAGAGGCCCTTCCTGATGCCTCAGGACATATCATATCTGCGGTGACCGGTTCCCTAGAGATCCGTATTGATAATTGAACATGTGGTCAGTAATGAGTGGTGGAATGTTTACTTGAATTGACCTGTCAACGCGTTTATTTTTGTTCGCGCAACCCGTCAGCAGGAGAAGGAGGAGGGTATTTATTTCAACCGGCATTCTTGCGGCACTGCTATCTCTCCAATATTAGCATGACCATAATAGATATTCTTTCAATGGATTCTGTGAGCTATTCGGTAGGTCCTGCTCGGAAAAACCCACCCCATGATGTTCTTGAGAATGTGTATGCCGCTATCATTAACAAATCTTACAACCAGGCCATGCACACCATCAAGCAATAATTCCTCCGACCTTCGCGAAAGACTTGAGGAAGGCGAATGATCATCTTGACGGGTTGCTTCCAAAGTGGAATTGGTTTGACAATGATATTCCACTGCAGTGTACAGTACAACGACAGATAACAATTCTTGACTGAAATGTGTACGCGGATCAACTGTCAATCGGATTTGGTGAGATTGCGAACATCTGCCATACTGTAAGGAGACGTACCATTATCTGAGCTAAGACGAACCTGAAACGGATCCACAAGAGACGGATCAAGAAACTTTGCGCGCGCTGGTGGGGTGTTGAGCTCTGCTGTCTTTCGGTCCAGAGAACGTTTAATTGCTTACGTCTACCCCGCAACGACTACCCTTCTGCAATATAGCGATTTACTACAATGCCATGTTCGCCAGTCCTCTCAGAAACCTTCTTCATCTCACGAACAAAACTCCAGGGCACGAACCGACTTGTAACCGCTTATACCCCTCGGAGACAATTCAGTATCAGTTGACTATTCAAGGGAGTAACCTAACCAGCATTTGCGAACTATATGTTAGAAACTGCGGGCTCACGATGAGGGAACTGTTTTAATAACCTGCTTACCGACTGCAAGAGGTACCATAAATACCGCCGAAGGTGGGAAACTTCGCACAAGAATTACAACGACAACTGATCATTGATTTCTTAAAGTTAGCGAGAGCAAGCAACGGCACACGCAGCATTGTCAGTGGTGGCAGGCGACACCGGTAAATTCGGGATCACCCAGGTCCAACGGCTGGTGCATGCTATATAGCTGTGGCGACGTATCGCCTGCCTGTTCAAGCTTGCTGGAATTTGGTAACCCTCAATCATGCGACTTTTTTTACTGGGAGAAAAGACGTGAATTCAAGGGTGACTCACATAAAATATCAATTTGGAGCTGTGCACGCATATTGACGGAACCTTTGCCTGTAGGTCATAGCGGCATAGTGCAAAGTTCTACCCTCTTGGCCGAAACCAGAACATCCGCCAAGCATACAAGGAATCGAAGGGAAGCTCGATAAGCATCCTCGTCAATAAATTCGTCTACGATGCCCTTGGTTCCACTCCTCCGTACACTAACCTCCCCGTTACCACGCCCTTACCTTTCTTTTACCTTGAAGCAATGTCCAAACCCAGCCAAATGATAGACCCCCTCATCGAGGAGACGGACCTCACACACCGCAGATTATACAAAGAAGTTGTCAATAAAAAAACCCTCAAGCATGAAATACAAGTTGCCTTATCCTCTCTTTGTCACCGTACTGCGATCCGCCGAACGCAAACTAGCGAAGACCAAAAACTGTCGACGAAGGGAGATTCGAGAATCTGTCTTTCGTGGCACTGGCGGCAGAAATCGAGGTGTTCAAGACGAGAGTGCTTCAATTGTTTAGTAAAGACTGGTGCGTTCGTAAATGCTTCGTCCCATAGTACCTTGATTTTGTTTAGATGCTGGAACCGTATCGCTGGGTTCGCTAGGCAAATGGATATGATAGTGCAAAGGTAAGCTACGAACAATTGGAGAGCTACGGAAAGGTTGCCGAAACGTGCACGTGACTATCGGGATGCGGGCCGCACCCAAAGCTCCCAATGCATACAGGCATCTGCTCCTGGAAGAACAACTAGCCTCTCATCGCTGATTACACCCCGTGTTGTACCTCCTCAACTGGCCGAATTTGGTTGAACTAGGCTGACTGGCGTGTAGAACCTTTGTCTGCTCTCGTCCAAAATCTTCTGGCTCACGATCCTCTCCCCATTTGTCTTGTGGTTTCTATTTTGGTATCTTGGCCATTGGTACGTCTTTCCAGGCCTCGTCTTCTTCGATTGAATCAGTCCGAGGTCCGTTGTTCCTCCTTCGAGCATTCCTAGAGACTCATTGGCGTCGTATTTGCTAGTGTGATGACGAGCATTCAGACGTTGTATGCATCACACTGAAATTAGAGGGAAAAACAAGAGTAACTCTATGAAAGTCCTTTATCAGATACAGTACTCAGACACCGGTCAAGGATTGACCAGCGATACTCCACCATCAACACTCAAGACCGCCCCGTTTGTATAATCCGATACCGCCAAGTAGAGCGCCGTCATACCCATCTCCGCATCACTAGAAATTCAGATGAACAATCAATCTCAGGTTAAATGCTCGAGATACTTACGACCCATGCCTCCCTGCGGGTATCGGCGCAACCTGCCCGGGTAGGAGCTGCGTCTTGAGTGCCTCCAATAGCTCAGGAGGCACCATCTCCGATGCGAACACGCCAGGCTGCAGCGCGTTCACCCGAATCGGGATACCTCTCCCAGCAAAACTCGTCGCTAGAACGAGAGTGAGCTTGTCTAATGCGGCTTTGGTCACGCTGTATGCGAGCTAAATCATGCCAAGTAAGCTTAAGCTTCAAACAAACCACAGGGCACATACAGAAACCATAGGCGCTGATGTGTTCATCTTTGCCGCTACGCTGCTAATGTTAATGACGCTTGACGTGCCTTGGGGCCGGGAAGATGCTCCTTTGACAAGGAGGGACTGGAAGGCGTGTACGACGAAGAACGGCGCGATGGTGTTGAGCGCGAAGAGATCAGCCCAGTTCTGTACTGTTTCGGGTGCAAAAGGATCTTCTGCAGCGTATTTCTTCGCGGCGAAATCTGGGTCATGACTACCTGCCTGATTGCGGGCCCCAGCAAATCCGGCACTACGGAGAGATTAGCGTACGGAGGAAGGGAACCGAGGGTACCATAGACGAACTTGTTGACAAGGATATCGAGTTTGCCATCGATATCTTCAATGTGCTTTGCACCGGCCTTGACGTCTTCTTCGTCTGTTACATTCATCTGCAATCTGCGTATACGTTATAAATGGTTATCCAAGATAAATGTCAGTCACTGACGGGACAATGGATCCTGAGATGCCTATGACAGATGCCGCGGCTTTCTCTAGCACATCCAACCGTCGGCCAGTGATGTAAATCTTGGCTCCGTTTGCAGCAAAGGCTTTCGCAATCATAAATCCTCTGTCGGACAGTCAGTCACGAGTCACAATCGAAATTCGAGAATCAGGAATCCTACATCCCCGTTCCTCCGCCTGTGACAAGGCCTACTCGTCCGGAAAGCCAAATCGCTGTAGCCATGTTAAGTGCAGCCATGATTGGGGATTGCTGAATAACCTCTGGATGCAGTCCCTTTTATTCCAGTGGTTGTTGCCTATATATCATAAATTCTGGTCTTATTAAGCCAGACCATATACCGATGTATGCGGTTTTTACATTGCAAGAGACTGCCCGCATTTCCACACACTCGTCAGCATTGTGACGAAGGCTCCTATGCTCGGGACAACAACCCTATTTGTCGGCTTATGGACGCGCGTCGTGTCAAGACTCAAGAAAGGATTTGTAGTGATTATTCAGAAAGGTCTTGGTGCAGAAGTACACGCGAGTATGACGAAAGAGTGCAGACACATGTACCATATGGACTGGGAGACCGTGAAATCAAAGCTCGCTGTGAGCGAAACTTGTTTAGTTGTGGAATTGAAGTATCGAATCTATCGCAACCCACCTTCATGGCACCTTCCATTCCTGATCAAGCCGACATTCCAGGCTCCTTTCGCATATGCCATCAGTAATTACGTGCCTCGGTAATCCTGTGGCGCTCGGAACTGGACGCGCGTCGCACCTAAGTATTTCATTCCTCCTCCGGATATTTGAAGAATGAGTACTGCGCAGACTGTGCCGAACACCACCAAGCTCAGTCCTGTTCTTCAAGCATTCAAACGAGATTTCTGCATTTGACAACAGCATGTGTCTCGCCCGGTCCAGCGCCAAGCAATTGCAGTGTCTGTTTCGGAGAATGCGCATCTTTCAAGGTGTCCAGGTCCTGATGGGGCGGCATCTGTTTATACGCAGGTGCGAGTGCTGCAAGTCTCTATGAAGCGGCTTGCCATGCTACAGCATCTGGCAGCATCGGAGGGGTTCAACACGTGGTCGTGATGAGTTGACTAAGCGCCGGTGTCAATCGACTCCGAGTCCTCTTTTCGTCTTGTCTCATGTCCAGTACTGAAGAAGCACCCGAAAGTTATCTGGCTATCCTCGCTTCTTCGCCTGAGCCGCGCGAGAAGGACACTCACGGAACTACATCCAACGAACGTCCAATGCTGACGTTGCTCGATGCATTGGCGGGAATATGTGTGTCACAGGCCGAGAGGGAGGTCTATGCATCTGCCATAGCAACGGATCCGGAATCGTGCACAATATTTATCATCGGGAATCATGAAGAGGTCCCACAAGAGACCCAAGACTACCTCACCGATATCTGCCAAAAGCTCACGGGCATAGCACAGCTCGTCGACACTCCAGGATCGCGTACCCCATCAATTGGGGATCTCCCCCTACAGGTTCGAGACTCCATCGGCGATGTCTATAAATCTGTGCTTCTGTTCACATTCGCCAAGTTTTACACTCGTCTTACGAAGTGGGATGTCATGTGGACAAGGCGGTTGAAAGATATCACACATCAACTTGCGGATGAAGCTGACAAGAAGAAATTCCAAGACCTGGCGGGTGCTCTCGACACCCTTCATCACCTTGCCTCAGACTTTCATACCGGCGACGCAGACTTGTTGCTCGAAGTCCTCGAAGCGATAGCTCGAAATTGGAAATTGAGCGATCCAGAGACAGCGGCGTTCATAAAGAGGGTTGATCTTTTAGTACCCACGTCTGATCAGACGGATGGTACGTGCTATCATGTGCTGGTCGTTGAAGATGTCGAATACTTATATATTCTTGATTGTTATAGCACCTTTCCTCGTCGAACGATATCTACGGAAGGTCTTGAAGACGTACAATGAAGCGACCAAGTTGATCCGTTTTGTAATATCGCCTCGCCGCGGCCACATATTCAGAAATCACCCCAAACTCATTTTTCTACGTTCCGAGAAACGTCGGGTAGAGCTGGACATCAAAACGGCTGTTGGGAAGCTTAAACGTCAGATGGATATCACGGATGAAGATGAAAGATTTCTTGACCGATTCGTTGACGACGCTGGTGTTCGGTTCGAAGAGCAATATACTTGCTGTCCGCACTGTGAATGTGCGATGCTGGCGGCACTTCTGCAATGGTGGAAAATGCCACAAAGACCTGCTCCGGTCGTTGGGATTTCCAAACTGTCTTGTTTTGGCTGCGGCTTGTATTTCACAGCTTACGAGAATGCATCGCGAGAGTTACCAGCGAGTTATCTGTATTTGTTCTATGGCGATGTCTCAACTCCGTTGAACTTTAGACAATTGACCTGCCTAAGCTATTTGTCGTGACTGAAGCCCATAATCCTCTCTACCTACCATGGGTTTCACCCGATCTAACATCTATCAGTCCTGATCTACACGCTGCTGTCCAGAAACATCTGATGGTGTTAGTACAAGCAGCGTCTGTAGCGCATGTGAGATCACGTCGCCGATACTCAGAGAGCACCACACATTCGTCAGAGGAAGAAGGCATGTTACCGTGGAAATCATCCTATGGTACATCATACATATTTGATTTCTTGTCATTTGCTTACCGATTTTTTTCCAGAGGATACTATGAGGAAAGCGAGGGCCAGGGTCGAATCATCTTAGGAACGCTTGTGTGATTCTGGTAGCACAAGAATGTACGCAGGTGAACGGCTTCTGGGGAGGAGGTCTGTAGGAGTCGAAGGAGGAAAAGAATATGCAGCAATGATTTCTTGACGCTCTTAGTTGTTTTCAACAGCCATACGCTGAAATTTCCACAGATCACTTGAAAATCGTTACTTGATGCACGACTATCTACTCGCAATGATCTTCAGTGTGCAAAGATGAATAAAGTCGGTACCGTCCCTCTGACGAAGGCCAGGGAGCACATGTATCATTTTGGCCATGATCTCGGACAAATGTTGGTCGGTCCGGTCATCCGGGATGGTAACGCTAAAATTTCTGCAAATCTTTTCCCGTTTCCACTCTACACCAAAATCAACTCGACAGGTCCCTCTTGACACCTTTAAAACATGCTAACTTAGACAAACGATTTGCTCTCGGACCCTCTAATATGCTGACTATGGACAAAGTCTTCGTATTCTACCGGCCTCCCATCGACTTGAGGGTATCAAGTACCGGTAGACTGGCGTCGGGCGATCACGTATACAAGACATCGGATGTTTAAAAGGACTCTTACTAGGATCGCTCTCGATACAAAGGCTATGTGGTGCGGAAGCTGGATATCGATACCGAACTTCAAGTAACGGATTTACGTTTCTCCTCAAAGGAGTCTTCGGTCTCATCCAGCGTGGCAGGAGATCTCAACAATGATTTTGTGTGGGAGGTCAACAAGAGAAGATGGGCACGTACTACGTCAGCACAAGCGCAGCTGTGCACAGTACATGGCCATCTCTTCTACAAGGCAGGTGACTAGCAAAATGAGACAGAGATCGAGGGTAGCCTATCGTCTCTTCCTGGGTCCGGTGTCAAGGCTAGCAATTCCCCCATTAAAGGTGAAAACCTTACGAGCCGCTGGTTTTCAAATGGGCCAGAGGCTATTGCTGCCACGTTGAGATGAAGCACTAAAAACAAGGTATGCGACATGCATATAGGCAGCCAGACTTCCATCCTCACTCATCTTCCTGGTTTGCAGTGACTGTAACATGGTATTTATGGAGCAGAAGGCGAAGACAAACCCCGAGGGAAAACTCCTAGTTCACTCCCACTCCGCCCGTCCTTGTAGCCCGAACGCGGGCAGTTTGCCTAACCATCTCTAGTTCCTCGTCTTCCCCTCCATCCGTGTCCTTGTTCGTCCAAACTCTTTTCCATACTCGTCACATTGAAGGAGTCGACGGAAAGCCTGATATCCTCGTCAACAAGGTCGTTCACGCCCCCACCCAAACCATACACTATTGCTTTCATCGTAGTGCTGGAATTGGAGGTTCCCTTCGCGACCCAGACTTCACCGCGAAGAAGTTCGCAGCGACAGATCCTTTCGAGCCCCGAGACTGTGCAAACCTGGACGGACATCTTTGCACTCAACACCATCGCGCCATTCTTCATTGTACGCGCTTTCCAATGTCTTCTCATCAAGGGAGCGCAGTCTTGACATGAAGGTACAGCAAGTGTCATCAACGTCAGTAGCGTGGCGGCGAAGATGAACACTGAGTCTCACCCCTTGTCCTCTGCATGTGCTATTCCATCCCTTCCAGCTTGTCTAAGCTGACTTGATGTAGGTTGCATACAACGTGACGAATGCTGCTTTGGATAAGCTCACGCTTGTTCTGGGGACGGGTTTGCTCAGAGGGGCATCCCGATTCGGGCGAACGTCCTGACTCCCGGCGTGTTTGCGTTGCAATTAGTTAGTCCTGAGGTGTTGGAGGCGATCAAGACGAAGCCTTTACCGAGGATGGTTGCGCCGACACCTCGAAGAGGCAAGGAACGTGAGTATGTACAATATCTGGATGGGATTGAGTATTAATCTGAGTTTCTAGTGAGGCGGAGATGGGGATGTCGGCGGTTTATTCGGCGGTTATACGAATGGAGCGGTGTTGAGCGTTGATGGTGCGGTATCGTTGATCAATCTTTGACTCTTTGTTTATCTGATGTACAGCCTTCATGCAATCTGACTTCTTCTCGAGACGATTATCATTCCAGATCACATCTCTTGGTCCATACACTTCCTTAGGGGGTTGCGGTCACTATTTATGCTGGAGTCGGATATCCCGATCAGAGTGAGCGCGGTACCGCGTGTGCCATCGCCGACCTAACCGAGTTCGTTATCAATGTGCATCGAGTTGACGAATACGTACCATACCATCAGGATGTGGGGGAGTACAGTACCGAATTTCCAAGATTCGAAAAGCGAAGAGAACTTGAAGGTGAAGTAGCGGCCTACAAGTCTAGAAGGAACCCAACCTTCGCCTTCCTCGTCTTCCACGAAAGTTCGAGGAATAGTTGGGCGTGCTACGTTTCTTGACAATGTTGAAGAGGCTCTCCGAGTAGGTCAGGCCCTCTATATAATGATACTAAGTACGTCTTTGGTACTAAGCACAACACAATAGGGCTGACGACGAAACACGCAGGCTCATATACAAGGAAATCCCGGCGGAAATAGGTAAAACACGTAAGTGGATTCTGTCAGTAACATTGACGGCGACTAACTGTAGGTGTCAGGAGAAGCTCTAAACCTCTAACCTGAACCCGAGGTCCAGATTCATTCTCCAGTCTCGATTTGTTCGCAAGTACATCGCAAAAAGTTCCGTCAAATGCCTTCTGCACATCTGCACAATACAGCACATTGACACATCCGGTCAGGTCAAGTAACGATTCCTCCTGACTCGTTACTACCTACACGGTGCACTCTCCAGGTCGTAGCCAGATCTGGCATTCACTGGAGCCTCAGCCCCGCCTTCCAACAGAATCGGAGCTAGTAACTTAGACTGCATTGCTCACAGTCTGTGCGCCTATCAAAGCCGAGCTGTGCTATAATTCTAGCCCAGCTAAGAGGGACCGGTCAACGCGGCTAGTCTCGCATCTTACAGCTGTTTGCATACAGCTTGACAGTCAGCGGGGTTTTCGTGGACGATGAAAAGAAGCTCGGACTTCGTCATAAACCGTGTTTTGGGGCTTCAAGCGCACGAAATGGCCTCCGAGATCGCCGAAATGGCCATAAACCGCCCACAAACGCGTCATCAAGCCCTTAAACCGCGGTTTATGACCAAGTCCAGATCACTCTCTTCTCTCGCGCAAAACGCCCGCTACTGTCAAGCTGTGTGCAAACAGCTGTAAAAGCCCGGAATGTAGGTATCTTGGGTCTAACTCGAGGAGCCCCAGTTATTTCTTTACATGGCCGCATTCTTCATTGTACTCGCATCACTCCTGGCAGCCTCGTTGCTTCATCAGTGGTTCAGACGTCCATCAGTCAAGCACGTCAAGGGACCGCCGTCGCCATCTTTCTGGCTTGGTAAGTGATCTGTGGAAAATTTGTAGATCACTGAGTACAAAACACACCATACCACCAGGCCACCAACGCGTCCTTCGCGATCAAGAGAACGCAGGTGATCTTGAAACGAAATGGCGTAGGGAATATGGCACCCTTTATCGTATCGGGGGATGTTTGGGTGTAAGCAAGCTCTGCTACAGTTATACCTTGGTCGCAATTGAAGCAATGATTCGTAGCAAGACGTCCTGGTAGTTTGTGACTCCCAGGCTCTTGCACACATTTTCCACCCCTCACACCCTTACCCTAAATCGAAGGACGCCGTCTTCATACTGGGTCTCGTCGCTGGTAAAGGTCTTGCCATCGTTTCCGGTGAGTTTGACCTGGGCCTAGCTTGCGCAAAAAAACTGTAATTTATGTTCAGGTGAAATCCATCACCGCCAACGCAAGATTCTGAACCCAGCATTCTCCCCTGCGCAGCTTCGGATTTCCCAGGTCATATTCCAGCAGTGCAGCGACAAGGTAGGTTCCTTTGTGCATCGAACAAATGTGGAAGTTAGGGTGAACTCATGACAATTGCAGCTTGTGAATGGTATCAAAGGATCTCTGGCCAGTGGAACTGATGCTACTGTCAATATTCGTGATTGGACCGGCAAAGTTACTCTAGATATTATCGGTCTAGGCAAGTGTGCCTACGACTTTTCTCCCCAGCTAACCCGCCTAACCCCCACAAGCCGCTTTTCGGTATGATTTTAGTACGCTCGATGGTCAGAGAACGGAACTAGGGCAAGCGATGAGGTATCTTTTGTAAGAAGAATGTTTTCTTCATTTCAATGCTCCTCTGACCTCATAATGAATACCCAATTTTAGCACTGCTTCGCAAACCAATACAACGGCACTCGAGCTTATTCTTATTTCTCTGATACGAATGCTTCCAAATTCGATGCTAGGAATTCTACAGTTGGTCTCGACCCGAGAGATTCGTCAATTCGTTAGCGTCGGCAACATGGCTAAGCAAAATGCTCGAGAAATCATGGCTAGCCACAACGACGTGCAGACCCCAGACGGCGATGGAGATATCATTAGTGTCCTTGGCGAGTTCTCTCTTTTCATCTACTCAATACACATAAGACCATGGCTTCCTTTTAGGGAGGGCGCGCTTGGCAGGAAAATTGCAGGACGACGAAATTGAGGCACAACTAATGTTCATGACATCTCTCTAAATACTTGCTCTTCAACATGTGATTTTTTGTCTCGTTCTAGGACATTCGTCATTGCCGGGCACGAGACGACAAGCACTAGTCTATGCTGGTTGTTATACGAACTTGCCGTGCATTCTGAGCATCAGTCCATAATTCGTACAGAGCTCAAACAATCAAACGACTATGACTCCATGCCATTTTTGAACGCGGCTATCAAGGTGAGTACGTTAAGTAGTTCCATCAGATATTCACGCTCACCTCTAGTGACAGGAAGCTCTCCGTCTATACCCAGTTGCGCATTCATTGATACGTACGGCTCCTCATGATGATATTCTACCTCTCTCCGGAGGGAAGACGCTTGCGATACCCAAGGGGCAGACACTTGCTTGTTCTGCTTACCTGTACAACCGGCATGACATTTCCATGGCACTTCAACGTCAACTTGATGCGAGTTTTTTCTAGTCTTCCATCTCTCTGGGGAGATGACGTGGAAGAGTGGAACCCGGCTCGATTTTTGGACAAGGCTCTGCCGGTATCTCTGGGTGTGTATGCTAATCTGTGAGTGTGATCTTGGCTTTGCACACGCTTTCGAGCTTAACGCTCATTTGGTGGAACGCTAGGATGTCATTCAGTGAGTCATACTTCAAGCCCTTTTCTCTTTTACTTACGTGACCCTCAGGTGCCGGATCTCGTTCGTGCATCGGGTAATTAAAAGTGTGACGATTCACTGTATTCCTTTGCTGATCCTCATCCCGTCTCGCAGGTGGCGATTTGCGTATGTACCTCCCTCCCTTCTCAGTTTCGGTTCATTAAACTGCTCGATGAAATACAGGATCATGGAAATGCAAACAATCCTGGCCAACCTGATCCTACACTTTGAATTCAGTTTACCCGAAGGAGGTGTTGAGATTCTGCGATTCCCCAGCTCGCCGAGTGTTGTACCCGTTGTGAAGGGTAAAGCACGTTTAGGCTCTCAGTTACCCTTAAGGGTGAAAGTGTTACACTAATGAATGATCATGCTGACTTCAGTGTAATACCGATACACTGCTTGGACAATCCGAAGTCGTTTACAGTAGTCCGCAATGCCGATTCGTTCTGGAATAGTAGTCCCTCAAGCTTCATCATCATTATCATGGGATTCATGTTTACATTCACGAGGCCACCGGCGTCTCTTGCTTCTGGATGTCCACCGGAATGAGATAACTAAACAGGAAGTGGCAGTGCCGGTGTAGATCCAATTTGTGAGTTATGTGCGATTCTGCTGGCTGATCGCTTTAATAGACAACTATATAGACTATTCATATGATAGTTGCATGACCGGGTTTACCACTAGTCAGTCGATGTGGATGAGAATGTAAGTGCAGACATATCGAGGAATTGCGATTTGAGTTGGACCGTGACTACTAGTAATGTTCATTCCACCTTTGACCACAGTGTGATGTACGCTACAATAAATGGAGCGATAGCAGCTACATTGGCCCCGTTTGTAGCCAAGGCATTAGGGACATTGAGCGGAAGAATCACGGCACTGATACTGCACTGGGCTAGTATGCCATGATGAGAAGGTGAATGATGAAGCTCGAAGAGCCACGTGTCGTCGAGCCCGGCATTCACGGCAACCGGGCAACGATCCATCTTGACTGCATCGAAGGCGCTTCTACTATTGTGGCCGGTTCCGAATATTCCAACGATTATGGTCCTCATAATCGTTCCCGAAATCGTCTACTCTCACTATCGCTGAATAAGACTGCTGTATTAAAAGGGACCTTGTCAAGAGCTCGTTCTGAACGTTCAGCATTCCCTGAAAATGGCGGATCTCAACATGGGTACAGTGATGTCGTTATCTGGGCGAGTAGCTTTTGTTATAGGCGGAGGGACGGGAATGTATGTTTCCCAACTTTCTTTTGCGACTTATAGTTGACTCGTTGACAGAGGATTCAACATTGCTAAAACTTTTGCTGCAAACGGGGCTTGAAAAGTATACATCACTGGCCGAAGGATGGATGTCCGGGGGAAAGCTGCTGCGTCAGTCACAGGGGTCCCAGGGTCCATTGTTCCGTCTGTAATTGTCCTTCCTCCCGCATATCCATTGCTTACACATACACAGACTCCAGATGGATGTGACCGACGAAGAAGATGTCAAGGCCGGTGCCAAGCGCATTGAGAATATCGACGGCAAGCTCGATATCCTCGTCAACAAGTTCGTCTGTTCCTAATTCAGCTCTCCTTCACCGTGTGCCAATATTTTTACAGTGCTGGAATCGCCGGCTCCCTTCGTGACCCAGATTTCTTCGCAAAACAGGCCGCGACATCAGACCCTCTCGAACCCGAGACGGTCCAGAACTGGGCCGACATCTTCGCACTCAACACGATCACCCCATTCTTCGTCGTCCGTGCGTTCCAATCCCTCCTCATCGAAGGAGCGCATTCCCGTCCCCAAGGCACTTTAAGCATCATCAACATCAGCAGTGTTTCGGCAACATACAACACCCAAGGGCCCGGAACGTGTGTATGTGCCCTGCTTTCGCTCTAGGATCGAACTAACTTGACTCGATTAGATGGCATACAGCTTGACAAAAGCAGCCTTGGACAAGCTCACCCTAGTTTTTGGGGCGAGTTTTGCTGAGAGGGGTATCCCGATCCGGGTGGATGCCCTCCAGCCTGGCTTCTTTGCGTCGCAGATGGTCGGTCCTCAGGTTTTGGAGGCGATGAAGACGAAGATACCTGGGTTTACGGCGCCCGTACCCGTGAGGCGACATGGGACGTGAGTTATGATTGGCATCTGAATGAGATTGATTATTGATTCGATTTTGTAGTGAGGCAGAGATTGGGACGGCGGCCATTTATTTGGCAGTATCGGATTATACAAACGGAGCGTTTTTGAGCATTGAGGGTGGAATATCGCTGGTAAACCCTTGAATGAATGTTTGATAATTCAGCTTAGTACGTCCATATGCACTACAGACGAAGAGAAAGTTTAGGGCAAATATATCGTGTCAGTGGCTCGCCCTGGAGTCAGCAGCAATATCCCACGTTCAGGTCCACGCACGGTACTGTTCGTCTTATCTCTGCGCACGCTAGTCTCATCCTTACTTCGTCAAGTCACCTAATTAAAAATGTAATTGCATAAAGATCCAACATTCATCTATTAACGTATCACAAATGCTAGACCCAATGAATCCGAGGCGTCCTATGAACAATCTTCAACTTGCGAGAGATAGCTGGAATAGACTTGATACTGACCTTTCTGATTAGGCTCCCTGGGAGCAGAAGATCGACGAGAGCTTGTCGTTATTTCCAGCCAACCAGTTCTGTTCATAGTCTCCGTTGTTGAACATTTGGCCATGACAATCTTCATTGGCAAAATAGTAGCATTTGCCGCAGGAACCAGAATTTATCTGACGGTATCTGTAACCAACACTGAGAATGTAAGGGAACATCGAACGAAAAGGACACTTACGAGCTCACAGCATCGTTGTGAAATCCATTCCAACCGGCACTAGCACCAGTGTTAAGGCACTCGCCCGTAGGGACATTGTAGTTCCAAGTGCAGGAATTGAAGTACGCTTCATCGCAAAGCATAATGTCAATAGCTGAGGCAACAGGTGCCAGGACGGCGAGAGCGAGAGCGGCGAATTTGAAGGTAAGTTTTGCCATTGCGTGTGTAGATGGACACTGGGGCGATAGGGCAATACGAAGATCTGCCTTGTATTTATACCGGAAATGTGGAGATTCGAGAAACATATAGAGATGGGCTTGGATGAGCGTGGATGACGTGCAGAATGGTGAGAGTAATGGGACCTGCTCGGAATCGGATATGAGAATCAGGAGCCCTTGGTTCGGGAGAATGTAACAACTAGAGCTGACAGGCGAAATAACAATCTCGATTCCTGATTCCCCGGAAAGTACGGCTGACATAAAGGCGTATGCTATATGAACACTGAGTACTGAGTGCTTGTCACGGTCCCATTTGCTTCAGTTGCAAAGGAAGAAGGAACCAGAGCTTGAAAGTATCGGTAAAGAACCACCCCATAAGCAGTCGCGCATACCATATACTCCCAGGGCTACAGACGAGTCCAGTATCCAAACTTGCACCAGATTGGCCCCGCCGCGTCACGCACGGCGTTTTGATATGCTGCATGATTATAGAACCCCGGTAAAAATTTCCGGGTGTATGAATCAATACAGTTTGAACCAGTAGAAAATATTTGAATGGGACAAGCCGTCAGTGGGAGCTGAAGCTGAAGGACCGAGGACAGCGCGTTAGTCCCGACTTCGTCGTAGATGCGGGGATTTTTGTCGCACGAATTTCAAAGTGTTGCGCCGAGTCGCTTGAAGTTATACAATTACCGCGATGAGTAATTAGTATGAACGGTGATTATGATCCAAGCCCCCATTCACTCTCACGTAGTTTGACACAATCCGACGTAGCAGAGCACGCGGTCGGAGTCGAGGCGACAGGTAGCTCGGTCGTCTTCGAATAGAAACTTGGAAGCCGTTTCGTTGAGTAACTTTAAGCAAAGTACTAGTCTCTTGCAGTTACCTCCATCGTAGTTGCCTATCAATCCACCCAGGCTGAGACAGGCGGCACTGAGGATCCGTGTGCTGTAATTCCACCAACGTGAGCATTGCTGTTCGCGAGATTTGGCTCGCAGTACCAATCACGAAGGGCTGAGAGATAAGAATGGCCGTATATCGATGGGGACCGTAGTTTTGATGGCCGACGAGTTTGTCCTCCTGCCCTCGTCACCAAAATGTTCTACAGAGAGATAGTACTAGGCGAGACTAGCTTAGTCCAGGTGTTCGCTCTTCTGTGTGATGATTACTTGCTTTATGGGCACTGGAGGTCGCGTCTCTCAATATCCCAAATACCGCAGGCTCATGCCTGAGCTTTGTCGTTCGTATCCACTGTGCCATTAACTGTTCGCTGAGAGGGAAGAAACTGCTTGAAGGGATCACGAAGACGCGAGCAGCCGTTTTGATCACATATTTGGAAGGGAGTGCGGGCTGGTCGGGGAGCGAATGGAGAGCATGGATATTCCAACGACTACCGTACTGCAGGAAGCTGCCGTCGCCTTGCGCTGGACACTACGATGGCAGTCCCGCTGCATTGGCTTGAATTTCAGCTAACTGGGCGGGGTTTGAAATGCAACTGCAACCACCACCATCATCATCAACAGTAATTCTACCGGGACGCTTGTTTCTTTCTTCTCATTTTTCAAAGCAATGGCAAAAGGCGAATCAGAAGAGCTCATCGAGCAAGCAGACGCCAAACTGGACCTCAAGACGACAGAGCTCACGGTTGACCAAGAACCCGCAATGGCCGAATGCAACGAGCAGGACTTCTGGCTTCATGACAAATGACCTCTCCAAGCGGTGTTGGCTAACCTCGAGAAGATAAAGGCGATGGTGCGCGAAAAGTCGGGCGAAGATTCTGGTATGTCACTTATATTCCTCTTACAAGTTATTTACATTCATGGTGCTTCAGACGCGTATAAGATGTGTCTCCGGCACGAAGAAATATATCGTTCGCTGCTTGCCGGTCTCCCTTGACTTCACGTTTCCACCAAGCCTCCTCAGTCTCCAGCTTCGCTCACTTTTGTCTTGTGTTTCGCCCGCCTTTCTGTCACATAATCCCTGATCGTGTTTTCTACGGTCCATTTCGAATTCTCTTCTCATTCAACTCTTGGTACGTCTCATCCAAGTACGGCAGATGCTCAGGGTCTCACCAATCCCGTTTCACAGTATCTTTGGCTTCCCTAATGATCGTCTTTTGTAAAAGAATCCTATATTTACGTTGTACTGCACACTCTACTATAATTTCATCGTGAAATCAATTGCATACATTCCGACCGATAGTGCACTTCAAGGACACCATATTATTTCGAGGCTCCGAGCGAGTCTAACTGGAGCACGAATTGCTACGAACGTCAAAATGAATCTTAGGCAAATGTCTTCTGGTCATCGGTATACTCAAGCAGAAACTAACGTGTGATCCGGCGTCTCTCTTCACCGCTTGTGTTTAAAGTCTCCTGGTCTTTGTGATTAGTCAAACTAGCTGGTTCTTTTCTAGTCCGTCGCTACCCACCATTTGTCATCGCAGACAACATTCAACAGATACCGTCACTTGGTCACGCTCTCTCTGGGGCCGTAAGTAATTTAAAATACGCTGAGCATTCGCAGCTTCGAACGTCAACAAACAGCTCGAGGCTTGAGCCTGAGGCCTGAATTGTTGATTAAATCCTCATGCTTGTATGGAAACTATCTTGGGTGCTGGGAAGCTCTCACGTCCAGTTTATTGCAGCCGACACGTGGTCACAAGCACAGGTGGCCAGCCCTAACTTTGATTCCAACGTCGACCTTGCAAGTCATATCAAGTCGAATCTAATACCTACTTCCCTGTGTTACTCTGTTAGAAGGTCATTGATTACTTTTTTGTTTGAGAAATGCGCTTACTTACACCTGATCAGAATGATATCTCCAACACGAACGGACAAATCACAATTTCATCCCTGCTTCTCTTCATTTATACCCGAATACTCGCAGCCCAAGAGATCCTCCAGGATCGAGGAGCTTCTTCGTTCCAATAAACCACCATTGGATTTTGAAAAACAGGATCTACTCGAAGTTGCTGCCAGAGGTCCCCAAATTCTCGATAAATTCTCGGAGAAAATTGCCGCGACACGCCAGTTGTTGGATTTTTTGGTTTCGGAAAGGGACCAGGCTGCGTCAAACATCTCCGATGCTAAGTCTGTTTTACACCCTATGCGCAGACTGCCGGACGATGTGCTACGTTCGATCTTTCGGACTTGTACCAAGTCGGCGGACCTGGCATTCAATTGGATTCTTGACGTTTTAAAGCACAAAATAGACGTCGAATCTGTACAACCAAATCAGTCGCCATGGACCATTTCCTGTGTCTGTCAACAATGGCGAACTGTAGCCATTCACACTGGAGAGTTATGGTCACTTATCAAACTCGAT
Organism: Armillaria cepistipes; assembly: GCA_900157415.1. NCBI lineage: Eukaryota > Fungi > Basidiomycota > Agaricomycetes > Agaricales > Physalacriaceae > Armillaria > Armillaria cepistipes. The sequence goes on from FTRY01000002.1 coordinate 482,551, forward strand.
CTAGACAACAGACCTGAGGATGAAGAGTTGGCCAAGAATCGTGTGTTCAGACTTGGCTTATCATTGTTCCGATCCAATGGTACCGATCTCTCCATTCGTCTTTATGGCGAGAAGAGCGTTCCAGGCATCTGTCCGATCCTTCAAATTCTCCTCCCCACCGCTCCGTATTGGAAGCGACTATCAGTCTCCCTTTCTCTCACCTCATTTCGACACTTTTCTGTGTGCAAGGGTTATCTAAATCGCCTAGATACTCTTTACATAGGTGGTGTTGAAAGTGAAATCGATGTCTTCCATACTGACGCCTTCCAACTTGCTCCGAGCTTAAAGGTCCTTGGAACCTGTAGGGGCAGCCCTTTCATGGAACACTTTCCCGTTCCTTCCTCAGGAGTCACAACTTTTACATCTAGGGGCCCTAATATGAATGCGTATGAATCCCTTAAAAGGCTTCCGCGCGTACAAAAGCTCGCTCTCTTTTGCTGGAACCTCATCGACGAAGCCGCAGAACCAATACCTCTACACAGTGTGACCATCCTTCACCTACATAAATTAACCTCCGGTCCTTTATCCATCGCTAATATGTATTCTCACCTCGTCCTCCCATCTCTCCGACACCTGGAGATAACCTTTTTCAGATTGGCATCACCGGACGAAATCTCTTTTCCAGTTGTTACCAACCCGGATTCGTGCCCCATCGAAACGCTTGTCGTTCATCTCTCTTGTCTATCACAGGAAGCATGCACTCAGCTAGGCGATAAACTCTTCAAATTTCTACGTGGAACTCCCGAATTGGGGAGCTTGGGCATTACGACCGACCAGACGAATTTACCTGATCGATGGCTCAATAGCTTGGTATACATTTCGGGGCCAGATGCCGTAGCTCCGCGTCTCCGGCTTTTGAGTATGCCAGGTGGTCATATCTCAGCTGTGGATTTGGGCTGCCTTGTAGACGTTATCGAGTCCCGGAGGAGAAAAGATATCGATTCACCAGACAGCAACCGCTGCACGCTGTTGGAGAAGGTGGAGCTCGGGCCAGAACCCGTGGAGTTCGATGACGAGGAGCTTTCGGAGAGATGGTCGGCGTTGCTTGCTGGAGGACTGATTATCACACACAGGAAAAAATGAAACGGGAAAACTCATGTGCGTTGATTGATTTTGCCATTCATGGACTTATCAAAACAACACAGAAGGTCGAACGCGAAAAAAACCAGGAGTAGAATCGTATGCAAGGGACGGACTTCTTTCGCTGAGCAGCAGAGGAAGAAATGACGTCGACGACTATGGCAACTCCTTCTTTTACTGTGATGTTACTTTATTAGTTTAAAGCATCCAAATCCAAGGATAATGTGAATACGCACTTTTGTGTCATACCGACACTTGTATCCTATCTATGCTTCCCTCCATTAGCACGTCCAACAAAGCGAACTACATATAGCTCGGAGTCGTAAATATTATCAAAGGATCTCCGATAGATCCTGGTCGATGTTCGATTACCGAAGATACCATGATTTCTCTGCGTGGCTGACGGAGAAAAGGTGAGGTTTGCAAGTTCAGTTCCATGGAGGTGTAGCAGCAATGTTCACTGTGTTCGAAGGAATCCTCTGCAGCGTATTTCTTCGTGATGAAGTCTGGGTCGGAAGTTCCCAAATCTGGCACTACGAAGACATTAATGTATGGACGTTGAAGAGGATATCGAGCTTGTCGTCGATTCCTTCAATGCCCTTGGTCCCGGCCTTGATACTGTGACGTCCATCTGGATTCTGTTGGTGCATCAGAAACAAATCCTATGCGGAGAGACTAATCTGCGGTACTGTTAGGCTTCGCCGTTGACTGTGCCCGATGAAAGAATAGTCATAGGGCGTTATCATCGATACATAGCTGAAAGTCCTTGCATGGTGAAATTCACCGAGCTACTATGTAGGGCACAACTCTATACCCTTTTTGCTGCGGCGTCTTCCAAGAGGCTCAAAAACAAGCACATTACGCAACTTGAACTAGCTTGATAGTCCGGATAAGATTCTGCACAATCCTACGAAGACATGTCTATGGAACAAGTACCCTGCAGTGCATCCCTCAGGTTATGGACGTATTGCATCTGAATCATCAAACATTCAAGGGTTTACCAGTGATACTCCACCATCAATGCTCAAGAGCGTTCCGTTCGTATAATCCGATACCGCCAAATAGGTGGCCGCCGTCCCGATCTCTGCCTCACTACATCCTTGAATCAATAATTAATTCATTCAGATATCGAGCACAACTCACGTTCCATGTCGCCTCGCGGGTATCGGCGCCACAACCTCAGGTATGTTTGTCTTGATCGCCTCCAACACCTCAGGACTAATTAATTGTGACGCAAACACGCCAGGCTGTAGTGCATTCACCCGAATCGGGATACCCCTCCCAGCAAAACTCATGCCGAGAACAAGGGTGAGTTTGTCCAAGGCTGCTTTCGTCACACTGTAGGCCATCTGATCGCGTCAAGTTAGCTCAATCCTAGAGGGAATAACAGCACATACACATGTTCCGGGTCCCGGGGTGCTGATTTTGGCTGCAACGCTGCTGATGTTGATGACGCTTGAGGTGCCTTGGGGACGGGAATGCGCTCCTTTGATAAGGAGGGATTGGAACGCACGGACGACGAAGAACGGGGCGATCGTGTTGAGCGCGAAGATGTCAGCCCAGTTCTGTACCGTCTCGGGTTCGAGAGGATTTGATGCCGCGGCCTGTTTTGCATTGAAGTCTGGGTCACGAAGGGAGCCGGCTATTCCAGCACTGTAAAAGTATTGGTACACGGTGTAGGAGAATTGAAGTGACGATAGACGAACTTGTTAACGAGGACATCGAGCTTGCCGTCGGTCGACTCGATGTGCTTGGCGCCCTCCCTGACATCTTCTTCGTCTGTCACGTCCATCTGGAGCCTGTGTCTGTGTAAGCAATGGACCCGTGTGAGGAAGGACAATAACGGACGGAATAATAGACCCTGGGACGCCTGTGATTGACGCAGCAGCTTTCTCTAGGACATCCAACCTTCGGCCAGTGATGTATACTTTTGCTCCGTTTGCAGCAAAAGTTTTAGCAATGTTGAATCCTCTGTCAACGAGTCAACCACGAGTTGCAAATGAAAGTTGGGAAACATACATTCCCGTCCCTCCGCCTGTAACCAAAGTTACTCGCCCAGATAGCGACATCACCGTAGCCATGTTGAGATCTGCCATTGTCGAGGGATGCTAAACAGTCCCTTGACAAGGTCCTTTTATTACAGCAGCTGCTACGCCTCGGGCCTTACTCAGCTATCGGCGGTACTCGCTGATTTGACATTCCCAAAGACCGGCCTTCATCGTCGTTTCTTATCAATCCATCATCGCGTTTCTCCATGGGCTGGGTTCCGTTAACAAGAGAGCATGATGACAGTGGTGGTATCGGCATAGCGTCCCGATAAGGAGCCGTTAGCCAGCTCGGCAAAGGACGGCAGGCAATGTCGCAGTCTGAAAGATGGCTTGAACTAAGTAATACGACCATCTACCTTCAGCTGCATACAGGCTTCTGCTCAGAAACAAGAACTTATCTCTCATCGGTAATTACACTCTTCGCTGTATCCCCCTGGCTCGCCGACCTTGGTTGAACTAGGCTGACCGACATGATCTTTTGCTTCTCCAGTCTCATCCTCTTTTTTTGGCTTGAGATCTTAAATTTCTGTTTCTGCTGTGGTTTGGGCAACCGACTTGGCTTGATCATCTGTACGTCTCAGTGATAGGGATGGCTAAGGATCATCAGCAGAAGGAAATTTGCCTCCGTCAACAGGCAGCAGATCTCGAGAATCCAAAGGTAACAGTGCGCGAAATGTTTGATGAAAACTCTAGTATGCGCCGCAGATGCTTCGTCTGTGTCCGGTATATTTATTTCGTTTCAAATGCGTACCGGATACGTGTTCTCGAAGAACGACTGGTCTTCTATCCACAATTATGCTCCTCGCCGTGCCTTGACTCGATGACTTTTCTTGTTAGGCTGACTAATTTGATGGTCTTGGGCATGCTTTCATCCAAGTCATTCTGGCTTGTAATTCTGTTTCTGTTTCTCCTTTGTTTTATATTCTGTTAGCTCGACCGTAGGTAGGTCCCAGCAATATCGTACATGCTTATTGCCTGACCGCATTCGTTTTACAGTGTCTTTCTGTATTCCCTGCGCTTTCTTGAAAATCCAGTTAGACATGCTACTGTACCTTTCCAATGTTGTAATAAACCTGGACCGTGAAAGAACTCTGTGCCTCCCCTGAAGATGAATCTCCTGCTTGTGAGGACTGAGAATATCTTGGCCCTGAGCAAAAGATGCTGCTACGTCGTACGAACTCGGAGTGTTTGTTTCAATACAAACTGAGGGAAGTCACCTGGACGCTGACAACGATGACGCGGTACACTGAGTACTGACCTACGACGAAACCGGAACTGACGTGCTGGCTCCGGTCTTCAGCATTTGTCGATGCAAATACCCGGAAGCATTTACCGGGGTCCTATGTACCGAAGCAGAACACCGTGATGCGGCCGGGTCAATCTGGTGCAATTTTGGATACTGCACTTTTGTCTGTAGTGGTATGATTCTGGGCATACGACTGGATTTCCTCTAACGATGTGAGCTGACCGTAGTATCCCATTTCTGCGCCTAATGTCTACGAAACTGTCGATACAAGCTGGAATTCTCACTGGCAGGGATTCTGATACTGAAGGGCGAGACGCTATTTTTATGAAACTCAACTTCTAAGGATTTGGTGCGAAGTTTTGCCGGTCGGTGTGTAGGTTGTTCATTGGTTGGTTTGGCAATTCTGATTCCTTACTGTACAGCGGAACCAAAAGGGATAAGCACTTGTCTTGATAACACACTACGCCTTCGACGCATTCCAAATATGTTAGACGCACTTTCCGGGAAATCTGGAATCGGGATTGTTATCTCGCCTAACAGCTCTAGATGGTACATTCACCGGAACCAAGGGCTCCTGACTTCGATATCCGCTCTTACCCAATCCCGAGTAGATCTATTACTCTTACCATTCTGCACGTCGTCTAAGCTATTTCCTCATGTTTCTTAAGCCTCTGAATTTCTGGTATAAATACCAGGCAAATCTTCGTATTGCCCTATCACCCTAGTGTCCATCTACACATGCAATGGCAAAGCTTACCTTCAAATTCGCCGCTCTGGCTCTCGCCGTGCTAGCACCTTTTGCACCAGCTATTTCCGAGTCCTATGTATATAGGATTACTCGGTTATAATGCTGTCCTGAACGATCCGTGGGAAAATTCTATTCGACCTATCTTATCTCTTGTTGATTGCCGAATTACTTGCCGAGCTTGTCGTGGGAAAACTTATATTCGATTCTGATTTTTCTAACTCTGCTTCTTCTCTTCCTTTCCTCTCGTATTCACCCTTGCTGCCCTGATTGCTTCTCAGCGCTCTTGAATGCCCTTCTTTGCTTTCTGGAACACCCTCTCCTACTTTTATCAATCCTGGCTCATTTCCTTTTTACTGATTGGTTGGATTGGTTCTAATCATTCACATATCATTCATCTTCTCCCTGCTTCTCGTCTAGTCAACTTGGGTAGGACACTACTATCTTTATGACACTGTTTTCTTTGTTCTTACTCTTCATCCCCAGATTCCAAGCTAATGCTCGTGATCTATGGATTTTAACGGTGCTTTCCTGTGGCTTTCCTCAATAGAAACCTCGTTGTCTCGTACAGTATGTCATCTGCCAGTCGGTAGACGTCTTAGATTCTCTTGACTGAATGGGACATTGATTTCATACTCGGCTCTAGCGCGAGGTCTGACGTATTGGTTCGATGACTCGACAGATTCATCGCTTTGAGATTGCGCAGGCCTTCATTCCCTGGGCTGACCTACCAGAACTCATGCTCCCTCCTCTGAGGATGTCCCTATCAGTGTTTCTTCTGATGTGAACTGTGAACAATCTGCTGTTGACGTCAGCAAGGCGTCAGTCGTGGTAACGATTTCATCAAGAAATCTCAATTTTTCTCGCGCGCTCCTGCGATTGGCTTGCAAGTGTGCTCTCTTGGGAAGTAACTTTATGACCAGAGGTAGGTCTATGTATTACTCCAGAGTGACCGCCGCTGTGAGCGTCACCTCATCAATACTCTTACCCTTGTCACGCCCATTGGTCGACCTCCATACTTGTGATTCGTTGTTCGAAGCGTACTTTTGCATCTGTCCTACTACATGTTCCCTGTCCTTAACATCTCCCGATATTCACCTGCAACCCTTCAATATGTCATCATGTATGGCATGAACATAGGACTCGGTAATGGCACGCAGATGCGATGGCCCTCACCCGGCTGGTGACATCATGCTTTGCGATGAAGCGTATTTCAATTCCTGCACTTGGAACTACAACGTCCCTACGGGCGAGTGCATTAACACTGGTGCTAGTGCCGGTTGGAATGGATTCCACAACGATGCTGTGAGCTCGTCAATACCTTTTTCGCTCGATGTTCTGTTACATGCTTAGTGTCGGTTACAGATACCGTCAGACCAACTCTGGTACCTGCGGCAAATGCTATTATTTCGCCAATGAAGATTGTCATGGCCAAATGTTCAACAACGGAGACTATGAATAGAACTGGTTGGCCGGAAATAATGACAAGCTCTCGTCGATCTTCTGCTCCCAGGGTGCCTAATCAGAGAGGTCAGTGTCGAGTCCATTCCAGCTATCTCTCGAAGTTGAAGATTGATCATACTCGGATGACTAGGATTCATTGAGTCTAGCATTTGTGACAAGTTATGTTGGGGATATCCCGATTCGGGTGAACGTCCTGGCTCCCGGCGTGTTTGCCTCACAATTGATTAGTCCTGAGGTGTTGGAGGCGATCAGGACGAAGCCTTTACCGGGGATAGTCACGCCGATACCTGCGAAGAGGCAAGGAATGTGAGTATGCTCAATGTTTGGGTGGGTTCACTTGGATCAGGATAATTCGGGTAAACCAATGGACCGGCTACTCCCCGTCCGTATCCTGGAATCCATGATGTTTATGCATAGGATAATCACTGAATAGTCAAGGATTAACCAACGACACAGCACCATTGACAGTCAACACCGTTCCATTCATATAATCAGGCGCTGCCAAATAGACCGCCGTCATCCCCATCTCCACCTCACTAGAAGCTCAAATCAATATCCAATCCCGATACTGCCTGCGCCATCGAGACAGGAAGTCACCCTTGTTCAAAGTATCTTTATGACAGTATGTGTACCCTTGTTCAACGTCACCGACAGCTGATGACCACTTGATTTTGGTAGAGGAAGGGAGATAACGAATCGATGCCTTCGAGTTATACAAGAGTGAACCTGTAGAAGGGCCATACGTTCCGGAGTTAACACTTGAATCGCGTAGGATGGTATTCTCATATATTGTAGACTACCTGTCCGGTGGTGCAAAGTGCGTTAATGCCGAACAGTCTACGTCGCAAAGCAGCTTGACAGCATACCTGGGGAAAGGGTACTGCGGGCCGACAATCATGTGGGAAAATCGCTCCCGAAGTTGCCGGATAAACTCAACAGTCGCAACATCGACAACTCTCTAGCTCGAACCGGATGTGAGTTTATCTTGTAGGTTTCTCCCTTACTCCTCCTCGTCTGTATACCTAGTATCCCTTTGCTACTGTCTTGGTTCTACGGCGCAACCCGCCTTTGAGACACTGTCTTGTATCGTCTCGCGCACTCCCAATTACTGAGGGCTTGGGGACGTACCAAACTTACAGCCACGAAGAGTCGAAAACGAAAAAGGTAAAAAGCGCTTGCATCTTCATGTTTGTCTAATGATTTAATGTTGATACGTTTGTTCAGACATGGAAGCAACCGGTGAAGATGGACATCCGCCTCCCTCACCTCTTCTGGGACGGTCAGAAGAACCGTTGCTTGATAGCGTACGTCCTCATGTTTATGGGCAGGAAAGGTTTGTTAATGACGTCGAGCACATTCTCAGGAATGTCATGGCACCGGATTATTCGAGCGGGACCTACCGACTAGCTCGCGGAATCCATTGAAACATATCTATGGCAGATAGCACTGATGGCGCAAGCATGCTCCACTACGAACTCTGGTCCGTTTTCTTCCCAGGGACATTAATTACAACAGGTCAATTCAAGTAATCATTCCACCGGGACTCATTACTGACCGCATGTTCAATACAGATTTCTTGAAGCTGGAGCCAGATACGGTATGTCCTGAGGCACCAAGAAGGATCTCTGGCGCCCTACAACGCCGAAACTCCTCTAGTCTCTCCCACCATTATCAAAATGGAGCTGCGCAAAACTTTTAATTCCCGCGAAAGGGATCAGTCTTTCTTATAAACTCGGCACAACTCAAGAACTCGCTACTTGCCAGCCTTCATCGAACTTCCAGGCTATAGGAGCGTCTTAAATCCCGGAACATATCTTGATTGAAGAATCCTAGTTCTCTTCTTCCCATGGTCGTATTCTTCATTGTAGTTGTCACATCACTCCTGGTAGCCTCGCTGCTTCATCGATGGTTCAAACGACCGTCAGTCAAGCATGTCAAGGGACCGCCATCGCCCTCTTTCTGGCTAGGTACGTCATGTGTGGACTACTGAGTACAAACAAGAGCTCACACACCATATACCAGGCCACTAACGCGTCCTTCGCGATCAAGATAATGCAGGTGATCTCGAAACGAAATGGCGCAGGGAGTATGACACCCTTTATCGTATCGGGGGATATTTGGGTGTAAGCAAGCTCGACGTCTTCGCCTTGGTCACAGTTGAAGCGATGATTTGTAGCAAGACGTCTTAGTAGTTTGCGACCCCAAGGCTCTCGAACACGTTTTCCATCCTTCACGTCCTTACCCTAAATATAAGGACGCCGTCATCATACTGGGCCTCACACCGGTAAGGGTCTTGGCATCGTTACCGGTGAGCTTTACCGTGGTCCAGCTTTTGTGCCAAACTGTATTTAACATTTTCAGGTGAGCCCCACCATCGCCAACGCAAGATTCTGAATTCAGCATTCTCCACTGCGCAACTTCGGAATTCGCAGGTTATCTTTCAGCAGTGCAGTGACATGGTAGGTTCATCCGTGCATCAAACAACTGTGGAAGTTAGAAGAAATCTACGCAGCTTGTGAATGGTATAAAAGGATCTATGACTGGTACCGGCACTGGTGACACTATCAATATTTGTGTCTGGACAAGCAAAGCAACCCTAGATATTATCGGTCTAGGCAAGTGAGATACATGCTATTCTCTCGCCATTCAACCTAACATTGACTGTAAGCTTCCTTCCGGTATGATTTTTCTTCGCTCGATGGTTCAGAAACAGAACTAGAACAAGTGATGAAGCATCTTTTGTAAGATGTGTCTTTCTTTTCACACAATGAAGCTCATCATATATAAAATACAATTTCAGCACCGCCTCACAGACTAATCCATCAGCAGCAGAGCTTATCCTCCTAGACTTGATACGAGTGCTTCCAGACGCAGTCCTAGAACTTTTACGGCTGTTTCCAACTCGAGAGGTTCGTCAACTCATCAGCGTAGGAAATGCAGCCAAGAAAACCGCCCGAGAAATCACGGCTAGCCATAACGGAATGCAGACGTCAGAAGGCGGTTGAGATATCCTTGATATCCTGGGTCAGTCCGCTCTTTCCGTCCAACAGACCTATGAACATGATTTCCATCTCTAGTGAAAGCGCACTTGGCAGGGAAAATGCAGGACGACGAAATCGAGGGCCAGTTAATGTTTGTATCATCTCTTTACTTGCTCCTCAACCTGAAGTGATTTTTTCTGGTTCTAGGACATTCGTCATTGCCGGGAACGAGACGTCGAGCACGAGTTTATCATGGCTGCTATACGAACTTGCTGTACATCCCGAGCGTCAGTCCATCATCCGCGCAGAGCTGAAACAATCCAACGACTACGACTCTATGCCATTTTTGAACGCCGCTATCAAAGTGAGCATGCCTAGTAGCTACACCGGAGACCCATGTTCACCTCTAGAAACAGGATCTCTCCGTCTACACTCAAACATACCTTCCTTGATACGCACCGCTCCTCACGATGATATTCTACCTCTCTCCGGAGGAAAAACGCTTGCGGTACCAAAGGGGCAGACACTTGTTTGTTCTGCTTACCTGTACAACCGGCATGATCTTCCTACATCATTCCCATGCCATAAACTTGACGCGTACTTTTTCTAGTCTTCCATCTCTCTGGGGAGACGACGCGGAAGAGTGGAACCCAGCTCGGTTTCTCGATAAGCCTATGTCTGTATCTCTGGGTGTGTATGCTAATCTGTGAGTATGACCCCGGGCTTTTGGTGGTGATCTTGAGACATATTTGGCGGAATGCTAGGATGTCATCTGGTGAGCTCCATCTCAGTGTGTTTTTTCTTTCACTTAGGCATCTCTTCAGGTGCTGGACCTCGTTCGTGCATTGGGTAATTACCTAGCGTTTGACTTTCCCTGCCACCCGATTACTGATCCTCATCCAACTCTCGTAGGTGGAGATTCGCGTATGTATCTTCCTCCTCTTCTCAAATCTCACCTTATTCAAGCTGGTCGATGAAATACAGGGTCACGGAAATACAAACGATCCTAGCCAACCTGATCCTAAACTTCGAATTTAGTTTGCCCGAGGGAGGTGTCGAGATTTTGCGGTTCCCGGGCTCACCGGCCGTCGTACCTATTGTGAAGGGCGAAGCACATTTAGGCTCTCAGCTACCCTTGAGGGTGAGAGTTTTAGAGTGAACACCAGGACTGAGTGTATGTATTAGTGTAATACGTTTTGAGAATCCGACTCATTGTCGTTCGTATTCAGTGTCACTGCGAGACTTTGAGCGATTAACAACACTGGTGTAACGGATGATGTCGCAGAGCAGTGGGGCTCGATTCTGGCTTTCGTTTCTCTGCAACGGGTTGGAAGAGTGCGTGTATCACTCTCTTTTCTTCGGTGGTTATCGTTTGCTAGGTTTGCTTTATCAAGACTTTATGTGGGCGGCTCATGTTGAAGACCTCTCCCCCTGTCGACTTTCAATCTGCCTACTTGGATATCGATTTACATCTTTTTTCATTGCAGGTAAGTAAAAACACATCGGATCTTAGCAGATGAAATGGTATTGATTCTGAAGTTACTGCACAAGCCTCGGAATCAACTGGCTCCGAACCCGTTACTTACCGTTCTTACCTCTTTACTGTTTATTACCATGCCACCATACTAGGTCTAAACGCATAAACGAGTTGCTCTTTTCGTTCCCCTCTCGTGCTTCACCTCAACAGAAAACTGTGGTCTTGTTGCGCCAGCATGCCTTACAGGATCGGCGGCTACTATATGTCCTTCCCCACGCTCTACAAACTTACGGAGGCGCTCAAGACGCCTCATCCCTTGAACTACGATGATACTCTGATCGAATTTACCATCAACTACTGGCTTTGCGACAACAACATGGACGATTCACTGGAAGGACGATGGACCTAGTATGATGTTGGTATCCAGCTTCAAAGTACGTGCTAGCACCATGTGATATACTATAAAAACTCGACAGGCTCTAGTATATTCCATACGGCATGCCCGATCCTGGCGACTTGATAGAAAGCGACAGAGACAGGGCTATAGTGAAGGAGTGGCTAATGAAAGACGTAGGCGTGAAGATTGACGAACATAAGTGGATCACTTTGGTTGATAATCGAAAGATCACAATCAACGGGATACGACCGAGAAAGGTGATCTTTGAGAGGTCGACCACTCGGACGCCTGCTGAGATTCTGGCTGAGACGATGGAAGAAGGGCGTAAAAGGAAGTTGGACATTACTAACGGCGTTTAAGCTAACGTGGTCTGACTTTTGACTGCGATCTGCTTGATAATAATACCTGTGTGTTCCTTCACCTTCATTCAAGCCGTCATTTCGTTAGAAACCTGAACATCGATTTAGTATAGAATACATCCCTCTGTTTGTGTTTTGGAATGTACGGATGTAAAAAGATCTTTAGAAAGAGGACAAACCAGGAAGGCCGACATCGTCATGTAGTTGCCGGAAGCCAGGATAGTCTAGGAAGTATGACACAGCAGCGTCCGCACAGTGAATGCCGGTTCCAGACATTACGTGGCGATCAGTACTAGTAGTATAAAATACGGTATACATGCCCACCATTACCTGCACGACGTCCAGGCCGACTAGTCCCAATCCTGGGCCAAACACTCACGCAGTCGTCGAGCAGAAGCGGCCAGGAGTAATAAGCTAGGCGAAGACAATAACGGAAGAACACAATCAAGTTGGGAACCTGCAGATGCAATTCGCGATGCGTCTGGCTAGGGGAACTTGGACATGTTGCAGATTATGAAGGGCTATGCCATGGGGCAAGCTGAAGAAGCAGCATAATAGAGACAGAGAGAAGGGAGAAGGTTGAGAGACACCGGATCCCGGGCTCCTAGATGAGTATTAAGCCCTCACCGGGCCTCAGACACAGACACAGACACAGATCCGCGGAGACGACAATGCGATACGGGTTAAGGAACAATACAGCTGGCAAGGTACATAATGACGTGGCTACTGTATGTACGTATGTACCTAGAGCTTCCCGTCGGTCCGAACTGACCGAGCAACACCAAAACGCAACAGGACAGAGGGCTCGCTGTCCATCATGTATCAGGTCCGGACTAGTTAGATCGCTTGCCGAATCATCCACCGGGGATAGGCCTATTTCGTGGCTTCTGACTGGTTGTCAGCTTTTCTGCAAAGATCACTATAGGAATCGTCTTCACCGTTGTCCAATCCAATGCGACCAACAAGAATTGAACTGTACAGTTTTAACACCGCCACCCGTAAAGAGGGGTACCGGTGGCCTCAAATCGAACGGCCTCTGCTAGTATGACGCTGTGGGGTCGCGGGCAACTTGGCTGCGATTCGCAAGCGGGCCTCGCGCGCGCAAAGACTCAGATTGGAACGACTCGTTCCTCTAATACACGAAGTTCTTGGGTCATTGACCGTCCACGCAAGGTTGAACATGGGGATATCCGGGAGGGTCTTCCCGACATCGGGAAGGTGTACCGTAGAGGAGATGCCCAGGCGGTCGTGATGAGATAGCGCCAGGTTTGAATACTAAGGTTAATGCTGTGGCTGAAGCTTGGATACCTTGGCGTAGGCGGATCTCGTGTGGCATCGGAGTGGCAAGGGATGGCGACATGAAACAGTGAGGGAGGGGGCTAAGGCATGGTGGGTGTGTCAATGACGAAGCGCGTAGGCGATGTCAGATATATGCAAGGGGAGGAAGACGTGGGTGATGCTTCAGCAAAACAGTTTTGTGCATACGTGAGCACGGGGACGGACAGATGGTGTCGAGGGGAGCGGGTGAAAGCCTACTCAACCGTGGTCTTCAGGAGGACGCTTGGATGCCGATTTCGTTGTGATAATGGAGAAAAATGCTGGCTTGAAAGGGTCAACGTTTCAACACCCAGCGGAGAAATAAAATAAAAGGCTCACAAAAACGAGCTAAACGTCCACAATTTCTTCAGTATATGTGCATAGTCCCTGGGGTGCAAGAGCAGTAAATTTATATTGGCCCATTTGTGAGCGCTCGAAGCAAGAGAACGATGAGGCGTTGCCTCGGTCATGATGGTAAGGGTAAGAAAGCAACTGTTGATGCATTGTTACATAACGCTACCACCAACCACCATCATCCCGATGTCGACTCTTTGCCTGCCTCCCATTGGTGCCGTTTGAGTCGCTATACAAGACGAATATTCAAAAGGACTCTTACTAGGGTTGGAAAGGTCATAAGGTGCGGGAGCTGGACATCGATTTTGAGCTTCAACTAACGGAGTCTTTAGTCTATTCATCGATTCCAGCGTAGCAGGAGATCCCAACGATGATTTCATGGAGGAAGTCAACAGAAAGAAGGGCACGTACTACGTCGGCCCCAGCGCCCAGACCGGACTCCATTTCATGACCACAGAGCGAAGGTAGCCGTCTTGCAAGCTCTACGGTCTCGGCTGTCCATCCTCTTCTTGGATCTGATGGCAAGACTGGCAATTTTTACATTTTTTCCTTCCCTACGAACGGCAGGCCAGAGGCGATTGCTACCACGTTGAGATGAAGCAATAAACGCAAGGTATGCAACATACATATAAGCAGCCAGACTTCCCTCCTCACTCATCTTCCTGGTTTTCAGGGACGGTAATGCGGAATTCATAGTGCAGAAGACGAAGACACTCGGGGAAGAAACGCAGTTCGCTCCCACTTTCCCCCGTCCTCGTAGCCCGAACACGAGCAGTTTGCCTAATCATCTTCGGTTCCTCGTCTTCCCCTCCATCCGCGTCCTTGTTCGTCCATACTCCCTTTCATACACATCAGGAGCCACTTGGGTGCGGAATGTTAGAAGAAAGAGCCTCAGTATGACGCTTATACTATTGGGCTCCAAGAGGGTAACCGTCAAAATCAGAACGAACACGATAGATGTGGCCAGATGACCAGGATGCCGCCGTTCTGTCTTCACCGACGCGTCCTACTGCCGCATGAAAGGGCCGCATCGTACCACTATCCAAAGGTCGACAACCTGTCGAGACAATGCCGCCCTTAACGGCAGCAGATCAATCCCTTCATCTTCTGGATTAAGCACGAGCTCCCTCTGCGCTGACGCTCCCTCCACCGTATATGGAGCTTCTCGAACTGCTGGAAGGGGGATCCCTCCAACGTCGTGGTACACTCTTTATTCTCTTGTTGCCGTACCCCCGTTGATGAAGTCGTTGTTAGAGACATCTCTCCACAGCCTCGACTATGGAAGTCGAACGTTACTCATACGGCCAAGTTGGATGATATCGAGAGCTGCCATTGGAGAGTTGAAAAGTTGTCAGTCCAGCCAGTACGAAGGATGTGTGGGGACAAGATGCGCGTTCTCCGAAACATCGCACGCTGCAATTGCTGGGCGCTAGGACCGGAACACTTTGGCAAGACACACCTGGCACGAATAGAAGATTGAAACGATCGCTACGGAACCCTGTCGTCTTTGGCAGAGATCCCGTTCGAGTGCTTGTAAAACACGCCTGAGCCTGGTAGTATTCGGCGCACTCTGTGTTGTGAAACACAAGCCTCCCCAGTACTCCCGGATACCGAGTAACTGCGTCGTTTACTTGCTCTTCAGGATCGTTAATGACTCATTCTTCACATCTTCGCCGTTGGAGGAACTTGTGTCCAGCTCCGAGCGGCACAAGATCACGGAGGGACGTAAGTAATTATGGCATGTGCAAGTCAACAAGGAGCCTGGAATGTTGGTTTGATCGAAGATGAAGGTGAGCTGCGATACATTCGATGCTTTGATTTCACAGCTAAACTGTTTTCGTTCGCAGTAAACCTTTGTTTCAAGGTCTCGCAGCCCATATGGCATATTTGCACTCTTTCGTCGTACTTGCGTGTACTTCTCCTGAAGACCTTTCTTCGGCAAGCGTGGAAGAGCACGAATAATCACTACGAAAGTTCCCTCCCTGGCACGACGCGCGTCCGTGAGCCGATAAATAGGATTGCTGTCCCGAGAACAAGGGCACTCGTCACAATACTGATGGGTATGTGGGTAGTCTTTTGCAATGTATAACCACCATTTACCGTATATATTCGCTAGAGATTCATGTGGTGATCACTGGCACTGGAATAAAAGGGACTGTGTCTGCAGGCTATTCAGCAATCCTCAATCATGGCAGATCTTAACATGGCTGCAGTGATGTCGCTTTCTGGACGAGTAGGCCTCGGTACAGGTGGAGGAACGGGAATGTGTGTTCCTTGATTCTCGATTGCGACTCATTGTTGACTCTCTGACAGAGAATATATGATTGCGAAAGTCTTTGCTGCAAATGGTGCCAAGGTATACATCACTGGGCGCAGGCTGGATGTCCTAGAACAAGCTGCGGCGTCGGTCACAGGTGTCCCAGGATCCGTTGTCCTGTAAGCGGCTGTTCTCTCCCAATGACGTCCGCCCCTGATGTGCATACAGGATCCAGATGGATGTTACAGATGAAGAAAGCGTCAAGGCCGGGGCCAAGCACATTGAAGGAATCGATGGCAAGCTCGATATCCTTGTCAACAAGTTCGTCCACGGTTCTCCCTCAAACGTACGCTAATGTCTTCGTCGTAGTGCCAGAATTGCGGGTCCCCTTCGTGACCCGGACTTCACTGCGAAGAAGTTCGCAGCAACAGATCCTTTTGAACCCGAGACGGTACAAACCTGGACGGACCTCTTTGCACTCAACACCATCGCGCCGTTCTTCGTCGTACGCGCCTTCCAATCCCTTCTTATTAAAGGAGCGCGTTCCCGTCCCCAAGGCACGCCAAGTGTCATCAACGTCAGTAGCGTGGGGGCACAGATGAACACGCAGACCCCCTTGTCCTCTGTATGTACTATTCCATCCCTTCCAGCTTGTCTATGTAAGCTGATCTGATGTAGGTCGCATACCTCATGACGAAATCCGCTTTGGACAAGCTCACGCTTGTTCTGGGGACGATTTTTGCTCAGAGGGATATCCCGATTCGGGTGAACGTCCTGTCACCCGGCGTGTTTGCCTCACAATTGATTAGTCCTGAGGTGTTGGAGGTGATCAAGACGAAGCCATTACGGGGGATGGTCGCGCCGATACCTGCGAAGAGGCAAGGAACGTGAGTGTGTTCAGTGTTTGGGTGGGATTGAATATTGAATTGAGTTCCTAGTGAGGTGGAGATGGGGATGACGGCGGGTTTTTTTTGGCTGTATCCGATTATACGAATGGAACGGTGTTGAGCGTTGATGGTGCAGTATCATTGGTCAATTCTTGACTCTTTGGTTATCTGATGTACAGCCTTCATGAAATCTGACTTCTTCCCGAGACGATTACCATTCAAGATCACATCTCCTGGTCTGTACACTTCTTCAGGGGGTTGCGGTCACTATTTAACTGAGTGTTATGCTGGAAGATATGCCGATCAGAGTGAGCGAGATACCGCTTGTGCCATCGCCGACCTACCCGGGTTCGTTATCAATGATCACCAAGTTGACGGATACGTACCATACCATCGAGATGTAAGGACGTACAGTAATGAATTCTCAAGACTCAAAGAGCGAAGAGAACTTGAAGGTAAAGAGCACTTGCATCCTCAGGTTTGCCTATATTTCTATGTTCGTTTCGATATGAAAGTAACTAAACTGATGCGGCGTGAAGTGGGCTACAAGAAGAACCTGACCTTCGCCTTCTTCGTCTTTCACGAAAGTCAGAGGAGTAGTTGGGGCGTACTACATTTGTTGACAATGTTAAAGAGGCTCTCTGAGCAGGACAGGTTGACATAATGGTACTAAGCACATCTTTGGCAAGCACAGCACAATGGGGGCTAACTACGAAATATGCAGGCTTATGAATTCCCCGCGGAAATAAGCAAAACAGGTAAGTGGATCCTGTCAGTAATATTGACGGCGACTAGATGTAGATGTCAGGAGAAGCTCGAACAATACAGCAGGTCCAGTCAAGTCAAGTAATGATTCCACCAGACTTGTTACTGACCACGCGGTGCACTCTCAAAGTCGTAGTCAGATACGGCATGTACTGGAGCCTCAGCCCCGCCTTCCAACAGAATCGGAGCTAGTAACTTAGACTTCATTGCTTCTACTTTGTGCGCCTACCAAAGCGGAACTGTGCTATAATTTTAGTCCATTTAAGAGGGACTAGTCAACTCGGCTAAGCTCGCATCTTAAAAGCCCGAAATGTAGCTAGTATCTTGGGTCTAACTCGAGAAGCCCCAGTTATTTCTTCGCATGGCCGCATTCTTCATTGTACTCGCATCACTCCTGGTAGCCTCGTTGCTTCGTCGATGGTTCAAAAGACCATCAGTTAAGCACGTCAAGGGACCGCCGTCGCCATCTTTCTGGCTAGGTAAGTGATCTGTGGCACATTTGTAGATCACTGAGTACAAAACGCACCGTACTACCAGGCCACCAACGCGTCCTTCGCGATCAGGAGAACGCAGGCGATCTCGAATCGAAATGGCGCAAGGAGTATGGTACCCTTTATCGTATCGGGGACTGTTTGGGTGTAAGCAAGTTCTATTACACCTCCGCCCTGGTCACAACTGAAGCAATAATTTGTAGCAAGACGTCCTGGTAGTTTGCGACCCCAAGGCTCTTGCACACGTTTTCCACCCCTCGCATCCTTACCCCAAATCGAAGGATGCCGTCTTCATACTGGGTCTCATCGCCGGCAAGGGTCTTGGCATCGTTTCCGGTGAGTTTTAGTCTTTACTTCGGCCTGGGTTGCGCAAAAAACTGTAATTTGTGTGTTCAGGTGAAACCCATCACCGCCAACGCAAGATTCTGAACCCAGCATTCTCTCCTGCACAGCTTCGGATTTCCCAGGTCATATTTCAGCAGTGCTGCGACAAGGTAGGTTCATCTGTGCATCGAACAAATGTGGTCATCCCAGCGAGCCTATAATGATTGTAGCTTGTGAATGGTATCAAAAGATCTCTGGCTGGTGGGACTGATGCAACCATGAATATTCGTGATTGGACGGGCAAAGTGACTCTAGATATTATCGGACTAGGCAAGTGTGTCCACAACTTTTCTCCCCAGTTAATCCGCCTAACCCCTACAAGCCGCTTTCCGCTATGATTTTAGTACGCTCGATGGTCAGAGAACGGAACTAGGGCAAGCGATGAGGCATCTTTTGTAAGAGAAATGTTTTCTTCATTTCGATGCTCCTCTGACCTCATAATGAATACCCAATTTTAGCACTGCCTCGCAAACCAATACAACGGCACTCGAGCTTATTCTTATTGCTCTAATACGAATGCTTCCAAATTCGATGCTAGGAATCTTACAGTTGTTCGCGACCCGAGAGATTCGTCAACTCGTTAGCGTCGGAAACATGGCTAAGCAAAATGCTCGAGAAATCATGGCTAGCCACAACGACGTGCAGACCCCAGACGGCGATGGAGATATCATTAGTGTCCTTGGCGAGTTCTCTCTTTTCATCTACTCAATACGCATTAAGACCATGGCTTCATTTTAGGGAGGGCGCGCTTGGCAGGAAAATTGCAGGACGAAGAAGTTGAGGCACAACTAATGTTCGTGACATCTCTCTAAGTACTTGCTCTTCAAGATGTGATGTCTCGTCTTGTTCTAGGACATTCGTCATTGCCGGGCACGAGACGTCAAGCACTAGTCTGTCCTGGTTGTTATACGAACTTGCCATGCATCCTGAGCATCAGTCCATAATCCGCACAGAGCTCAAAGGATCCAACGACTATGACTCGATGCCATTTTTGAATGCAGTTATCAAAGTGAGTACAGCTGGTTCCATCGGATGTTCATACTCACCTCTAGTGACAGGAGGCTCTCCGTCTACACCCAGTTGCTTATTCATTGACACGTACGACTCCTCATGATGATGTTCTACCTCTGTCCGGAGGGAAGACGCTTGCCGTACCCAAGGGGCAGACACTTGTTTGTTCTGCTTACCTGTACAACCGGCATGACATTTCCATGGTACTTCAACGTCGACTTGACGCGAGCTTTTTCTAGTCTTCCATCTCTCTGGGGAGATGACGCGGAAGAGTGGAACCCGTCTCGATTTTTGGACAAGACTATGCCGGTATCTCTGGGTGTGTACGCTAATCTGTGAGTGCGACTTTGGCTTCGTGAGTGCTTTCGTCGGCTTAATAGGCGTAACGCTAGGATGTCATTCAGTGAGTCATACTTCAACCCATTTTTCTTTCACTTAAGTAGTCCTCAGGTGCGGGATCTCGTTCGTGCATCGGGTAATTAGATGTGACGATTCATTTTATGCCGCTGCTGATCCTCATCCTGTCTTGTAGGTGGCGATTTGCGTATGTATTTCCCTCCTCTTCTAAGTCTCGGTTTATTCAAACTAGTCGGTGAAATTCAGGATCATGGAAATGCAAACAATCCTGGCCAATCTGATCTTACATTTCGAATTCAGTTCGCCCGAGGGAGGTGTCGAGATCCTGCGGTTCCCCGGCTCGCCGGGTGTTGTACCTATTGTGAAGGGTAAAGCACATTTAGGCTCTCAGTTACCCTTAAGGGTGAAAGTTTACAGTGATGAATGATGGTGACTTCAGTGTAATACCGATACGCTCCAAAGTTGTTTACAGAAGTCCGCGATGATTCGGTTTAGACTAGTAGTACCCCGTTGAATGACACGTCAAGTGCATCCAAGTCCTGCTCGCACAACATCGTAGCGCTATGACTCGCCATATTCTCTCTCGAAATAATCCCTTTAGCTTGATCAGCAAAACTGGGTCAGCAGTTTGACATTGCAACATACCTCGCAACGAGAAGAAACCAAAGGACTTTTGTTCCTTCTCGATTCATCGCTACATACTTGGGTACAAAACTAAGTGTAGGACTCTTTCAAGAAAGGTATACAGAGAATAATATAGAAAAAACTTGTTAAAATGAATGCGGTCTGGGTCAGACAGTGCATCCGTGATATTTCTCTGAGACGTACATATAGTCAGTCAAGTTAGATAATTTACCAAGGGGATGCTTGGGACAGGGTGATTATATTTCCGATACACCCACGGAAGCGTCTCTTGCTTCTGGATGTCCATCGGGACAAAGTAGCTATACAGGAAGTAGCCCTGGTGTAGATCTAATTCGTGACTTATGTGCGATTCTGCTGGCTGATCGCTCTAATACATAACTATATGGATTATTCATATGCCGAGTCGACCACTGCTCAGTCGACGCGAATACAAGTGAAGATATATCGAAGAATTGCGATTTGAGGTAGACTGTTCATTCAACCTTTGGCTACAGTGCGACGTCTGCTACAATAAATCGAGCAATAGCAGTCACATTGGTTCCGTTCGTAGCCAAGGCATTAGGGATAGCGAGTAGAAGAATCCCGGCACTGATACTCAGGCTAGTATGCGGCTGCCACGGTGAGATGGTCAACGCTGACGCTGGAAGAGCCAGGTGTCGTCGAGCCCGGCATCCACGGCATCTGATAACGATGATGGAGATCTTTGTCACCGGTTACTAAACGGACTATGACGAAGTCGGGACTACCACGCTATCCTCGGTCCTCAGCTTCAGTTCATACTTCTCCTACCGACAGCTTATCCAATTCAAATGTTTCGCCAAACGGTCCAAACTCTGTTGATTAAAATACCCCGGGCCAGATTTGCAGAAACTTTTTATCGGGGTCCTATAACAATATAGCACATCAAAACACCGTGACACAGCGAGCAATCTGGTGTGCAAGTTTGGGTAGATAGATTCTTACTTTGCGGCGGAAGCAAACACCCAATACCCAGTACCCATCTCGACAAAATATGTCTTGGATCCATGTTGGCCGCACTTTCCGGAGAATCGGGAATCGGGAATCGGGAATACTATTTCGCCTAACAGCTATAGTTGATACATTCGCCCGAACTAAAGGCTCCTGATTCTCATATCCGATTCCGAGCGGGTCCCATTACTCTCACCATTCTGCATGTCATTCAATCTCTCTATGTTTCTCAAACCTCTGTATTTCTGGTATAAATACAAGGCAAATCTTCGTGTTGCCCTATCACCCTAGTGTCTGACATCTACACACGCAATGGCAAAGCTTACCTTCAAATTCGCTGCTCTCACTCTCGCCGTCCTGGCACCTGTTGCCTCAGCCATCGATATCATGCTTTGCGATGAAGCGTACTTCAATTCCTGCACTTGGAACTACAACGTCCCTACGGGCGAGTGCCTTAACACTGGTGCTAGTGCCGGTTGGAATGGATTCCACAACGATGCTGTGAGCTCGTAAGCGTTTTTTTCGTTCGATGTTCCAATACATCCTCAGTGTTGGTTACAGATACCGCCAGATAAACTCTGGATCCTGCGGCAAATGCTATTATTTTGCCAATGAAGATTGTCATGGCCAAATGTTCAACAACGGAGACTATGAACAGAACTGGTTGGCCGGAAATAATGACAAGCTCTCATCAATCTTCTGCTCTCAGGGCGCCTGATCACAGAGGTTAGTGTCTAGTCTATTCCCGCCATCTTTGAGACGTCGAAATTCTATTATAGGATGCCAGGTACTCATCTGGGTCAACCGTCTAGCATCTATGATAGGATAATAGATGAATGTTGGATCTTTATACAATTACATTTTTAATTAGGTGACTTGACGAAGTAAGGATGAGACTAGCGTGCGCAGAGATAAGACGAACGATACCGCGCGCGGACCTGAATGTGAACGGGATATTGCTGCTGATTCCAGGGCCAGCCACTGGCACGTTATACTTGCTTTAAATTTCTCTTCGTCCGTAGTGCATATAGGCGTATTGCGCTGAATTATCAAACATTTATTCAAGGGTTCAACAACGATATTCCGCCCTCAATGCTCAAGAGCGCCCCGTTCGTATAATCTGATACTGCCAAAAAGATGGCCGCCGTCCCAATTTCCACCTCACTACAACCTCGATAAATAATCAATCTCATTCAGATACCAAACGTAACTCACGTCCCATGTCGCCTCACGGGTACAGGCGCCGCAAACCCAGGTATCTTCGTCTTCATCGCCTCCAAAACCTGAGGACCGACCATCTGCGACGCAAAGAAGCCAGGCTGGAGTGCATTCACCCGGATGGGGATACCCCTCTCAGCAAAACTCATCCCGAGCACAAGCGTGAGCTTGTCCAAGGCCGCTTTCGTCACGCTGTATGCCATCTGATCGAGTCAAGTTAGCTCGATCCTAGAGCGAACAGCTGAGGGCACATACACACGTTCCGGGCCCTTGGGTGTTGTATGTTGCCGAAACACTGCTGATGTTGATGATGCTTGAAGTGCCTTGGGGACGGGAATGCGCTCCTTCGATGAGGAGGGATTGGAACGCACGGACGACGAAGAATGGGGTGATCGTGTTGAGTGCGAAAATGTCGGCCCAGTTCTGTACCGTCTCTGGTTCGAGAGGATCTGCTGCGGCGGCCTGTTTTGTGAAGAAGTCTGGGTCACGAAGGGAGCCGGCTATTCCAGCACTGTAAAACTATTGGCACGCGGTGAAAGAGAGCTGGATTAGGAACAGACGAACTTGTTAACGAGGATATCGAGCTTGCCGTCGATATTCTCAATGTGCTTGGCACCGGCCTTGACAGCTTCTTCGTCGGTCACATTCATCTGAAGTCTATGCGTGTATAAGCAATGGATATGCAGGACGAAGGACAATTGTAGACGGAATAATAGACCCAGGGACGCCTGTGACTGACGCAGCAGCTTTTTCCAGGACATCCAACCTTCGGCCAGCGATGTATACTTTTGCCCCGTTTGCAGCAAATGTTTTAGCAATGTTGAATCCTCTGTCAACGAGTTAATCACGAGTCGCAAAAGAAAGTTTAGAAACATACATTCCCGTCCCTCCGCCTGTAACCAAAGCTACTCGCCTAGATAACGACATCACTGTAGCCATGTTGAGATCTGCCATTTTCAGGGAATGCTGAACGTTCAGAACGAGCTCTTGAAAAGGTCCCTTTTAATACAGCAGTGTTATTCAGCGGTAGTGAGAGTAGACGATTTCGGGAACGATTACGAGGACCATAATCGTTGGAATATTCGGAACCGACCACAATCATAGAAGTGCCTTCGATGCAGTCAAGATGGAGTCGCTTAAAGTTATACAATTACCGTGACGAGTAATTGGTATGAACGGTGATTATGATCCGAGCCTCCATTCACTCTCACATAGTTTGACACAATCCGACGTAGCAGAGCATGCGGTCAGAGTCAAGGCGACAGGTAGATCGGTCGTCTTCGAATAGAAACTTGGAAGCCGTTTCGTTGAGTAATTTTAAGTAAAGTACTAGTCTCTTGCAGTTACCTCCATCGTAGTTGCTTATCAATCCACCCAGGCTGAGACAGGCGGCACTGAGGATCCGTGTGCTGTAATTCCACCAACGTGAGCATTGCTGTTCGCGAGATTTGGCTTGCAGTGCCAATCAATAGATGCTTCATTGTTGGCTGAGAGATAAGAATGGCCGTATATCGACGGGGACCGTAGTTTTGATGGTCGACGAGTTTGTCCTCCTGACCTCGTCGCCAAGATGTTCTGCAGAGAGATACTACTAGGCGAGACTAGCTTAGTCCAGGTGTTCGCTCTTCTGTGCGATGATTACTTGCTTTATGGGCACTGGAGGTCGCGTCTCTCAATATGCTGGATACCGCAGGCTCATGCCTGAGCTTTGTCGTTCGTATCCACTGTGCCATTAACTGTTCGCTGAGAGGGAAGAAACTGCTTGAAGGGATCACGAAGACGTGAGCAGCCGTTTCGATCACATATTTGGAAGGGAGTGCGGGCTGGTCGGGGAGCGAATGGAGAGCATGGATCCTCCAACGACTACCATACCGCAGAAAGCTGTCGTCGCCTTGCGCTGGAGACTACGATGGCAGTAGGCAAGATTCCCGCTGCATTGGCAATTTCAGCAGGCTAACTTGGCGGGGTTTGAAATATAACTCTGACTGCAACCACCATCACCATCAACAGTACTTCTACTGGGACGCTTGTTTCTTTCTTCTCATCCTCAAAGCAATGGCAAACATCGAATCAGAAGAGCTCATCAAGCAAGCAGACGCCAAACTGGACCTCAAGACGACAGAGCTCACGGTTGACCAAGAACCCGCAATGGCCGAATGCAACTAGCAGGACTTCTGGCTTCATGACAAATGGCTTCTCCAAGCGTTGGCTAACCTCGAGAAGATAAAGGCGATGGTGCGCGAAAAGTCGGGCGAAGACTCTGGTATGTCACTTATATTCCTCTTACAAGTTTCCTACATTCATGGTGCTTCAGATGCGTATAAGATGTGTCTCCGGCACGAAGAAAGATATCGTTTGCTACTCGCCGACCTCCCTTGACTTCATGCTTTCACCACGCCTCCTCTGTCTCCAGCTTCGCTCACTTTTGTCTCATGTCTCGCCCGCCTTTCTGTCACATAATCCCTGATCGTGTTTTCTACGGTCCATTTCGAATTCTCTTCTTGTTCAACTCTTGGTACGTCTCATCAAAGTACGGCGGATGCTCATGATCTCACCAAGCCCATTTCACAGTGTATCTTTGGCGTCCCCAATGACCGTCTTTTGTAAAAGAATCCTATATTTGCATTGTACTGCACACTCCACTATAATTTCATTGTGAAATCAAATGCATACATTCCGACCGATAGTGCACTTGAAGGACACCATATGGTTTCAAGGCTCCGAGCTAGTCTGACTGGAGCACGAATTGCTACGAACGTCAAGATGAATCGTACGCAAATGTCTTCTAGTCATCGGTATACCGTGTGATTCGACGTCTCTCTTCACCGATTGTATTTAAAGTCTAGATACTCTGGCAAATAGACACCTGCGTTGTGTTTGGCTTATTCGTCCGTATTATGATCAGATCTGCTATGCATTCGAGACGTGAGCTTGATTGATGGGGCTGCCCTTATAAATGAGATCATAGTAGGTAATTTAAATATGGGAATGCACTGAGCACTCGTAGCTTCGAATGTCAACAAATGACTCGAGGCTTGAGCCTGAGGCCTAAATTGTCGATTAAATTCTCCTTCATGTTTGTATGGAAACTATCATTCGTGGGTGTTATGAAGTTCTCACGTCCAGTTTATTGCGGCCGACACGTGGTCACAAGCACAGATGGCCGGCCCTAACTTCGAAAAATTGCGAGTCATATCAAGTCGAATCTAATACCTACTTCCTTGTATTACCCTGTTCAGAGGTCGTCGATTACTTCTTTGTTTGAGAAAAGCACTTTCTTACTCTTGATCAGGATGGCATCTCCAACACGAACGGATAAATCACAATTCCATCCCTACTTCTCTTCATTCATACCCGAATTCTTGCAGCCCAAGAGATCCTCCAGGATCGAGGAGCTTCTTCCTTCCAATCAACCACCATTGGAGTTTGAGATGCAGGGTTTTCTCGAAATTGCTGCCAGAGGCCCTCAAACTCTGGACGAATTTGACGAGAAAATTGCCGCGGCACGCCAGTTGTTGGATTTTTTGGTTTCGGAAAGGGGCCAGGCTGCGTCGAACATCTCTGATGCTAAGTCTGTTTTACACCCTATGCGCAGACTCCCGGATGATGTGCTGAGTGCGGTATTTCGGGCTTGTTCCAAGTCGCCAGACGAGGCGTTCAATGTGGAGGACCTTGTCTTTTTGCAGCCCGAAATAGACATCGAATCTGTCCAACCAAATCAGCCGCCATGGACCGTTTCATGTGTCTGTCAACGATGGAGAACTGTCGCCATTCACACTGGAGAATTATGGTCATTCATCGAACTCGATCTTGATCAAAGATGTCGAAACATAGAGCTGGCCAAGAATCGCGTATTCAGACTCGGCTTATCATTGTTCCGAGCCAACGGTCATGATCTCTCCATTCGCCTTCATGGCAAAAATAGTGTTCCGGACCTATCTCCGATCCTTCAAGTTCTACTCCCCACCGCTCCATATTGGAAGCGGCTATTAGTCTCCCTTCCTCTCTCCTCATTTCGACACTTTTCTGTGTGCAAGGGTTATCTAAATCGCCTAGATACTCTTTACATACGTGGCGTTGGAAATGAAAGCGGTGCCTTCCATATTGACGCCTTCGAACTTGCTCCTAGCCTAAAGGTCCTTACAACCATTATTTACAACCCGTTCACGCACTTCTCCATTCATTCCTCAGGAATCACAACTTTTATATCTGGAGGCCATAATATGAATGCATATGAAATCCTTAAAGGGCTTCCGTGTGTGCGGAGGCTCACCCTCATTTGCTGGGATCTCGTTGACGAGGCTGGAGAACCAATACCTCTACACAATGTGGCCTTCCTTCACCTACTTAAATTAACCTCCGGTCCTTTATACATCGCCAATATGTATTCTCACCTCGTCCTCCCATCTCTCCGACAGCTGGAGATAACCTTTTCCGGATCGGCATCACCGGAGTTTCCAGTTATTACCAACCCAGATTCGTGCCCCATCGAAACGCTTGTCGTTCGTCTCTCTTGTCTATTACAGGAAGCATGCACTCAGGTAGGCGATAAACTCTTCAAATTTCTACGTGGAACTCCCGAATTGGCGAGCCTGGGCATTGCGACCGACCGGACGAAACTACCTGATCGATGGCTCAACAGCTTGGTATACATTTCGGGGCCAGATGCCGTAGCTCCGCGTCTCCGACGTTTAAGTATGCCAAGTGGTCGTATCTCAGCTGGGGATTTGGGCTGCCTTGTCGATGTTCTCGAATCCCGGAGGCAAAAGGATGTCAATCCATCGGACAGTAACCACTGCGCGCTGTTGGACAAGGTGGAGCTCGGGCCAGAACCCGTGGAGTTCGATGACGAGGAGCTTTCAGAGAGATGGTTGTGTTACTTCTCAGAGTCACACCCGTGCTTACTCGGCATTAATATCTTGCCGAGCTCGTCAGGCCCGCTATTTCCATCAATCTACTGCTCCTTCCCTTTCTCCTTCGGTGCCTTCTGCCATTTCAGATGGAAACAAACCACGTCGCCGCCCTCGTATCCGCGCGACTTCAAGAATGAATGACTCTGTATATCGCCCCTTGGTGCTCGCTCATGAACGGCTTACTGAATGGCATTCTCCCTATTCCAATGTCGCCCAAAAGGAGCTTGCGGCACTGGCTCCCGCTCATGTTCTTCAGAGATGGCAGACTGTCATGGCTGACTCTGTCACTCAAGAAGCTCGAGGTAATTACGGTGCTGGCCTCCTGAGGTTTACGCAATTTTGCGATACATACTCAGTGCCTGAATCGTTGCGTGTTCCTGCGAGCGAACCTCTTCTTGCCCTTTTTGTATCAGAGATGGGAGCCGGTAAGGTACAGCCTTCAACAATTGACACATGGTTGTCTGGCCTAGCGTTATGGTATTCATTGGTTTGTGTCTATGTATGGTTACTGCTAACTCTTGCTTTCAAGGCATGACATCCAGTGTGCTCACTGGTATGGCGGAAGGATCTTATCACGAACAAAACAAGGTGCAGCTGCTTTGGCACCACCTTCTCGGTCGGCATTGCTTGCTGGGGGACTTATTGTCACCCATAGAGTAGAATGAGGTAGGAAAATTCACGTGCGTCGTTCAATTTTGCCATTCACAAACTTCTAAAAACAAGATAGAAGGTCGAACGCGAAAAGAACCAGGAGTAGAATCATATGCAAGCGACGGACGCGTTTCTGCCGAACAGCGAGAGGGCAGAGGCAGAAGTAACGTCGATGACTATGGTAACTCCTTCCTTTGTTGTGATGTTACTTTATTAGTTTAAAGCATTCAAATCCAAGGATAATGTGAATACGCACTTTTGTGTAATATCGACACTCATATCCCACCCATGCTTTCCTCCATTAACACACTTGCCAAGACAAACTACATGCAGCTCAGAGTCGTAAATATTATCAAAGGATCTCCGGTAGATCCTGATTGATATTCGATTATCAAAGATACCACGATTTCTCTGCGTGGCTGACGGAGAGAAGGTGAGGATTGCGAGTTGAGTTCCATGGAGGTGTAGCAGCAATGTTCCATGTGTTCGAAAGAATCCTCTCCAGTGTATTTCTTCGTAATGAAGTCTGGGTCGCAAGACAGCAAATCTGGCAGTACGAAAACATTAATGTGTGGACGAAGGAACCGGAAGTAGCATGGACGAACTTGTTGACGAGGATATCGAGCTTGTCGTCGATTCCCTCAGTACTCTTGCTTTCGGCCTCGATGCTGTGACATCCATCTGGATTCTGTAGGCGCATCAGAAATAAATCCCATGCGGAGAGATTAATCTGCGGTGCTTTTAGGCTTCGCCAGTAACTGTGCCCGATGAAAGAATAGTCATAGGTCGTTGTCATCGATTCGTAGCAACGGTAGCATAATCCTTTGAATGTTTCGTGCCCGCTACAATCTCTGTGGTTTGAAAGATACCAGCACGAGACCGGAAGTCCTTGGATGGTGAAATTCACCAAACTACAAGGGCACAACACCATATCTTTTTTGCTGCGACGTCTTGAAAGAGGTTCACAAACAAGCACATTACGCAACTACCGGGACAGAGTGAGCTAGCTTGATAGTCCGGACAAAATTCTGCACAATCCTACAAAGAAATGGCTATGGTACAAGTACCCTGTAGTGCATCCCTCAGGTTCTGGACGTATTGCATCTGAATTATCAAACATTCAAGGGTTTACCAACGATACCCCACCCTCAATGCTCAAGAGTGCTCCGTTTGTATAATCCGATACCGCCAAATAAGTGGCCGCCGTCCCAATCTCTGCCTCACTACATCCTTGAATCAATAGTTAATTTCGTTCAGATATCGAGCACAGCTCACGTTCCATGTCGCCTCGCGGGTATCGGCGCCGCGAACCCGGGTGCTGCCTTCGTCTTGATTGTCTCCAAAATCTCAGGGTCGATCATTTGCGATGCAAACACGCCAGGCTGGAGGGCATTCACCCGAATCGGGATACCCCTCCCAGCAAAACTCATGCCGAGAACAAGGGTGAGCTTGTCCAAGGCTGCTTTCGTCAAACTGTACGCCATCTGATCGAGTCAAGTGAGTTCAATCCTAAGGGAATGAATAGCAGCACATACACACGTTCCGGGTCCCGGGGTGCTGAATTTGGCCGAAACGCTGCTGATATTGATGACGCTTGAGGTGCCTTGAGGACGGGAATGCGCTCCTTTGATGAGCAGGGATTGGAACGCACGGACAACAAAGAATGGGGCGATCGTGTTGAGCGCGAAGATATCAGCCCAGTTTTGTGCTGTCTCGGGTTCGAGAAGATCTGATGCCGCAGCCTGTTTTGCATTGAAGTCTGGGTCACGAAGGGAGGCGGCTATTCCAGCACTGTAAAAGTATTGGTACACGGTGTAGGAGAATTGAAGTGACGATACGGATAGACGAACTTGTTAACGAGGACATCGAGCTTGCCGTCGGTCGAAGCGATGTGCTTGGCGCCGGCCTTGACATCTTCTTCATCTGTCACGTCCATCTGGAGCCTGTGTCTGTGTAAGCACTGGATCCGCGTGCAAGAAGGACAATAACGGACGGGATAAGGGACCCTGGGACGCCGGTGATTGACACAGCAGCTTTCTCTAGGACATCCAACCTTCGGCCAGTGATGTATACTTTTGCTCCGTTTGCAGCAAAGGTTTTAGCAATGTAGAATCCTCTGTCAACGAGTCAACCACGAGCTGCAAATGAAAGTTGGGAAGCATACATTCCTGTCCCTCCACCTGTGACCAAAGCTACTCGCCCCGATAACGACATCACTGTACCCATGTTGAGATCTGCCATTTTCGAGGGATGCTGAACACCCTTGACAAGGTTCCTTTTATTACAGCAGCTACGCCTCAAGCCTTACTCAGCTATCGGCAGTATTCGCTGATTTGACAATCCCAGAGACCGGCCTTGTCCATGTTCCCATACCACCTATTCTCGTGCGAAGATATATCCTTCCGCAGTCATTTGGCCTGGCGAAAAGAGTTCAAGGGGCGGCTCAGCCACGTTGACATGCAAACTGGATAACGTCGAGCTGAGTAAGTGTGTGAAGTGTAATTCTCTCGCAGCTCACCTTCATCGTTGTTTCCTATCAATCCATCATCGCGTTTCTCCGTGGGCTGGATTCCATTAGCAAGGGGGCATGATGACAGTGGTGGTATCGGCATAGGGTGTTGACCAGCTCGGCAAAGGACGGCAGGCAACGTCGGAGTCTGAAACATGGCGACCATCTACCTTCAGCTGCATACAGGGTTCTGCTCAGAAACAAGAACTTGTCTCTCATCGGTAATTATGCTCTTCGCTATATCCCCTGACCTTGGTTGAACTAGGCTGGCCGTCATAATCTTTTGCTTTCTCCAGTCTCATCCTCTTTTTTTTGGCTTGAGATCTTAAATTTCCGTTTCTGCTGTGGTTTGGGCAACCGATTTGGCTTGATTATCTGTACGTCTCAGTGATAGGGATGGCTAAGGATTATCAGCAGAAGGAAATTCGCCTCCGTCAATAGGCAGCAGATCTCGAGAATCCAAAGGTAACCGTGCGCGAAATGTTTGATGAAAACTCTCGTATGCGCCGCAGATGCTCCGTCTGTGCCCGGTATATTTATTTCGTTTCAAATGCATACCGAATACGTGTCCTCGAAGAACGACTGGTCTTCCATCCGCGATTATGCTCCTCGCTGTGGACGACTTTTCTTGTTAGGCTGACTAATTTGATGGTCCTGCGCATGTTCTCATCCAAGTCATTCTGGCTTGTAATTCTCTTTCTGTTTCTCCTTTGTTTTCCATTTTGTTAGCTCGACCATAGCCAGCAATATCGTAGATGTTTATTGCCTGACCGCATTCATTTACAGCGTCTTTCTGTATTCCCTGCGCAAAATCCTTAGACATGCTACTGTACCTTTCCAATGTTGTAATAAACCTGGACCGTGAAAAAACTCTGTGCCTCCTCTCAAGATGAATCTTCTGCTTGTGAGGACTGGGAATACCTTTCCCCTGAGCAAAGGATGCTGCTACGTCGTACGAACTCGGAGTGTTTGTTTCAATACAGACTGAGGGAAGTCACCTGGACGCTGACAACGATGACGCCGTACACTGAGTACTGACCTACGACGAAACCGGAACTGACGTGCTGGCTCCGGTCTTCAGCATTTGTCGATGCAAACGCCCGGAAGCATTTACCGGGGTCCTATATACTTACAAGCAGAACACCGTGATGCGGCGGGGACAATCTGGTGCAAGTTTGGATACTGCACTTGTCCGTAGTGGTATAACTCTGGGCATACGACTGGATTTCCTCTAACGATGTGAGCTGACCGTAGTACCCCATTTCCGCGCCTAATGACTACAAAACTGTCGAAACAAGCTGGGATTCTCACTGGCAGGGATTCTGATACTGAAGGGCGAGATGCTATTTTTATGAAACTCCAACTTCTAAGGATTTGTTGCGAAGTTTTGCCGGTCGGTGTGTAGGTTGTTCATTGGTTGGCTTTTTGACAATTCTGATTCCTTCTTACTGTACAGCGGAACCAAAAGGGATAAGCACTTGCCTGATAACACACTACGCCTTCGACGCATTCCAAATATGTTAGCCGCACTTTTCGGGAAATCTGGAATCGGGATTGTAATCTCGCCTAACACCTCTAGGTGGTACATTCACCGGAACCAAGGGCTCCTGACTTCGATATCCGCTCTTACCCAATCCCGAGTACATCCTATTACTCTTACCATTCTGCACGTCGTCTAAGCTATTTCTTTATGTTTCTCAAGCCTCTGAATTTCTGGTATAAATACCATGCAAATCTTCGTATTGCCCTATCGCTCCAGTGTCCATCTACACACGCAATGGCAAAGCTTACCTTCAAATTCGCCGCTCTCGCTCTCGCTCTTGCCGTCCTGGCACCTGTTGCCTCAGCCATCGATATCATGCTTTGCGATGAAGCGTACTTCAATTCCTGCACTTGGAACTACAACGTCCCTACGGGCGAGTGCCTTAACACTGGTGCTAGTGCCGGTTGGAATGGATTCCACAACGATGCTGTGAGCTCGTAAGTGTCATTTTCGCTCGATGTTCCATTACATCCTCAGTATTGGTTACAGGTACCGTCAGATAAACTCTGGTTCCTGCGGCAAATGTTATTATTTTGCCAACCAGGATTGTCATGGCCAAATGTTCAACAATGGAGACTATGAACAGAACTGGTTGGCCGGAAATAATGACAAGCTCTCATCGATCTTCTGCTCCCAGGGAGCCTAATCAGAGAGGTCAGTGGTCAAGTCTATTCCAGCCATCTCTCATAAGCTGAAGATTGATCATAGGATGCCTCGAATTCATTGAGTCTAGCATTTGTGACAAGTTAATAGATGAATGTTGGCCTGCCTTTATGCAATCATACTCTCATACTCTCATATTCTCAATTAGATGTCTCCTTCTTCTAGTGCGCGCGTAGCAGCAGTAGAGTTGTTGAGAACAGTTGTAATAAAATGCACTGCCAGACTAAGCCATAAAGGTATAATGACCTACAATTACTCGATTTGTCATGGCACCGCGATCAAAGGTTTGGTGAACAGTCGGCCTCAAATCGCAATTTCTTGATACGTCTGTGCTTATATTCTCATCCGCGTCGCCTGAGGGCCAGTGGTAAACTCGGCCACATAACTATTGTATGAGATGGTTAGTGGAGGAATAGTACGAATAGAAGGAGAACTACGAACTGGAGACTGTCGATGAAGAAAGTCTGAATTCGCCTAGGGACCCAGGTCACATTGAAAGGTACTGTAGCAGACGCAGCAATAACAGTGGGAGAGGGAACTGCGGTTGTCTAGATCAATTTCGATGGATGACCATAACTCGATGGCATGAATGGCGATGGTTCTTCATTGTCGACAGACACATGATACGGTCCATGGCGACTAATTTGATAGTACAGGTTAGATGCCTATTTCGGGCTTTAAAACGACAAAGCCATCCCCCCCATTGAACGCCTGGTCTGCCGACCTGGTACAAGCCCGAAAGACCAAACATAGCACATCATCCAGTGGTAGCCTACGCACAGAGTAAAAAAGAGAACTGGCATCGGAGATATTGGACCCAGCCTGGTCCCTTTCCGAAAACAAAAAATCCAACAACTGGCGTGCCGCGGCAAATTTCTCGTCAAATTCATCAAGAATTCGAGGGCCTCTGGTTGCAGTCTCGAGTAAATGGTGCTTTTCGAACTCCAATGGTGGTTTGTTAGAGATAAGAAGCTCCTTGATCCAGGAGGATCTCTTGGTCTGCAAGGATGTGGGTATGAATGCAGGGAAACAGGGATGAAATTGCGATTTGTTTGTTCGTATTGGAGATGCCATCCTGATAAGAAATAAGTAAGTGCATTTTTCAATAACCTAGTAATTAACGAACGACCTTCTAACAAGGTACCACAGTGAAGTAGGTATTAGGTTGGACTTGACGCGACTCGGACGTTCGAGAAATCGAAGTTAGAGCTGTGCTTGCCATGACCACGCGTCGGCAATAAGCTGAAGTTCTAAGAGGTTCTAAGTTTCCCAACGCCCAAGACAGTTTCCAACAATTCAGGCCTCATTCTCAAGAGCTCGAACCCTGAGCTAAAGTGTATTGATGTACGTAGCTACCAGTACTAGTGTATTCCTTGTGTATTCAACAACTCGAAACGTAGTATTACACTGAAACATACACCCAATCCTGGCATTCAACATCTTTCATCACTGTAAAACTCTCACCCTCAAGGGTACTTGAGAGCCTAAATGTGCCTCACCCTTCACAATAGGTACAACGACCGGTGAGCTGGGGAACTGTAGGATCTCAACACCTCCCTCGGGCAAACTGAATTCGAAGTGTCGGATCAGGTTGGCGAGGACTGTTTGCATTTCCATGACCCTGTATTTCACCGTACAGCTTTGAATAAGGCGATATTGCGAAGAGGAGGAAGATACATACGCGAATCTCCACCTACAAGAGTCGCACGAGGATCAGCAATCGGGGGGTAGGGAAAGTCAAATGCCGTAGGCAATTACCCGATGCACGAACGGGATCCAGCACCTGAAGGGCCGTGTAAGTGAAAGAAAAACACACTGAGATGGAGCTCACCAAATGTCATTCTAGCATACCGCCAAATAAGTCTCGAGATCACGCCCAAAGCTCAAGGTCGTACTCACAGATTAGCATACACACCTAAAGATACAGACGGAGGGTTATCAAGAAACCGAGCTGGGTTCCACTCTTCCGCGTCGTCTCCCCAGAGAGATGGAAGACTAGAAAAAGTTCTTGTCAGGTTTATGGCATTGAAGTGATATAAAACCATGCCGGTTGTATAGGTAGGCAGAACAGACAAGTGTCTGCCCCTTGGGTATGGCAAGTGTCTTCCTTCCGGAGAGCGGTAGAACATCATCATGAGGAGCCGTACGTATCAATGAATGCCCAAGTGGATATAGACGGAAAGTCTCCTGTCACTAGAGGTGAACATAGGTATACCATGTATCCATTAAATGTGCTCACTTTGATAGCCGCATTAAAAAATGGCATAGAGTCGTAGTCGCTTGATTGTTTGAGCTCTGCGCGAATTATGGACTGATGCTCGGGATGTACGGCGAGTTCATATAGCATCCAGGATAGACCAGTGCTTGATGTCTTGTGTCCGGCAACAACGAAGGTCCTAGAACGAGAGCAAAATTACATCATGAAGAGCAAGTAAAGAGATGCCACGAACATTAGTTGTGCCTCAATTTCGTCATCCTGCATTTTTCCTACTGAGCGCGCTCTGGCTAGAGATGTAATCGTGATAAAAGATGTATGTTGATGGTGCCAGTAAACCCACCTAAGAGGTTAACGACATCTTTATTGTCGTCTAGCGTCTGCATCTTGCTATGGTTAGCTATGACGTCTCGGGCAGTTTTCTTAGCCACATTTCCTACGCTAGCGAGCAGACGAATCTCTCGGGTAGAGATCAGCTGTAGAAGTCCTAGGACAGAATCTGGAAGCATCCGTACTAGGGCTACGAAAATAAGCTCTAGTGCTGATATATTGGCTTGCGAGGCCGTGCTGAAATCGGATGTTAGTTATGAGCATTGGAATGAAGGAAAGACTCTTCTTACAAAAGATGTTTCATCGCTTGTCCTAGTTCCGTTTCCTGACCATCGAGCGAACGGAAATCATACCGGAAGGAGGCTTGTGGATGTTGGGTTACCCAATGTGAGAAACTGATGAGTCCCACTTACCTAGACCGATGATATCTAGGGAAACCCTGCTTGTCCAATCAAGAACATTGACAGTGTCATCAAGACCAGTCAGAGATCCTTTGATACCATTCACAAGCTGCAATCATCATAGGCTCCCTCAGATTGCTACATTTGTTTGATGCGTGGATGAACCTACCTTGTCGCTGCACTGCTGAAAGATAACCTGGGAATTCCGAAGCTGCACAGAGGAGAATGCTGGATTCAGAATCTTGCGTTGGCGCTGGTGGGGTTCACCTATATACGCCAATTACAGTTTGGCGCGCAGGTTGGGCTGAGGTAACACTCACCGGCAACGACGCCAATGCCCTTACCAAGGAAAAGATCCAGTATGAAGACAAAGTCATTCGATTTGGGGTAAGGACACGAGGGGTGGAAAACGTGTCCGAGAGCCTTGGGGTCGCAAACTACTAGGACGTCTTGCTGCGAATCATCGCTTCAATTGTGACCAGGGAAAATGCGTAGAGCTTGCTTACACCCAAACAGCCTCCAATACGATAAAGGGTGCCGTACTCCCTGCGCCACTTCGTTTCGAGATCACCTGCATTATTTTGATCGCGAAGGATACGTTCGTGGCCTAGTAGTACGGTGCGTGAGCTCATGTTTGTATTCAAGTGATTTACGGATAGCTTGCCTAGCCAGAAAGAGGGCGACGGCGGTCCCTTGACGTGTTTTACTGATGGTCGTTGGAACCACCTATGAAGCAGCGAGGCTACCAGGAGTGATGCGACTACAATGAAGAATGCAGCCATGCGAGGAAAGAACTGGATTGCTTCAAGTCGGAGACAAGATACGTTCGGGACTTCTTAAGATACTCCGATAGCCCAAAGGTACAATGAAGGCGAGTCGATATGGTAAGAAAAGCCGGTCTTTATCAACGGAACTAAGACGTTAGTGCAGCTCCACTTGGATAATGACGGACAAGTGTGCTCCCATTCTTACGTGGGACCATAGATCTGTATTGGCCAAGCTCACGATAGCATAAATGCATCTTACGGCCTAGCGCTAACTTGTCCCTCTAAGCGATGGACACCAGTTTCATGTGCCTAGTACAGGTGGCGATTAGCGGCCTCAACCAAAGGAAGGAAAGAAAGAGCTCAGTGCATAGTTCGGCAGCGGTTTTCCCGCGTAGCACATCGGCCCGCTGGACTGATTCGATACTTTTCTACTGTTATCTTTTTTGTCAGCCTACTGTGCGACGGGGACCTTTTGGCCCAGGCCTTGTCGCTTCGTCTGCGACGTCCATCTGGATCCTGTAGGCACGATTCAGGGGTGAACGCCATTGGGACCAGGGAGGGAACAGCTGCTTACGGGACAACGGATCCTGGGATACCGGTGACCGACTCCGTGGCTTCTTCTAGTACATCCAGTCTGCACACAGTGATGTATACCTGGGATTCGTTTGCACCAAAGACTTTGGCAATGACAAATCCTCTATCATGAGATGTAATCGAGATTCCAGGAACATACATCCCCGTTCCTGCGCCTGTAATGAGGCATACTCGTCCAGAAAGCGACATCACTGTAGCCATGTTAAGATCGACGATGATTGAGAAATGCCAGTTCCTGGTAGCTACCTAGAAGACACAAATTTCTGTTCTCAATCAGCAAGACCGATGTGTGCAGTAGTAGTGATTATGGGATAAGTCGTCAGTGGGATCTGAAGCTGAGGACCAAGGATAGCACGTTCAAAGCGCGTTAGTCCCGTGTCATCGGTTAATACTGCACGGATGGTGTCCCGTGGATGCCGCGCTCGGCGACACGTGGCTCTTCAAGGTTGACCGTTGTTCATCTTCTCAGTGCTCACCACTAGCCTCAGTATCAGTGCCGGGATTCTTCTCCTCACTATCCTTACTGCCTTAGATACAAACGGAGCCAATGCGACTGCTATTACCCTGTTTATTATAGCGTACGTCTCACCGCGAGATGGACCATGATTTGATGAACGTCAACGAAAATCCCAATTCCTCGATACGTCTGTGCCTGTATTCTCAATCGCGTCGCCTGACCAGTGTGAACTCGATCATACAGCTGTCGTAAGAATAGTCCTTATAGTTATCTATTATTTAAAGTCATCAGCCAGGGCCTAGGCGAATCGCACGTAACTCATGAATTGGATCTAAACCGGCGCTACTTCCTGTACAGCTGCTTTGCGACGTGGTCTGTTTGGTCTTGATGCGCTTTCACCACCTTGTGGTAGGCACTTTACAATATATAGGAATATCGTCCTACGCGGTTCAAGTGCCAACTCAGGAACGTACGGTTCTTCTGCTGCCTGACTCTTGTGTATAGCGTCGATCCATCACCTCCCTCCCTCTACCAATAATAGTTGGACATCCGCCGTCGTTGGCGTCAAATTGTGTGGAACAAGAATGCACGTAGGACCGTAAGACAGACTTAACTTTGAACTCGGGCGACACCCAAGGCTTTCCGTCAAAAGCGGCGCAGCCTGCAGGCGGTATCGCGTTCACTCAAATCGCACTTCGAGCACATCAATGGGCCAGCTGTTTCAGTCTGTAACGTAGGCCGTGCACCACGACAGGCATCTTGGATTCCATGATATTTCTACGCAGATGATCAAGGAGTCAAGGATTAACCAACGATATTGCACCATCAACGCTTAACACCGCTCCATTCGTATAATCGGATACCGCCAGGTAAACCGCCGTCATCCCCATCTCCACCTCACTAGAAACTCAAATTAATATCCAATCTCATCCAAACAACTGAACACACTCACGTTCCGTGCCTCTTCGCAGGTATCGGCGCGACCATCCCCGGTAAAGGCTTCGTCTTGATCGCCTCCAACGCCTCAGGACTAATTAGTTGCGACTCAAACACACCGGGTGACAGGACGTTCACCCGGATCGGGACGCCCCTCTGAGCAAAACTCGTCCCCAGAATAAGCGTGAGCTTTTCCAGAGCAGATTTCGTTATGGGGTATGCAACCTACATCAGGTCGGCTTAAGTAGACAAGCTGGAAGCGATGGAATAGCACATACAGAGGACAAGGGGGTCAGTGTGTTCATCGTTGCTGCCCCACTACTGACGTTGATGACACTTGACGTGCCTTGGGGACGGGAATGTGCTCCTTTGACAAGAAGGGATTGGAAAGCGCGTACGACGAAGAACGGGGCGATGGTGTTGAGTGCAAAGACGTCTGTCCAGGTTTGTACTGTCTCCGGTTCGAAAGGATCTGTGGCCGCGAACTTCTTCGCGATGAAGTCTGGGTCACGAAGGGGACCCGCAATTCCGGCACTACGGCGAAGACATTAGCGTACATACGTATGAGGGAGAACCGTGGACGAACTTGTTGACAAGGATATCGAGCTTGCCATCAATTCCTTCGATGTGTTTGACACCGACCTTGACGCTTTCTTGGTCTGTGACGTCCATCTGGATCCTGTAGGCACATTAGCTGCAGGGGCGAAAACTATCGGGTGAGAACAGCTGCTTACGGGACAACGGATCCTGGGACACCAGTGACTGACGCCGCAGCCTGTTTTAGGACATCCAGCCTGCGCCCAGTGATGTATACCTTGGCTCCGTTTGCAGCAAAGGCTTTCGCAATCATAAATCCTCTGCCGGATAGTCAATCACGAGTCGCAATCGAGAATCAAGGAACATACATTCCTGTTCCTCCGCCAGTAACGAGACCTACTCGACCAGAAAGCGACATCACTGTAGCCATGTTAAGATCTGCCATGATTAAGAATTGCTGGATAGCCTGCAGACACAGTCCTTTTTATTCCATTGCCAGCGGTTACTGCGTAAATGACATAAATCCCGAATCTTATTCAGCGGGACTGTATCCCGGTGTGTACGGTAAATGGAGGCTTTATGTAAAAAAGACTGCCCACATACCCATCAGCATTGTGACGAAAGTTCTTGTTCTCAGGACAGTTTTCCTTTTTATCGGCTCACAGAGGCGCCTCGTGCCGAGAAAGCAAGTTTCGTAGTGATTATTCATGCTATTTCGCGCATGCCGAAGAAAGTTTTTGTGAGGAATATAAGCAAGTACGACGAAAGAGCGCAGACACAGGACCATATGGGTTGTGAGACTTTGAAGCAAAAGTTTACTGTGAGCGAAAACGGTTTAGCTGTAGAATTGAAGTATCGAATCTATGGTAACTCACCTTCGCCTTTGATTCCTATTGATCAAGTAATATATCAGGCTCCTCGGTGACTCACACATGTCATAGAGACTTACGTCCCTCAGTGATCCTGTGCCGCTTGGAGCTGGACACGCGGCGCACCAAGTTCCTCCGACGGCGAAGATGAGAAGAATGAGTCATCAAAGACCCTGAAGTATGAGTAAATGACGCAATTACTCAGTAAAGGGAAACACTGAGCGTCCCGAGAGGCCCGTGTTTCAGAGCACAGAGTGCGCCGAATACTACCAGGCTCGAGCTTCTTTTGCGAGCACTTAAATGGGATTCTGCGACAGACGATAGAGTTCCGTAGCGATCATTTCACTCTTCTATTCATGCCAGATATGTCGAGGCACAGCGTTCCGGTCCTAGCGCCCAGCAATGGCAGCGTGTAATGTTTCAGAGAACAAGCATCTTGTCCCCATACACCCTTTGTACTGGCGGGACTGATGACATTTCAACACTCCAATGACAGCCTTGATACCATCAAGCTGTTCAATGCCGATCCAACTTGGCCGCACGAGAGAAGGAGAAACATTCAACTTCTATAATCGAGGCTGTGTAGAATTCTTTCCAACGACTTCAACATATATTTCAGCGATGGGTATAGCAAGAAGAGAACAAAGAGCTCACCACAACATCGAAAGGATCTCCTTCAACCCTTCCACACGTGTCGGTTCAGTTCGAGGACCTCCAGATGCGGTGAAGTCTGAGGTCACTGACGCAGCTTCAGCACAGTGTGCTTAACGCAGGAGATGAAAAATTTGATCTGCCGCCGTTAAGGACGGCATTGCGTATTAAAGTCCTCGTCAACCGGTTGCCAGCCTTGGAATATTTGTACGATGCCGCCCTTTGGTAGGGATCATGCGGTAGTGCCGCAGTGGGACGCGCCGTACTTCAGATTACTTAATAGCTGAATATTGGCCCACCTTTGTGCAATGATTTTCTTGATTGATGGCTTGGCGAAGTAAGGATTCGGCTAACGCGAGCAGAACAATCATATTAAATTGCATTGCCAGACTGAGCCATAAAGATATACTAACCTGCAATACACGATTTATTACAGGGTACATCGCACTGCGGAGGAATATCCCCAAGGGAAGGTCGGGTATCCTAGCAATCCAGCCGTATCGCTGGACGCGAATCCAGAGCAGAGCATAGCAGAGCAGAGGTGGGTACGACAATCAAATGGCATCAGTTGAGAGCGGACCGACCCGACTGTAAAGGTATTCAGATCTACTGTACCGCCGTGCCGAAGAACTTTTTCATTGCGGTCTGTCATTGAGAAATTATCGGGACCTGCATTATTAAACCAATCAGAGTCAACGGTCCAAGTGGTCCCGGCAAGGACATAGGAAAAGCCTGTGTCGGAGAAAGCGGTATTTATCATCTGGCCTGTTAATAAGAGAGCATAAATAACATGTGAGATAAACGGTTAGTGGAGGAATAGTACTAATAGAAGGAGAAATACGAACTGGAGACTGTCGATGAAGAAAGTTTGGACTCGGAATCGCCTGGGGACCCGTGATAGTGTACTGTGACAGACGCAGCAATAATAGTCAGAGAGGGCACTGTGTAGAAAGGGGACAGTAGTAAGATATCCTACGGCAGACACGAACACGAGGGTGAGCGCGGTCAGTAGATGAGTATTTCTAGGCCCGTCGTTATCCACAAGGCCAAGGTAGTTTCAGGATTCCTCTGATACGCATTTCGGCAGGGTCAGACAAGACAGAGAAGCTGATATTTGTAATGATTTTCTGCTCGTGGGAGTCGCAGAGACGCGGTTATCCCACTGGTCAATGCTCTCGGCAGTGAGCACTCGGACAGGGTTTTTTCAATCCACGCTGAGTCGAGCTTGAGGTCAGGATCCAGATGGTATCCCGAAGTTATTTGTCGTGCGCCGTTTCTTGCAGCTGAAGCTGAGCTCGAGTCCCAGTTATCCTCGGCATCCATTTCGTTTCTTCCAATTATGTTCTCCCTTCTTCGAGTCAGTATTAGGGCGCATGTTCGACGAAATCAGCCCGAGGTCCGCTGTTCCTCGTTCGAACCTTCCTGGAGACTCATTGGCGGGAGTATTTGCTAGTGCGATGACGGGCGTGTGGCATGCATCACACTGAAAGTAGAGGGACAAACAAGTTAATTCCTGCGTCAGATACAGTTCTCAGACAGTCAAGGGATAATCCACCATCAACACCCAAAACCGCTCCGTTCGTATAATCCGACTCAGTACTGCCAAGTAGAGAGCGTCGTCATGCCCATCTCCACCGTGTTCGTTCCGATTTTAGCGGTTACCCTCTTGACGAAGAGGAGCCCAAGATTATAAGCGCGATACTGAGGCGAATTCTCCTGACATTCCTGCACCCAGTCAAGAATAAAGCGGTTCCTGACGAGTATGAAAGGGAGTCTGGACGAACAAGGATGCGGATAGAGGGGAAGACGAGGAACAGAAGATGACTAGGCAAACCGCCCCGCGTTCGGGCTGCAAGGACGGGGAAAAGTGGGAGTGAACCAGACGGGTTTCCCCAGGGCTTTGTCTGAGTCTTCTGCACCATGCACACCGTATTACCATCGCTGAAAACCAGGAAGACGAGTGAGGAGAGAAGTCTGGCTGTTTATATGCATGTCGCATACCTTGTGCTTATCGTTTTCAGTGCTTCATCTCAACGAGGCAGCAATAGCCTCTGGCCCATTGAAAAACCAGCCGCTCGTAGGGAACGAAAAAGATCGCCTTTTAAAGTAGGAATTGCTGGTGTCGGCACCGGACCCAGGAAGACGATGGATAGTGCGAGGTCATAGAGCTAGCAAGACGGCTACCCCCGCGCTCTGTCTCATTTCGCCTGCCCTGCAGAGGAGGTGGTGGTCATGAACTGGCGTCCGGTCTGCCAATGTAGTACGTGCCCTGCTTCCTGTTGACTTTCCTCCCATGAAATCATCGTTGGGATCTCCTGCTCAATGAATAGACTAAAAACTCGTTAGTTGAAGCTCGGCATCGATATCCAGCTCCCGCACCTTATGACCTTTCCAACCCTAGTAAGAGTCCTTTTGAATATTCGTCTTGTATAGCGACTGGAGCGGCACCAATGGGAGGCAGGCAAGGATTCGACATCGGGATGATGGTGGTCGGTGATCAACGTAACGTTAACAATGAACCAAATATTGCGGCATTACTCTTACCACCATGACCGAGGCGACGCCTAGCCTCGTCGTTCTCTTACTTCGAGCGTCGGCCACCCACAAATAAACCAGCATCCAAGCGTCCTAGATCTCGCCTGTACACCACGGTCGAATAGGCTTTTACCCCTCGGGCCGTCCTCAGCCCTACACTCAGTCTCACATATACAGCCCTCATTTGGGGAATTATCTCGAGTGGTCTGCGTACATGCTGCATTTGTCTATGTATGCTGGCAATCACCGCCCGTCAGCTATCTTTGCTCAACGTATTCAGCGTCTACGCGGTTTGTCATCGACACATCCACCATATCGGCACCGCCCCCTCCCACTCGCCATCCCGACGTCACGCCTACGCCAAGGTATCCAAGCCTCACCTGGCGCTACTCTCATCACGACCACCTGGGCATCTCCTCTACGGTACACCTTCGGGAACACCCTCGCGGATCTCCCCGTGCTCAACCTTGCGTGGACACAAACACCGTACTGGAGGAACGAGTCGTTCCACTCTGGGCCTCTGCACGCACGAGGCTTGCTTGCGAATCGCATCCCACGACGCCATACTAGCAGAGGCCGTAGAGTCCACCGGTGTTTTGGTGTACCCCTCGCCGAAAATCGTTTTGGCTGGCTGTGTCAAAACCGTATAGTTCAATTCTTGTTGGTCTATCTATCTGACCTCACCATGGATAACGGTGAAGAGGATACTTACAGCGACCTTGCCTGAAAAGCTGACAATCAGTCGGAAGCCACGAAATAGGCCTATCCGGTGGAGTGACCTAACTGGTCCGGACCTGATGGACGGCGAGCCCTCAGTCACAAAGTCTCCCCAGTCAGAT
Organism: Armillaria cepistipes; assembly: GCA_900157415.1. Lineage (NCBI taxonomy): Eukaryota > Fungi > Basidiomycota > Agaricomycetes > Agaricales > Physalacriaceae > Armillaria > Armillaria cepistipes. The sequence goes on from FTRY01000002.1 coordinate 526,452, forward strand.
GCTCACCATCGCAATTGCATCTGCAGGTCCCAACTTGATTGTGTTCTTCCCTTATTACTCCTGGGCGCTTCTGCTCGACAACTGCATGAATGTGTTTGGCCCAGGATTGGGACGTTAGTCGTGCAGGTAATGGTGGTCACGTATATCGTGGTTTGTACTACTAGTGCGACTACATGACGATGTCGGCCTTCCTAGTTTGTCTGCCTATCAAAGATCTGTTTACATCCATACGTTCCAAAACACAAACAGAGGAATGTATTCTATATAAAATCGGTGTTCAGGTTTCTAACGAAATGACGGTTTTGAATGAAGGAACACACAGGTATTATTGATAAGTAGCTAGCACAGTGAAGAGTCAGACCACGTTAGCGTAAACGCCGTTCGCAATGTCCAGCTTCCTTTTACGCCCTTCTTCCATCGTCTCAGCCAGAATCTCAGCAGGCGTCCGAGTCGTCGACCTCTCAAATATCACCTTTCTCGGTCGTATCCCGTTGATTGTGATCCTTCTATTATCAACCAAAGTGATCCACTTGAGTTCGTCAGTCTTCACGCTTACGCCTTTCATTAGCCATTCCTTCACGATAGTCCTGTCTCTGTCGCTTTCTATCAGGTCGCCAGGATCGGCCATGCTGTATGGAATATACTAAAACAGTGGCAGCCTGTCAGTTTTTTATAGTATATCATATGGCCCTAGCACGTATCTTGAAGCTGGACATCAATATCATACCAGGTCCTAATGAATTCTTGATTCCGACGGCTTGTATAGCCAACGGTAACTCCAATATCATTTCATCTGCTAAGAGCAGATGCATTTTTACTTACCTCGATGTTGCGAGACTCCTTCCTTCTGACATGACAACACTGATAGGCGCTGATCATTGCAGCTCATCAACATTCGACGTGATTCTTACATTAGCTTCTACGCATTTTTTACCTATAGCCCGCGGATTTTGAATAAAACTGGCACATAGAAAGACAGTAGTACTCGCATACCATCGCTTTTTGCAATGGCTAATGTTTACCCCAGCTCATTTTGTCGTCCTGTCAAGCCTCGGAAGTCGAATGCTGACCTACAAGTGAAGCAGCCTTTGTCGTACGAGGCACCAAACTAAATCGTATAGGCTTCAAATGACTGCGTCCAAGATACATATGAGAAAAATAGAAGAAGAAGAAAATAAGTATATGTACTTGACAATCCCATTGGAAAATTCCGCCGCGGGAGTAATCTCCTCCCCATCCTCACCTTTCGCTTTCGCGATCCTACAAGTGGCCAGAATAAAAGCGATCGCGATCCACATGCCGTTCTCGGCCAAAAACCGTCCAGGGCAAATCCTACATTACCGAAACCAGATTAATAGCCTACACGACAATGCGAGTGGAGGAGTAACCTTCTTCCAAACCCGAACGCCGTAAGATAGGGCTCCTCCTTCCCTTGTGGCTTCGGAAGATAGCGATCAGGATTGAATACCGTGGCTTGATGGTAGATGTTCTCGTCAAGCCCCATTCCTAGTCTCTCATAGACAGACGGACGATACATACCTAATGACAGAGGGAGGGACGGTATGTATGTAGTCTGTTTTTTTCCCAGGGGGTCTTGCTATAACCATCGGTTCCGTTACGTAAAACTATCACGTGCTCAAGGCACACGTTCATTTATTCTTCCGTCTTGACGTGATTTTGCTCTCATTCCTTTGCTATCGACGCGCTGTACTACTCATAAAATACTGATATTGAATTCTATGTTCTAAAGATGCCCATAAGCGAACATCTTGAGCCGTATTTCCTTAAAACACCAGCATCCCTGCTATTTGCTTGCTATCCCATCTGATGCAGAGCGAGATTCATTTTTGATAATGGATGCCATGCCTGAAGACCTTCACGTAACTTCCAAGAAAAGGTTGAGGCCATGGTATGGCAAAGACACGAGAGTAGCAGAAATATGAGCGGTGCGACGATGCAACACGCAGTAGTAGCCCTTGAGGTGGTGGGAAAGTCCTTCCAAAAGCGGCTGCTGATGTAACGGGGCCGATGATCATAGCAAGGGGGGCGCGGTTAAAACAGGACTACCCCATTCCCCTTCACATAAGAATTAAATATACTGAAAAAAGGGTCGCATCAAAGGACGTACCGAACGTTGGCGAAAACGACGGATCCTTTAGGGATGAACATGCCGCGATATACATCGTCTTCCACCGAGCGGTGAGGAAAGCCCATGGGAAGGACGGGATTCCATCTGGAACATTTCAGCGGCAAAGAAAGCCCAGGAAGGAAGGAAGGTAATTTTATTAGTCGTCGGTGCTCCTGAACAGAAACGTAACGACGTCCGTACTACAGTCAGTCTGAGTCAGAAATAAATAAGATCTACAAAGATTGGTAACTGCTACGGGACCGAACCTCTGCCATGCTCTGCCGCTTTGATAAAGCCCCACCAAGAGTACTCCCTCACGGCGTCGGCGATGGTAAGGTGAAAAATGTGATCAGAAAGGCATGAAAGCCTTGTGATGGAATATGAACAGGATAACACATGAGGGAGCCATAGCGCAACAGCTTTGTGGCCACCCTCCTTCATCGTAGCATAGTAGCCTTGACGACGGAATAATATGAATCAAAGCAGGGAAAGAGGAGTCGGGACGTCCATAGCAAGAAGCGTCGCAACCCCTGTTTTCTGCTGCGATAATTTGGGCACCGTCCCTCAAAATATGTGCGTCCAGAGCAACCGGCGACATCGCGGGATACACTCAGAGGCTATTCGAGGAAGGGTGGCCAAGATATTGGAAGGGTCCCAGGGCGTCGTCCGGCTGTTTCAGACATCGTCCATTAGAAAATATGTTCCCCGAGCAATGTGCGAGTCTGCGCAGTACTCCAAAGTCCAGCCATTCAAGGCGGTACGAGGTGCGCGGTCGAGCAGCGCAATTGGCTGCAGGTCCAAGTGGTCGCCGTGGCCCCTATTTCGCACCTGGATGTCGTCCGGACGATTTACACACAAACCATTGAAGTAAAGTCTCCCTGATCAATCTGCAACTTTGCAAGATACTCTCAAAGACGATTCGAGGGAGGGGGGGTCAAGAAAAAGGACCCCAAGAATATCGATGATGGTGGAAGAGAAAGAAGGACGAGTGAAATGAATGTAGTACCGCATGGTCTCTTGCAGGATATGATCGATATACGGGAGCGGCTCCCGATCCTCAAAAGTCGGAAAACGCTCCGACCCGACAACAGCATCGATCTGGGCTTGCGCCTTTTCCTGGACTTCAGGATGTAGGACCATAGCGACCAAGAAAACGAGGAGTGTCGTCCATGACTGAAAAAAAACTTGAATCACAGCACCAAAGCACAATAATGAATACTTACGGTATCAGCACCTGCAGTGTATATCTGCGCGGCCGCACCCTTCAGATCTTTCAAGTAGTCCTCTTCGTCCTCTAAAGAGCCCAAGTCGTTCAGATACGACGCAACAAAAGACGGGCTCGCTGTCCCTTCCGACATCTGTCTCCTCACGATATCAAAAGGATAGTCAACAGACCTCTCAATGGTCGCCCTCGCCTTCCGCGCGTATCCAGCGTAGTATGCCCCAGGAAACCAGGAAGGAAATTTCGACACTATCATTATGCTGGTCAGCCCAGAACCCTTAACCCAAACGTACTTGCTCACACCAAGGGAAAATTTCAACAGGCGTACTCGCCGGCGGTCCCGAATTGTTGATGACCTCCGTCATTTCAACAATCAATTTCATCAACGGATCGTCTTCGCCCGATATTTGGTAACCGTAAGCGATTTTCATTACAACCACGGCGGAGAATCTGGAGGAGAGAACAGATCAGCCATTTTATCATGAACATATCACACCACCGCGCACCTGCCGACAATCGCATCATAGTCGTCAGGTCTCTCCATCAGCTCTTTCACTAAGACTGCTGCTTGCTGATGCTACATAGGCAAATACTCTCTGCATTCCTGCCGTCCAAAGTGTGTTTGAAACAACTTTCGGTGGTGGTGGAAGCGTTTTCCGTACGGCATCAGGGACAAGACTCGATCCCAGCCCATTCTACCGGCAACAATCACTAAACGCGGACTTCGGTGTCATGAGCTGTGCACTCACAGGCGGAATATAACGAAGTTGGGCCGGCAGCTGTAAATCGCACTTCTCTTATCAAGCAAGTCGTTCGCCGCCTCTACGCTGTCAAGGATGATCATCTTGCGGCCCAAAACTTCCAGGTACATCACGTCGCCTAGTTAAAAACCATCAGCTCGTTCGGTAAGGACTGAGTGAGCTCCGCAAGCTTACCATACGTCTTGGCCCATTCGTGAAACACTTCTGGCTGATCCACAGGAGGAAGAATTCGAATGTGACCTATGATAGGATTAGCAGGCGGACCTGGAGGGAGGGATTGCTGTCTCGCCAACCCTAGGCGCCGTCGAAATAACCACACGAAAATCCAGAGCGGCGCCGTATAGAGGAGGTTCCAATACATGAGCAAAAGAGAGAAAGATTCTCACTCCATCGACATCAGCCCACCTATATCAGAACGCCATGAGCATCATGTGATGGACGCAATCGCAAAAATACTTGATAAAGCAGTACTTTGTGTATGCGCGGACATAAGGATAGTAAGCTGTCACATGCTACCACGAACGGCTGGCTCCATACTGGCTCCATATGATGGATTAGATGATGGAGGTCATTCTCAGAGGTATCTATAGCACCCGATACGGGAAAGCACCAAAACGAAGGCTTGTAGAAGTGTTTGCCAACCCAGGTGACGCGTGACCGTCTCTTAATTGTAGGATGGGTTATCCTTTTGCTCTAACGTAAAAAAACCAGACTCGCCTGATGAGAAGCATATGCTTCAGTCACTACTGCACCCGCATCGTTCTGAATGTTAACCTTGAGTCATCCTTGAAGGTGAATAATGAACGTCAGCTTACCCATTCAAAAGAAAAGTGAGGGAAGAAACGCGATGCACAACATGCCTATATCGTTTCATGGCTAACAACCACACTCTGTCTCCGAAACCTGATATCGAGCGAATCGCTTCATCTGTCAGTCGTTAGAAGAGGTATGGCAGTCGAGAAACGTGCCCCGACTCAAAAATAAGCTGGTGAGGTTGACGTTGCTGGTGGTAACGAGCCAAGGCAGACTTCGGCACCCGCCGAGTCGAAACTTTTTCCTTTCAAATTTGGATGATGCAATAGTTCATTGCCTGCTGCACTAAGCAAGACAAGGAAACTGATGGCGACGGCATGATGCAAAAGGTTACCTTTTGAGTAGACGTTCGCTGATCAAAAATATCTCGGCGTCCAAGGACACTTCCTTTTGACCTTTGACTGAATTTAGGACGGACGGCTCTTTATTTTTCTTTGTAGCATTTCATCTGTGAGTAGGTGTGTGCCGGCGTATGGCCATCTATTCGACCTTTGATGTCGATTATGTATTGCCTTTTTTCGTTAGTCTCCACGAGGGTGACTGATACACTAATCCAGTATTCCTACTATTACTACATACCACAAATGTAGTTGTATAATGTCAATATCATCATTCCTCTGCTCTTTATGGTTAATCGCAGATTACTTGGCGGTGTTAGTTGGGTTTCCACTACGCCCTCATAATCAGAATCTCCTACCAAAGTACTTGAATCGGAAATTTTGGCCAGAAACGCCCTTGTGTACTAGATATAAGCAGGGGCAGTAAAGACGAAAGCAGAGACTTACAAAAAATACGGGTATAAGTAAACTACATTTGACTATTTCGGGAGATTTGGTTCTATCTTCGCTATCTTCTAACCGCGACTTTTCAATGATGTCCCATTAGTACAGAGATAGGCTCTTCCTGGTGACTCAGTCTGTCATCCATCAATAGACCCTTAACAGGATTCAATTATCCAGAATCCTCAGGTAAGACACCATTTCTGATTGAACGGTGTCAATATTCCTTTTACTAACTCTCCATGCGCCGGCTCTTCTTGTACGATCACGGACCCGTGTCCCAGAATCGTCGCGTACAGTTCGGTTCCATTCTCGCGACTACGGCGCTTTTCAATATGAACAATAGCGACTTTCGAGCATATAGTAGTCTCGAATATCAATGCTACCTCCCGGTGGAAGCTGCCAAGTGCCGTGCCGTACCATGTTAGACAGTACTGCTCTTTGCTGTCCGCGTCTTCGAACACACACGTCGGATACAGTATCGTGTCCTCAGGCTGAAAGACGAAGCCCTCTTGCTCAATATGGAGGCCATCAGGCTCGCATATCCCGTACATGCGGTATTCGGCCTCTGCAAAGCGCTGCGCCTCATACGCAAAGTGCACGTTCATGACTTCTGTGAGGTGAAGGAGGAGCGACCGAGGTGCCCAACGAAATGGAGCATTCTTCATGTTTGGGGTAGGAATGTGGTCGGGTGTTATAAAAATCGGGAGTTGTACAAATATGATTGCAGTGGGGATATCACGCAGGAGAAGGTAGAAATGTTGCATACGCTCCTCAGCTGTCTGAACGCTGAGGATGTTAGATAGGTCAAACCCGGCCAAGGATGCAAGGCAGATAGCTTCATCCTCGGACTTGCTTGTAGTACGAGTCTGCACCGCGCGAGAAAGTCTTTGGAGCTGAGTGTCCCATCCCCATGGTTGGAGGTCGATGACGGACGGAAGACGGCTGGTTATTGAGTCTTCCACCCAAAGCCCGAAGAGAAGACCTTTCTTGATCTCCTCAACGGTAGAAGCAAGCGCAGTCGGTTTACGGGGATGAGGGAGCGGTTTGGAACTAGGCTTTGATGGCATATGCTGGAAAGTATGCAACAGCTTGTTCCAGCGGACTGGACCATCTCCCATCTGGAAGTACATCTTCCCAAGACTCGACTTGGACTCGATGCTCAGGGCAGCTTCCTGAAGTGTCCATAGGCGCTTCATCCAGCCACCAGATACAATCCTGATGCCTAACTCAAGGTCGGACACTTTCTGTGATTCGACGGAGCATAGCTCTCGGTCGAGAACGAGGACAACTTTAGCGTCGTAGAAGGTCTGACCAAGTAAACGGATCGCCAACTTGCGGTATTCTTTTAGATGAGGAGCCACGGGAATGCATAGGGTATCGATCCACAGCGCCATAGGGCGGTAGCGCATCACTCGATGGACGGAGGATAGGGTAGTCATGAAATCTCGCAGCCTCCGGAGTTGGCATCGTGGGAGGGCGTTCTCAAACGGATTACCCAGTCCATCGGCCCCTACAACATGAATCAATGATATAGTACATTGATAAGAGAATTCAGTACTCACATACATGGCTGATTGCGATGTAAGGATAGCTCTCTTCATGAACCACAGAAAGCTCAAGGTTGCGGGATACGATAATCTTTGGAATCCTTCCTCTGGATAGAGAATCTCGTAATCGCTCTGAATCCACTGAAACAGACTGACACTCGCAGCCAATACTAACGTGCACTGTCCGGTAGTCTTCTTCGCTCGTTTGACTTGCCATGCACCTCATCTCCACGCAATTGGTATGGTTTCGACGTGCTTCGGGACGTTCGACAAAGTAATTGAAGAGCATCATGTCGTACCCCAATCCACTGAGTTCACTTTTGCACCATCCCTTTTGCACCAGTCTATCGAACGTTAAATCTGCCATCCTCCCCTCTCCTTCGTGAGCCCAATCATAGCTCACGTCTCCAACCGAGACACTCATACCATCCTTTGGATCTATATTCCACTGCGGGGAGTGGCATAGGAAAGTCAACAAAATAATGCGAAGAAGGATATGGATCGACCACAAGACTTGGCACTCTGAGAACGTGTACTCGTGCTCATCCTCAAATTCCCCTGCTCTAGTGATGAAGAGTTGTACCTGTCGCGCAATTGCATAGAGCCGTGATCTCAGCTCTCTCGTCCCCGCCAACCGACGCCGCTGAGAGGCGGTGAACAGTCTCATTGGCAGTCCATTCAGCTCTGCGGTACTGACTGTATTCGGATCCCCTGATGCGAACATCTTCCCTGCGTCGAATTCTAGGCCACAAAGCGAGCTCACTTCTGTGAGTGCACCAAAAAAGAGCCAGGCCTGCAAAAATGCGACTTTCCCAGCGACAGAGACATCGTTTCCATCAGTTTTGGAAATGGCAGGCGTATGCAATCCATAGCGCAGTTTCTCGCTTTGAGCTACACAGATGCCGGGTGGGCAGCGCCCTGAATGACACTGAAGGTCGTAACGGTGGACTCTCCAGTTCATGCGTGCAGGGAAGTCCCAGAATCCAAGATTGTCGTAGAGAGCAGCTGCGCACATGTACGGCGCCGTGACGGGGATGAACTCGGGGCGGGATTTTCTGGAAGGATAGATGTGCGAGTTCTGGCGCATCCAGTGTGGTTTTCCGTTCCAGTAATGCTTGGCCAGACGTTCGTGAAGTCGGTCTAAAGCTTGGTCCCATAATAACATTGAGCGGGGTTTTACGAGGATTCAAGTGTATAGCTGTGTTGGGAATAGACGTCGGCAGGCACCAAGGACGTGACGGGTATGGCTCGAATGAACGTATATTCGTGGACAGATACGTAGGTGATGGTGGTACGAAGCCAAGAAGCGGTAGTGATCGATACAAAATCAAAATAATGTAAAACAAAAGACGGCTACGCCGTCGGCCCAGTGGCTGTGAAACCATAATCCTCAACAAGCTGGAACTTTAAAATGGAAAAGAGAGAGACGTCTTCTGCAATAGTGGTCTATGAGAGCAACATGAGAATCCTGATTGAACCGCCTCCGACTCGTGCGTCAAGCGTGTCCAATCACGTGATTTAAGTGATATGCCATTAGGGTTGAGCAAAAAATGGAGGTGGGCAATCCCGCATTCGGAACCGTGCTGCTTAGTCAGCGATTTGAGCGAAAAAAGTGACCCATGCATTCATTTGTCTTTCCCCCTTCCCTCAACAGTCCAAAAGTGTTCGTGCAGTGTAGAAAATATCTCTGATGGTCAAATACACTTATTCCTTGTCTCAAACTCAGCACTGAGAGCCGGAATGGCAGGCCAAAGCAGAACAGAAGCAAATCCGCATCAGGTCACGGCATGTCACACAGTGTTACACTTGACCAGGTGCTGCGTCTTCGACGTCCCCCTCCTTCCACAAGGGCTAGAAGGTCCAAGTAAAAGCATGATACTACATATTTCTCTATATATGAAAGACCCTGCTATTATTTTCTGCTTATTGCTCCAAATTTTGGTCTATACATCAACATTCTAACTCAAAGAGCATCAAGAGCATACCAGCTTCAATTCACAAAGAAATTCTTCGAGTCATACAGAAACAAGTCTTTGTTTTTGACAAAGAATGTTTTCTTTGTAACAGATTTTTCGAAATGCAATTAGATGGAATGTCACCAAGTCAATTTCACTGTTTTTACTTGATTTTCACCCAATACACAAGTTCATGTCGGTTTAACAACCAAAAAAAGGCAACATTTGGTAGAGATATACAAAAAAGACATTTCTTCTCTATACAACGAAATATTACTGTGGACAGTTCATGTTTCATGGGACTGGGTCACTCGAGGTGGAACACAATTGCCTATAAAGGAGCGTGGGAATGCACCGGCTGATGAGCCGGATTGCCCACCTCCACAAAAAAGTACCACTTTTTTACAAAAATTGTTTTTTACAGTAATTTACCTGTTTTTTACATGTTATTTACACGTGAGCTCAGAGACCCAGATTTTCGTTGGTTAATTACAAAGTCACGTGTATAGCTAGAGGCCTAGGGAAGGCATGAATGGTAGCCTGCAAGTATATATCTTGTGCCTATGAGCAAGAAATGAGCACCAGAGCCCTCTGTAGCGAGAGATACGCCTTTGGCAGCAGCTTCCGGCATGTCGCGGCAGCGCGGGAAATTTTTTTGAGTCACCAGCTAAAGTAGTCACGTGATGCATTATTTACATGTAAATTACCTGTAAAAAACGACTCGTCTAGATGCCGATGTAATTTACCTGCAAGAAAGTCTGGATGGAGTTTTTTGCGCAGCCCTATATGCCATGGACTAATCTGAGTACATAGTAAATTACTAGCGGTCGTCGGTTGACGACTTCGATACCTTGCTTTGGCGGTTGTCAAATATGGGACTTCTTCTTTGTAGGAGAGATTCAACCAAATAACTTAATTGTACAAGTTCTCATAATCTCTTATGGTCACTTTAGAGTCAAGACACCGATACCATGAATAATACAGGCCCTCCTTGAACGTGCAGATGAAAGAGGATGACATCACGAGCTCGCCGAACGTCTGCGAGCCAAAATCTTTTGTCCCATTTTAGTGTCAGACCGTGAATGGTGAAAGATTCCTAGAAGGGGAGTAACCTGGACAAAGCAGCCGGTACTGAGTTCATAGGTGCACCCAAGACGCCTACTTAGCCTGAATACCTGGCTTTGCCAATGAAAATTCCTCTGTAAGTCTTCAACTACCCCGAAACACTCAGTGTTGTTGTCGTGCTCTGTTAATGTGCCGCTTCACTAAGCACGTATACTGACATCACTGACATGGTTCTGTTTGTTAAACCACACACTGTGTCATGTAATCAGAGGGCATGAAGTCAAAGGTGAAATTCAAGGGGTTTGACTGTTGGCAACTTTGGGAGCGATTTTCCCACATGATTATCGGCCCGCAGCACCGTTTCCCCAGGTTTGCTGTCAAGCAGCTTTGCAACGTAGACTTTTCGGTCGTCACGCACTTTGCACCACGAGACAAGCAGTCTACAATATATGAGAATACCATCCTACGCGATTCAAGTGTTAACTCCGGAACGTATGGCCCTTCTACAGGTTCACTCTTGTATAACTTGAAGGCATCGATTCGTTATCTCCCTTCCTTTACCAAAATTAATTGGTCATCCGCCGTCATTGGCGTTGAGCAAGGGTACGCGTACTGTCATAAAGATATCTTAAACTTTGAACTCGGGTGACTTCCAGGACTTCCTGTCTCGATGGCGCAGGCAGTATCAGGTTCACGCGGATCAACTTGAAGATAATTCAGGTAAACCAATGGACCGGCTACTCCCCGTCCGTATCCTGGATTCCATGATGTTTATACATCAGATAATCGCTGAATAGTCAAGGATTAACCAACGATACAGCACCATCGACAGTCAACACCGCTCCATTGGTATAATCAGACGTTGCCAAATAAACCGCTGTCATCCGCATCTCCACCTCGCTAGAAACTCAAATCAATATCCAATCTCATCCAAACAACTGAACACACTCACGTTCCTTGCCTCTTCGCAGGTATCGGCGCGACCATCCCCGGTAATGGCTTCGTCTTGATCGCCTCCAACACTTCAGGACTAATCAATTGTGAGGCAAACACGCCGGGAGCCAGGACGTTCACCCGAATCGGGATGTCCCTCTGAGCAAAATTCGTCCCCAGGACAAGCGTGAGCTTGTCCAGAGCGGATTTCGTCATGAGGTATGCGACCTACATCATGATCAGGTCAGCCTTAACGAGCTAAAAGGGATGGAATAACACATGCAGAAGTCAAAGGGGTTGGTGTGTTCATCTGTGCCCCACGCTACTGACGTTGATGACGCTTGACGTGCCTTGGGGACGGGAACGCGCTCCTTTAATCACAAGGGGCTGGAAGGCGCGTACGACGAAGAACGGCGCGATGGTGTTGAGTGCAAAGAGGTCCGTCCAGGTTTGTACCGTCTCGGGTTCAAAAGGATCTGTTGCTGCGAACTTCTTCGCGGTGAAGTCTGGGTCACGAAGGAGACCCGCAATTCCGGCACTACAGCGAAGACATTAGCGTACGTTCGAGGGAGAACCGTGGACGAACTTGTTGACAAGGATATCGAGCTTGCCATCGATTCCTTCAATGTGTTTGACGCCAGCCTTGACGCCTTCTTCGTCTGTAACATCCATCTGGATCCTGTAGGCACATCAGCTGCAGGGGCGAAGATCATTGGGAGAGAACGTCTGCTTACGGGACAATGGATCCTGGGACACCTGTGACCGACGCCGCACCTTGTTCTAGGACATCCAGCCTTCGCCCAGTGATATATACCTTGGCTCCGTTTGCAACAAAAGCTTTTGAAATCATAAATCCTCTGTTGGAGAGTCAACAATAAGTCGCAATCGAGAATCAAAGAACATACATTCCCGTTCCTCCGCCAGTAACGAGGCCTAGTCGTCCAGAAAGCGACATCACTGTAGCCATGTTAAGATCTGCCATGATTAGGGATTGCTGGATAGCCTGCAGACAGAGTCCCTTTTATTCCAGCACCAGTAGCTTCCACATAGATGACATATATCTCTAGTCTTATTCATCGATACTGTATCCCGGTGCGTACGGTAAATGGTGGTTTTACGTCGCAAAAGACTCCCGACATACCCATCAACATTGTGACGAAAGGTCTTGTTCTCGGGACAGCATTTCTATGTATCGGCTCACGGACGCGCGCCGTGCCAAGGAGGGAACGTTTGTAGTGATTATTCATACTATTCCACGTATGCCATTGAAGAAAGGTCTTCGTGAGAAGTACATGCGAGTACGACGAAAGTGTGCAGACACGCCATATGGGCTGCGAAACCTTGAAATAAAAGTTGACTGTGAACGAAACCGGTTTAGCTGTGGAATTGAAGCATCGAATCTATCGCAACTCACCTTCATCTTCGATTCCAAGCCAACATTCCAGGCTCCTTGTTGACTCGCACATGCCATAAATACTTACGTCCCTCGGTAATCCTGTGCCGCTCGGAGCTGTACACGCGTCGCACCAAGTACCTCCGACGGCGAAGATGTGAAGAATGAGTCATCAACGACCCTGATGAACGAGTGAACGACTCGATTACTTGTTATCGGGGAATACTGGGGGTCCTGAGAGACTCGTGTTTCACGCCACAGAGTGCGCTGAATACCACCAAGCTCAAGCTTGTTTTGCGAGCGGACCCAGGAAGACGATGAACAGTGCAAAGACATAGAGCTTGAGCTTGCAAGACGGCTACCCTCGCTCTCTATCTCATTTTTCTAGTCGCCTGCCTTGTGGCCATGAACTGTGCACGGGCGCCGACCGCCCATTTTCGGGTTATTCATGTTGACCTAAATCATCGTTGAGATTTCCTGCTACGCTGGATGGGACCGAGTATTCCTTTGAGGAGAAATGCAAATCCGTTAGTTGAAGCTCGGTATCGATATCCAGCACACGCACCTTATGACCTTTAATAATGAAAGCGATCCTAGTTAAAGTGCTTTTGAATATTTGAGGTCTTGTATAGCGACTCAAAGGGCACTAATGGGTCGGTGTCTTGTATAGTGACTCGAACGACATCAATGGGAGGCAGGCAAGACATCGGGATGGTGGTAATAGCGATAGAGAGATGGTGGTCGGAGATCAACACCGGTACCGGATCGACAATTGCTTCCTTACTCTTACCACCATGACCAAGGCGACGCCTTTTCATTCTCTTGCTTCGAGCACCAGTCACCCACAAATAAAATCAATATGTGCCATTAAATTTACTACTCTTGCATTCAATGCTATCACACTCTTCGCCGGGCCTCGTACTTCGGAAACTCCAGCATGTGCGTAGGTTGGTGACCGTCTCCCTGTATGGCATGCTTGCAACGTCAAGTGTCCATAGACTGGGCTGTCGTAATCGTGGCTTCCAATACTGCGAATCTTTGGGAATGGGGTAGGAGGTACGTAAACTTGGACGAGAATTACAACGCGGCTGACTCTTAAATCGAAGTCACTGGCTCAAAATCTACAATAGCCACTGATTCTGGGCCTTGCTGGTTGTAAAGAGACTAAATATGGATGGGTCGGATAGATTTCAGGCTGTGAAGCTGCTGAACGGATGTAATCACACCGGGTGGGGTATCACCTAGCCTTTTAGCGTTGTGCTTATACTCATGTGCATTTCAACAGGGGGTTTACCATTGCGAAAGCCTTCGCTGCAAATGGAGTGAAAGTATACACTACTGGCCGAAGGCTGGACGTGCTGGAGAAAGCCGCCGCGTCAGTTACAGGCGTCTCAGGATCACATTTCCCGCCAGTGATCGTCTTTCTCCAGGATATGCATTGCTAACGCGTCCACAGACTTCAGATGGATGTGACAAACGAGGAATGCCTCAAAAACACATCGAAGGAATCGACGGCAAGCTTGACATACTCGTCAACAAGTTGGTCTATGATATTCCTGGTCCTCCATACACTAACCTCTTCGTAATGCCGGATTCGCTGGATCTCTTCGCGACCCAGACTTTATCACGAAGATGTTCGCTACGTCAGATCCATTTGAACCCGAGACGGTACAGAACCGGGTCGATATCTTCGCGCTCAACACCATCGCCCCATTCTTCGTTGTCCGCGCCTTCCAGTTCCTTCTTGTCAAAGGAGCGTTCCCGTCCCCAAGGTACATCAAGTGGCATCAACGTCAGTAGCGTGGCAACAAAGATGAACACGCCGACCCTCTTGTCCTCTGTATGTGCTATTCCATCCCTTCCACCTGTCTATATAAGCTGACCTGATGTAGGTCGCATACCTCATGACAGGTTCCGCTTTGGACAAGCTCACCCTTGTTCTGGGGATGAGTTTCACTCAGAGGGACATCCCGATTCGGGTGAACTTCCTGGCTCCCGGTGTGTTTGCGTGTCGGTTGATTATTCCTGAGGTGTTGGAAGCGATCAAGACGAAGCTTTTACCGGGGATGATCATGCCAATACCTGCGAAGAGGCAAGGAACGTGAGTATGCTCGATGTTTGTGGGGGATTGAATATTGAATCGAGCTTCTAGTGAGGCGGAAATGAGGATGAGGGTGGTCTATTTGGCGGTATCCGATTATACGAATGGAGCGGTGTTGAGCGTTGATGATGCAGTATCGTTGGTCCATCTTTGACTCTTTGATGTACAGCCTTCATGGAATCTGACTTCTTCTCGAGACGATTACCAATCAAGATCACATCTCCTGGTACGTACACTTCTTTAGGGGGTTGCGGTCACTATTTAACTAAGTGTTATGCTGGAAGATATCCCGATCAAGGTGAGCGAGATACCGCTTGTGCCATCGCCGACCTACCCGAGTTTGTTATCAATGAGCACCGAGTTGACGTACCATACCATCGGGATGTGGGGATGTACAGTACCAAATTCTCAAGATCCGAAAAGCGAAGAGAACTTGAAGGTGATGAGCACTTGCATCCTGATTTCTCACATTTGCCTGTATTTCTATGTTCGCTTTGATATGAAAGTTACTATATTGGTGCGGCATGAAGTGGGCTACAAGTCCACAAGAACCCGACCTTCGCCTTCCTCGTCTTTCACGAAAATCAGAAGAATAGTTGGGGCATACTACGTTTGTTGACAATATTGAAGAGACTCTATACTATGAAATCCCCGCGGAAATAAGCAAAACACGTAAGTGGATTCTGTCAGTAATATTGACGGCGACTAACTGTAGGTGTCAGGAGAAGCTCGGAACCTCTCACAATACAGCACATTGACACGTCCGGTCAGGTCACTGAGTAACGATTCTACCAAACTCGGTCCTAACCACATGGTGCGTTCTGAGTCAGGTCGTGGCCAGATACAGTAGCTACTGCTCCGCCTTCCAACAGAATCGGAGGGAGTAACTTAGACTGCATTGCTTCTAGTCTGTGCGCCTATCAAAGCGGAGCTGCGCTATAATTCTAGTGCAGTCAAGAAGGACTAGTCAACTCGGATAAGCTCGCATCTTAAAAGCCCGGTGGAATGTAGGTATCTTGGGTCTAACTCGAGGAGCGCCAGTTATTTCTTTGCATGGCCGCATTCTTCATTGTACTCGCATCACTCCTGGTAGCCTCGTTGCTTCATCGATGGTTCAAACGACCATCAGTCAAGCACATCAAGGGACCGCCGTCGCCATCTTTCTGGCTAGGTGAGTGATCTGCGGAAATTTTGTAGATCACTGAGTACAAAACACACCATACTACCAGGCCACCAACGTGTCCTTCGCGATCAAGAGAACGCAGGTGATCTTGAAACGAAATGGCGTAGGGAGTATGGCACCCTTTATCGTATCGGGGGATGTTTGGGCGTAAGCAAGTTCTGCTACTATTATGCTTGGTCGCAATTGAAGCAATGATTCGTAGCAAGACGTCCTGGTAGTTTGCGACCCCCAGGCGCTTGCACACATTTTCCACCCCTCATACCCTTACCCTAAGTCGAAGGACGCCGTCTTCATACTGGGTCTCGTCACCGGTAAAGGTCTTGCCATCGTTTCCGGTGAGTTTGACCTGGGCCTAGCTTGCACAGAAAAACTGTAATTTATGTTCAGGTGAAATCCATCACCACCAACGCAAGATTCTGAACCCAGCATTCTCCTCTGCGCAGCTTCGGATTTCCCAGGTCATATTCCAGCAGTGCAGCGACAAGGTAGGTTCCAGCAGTGCATCGAACAAACGTGGAAGTTAGGGTGAACCCATGACAATTGCAGCTTGTGAATGGTATCAAAGGATCTCTGGTCAGTGGAACTGATGCTACTGTCAATATTCGTGATTGGACCGGCAAGGTTACTCTAGATATTATCGGTCTAGGCAAGTGTGCCTACGACTTTTCTCCCCAGCTAACCCGCCTAACCTCCACAAGCCGCTTTCCGATATGATTTTAGTACGCTCGATGGTCAGAGAACGGAACTAGGGCAAGCGATGAGGCATCTTTTGTAAGAAGATTGTTTTCTTCATTTCGATGCTCCATAATGAATACCCAATTTTAGCACTGCCTCGCAAACCAATACAACGGCACTCGAGCTTATTCTTATTGCTCTGATACGAATGCTTCCAAATTCGATGCTAGGAATCTTACAGTTGTTCGCGACCCGAGAGATTCGTCAACTCGTTAGTGTCGGAAACATGGCTAAGCAAAATGCTCGAGAAATCATGGCTAGCCACAACGACGTGCAGACCCCAGACAGCAATGGAGATATCATTAGTGTCCTTGGCGAGTCCTCTCTTTTCATCTACTACTCAATACGCATAAGACCATGGCTTCATTTTAGGGAGGGCGCGCTTGGCAGGAAAATTGCAGGACGACGAAATTGAAGCACAACTAATGTTCGTGACATCTCTCTAAGTACTTGCTCTTCAAGATGTGATTTCTCGTCTCGTTCTAGGACATTCGTCATTGCCGGGCACGAGACGTCAAGCACTAGTCTGTCCTGGTTGTTATATGAACTTGCCGTGCATCCTGAACATCAGTCCATAATCCGTACAGAGCTCAAAGGATCAAACGACTATGACTCGATGCCATTTTTGAACGCAGTTATCAAAGTGAGTACAGCTAATTCCATCGGATGTTCATACTCACCTCTAGTGACAGGAGGCTCTCCGTCTACACCCAGTTGCGCATTCATTGACACGTACGGTTCCTCATGACAATGTTCTACCTCTCTCCGGAGGGAAGACGCTTGCCGTGCCCAAGGGGCAGACACTTGTTTGTTCTGCTTACCTGTACAACCGGCATGACATTTCCATGGTACTTCAACGTCAACTTGACGCGAGCTTTTTCTAGTCTTCCATCTCTCTGGGGAGATGACGCGGAAGAGTGGAACCCGGCTCGATTTTTGGACAAGGCTCTGCCGGTATCTCTGGGTGTGTATGCTAATCTGTGAGTGAAATCCTGGTTATGAGCGTGCTTTCGAGGCTTAATTGGCGGAACGCTAGGATGTCATTTAGTAAGTCACACTTCAACCCTGATTTCTTTTACTTATGTGGCCCTCAGGTGCGGGATCTCGTTCGTGCATCGGGTAATCAACTGTGACGATTCGCTTTATTCCGTTGCTGATCCTCATCCGTCTCGTAGGTGGCGTTTTGCGTATGTATCTCCTTCCTCTTCTCAGTCTCGGTTTATTCAAACTGGTCGATGAAATGTAGGATCATGGAAATGCAAACAATCCTGGCCAAGCTGATCTTACACTTCGAATTCTGTTCACCCGAGGGAGGTGTCGAGATTCTGCGGTTCCCTGGCTCGCCGGGTGTTGTACCTATTGTGAAGGGTAAAGCACATTTAGGCTCTCAGTTACCATTAAGGGTGAAAGTGTTACAGTGATGAACGATCAAGCTGACTTCAGTGTAGGTAGTAGGTAGGTAGGTAGTATTACACGGCACGGTCCCACTACTGTGAACGCCGGGCGTAGATAATGTGTAATACCGATACACTGCTTGGACAATCCGAAGTCGTTTACAGAAGTCCGCAATGCCAATTCGTTCTGGAGTAGTAGTACCTCAAGCTTCATCATCATTATCATGGGATTCATTTTTACATTTTCGGGGCCACTGGCGTCTCTTGCTTCTGGATGTCCATCGGAACGAGATAACTAAACAGGAAGGGTTGCCGGTGTAGATCCAATTTGTGAGTTATGTGCGATTCTGCTGGCTGATCGCTTTAAATAATACACAACTATATGGACTATTCATATGATAGTTGCATGTCCGAGTTTACCACTAGTCAGTCGACGCGGATGAGAATGTAAGTGCAGACATATTGAGGAATTGCGATTTGAGGTGGACTACTAGCGTTCATTCAACCTTTGACCACAGTGCGATGTACGCTACAATGAATGGAGCAATAGCAGTTACATTGGCTCCGTTTGTAGCCAAGGTATTCTGGATAGTGAGCAGAAGAATCCCGGCACTGATACTTATAGCGGCGGAAGCCGTGTCCCCGATTCTCTCCTTTTTCAAATATCAACAATTATTGGCTTACTTGCGCCCTTTTTTTGCTGCAGTATGTAGTTATTAAGTGGGTCATTGCTACACAAGATATAGGATGAAAGAAGATGGGCAAGTCGGCAAGGCAGGAGCCTCAAAAGTAGTGTGCTGCTCTCTAGAGGGAAGATGTTCAGCTCGACTATTAATGAGAAGGAAACAGATTCATGGAATGAAGTCTTATGAAAAGGAGGTAATAGCAAGCAGAGGGAATGAAAATAAATCTTCCTGCGAAGAGACCCATGCTAGCGATAAGTGCCAGAGCCACAAATACTCTTCATAAGCAACCTAACCAATAGGGAGAAATCGGAAAGAGAGAAATTTTCAGCCACATCGGCCATCATCTTCAGCCACCCGGCATGCCAGCCGAAGCCTGCCGGATGCTCGCCAATCACCGCAAATTAGCTAAGCCAACCCGGAGTATAGCCCCTGTCCAGACAGTTTGGCACTACTCACGACCAGTTACGGTTAGGGCTTCGCGCCGTACCGTATACGGTATACGGCCGTATGGAGGACGGCCGTCAACCGTCAGAATTTTGGCCTCGACGGAACGGTGACGGTGACGGCCATTTCTACCGTACGGTGCCTAACGGTTACCTATAGGAGCAGAAAAAAGGGTCAAATGTTGCATAAATGGTAAGCTTTCGTCGTTTTGTATCTAGACGGCTCAAAAAAACTCACTAATATGGCCATTTTTAGGTACCCGTATAGGACCCGTATAGTCCAAAATGAACTAGATCCTTTGACGGTACGGATACGGTACCCGTACGACGGCACCCGTACAACCGTACTATACGGTGACGGTGCGAAGCCCTAGTTACGGTTCCCTATAACCCTCTGTCGTTTCCTCATTCTTCGGAAAGAATCGGGGAGGCTTGAAGAGCCACGTGTCGCCGAGCCCAGCATCCACGGCACCTGACAACGATGATGCACAGTCCGTGCAATACTAACCGATGACAAAGACCCCCGCATGATCTACGACGAAGTCGGGACTAACGCGCTATCCTCGGTCCTCAGTTTCAGCTCCCACTGACGGCTTATCATTCAAATGTTTTGCCACTGGTTCAAACTGTATTGATTCATACACCCGGAAAATTTTTCCGGGGTTCTATAATCATCCTAGCACATCAAAACACCGTCGTGATGCAGCGGGGCCAATCTGGTGCAAGTTTGGATACTGGACTCGTCTGTAGCCCTGGGAGTATATGGTTTGCGCGACTGCTTATGGGTTGGTTCTTTTTGCCGATACTTTCAAGCTCTGGTTCCTTCAACGGAAGCAAATGGGACCGTGACAAGCACTCAGTGCTCAGTGCTCATATAGCATACGCCATCATGTTAACCGCACTTTCCGGGGAATCAGGAATCGGGATTGCTATTTTGCCTGACAGCTCTAGTTGATACATTCTCCCGAACCAAGGGCTCCTGATTCTCATATCCGATTCCGAGCAGGTCCCATTACTCTCACCATTCTGCACGTCATCCAAACTCATCCAAGCCCATCTCTATATGTTTCTCGAACTCCACATTTCCGGTATAAATACGAGGCAGATCTTAGTATTGCTCTATCGCCCCAGTGTCCATCTACACACGCAATGGCAAAGCTTACCTTCAGACTCACCGCTCTCGCTCTCGCCGTCCTGGCACCTGTTGCTTCAGCCATAGATATCATGCTTTGTGATGAAGCGTACTTCAATTCCTGCACTTGGAACTACAACGTCCCTACGGGCGAGTGCCTTAACACTGGTGCTAGTGCCGGTTGGAATGGATTCCACAACGATGCTGTGAGCTCGTAAGTGTCTTTTTTGCTGGATGTGCCATTACATCCTCAATGTTGTTTACAGATACCGCCAGATAAACTCTGGTTCCTGCGGCAAATGCTATTATTTTGCCAATGAAGATTGTCATGGCCAAATGTTCAACAACGGAGACTATGAACAGAACTGGTTGGCCGGAAATAATGACAAG
Organism: Armillaria cepistipes; assembly: GCA_900157415.1. Lineage (NCBI taxonomy): Eukaryota > Fungi > Basidiomycota > Agaricomycetes > Agaricales > Physalacriaceae > Armillaria > Armillaria cepistipes. The sequence continues at coordinate 547,115 of FTRY01000002.1, forward strand.
CTCTCGTCGATCTTCTGCTCTCAGGGCGCCTGATCACAGAGGTTAGTGTCCAGTCTATTCCCGCCATCTTTGAGAGGTTAAATTTTTATTATAGGATGTCAGGTACTCATTGGGTCAACCGTCTAGCATCTATGATAGGATACTAGATGAATATTGGATCTTTATGCAATTACATTTTTGATTAGGTGACTTGGCGAAGTAAGGATGAGATTAGCGTGCGCAGAGATAAGACGAACGATACCATGCGCGGACTTGACTGTGAACGGGTTATTGGTGCTGATTCCAGGGCGAGCCATTAGCACGTTATATTTGCTTTAAATTTCTCTTCGTCTGTAGTGCATATAGACGTATTGCGCTGGATTATCAAACATTCATTCAAGGGTTCACCAACGATATTCCACCCTCAATGCTCAAGAACGCTCCATTTGTATAATCCGATACTGCCAAAAAGATGGCCGCCGTCCCAATTTCCACCTCACTACAACCTCGAATCAATAATCAACGTCATTCAGATACCAAACGTAACTTACGTTCCATGTCGCCTCACGGGTACGGGCGCCGCAAACCCAGGTATCTTCGTCTTCATCGCCTCCAAAACCTGAGGACCGACCATCTGCGACGCAAAGAAGCCAGGCTGAAGGGCATTCACCCGAATCGGGATACCCCTCTCAGCGAAACTCATCCCGAGCACCAGCGTGAGCTTGTCCAACGCTGCTTTCGTCACGCTGTATGCCATCTGATCGAGTCAAGTTAGCTCGATCCTAGAGGGAGCAGCTGAGGGTGGTACATACACACGTTCCGGGCGCTTGGGTATTGTATGTTGCCGAAACACTGCTGATGCTGATGATGCTTGAGGTGCTTTGGGGGCGGGAATGTGCTCCTTCGATGAGGAGGGATTGGAACGCACGGACGACGAAGAATGGGGTGATCGTGTTGAGTGCGAAAATGTCGGCCCAGTTCTGGACCGTCTCGGGTTCGAGAGGATCTGCTGCCGCGGCCTGTTTTGTGAAGAAGTCTGGGTCACGAAGGGAGCCGGCGATTCCAGCACTGTAAAAATTATTGGCACACGAGAGCTGAATTAGGAACAGACGAACTTGTTGACGAGGATATCGAGCTTGCCGTCGATATTCTCAATGTGCTTGGCACCGGCCTTGACAGCTTCTTCGTCGGTCACGTCCATCTGAAGTCTGTGCATGCATAAGCAATAGTTATGTGGAAGGAACAACCACTGACGGAAGAATGGACCCTGGGACACCTGTAACTGACGCAGCAGCTTTCTCCAGGACATCCATCCTTCGGCCAGTGATGTATACTGTTGCCCCGTTTGCAGCAAAACTTTTAGCAATGTTCAATCCTCTGTCAACGAGTCAACTATAAGTCGCAAATGAAAGTTGGGAAACATACATTCCCGTCCCTCCGCCTGTAACCAAAGCTACTCGCCCTGATAACGACATCACTGCAGCCATGTTAAGATCTGCCATTTTCGGGAAATGCTGAACGTTCAGAACGAGCTCTTGACAAGGTCCCTTTTAATACAGCAGTCTTATTCAGTGGGTTAGACAATTACGGGAACGATCATAAGGACCATAATCGTATAAGCGCCTCCGATGGAGTCAAGATGGAGGCGACGATTAGTATGAACGGTGATTCTGATCCGAGCCCCATTCACTCTCACATACCTTGACACAATCCGACGTACTAGTAGGGCACACGGCCAGAGTCAAGGTGACACGTAGCTCGGTCGTCTTGATAGAAACTCGGAAGCCGTTTCGTTGAGTAAGGCAAAGCACTAGTCTCTTGCAGTTGGGCCTTCATCGTGGTTGCCTATCAATCCACCCAAGCTGAGACAGGTGGCACTGAGGATCGCAATTCTCCATGTGCTGTACTCCACCAGCTGGAGCATTGCCGTTCGCGACATCTGGCTTGCAGTACCAATCAGTGGATGCTTCATTGTTGGCTGAGGGATAAGAATGGCTATATATCGATGGAAACCGTAGTTTTGATGGTCGACAAGTTTGTCCTCCTGTCCTCGTCGCCAAGCACTACTGGTGCCGGTTCCTTTTCAGGACGGAAAAAGGTGATCTAAAAATGTTGTGACTTTTCGTTACCTTTGTATGCCGCAAAAATGGGATAAGGAAAACTCAATGAAAAACTTGTCCTTTTTAGCGCTCCTTTCGCGTGCCAAAAATAGCTGCTTTTCTACGGCGTTCCTTTTTGGGACCTCGTCCGGTTATCTATCTATCTATCTACGAATGAAAAGCGGTTTCCTTTGTTCTGACTGCGGGAAACACGTTTTACGTTCCGTTTTTCGAGCTCTTTTCCTTACCTTAAAAGAGTACGTAATTGATCCCGCCTTTCGACTATTTTTTCTGAACTCGTTTTTATCTTTAGAAAATGAAATGAATGTCGCAACATTTTGAAGTCTCGTTTTTCCGATCGGAAAATGTATCGGCCCCAGCAGTGAAGATATTCTGCAGAGAGATATTACTAGGCGAGACTAGCTTAGTCCAGGTGTTCGCGATGCCTCATCTCTGTGATGATTGATCGCTTTATCGGCACTGGAAGTCGCGTCTCTCCATGTGCTGGATATGCCCGAGCTTTGTCGTCCGTATCCACTGTGCGATTTGTGCCAAATCACTGTTCGCTGAGAGGGATGGAACTGCTTGAAGGATAACGAAGATACAAGCGGCGGCTTTGATCACATATTGGAAGGGGGTGCGGGCCGGTCAGGGAGCAAATGGGGAGCATGGATATTGTAACAACTGCCATACCGCAAGAAGCTGTCGTCGCCTCGCGCTGGAGACTACGATGGTACTTAGTAGGCAAGATTCCCGCTGCATTGGCAATTTCAGCCGGCTAACTTGGCGGGGTTTGAAATACAACTCTGACTGCAACCACCACCATCATCATCAACAGTACTTCTACTGGGACGCTTGTTTCTTTCTTCTCATCCTCAAAGCAATGGCAAAAGGCGAATCAGAAGAGCTCATCGAGCAAGCAGATGCCCAACTAGACCTCAAGACGACAGAGCTCACCGTCGAGCAACAGTCCACAACAGCCGAATGAAATGAGCAGGACTTCTGGCTTCATGACAAATGGCTAACCTCGAGAAGATAAAGGCGATGCTGCACGAAAAGTCAGGCGAAGACTCTGGTATGTCACTTATATTCCTCTTACAAGTTTCCTACATTCATAGTGCTTCAGACGCGTATAAGATGTCTCTCAGGCACGAAGAAAGATATCGTTCGCTGCTCGCAGGCCTCCCTTGACTTCACGCTTTCACCACGCCTCTTCTGTCTCCAGCTTCGCTCACTTGTGTCTCGTGTCTCGCCCGTTTTTCTGTTATATAATCCCTGATCGTGTTTTTTACGGTCCATCTCAAAGCCTCTTCTCGTTCAACGTTCAACTCTTGGTACATCTCATCCAAGCATGGCCGATGCTCATGGTCTCACCAAGCCCATTTCACAGTGTATCTTTGGCTTCCCTAATGACCGTCTTTTGTAAAAGAATCCTATATTTGCGTTGTACTGCACACTCTACTATAACTTCATCGTGAATCAATTCCATACATTCCGACCGATAGTGCACTTCAAGGATACCATGTTGTTTCAAGGCTCCGAGCCAGTCTAACTGGAGCACGAATTCCTATGAACGTCAAGATGAATCTTACGCAAATGTCTTTTGGTCATCGGTATACTCAAGCAGAAACTAACGTGTGATCTGACGTCTCTCTTCACCGATTGTGTTTAAAGTCTCCTGGTCTTTGGTTTTTGTGATTTGTCAAACTAGCTGAGTCTTTTCTGGTCCGTTGCTACCCACCACTTGTCATCGCAGACAGCATTCAACAGATACCGTCACGCTCTCTGGGGCCGTAAGTAATTTAAAATACGCTGAGCATTCCTGCCCGAGCATTCGCAGCTTCGAACGTCAACAAATAGCTCGAGGCTTGAGCCTAAGGCCTAAATTGTCGATTAAATCCTCATAATTGTATGGAAACTATTGTGAGTGTTGGGAAGCTCTCACATCCAGTTTATTGCGGCCGACACGTGGCCACAAGCACAGATGGCCGGCCCTAACTTCGATTCCAATGTCGACCTTGCGAGTCATATCCAGCCGAATCTAATACCTACTTCCCTGTGTTGCTCTGTTAGAAGGTCATTGATCACTTCTTTGTTTGAGAATTGCGCTTACTTACTCCTGATCAGGATGGCATCTCCAACACGAACGGATAAATCACAATTCCATTCCTGCTTCTCTTCATTCATACCCGAATACCTGCAGCCCAAGAGGTCTCCCAGGATCAAGGAGCTTCTGCTTTCCAATAAACCACCATTGGATTTGAAAAGCAGCATTTACTCGAAACTGCAGCCAGAGGTCCTCGGATTCTTGATGATTTTGACAAGAAAATTGCCGCGGTATGTCAGTTGTTGGACTTTTTGGTTTCGGAAAGGGAGCAGGCCGCGTCCAATATCTCCGATACCAGGTCTCTTCTACACCCTGTACGCAGGTTGCCAGATGATGTGCTACGTGTGATATTTCGGGCTTGTACTAAGTCGCCAGACCAAGCGTTCGATCGGGACGTTCTCCTCTCAAAGCCCAAGATAGACATCGAATCTGTCGAACCAAATCAATCACCATGGACCGTTTCCTGCGTCTGTCGACGATGGAGAACTGTAGCCATTCACACTGCAGAGTTGTGGTCTGTCATCGAACTCGATCTCGATCAAAGACATAAAAACAGAGAGCTGGCGAAGAATCGCGTGTTCAGACTTGGCTTATCATTATTTCGAGCCAACGGTCATGATCTCTCCATTTGTCTTTATGGCGAAAATAATGTTCCAGACCTCTCTCCGATCCTTCCGATTCTCCTGGCCACCGCTCCGTATTGGAAACGGCTTTCTGCCTTCCTTCCCATCGCCTCATTCCGACACTTTTCTATGTGTAAAGGTTATCTAAATCGCCTAGATACTCTTTACATAGGTGGTGTTGGAAGTGAAATTGATGCCTTCCATATTGACGCCTTCCAACTTTCGCCGAGCTTAAAGGTCCTTGGAACCTATAGAAACTGCCCGTTCATGGCACACTGTTCCTTTCCTTCCTCAAGAATCACGACTTTTATATCTGGAGGCCCTAATATGAATGCATATAACTTCCTTAAAAGGCTTCCGCACGTACAAAAGCTCACTCTCTTTTACTGGAACCATATCGCCGAGGCCGCAGAACCAATACCTCTAAACAGTGTGGCCTTCCTTCACCTACTTAAATTACCCACCGGTCTTTTACCCATCGCCAATATGTACTCTCACCTCGTCCTCCCATCTCTCCGACATCTGGAGATAACCTTTATCGGATCGGCACCGGACTTTCCAGTTGTTACCGACCCAGATTCGTGCCCCATCGAAACGCTTGTCGTTCATCTCTCTTATCTATCACACGGAGCATGCACTCAGCTAAGCGATGAACTCGTCAATTTTTTACGTGGAACTATCGAATTGGCCAGCTTATACATTATGACCGAACAGACGAAACTACCTGATCGATGGCTCAATAGCTTGGTATACATTTCGGGGCCAGATGCCGTAGCTCCGCGTCTCCGACTTTTGAGTATGCCAGACGATCGTATCTCAGCTGGGGATTTGGGCTGCCTTGTAGGCGTTATCGAGTCTCGGAGGAGAAAGGATATCGATTCATCGGACAGTAACCACTGCGCGTTGTTGGAGAAGGTGGAGCTCAGGCCAGGACCCGTGGAATTTGACAACGAGGAGCTTTCAAAGAGATGGTCAACATTGCTTGCTGGTGGACTAATTGTCACACACAGAGAAGAATGAGGCAGGAAAATTCACGTGCGTTGTTCAATTTTTCCACTCGCAGACTTCTAAAAACAAGATAGAACGTCGAATGCGAAAAGAACCAGGAGTAGAATCATATGCAAGTGATGGACGCGTTTCTGCCAAGCAGCGAGAGCGCAGAGGCAGAAGTAACGTCGACGGCTATGGCAACTCCTTCCTTTACTGTGATGTTCCTTTATTGGTTCAAAGCATTCAAATCCAAGGATAACGTGAACACGCACTCTTGTGTTATATCGACACTCGTATCCCATCCATGCTTCCCTCCATTAGCACACTCGCCAAGACAAACTACATGTAGCTCAGAGTCGTAAATGTTATCAAATAGATCTTGGTCGACGTTCGATTGCCAAAGATACCACGATTTCGCTGCATGATGACGGGGAGAAGGGGTGAGGATCGCAAGTTCAGTTCCAGGCAGGTGTAGTAGCAGTGTTCCCTGTGATGTTGAAATTTACCGACACGCCACAGGCATTAATTCCCTTTGGTGTGCGCTGGGGCGGGACTCTGCTCCTTTGACGAGGAGGCTTTGGAAAGCACGTACAACGAAGAACGGGGCGATCGTGTTTAGCGCAAAGTAATAGCGAAGGTATCTGCCCAGCCTGAGTTCTGTCGCATGTCCAGTTCAAAAGGATCTTCTGCAGCATATTTCCTCGTGATGAAGTTTGGTCGCAAATCTGGCACTACGAAGACATGAATGTATGGACGAAGGAAGCGAAAGTATCAATGGTATCATGGACGAGCTTGCTGACGAAAATTTCGAGCTTGTCACCGATTCCTTCAGTGCCCTTGGTCCCGGCCTTGATGCTGTGACGTCCATCTGGATTCTACAGAGAAACAAATCCCACAGGGAGAGAACAATTTGACGCTTCGCCGCCAACTATGCCCTATGAAAGAATAGTGACTAGTCATAGGGCGTTGTCATCGATACGTAGCATGGTTCTTTGAACGTTTCTTACCCGCTCCAATCTTCGCGGTTTGAAAGATACCAGCATGGGACCGAAAGTCTTTGGATGGTGAAACTCATCAAGCAACCACCATATCTTTTTTGCTGCGTCGTCTTCAAAGAGGTTCAAAAACAAGCAAATTACGCAACTACTAGGACAGAGTGGGCTAACTTGATCGTCCGGACAAGTCTGCACGATCCTACGAAGACATGTCTATGGCACAAGTACCCTGTAGTGCATCCCTCAGGTTATGGACGTATTGCATCTGAATCATCAAACATTCAAGGGTTTACCAGTGATACTCCACCATCAATGCTCAAGAGCGCTCCGTTCGTATAATTTGACACTGCCAAATAGGTGGCCGCCGTCCCAATCTCTGCCTCACTATGTCCTTGAATCAATAGTTAATTTCATTCAGATATCGAGCACAACTCACGTTCCAAATCGCCTCGCGGGTGTCGCCGCAACCCCAGGTATGTCTGTCTTGATCGCCTCCAGAACCTCAGGACCGACGATTTGCGATGCAAACGCGCCAGGCTGCAGTGCATTCACCCGAATCGGGATACCCCTCCCAGCAAAACTCGTGCCGAGAACAAGGGTGAGCTTGTCCAAGGCTGCTTTCGTCACACTGTAGGCCATCTGATCGCGTCAAGTTAGCTCAATCCTAGAAGGAATAACAGCACATACACATGTTCCGGGTCCCGGGGTGCTGATTTTGGCTGCAACGCTGCTGATGTGGATGACGCTTGAGGTGCCTTGGGGACGGGAATGCGCTCCTTTAATGAGCAGGGATTGGAACGCACGGACGACGAAGAATGGGGCGATGGTGTTGAGCGCGAAGATGTCGGCCCAGTTCTGTACCGTCTCGGGTTCGAGAGGATCTGATGCCGCAGCCTGTTTTGCATTGAAGTCTGGGTCACGAAGGGAGCCGGCTATTCCAGCACTGTAAGAGTATTGGTACACGGTGTAGGAGAATTGAAGTGACGATAGACGAACTTGTTAACGAGGACATCGAGCTTGCCGTCGGTCGACTCGATGTGCTTGGCGCCGGCCTTGACATCTTCTTCGTCTGTCACGTCCATCTGGAGCCTGTGTCTGTGTAAGCAATGGATCCGCGTGAGGAAGGACAATAACAGACGGAATAATGGACCCTGGGACGCCTGTGATTGACGCAGCAGCTTTCTCTAGGACATCCAACCTTCGGCCAGTGATGTATACTTTTGCTCCGTTTGCAGCAAAAGTTTTAGCAATGTAGAATCCTCTGTCAACGAATCAACCACGAGTTGCAAATGAAAGTTGGGAAACATACATTCCCGTCCCTCCGCCTGTAACCAAAGCTACTCGGCCAGATAACGACATCACCGTAGCCATGTTGAGATCTGCCATTTTCGAGGGATACTGAACAGTCCCTTGACAAGGTTCCTTTTATTACAGCAGCTGCTACGCCTCGGCCTTACTCAGCTATCGGGAATATTCGCTGATTTGACATTCTCAAAGACCGGCCTTGTCCATGTTCTGCCATACCACCGATTTTCGTGCGAAGAAAAATCCTTCCGCAGTCATTTGGCCTGGCGAAAGAGTTCAAGGGGCGGCTCAGCCACGTTGACATGCAAACTGGATAACGTCGAGCTGAATAAGTGTGTGAAGTGTAATTCTCTAGCAGCTCACCTTCATCGTCGTCTCCTGTCAATCCATCGTCGCGTTTCTCCGTGGGCTGGATTCCGTTAGCAAGGGAGCATGATGACAGTGGTGGTGGGTCCCGATAAGGAACGGCCGGGCCATCAGCATTGTGACGAATGCTCTTGTTCTCGGGACAGCAATCCTATTTATCGGCTCACGGACGCGCGTCGTGCCAAGGAGGGAACTTTCGTAGTGATTATTCATGCTCTTCCACGCTTGCCGAAGAAAGGTCTTCGGGAGAAGTACATGCAAATACGACGAAGGAGTGCAGACACGGGACGGGCACCATATGGGCTGAGAGACTTGAAACCGAAGCTTACTGCGAGCGAAAACGGTTTAGCTATGGAACCGAAGTATCGAATCTATCGCAACTGGCCTTCATCTTCAATTCCTATTGATCAAGCCAACATTCCAGGCTCCTTGGTGACTCGCACATGCCATAAATACTTACGTCCCTCGGTAATCCTGTGCCGCTCGGAGCTGGACACGCGTCGCACTAAGGGCCTCCGACGGCGAAGATGTGAAGAATGAGTCATCGACGATACTAAAGATCGAGTAAACGACGCAGTTACTCGGTATCGGGGAACACTGTGGGCCCCGAGAAGCCCGTGTTTTACAGCACAGAGTGCGCCGAATACTATCAGTAACGATCGTTTCAGTCACCTTATATTCGTGCCGGATGTTCGCATTACCATCGCTGGAAGTCAGGAAGACGAGTGAGGAGAGAAGTCTGGCTGTTTATATGCATGTCGCATACTGTAACGAGCCGGCCTCAGGCCCGGTCCTTCCTTCATTTATCACCCCGTTGTCACTCGCTCGCTCCACCGTTCTCGACTCGTTCTAGTACTGTACCTATTGGATATTCGTCAGTAGTATATAAGAGCTACGTACCGCTGTAGTAGCTCGGGTTTTTGCAATTGACCAGCTTTTACACCTGTCACACTTTGCGTTAGCTCCTTCGTGAGAGTACGTGACTTTCGCCACCCTCTCACATACCTTGTGTTTATCGTTTTCAGTGCTTCATCTCAACGAGGCAGCAATAGCCTCTGACCCATTAAAAAACTAGTGACTCGTGGGGAACAAAAAAGTTCGCCTCTGATGTAGGGATTGCTAGTCTTGCCACCGGACCCAGGAAAACGATGAACAGTGCGAGAACGTAGAGCTTGAGCTTGCAAGATGGCTACCCTCGTTCTCCACCTCATTCTCCACCTCATTTTACTAGCTGCCTGCCTTGTAGAGGAGACGGACATGAACTGTGCGCGGCTGCGTCCGATCGGAGCGCTGGCGTTGTGCCCGTCTTCGGGTTATTCTTGTTGGCATCCTCACATGAAATCATCGTTGAGATTTCCTGCTACGCTGGATGAGACCGAATATTCTTTTGAGGAGAAACGTAAATCCGTTAGTTGAAGCTCGGTATCGATATCCAGCTCAAGCACCTGATGACCTTTCGTAAAAAGAGCAATCCTAGTAAGAGACCTTTTGAATATTTTGTATTTTGTATAGCGACTCGAATGATATCAATGGGAGGCAGGCAAGACATCGGGATGGAGGTAATGGCGATAGAGAGATGATGGTCGGAGATCAACTCCGGATCGACAATTGCTTCCTTACTCTTACCACCATGACCAAGGCGACGCCTTTTCATTCTCTTGCTTCGAGCACCAGTCACCCACAAATAAAACCAATATGTGCCATTAAATTTACTACTCTTGCATTCAATGCTACCACACTCTTCGCCAGGCCTCGTACTTCGGAAACTCCAGCATGTGCGTAGATTGCTGACCGTCTCCCTGTATGGCATGCTTGCAACGTCAAGTGTCCATAGACTGAGCTGTCGTAATCGTGGCTTCCAACACTGCGAATCTTTGGGAATGGGGTAGGAGGTACGTAAACTTGGACGAGAATTACAACGCGGCTGACTCTCAAATCGAAGTCACTGGCTCAAAATCTACAATAGCCACTAACCCTGGGTCTCGCAGGCTGTCAAGAGACCAAATATGGATAGATTTCAGGCTGTGCAATGTTGAAGCTGCTGAATGGATGTAATCACACCGGGTGAGTTATCACCTAACCTTTTAAGATTGTGTTTATACTCATGCACGTTTCAGGTCTGCGCTGTCCACGCTGCCATAGGCTCTGTACTGGGATTTAACATTTTCTGGTGATCTTCCAACGCCTCCGGCTAGTCATTGGAAGGTAACTGATCCAACATCTCGTATGCACACTCATCCTGACTGCCAACGCTTGGTCCGTAGGCCGCACTTCTGTTCGTTCATTCAGATTTGCAGCATCCGTTAATCGGCTCACCTCGCAGGAGAGCTGTGTGGAAGAGCATGAACATGTCACTATGAAAGTTCCTCTTCTGACGCATAGGCGTTCAAAAGCCGGTGGGGAGCGTTGTCCCTGAGAACATTGTCACAATTGCTGACAATTCTGGGGGCAGCGGCATAATCTTGGGTCATGATCCATCATTGACGGTCATGCCAATGCCAAGCAACTATTTACCGCCCTCACCGGATACAGTCTCGCTGAATAATGCCAAGAACATGCTGCAATAAAAGAGACCGTGTGCAGAGACTGTTCAGTAGTATTCCCCGAATATGGCAGATCTCAATATGGCTACGGTAATGTCGCTGGATGGACGAGTAGGTCTCGTTACTGGCGGAGGAACAGGGATGTAAGCTTCGGGATTCTCGATTATGACTCGTGATTGATTCTTTGATAGAGGGTTTACCATCGCGAAAGCCTTCGCTGCAAATGGAGCGAAAGTATACATTACTGGCCGAAGGCTGGGCGTGTTAGAGGAAGCCGCCGCGTCTGTCACAGGCGTCTCAGGATCCATTGTCCCGTTAGTAATCTTTCTTTCTTCAAGATATTCACTACTAACACGCCCACAGACTTCAGATGGACGTGACAGAAGAAGAAAGCCTGAAGGCTGGCGCACAGCACATCGAAAGAATCGACGGCAAGCTCGACATTCTCGTCAATAGGTTGGTCTATCATATTCTTGGTCCTCCATAATGATACACTAACCTGTTTGTAGTGCCGGATTCGCCGGATCCCTTCGCGACCCAGATTTTATCACGAAAAAGTTTGCAGCGGCAGATCCATTTGAACCCGAGATGGCACAGAACTGGGCCGATATCTTTGCGCTAAACAGCATTGCCCCATTCTTCGTTGTCCGCGCCTTCCAGTCCCTGCTCATCAAAGGAGCGCATTCCCGCCCTCAAGGCACCTCAAGCGTCATCAACATCAGCAGCGGATCAGCAAAGTTGAACGCATCGGGGCCCTTCGTATCCGTACGTACCCTCCAGATCCCTTCAAGCTTGAACCCACCTACTCTTATCTCCTTAGCTCGCATACGGCCCGACGAAATCCGCTTTGGAAAAGCTCACCCTTGTTTTGGGAACGAGTTTTGCTGGGAGGAATATCCCGATTCGGGTGAACGCGTTGGAGCCTGGGGTGTTTGCGTCGCAGTTGACGAATCCTGAGTCCTTGGAGGCGCTCAAGACTGAACCAGTGCCTGGAATGGTGGCACCGATACCAGCACGGAGACATGGAACGTGAGTGCCTTCTGTGCTGGAGTAGAGGTGATACTAATCCGACTTGCTAGTGATGCGGAGATGGGTATGGCGGCGGTGTATTTGGCAGCGTCGGATTATACGAACGGGGCGATCTTAAACGTTGACGGTGGAATTATGCTGGTGAATCCCTGATGATACCTAACATATATCCAATAACTTGTTTTTAATGGAGGAGCAATATGTTTCAGTTGCGAATTGCTCCAGTCTCATATACGGCCGTCATCCTGGTGAGATTGAACACGCGCTTTTATCCTTCTACAGGCACATCTCTCTTTGTTGACTTCATGCCATGGACTGCGCTAGCTACCCTGCGTGTAATGGGTCGACCTTCAGGGTGGTCACATCCATCTCTCTGAGCGCTCCGAGTCATTCAAGGATGCCAGGCAGGCACGCGCGCAGACCGCTAAGGGATGCTTAGCTGGCTAAGGGCTTTGTTAAGAATATGGGTAGTCAAGCTAATATACGAGTGGGCAAATACTCGAAGAAAAGCCTGATGAGAGCGAGGATGTCCGTAAGCTGAGTCCGATTACCAAGAGAGATCCGTAAGTTTGTTAACGAGCGCTAAGCGTAGTTAACGGGGCGTCAGCAAGCGCTAAGCGTAACTGACTGGGTTTCCGACGAGCGCTAAGCGTAGTCGGTAAGCGAGTGGAACGGCAAGCGCTAAGCGTAACCGATCTTGATCACTTAGATTCACACAGGGACTGTGGAGGTTGAAAGGTGAGTTGATAGCTGTAGATACAATAGTACAGGCAGTGTTTATATACTACAGAGTCCAGGTATCCTTATTCTACAATGTTCTAGTGTATTCTGGTAGCAGCAAGAAGGCTAGAGAAAGTAAGAGATAGTGCGAGCACTGCCAAGGCCGAGAAGACCGAGTGAAGGCGTGTGTTGACTCAGACATACCGGCAGAGACCGATATCCATAACAGGCTTGCTAGATCCACCACAGGGATCGGTCGGTGATCAAGCTCAAAGAGGACCGCCTTGGCAAACCCGAGACTCGAATGGGCTGGGTCAAAAATCGGTAGTGATGACGCAGCAGCAAGTTAGGCGGCGACACTGGAATTTGGTGAATGGCAAGGCCATTGGAAGGACAGTAGTACTTGTACATGTGCTGGCTGAAGCTTTAACCGTAGGTCGCACAGTTATGCTAAAGATCTAGAGAGCAGCATCTCAAAGTTCTACCTCAATATGTCAGAGGCCAAATGTTCCAGGCGAGTCTTGTGCACTTTTGTTCTGCGCGGAAAAACATGAAGATTCCACTTCGCACACGATATCGATAAACCTACAAGCGCCGACAGGTAGCCTTGCTATCCGAGCCCGGCTTACTTTATCCCAGCTACTGACTACTGCCAGGCGGAACCTGGGGAAGAGCTACTTACTACCGTTACGGAGAGTACAGTTCCGCCGAATAGTAACAGCGAAGAATGCTGCAATGAAAGTGAGGTGGCGGGGTATTGATGACGGGCGTTCAGACGTGCTGCATGCATCACACTGAAAGTAGAGGGTCAAACAAGTTGACTCTGTGGAAATCCTGCGTCAGATACAATCAAGGGATAATCGACCATCAACACTCAATACCGCTCCGTTCGTATAATCCGACTCAGTGCTGCCAAGGAGAGAGCGTCGTCATGCCCATCTCCGTCGTGTTCGTTCCGGTTTTAGAGGTTACCCTCTTGACGAAGAGGAGTTCAAGATTATAAGTGTGATACTGAGGCGAATTCTCCTAACATTCCTGTACCCAGTCAAGAATAAAGCGGCTCCTGACGAGTATGAAAGGGAGTCTAGACGAACAAGGACACGGATGGAGGGGAAGACGAGGAATCGAAGATGATTAGGCAGACTGCTCGCGTTCGGGCTACAGGGACAGGAGAAAGTAGGAGCGAACTGCGTTTCTTCCCCGAGTGTCTTTGTCTTCTGCACCATGAATTCCGCATTATCGCCCCTGAAAACCAGGAAGATGAGTGAGGAGGGAGGTCTGGCTGCTTATATGTGTGTTGCATACCTTGCGTTTATTGCTTCATCTCAACGTGGTGGCAGTCGCCTCTGGCCTGCCGCTCGTAGGGAAGGAAAAAATGGATTGTTCGGATTTAATGTAAGAATCGCTAGTCTTGCCATCAGATCCAAGAAGAGGATGGACAGCCGAGGTCATAGAGCTTGCAAGACGGCTACCCTCGCTCTCTGTATCATTTCGCCTGGCTTGCAGAAGGGGAGGTGGTCTTGAAATGGAGTCCGGTCTGGGCGCCGGCGCCGACGTAGTACGTGCCCTTCTTCCTGTTGACTTCCTTGGGATCTCCTGCTGGGCTGGAATCGATGAATAGACTAAAGATTCCGTTAGTTGAAGCTCAAAATCGATATCCAGCTCCCGCACCTTATGACCTTTCCAACCCTAGTAAGAATCCTTTTGAATATTCGTCTTGTATAGTGAGTCGAACGGCACCAATGGGAGGCAGGCAAGGATTCGACATCGGGATGATGGTGGTCGGAGATCAACGTTATTTGACAATTGCTTTCTTACCACGCGACGCCTCATCTTTCTCTTGCTTCGAGCGCTCACAAATGGGCCAATATAAATTTACTGCACTTGCATCCCAGGGACTATGCACATATACTGAAGAGACTCTGGACGTTTAGCTCGTCTTTGTGAGCCCTCTTTTATTTTGTTTCTCCGCTGGGTGTTGACCGGGACCTGTTGAAGCCAGCATTTTTCTCCATTATCACAGTGAAATCGGCATCCAAGCATTCTCCTGAAGACCACGCTTGAATGGGCTTTCATCCTCAAGTTGTCGTTTGCAAAGCTGTTCCTCTCGACACTATCTGGCCGTCCCCGTGCTCACGTAGGCACAAAATTGTTTTGCTGAAGCATCACCCACGTCTTCCTCCCCTTGCTCAAGTGTCTGATATCGCCTACGCGCTGCGTCATTGACACACCCACCCATTTCGGCACCACTTTCTAAGTTGGACGAAATACCTCAGCCCCCTCCTTTACTGTTTCATGTCGCCATCCCTTGCCACTTCGACGCCACACGAGATCCGCCTACGCCAAGGTATCGAAGCTTCAGCTACAGCATCAACCTTAGCATTCAAACCTGGCGCTATCTCATCATGACCACCTGGGCATCTCCTCTACGGTACACCTTCCTGACCCTCGCGGATCTCCCCCATGTTCAACCTTGCGTGGACGGTCAATGACACAAGGACTTCGTGTACTGGAGGAACGAGCCGTTCCAATCTGAGTCTTTGCGCGCGCGAGGCCCGCTTGCGAATCGCAGCCAACTGAGCCAAGTTGCTCGCGACCCCACAGTGTCATACTAGCAGAGGCCGTTTGATTTGAGGCCACCGGTACCCCTCTTTTCGGGCGGCGGTGTTGAAACTGTACAGTTCAATTCTTGTTGGTCGCGTTGGATTGGGCAACGATGAAAAGGATACCTACAGTGATCTTTGCAGAAAAGCTGACAACCAGTCAGAAGCCACGAAATAGGCCTATCCCCGGTGGATGATTCGGCAAGCGATCTAACTAGTCCGGACTTGATACATGATGGACAGCGAGCCCTCTGTCCAAGTTCCTCTAGTCTGACGCTCACCATCGCGAATTGCATCTGCAGGCTCCCAACTTGATTGTGTTCTTCCGTTATTGTCTTCGCCTAGCTTATTGCTTCTGGGCGCTTCTGCTCGACGACTGCGTGAGTGTGTTTGGCCCATTGGGACGTCAGGCCCAGCGTCGGCCTTCCTGGTTTGTCCGCATTCTAAAGATCTGTTTACATCCATACGTTACAAAACACAAACAGAGGGATGTATTCTATACTAAATCGATATTCAGGTTTCTAACGAAATGACGGTTTTGAATGAAGGAACACACAGGTATTATTAATAAGTAGCTAGCACAGTGAAGTATCAGGCCACGTTAGCATGAACGCCGTCCGCAATTTCCAACTTCCTTTTACGCCCTTCTTCCATCGTCTCAGCCAGAATCTCAGCAGGCGTCCAAGTCGTCGACCCCTCAAAGATCACCTTTCTCGGTCGTATCCCGTTGATTGTGATCCTTCGATTATCAACCAGAGTGATCCACTTGAGTTCGTCAGTCT
Organism: Armillaria cepistipes; assembly: GCA_900157415.1. Lineage (NCBI taxonomy): Eukaryota > Fungi > Basidiomycota > Agaricomycetes > Agaricales > Physalacriaceae > Armillaria > Armillaria cepistipes. Next base: position 563,256 of record FTRY01000002.1, read on the forward strand.
TCACGCTTACGCCTTTCATTAGCCACTCATTCACGATAGCCCTGTCTCTGTCGCTTTCTATCAAGTCGCCAGGATCAGGCATGCCGTGTGGAATATACTAGAGCCTGTCGAGTTTTTATAGTATATCACATGGCGCTAGCACGTACTTTGAAGCTGGATACCAACATCATACCAGGTCCATCGTCCTTCCAGTGAATGTACGCAGCCAAGACGTCCATGTTGTTGTCGCAAAGCCAGTAGTTGATGGCAAATTCGATCAGAGTATCATCGTAGTTCAAGGGATGAGGCATCTTGAGCGCCTCCGTAATTTTGTAGAGCGTGGGGAAGGACATATAGTAGCCGCCGATCCTGTAAGGCATGCTGGCACAACAAGACCACAGCTTTCTGTTGAAGTTAGGCACGAGAGGGAAACGAAAAGAGCAACTCGTTTATGCGTTTAGACCTAGTATGGCGGCATGGTAATAAACAGTAAAGAGGTAAGAACGGTAAGTAACGGGTTCGGAGCCGGTTGATTCCGAGGCTTGTGCAGTAACTTCAGAATCAATACCATTTCATCTGCTAAGAGCCGATGCATTTTTACTTACCTGCAATGAAAAAAGATGTAAAGCGATATCCAAGTAGGCAGATTGAAAGTCGACAGGGGGAGAGGTCTTCAACATGAGCCGCCCACATAAGGTCTTGATAAAGCAAACCTAGCAAACGATAACCACCGAAGAAAAGAGAGTGATACACGCACTCTTCCAACCCGTTGCAGAGAAACGAAAGCCAGAATCGAGCCCCACTGCTCAGCGACATCATCCGTTACACCAGTGTTGTTAATCGCTCAAAATCTCGCAGTGACACTGAATACGAACGACAATGAGTCGGATTCTCAAAACGTATTACACTAATACATACACTCAGTCCTGGGGTTCACTCTAAAACTCTCACCCTCAAGGGTAGCTGAGAGCCTAAATGTGCTTCGCCCTTCACAATAGGTACAACGGCCGGTGAGCCCGGGAACCGCAGAATCTCGACACCTCCCTCGGGCAAACTAAATTCGAAGTTTAGGATCAGGTTGGCTAGGATCGTTTGTATTTCCATGACCCTGTATTTCATCGACCAGCTTGAATAAGGTGAGATTTGAGAAGAGGAGGAAGATACATACGCGAATCTCCACCTACGAGAGTTGGATGAGGATCAGTAATCGGGTGGTAGGGAAAGTCAAACGCTAGGTAATTACCCAATGCACGAACGAGGTCCAGCACCTGAAGAGATGCCTAAGTGAAAGAAAAAACACACTGAGATGGAGCTCACCAAATGACATCCTAGCATTCCGCCAGATAAGTCTCAAGATCACGACCAAAAGCCCGGGGTCATACTCACAGATTAGCATACACACCCAGAGATACAGACATAGGTTTATCGAGAAACCGAGCTGGGTTCCACTCTTCCGCGTCGTCTCCCCAGAGAGACGGAAGACTAGAAAAAGTACGCGTCAAGTTTATGGCATTGGAGTGATGTAGGAAGATCATGCCGGTTGTACAGGTAAGCAGAACAAACAAGTGTCTGCCCCTTGGGTACCGCAAGCGTTTTTCCTCCGGAGAGAGGTAGAATATCATCGTGAGGAGCGGTGCGTATCAAGGAAGGTATGTTTGAGTGTAGACGGAGAGACTCCTGTTTCTAGAGGTGAACATGGGTCTCCGGTGTAGCTACTAGGCATGCTCACTTTGATAGCGGCGTTCAAAAATGGCATAGAGTCGTAGTCGTTGGATTGTTTCAGCTCTGCGCGGATGATGGACTGATGCTCGGGATGTACAGCGAGTTCGTATAGCAGCCATGATAAACTCGTGCTCGACGTCTCGTTCGCGGCAATGACGAATGTCCTAGAACCGGAAAAAATCACTTCAAGATGAGGAGCAAGTAAAGAGATAACACAAACATTAGCTGGCCCTCGATTTCGTCGTCCCGCATTTTCCCTGCCAAGCGTGCTTTCACTAGAGATGAAATCATGTTCATAGGTCTATTGGACGGAATAAGCGGACTGACCCAGGATATCAAGGATATCTCGACCGCCTTCTGACGTCTGCATTCCGTTATGGCTAGCCGTGATTTCTCGGGCGGTTTTCTTGGCTGCATTTCCTACGCTGATGAGTTGACGAACCTCTCGAGTTGGAAACAGCCGTAGAAGTTCTAGGACTGCATCTGGAAGCACTCGTATCAAGTCTATGAGGATAAGCTCTGCTGCTGATGGATTAGTCTGTGAGGCGGTGCTGAAATTGTATTTTAGATATGATGAGCTTCGTTGTGTGAAAAGAAAGACACATCTTACAAAAGATGCTTCATCACTTGTTCTAGTTCTGTTTCTGAACCATCGAGCGAAGAAAAATCATACCGGAAGGAAGCTTACGGTCAATGTTGGGTTGACTGGCGAGAGAATAGCATGTATCTCACTTGCCTAGACCGATAATATCTAGGGTTGCTTTGCTTGTCCAGACACAAATATTGATAGTGTCACCAGTGCCAGTACCAGTCAGAGATCCTTTTATACCATTCACAAGCTGCGTAGATTTCTTCTAACTTCCACAGTTGTTTGATGCACGGATGAACCTACCTTGTCACTGCACTGCTGAAAGATAACCTGCGAATTCCGAAGTTGCGCAGTGGAGAATGCAGGATTCAGAATCTTGCGTTGGCGATGGTGGGGCTCACCTAAAAATGTTAAATACAGTTTGGCACAAAAGCTGGACCACGGTAAAGCTCACCGGTAACGATGGCAAGACCCTTACCGGTGATGAGGCCCAGTATGAAGACGGCGTCCTTAGATTTAGGGTAAGGGCGTGAAGGATGGAAAACATGTTCGAGAGCCTTGGGGTCGCAAACTACTAAGACGTCTTGCTACAAATCATCGCTTCAACTGTGACCAAGGCAAAGACGTCGAGCTTGCTTACACCCAAACATCCCCCGATACGATAAAGGGTGCCATACTCCCTGCGCCATTTCGTTTCGAGATCACCTGCATTATCTTGATCGCGAAGGACGCGTTGGTGGCCTGGTATATGGTGTGTGAGCTCTTGTTTGTACTCAGTAGTCCACACATGACGTACCTAGCCAGAAAGAGGGCGATGGCGGTCCCTTGACATGCTTGACTGATGGTCGTTTGAACCATCGATGAAGCAGCGAGGCTACCAGGAGTGATGTGACAACTACAATGAAGAATGCGACCATGGGAAGAAGAGAACTAGGGTTCTTCAATCAAGATATGTTCCGGGATTTAAGACGGTCCTATAGCCTGGAAGTTCAATGAAGGCTGGCAAGTAGGGAGTTCTTGAGTTGTGCCGAGTTTATAAGAAAGACTGATCCCTCTCGCGGGAACTAAAAGTTTAGTGCAGCTCCACTTTGATAATGGTGGGAGAGACTAGAGGAGTTTCGGCGTTGTAGGGCGCCAGAGATCCTTTTTGGTGCCTCAGGACATACCGTATCTGGCTCCGGCCTCAAGAGATCTGTATTGAACATGCGGTCAGTAATGAGTCCCGATGGAATCATTACTTGAATTGACCTATTGTAATTAATCTCCCTGGAAAGAAAACGGACCAGAGTTCGTAGTGGAGTATGCTTGCGCCATCAGTGCTATCTGCCATAGATATGTTTCAATGTATTCCGTATTCCGTGAGCTAGTCGGTAGGTCCTGCTCGAATAATCCGGTGCCATGACATTCCTGAGAATGTGCTCGACGTTATTAACAAACCTTTCCTGCTCATAAACATGAGGACGTACGCTATCAAGCAACGGTTCCTCCGACCGCGCGGAAGAGGTGAGGGAGGCGAATGTCCATCTTCACCGGTTGCTTCCATGTCTGAACAAACGTATCAACATCAAATCATTAGACAAACATGAAGATGCAAGCGCTTTTCACCTTTTTCGTTTTCGACTCTTCGTGGCTGTAAGGTTGGTACGTCCCCAAGCCCTCAGTAATTGGGAGTGCGCGAGACGATACAAGACAGTGTCTCAAAGGCAGGTTGCGCCGTAGAACCAAGACAGTAACAAAGGGATACAAGCTAAACAGACGAGGAGGAGTAAGGGAGAAACCTACAAGATAAACTCACATCCGGTTCGAGCTAGAGAGTTGTCGATGTTGCGACTGTTGAGTTTATCCGGCAACTTCGGGAGCGATTTTCCCACATGATTGTCGGCCCGCAGTGCCGTTTCCCCAGGTATGCTGTCAAGCTGCTTTGCGACGTAGACTGTTCGGTCTTAACGCACTTTGCACCACCAGACAGACAGTCTACAATATATGAGAATACCATCCTACGCGATTCAAGTGTTAACTCCGGAACGTATGGCCCTTCTACAGGTTCACTCTTGTATAACTCGAAGGCATCGATTCGTTATCTCCCTTCCTCTACCAAAATTAAGTGGTCATCCGCCGTCGGTGACGTTGAACAAGGGTACACATACTGTCATAAAGATACTTTGAACTCGGGTGACTTCCTGTCTCGATGGCGCAGGCAGTATCGGGTTCACTCGGATCAAGATAATTCGGGTAAACCAATGGACCGGCTACTCCCCGTCCGTATCCTGGAATCCACGATGTTTATACATCGGATAATCACTGAATAGTCAAGGATTAACCAACGACACAGCACCATCGACAGTCAACACCGCTCCATTCGTATAATCAGACGCTGCCAAATAGACCACCGTCATCCCCATCTCCACCTCACTAGAAACTCAAATCAATATCCAATCCCACCCAAACATTGAGCATACTCACGTTCCTTGCCTCTTCGCAGGTATCGGCGCGACCATCCCCGGTAAAGGTTTCGTCCTGATCGCTTCCAACACCTCAGGACTAATCAATTGTGAGGCAAACACGCCGGGAGCCAGGACGTTCACCCGAATCGGGATGCCCCTCTGAGCAAAACTTGTCCCCAGAACAAGCGTGAGCTTGTCCAAAGCGGATTTCGTCATGAGGTATGCGACCTACATCATGATCAGGTCAGCCTCGACGAGCTAAAAGGGATGGAATAACACATGCAGAGGTCAAAGGGGTCGGTGTGTTCATCTGTGCCCCGACGCTACTGACGTTGATGACGCTTGATGTGCCTTGGGGACGGGAACGCGCTCCTTTAATCAGAAGGGATTGGAAGGGGCGTACGACGAAGAACGGCGCGATGGTATTGGGTATTGAGTGCAAAGAGGTTTGTCCAGGTTTGTACCGTCTCAGGTTCAAAAGGATCTGTTGCTGCGAACTTCTTCGCGGTGAAGTCTGGGTCACGTAGGGGACCGGCAATTCCGGCGCTACGACGAAGACATTAGCGTACGTTTGAGGGAGAACCGTGGACGAACTTGTTGACAAGGATGTCGAGCTTGCCATCGATTCCTTCAATGTGCTTGGCCCCGGCCTTGACACTTTCTTCGTCTGTGATGTCCATCCGGATCCTGTAGGTGCATCAGGGTGGACGTTATTGGGAGAGAACGGCTGCTTATGGGACAACAGATCCTGGGACACCTGTGACCGACGCCGCAGCTTGGTCTAGGACATCCAGTCTGCGCCCAGTGATATATACCTTGGCTCCATTTGCAGCAAAGGCTTTTGAAATCATAAATCCTCTGTCGGAGAGTCAACAATGAGTCGCAATCGAGAATCAAAGAACATACATCCCCGTTCCTCTGCCTGCAACGAGTCCTACTCGTCCAGAAAGCGACATCACCGTAGCCATGTTAAGATCTGCCATGATTGGGGATTGCTGAATAGCCTGCAGACACAGTCCCTTTTATTCCAGTGCCAGTGGTCACCACATGAATCTCTAGTCTTATTCAGCGAGATACGATAAATGGTGGTTATACATTGTGGGGGACTGCCCACATACTCATCAGCATTGTGACGAAAGCTCTTGTTCTCGGGACAGAAATCCTATTTATCGGCTCACGGACGTGCGTCGTGCCAAGGAGGGAACTTTCGTAGTGATTATTCATGCTCTTCCACGCTTGCCGAAGAAAGATCTCCGGGAGAAGTACATGCAAGTACGACGAAAGAATGCAGCCACGGGCACCATATGGGCTGAGAGACTTGAAACTAAAGCTTACTGCGAGCGAAAAAGGTTTAGCTATGGAACCGAAGTATCGAATCTATCGCAACTGGCCTTCATCTTCAATTCCTATTGATCAAACCAACACTCCAGGCTTCTTGACTCGCACATGCCATAAATACTTACGTCCCTCGGTAATCCTGTGCCGCTCGGAGCTGGACACGCGTCGCACCAAGGGCCTCCGACGGCGAAGATGTGAAGAATGAGTCAACAACGACCCTAAAGATCGAGTAAACAACGCAGTTACTTGGTATCGGGGAACACTGTGGGCCCCGAGAAGCCCGTGTTTTACAGCACAAAGTGCACCGAACACTATCAGTGGCGAATGTTTCAATCTTCTATTCGTGCCAGATGTTTCTCGCCAAAGTGATTTGGTCCTAGCGCCCAGCAACTGCAGTATGCAATGTTTTGGAGAACGCGCATCTTGTCCCCATACATCCTTCGTACTGGCTGGACTGATGACATTTCAACCCTCTAATGGCAGCCTTGGCATCATCACGCTGTCCAGTGTCGATTCAAGTTGGCCGCATGATAGAAGGAGCGTCATTCGATAATTGAGGCTGCGAAGGATTCTTTCCAACGACGACTTCAACATATATTTCAGCGAAGGGTATAGCAATAAGAGAACAAAGAGCTCACCGCAACGTCGAAGGGATCCCCTTCAAACCTTCCACGCGTGTTGGTTCGGTTTGAGAAGCTCCAGGTATGGTGAAGTTTGAGGTATATTACGCAGCCAGGAAGGGAGGGTGCTTGTGCATAATCCAGAGGATGAAGGAATTGATATGCCGCTGTCAAGGACGGCATTGTCTATTCAAGTCCTCGTCAACCGGTTGCCAGTCTTGGAGTATTGGTACGAAGCGACCCTTTGGTAGGAATCATGCGGTAGTAGGACGCGTCGCACTTCATGGACTAATGGCGGCATCCTGGACATTATCTGTCGATAATTGCGTTCATTCCGAATTTGGCGGTTACCCTCTTGACAAAGAGGAGCCCAATATTGTAAGCATGATACGGAAGCTCTTTCTTCTAACATTCCACACCATGCCACGAATAAACTGGGTCCTGACGAGTATGAAAGGGAGTCCGGTGGAGGGTAAGACGAGGAACTAAGGATGGCTAGGCAAACTTCTCGTGTTCAGGCTACAAGGACGGGAGAGTAAGAGTGAACTAGGCGTTTTCCCTCGGGGTTTGTATTCGACTTCTGTAACATAAATTCCACATCATCATCGCTGAAAACCAGGAAGACGAATGAGGAGGGAAGTTTGGCTGTTTCTATGCATGTCACATACCTTGTGTTTATTGTTTTCGGTACTTCATCTCAATGAGCAGCAATAGCCTCTGACCCATTGAAAAACCAGCAGCTCGTAGGGAACGAAAAAGTTCGCCTTTAATGTAGGGATCGCTAGTATTGCCTCCAGACCCAGGATGACGATGGACAGTGCGAGGACATAGAGCTTGAGCTTGAATGATGGCTACCCTCGCTCTCTATCTCATTTTGCTAGTCGCCTGCCTTGTAGAGGAGACGGCCATGAACTGTACACAGCTACGACCGGTCGGAGCGCTGGCGCCGACGTAGTATGTGCCCTTCTTCGGGTTATTCCTGTTGACCTCCTCACATGAAATCATCGTTTAGATTTCCTGCTACGCTGGATGAGACCGAAGACTCCTTTGAGGAGAAACGCAAATCCGTTAGTTGAAGCTCGGTATCGATATCCAGCTCACGCACCTGATGACCTTTCGTAACGAGAACGCCCTAGTAATGAATCCTTTTGAATATTCTATATCTTGTATAGCGACTCGAACGATATCAATCGGAGGCAGGCAAGACATCGGGATGGCGATAGAGAGGTGGTGGTCGGAGATCAACGTCAACATCGGATCAACAATTGCATTCTTACTCTTACCACCATGACCGAGGGGACACCTCTTCATTCTCTGGCTTCAAGCGCCAGCCACCCACAAATAAAACCAATATGCACTATTAAATTCATATGCTCTTGCATCCAATGTTACGATTTTACAAATACACTACACGCCAGGCCTCATCTTCGGAGAGTCCAGCATGTGCGGTCTTCTATGTGTATTCCCGTCTTGCCGGAAACTTCCTATCCCAGGCCCAGGGAACCTCTGGAGCTCTCGAAGCCATTACCATGGAGCAACTGCTGTCGTCCCACCTGCTACAATTGTTTAGAAACGTGTAGCGATGGAATGGCAGGACTATTTCGAATTCTCGATAGTCAGGAAGATGCTCCGGCCACAGATGCTCTAAACGACGCTGTTAGTCAAGCATGTTAGATGCTCCTCGCCGAGCTACCGGGCTCCAACCTCCGCTGGGCTCGAGGAACAATTGGTCTTCATGTCTGTCACGCGTATCGACCACATACGCAACTTGAACTTCCCATTCCTCCCCATCATGGAGCACATTCCCACCCTGAGGCACCTCAAGTATCATCAACATCAGCAGCGCAGCAGCACAATCTAAGGCTTCAGGGCCTCCTTTGAACTTTGGCTCACTCAACTTAGCTCGCATATTCCGACAAAAGTCATTTTGAAAAATCTCATCCTCGTTTTGGGAACCTCAATTGACGAGTATTGAGTTCTTGGAGTCGCTGAAGACTAAGCCAGTGCCTGGATCTGTGGCGCCGATACCAGCGAGAAGACATGGGACGTGAGTGACTTCAGTAGTTCAGGAATCAATACTAATCTGAATTGCTAGCAACGCGGAGATGGGGATGACAGCGGTGTACTTGCCGGCGTCAGATTATACGAACGGAGCGATTTTGTACGTCGATGGTGGAATTGCACTAGTGATTCCCTGAATTACACATAGTATAGTGCTGTCCACGCAAGAACGATATGTTTCCGTTGTGAAAGCATACTGCGACTCATGGTCCGCATTCTAGATGGCGGTACTTTCTTCGAATTAGTCGGAAGAACGACACGTTTACTAGGGCCCTGAGAAACCAGCTCTGGTAGTAACTAAGGGTAACCTCGCTATTTTTCTTGAAAAACACATGAATTAATATACTATAACAGAATCTTTGAGTCCCCTTGAATGGCCGGCTACAGGTTCAGCTCACTAAGCCTATATCTCTTCGCACCCAAATAGAATGCCAGGTACCCTAGCACGAATTCCTCGTACAATCTGTGTGCTTCTTTGTGCGGCAACAAGATTAGCAACGTTTCATCATGTGCCTCCATACACTTCTCTACCAAGTGAAGAAGGGTTTTAACCTTTGGTTCCCCTCGGGCTTCAGCCAAAAGCGACACGAGGTTATGATTTTCACCAGCACACTCCTCCTTGTAGAACGAGGTGATGTCGTTCATGAAGCACACGACTTCGCGTAGACACGGAAAAGCTTCGATGTATACGGAATACGGCATCTCGGTGGGGAAAATGAACATGATATATGCATCAGCGATCCCGCTTAGCTCGCGAAGAAACATGGCGTATTTGTCAACTTTGTGCGTCTGCCACCTTTGATGAGTAAGTGAGTCAAATACCTGGGAGAAATTTACTTACCGGTTCAGATTTACTTCGTACTTCTAAAACCAATGCGGCCATGAACTTGAAGACCGAATGGACAATGAAATCAGAGGTGACTTCGCCAAAGAGCTGGTAGGTTTCTGCCAAAAGATTGGCCAAGTCGCTCAGCATCTTGCTTGGCTGATTCTCCGAGGACATGAAGTTCTACACATGAGCGTTAAGTGAAATTCACGGCTATAGATCGTTATATTCACCTTGGTGAAATTAGGAACTCCAATGCGGGTGTCAGGGTCATCAGGGTAGGCGTCGTCGAGGTATGTCACAAACGCAGTGAAGAAGACGATGTATACCTTGACATTGACATTGAGGAGATGGTGGTACGCCGAAGCAGCGATGTTGATCCCAAGTATTAGCTGAGGCCTGAACATATCGAGTGCATATCCTCGACGTTTGGCCTCCTTGATACAAAGATCTTCAAGCGCAGGATCTGAGACAGACGGCAAGTTACTGGTGTCAAAGTGGTGTACGAAAGATCGTATTATGTCTTCAGTGGTCTGCTTCGATTCCTGTGGAAAATCTGTACGGCTTGGAGGCCTGACATGACGCAGTAAACGTCCTAAAAATTATGGACCTATTCAATACAAGTTGGTAAAATAACACTTGAAAAAGATCATACCAGCCAGGTTTGATAGAGCGGAAAGCCGAGGTTGAACACCCCGACTCTGGGGACCTGCGTGCGATGAACTTGCAAGAGGTAGAGACATTGTCACCTTCTGGGATATCCTTGAATACTACGTAAAGAAATATGAGGCTCATCAAGATATATACTACTCTTAGTCTCGAATAACATGCGTAATAACTTCCCAATACCAAGGAATATGCTGATATGTGCATCTACCGGGAGTCTCATACAACGGTACAAACTGCTCAGGTATTGCCAGTGAGTATGTCTTGGTACTTTTAACTCGTTAAGGCATTGATCTATTGAAGCTATTCAATCATAGGTTTGTATTGTCGTCCTCTTGGCAGCCTAAAAATTGACAGTGGGCGTGGTTGAATGGCGCAACCTCCACCGCAAGGAGTACGGAAACAGGAGACACACAGAATCCGCTTTTCTTCGGTCTTCGTTAGTAATGGAATGATACCAGGCCATGAGCACGTCTCCGCAATCGAGATGACTTATAATATCTCGAAATGAAGGGAGTATTGCACCATCTACCATATCAGAAGCAGTTTTGGTGCAAGTAAGCTCCCAGTCCTTCGTCATGCTGCCAATTGAAATCACTCCGGGCGGCACCTAGCAAGACCCCTGGTAGTTTCCGAACCCAAGACTCTCGAGCATGTTTTCCATTCCTCATGTCAACTTATCCTGAAACCAACGACACAAAATAGGGCTGCGCGCGGTAACCGTTTTGAACAGTCACGGTTATTGTATGGATCCCGGTTTTCCAAGATGAGTATCATGGTGCACCCGACTATATTGCAGATTACAGTAGCGCGTTCGTTTGCTGGAAAAGCTATTCCGATTCAAGTGAATGCCAAGACACTACGTGGATGCTCCGAAAGTCTTGGGTGTCGACCGAGTTAACCATCTTTTGCGACCATACGCGCACCAGACTTGCTCAATGTAACTCGACGCCAATGAAAATCGGATGGTCAACTAATGAGGCTATTAGTCAACCATCAGTAGGACAAAGTATTAACGGATCTTCTACGGCTTTTACATGAGCGACACAAAGGATCGTTTATTTTGTACGTTGAATTGGTCCTTGACGCGCGTAGATGGTAAGTATACTTATATATTATGGAGTGCCTACCAGGTGATGCGAAATACATGATGACCAAAAGGTCCACGCTGCAACGCAGACTTAACAAACAGACAGGTGAAAGACACAGGAAAATAACCAGCTCCTCGGTGCAGCGGGCCGATGTACTGTCAGTGCACGTTTCGTGGCGCCGGCGCAGAACCCCGGCGTTCCGCTTAATCCTTATTCTGCTTTTCTAAACTCTATATTGCCGACCCTACAAGAACGAGCAATACGTCGAATCCGGTGTTGTTGCGTTCGGAGGAATGCAGGAACGGGGCCCAAAAGTACTAGTAGCAAATTTTTGCTCCCTGCCAAGGGGTTCCCGGGATTTCATTGAAATTCCGTGATACAGGGTACTCCCGTGGGAAATATCATGTGATTGCCTAATATGGTGCGTGACGCACCTTTTATATAGTATTTCTGTCACACGGTCGGATTTTTCAAAATGGTTTTCAAGGAGTGCTCAAAATGCTGTAAAACACCTGGTACAATAGTCAAAAATCGGGCGAGATTTTTGTAATAAAACAGTCCATATCTCTGTAACGGGTGAGAGTGAAGCACTAAATTTTGTACTCCTAGACTTCTCTTACACGTATCTTTCATTTTAGGACAGGATATCCTTCCACAAAATTTTTGAAACCCTTTGCTCCCTGCAAATGATGCGGGATTTATAAGGCGACATAAGGCCTAAACCGCCCTCGTTGGACACGTTGGAAGTATTTGTTAGCGTAAGGGGTCCTCCACCGCTGCTTCACAGTGTGCGCTTCCTTCCTTGCGGTTCAGGTTGTTGATTTTCGCTCAGGCACCTGACAATACCCGCATCGTCGCTGCCAAATCCACTAGCCACACGAAGACAATACTATAGAGTTGTCTACTGCCTATCGCTTATAGAGACAAGCACGCATTAAGCCGTAATTGGATGAATTCATGCTATAGTCAAGTTGACAGGTCAATTCACGCCATTTCACCAGACTCGTTACTGACGTCCATGTTCAATACAGATTTGGGGAAGTGGTCAATTCACTCTCAAGGTCGTAGCCAGATACGGCATATATTGAAGGATCTCTGACCCGCCTTCCAACAGAATTAAAGAAAACTTCGGCCGAACATCCTCTAGTCTCTTCCACCGTTATCAAAGTACTGCTAGTGGAGCTGCACTAACGTCTTAGTCCAATTGAGAGGGTCCGACTTTTCTTATCATGTCAACTCGGCTTAGCTCAAGGATTCATTACTTGCGGACCTTCATTGAATCGTCGCACTGTAGGAGCATTTTAAAAGCCAGCGGAACGTATCTTGACCCTGAGTTGAAGAGCCCCAGTTCTTTCTTCGCATGGCAACATTCTTCATTGTGGTCGCATCACTCGCAGTAGCCTTGCTGCTTCATCGGTGGTTCAAGCGGCCGTCAGTCAAGCACATCAAGGGACCGCCATCGCTCTCTTTCTGGCTAGGTTGGCCAACATGCATGTATCTAGTACAGAGATGAACTCACACACCATCCACCAGGCCACGAGCGCGTCCTCCGCAATCAGGATAATGCAGGTGATCTCGAAACGAAATGGCGCAGGGAATACGGCACCCTCTTTCGTATCGAGGGATGTTTTGGTGTAAGCAAGCTTTGTGCCTCTGTCCTGGTCTCGATAGAATTGAAGATTTGCAGCAAGACGTCCTGGTAGTTTGCGATCCCAAAGCTCTCGAACATGTTTTCCACCCCTCACATCCTTACCCTAAATCGAAGGATGCCATCTTCATACTCGGTCTCTTCACCGGTAGGGGTCTTGGCATTGTTGATAGTGAGTTCTACCTCAGCCTCGATTGCGCAAAAAAGTGTACTTAGCGTCTTTAGGTGAAACTCACCACCGTCAACGCAAGATTCTGAACCCAGCATTCTCCCCTGCACAGCTTCGGATTTCGCAGGTTATATTTCAGCAGTGCAGCGACAAGGTAAGTTCATCTGTGCATCAAACAGACGTTCTGAGGGAGCCTATAATGATTGCAGCTTGTGAATGGTATCAAAGAATCCTTCACTGGTACTGATGACACCGTCAATATTCGTGACTGGACTGGCAAGGTTACCTTAGATATTATCGGTCTAGGCAAGTAGACCCGCGACTTTTTCCCCTAGCTAACCTAACCTCCACAAGCCTCCTTCCGGTACGATTTTAGTACGCTCGATGGCCAGAAAACGGAATTAGGGCAAGCGATGAAACATCTTTTGTAAGAAGCGTCTTTCGCTTTCCAAACAATTCTCATCGTATCTGACATTCGATTTCAGCACGGCTTCGCAAGCTAGTCCATCGGCACTAGAGCTTATTCTCGTATCCTTGATACGAATACTTCCAGATTCGGTACTAGGACTTCTACGGCTGTTCCCGACCCGAGAGATTCGTCAGCTCATCAGTGTAGGAAATATGGCTAAGAAAACTGCTCGAGAAATCATGACCAGCCATAACGAGGTGCAGACACCAGAAGGCAATGGAGATCTCCTTAATATCCTTGGTCAGTTCGCTCTTTTCATCTAATACACCTATGAACATGATTTCACCTCTAGCGAGAGCACGTTCAGCAGGTAAAATGCAAGATGATGAAATTGAGGCACAGTTAATGTTGGTGACATCTCTGCATTTAAGGACTTGTTCTCCATGATGCGATCCTTCCTCTCGTCCCAGGACCCTCATTATTGCTGGGCACGAGACGTCGGGCACTAGTCTAACATGGTTGCTTTACGAACTTGCTGTGCATTCAGAGCATCAGTCTATAATCCGTGCAGAGCTCAATCAATCAAACGAATATGATTCTATGCCCTTTTTTAACGCGGTTATCAAAGTAAGTACAGTTTGCAACATTGCATGTTCACGCTCACCTCTAGTGACAGGAATCTCTTCGTCTGCATCCAGTCGTACATTCCTTGATGCGTACGGCTCCTCACGATGACATTCTACCTCTCTCTGGAGGGAAGACGCTTACTATACCAAAGGGGCAAACACTACTTTGTTCTGCTTACCTATACAACCGGTGCGCTCTTCCCGTGTCACTTCAATGTAAACTTTACGCGAGATATTTCTAGTCTTCCATGTCTCTGGGGAGGCGACGCGGAAGAGTGGAACCCGGCTCGATTTTTGGACAAGACTCTGCCGGTATCTGTGGGTGTGTATGCTAATCTGTGAGTAAGATCTTGGGCTTTGGGCATGCTCTCTAGACTTATTTGGCGGAATGCTAGCATGTCGTTTAGTGAGCTACATCTGAGCGCCTTTTCCCTTTCACTTATGTGTCCCTCAGGTGCCGGGCCTCGTTCATGTATCGGGTAATTAATTGTGGTGATTCACTTCATTCCTTTGCTGATCCCTATCCAACTCTATCATAGGTGGCGATTTGCGTATGTACCTCCCTCATCTTCTGAGTTTCGCATGGAATGCAGGATCATGGAAATGCAAACAATCCTAGCCAACCTGATTTTACACTTCGAATTCAGTTTGCCAGACGAATGCCCCGAGATTCTCCGGTTCCCCGGTTCACCAGTTGTTGTACCTATTGTGAAGGGGAAAGCGCATCTAGGCTCTCAGCTCCCCTTAAGGGTGAGAGTTTTACCGTGATGAACGATGGTGACTTCAGAGGTTGCTAAGACCGAGAAAATGATTTAGTGTACTACTACGTTTCCTTGACAATCCGAGCCCATTTAGGGATTAAGACATCGCGGAGGAGCATAACTCGTTTTAAAGGATGCGACGGTAATATCTGTAAACTAGTTTTGGTCTGGCCAGGACTCTGCGCGGTCCCATGAAGTATCAATGGCACAAGCGCAATATATTTTGGCTCGGTCCGTGATTCATGCCTCAGCCTGTTATAGATGTATTGTGTCTGAATTATCAAACATTCAAGGGTTGACCAGCGATACAGACCGCCGTCATTCCTCAATCCCATCCCAGACACTCACGTCCCTTGCCTCTGCGCAGGTATTGGGGCAACCATCCCCGGTTATGGCTTCGTCTTGATCATCTCCAACACACCAGGACTAATCAGCTGCGACGCAAACAAGACGTGTGCCCAAATGTGGATATCCTTCCCAGCAAAACTCATTCCTAGAACAAGCATATAGCAGATTTTGTCACATTGTATGCAACTTACATTTACAACAAAGAATGTGGCGATGGCGTTGAGTGCAAAGATGTCTGTCTAGGTTTGTATCATCTCGGGTTCGAAAGAATCTGTTGCCGCGAACTTCTTCTCACCACTAGCCTAAGTATCAGTGCCGGGATTCTTCTCCTCACTATCCCTATTGCCTTGGATACAAACGGAGCCAATGCGACTGCTATTACCCTGTTTATTATAGCGTACGTCTCACTACGAGATGGGCCATGATTTGATGAACGTCAACGAAAATCCCAATTCCTCGATACGTCTGTGCCTGTATTCTCAACCGCGTCGCCTGACCAGGGTGAACTCGATCATACAGCTGTCGTAAGAATAGTCCTTATAGTTATCTATTATTTAAAGTCATCAGCCAGGGCCTAGGCGAATCGCACGTAACTCATGAATTGGATCTAAACCGGCGCTACTTCCTGTACAGCTGCTTTGCGACGTGGACTGTTTGGTCTTGATGCACTTTCACCACCCAGTGGTAGGCACTTTACAATATACAGGACTACCGTCCTACGCGGTTCAAGTGCCAACTCAGGAACGTACGGTTCTTCTGCAGCCTGACACTTGTGTAAAGCGTCGATCCATTACCTCCCTCCCTCTACCAATAATAATTGGACATCCGCCATCGTTGGCGTTAAATTGTATGGGACAAGAATTCACGTAGGGCCGTAAGACATCTTAAACTTTGAACTCGGGCGACACCCAAGACTTTCCGTCAAAAACGGCACAGCCTGCAGGCGGTACTTGTCGCGTTCACTCGAATCGCTCTTCGGGCAAATCAATGGGCCAGCTACTTCAGTCTGCAAAATAGCCCGTGAACCACGACAAGCATCTTGAATTCCATGATATTTCTAGATGATCAAAGAGTCAAGGATTGACCAGCGACACTGCACCATCAACAGTCAACACTGCTCCATTCGTATAATCAGACGCTGCCAAATAAACCGCCGTCATCCCCATCTCCGCCTCACTAGAAACTCAAATCAATATTCAATCCCACCCAAACATTGAACACACTCACGTTCCTTGCCTCTTCGCAGGTATCGGTGCGACCATCCCTGGTAAAGGCTTCGTCTTGATCGCTTCCAACACCTCAGGACTAATCAATTGTGACGCAAACACGCCGGGAGCCAGGACGTTCACCCGAATCGGGATGCCCCTCTGAGCAAAACTCGTCCCCAGAATAAGCGTGAGCTTGTCCAAAGCGGATTTCGTCATGAGGTATGCGACCTATATCATGATCAGGTCAGCCTCGACGAGCTAAAAGGGATGGAATAACACATGCAGAGGTCAAAGGGGTCGGTGTGTTCATCTGTGCCCCGACGCTACTGACGTTGATGATGCTTGACGTGCCTTGAGGACGGGAACACGCTCCTTTGATAAGAAGGGATTGGAAGGGGCGTACGACGAAGAACGGCGCGATGGTGTTGAGTGCAAAGACGTCCGTCCAGGTTTGTACCGTCTCGGGTTCGAAAGGATCTGTCGCCGCGAACTTCTTCGCGATGAAGTCTGGGTCACGAAGGGGACCGGCAATTCCGGCACTAGGGCGAAGACATTAGCGTACGTTTGAGGGAGAACCGTGGACAAACTTGTTGACAAGGATATCGAGCTTGCCATCGATTCCTTCAATATGTTTGACGCCGGCCTTGATGCTTTCTTCGTCTGTGACGTCCATCTGGATCCTGTAGGCATATCAGCTGCAGGGGCGAAGGCCATTGGAGGAGAACAGCTGCTTACGGGACAATAGACCCTGGGACACCTGTGACCGACGCCACACCTTGTTCTAGGACATCCAGCCTTCGCCCAGTGATATATACCTTGGCTCCGTTGGCAGCAAAGGCTTTTGAAATCATATATCCTCTGTCGGAGAGTCAACAACGAGTCGTGATTGAGAATCAAGGAACATACATCCCCGTTCCTCCACCTGTAACGAGGCCTACTCGACCAGAAAGTGACATCACTGTAGCCATGTTAAGATCTGCCATGATTAGGGATTGCTGAATAGCCTCCAGGCACAGTCTCTTTTATTCCAGTGTCAAAGGTTACCACGTAAATGACATAAGTCTCTAGTCTTATTCAGCGAGACTGTATCCCGGTATGTACTTACGGTAAATGGAGGATTTACGTCGCAAAAGACTACCCACATATCTATCAGCATTGTGATGAGAGGTCTTGTTCTCGGGACAGCATTCCTATTTATCGGCTCGCGGACGCGCGTCGTGTCAAGAATGGAACTTTCATAGTGATTATTCATGCTATTCCACGTATGCCGTTGAAGGAAGGTCTTCGTGAGAAGCATATACGAGTACAGACACAGGTACCATATGGGCAGCGACCTTGAAACAAATGTTCACTGCAAGCAAAAACGGTTTAGCTGTGGAATGGAAGTATCGAATCTGTCGCCAACACACCTTCAGTCAACCTTCAGTTTTAATTCCTATTGACCGAGCCAACATTCCAGGCTCCTCATTGATTCGCACATGTCATAAATACTTACGTTTCTCTGTAGTCTTGTGCCGCTCGGAGCTGGACACGTGTCTCACCAAGTACCTCCGACGGCGAAGATGTGAAGAATGAGTCATCAACGACCCTGAAGAACAAGTAAACGGCTCGATTACTTGGTATCGGGGAGTCCTGGGGTCCTGAGAGACTCGTGGGCAGCCTTGATATCATCACGCTGTCGATCCAAATTGGCCATAGGATAGAAGGAGTAACATTCGACTTCCATAATTGAAGGGGAAGACGAGGAGCTAGGCAAATTTCCCGCGTTCGGGCTACAAGAACGGGAGAGTGAGATGAACTAGGCGTTTTCTCTCGGGGTTTGTCTTCGACTTCTGGACCATTAATTCCGCATCATCGTCGCTGAAAACCAGGAAGACGAATGAGGAGGGAAGTCTGGCTGCTTATATGCATGTCGCATACCTTGTTGTTTTCAGTGCTTCACTTCACATGGTAGCGATAGCCTCTGACCCACTTAAAAATCAGCAGCTTGTAGGGAACGAAAAGGTTCGCCTTTAATGTAGGGATCGCTAGTCTTGCCTCCAGACCAGGAATACGATGGACAGCGCGAGTTTTGACTGGGCTTGAAGCCTAAGGCCTAAGCTTGAAAGATGACTACCCTCGCTTTCTAGCTCATTTTGCTAGTCACCTACTGTACCTGCACGTAGGGAAGAAACCGTCACGCATCACGGCAACTGGGTTTCGTTTCCTAATTTCTGTTCCATCACGCATCATGGATGGCTGGTTTCTCAATTTTTGGCGTGAGGGCCTCAAAATGGGTCCAAACACTTCAAAAATTTGAATGCTTTTGCGTCCAAAGTTTCCAAAATTCGCCTCCGTCACACATCACTTGGGCCGGTTTCCTAACAAAAGAAAATCTGGACCATCACTCTCATGTAGCGGTTTCCTCCCTACATGCAAGTACAGTAGACGGACATGAACTCTGCACCGCTGAGTCCGGTCTGGGCGCTGGTGCCGACGTATTACGTGCCGTTCTGCTCCTGTTGACTTCGTCACATGAAATCACTGCTGAGATCTCCCGGGCCTGTTACGCTGGATGAGACCGAAGACTCCTTTGAGGAGAAACGCAAATCCGTTAGTTGAAGCTGGGTATCAATATCCAGCACACGCACCTTGTGATTTTTCGTAACGAGAGTGATCCTAGTGAAAGTCCATTTGAATATTTGATATCTTGTATAGCGGCTCGAAGGCCATTAATGGGTCGATGTCTTGTATAGCGACTCGAACGATATCAATGGGAGACAGGCAAGACATCGGGATGGAGGTAATACATAGCGATAGAGAGATGGTGGTCGGAGATCAACGTTCAACATCGGATCAACAATTGCTTTCTTACTCTTACCACCATGACCGATCTTCATTCTCTTGCTTCGAGCACTAGCCACCCACAAATAAAACCAATATGTGCCATCAAATTACTACTCTTGCATTCAATGCTACAACACTCTTCGCCAGGCCTCGTCTTCGGAAACTCCAGCATGCGCGTAGATTGGTGACCGGCTTCCCGTATGACATGCTTGCAACGTCAAATGCCCATAGACTGAGCTGTTGTAATCGTGGCTCCCAACATTGCGAATCTTTGGGAATGAAGCAGAAGGTACGTAAACTTGGACGAGAATTACAACACGGCTGACTCTTAATTCGAAGTCGCCGTGGCCATATTGGCTCAAAATCTACAATAGCCACTAATCCTTAAAGAGGCCAAATATGGATGGGTCGGATAGATTTCAGGCTGTGCGATGTTGAAGCTGCTGAATGGATGTAATTTCACCGGGTGAGTTATCACCTAACTTTCTGAAATTGTGTTTATACTCATGCGCGTTTTAGGTCTGAGCTGTCCACGCCGCCATAGGCTCCGTACTGGGATTCACCATTTTTAACGCCTCCGGCTAGTCATTGGAAGGTAACTGATCCAATATCCCGTATACACACTCATCCTGACTGCCAAAGCTTGATCCGTAGGTCGCTCTTCTGTTCGTTCATTCAAATTTGCAGCATCCGTTAATCGGCTCACCTCGCAGGAGAGCTGCGTGGAAGAGCATGAACAATCACTATAAAAGTTCCTCTTCTGACGCATAGGCGTTCAAAAGCCGATAGGGAGCGTTGACCCTGAGAACTTTGTCACAATTGCTGACAATTCTGGGGGCAGCGAGAGAATTCTAGGTCATGATTCATCATTGACGGTCATGCCAATGCCTAGGCAACTATTTATCGCCCTCACCGGGATACAGTCTCGCTGAATAATACTAAAAACACGCTGCAATAAAAGAGACCGTGTGCAGAGACTGTTCAGTAGTATTCCCCGACTATGGCAGATCTCAATATTGCTACGATAATGTCGTTGTCTGGACGAGTAGGTCTTGTTACTGGCGGAGGAACAGGGATGTAAGCTTCGGGATTTTCGATTATGACTCGTGATTGATTCTTTGATAGAGGGTTTACCATCGCGAAAGCCTTCGCTGCAAATGGAGCGAAAGTATACATTACTGGTCGAAGGCTGGGCGTGTTAAAGGAAGCTGCCGCGTCTGTCACAGGCGTCTCAGGATCCATTGTCCCGTTAGTAATCAATCTTCCTTCAAGATATTCACCACTAACGCAGCCACAGACTTCAGATGGACGTGACAGAAGAAGAAAGCCTAAAGGCCGGTGCAAAGTACATCGAAGGAATCGACGGCAAGCTCGACATACTCGTCAACAAGTTGGTCTTCATGATGATGCTCCTGGTCCTCTATACACTAACCTGTTTGTAGTGCCGGATTCGCCGGATCCCTTCGCGACCCGGACTTTATCGCGAAGAAATACGCTGCGGCAGATCCATTTGAACCTGAGACGGTACAGAACTGGGCCGATATCTTCGCGCTCAACAGCATCGCCCCATTCTTCGTCGTCCGCGCCTTCCAGTCCCTTCTCATCAAAGGAGCTCATTCCCGCCCCCAAGGCACTTCAAGCGTCATCAACATCAGCAGCGGAGCAGCAAAGTTGAACTCATCGGGGCCCTTCCTATCTGTACGTACCCCCTCCCCTCAGATCCTTTTGAGCTTGCACTCACTCTATTTAGCTTGCATACGGTCCGACGAAATCGGCTTTGGAAAAGCTCACCCTTGTTTTGGGGACGAGTTTTGCTGGGAGGGATATCCCGATTCGTGTGAACGCGTTGGAGCCTGGGGTGTTTGCGTCGCAGTTGACAAGTCCTGAGTTCTTGGAGGCGCTGAAGACTAAACCAGTGCCGGGATTGGTGGCACCGATACCGGCAAGGAGACATGGAACGTGAGTGCTTTCTGTGCTGGAGTAGAGGTGATACTAACTCTGCTTGCTAGTGACGCGGAGATGGGGATGACGGCGGTGTATTTGGCAGTGTCGGATTATACGAACGGGGCGATCTTGAACGTTGACGGTGGAATTATGCTGGTGAATCCCTGATGATACCTAACCTATATCCAGCCACTTGTTTTTAATGGAAGAACGATCCACGATGATGTTTCAGTTGCGAATTGCTTGAGTCGTCATCTGAGGAATAGCGGAAAGGCTGAGCGCACGTCTTCACACGGCACATCCTTCTATGGGCTCGTTTTTCTCCGCTGACTTCATTCCAGGACCACGCCAGCGTAATGGGTGGATCTCCAAAGCAGTTTCAGGTTCATGTGCATCTCTCTGAGCGTTCCAAGCCATTAAGATCAAAGAGGACTGCAGCAAAGTCAAGACTGGAATGGGCAGGTGGCCAGGTCCAGACTCGGAAACCGGTAGTGATGGCGCAGCAGCAAGTCAGACGACGATACTGGGATTTGGTCTCGTTGATCGAATGGCAGGGTCATTGGAAGGTCAGTAGCTGATATGGTATCTGTACATGCGCTGGCTGAAGCTTCAACCGTAGGTCGCACATTTATGCCATTATGCTAATCCAGGGGACAAATCTTCAAATGAAGTTCCAGGCGAATCGCGTGCACTTCCCACATGTGCGGAAAAATATGAAGATTCCTCCTTGGATACGAGCGTATAAGAGCCGACAGATAGAAGCCTGATGTTTTTGTCACAAGTGCTGACTACTCGGGCAACGTTCATTGCCAGAACAATTACTTACGGAGGGTACAATTCCGCTGAATAACACCGAAGAATGCTGCAATAAAAGAGACCGTGCGCAAAGACCAGACAGCAGTATTCCCAGACCATGGCAGATCTCAATGTGGCTGCGATGATGTGTCTTTCTGGTCGAGTAGCTCGTTACAGGCGGAGGAACAGGGATGATCCTCGATTGCCACTCGCTGTTCAACGACTCTTTGACAGAGGATTTAGGCTTTCGCTGCGAACGGAGCCAGAGTATACATTACTAGCCGAAGGCTTGACGTGCTGGAGAAAGCCGCTACATCTGTCTCAGGATCCATTCTCCCGTCAGTGATCGTCTTTCTCCAGGATATCCGCTGTTAACACGCCCACAGACTCTAGATGGATGTGACAGACGAAGGCCGGCGTGCAGCACATCGAAGGAATCGATGGAAAGCTCGACATGTCCGTTTATGATGCCCTTGGTTCCCCTCCTCCATACACTAAACTCTTCGTGGCGCCGGCTTTGCTTCATCCCTTCGCGACCCAGACTTCATCACAAAGAAACGCACCGCCGAAGATCCTTTCGAACCCGAAACCATACAGAACTGGGCTGACATTTTCGCACTAAACATGATCGCCCCATTCTTTGTTGTGCGAGCTTTTCAATCCCTGCTCGTCAAAGGAGCGCGTTCCCGCCCCCAAGGCACCGCAAGCATCATCAACATCTTTCCAACCCTAGTAAGAGTCCTTTTGAATATTCGTCTTGTATAGTAATGGGAACAGCACCAATGGGAGGCAGGCAAGAATTCGACATCGATCATGGTGGTCGGAGATCAACATTATTTAAGAATTGCTTTCTTGCTCTTACCACACGACGCCTCATCGTTCTCTTGCTTCGCACCCACAAACTAACCAGCATCCAAGCATCCTAGATCTCGCCTGAAGACCACGGTTGAATAGACTTTTACCCATTCCCCTCCACACCATCTGGCCGTCCCCGGAGCCGTGTGGACGGGAGGCCTATAACAAAAGTGGAGTGTTGCTTTGTCACAATTGCTGACAATTCTGGGTCATGCCAATGCCAAAGCAACTATTTACCGCCCTTACCGGACTACAGTCTCGCTGAATAATACTAAAAGCAAGCTGCAATAAAAGAGACCGTGTGCAGAGACTGTTCAGAAGTATTCAACATACAGCCAGATCTAGCGAGGCCATTCAAAATCCACGCGGAGAAGAAAGCGTCGACGGCTCGTTACAGTGGACATTGCATTTTCGCAATGCAAGATAAGACTGGGCGCCTGACACCTGCACAATTGAAACTTCTATATAGCGCAAGAGTGGACTGCCATCTTACCCATGCATGCGAAGTGGTACCGGATGCTATTGACGCACACATCAAAGACTTGGAAAAAGTGCAAGCTTGGTTTATTCGCAGGTCACTGCGTGTAGGGAAAAAGGCACCCGCCGTTGCTCTCTATACAGAAACTGGTCTCATGCCACTGAGAGTCCACAGATTTCTACTGCTCCTACGATATCTTGAGTATCTCCTCAATCTGGACACCCACCATTATGCTCACCTGGCACTGGAAAGTAGCAAGTCCCTCTACTTTGCAGGGAAAGCATCGTGGTATGGCGACGTTATCACAGCAAGTGATCGACTCCCATTTGACGCCCGCAGTCTCCCCGTACTTGCCGACGCGAAAGAGATCGCCGTATATGCCACCGAGGTTGAAAAGATGGCTGAGAAATGGTTACTAGAATGTTTGAATGGGACAAATAAATTGTACCTGGTACATGGACGCCTCGACACAGTCAAAAAGGGTAAGCCACCGAAAGAGGTTGCCTTGAAACTTCGGGTGTACTTGACGTGCCCGGTATCGTCTTACCGTGATGCGCTCGCTTCTGTAGTCTTTTCGACACACAAACTAGCTATTGAAAGGCTGAGATGGGTGGACCACGGAAGGCCCAGGGTGGCACGACAGTGTCGTCTTTGTAGACTGTGTGAAGGCGCTGTTGAAACACCTGAACATGCGCTACTGCAATGTGATGTGTCTGCAACGATCAATCAGTTGCGGCGAGATTTTCTCGAGAAAGTATACTCTACTCACCCACAGGCTCTGACACTGTACAGAACATGTGATCAAACAGAGTTCCTACGATGGCTGTTAGGTCAGGAAAAGATAATCCTACTACTGGGGAAATTCACATACCGGATCCTTCAAGAGTTTTACTTGTACCCATTATATCATCCATAAAGACTGCTTAATAGTAATCTTCCGTTGTCCTCTTCGCCTAGCTTACTGTGCCTGGGTGCTTCTGCTCGACGGTAGCGTGAGTGTGCTTGGCCCAGGTGCGGGACGTTAGGCCTGGGTGTCGTACAGGTGATGGTGGTCGTGTATATCGTAGTTTGTACTTGTAGTACCGATCGCCACCACAGTGTACGTAATGCCTGGAACCGGCGTTCACTGTGTGGACACTGCCGTGTAATACTACCTACCTACCTACCTACCTACCCGAATATGACAGATCTCAATATGGCTACGGTAATGTCGTTGTCCGGACGAGTAGGCCTTGTTACAGGAGGAGGAACGGGGATGTAAGTCTTGTGATCCTCGATTACGATTCACGGTTGATTTCTCAGTAGAGGATTTACCATCGCGAAAGCCTTCGCTGCCAACGGGGCGAAAGTATACATTACTGGCCGAAGGCTGGACGTGTTGGAGGAAGCCGCCGCGTCTGTCACAGGCGTCTCAGGATCCATTGTCCCGTTAGTAATCAAATTTCCTCCAATATATTCACTACTAACGCGCGCGCAGACTTCAGATGGACGTGACAGAGGAAGAAAGCCTAAAGGCCGGCGCAGAGCACATTGAAGGAATCGACGGCAAGCTCGACATACTCGTCAACAAGTTGGTCTATGATGCTCCAGGTCCTCCACAATGATACACTAACCTGTCTGTAGTGCCGGATTCGCCGGATCCCTTCGCGATCCAGACTTTATCACGAAGAAGTTCGCTGCGGCAGATCCATTTGAACCCGAGACGGTACAGAACTGGGCCGATATCTTCGCGCTCAACAGCATCGCCCCATTCTTCGTCGTCCGCGCGTTCCAGTCCCTCCTCATCAAAGGAGCGCATTCCCGCCCCCAAGGCACCTCAAGCGTCATCAACATCAGCAGCACAGCAGCAAAGTCGAACGGATCGGGGCCCTTATCCGTACGTAACCCCCCAGATCCCTTCGAGCATGGGACTCACTCAATCTACTCAGCTTGCATACGGCCCGACGAAATCCGCTTTGGAAAAGCTCACCCTTGTTTTGGGAACGAGTTTTGCTGGGAGGGATATCCCGATTCGGGTGAACGCGTTGGAGCCTGGGGTGTTTGCGTCGCAGTTGACAAGTCCTGAGTTCTTGGAGGCGCTGAAGACTAAGCCAGTGCCTGGATCTGTGGCACCGATACCGGCAAGGAGACATGGAACGTGAGTGCCTTCGATGTGCTGGGGCAGAGTTGATACTAATCTGACTTGCTAGTGATGCAGAGATGGGGATGACGGCGGTGTATTTGGCAGCGTCGGATTATACGAATGGGGCGATCTTGAATGTTGACGGTGGAATTACGCTGGTGAATCCCTGATGATACCTAACCTATATCTAGCCACTTGTTTTTAATGGAAGAGCGATAATGTTTCAGTCCCGAATTGCGGCAAGATTGAATATACATCTTCACATGGCACATCCTTCTACGGGCATATCCTTTCTGCTGACCTCATACCAAAAAATCTCCAGGAGCCAGCTACCGTGCCTGTTATGGGCAGGTGCAGCAGCAAGTCAGGCGACGATACTGGGATTTGGTCTCGCCCGAGTGAGAACGTTGAACGCGAACCTAGAAGCTCGTCAGAGTTCCGAAACAACACAGAAAAGTAAGTCTCGTACCAAAAATTCCATCGCGCTGCGCCAATCTCACGTTCTACGCCACTTGGATCCCCCCCTCCCCCCCGCGTCATATGGATGCACCGCTCCGCCCGTCGTCGAGATGACCCCGCACACCCCGTCTGCAAGCTGCATTGCTGCTGATCCGTCCAGCCAGCCACCCTTCTCACTCGGCCGTTCCTCCAAGCATCACCCCAGCTGCTTCGCTCCTTCAAACATAATATAGTGATAGCGTGATGTCCCCCATTCCGCGCTGTGGCCCATGAACGTAACACGCATCCCCCGCTTGCAACTCATAGCCTATGTCCGCATATGCTGGCAAATGTAAAGATCTGGACGGAACCAATCCTTATGACGAAATTGCATGCAAGAGAAAACGAACTGAGCAGCCTTTGTGTGCAAACAGAGTAACACCCAGGCTGTGAAATGGGAGGAACAGAGTGAAAAGAATTTTCGCGCGTAGTCGAGAAAGTAGGTTGCAAAGCGGAGGTGACGGCAATTTGAAACTCCGGGTCAGCCTTCCACCAACAACTCTTCCTGGCTCTCCTGCGAATAACGGTCATCTAACACGACCATACCATCGCGTCTTCTTGTCATTGCGGTCCAAATTTTATGACTCTCCGTGCTCTACGAACAAAGACGCTCTCGGATATCCTAAGATTGGACAAGGAGCTAGCAAACACAACGTTCTTTGTCGACCCTCGAATATGTTTCGCCCAGACACAATTTTTAGGCCTCAAATCTACTAGTTTTGGAACAGACACTCATGGAAGCTTGCCGTTGATGGATTTGCAGTCGAATCCCCAGTTTCCTCGTGCTTTTTCGATAGATGCACCTCTGCGCTCCTCGAACGAACCTCGTCTATCTTCCTTCCTCAATCGAATCAGCCGTCGACGAGAAGAAAGGTTACATCAAGAGCAGCGACGAAGGACTCGATGTCCCGAAAGTCTACCAGCAGCCAACGGGCCTCAAGCGTCTATATTACAACCCCATCACCCAGCTAAGTCCAGTCGGTTTTTGAAGATCTTCAATTTCTGACTTGTGCATAGGTCGCGATGCTGGGATTTGTTCGTTCCATGGGACCAGGTAGGCGACATCCACCCCCTTCTTGACGGCTATTGAACACTATCCCTGTATAGGATCGTTCAAGGCAGTATGAGTTATGGCTTGTACATCGGATCCTCTCTGTGCTTACTATCCTCTTATCCCTTGTTAATCGACGTTAATATTACTTTTGTAGCCATGAACATCTATTCCAACACCGACGACTTTGTCGGCAGCTATCTTTTAAACGTGCGCTGGTTTCTTATGGACCGCACAGGGCGGCGTACCCTGACGCAACGTGAAATGTGATTTTTATTGGGATTTTCTTGTCTATTTTCCACCTTAACAGTATCGTCTGTTACTGCTAGGAGAAACCGGAAATCAGCAGTAAGTGCCCGAGCTTTCGTAACACACGACTGCATGTTCATTCGTGTTTACAAGCCAACGCTGTTGATGATGGGACATACGTACGTTGGCATTTTCTGACATCTTGCTTTCTCCTTAAACCGTTTTCAGATTGAATTCCTCGTCCGTACTTCTCATTCCGATGTTAATGGCGATTCCCGACAAGATGATACGTTCGGATGGAACAAATGTTACGACGCCCTGACACCCCCTCTAGAAGACCGAAATTATAAGTCTCTTCGTGACGCTGAAGACTGATCCACTTTTCTTCCATGTTCTTTACTTCCGACTTGTTCTACACATGGTGTCAGTATCCAGCTCTCGTCTCTGTATCCATCTAACAGTAGCAATCCTACCAACGAGTCTTTTCCCTCCCCAAAATCGCTATGCTCTCATTTCCGTGCTTCTAGGTGCCGACCCACCTCTCATCTCCTGATCCCTGCGCACCTGCTGACATGCCCCCAAAACCATAGACTTAACCATCTCCCATCCTGGCCCTCCACTAATTGAAACAAGGAAAGGGAACGTCCCATCCATAAAACGTGCCACGCTTGCGACACGTGAAACACTCGTATTGGGAGACGAGAAGATGCGTAATCTGTGAGAAAGCGGGATATGATCATCTCGGAGTGGGGCGTCGTCATTGGGAAATGTAACGGGCATGGAAAGCTCGCTCAGATGAGGGCAGAATTTTGCTAGAGTGCAGAGCACTTCGTATGTCGGACAAGGTCCTTGGAGAATTGGGACATCGATCGTTCTAATCTCCGACCATGCAGGCGCGAGAAGCGAGACGGTGTCGTTTTCCAATGAGAGCATGCCGTTATAAGTGAATGCCTGAAGTTTACAAAGGCCGTAGAGCGGCGAAAAAACGGCCCTTGTAGATTCCCAATATTGCTGAGCCAATTGTCCGCGATATGTCTGATATTTCAAGGACAGAGTCAGAAGAGAAGGAAATCGTGAAACGATCTCTGCATGAAAATCTTGCATGAACTCCCCAATCTCGTTATAAGACTGGCTGTAGGCATCGATATACGTCAGGGAAGTCAGAGAACCTGGGCGAATGAGCCGAAGAATACGAGTCATTGACGAAACGTGGGCTGTGATGTGTAGAGATACGAGGGATCTGAATCCATCACGGGCCTGTCGGCCGTCGGTGGGAAGACTCTGGGAAATGACGATCTGGAGATGGGCAAGGTCTGGAAATGAGGAAAGCTGGACTAAAAAATCGACATCGGCTGGGTGCGACTCGATTTTCAGTCTATGCAGCTTATGAAGACCGGAGAAGTTGGTGAATGGGCATACTGTTCCTAAAGGACGAGGATGGTTTCCGTCTGGTACGCAGGATATGGTGAATGAACGAAGCTTTGGTAGCTTCCAGCTGACTGTCCGTACGGATGCGAAAGCCGTGTCAATCACTGCATGTGCAGGGAAAGCGATCGTAACATCATCCAGCAGAGGACTGGCCAAAAAGAAAAGTATTGAAGTGTCGGCAGCAAAGTTCATGTCGACATTGAGTTTCTGTAAGTTGGGGAAGAGGGGCACCTGTCTCTCAGCAAGGCGCAGAAATATGGTCGATGGATGGATAGTGCGCAACTGTGCGTCGACAGTGATAGAACGGACACGGCACGAGTACTGTTCGAATCGGGCCCATGTATCATCCGATATAATATCAGGAAGTACCTACAAAGATCAGGACCGATTCGAGTTGAAGGTGGAGGGCGACATACCCATTGTCGATTGTCCTGTGAGAGAGTACGAGGAAAGATATACAGGAGCGGTTTCATCCCACGTATCTCCTGCCAGAGGCAATCAAGCGCTGTTTCAGAGACGGCATGGCATGTCAACGCCAGAGAATAGAGAGAATGGATGCGCATTCCATTCACAAGACTGCCGGGCGCTTGTTCGATATCCCAAAGATCCTTACAAATGGAACCAAGCAGGTCGGCATTGTAGAGCACTGCCGTAATCGGATCGTCAGCGATTGAGTCTTCCATGTATTAAGTCGAAGGATGGGGTGGAGAGGTAGGTGTCTGGCGTGACACTGAGATCGAAGGAGTGGATCAGGGAAATAACACGCCTTGTGGCTGTCGTGAGGCATCATGACTGAGTGTGAGAAATAGAAGCCATGAAAGCAAAATACCATAGACGCCGTGTAGACTTAGACTCCTGTATCATAATTGTTGATCATAGGGTTTATGCAAACTGAATCGGTAGAGTATGACCTATTATCATCGGAGACTTCACCAAAGAGTAGAAACTCGGTACACGTGTTTGTGAAGAAGATTGTCTGGCACGCGTCTGCGTGCTGCAAAGGACGTCGAGGAACCACAGGAGTCCGAGTTGAGAGAAGGAAAAATGGGCGAGTGAAGCCTTGGGTCGGCGGCGTCTCTTCACCACATGGGATTCATCGATGCTGAATCTAGCACACGGGAGCGCCCACTACAAGGAGAACAAGAGCATGGGTAGGTCTCAAATTCAACGAGATATTGGTTGCTCACAGGCACTTGTAACAACTTGTTAGAAGAACGAGAGCGGAGTCGAGGGAGGAAATGGCTGGTGTAGAAGGGATGCCAAGATGAAACAAACGAGTCTATGTCGGCAAGTGATGCATTTATCCATCCAGTGGTGGTTATGACAGTCTGTAGGGCAGGGATTTAGAAGGACAATAAGAGAGTATTCAAAATGCATACGCAAGGTTACTCCTGTATACATTTCTGATGTTGTGCAGGGGAAACATCCAATGTGCAAGGTACCGATGGTCGGGAACATTGAAGAATTGATCAAATAGTGCGCCAACGTCTTGTATCTGGCATCAAAGGGGTAAAGTCGCGACGGCAAGAGGAAGACGTGTTCGGATATTTCCGCATAGTCTACAAGATAAACGTATGGTTATGGCCAAGACACGATATTTGCCTTTTTCCACCTATTTTCTGTGACCCGAAGTGGGGCAGGGAGCCAATCAGCGTCTTTCCCCAGTACCAGGTACGCTCCGCTCATCTAGGTATGGACTGGCATTCCTTCGTCGAGATACCCCGCCGCAATCCATTCTCTTCCGCCTGACCTGCTCGACATCTTTGAGGGAATGCCACTAATGTACCAATACGCGGCAATCCATCCGCAGAGTACCCAATATGCCAGTCCATGCCTTTCACGCGACCTCTTTCAAAGTGGACATCATCCTCCTCCCCATGTGGTTTCTCGTCGGGTGTCGCAGTGTCAGGCGGCTGTTGGGTGAGGTATTCCTATCGATCCTCGAGTGCGTCTAGGACGAACGACCGTGTACCGAGCCGTCCGTTGTCCAAGCCAACCAGCACGCAGTGCAGTCGTATTCCCTCGCATAGGAACAGTCTTTTCCCGCATCAGCGCAAGGAGGCGGGACGTCCAGTCATTGGTAGCGTGGACGACATGTTTGGCGCGAATGTTGCTGCGAGAGGTGTAGACGATGTTGTCGATGGAGAGACAGAGTGGATGCGTGTACAGCAGGAATGACGAGTACGTCTTGGGAAGTCTTGAGAGGATTCCTGCGACGAGTCGCTACGGATGCATCGTGCCGCCCGTCGAGATGCCCTCGCACACCCCGTCCGCGAGCTGCGATCTTCGATCCGCGTGCCAAGGATGTTCATGTCAACAGTTGGCCTTGCCACGAGTATCATCAAGTACTTGAATTCAGGCTTAGGGGGAAATCGGTATAATGATGAATTGTACATACACCCAGCGTGTAGTATAGCACAATATTGCTCGCCGAGGGTAGAGCTACATAGGTTTCAAGTGGTGAGAAGTATTGATGGTGATTACTAATCAACCAAAGTGAAATCGGAAAGATCGGCAAAAATGTCCGAACCTTCCACCACCCACCACGTTATATCCTTAGGTCCCATTCTTCTGGTGTGCATGCCCTCTTTATCTTTCTGGACACTGCGTAGATTTACTTTGGAGACCGTTCCTGACTTGTCATATCGGTGTCGACGCGTACATTCCGTCTTATATCCTACTGCAACGACGGATTACTCGGTGTACAACAGTGGGGAGCAGCCGTTATCACGTAGCCTACGTCGCTTTGGTCTCGTTGGAAGCACAGTTTTACACTAAGGAATGCAGACAAGGTCGAGATAGTAAGCTCCACACGTGGCTTCGCATCGAGGAACTGGCAGGATTCGGAATATCATCAGCTCTGTCTGAATCGTCCGTTCCTGTTCGGGTTTTCGTTGATGTCCTTGCCGCCAGGAGAAAGCGCAACAGCATCATCGTCCAAGGATCAGCTCTAATTCTTATTTTTACTTCCTTTGTTGTGTACGTAATGTCTGGGACCAGCGTTCACTGTGTGGACACTGCCGTGTAATAATACCTACCTACCTACCTACCACGCAACCCAGTTTATCTTCTCTTTGACGCTATCAAATATTTTCGTTTCTTTTTGTCTCTAACGACCGTCGACCACACCGTTTCGCTTGTCTAAAAACGACAACGGGCTTTCCTCCTTTTAATTTTTCCGTTTACCTTTCCTCTTTTTTCGCGGCGGCTTTGACTCTCGCGACAATGGTATCGGTCCCTGTATGTCAGTTGAGCGTAAGAAAGTGTCTGAGCAACGAGAGAGCGTGTCAGGAATCCGAGATGATGGTGGTTCTGGAAAATAATCACGGTGAGAAAGCGGGCCATGATTCGGGGCATCGTCGGGAAATGTGATGGGCATGGAAAGCTTGCTCAGATGAGGGCAGCATTTTGCTAGAGTGCGAAGCACTTCGTGTGTCGGCCAAGGTCCTTGGAGAACTGGGATATCGATCGTTCTGATCTCCGACCATGCAGGTCCGAGGAGAAGCGAGACGGTGTCATTCTCCAATGAGAGCATGCCGTTATAAGTGAATGCCTGGAGTTTACAAAGGCCGTAGAGCGGCGAAAAAACGGCCCTTGTAGATTTCCAATACTGCTGAGCCAATTGTCCGCGATATGTCTGATATTTCAAGGACAGAGTCAGAAGAGAAGGAAATCGTGAAACGATCTCTGCATGAAAATCTTGCATGAACTCCCCAATCTCGTTATAAGACTGGCTGTAGGCATCGATATATGTCAGGGAAGTCAGAGATCCTGGGCGAATGAGCCGAAGAATACGAGCCATTGACGAAACGTGGGCTGTGATGTGTAGAGATACGAGGGATCTGAATCCATCACGGGCCTGTCGGCCGTCGGTGGGAAGACTCTGGGAAATGACGATCTGGAGATGGGCAAGGTCTGGAAATGAGGAAAGCTGGACTAGAAATTCGACATTGGCTGGGTGTGACTCGATTTTCAATCTATGCAACTTCCGAAGACCGGAGAAGTTGGTGAACAGGCATATTGTTCCTAAAGGACGAGGATGGTTTCCGTCTGGTACGCAGGATATGGTGAATGAACGAAGCTTTGGTAGCTTCCAGCCGACTGTCCGTACAGAGGTGGAAGCCACGACAATGTCTGCATGTGCAGGGAAAGCGATTGTAACATCATCCAGCAGAGGACTGGCCAAAAAGAAAAGTATTGAAGTGTCGGCAGCAAAGTTCATGTCGACATTGAGTTTCTGTAAGTTGGGGAAGAGGGGTACCTGTCTCTCAGCAAGGCGCAGGAATATGGTCGATGGATGGATAGTGCGCAACTGTGCGTCGACAGTGATAGAACGGACGCGGTGCGAGTACTGTTCGAATCGGGCCCATGTATCATCTGATATAATATCGGGAAGTGCCTACAAAGATCAGGACCGATTCGAGTTGAAGGTGGAGGGTGACATACCCATTGTCCGTTGTCTGGCGAGAGAGTACGAGGAAAGATATACAGGAGCGGTTTCATCCCACATATCTCCTGCCAGAGGCAATCGAGCGCTGTTTCAGAGACAGCATGGCATGTCAGTGCCAGAGAATAGAGAGAATGGATGCGTATTCCATTCACAAGACTGCCGGGCGCTTGTTTGATATCCCAAAGATCCTTACAAATGGAACCAAGCAGATCGGCATTGTAGAGCACCGCCGTAACTGGATCGTCAGCGATTAAGTCTTCCATGTAAAGACGGGGCGGAGAGGTAGGAGTCCGAGGTCGAAGGAGCGAAGCAGGGAAATAGCACGCCTTGTGGCTGTCGCGAGGCATCATGGTTGAGTGTGAGAAATAGAAGCCGCGAAGCGAAATACAGTAGTCTTTAGTTCCTGTATCACAATTGCAGATCATCAGGTTTCAAGGACGTTTATGCAGAGTACGAGCATTGACCTATGATCATCGGAAACTTCATTACGAACTGCCAGAAAGGAGTATACATTCCATCCGCAGTTCCACCCTTCTCTGGACGCTCTTGCTGGTGTTCGGTCAATGTCATTTAACCTTCAGGAAAAATCACAAAATCGGTTCAAGCATTGGATATGGAAAAACGAGCAGAAACTTTCGTACACGCGTTTGTGAGGAACATGCAAAGGACCACTGGAGTCCAAGTTGTTCCCTGGAAATGAGTACACATGAGAGGGGGAAAACCATCGAATCAGTGTCGCGTGATGATATTTCCCTGCATTGGCACAAGAAGGTACGACGTCCATCCATTGGTAGTATGGACAACGTGTTTAGCGCGGATGTGGCCGCAGGGAGTATGGACGATGTTATTTTGAAAGACAGGGAGTAGCCGGAACAAAGAGTACGCCTTGAGTTAACATGAATCCATCGCGCTGCCCCTCGTCGAGATGACTCCGCACACCCTGTCCGCAAGGTGCAACCCCTCCGTCGTACCCCAGCTGCCCTTCTCACTTGGCAGCTCCAACTGGCACCCGAGCCTTTCCTTGACTCCTTCATACATGGTATGGTACAGCGGACCCTATTCCACGTTGTGACCCTTGAACGCGAAGGTGAGCGCCGGTGTGCTGCTCTTCTTTCAAGGAAAGAGTCCACAGAATCAGATTCGTTACAGTGGCCTTGAAGCGTAGACGATCGTCCGAGCGCAAGGTCACCCGATATTTGGATATCATGATCCACGGCTATCCATCCCATTGTTGCACAGTGGTAATGCAAAGCCGATCTCACCAAGTCCAACACAAAATGGACGCAACAGCGCAGTGAGAACCCCAGATTCGACAGCACGGGTATATGGTTTTTTGCTTCTTCGCGTCTGGAAGGAAACTATCGAGACACAAAGGCACTGGTGAATGTCTGCCGTTGAGTTAGTAAGAAAATCGATGCAAAAAGGAGAAAGTACTGATAACGAATCGATACCCTCCCCATCTCCCATCCGCCAGCTCCTTCTATGTTCCTCGCATGAACACTTCCCTCGCACTACTTCTCGTCCGCATAGACGCCCTTTGACAAAGTCAAAAGCCGTCTCATACTCCCCTTTGGCAGGGTACTTTGAGCGAAGCTGCGTATGGGTGTCGACCATTGTGGACTCGGAGGTCGACGCGTGCTGGGGAAAGCCGGAGGTCTTCAGGTGAGGAGGGCAAGAGCGTGTTTCCTCCATGTTCTTTCCCATGGCAATGGAGGTGACTGTAACGGACCGTAGACGGGAAGTCACAGCATGGAATTATCAGGAAAAAAAGGTGCGTGCCATCCGTTTTTGTATGGTTCCTTCTTTCTCCCTTCACATCAATACCACTGTCGGAAATTTGAATCCCATCTGGAAATGCCGGCACAGCACCTCCTGAATTGAACAGACAACGTCGAGGAGTTGGAGATGAACATGAAGGGAAGCACGCAGGTGGTGGAGTTGGATAACGGTAATGCCAGTATCGGGACTGTTAATTCAAGGTAAACGGCGGTAGGTCCGGGCACTGGGAAGAGAGAAAACGGGGAGGATTCTGTATCGCCATAACAGCGGTGACAACGTGTTCTTGGACACAGTGTCGTGGCACGAGCTGGATCAGAGGTGTAAACGGGGAGACGTCGGGGGTCCAGCAGATGTGGTGAATCGATGGTGAACCCGCAGGGAAGAGGCTTGCTCATCCATGCGTGGACCATTCCCTGACCCAAATACCCGACAGTCCATCCACGGAGATGCCATGCCTTCTTCATGCGCCCTCCCTCAAAGTGGTCATCATCATTAACCGACTCGCCTCCCCTGCGCCGCCAAGTCGACACTCGAAACTCAACTTTGCTGTCATCAGCATATTCCACAGCGTCAAAGAAGGACGTGGTCCCGATCTCGAAGTCGCCGCAAAACATAACTTCTGTATGAGGCTTCTCGCCGAGTGTCGCAGGATTGGCTGAGATGGGGTTCTGCCCGTTGGGGGACCTCACACAGACATGTAGAGGAAGGCTCATTTGTTCAGTGTGCCAGTAACCGTCCAGGTCTCAGCATAGATGCTTATCAGAGTTCCAAAGTCACAGAAAGCAAGTCTCATACCAAGATTCCATTGCGGCACCGTGCTCCCTCTGCGTCAATTCCATGCTGCACACCTGTCAGTCGAGCCCCTACACTTCAGACCAAATCAAAGCGCTCCTTGCTATATTTCCTCGTTGCTTAGAGAGGAAGGATAGCCAAACAATTTCCTTGATGGTGTACGGGAGGAAGAGGATATCTAGCACAGCCACTGGGTGAACCATACGCACCCAAAAGAACACTCTCATGAACATATACTTTGCTTCGTTGGTACATGCGATAGATACCAACTCGTGAAAGAAAAGGTCTCAAATCAAGCGTACAGGTTAGAAAAAGGGAGCATACTTCTCATGATAAGTCCACCACACGAATTGAACGTGTGCACTGACTCGGACTCATGTCGCTGGACTAAATTGTGGATGGGATGTTTACTTCTGAAATGAACTATACAGTCTCGAGGAAGGTCACGAAGAATAATAATAAACCAAGGACGGTAGTACGGATAGGATGTCAAAAGCAAGGAGGTAGGGTGCATGCCGCAGAAAATCACTCGGATTTGTGTATCACAAAAAGAAAGAAAGCATTCGAGTATTTCATTTCCCGAGCCATGGATCGACTTTATAAGGCTGTTCCACCATGCAGGCTATAGACAGGAGTAGTGTGGGTAGCCATAGGTGGAAGCGAACGGACAGTCTGCGGATGGACAAGCGGGACAGGAGGAATATTTATTCCCTCGATCCATGCACGTCATATTTGGGGCGAGCAAAAGATAGATTAATCTTGTAAGTCGATGAATCTGGTAAAGAGAGTGAGACCAGAAACAGGGCTGATGAGTGGGCCGGTCATACGCGAGCAATGGGCGGCGACTCTACATGCATCCTAGGTGGGAAGCATCGTCTGTTCAGCATGCTGGTAATTGTCTGGTGATGAACCTATAGACTCCTGCGGGCAGAAAACACAAGACCTGCAACGGCGAGTGTAGTCAAACACAGAATCTGAAGGCAGGTTCTAGCGAGTCTAGTCTTGCACCTCCGTGTGATGACTGTAGCTTCTGGTGGTGTAGCGAAGTATTGCTACGCTTTGTTATGATTCTCTGAAGGCTGTTCAGAGGCTCAAGGTATGTACGCGAACTTTCCTAGAAGGGAAGGGATGTGTAAATATGGATGTATGCTGAGCGGGGGCGACCTAGATGCGGCGCGAACTATGTGATGTCGGAATCCTGGCTACAGTTCCAGTAGAATCTGTTTTCCTAGGCTCACGTGCTTTCTTTAGAGAAACGCAGAGATGGAGCTGGCTTATCTAGAGAAACTCAAATTAGTATCGTTCCTAACTTATAGGAACAGTATGCTGTTGGTGTTAGAGACTAAAGTCCGGAATCCTAGCTACGGATTACCCTTTGAAGTCTTCAGGTATGCGAATTTATGACAGGAGGATGACAAACAAGGGAGTCTTTATATGGTACCCTTGCTTGTGTTTTGGATGAGAGGATGTGAATCAAGTTAATTAACACTTGGTAGCTAGCGAGTTTAAAGAAACTTTGCAAAGTGTTATATCTCTTAGGAACGTAGAGATATTAACTTTAATTCACGTGTATTGGGTGGTATGTGGGGTGTATGTATCCTCTATGGAGAACTGTCCTCCTCTATCTACAGTCCGTTATCTTTTATACTACAGAACTGTACTTGCTAAGTAAGCGAACTTTTTACCTTGGCTTGATAACTGCAGTACATGATTTGTGAGTGTAGCAAACTAT
The DNA here is from genome assembly GCA_900157415.1 of Armillaria cepistipes. Classification (NCBI taxonomy): domain Eukaryota; kingdom Fungi; phylum Basidiomycota; class Agaricomycetes; order Agaricales; family Physalacriaceae; genus Armillaria; species Armillaria cepistipes. The sequence continues at coordinate 600,760 of FTRY01000002.1, forward strand.
TTGTAACCGTAGTTCACTATACCGTGTGCTACTCTACTGTGCATGCTTATTAAAAGTTCGCGTAGCCTAATAAAGCTATGGAAGGTTTACTAATTTACTTACTACTTACTCAGCCGCAGTTAATGGCTCACTAATCTCTACTATATTTCTAAGCTGTAAAGGCATATCCATATGGCCTCTTGAGAATCCGTAGCTATGCATAGCCTACACGTAGTTAAACCGCGTGACCGTATGGCTCTGTCCATGTGCAAAGGCCCAGAATAATGACACGTGTCTATTTTACTGCGGAAGGATTGGCAATCAATGTGCCTTGAGGTACAATGACTCATAGATATCGGAGTGAAAGTTCGCGTGGAGTGGGAAATTTAATATAATTCGACCTGTGCCAGACTTGCAACGTTTGGTTTAGTGAAAGGCCGTGTAAGGGAGATAGGCGATAACTTGTAAGTGGAGTCCGCGATTTCAGAGCGCACAGAGCCTGGAGGCTCATCATCTCCCCCTGACTTTAATTTTTCATTGAATTGCCGTCGTATTTTCCCACTGTCTGCTTCTTTCCGATATTTTCCGGTTGCAACCAGAATTCTGTTGCTATGTGCGTGCTTCTTAGTCCAGATTTGGACTGATATGTGCCTGATCGTTCTTCTGATGATGCGAAAGAATCTTGCATCGTTTTTGCTGCAGGGTTCTCGTGTAGCGCTGGAATGGTTCGCAAACTTTTGGCCTAAGTTCTTTGTTTCAATGCCATTTTTGTCGTCGGTGTCGGTCATGGCTCATGCGTCGTTTTCGAAGTATAAAAGTCATTGACTTTTACTTCGATTCTCCACCAGCGCTCACAGTTCCAACTGTCCATGTACTTTTAGTAGCGTAGCTTTTACCATAGTCTTCCTTAGTTTTTGCTATGTCTGCTTCCCTTCCTCTCCATCCTCCTTTCGCTGAGGCGTTAGCTACTCTTCGCTATTGCCTTCTTCATCCCGCAGAAAGTTTGGAGGCAGCCATGCATTCGGATGCATGGGTTCGCTCAGTGTTTGTGTCTTGGAGATGCTTGCATTCTGCCTGGATCTACGGCGAAGAGGGCTTTTTAGAAGATAGGCAGTGGATGGTGCTGGAGAGCCAGATCTGGGGCTTGTTGGCACAGATCAATCAGGATCTCGTCAATGATTGTTGCGATGAGTATAATGATCTCGTCGTGGAGGCCGTAAGTCCTTTCTTTTCTTTCCAAACTTTTTGGGCTAATTCCAAACTTTCTCAGCTTAAATGCAGCGTCAATATCGATCCTATCGAGATGGAAACTGATTCCGAATCTGAAGAGGCATCGTCTCCTGCTCAGAGTCCTGAACCTAGGATTGTGACTTCTCCTCCTCCTGTACCATCACCATTCCCGGAACCGTCGCCTCAAGATCTCATTCCTCCGATGCCGCACACGCCGACTCTCGAACCTCAAAGTTCGACTCCTGTCCTGCCGCCGCCGAAGAAATATAAGTTCAGTCCCAAAATTATAAATGGTACGCGAACCTTTTTAATTTTTGGTTATATTTTCAGGTGCTAACTTCTTGTAGATGGTCTGGGCTTTGGCTTGAGGCGTAAACAGGTGGAAGTACGGGTTCCTTGGCTGCCAGCTGGGTTTCATGCGCCTCCGCCTCGGGTTCCTTCTCCTCCCATTCATTTTCCTTCACCTTCACCTGCTCCTGAATCTTCACCTGCTCCTCCGATTGCTAGTTCCAGTCGCCTTCGCAAGCGAATTTTGTGTAAGTTTTTATTTCTGCACACTTTAATTTTCGTTGGTTGATGAAGTTTCATAGCTTCGGATGAGGAACAAGCCTCTCCTTCTAAGTCTCTTCGTCAAGCTTCACCTTCCCCTCCTCGCTTGACTCGCCAACAAAAGCAAAAGGGTCGCGCCATTGACAATTGTAAGTCTTGAATTTTTGGTTCGCTCGTCTAGTTGTTCTGATTCCGGACTTTTTAGCTGGCTCCAAACTTCGCGGTCGTCCTCGCAAGATCAAAGAGGAGACTGTTGCTGTCGTTCGCAAGTGCGGGGGTTTGGGTGAACCAATCCTGAAAAATGCTCATGCCGTGACCAACGAGGATTTACGCCCTATGGGCCTCCTCGTCCCTGATCAGGACTTTGGGGATTACGTTGGCTGCCAAGGCGCCTTTTTCAAGAGGGAACTGGCCGGTAAAGTTGGCCACTTTGTAAGTTCTCCTTTTATCTTATTCCCGAACTTTTCCTGAGCCCTACTTTGATTTAGATGAGTGTGCCTTGTGATGCTTGCAGCAAGGCTAACGCTCAGTGCCATAGTGTCTGCTCCGGTTCTGCAAAGTGTTTTCGATGCACGATCCACAAGCACGATTGTGTCGTGCATAATCAATCTTATGTCAACACCTTGGAGCCAGTTTTCGTGCCCAAAACTCGTAAGTCCTGAACTTTTTAATTTCGAAGTTTTTCTGACTTTATTTTTGCAGCTCTTGTTACCGAGATTTGGCTTTTCCTCCGTCGCCTCCTTCAAGAAGGGCGCCAGATGAACGACTCCGACGGTAATATCCCGTCTCTTTTCCTAGCCAACCATCTCGACAACATCAAGTTAGTTTCCGAACTTTTTGAAAAGGGAGTATTGGAGGGTGAGGAGTTGGCCGACTTGGAGGCTCAAGAGGCGCCTAGCGATGAGGATCTGGATGCGAAAGAGGAGGACGAGCTCCAGGGCGACGAGTAATTTTAGTATGATTCCGTAGTATTGCATAGTCCCTTGGACTTTAAACAATCTCTTGTGTACTCCGCACCTTCAGGCATATAGTTTTTGTTGTTGTATGTACCGCACTCAAGTGCAATAAATATTTCGCATTTTTCACTTGTATTTTTGTGTGAATTTTGAGTGTAGTTTTCCTTAATAAGGGTTTCGAGCTTAAAGTTCGCGTTCCCCATTACAGGTCATGACGTCATGTCCATTTCGGAGTGACTTTTTGCATGATTTCCGGCCTTGGCATATTTTTGCCAAGTCCATTTTTCCTGAAATAGCTTTCTTGATATGTCAGAGACATGGATGCTGTTTTCATTTGCCGGTGCCTTCATCATGTTTCCGAGGTATAACGTAGTCATTATTTCATTACTGATATCCTTTTGGACAACTTCTCTTTCACCAGTTATTTTGGTATGGCCTGGATCAGGGGATATCGCATGTTTTCTCGTTCGAGTAGGGTGTTAAAATTTCGCGTTTTCTGGTTGGTTTTCTTTCATGAGTTGGCGTATTTTTATGTTTGAATGAATGTGTGGTGTACTACGTGGTGTTTCAATGTGTCACAACATGGATACCATGTCCCCTCCCCCTGACTTTAATTTTTCATTGAATTTGGCCATCGAAAAATCATTCATTGCTCAGGATCAATGATTAAGGATAGGTATGATGTTGGGTTGCGAATTTTTGAAGCCGTGGCTTGTACTTCGGATCCTTGTCCTTCCATCCGCAGTGATGATTAGAATTTACAAGTCCGCGATGAATGTTGAATCAGCCATTTTGACCCTACGCATACTTTTCCTTCCGTATAAAAGGGTGGAAAATCCGCTAGGCTGACTTCAACCAGTCAATGACTGTTATTGTCTTCCCTCCTAAACCCCCCACCTTGTCTGAGCTTGTTGCTCGACTCGAGCGTCTTGTCTCTCTCAACCTTCCCAAAAGTTCTTCGGTGCAGGCCGTCAAGGACTGGTTTCGTGAGTCAAAGGATATAGAGGTAGTGTCCTTTTTATTTCGCTTTTCGCTTTTTATTCTAACTTTGTAGACTCTGATTTCTATCCATTACGTGGATTTTCGTGGCAACCACCAGTTCAAGCGGTTATCGACCTGTACTAAGCATTTCCTGCGCCTCCATGGTTTCTACGCCGAGTGGGCTCAAATGTCAAACCAGCATGGAGCTCGAGTTTTGTTCACTTCTCCCCATTTGGCTGCGGTTTCTAAGGCAGCGCAGGCTGTTATTGAACGGATCGAGGAGATGCCTCCTGTGGCCTCTGCTTTTGACAGCGACGTCAATATGGGATCACCGGCTGAGGGTGACGGTTCATCTGGTTGGGGAAAGTCTTCCTGGTCCAATGCTGCATCTCGACCCTCCTCTGGTGAGGACAATGCTTCTGGAACTCAGACTCCAGATGGTAAGGTGCAACAGGCAGAGCCTGATAGTTTGGACACAGACCCTTGGGTGCATATTTTCTTTCTAAATTTCGTGTACTTGACTTAGCGAATTTTATTTTCCAGGGTCCTTCGCCTAAGGGTGACTGGAGCCAGCCGCCAAACGTTGAAGATCTCGCCGCCAAGGAAGGAACCTTGAAGGATGCTCAGAACATTGCAGACAAGGTTTCTGAACGCGTTCCTCCTTGCGTCCCTTTCGAGGGTCAGCAATTCGGTGCGAACTTTTGTGCCTTTTGTGATGGCACTCCTTGTCACTCTCCTCATGAGTGTCCAGCTCGGTCTGTTAAGGTATCTTGCGAACTTTCTCTTTATTTAATTCGCACGTTAACGTTCCGGCTTTTTAGGCTCATCGTCCTTGTTTATCGTGCCTGGCCAAACATGAGGAGTGCACCTTCCTTGGTTTGAGGGTGGAGTGCACTAATTGTGCTAGGCATTGGGGCCGGACTTGCGTAGGAGGTGTCCCTGACCGCAACGTACTGTCCTTCCCCTTTGTTGGGGAATCTGACGAGGCTATTGATTCCGTGATGGCCAAGATTGATTTGATGACATTGTCTACTGCTCCATATGGTCCAATCGGAGGTAAGTTTGCTAATTTATATTTTTGAGTCTTGGCTAACTTTCTACTCCAGAATGATAGCCGGTGCGAGTACGTCCAAAAGTTTGCATGCTCAGGAGGTCGAGGATTCTGCGCATGCTTATGCTGCATTGAATTGGCACCAGTTGACCTTCAATGGTCCTGAAACCTTAGCGTCTCTCGTGGCTTCTAGCGATTCCTTATTCTCGAGGATCGAGGTCAATACGCATGAGCTATTTGCTCTATTAAAAGTTCGTGCTACCCTCACATCCGAGTATCGCATCGTTCAAGCCAAATTGGAAGAGAAGCGTGCGGACCCCAGTAATACTTTCGGCCCCCCTCTTCCTTCTCCTGTTCGTGCTCGCAAGAGTTCAAAAGGCAAGGGTGCCTCCTGGTGGTAAACGATCGGTGCGTAGTTTAAATTCGAGGACATGGACCTTAGTCACACGTAGTTTCCTGTAGCCGCATATCCTTTTTACGTTGTTCAACCAATGTCGTAGTACTTTTTAGCATGTAGAGACCGTGTATAGTTCGGTAGATCCCCCCCCCCCCTCACAATTGTATAGCCTGCGAAGGGATTCCACTCCCAGACATTGGTGTGATTAAGCAAGTTCCGCTTCATTATGGTCTCCTTCATTGTCGGGTAGTTCATCCAATGTATCTTCTTGATTGGAATCAAGCAATTGCTTCATTCTGGCCTTGGGGACATCAATGATTGCGTTGATATCCGGAAGATCTATCTTTTGCCGTGCGAAGTACGGAATCAATCGATACGCCGCTATTGGTCTAGCAAACGTTGAACCGTCTAGTTCGCACAAGATATAGGCTCCGCCCTTGTTCCGTCCTAGAACCACTAAAGGTCCCAAGTACTGGGGGCGCATTTTCCTATTCAAGGCCTTTTCTATTTACGTATTTCTCATTAAGACTAGACTTCCTTTTTCGAAGTTAAAGTCTCTAATAGAGTACTGATAGTCTTCTTCGAACTTTAGGGCCACATGTCGCCTGGCTTCATATACTTTTGATCTGATGCATTCTAAATCTTTGGACCGCTTTTGGAGGCTGATTGCTCGTCATGCAATGAGTGAAGTGGTGTTTATGATGTTATTAGGTGGGGGCATTAACCAAGTGGACTCCACTATGTCAAGTGGTAGTAAAGGTTCAGTACCCGTGGCCGCAAAATACGGGGAGCAGCCCATCCATCTTCGCATAGTTATCCTGTCTGCCCAGAATACTGAATATGCATTCTGGCTCCACTTCTTTTGGTCTCCATCCGATGCTTTGAATAATCCTTGTCTGACGTCAAAGTGTGGCCTTTCAGCTATTCCATTGGCTCGCAAATTATAACCAGAGATTCGGATATGGTTGATGTGGTATTTCTTGCTGAGGTAGCCTATGGCTGCTACGAAGGCTTTTCCGTTATCGGTTACGATTTCTACTAGAGCTCCCCATCGGCACAGGATATCTTCGAAAATCCATTCTCCTATAGTACGCGCAGTTTCTCTTCACAAGCATCTAAACTCCGGATAATGACTCATGGAACAATGCCCTTGTACAATATATTTGTATTGTCTGGACATAGGCATGATCATTGTGTCCATGTACATCTTTGAGAATAGAGGTGCAGGTACGGCAACGGTTGTGGGCAAGTAGATTTGTCTGGTTTGACGAACTTGACACAAGTGACAAGTTCGAACATACCAAGCAATATCAGCCTTCATGTCAGGCCACCAGTAACGTATTTTTATTAACTCGTGGGTAGCATAAAATCCTTTATGTGCTACCTTATCATGACAGGATATCATGATCTCAATTCGTTTTGACTGGGGTATGACAAGCTGATGCTTTCCTTGCGAATTTTTATGCCACAGTTTATCGTTCTTTTCGAAGAAATTCATCGCGTAGCGCATAAACTTTGCATATTCTTCCTCGTTGTATCCTGGTGGCCGTTCTAACTTGGTGTGCCATCGTAGGATGTACTCGAGTCTTTTATCACGTAGTATTTGTTGTGCGGTGCATGGGACGTCATCATATGTGAGCTGGTTATTTGATTCTTGCGAACTTTCTGTATCCTCTGCAGTTATCGAGAATATAGAGTGGAGTTGTGAAGTTTGTAGTAAACCGTAGTGGGTATGTAAGAAATCATCCATCCCATCTTCCGGTGGTGGCGGATCTCCTTCTTGAGGAGGTCTTTGTGATAGACTGTCTGGTCCATGTCTAGTACCAGGAACGTGTACTAGCACGAAGTGGAAAGATAGTATTCCAATAATCCAACGGTTTACTGCTGCTGATGGTGCGATGTCCGGGTTTTTAAGCATTCCTTTGATTGCGCTTGCATCAACTTCTACCACAAAAGTCGGAAGACCTATAAGGTATAATTTGCAATCGCCTAATGCCCTGTATAGCCCGTATATTTCTCTTTTGGCTTGTGAATATCCGCATTCGCGAGGATTCAATGTGATCAATCCAAATCTTGCAAAGTTTCTGATTGACGGATCGTCAGGGTTGCATTGAGCTAAGTAGTAGCCGATGGCTGCCGGTCCCATATCGACTGCGAGTATTACGGCTCCTGGGGAATTATAGTTTATCGGTTTTAAGGCTGGGCTATTTTGCACAGCTTATTTCAAATCCTCTTGTGCCTGTATTTCCTCTTTTTCGAATTTAAATTCTGCATCCTTATGGAATAACCTGGTAAGGGGAAGCGATTTCTCTGCAAAGTTTTTGATGAAGTTCCTCAACACTCCTGCTGTTCCGACAAAAGCCCTTGCATCCGAGATATCTTTACAAGGTCCCCAGCGAATTATTGGGTCGACTATGCTTGGTAATGGTAGGCAACCAGTATAAGTACACCGGTGCCCTATCACTATTATCTCTGGACAGCACAAGTACACTTTCTTGCCTGAGAAAGTACCTCCGCAATATTTCATGCGTTGTACTATCCTATTCAGGTTCGAAAAGTGTTCCCAAATGAATCTTCGAATACCCGAATTTTCTGGTATAGTCTCGTAGGTGTCTCCAATCTCGTAGCATGTTTCTGGTCCCCGTACTGGTACATCGTCAATGTACGGTATCGTATACTGAGGGATTTCGGGTTGCAAGATGAAGGTAACATTGTCATGAAATATCGGAACCGAGTTGGTCCATCCCATAGGTAAGGTTACCAATCTCAATGCTCCATAAGGCATTTGGAATGTTGTGAGGTCTCGCGAACTTTCTGCTAGTACTCTTTCATTGTATCCGACGAATAAATCTAACGTAGCTCCACAAGCCCTGCCTGCAAAGTTTTCTGCCAGTTGGCCGGTAGTAGGGGGTAATCCCGAATGTGCAATGGTAACTTCGTTAAGGGGTTCCAGGCTGTGGACGATGCGCAGACTCTTTCCGTCTTTCTTGAGGACTGTAAACCAGCGAGAACGGTAGGAGGAATTTGATGGTTCGTATACCCCAGCGTCTAGCTTAGTTTTTATGATCTTGCAGACTTCGCTATATATTCCTGGGGATATAGGAATATTTCGCAATACCCACGGAGTATGTTCTACAACTGGGATATTGATAGGAGGGAAGAAGTCTTGTCTAAAACTCCCTCTTTCCGAGTCTTCCCAGGCAAAAGCCTGATCTTGTACACACATGAAGTGGTGCATAAGCTTTCTTTCTTCTTTCCATAGGAAATCGTCATTATGGATCGAGTTGATATACTCTTTCCTTTCCGGGGTATATCGAGTAATGGAATTAAATTCGGGTGGGTGAGGCGATAATTCGGGTAAGTCTTTTAAAGGATTTCCCTTGATGTTGCGAATTATCCGGAATTTGTCGGGTAGTGTGGCTAACACTGGTTTGGTTTTCAACACTACCAGCTTATACTTCTTGCTGGCGTATATGGACGTGGTCTTTTCAAACCAAGGTTCATAGTTTTCATCACCGATTATATTCGAGCCGTATAGATTGTACATGTACTCGATAGGTTGTTGATTCTTTTTGGAGTGGGGTTTCTTTTCCGAACTTTGTGTATATATGGGCATAATCTTTTCTGAACTTTTAGTTCGCGGGCTGGCTAATGGTCCATTATCGGTTTTTATTTCTTGTGTGGAGGGGATATTAATTCGTGTAGGATCGCAGGCAGCCAAATACTGTGCTGGTATTTGCGAGGCTTCGAATCCGGTACTAGTAGCATATGCAGAAATGATAGTGTTTTGATTCATGTCTAACTCAATGACTATGGCTGGGTACCGGCAATGCCCAGTTCCGGAACGTGAGCTGACTAAGCCCATTTTTGGCTATTCTGATGGCAAATCAATGTTAATTGCTTCAACTCTCATTGAAGTGTGATGAGCAGCACAGACCCTTGTTAATTGGCCTTTTTGCTGTGTGGACCGACATTTGGTGGTACCAGAGTATCTTTGAAAGTTAGGATGGCATCCCATGAAGGTTCTGTGTGCTTGAAAGGTGTGCAAAAGTGCAAAAAGCTGTGTGAATATTTGTTTGGTTATATTTGCAAAGCCTTCAGACTGCTCATCCAAACGGACCTGGTACAGGCTTTCACATTGCTTGTATCACTTCGAAAAAATTACAGGATATTATTTTGAAATTAAATACATGTATTCTTCAGGGCACATTTTTTTTAAAAGCACTTTTAATGCCATAAATGCACTGAAACTATGGTTATACGAGGCCTAAAAAATAAAGTGCTCTGAAGAATACATGTAAAATCATCTTCGGAGTAAAAGACTCCTGCAAAAGTAGTCGTGAATCTTCCTCACTCGAGCTGCAGTAGGTGCATCCATGAAACTGGTATATTTCAGACCCTGATCGAGATCGCTCGGAGCGCGAATTTTGGCGGGGGTTGCCGGTGCCCACTATGGCCACTTCTTCTTGATCTTGTAGCCTATCCTCTAGTCAAGGGACATCTTCTTCCTGATACGGATCGTTCGTCATGAGTCTAATGCGGCCCCTAGGTCTGGTTGGGATAGTCGCGGTTTTTCCCGTATTAGGATCATGGATTGTGATGGTCTGGTCCTGATTCTCGTAGTTCCAAACTATACTCTGAGTAAGTGTATCGAAAGGTCGCCTGAGTAAGATGTCGTATACGGATTGTCATATGACATGTACTTGCAGATACAAGGTGATGTCTCCAAATAGGAATGCGACATTTCTTGCAAGCCCTAGTGAACTATTTAATGTCCCGTTGGCTGACTGCATGTCTATAATCACGGTGGGGTCATAGGTCAACCCAAGGTGATGGCACACTGTTTCCGACATCGAGATTACTTGGGATCCCAGGTCAATGATGCATTTGACCTTTAACTGATGATCTACAATAGGCAATATCGACCGCAAGGCAATGGATTCAGCCGCGCATTTAAGGGGGCCTATCTTTTTGCCTTTCTTGATGCGAGCTTCATATGGATCTTGTACTACGAAAGATCCCTCTGGTGGATCTTTGCGAACTTTTTCCACCTTGACTTGTTCAAAGGTTTGAACCACCGGATTCAGAGGTCCATATAATAGCGTAGTTTTTACTTCGGGATCTCCAGATGGTACTTTGATCTCCACCGTTCCGGGTCCAGTGTATGAAACATCATTCTTAAAATGTTCAACAGTGGGTGGAACTTTCCATTTCATGATGTCGTCTTTCGTGATGTCCCTAATTTCGGGTGATAACGAGAATAATTCGCGTTGGGACAAGGTGACTGGAGCATCCATTGTTTGCTCGTAAACATTCCTAGCTACCAAAGCATCTTCTATAGGCGCTTTAGTGTGGTATGCCGGTTCGTGATCCCATACTTTCTTTCAGTAATCAGGCTTTGCGCCTATGTTCCGATCAACGGGTGGGGCATAATTGGCTGGTCTGACCGAAGCAAAAGGATGGATATTTTCAGGGATAACTTCCTCAATTCGATCAAGGGAGGATTCCTTCCCTGATTGTCGGGTCGAGTTCGGAACCGAAGTTAGTTCCCTTTCCGTCTTTTTGCTTCGCTTATCCTCCTTAACTGTAGGAGTGATAGCTTTAATAGCCTCTGCCTCTTTCGCGTCGTTTTCCTCCGTTTGTGGGGAACGTATTTCCGTATCACTATCGTCTGAATCAGAGATGTCGACAAGTGATGGCATATCATCAAAGTCTGGGGTAAGTTCATGATCATATTCATCCCCTTTTGGCTGCGCTTTCTTGATGGATTTTTGCTTTTCAGGTTCCCCAGCCACCTTCTGACTATTCCGGGTGAGTCTACCCGTTGTTTTTGTGGGTTCTATTGGAGCAGAGACCTCCTTTGAAGTTTTGGGTGCTGACTTCTTTTCCGAACTTTTATCTGTATTGCGAACCGGGTTTTGTCGAGCTAGACGAGGAACGCGAACTTCCACTTGTTTAAACCAAGTCTTTAAGGTTTCATCCTCTGAAGCATCAGCGCATTGCTGTAGACTCTGTAGTTCCTTTTCAATAGACCCTGTCTTGGCGATGAGAGCTTCGACACATTGCGTGATGGTCATATTGGCTGGTAAGGATCTTTTATCCACTAGCTGAGCGTATTGCTCCGCGTTTTTGACAAACGTAAGGGGTTCCCTGACGAATTGCATCATGGTAGTTACAGCACCCAATTGACCGGGGTTCTGTTGATGCCATTCCTCGATTTTGTCTGCAAGACAATTGCTGGGTAAGCCCTTTGGGAGATAAGCACCCGTAGGTAACACAATATGATTTTTGGTGTTCCTGCGACATTTTCCTTCGTGAATTTTTACATCAATATCTTCACAAGCATTAATGTAATGCCCTTGTTTTCCACAGAATCCGCAATTGCCATCTCTCATTGAGGGAGAGCTAGCATATAACGATTGCGGACCTGTCCCATAATTATTCCTTTGCTGCTGACAATCTTGTTTATCCTGTATCTGCATTTGCGCTAATTGAGCTATCTTCTCTTCAATAGCTTGGAGATGCAAGGATATTTCAGAAGGTTCGGGTTTTACTACCACTGGGTCCGGCATTCTAGAGGTGTATGCCTGTGGTATTGACGAAACCACGAGAGGATTATATGTCACGTATCCTGCCCCAGCCTGGTACGGTTGGGGTGCACTTGTGTAGAGACTTTCTCCTTGGCTGGTTCCTTGCAGAACGAACTGGGCAGCCTCGTATATTTCGCTGAGTGCATATGGGTCTGAAGGGAAATGATCAGGGAGTTTAATCTGGAGTCGGCGCATTATTCCTTCCCATACATTATCAGGGAATCCTTTGCTGAATAAATTGCTGATTTCCGAACCAGAAAGTCGCTTCTTGGATTCTAGGAACTGTGCCTTAGGGTAGAATTCCCTATAGTACGTTCCGAGTTCCGCTAATGAAGAAATTTCGCGAGCATATTTGCCCACTACTCTTTCAATATCCATACACTCATACTTTTGATTAGCGTCGGCGTCTGGGTATTGCTTAATGATGGCGGTTTTAAGCTGTTCATAGGTACTGTTTGCATCCGCGAATTCGGCTAGGCTTTCCCAAAAGTCCGCAACTGCGACGCCAGGATAATGAGTCAACCATTTCTTCTTTTCCGCATTATCAGTGATACTGTAACGTGTAAAAAGAGCTTCCAGGTCTTGTAGGTATCGCAAAAGTTCGCGACCTGGATTGGCTTCATCGAATATCATAGGGGCACTACGCTCCCTTTGGAAAGGCATTCGCGTGCTCATAGCAGCTGCTGCAACGGGTTGTGCTCCTCCAGCTTGGCCTGGGTTCAACATTGGGGTTGGTAGAACAATGGTGGGTTTGGTTGGTATGGAAGGTTGTAATGAAACGGTGGGTTGTGCTAGGTCAGGGATGTGATAAGGTTGGATTTCTTCTTCTTTTACCGGTGTGGTAACTTGTGCTGGGGTTTGTTCTGGCGAATTTAAAAGTTCGCTAGTGTCGGTACTTTGTGTGGCAAGACTAAGACGTCTTCCAAACTCAGTAAAGTCTAAGGCCTCGTCTGGTCTGAACAAGTATGCGTCTCCTAATGCAGGTGTGATATTTCCCACAGTATTGTACGCAGTGGGGAAGGTATCCGAATTAAGGTTCTCTTCCGTGGGTTGTAGGCTGGACAAGACTTCGTCTTCTTCGCTTAAGTTGAAGGGTTCCTCAGTTGAGATATCTGGCTGCAAGTCATAGAATTCTCCTGGTATAGAGAATTCGATATCTTCTTCTTCCTTTATGGGAAGGCTCGAAGAACTAGGAATGGGTGAATCGTAGGTGGGGTTGTCGGCAGACTTGGGTTTCAAGTGCTCGGTATCTTTTTGCCACTGTTGGCATTGCGAAGTATTTCGCAAGGGACGCGAAGTTGTTGGTTCGTAGGGTTTGTTATGACCAAACTTCTTTGAAGGAGGAATGGTCGAAGGTGTGAATTAGGAGATACAGTCGAATTTGACTATTATCCCCCTCGCGGTGGGCTCCAAAATGATGAACCTAGTGACTCCTGTGGGCAGAAAACACAAGACCTGCAATGGCGAGTGTAGTCAAACACAGAATCTGAAGGCAGGTTCTAGCGAGTCTAGTCTTGCACCTCCGTGCGATGACTGTAGCTTCTGGTGGTGTAGCGAAGTATTGCTACACTTTGTTATGATTCTCTGAAGGCTGTTCAGAGGCTCAAGATATGTACGCGAACTTTCCTAGAAGGGAAGGGATGCATAAATGTGGATGTATGTTGAGCAGGGGCGACCTAGATGCGGCACGAACTATGTGGTGTCGGATTCCTGGCTACGGTTCCGGTAGAATCTATTTTCCTAGGCTCGTGTGCTTTCTTTAGAGAAACGCAGAGATGGAGCTGGCTTATCTAGAGAAACTCGAATTAGGATCATTCCTAACTTATAGGAACAGTATGCTGTTGGTGTTAGAGACTAAAGTTCAGAATCCTAGCTACGGATTACCCTTTGAAGTCTTCAGGTATGTGAATTTATGACAGGAGGATGACAAACAAGGTAGTCTTTATATAATACCCTTGCTTGTGTTTTGGACGAGAGGATGTGAATCAAGTTGATTAACACTTGGTAGCTAGCGAGTTTGGAGAAACTTCACAAAGTGTTATATCTCTTAAGAACGTAGAGATATTAACTTTAATTCGCATGTATTGGGTGGTATGTGTGGTGTATGTCTCCTCTATGGAGAGCTGTCCTCCTCTATCTACAGTCCGTTATCTTTTATACTACAGAACTGTACTTGCTAAGTAAGCGAACTTTTTACCTTGGCTTGATAACTGCAGTACATGATTTGTGAGTGTAGCGAACTATTTGTAACCGTAGTTCACTATACCGTGTGCTACTCTACTGTGCATGCTTATTAAAAGTTCGCGTAGCCTAATAAAGCTACGGAAGGTTTACTAATTTACTTACTACTTACTCAGCCGCAGTTAATGGCTCACTAATCTCTACTATATTTCTAAGCTGTAAAGGCGTATCCATATGGCCTCTTGAGAATCCGTAGCTATGCATAGCCTACGCGTAGTTAAACCGTGTGACCGTATGGCTCTGTCCATATGCAAAGGCCCAGAATAATGACGCGTGTCTATTTTACTGCGGAAGGATTGGCAATCAATGTGCCTTGAGGTACAATGACTCATAGATATCGGAGTGAAAGTTCGCGTGGAGTGGGAAATTTAATATAATTCGACCTGTGCCGGACTTGCAACATTTGGTTTAGTGAAAGGCCGCATAAGGGAGATAGGCGATAACTTGTAAGTGAAGTCCGCGATTTCAGAGCGCACAGAGCCTGGAGGCTCATCAGCGCTATCAGTGCGACTTGACTATCAATCACTACGAGACTCAGCAGTGACTGTACGAACCTGATACAGCTGTTGTTTACTCTTGATTGGAGTTCGGGTCTTACAATGGTTTTAGGATTGTATCTGGGTGTTTGTGGCCTATACTGTGAAAATCTGTGGTATTATTGAGAGTTGGCAGTGTTATAGAGTATGTGGGGATTATAATGGAGTTGTTTTGAAGGTATTGGGTGATGAATGGATAAATCGGTGAATCCTGAGCATACAGAGCCTGAAGGCTCATCAGCGAACAAGCACCACTCAAAGGACTGCAAATTTGAAGTGGGCAACAAGGTCATGCTCAATATCTTTCACCGCCGTAGAGATTTCAAGGCTGGAGATAAGACTCATGTCACTAAGTTCATGCCCCGTTTCGATGGGCCCTATGTTGTAATACATGCTAATTCTGCCCTCTCTTCTTATATGATAGAAATGCTGAATTCTCCTAACATCTTCCCGACATTCCACTCTTCAGAACTGAAATGATTCATCAAAAATGACCCCTCACTATTCCCTTCACACGAACACCAACCTCCTGGACCTATTGTTACCATTAATGGTGTAGAAGAATTCCACATCGAGCATATCATTGACCAACACTGCCAAGGCAGAGGGTATCAATACCTCATTTGCTGGCATGGCTACAGACCCAAAGAAGGTCGCTGGCTTGCTGGCAGCTCGCTCGATGACTGCAAAGCTCTCAATGTTTGGCAGAAGGATCAAGGCTCGGATTAGTTCATGTGGTAGCTTTTTCGCATTGGGTTTTGACGCACCTGCTGGTTGATGATGTTCCATTCTTTTTCTATTCTTTTCTTCTCTTACTGGGCTCTCTTCTTGACTGGGGGAGAGTGTAAGCATGCTGCTTACTACATGCCCATTACTCATACGATCACTCTGATTGCATCGTAGTTCACTAGACATCACATACTCACATATATAGCAATGTTTGTACCTTCCTGCTCTCTACCTCTTACCACCACTATCCTCCCTCTTCTTGCTACATAGTTGACTACATACCTCCCTCTTTCTGACAATATACGTCATTCCTCATACTTGTTTATGTGCTCACCTTTAGTGGTCTCACTCTTACACAGAGCGAGGTTACACAAGAAATTAAATTACTAAAAAAATGTTTGTAACAATCAATCTCCTGTAGTAAGTAGTGTAGAATTTCATATATTAAGGCAAGCTACCTACCCTCCACATATAGTAATAGAGTCTCAGTTTGGATCTGGACTTGTTGCAACACATAAGAGTTAGTAACTTTAAGTCTTGGCTATAACACAAGTTTAGCGAGCTTATAGAGAAATAGAATAAGAGAGACATTTTGAATAAAAACTTCAGTTTACTTGAGATAAAAGAGAGATTCAGAAGCAGTGATGCTGCACTAGTCTTGAGAAGTTTACTTGGTTACATCTGAGAGAGAGCTTTGTTTCTTTTCTAGTTCAATGTAAGAGAGAATTCATATTGTGCTGGCCTCTGTGTAGGTCTTGAGTTGTTTTACAAGAGAATCAGCCAAATTAAGCTATTCTAGCAGTTGCACAAAGTGTGACAGGTGTGCACAGCACTGTTATTAGGGTGAGAGCACTGTGTGTGAGGACTTGCAGGGATGGTCTTTGAGAGTATTGTGTGATCTAATTGGGAGTGCTGAGGGCCTCTATCATGACAAGTTTGGGAGTCAGGTTTAGCAACTAAGAGAAAAGTGGCATTGCATGCAGATTGGTTCTAGCAGTGAGTCATACTTAGCAAGTACACTGACTGAACTTGGTCATTTTACAGATCTGTGTGTCTGTGTATATTGTCTATTAAAATATCCTTTTCCTTGAGAGTTGCATGATTTACTATGCTCTCTTGTAAAAGCTTTGAGGAAACAGAGAATTGAGATCAGCTTAATAATTATATGTTGTTGCATGCATTGCTCTAATGAGCTTGCTGAGATATATTGAGATACTATTGGCACACAAGTAGAATTAAATTTCTTGCTCTCCTCCACACTTAAAGAGGATGTGTGTGTGTTCACACTAGGCCATGCTTAGTTTCACAAGTGCCAGTCACCAGCCTCATCAATGCCTAACAAGAGGGGCCTGAACTGACATTCTAAAAAGAGCTATTTTTAGCTGTGCATGTGCAAAAATCACCAAAAGCTTTTTGGTGGTCCTCAAGATGATTTGGGAGTCTCTTTTGTCTAATTTTGTCATCCAAGCAATATACTAAGCGAATAATAATCATCTGGAGCTGAACTTGGTTGACTGGAACTTCCACATAAGTCTTAACACCTCACCTTGGCTGAACTTATGGTTGAAATGATATAGTATATGGCTGTCCAAGGTAGATAATGCCTGAAAGGTTTGGCTAGCCATGCCCAAAAATAAGTGCTTAAATGACTTTAAATAGCTGGTTACTTAACAAAACCAAGTTAGTACTCTCTCTGGCCTAACACAGGTCCAAAATTATAAAGGTGCACAAGTATGAGGTTGAAAAGAAGAGTTGACTGTATCAGTCTTGCAAGCTTTATATAACCCTACAAGTATGAGTCAAGTTTGCATAATTATAAGTTAGATATCTAATCTTAGCTACAATGAGTCACATAAGTTATTAACTACTTAGAAAGAGTCAGTACAGTCTGTAAATCATACTAAGAGATAAAAGTGTCTATTTATATTATACAATAAGTCAAAGTGTTCTTACATTTTGTCTATTTGGCATGTCTCCAACATAGATCTGACATCTGACACTTGTAAAAGGCTCAGACTATGCAAACACTGTGCTGCCTCATAGGAATGTCCAATGTCTTCAAACATCTGCATAGCTTTCTCCAGCTTGGCAGTTGCTTCTGAGTATTGATTTGACATTTGCAAAATATCTCCCAAGCTTTGCAAACACCGTGCTGTCCCAAGAGAATTTCCAATGTCTTCAAACATCTGCATAGCTTTCTCCAGCTTGGCAGTTGCTTTTGAGTCTTGATCTGACATTGTCAAAATATCTCCCAAGCTTTGCAAACACCATGCTGTCCCAAGAGAATTTCCAATGTCTTCAAACATCTGCATAGCTTTCTCTAGCTTGGCAGTTGCTTCTGAGTATTGATCTGACATTGTCAATATCTCTCCCAAGCTTTGCAAACACTGTGCTATCCCAAGAGAATCTCCAATGTCTTCAAACATCTGCATAGCTTTCTCCAGCTTGGCTGTTGCTTCTGAGTATTGATCTGACATTCTCAAAATCTCTCCCAACCTTTGCAAACACTGTGCTATCCCAAGAGAATATCCAATGTCTTCAAACATCTGCATAGCTTTCTCCAGCTTGGCAGTTGCTTCTGAGTATTGATTTGACATTCTCAAAATATCTCCCAACCTTTGCAAACACTGTGCTGTCCCAAAAGAATTTCCAATGTCTTCAAACATCTGCATAGCTCTCTCCAGCTTGGCAGTTGCTTCTGAGTATTGATCTGACATTTTCAAAATATCTCCCAAGCTTTGCAAACACTGTGCTATCCCAAGAGAATGTCCAATATCTTCAAACATCTGCATAGCTTTCTCTAGCTTGACAGTTGCTTCTGAGTATTGATCTGACATTCTCAAAATCTCTCCCAAACTTTGCAAACACTGTGCTACTCCAAGAGAGTCTCCAATACTTTTAAAAATCTGCATAGCTTTATCTATATATTCTAGTGCTAACTTGTTTTGATCAATTAGCCGATATCTTTTGCTTAACAAGAGCAATGTAGATGCATATAAATTTTGCATATTTTTCTGTTTTGCTACAGATATTATTTTTCTCAATAGTCCATCTGAATCCCAGATTGTATATTGAAAATGACAGAAGTTATAAATTGTTGTCAAATGTTTTTCACTGATATCATTATCCAGAAGCCTATATGATATCCATTCAATATTCTTAGAATGTAAGACACCAAATTTTGTCTTATCTCCTAAACTTGAATATTTGAGGCTATCATTATCTATTTCATCTATATAGAAGAGGCAAATTTGATTCTTCATATCTGTATCTGACTTTAAAAAATATATCTTGAGATATTCCTGAATAGGTGATAGTAATTTCAACCCTTCCTTGTTATCCTGATATATAATTCCAGATTGTAATAATCTTGATATAATTGAACTTTGTTCAGAAATCTTTGGTAGCATTTTATATATTAAACTATCCCATGTTGGAATTCCATTAGGCAAATAACACATTACACTTAACAGTTTCAATGTATTTGGCTTCAATAAAAGCAATGATGATTGAAGTGTAATTTTGATTGAAATATCAACACTTGATAATCGATGAGATTGAGCTCCAGGTTTTTCCAATAATAAAGTTTTCTCTTTATGCCAGCTCTTAAGAAGTGTCTTTGGAGCAAGAGTTTTTGCTTGGCAAGCCATCAACATGATGGCTAATGGCCATCCATCTAATTCCTTTAGCAGTTCTTTGACTGCTTTTTCATCAATAGCATGTTTTAAGATAGTACTAAAGATGTCCAGTGATATAGACTCATCTAATGGTGATAGACCATTATGTGGTAGTATTAACCAATCAATATTATCAGTTGGAGCAACAGTCCCTCTTATTGTAATCACCAAAGTAATCTGTTTTATAGAATTCAACTGCTCCAAAGCCATTTGAATTCTATATTGATCTTCACTATTGTTCCAAAGAGTCTCAAAGTTATCAAAAACCAAAATTGTTGGTTTAGATATAGTATGCAGCTGTTTCACTACATCACTTGTGAATTCCAACTTCATTAACTTTATCACAGTCTGCAATAAAGCTTCCATAGTAGGCTCAACATTGCAGACTATATCACAAGGAATGAAGTATCTTTGAGCCTCATATTTGGCCTGTACAGCTTTATCATTCAGTATTTTCAAGGCTAGAGATGTTTTGCCCATGCCACCAAATCCCATAATAATGATGGAAGCAGGAGAGTCTGCAAGAAGATTGGCTATGCCTTCTTGGACTAAGTCATCTCTACCTAAGAAAACAGATGGAGCTGGTGGAGGAATAGCAGAGAGCATAACACTGCTAATCAGTGGACTATCATAAGAACTTTTATACTTTGGAGAATATATAGAGACATACTTGACATGTTGAATCTTGGAAGGACTCATCTATGAGAATGTTAGCATACATTGATGTAACACTAATAAGAATATTTACCACATGATCATAAATGACAGTAACCTTTGCATCAACCTCTTTAACCTTTGTATCAACCTCTTTAACCTGCCCAATCACAGAGAAAACAGCAGTTGCCTTGATCAAGATTAATACATCTCTCATGAATCAGCAGTGAAAACATACAACAAACTTGTCTCGAGCCTCTTTGACATACACCTTATGCTGATCAATATGATCCAGGATAGCCTTGCTCTGGAATGGTCTCTTTATCGTTGCCCGGAACCCAGACTTCCCATAGATCTTGTTCAAATCATCCTTCAAAACCTTGAGGTGACTGATGATGGCAGAAATCAGTCCTCTTACTCATAACAAGACCAAAGGGAGAGAAGGACCTGATAAACTCGTCGCCCATTTGCTGTAGACGAACCAGCGGGCGAGTTGAAGCATCCATTGGGGATCCGCCTTCCTGAAGTAACTTGATCTCTTCGGAGACAGAGCGGAGCATCTCATCGAGGTACTTGATTGTGTCCTTGAGCTTATCGCGAGCTTTCTTATTATCCTGAACGACACGAACGTTTCAGTATGCATTAATGTTGTACAGGGACATAGATTCACACCTGAGCAAGCTCTAGGATCGGGAGAGCAATATTTGCAATTGCCTTTGCGATGCCCGTGCGATCCAGTTCACCTGCACCAGCAAGCACCTTGAAAGTGAGTCTGGCGGTCGACATCCAATCCCTATCATCAGGAGCGAGATCCGGAGGCGCAAGGATTGCTGATCGACCCGGCACCGCTGTACTTGGAGATTGAGTAAGATGTTGAGATGGTGTCTGCATTGTTGTTACTATGATATACGGTCGATGGTGAGTGTACAAGTGGAAGAGGCAAGGCTGTGATATGAATCTGATGGGGGCAAGGCAAGTTTCCCCACGCCCCGTCACACTACTTTCGTCCACCACTTGAATCAAACCGATATTTGTGTCCCGTCCTGCCCCATTCTTTCTCTGGCGAAGAAGCCACTTCTGAAATCGTAGACCAAAATGTACAAGATTTTGCGGGAATCCGAGGCGATGGCGAGGACGGTTGAACGTGGGTCTATCCTGGGTGAATCAGAACCGCGTAGGAATTGTGCGTCCTTTCTTGATTTACCTTCTTTGTGTTCTCATTATGCGACAGACTCGCTACTGCAATGATGACGAACACTTTGTTCTTCCGAGCCCTGAAGCGTTCCCCTACTCCTTCCATCGGCAACAAGCAATACGTGCCGACGACCATGCTGGTCCCTCGACGGCGCCGAAGGATACGGAAGGTCATCCGTTGCAGGGACCTCTCTTCCTCTTGTCGAACGCCCTGTGCTCTCTCACTCTACTGGTCAGCCTCGCCCAGTCCCATCGTCCTCGGCTACCTAGTTTCCTGCATCATCGACTGTCAATCGTCAGCCTCAGGGAAAACAACCGGCAGAGCCTCGCTGAAGGGAATATGTGCAGTAG
Organism: Armillaria cepistipes; assembly: GCA_900157415.1. Lineage (NCBI taxonomy): Eukaryota > Fungi > Basidiomycota > Agaricomycetes > Agaricales > Physalacriaceae > Armillaria > Armillaria cepistipes. The sequence continues at coordinate 621,875 of FTRY01000002.1, forward strand.
CCTGGACAACCGACACCTAGGGCCAACATTTCTTCCTCGACAACACCCAATACACCTATTTTGGATGCAGACGACTGAGGCGATCTGCTTGTCCGCATTGTCGTGTTGTAAGCTTTCTCTTCTTTCCTCGTCGATATCTTACTGAGAACTCAAAAGACCCCGGACCTCAGCCATTCACGGACTCCTAACTCTGCATTCCACAAATTCATGACAACGTCGGCCTCTCGGCTAGCTGGAAACGTCGGAAATGCTCGCAGTGCCAGCGGGACGCCATGTATCGAGCTCGCATCTTTACCTCCTTCGTAATACGATATGCATACCTGTAAATACTTGCGACGGTCGCAACACACCATCCTCGCATCCTCATCGTGTGAAGAGATACCGTCCTTTTGTCTCCGGTCAGGATACGGCGCAGAGGTGAAGATGGCGATTTTTTAACTGAGGGAACATACAGTGTGTATCCTTATCGTTTCGAATCTCGTGTCTAGACCTGACGTGTCCTTCCGCCAGGCTCGGCCATAATCAGAAGGGGCGGATACCATTTTATCTTCCTACATTCATGGATCATATCTCGCCATTTCGCATACCTCCATGCTTCAACCTATGCACTTCAAGGCGCGATTTCACAGCCAAGAACCTGACTCTGTTCACCTGCTTCACTCCTAATATCCTCTCATCATGTATCTCTCCGAATACACGGATGCTGTCATCTTTGCTGCGCGAGCATGTGCTATCCGATGGCCGACTACGTCGAAGTCGAAGACCGTAGCTCCGATGTGGCCTGAAGAAGAGAAAGGATTATGGCCTGGGACAGGAAATTCGAGCGTGGTTAGCGCATACGTGGCTTAGTCGAGAGTTGTTTGCCCCTCCTTTCGATGGTGTCCCCTCATTGCGAGGTGCATGCTTTAGGGAGACGGTCCTCTCATCAGCTTGCTACATTGGCTACGATGGTGAAGCCCAAACTCCGTCATCGCCTGCGACCCGGGGTTGTACTCCTCTTCCCCTTATACTAAGCCATCAAAGCTTTACTTGCAGATGGTATAGAGCTCGGTGTATGTGAGGGCAGCGTCAATCATTGAGGAGTCCTGTTGTCGATCCGCCGGATCTTCATGTGATATAGAGGTAAAGTTGATGGCTCGGCTCCCCACCATCATCAACAAGCCGATAGGTATCTAAACCCCGTCATTTTGGATCGAAGGATACTTCCAACGAACCGCTTTGTGTCGTCGATGTTTCGAAGGCAACGATCGGCATTGGTGAAGACGTCTTCGTCTTATCTGGCTGGAAGGATACCCACCGTACGTATCCTAGTTACTTGACTTCTTGTCTCGATCTCACACTGCGTTCCAATAGGTGTTTTCTGTCTCTACGAAGGAAATACGAGCGAAGCGCGTCTTTATTCTAAAGCAAGCCCTCTTCCAAAGACATCGACGATAGATCTGGTCGTGAGGGAAGCTCGGCTCCGAATACAGTGTCCTGTGCCAGTTGTCATTCTCTCAATGCACCAATACTCCCTCCACCCAGACCGTGTTTGCTACCAAGCACTTTGATGATCGTAGACGACAGTGGCAAGGAAAACCAGAGCTTACGAAGCCTGGTACCGCTTCCCTCCTCCTCCGACATCGTGATCCACTTGCTCCCGACTGCCCTCGTGCTTCTCTGCTCCGCTCCATCGTTGGTCCTAGCCACGCCAGTCCACCACGGAATCACGCCTTGCTCGCCATCGTTATTCCTATGAGCTGGTCATAGGGAGTCGGCAGTGGAAGTGGTACGAGAATGGAATTAGAAGACGCTGGTTCTTGAGTGGTGCTGCCCAAGGCCAAACGTATTCTGTGTTAGAACGGAAGGGTATAGCTTCACTTGAGGGGGGAGCAGACAGAAGGCGAAGAAGGTGCAGACGTCGGGCAGAACACTGATGGATGTGTTGTGCCTTTCAAGTATTGTGAATCAGTGCATACTACAATTCATATATACCTTCTTTGAAGTTCTTTCGATTCCAAGAGTCTCGCATCATTGTCTGGCGCCGGTTCAGCATGCTCGAGCGTAAAATGTGTTCCATATTTAGTGTGACAGACGATAACGAGGAAATAAAAAGAACAAAAAGAAAGATAAATATTCTTACGTCAGGACGTAAAGCGAGAGTGCATTCCCACGCTATGCTTCTTTCTCTTCGACGACCTTCATGCGATACCAACTCCATTCTCGAATGTTTGAACCCTCTGAACCTTCGCCGGCACTCGATACGATGAAGGTCTCCGCGGACCCCGAGCTGTTCTCCTTGTTTGAGGCACGCTAGCAAGAAGAATCGTTATATTTTGATTATGTTCGCACAACGACTTGAACAATAACACATTTCTCGAATCGTGTTGTCGGTGACCTTGATTACATCTGCTGGTCGTCAACTGGACGCTACCATGGTACTACCACGACGTCTACATGCTTATTCGCGTGTGCTCCATCTCCCGATCCAGCTCGCGCCATGACATGCATGACACCGCGTCCACGCCGGACATATCCATTTTTCCAATCTTCGCCGTCTCACCACAGCTCCACCAATGCCCTGATCTGCTTCGTCTGCGGACTAACTCTTTCACCCACGCGCTTCCCCCGGTCTTCACCTCTTCCACGAGTCCCAGTACACGATAATCGACAACTTCTTTCCACGTTTGCTTTGTATCGCGCAAACTGAAGGGGAGTACGAGGCCGTGTTCGACTTTGTCCAGGGCGTATATGCGGGTGAGGGAATAGAGACGATTCTCAATGTGTGGGGCGAGCCAGAAGTGTTCATGCGAGTAACGTGGAAGGTGCTTGCAGATGAGAAATGGGAGGGCATCCAGTCACTGGAGGTTGAAGAAGACGCGGAAAACATCATGAAGGAACTCATCTACCGAGTACGTCTACCTTGACCGTCTACCCTCGTTCTAAGCTAACATTCGTCTCCAGGTCGACGTACATCGTTCTACCGACGCCGCCGCCGCCTCATCAAGATGATACCGGCTTGGAGAGTGCAGTTGGCAAAGCCCAGCTGAAGGAGAAAGATAAATTAGCATGGAAATTTGAGAGATACGATGCGGCCTTCCTTTCTTAATAAGACAGATCCATGTAAGCCTTCCCTTTTCATCTCGTCGATGTCTTTCATCTCATGCCGTTCCCCTCCAGCCGTCGAACGCGCGTACCATGCATCCAGAGGCATCGTCGGATTGCGAGCTTCGAGTACCGATTTTCAGTTCGCAGGACCCACATGACGGAGGTGTTTCCCCAAGCAAATGGTGCTCGGTCGCAGGGATTATAAAGTCATGCATTGAGCTCGCTACTCGCTCCGTTCCCTCTTGCGTGACTCGTGCGATGCCTGTACGAGTCTGCAAAATCTTGGACGTAAATGCCACGATCGCAACAAACACCTCATCGCTCACATGGCCGTCGTTCTCCGGGGATGTCGTCGATTTATCCAGCCACGGATACGCCGTGGAGATGAAGAGGCTCTCTTTACTGTGAAGAGACACGGGGTGCCCACCTGAAAATTTGCTCGATCATTCAGAGGGATGGATAGTAACTTAGTGCCCCGCTTCTGAGTTCTGGCTACACCCATCTCCCGTCGACTTAACACGCCACCATCCTCGGAGACCTATTGTCAATATGTCTTCATTGGCTCCTCCCTCCCTTCTCGTCACATCCCCTAGAGCGTGGACTTCCAGAGCAGTTTCAAGTTCACGTACATCTCTCTGAGCGTTCCAAGCCATTAGTTGGTGATCGAGATCAAAGAGGACCCCTTGGCAAATTCGAGACTCGAATGGGTTGGGTGGGAGGTCGAAAACCGGTAGTGATGGCGCAGTAATATGTCAGGCGACGCTACTGGGATTTGGTCTCGTTGATCGAATGGCAGGGTCATTGAAAGGCCAGTAGCTGATAATGTATCTGTACATGTGCTGGCTGAAGCTTTAACCGTAGGTCGCACAGTTATGCCATTGAAGATCTATGGAACAGACCGAAGTTTTACCCCATTATGAGTCGCTTCACTTATGTTCTGTGCGGAAAAACATGAAGATTTCTCTTCGGACACACAATATCGATAAACGTACAAGCGCCGCCAGGAAGCGTTGCTATCTGAGCCCGGTAACTTTGTCACAGCTGCTGACTACTGGCGGAACGCGGGCAACGTTCATTGCAAGAACGATTACTTACGGAGGGTACAGTTCCGCTGAATAACACCGAAGAATGCTGCAATAAAAGAGACCGTCCAGCAGTATTCCTTGGACATGGCAGATCTTAACGTCGCTACGATGATGTCTCTTTCCGGTCGAGTAGCTCTCGTTACAGGCGGAGGAACAGGGATGTAAGCCTTATGATGCTCGATTGCCACTCGCTGTTCAATGACTCTTTGACAGAGGATTTAGCATTGCTAAGGCTTTCGCTGCGAACGGAGCCAAAGTATACATTACTGGCCGAAGGCTTGACGTGCTGGAGAAAGCCGCTGCGTCTGTCACTGGCGTCCCAGGATCCATTCTCCCGTCAGTGATCGTCTTTCTCCAGGATATCCGCTGTTAACACGCCCACAGACTCCAGATGGATGTGACAGACGAAGGCAGCGTCCAGGCCGGCGTACAGCATATCGAAGGAATCGATGCCAAGCTCGACATACTCGTCAACAAGTCCGTTTATGATGCCCTTGGTTCCCCTCCACCGTCCACTAAACTTTTCATAGCGCAGGATTTGCTTCATCCCTTCGCGACCCAGACTTCATCACAAAGAAATGCACCGCAGAAGATCCTTTCGAACCCGAAACCATACAGAACTGGGCTGACATTTTCGCACTAAACACGATCGCCCCATTCTTTGTCGTACGTGCTTTCCAATCCCTCCTCATCAAAGGAGCGCGTTCCCGCCTCCAAGGCACCTCAAGCATCATCAACATCAGCAGCACAGCAGCAAAGTTGAACCTTGCGCCGCCCTTTGCATCCGTACGCAACCCCGAAAATACCTTCAAGTTTGAGGTTGGGCTCATTCTGTTTAGCTTGCATACGGCCCGACAAAAGCCGCTTTGGACAAGCTCACCCTTGTTTTGGGAACGAGCTTTGCTGGGAGGGATATCCCGATTCGGGTGAATGCGCTGGAGCCTGGGGTGTTTGCGTCGCAGATGGCGACCGCTGAGGTGTTGGAGTCACTGAAGACTAAGCCGCTGCCTGGAGGAGCAGCGCTGGTGCCAGCGAGGAGACATGGGACGTGGGTGACTTCAGTACTTGAAGGAATTGATACTAATCCGAGCTGATAGCGAGGCGGAGATGGGGATGGCAGCGGTGTATTTGGCAGCGTCGGATTATACGAATGGTGCGATCTTGAATATTGACGGTGGAATTATGCTGGTGAATCCCTGATGGTAACTAACGTATATCCATCTGTTTGATGTTTTCCTTGTGAAAGCATACTGCGATTCATGGGTCTGCATGCAGTTCCCGGATTCAGAAGCGTCAGCTCCTTCGGATTAAACGAGTCTAGAGTGCAGCCGTCTTCCGAAGAATAACGGTTAGGTGTACTGAGCTCCCGACCTTTTTCCTTTTCAGCAAACTGACATAATATACACCAGGTAGCTATGGAAGTCGTTCATTCCTGAGGTTACTACATTCATCATCCCACTATCATCGCTGACATGAACGTGTCTGCTATGTAAGAGCGTCAGAAACACCGACGTCGCCGTTGGTCCTCCCTGTCTACGTATCAGGTTTGTGCGGTTCCCGACGGGCCGTCCCATATGCCCGGGTCGTGGATCACCTTGCCGTCGAGGTTGTCGAAACATACGCATATGGCTTTGGAAAGCTGAAACAAACAAGGGTGCGTTGTACTGGCTCCCGTATACTAGCGTGATATCCGAGTGTATCTCATGACAACTTGGCCGCAGTCCTTAAGGCCTCGCGCGCATAGTGACAGACCGCCACATTTTTCTAGCGACCCAGGCGGTCCTTGCACCAGCTAGCGGGCCACAACAAGACAACAACCCCTGCACGAATCGAACGCATCGGGCCGCACACCCACTTCGCCGTAAGTGTCGGAAAAGGAACTAATGATTCGAGCGCGTCCAAGTCGCGCCCGCTTAAAGGCATCCGCCCGTTATTCGGATAAGTGGATGCAGCCTAGGCGAGCGACAATGGGGTTTCGCTTGCGAGGGGACCTCGTCCAGACGTATGTAGGGGGCTGAGGAGAGGTCAACGGCAGCAGGCAGGAAGCGCCACTGCTGGTAGCCGGCTGGGTGCGAACGTTGAACCTAGAAGCTCGTCAGAGTTCCAAAATAACACAGAAAGCAAGTCTCGTACCAAAGATTCCATTGCAGCACCGTGCTCCCTCTGCACCAATTCCATGCTGCACGCCTGTCAGTTGAGCCCATACACTTCAGACCAAATCGAAGCACTCCTTGCTATATTTTATCGTTGCTTAGAGAGGAAGGATAGCCAAACGGTTTCCTTGATGGTAGTGTACGGGGGAAAGAGGAAATCTAGCACAGCCACTGGCTGAACCATACGCACCCAAAAGAACACTCACAAACATATTTCACTTCGCTGGTACATGCGATAGATACCAACTCGTGAAAGAAAGGGTCTCAAATCAAGGGTACAGGTTAGAAAAAGGGAACATTTTCACTACAAGTCCACCACACGAATCGAACGTGTGCGGACTCTCGTGTCGCTGGTTTAGATTGCGGATGGGATGTTTACTTCTGAAACGAACTATGCGGTCTCGAGGAAGGTCAGGGAGAATAATGATAAACCAAGGACGGTGGTACGGATAGGATGTCAAAAGCAAGGAGGTAGGGCGCACGCCGCGGAAAATCACTCGGATTTGTGTATCACAAAAAGGTAGTATTCGAGTATTTTATTTCCCGAGCCATGGATCGACTTTATAAGGCTGTTCCGATATGCAGGCTATAGACGGGAGTAGTGTGGGTAGCCATAGGTGTAAGCGAACGGACGGTCTGCGGACGGGCAAGCGGGACGGGAGGAATCCTTGTCGCTCGTTCGGAATAGAACAGTCAAACGATTAACATACCATGGCAGGCGAGACGAAAAAACATCGTGGTGCATAGTCATGACTGTCGCTTGCCAAGAATGCGTGCCTGAACATATAATGATGACATTCGATTCAAGACAGAGCCACTTGTTTTCGTTCCAAAGATGGCACAGAGCACATAGCAAAGAAAGATAATAAATTCGTGTTCAAAAGAATCGACATGCATAAAAACCAGTGCAATGTAGGTGCAGCACAGAAAAATCTGGGGAAGAATAAGACCACCACACGAATCGAACGTGTGCACTGGTTCTTGTCTCGTTAGACTATGAGGTAGACAGAACATTAAAGAGCTATGCCAAGGCGGCAGGACGAGAGTGTCACGATAACAAGAGTGTGTGGACAGAAGAAGGAGAAAACCAACGAACGGATGATGTAACGTTGTGGAAACCTGCGTAGCATGTTAGCACGGGCCCAATGCAAATTTTAGACACGCCTTCTCCCACCTCCAGTGAATACTTAAGAGCACCACTGTAGAGCGCAGAAAATCACTCAGAGTTGTTTTTATCCACCGATGACAACCAAAAGAAATAGTTAAGACTTCTACAGCCATTTCACCTCCAGGAGTCGAACCCGGCACCTTGTACAGTTCCGCTAGACTACGGGGGTAGCCGGAGTTTTTAGAGATGAATGGTGAGTGATGTGGCATGCACGTACGGGCACAGTGACTCTCGTCCCGCCACCCCTTCTCAATGCTTCTTGCCCCGATTCGCAAACTTCTTCCCCAAGCCAAAGGGGTGCGCTGCCAAAGGTAGAAGGGATCAAGACTCGAGCTTGAACGTCAGTCTTTGCGAAGAGGCAGGCACAACATCCCAACATCACATCGTATATCTCTTTGCAAAAGACCATCTCATGCCTGGCTGATGAGAGGGCTGTACATGAACAACCAGCACATCCTCCATGTCCTTCTTCCAGTCTGAACATCCAGCTGAAGCAGTTTGATGTTCAAACCGAACCTGGAATATTTCGAGGCTTACGGAGCAAGCCAAATGAATAGCCCGCTGTCATCCCCATCACTGAACATTGGAATCAGTATTCGATCTCATCCAAAGACTGAACATGCTCACCGCCCTGGCATATCGGCATGACCAAACCAGAGATTGACTTCCCCAAAACCTCAGCACTCAGCTGCTCTGACCAGATGCCAGTACATTCACCTGAATCCTCCCAGCAAAGCTCGTTGTCAGAAAAAGTGTGATCTTGTCCAAAGCAGCTTTCGTCGGCCTATACGCAAAGTTGGTTTAAACAAGATGGAGAGAATGGCACGGCGCATACAGATGCAATGACACCTCGCTGTTCATATTCGCTGCCACGCTGCTGACGTTGATGTGCCTCGGGGGTGGGATTATGCTCCTTTGATGAGGAGTGGTTGGAAAACAGGTTTTACGAAGAATGGGAGCGATCATGTCAAGCGCAAGGATATCAGCGCGGCGGTCCTGTGCTGTTTGGAGTTCGAAAGGATCTTCTGCGGCGTATTTTTTGTGATGGAGTCTGGATTGCAGGTACTTGTTGACGAGTGTATCGATCTTTCTGTCGACTTGTACTTGGTCCCAGTCTTGATGCTTTCCTTCGCCTGTACTACGTCCATCTGGATTCTGTACGCGTATCAGAAACAATCACCATGCGGAGAGAACAGTAGCATACGGGACAATGGACCCTTGGACACCTGTAAGTGACGCCGTGCCTTGTTCTGACACGTCCAGCCTCCTGAGGCATACCTTGACTCCGTCTGCGGTGAACAAATTCCGCAATCGTAAATCCGCTGTCAGAGAGTCAGCCGTGAGTCGCGATCGGGAATCTGGGAACATGACCCGTTCCTCCACCCGTAACGAGACCTATAAGTCGTCCAGATAGCGACGTCACGGCTACATTGAAATCTGCCGTATTCAGGGAATGCTATGTTTTATTTACTGCAGCACATCTTATTCAGAAGACTGTATCTTGATGTGTGCGGTAAACGAGGAGACTTCCCGCATTCCCTCGCACCCGTCAGCATTGTGACAGGGGTTCTCATGCTTGGGGAGACAGTCCTAGATATCTTGGTAGTTGCCGAATGGCGTATAATGTTCTTTGCGAGAAGTGCATGCCGATAACGACGCAGTGCCAAAATACCCTGGTGCTGGTTCGGACCAGGGCTGATGCAGCGTGAATATGAGGCGCAAAGGAAAGATTTGTACAAGACATACCAGATTATTCACCCGATGTTTTGCATATCATGGCCTTTCCTCTCTCAAAACCCATCAAGCTCAGAATTATACAATTATCGCGCGAGCTTGCGGTTCAGCTGAGTGACTGATTGTTTGATTAGATTTTCCACTTCGATGCTCGCCATAGCTTTGAGTTTAAATAGAAAGAAAGGAGAGGATCGGTGCTGGTAGATGATGGTTGTAGTCAAAGCGAGTTTCAAACCCCAACACCACTTGGCTACTGTTCTACCACCGCTTGCTATCTGTTGCCTCAGCTTCCCGTACAACTGTCACCCTTCCATTTGCTCCGTCCTCAACAGCCTTCCTCACTGACGAAGAGCCGCAGGTACGGAAACATGTCTAGGTATTACTTAACACCGACGAACGACATCAATCGACGGGTTCAGTACCAATGATGCATATATAGTGGTAGCAGGTCATTACAAACACGACATAGGTTACGCACTGCAGTTCTTTCCAGACAAAATTGTCTATGACTGTTGCAAGAAACTAACGTTGTTGGCTCGATAGCGAAGTTGGTTATCGCTTGAAATTCCCAGTTCGAACCTGGGTCGAATCATTCGATGTCCATTAGAATTTCCTATATCCTTTTTTACTTCAAGGCTCAATTTTGCTTTGATCAACCCTCCCGAAGACCACTGGTGCGACACAATAGTGGAAGAAGGAGTTCGCATGACGACGAGGTCCGTCGTCCAAGACATGATCGAGGGCTTGTCTTCTTGTGGATTACTTACCCACCCCTCTTCTGAGAGCCTTCCGGAAAATTCCCACAATCAACGGACCTATGGCCCGATACTGGTAGGGGGGAAGTAAATTAAATAATGAATAAATAAACTAAATAAATAACCCTATTAGGAAGCAAGAGCTCGAGGCATGGCCATACTTTCATCCTTCCATCAATTCTGGGTCATTGTAGTGCAGATTTTCTACCACTGTTATGTGATAGAAGCATGGTGCAAACTTTCTAGTAAGTCGGATGTTTTTCTCTGTGCTTCACGCAGCCAAAATAGTGCAGATGGTCTGATAACCATTGTAATCTAAATTGTCATTCATGTAAGGCTCAAATAGTGTCTGATGCAATACACTGAGCATAATCCTGTCTTTTCATAAGCAATCTACCAAGCAGAATGACCAGAAAACAAATGTCTGCAATAAATAAGCACATTTTCCTTTGTGCTGAACAATTTACTGAGCAACAGAAGCCTTTGTGGGAGGCTTTGTATAGCAAATATATCATAAAACAGGAATATTGCTCTGCTCTTGCTCCTGGGAGCTTGATATGGTCTCCTGGTTTTCTGTTAGCAGCAACGCAAAGGCCAGAAGCAACAGAACTGCAACTAAAAATGTTTGTATTGATGCCTGAGTCTCCTGCATGGATCAAATAGCTTGAAAACAGGGCACAACATATCCTGGTATTTAACTCTATGAGAATATACACTTGAGGAAGCGTAGAGAAGTGACAGAAATGCACAAAGCCAATGCGAAGACCAGCTGGGATATTAATTATGCCGTGGAAAAGAAGTCCATATTTGGGCAGAATTCAAACTCAGAATCAGAATCAGAATCAGTATCCAGTCCCCCTACAAGTAATGAGCCAGACCTATGCACTATATCCTTGGATCTCATGCACCGCTTTGCCAGATCCAGGTCTACTTCCCATGAGTCAAGATCTGTGAGATATGCTAAGTATCTATCTATTATGAGCGATTTCCTATAATAGTCCTTTTTCGCACGCAAGTGCTAGAAAAGACCTACCATACCAACACACTACCCACCAACTTGGATGCACCTATCAAGAAACTCGAGAACACTGATGTCCTCATTGGCCCTCCACATCTGTGCATCTGGCTCTTTTGGTTTATGACCAACAGCCCCATCAATGTCTGCTTCATGAAGGTCATGCACCATCTCGCCATTGAGGTTGCTCAAACATACACTCATGACAATGGGAAATTGATGCAGGCAAGGGTACATTACACTGTTCACCTCCAGTATGATATCTAATGACACCCTCAGGATGACTTGGCCACCGTCTTGAAGGCCTCCTGCGCTCAATGGAATGTCATCACAGGCCATCACATCTTCCCAGTGGCCCAGGCAGATCCTGTAAGACCTGACATCCCACAAAAGCACCCTGCTGAGAACTTGATAGTCGAGAGAACCCGGATGATCAGCGATGGCCAACCAGGGATCCTCTTCATAACAACCATCTCCATCCCAGCCTTACAGGTTGGGGCTGCTGAGATGAACCTGCAGTTAAGGGCAATGACCCAATGAGTGGAAAAAGTAGCCCGAGATGCTGGTATGCAGAATCGCACCCCCGTGATCAAGATGCAGGTAATTTTCAAAAATGAATAAACTTTCAATGTCTTTTCTGTACGAATAGGCCTGACATGTATGTGTAGGAATCCATCTGTACTATAGTAACCTGTGAATGTCATCCCCATGTTATTGAATTGTCCCCTGAATAAGTAAATCAAGCTCGTAATGAAGAATATGCAAAACATAAACCTTGGTCTTGACAGCCTCTGAAGTAATGAACATTCACTGATGTAAAATTCTCACCCTTAAGGGTAACCAGGAACCTAAATGTGCTTTGCCCTTCACAATAGGTACGACAGACAATCCAGGAAATTGTTGGACTTCAACTCCATTGAGTAAACTGAATTCGAAGTGTAGAATCAGCTTAGCAAGGATTATTTGCATTTACATGACTCTGCATTTTGCTGATCAATTTGGCTGAAGTGAGGCTGGAAAGACAAGGCACATATGCAAATCGCCACCTACAAGAAAGGAAGAGGGTCAGCAAGGGGAGTGAACTTAAAGTGCAGTCAATCACCCAATGCATGAATGAGATCCAGCACCTGAGGGTCGCATCAATGGGAGAAAAGGTTTGTTAAAATGTAACTCATCAAACATCATCTTAGCATTCTGCTATGTAAGTGTCGAGAGCATGCACTCAAAAGCAAGGTCCTACTCATAGATTAGCATATACACTGAGTGATACAGGTAGAGTCTTATCCAAAAATTGAGCCAGGTTCCACTCTTCTGCATCATCTCCCTAGAGAGATGGAAGACTAGAAATTATTGTCAGATTCGTGCTGAAGTAACATGGGAAAAGCATGTCGGTTGTATAGATGAGCAGAGCAAAACAGTGTCTGTCCCTTGGGTATGACGAGCTTCTCCACTCTGGACAGAGGCAGAACGTCATCATGAGGAGTGGTGTGTATCAACGAATGCCCAATTGGGTATAGATGGAGAGTCTCCTGTTACTAAAGGTGAATATAGGTTTGCGATGTAGCTATTAAACTTGCTCACTTTGATAGCCGCATTAAAAAAGGGCATAGAGTCATAGTCATTTGAATGTTTGAGCTCTGCATGGATTATGGACTGGTGCTCAGGATGTTTAGCCAGTTCACATAGCAACCAAGATAGACTGATACTCGTTGTCTGAGGTCTCATGTCCTGCAACCATGAAGGTCCTGGAACGAGAGTGAACATCATGATCCGATGTTACAATTTTTCCCTTATCTTATCTTCAACGCCTATCTTATCTTCGGTGCTTTGCTAATCTTGATCTTATCCATTGGCATCCGGACCGGCTACCTTGACCACATTGTACGACTCCAGTGTTTCTACTGCGACTGCATGGTTACTAACAGACTTACACATAACTTGACATATGGACACAGTTATATATAAAATGAGACGAAATGTATATAAGTAGCTAGTCTTACATCCTGTAACCCTAGCTTCGAGCTAAGTTTATACATACTGAACTTATCCTCTCTTGCTCGCCGAGCTTGACCTAAACATTAACCGTTCGTCACTTGGATATCAGGCCCTGTCGCACTTAGAGTGATTGTCCGAACACGAGACAGCTCTTAGTTTGCGCTTGCTTGTTATTCCCAAGTCCAGGCCTAACAATTAGCTCAAAGCTTTCTACCTCTTTCTGCAATGCTAGCCAACAGGAAAACCACCCTATGATCCAAACCCCGCCATCAACTCCGACCACTGAAGAACTGAACCCCGACAACCTTGCCGCTCTCCTCATCGAACTCCTTCTTTGTATCTACAGAGAAAACCACTGACTCTTCCCAGTGTGATGCACATGAGTCCAGACTTGACCATCACCCAGTTCCTAGCCATCACCACAACCCTAGCCAGGATCGTACTAGTCACCTTTTTCTCTGCCCTCATCGCCTTCACCTACAGACAACAAATCCGAAGCTTTCTACAATGAACTGGGCTCCTAGTCCCCAACAGGAACCCCTATGACTTCTGCCAGGCTCCATTCCTGAGTCACTATATCCTACCCTACCAATGACCCCGACCCCAATCAGCCGTGGTACAGCCAGATATGGCAGACACGGTCTCAACAACAACGACCTGCCGTCGCACCCATACCAGGGCCACGACCACCCTATCCCATGGGTCCTCCTTTGAGTACTACTCAAGTAGGCAGGAACCTGTTCAGACGATGAGACCACCAACCCTGGGCCCCAGCAATGTTCGCCAGACCCCCACCCCCGAACCAACCAACACCAGCCTCCAGGACAGGAACCTATAGACTGGCAATGCCTCCAACATGGGGAGTAGCACATAGAATGCTGTTCCCGACCCAGGATTCCCCATCGACACCTGGACACCAGACGATACCCCCAAGCACCTTCGAATATGGGACCAACCCATGGTCCCTCCTGATGTATCCGGCTTCTCAGCTGCTGACCTTGATGAACTGGAGGTCATTACCATTCATGGCACCAACAGCGAGCCATTACCGCCTTATATGAGACCTCAACACCCAAGAGCTGACACCCAGGTGGTTATACCCCATCCAGACCATGCCAACAGAGCCTTTATCAGAGGGTGAGCACTCCTACAATGCCCCTGGGGGCAATTCCCCTCTGAGTCCGACACCTCGGACACTGACTCTGAGGGCCCTGACTTTTTTGCCCATCAGGCACAACAACGACTTGCCAGGTCAGATGGACTTGATCCACTTTGATACGACCACCGCAGAAGACCAAGAACCCCGAGAGATTCTCTCTATCCCCATGGGTTCGACTATGAGTGGCCAGAGCTCGCCCCCATTGACCAAGAAATACTCAGTCCAGAACACACTGCCGCCTGGGATCTCAGGTGGCAAGACCTCGAACGACGATTCGAATTCTGAAACTGCCAGGAACAGAAACCCATGGATTTCTACCTCGCGACCTCTCAGGGAGACCCAATTGAGGAGCGAGGAAGCGAACAGACCATCCTGGCCCAGATTTATGCCAACCAGAACTGGGAACTCTATGGGCCAGTGGCCGGAGGACACATACGTGATGTACACCTCAGAACTGAGGCAGAGCAGCAGGAACTGGAAGAGGCCCTATGACCATGGGCGGAACGACAGAATGACCAACTTCAAGGAATCGATCATTGAAGGTTTCCACTACAATGAGGAGACCTTCAGATCAGGGTACATCAACCAGTACAGAGAATTCAAGGGGATAGACAATCGTTTCCCCTGGGGCATGGACAACAGTCTGCCCCCATTCCCACTCCCTATCCCAGATTCACCACTGAATCCACGATACCCAGGATATTACACTGGGCTGAAGATGAGTCGACTGATGGCAGGAGCAGTAGATGATGACATGGGTGCAGGAGGATCAGGAGAAGCCCTGGTACCCACTGATGAACAGTGCCTGCAACAGGTGTTCGACCAGATCGTGCAGATGTGCGCCCAGAACCTGCAGCTCCAACAGGAGCTTGCAGATGCACAGAAGGGGAAGGGTGTTGACAGAGGCCACCAACCATGCCCGAGACCCCGACGAGACATGTTCTCCATCCCTCCCCCCCCGAACTACAGGGGCCCACCCGAGTATGGACCAACGGGCACCTGGAACGTTGACCAGCCACCACCTTTGGCCAGAGTCAAACTGATCCTGCTCAAGCCCCCGGCCCTCTTCAAGGGAGAGCACGATGACATTGACCGCTTCCTAGGAGACTGCCAGATGTACTTTGAGACGTTCCAACAGTATTTCCCCCTCCATTCCCAGATGGTGGTATTCGCCACCTCCCTTCTTGAAGGACCCGCCCAAGACTGGTGGGTACACCTTTGCGACTCGTACTGGTACATTCCACCTGACAATGATGACACTAATGAAGGAGGACCCTGATATAGGTATCCCCGATGGGACACCTTCATCAACATCTTCCGAGAGCAATTCTGGGATCCCGCCATCGAGGAGGTCCATGAAAAGAAGATGGGGGAGTTACGCATGGGCAATGAACCAGCCCATGTCTACTTCCAAAAGCTGGAAAGGGAGGCCAAGTTGGCCAACCGACGGGACAATGAGTCCGACAGAGGCGCTCTAGTATGCACCGTACAACAAGAGATACCCCCAGGCTATGCCACCATCATCGCCAACATCGGCATCGGCATTCCGTGCAACTACATGGAATGGAAGGAACACGTACTCCGCATGTATGAGGAATGCCAGAAACAGCTGGTCTACAATCAGACCCATGGGATGGACCAACATGGCGACAAGCGCTACCCAGGGAACCAGAAGCAGATTACCGCCACCAGTAGTAACAAGAACATTACAGGTGGCATGACAAGTTCCTTGGCAGGCAAAGGGTCGGGCGATGGCAAAGGGCATGACTCGGGGGGAAAGTGGATCACAACGAAAGGAACAACATATGGGGGAGCAGGAGAGCCAATGCAAATCGACGCGAAGAAGCAGAAGCAGCGGAGCGAAGGAAGGTGCTTCCAGTGTGATGAGAAGGGGCATCTAAGCAGAGATTGCCTGCACAAGAAACAGGAGGTATATGCAGTGGAGATGGCCAAAGTGCCGCTCTCCAAGGACACCAAGATCGAGGAGGTAAAAGAGTAGGTCGTTGAGCGTCCAATTCCACTACGACAACCAAGGACTTAAATACTGGTGAACCCTCTTCTCCCGTCAGCCGGTCTGACACTTTTATATCATGCACAGACATTTTATTTAACACGCATTTGAATATACCCTGCCCTCATATGCATGAGAGGGCGGCTTTTATGACTTCTACCCACAGACCACCAGTATTAGAATTGATGAACTGATATGATATCCTTTGGGACATGACTGACCTTGATCTAGACACTGGGGCTGCCGACCCCAGGATTGTGCAACTGGCTAAGCACCCAGCAAGTAGCTCATTGTGAGCAAAAGTGGCAGGTGGAACGGCACCTATCATAATGCTACCCACCTTAACGGTGATGCACCAGTCAAGGCCCTCCTTCAGGACCGCCGCAGTGACGAATACACAACCAGGTGGGGCAGAGCGAGCGTCTGACGCAGACTCTGATGAAGTGGTTTTGCACAATGGAAAAGTATCTCCATGAGGCCCCAGCTGTGCTGCGGGTTTAGAGGTGAATGCCCTTAAACCGGTGCAGCCTCCCCTGGTAATGGAGCAATCTGCATGGATGTTGAAGTCTAAATCTCCTGACCAACAGGAGGCTTCAACAAAGATTCCCCCCACTGAACCGATGGTGCAGGACAAGGCTGACACTGGACGGACCCCTTCCCATGCTACAGGAACTGAAAGAGGGGTCCCGAGCATTCTGGATGAGTTTGTACAGCTCGCCATTCCTGAGCAACCCTTCACCATTAAGGGAGGCGCCTACAAGTCTCACAGTCCCAAAGTGGTAACCAGCCCACCTCTGTCCCCCCCAGCACACCGTAGCGAAACTCGCAAGACAAGAACCATTGGATGCACAATGACCCCAACAAAGACAGCCAAAAAGGGGGAAGCCGCTAGCGCCCAGGCAGTAAAGAGGGGGCACCAGGTAACTATGATTGAAGTACCTGATGAGGACGATGATGCCTCATTCCAGAAATAGCTTGCCGCTGGCAGCCCAATGATTTCCCTGAAGCAGCATATCACAACTCTTCCGACTCCACCTGAATTCCCGAAAGCACTGACCCAGCCACTCCCTAATGAGGGGGTGGCCCTGACTTATGTTAGGAAGGACAAGGTGACCTCACTGACAGTAGCTATGCTCTCGACGGCTAGTGCAAAGGTTCAGGAGGCCCCTCACCGATGGATGCGACCCTTTGAGGTTGACTGGATGCTCTGCACAATCTGCGAAGCACAAAACAACAACACAGCCTGCGCCGCCCTTGCTGTATGGATACACTGGGACAAGGCTGCTGAACTGACCAACAAGCTCTTGGATGAGCTCTGACTCGGAGGAGAACCCGCCCGGGAATGCCTCTACGAACTCTGCGAACCGCCTCGTATCATCCAATGACATGAGAGCAAGAAGACCGACTTCATGATCGAAGTCATCCTGAATCCTGTAACAGGGACACAGACGTTGACCACCAAAGGCCTCCTCGATAGTGGCTGCACCAGCAGTGCCATCAATCGAAGCTTCATTGAAAAGCACTGACTCGAGACCCGAAAAACCGCTGTCTCCATACCAGTGTATAACGCTGATGGCACCCGCAATGCAGGCGGGGACATCACTGAGTTCATAGAACTCTGAATGACAATTGGAGATCATACCAAACACATCGACCTCACTGTCACAAACCTAGGCAAGAAGGACATCTACCTAGGGCACGACTGGCTGAAGCGACACAACCCTTCAGTCAACTGGAAGATGCAGTCAATCATCTTTGGTCACTGCCAGTGTGCCGGCAATCATTTTGACTTGCCTGACACTGATCCTGACGACAGATGGGATGAAGAACTCGAGGATGGAGACACCATTCTCGCAGTTCACATGGAAGAAGAACTCATGATCCGCACCATGCACCACACAAATGACTTGGCTGCCACTTCCCACGTGGAAAAGCTGAAGAAGACTTTCGAAGAATTGGTCCCCGAGCATTACCAGTCCTTCCACAACTTGTTCTCGAAAGAGAACTTCAACAAACTACCTGAGTGAAAACTGTGGGACCATGCCATTGAGCTCGTCCCCAACACCAAATTGACCCTTGATTGCAAGGTATATCCCTTGAATCAGAATGAACAAGAACAACTCGACAAGTTCCTCGACGAGAATCTGGAGTCCAGGTGTATTTGTCCCTCCAAATCCCCTTTCACTTCACCATTCTTCTTCGTCAAGAAGAAGGACGGTACCTTACGCCCAGTCCAGGATTACTGCAAGCTGAACGAGATGACAATCAAAAACTGATACCTGCTCCCACTAATTTTGGAGCTCATTGACAAGCTCCGCAGAGCCAAGTACTTCACGAAGCTCAACGTTCGTTGGGGATACAACAACATTTGGATCAGGGAAGGGGACGAGGAGAAGGCCATGTTCTGTATGAACCGAGGCCTGTTTGAACCCACTATTATGTTCTTTGGACTCACCAACTCTCCCACCACATTCCAGTGGATGATGAATGACATCTTTCGCAACCTGATTGCCAAAGGCAAGGTGACCATCTACCTTGATGACATCCTGATCTTCTCCAAGGACCTGGGGGAACACCGACAAATCATTAAACGAGTCCTTCAGCGCCTACATGAAAACAAACTGTTCCTCAAGGTGGAGAAGTGTGAATTTGAAGTGCTCAAGACTGAGTACCTCGGCGTCATCATCAGCAAGAACTCGATTCGCATGGACCCTGTCAAGATCGCAGGAATTGCTGAATGGCTGACACTGACAAAGAAGCAAGAACTACAGTTGTTCCTAGGATTCATGAACTTCTATCAGAAGTTTATCAAGAACTACTCGAAGGTCGTAAAGGTGCTCACCACCCTTACCGGAAATGCAGAATGGAAGTGGGGGTCCGCACAGGATCAAGCTTTCATCAAACTGAAGCGATGCATGGCTGAAGATGTTGTTCTCGCTATCCTGAACGAGACCGACCCTTTCATGGTTGAGGCCGATGCCAGTGAAGGCGCAGTTGGTGTAGTGCTTAGTCAGAAGCAGAACAGAGTATGGGATCCAGTGGCCTTCATGTCGAAGTCGCTCTCCACCATGGAGTGAAATTACGAGATATACGACAAGGAGCTGCTTGCAATCATGCTCACACTCAACAAATGGCGCCACTATCTCATGGGAGCTGCCATAGACATCAAAATCTGGACGGATCACCAAAACCTCCAGTACTTCTGAAAACTGCAGAAACTGAACTGACGACAAGCGCAATGGGTGATGGAGTTGGCCGAGTACCACTTCATCCTTCAGCATAAACCAGGGGCACTCAACAAGAAGGCTGACTTACTGTCTCACCGTGACGACCATGACCAAGGAAAGGAGGATAACAACGATGTCATCATCCTTCAACCCACCCACTTCGGAGCGCTCATCATGCCAACAACCTCCGAAGTACACACTAAAATCAAAGATGCTACCTGACAGGAGGAACTTTGGGATGAGGGAATCAAGACTTCCCTCGCTCATGAATGAGGAGTCTCTTGTCAAGAAGGACTCCTGCATTACAACAGATGCATCTACGTCCCATGCAAAGCCTTGCTCCAGAGCGAGATCATTGCCCAATGCCATGATCATGTACTGGCCAGACATCCGGGCATCGAGAAGACAAAGGAATTGGTCCTCAGAGAATACTGGCAGCTGAAGATGAAGAAGACAGTTGATGCCTACATCAAGGGATGTGAGGTTTGTCAACGCACCAAGTTGAGCACACAGGCCAAGTCAGCACCGCTCAACTCGAACACGATCCCCAAAGGACCATGGACCCACATATCCATGGACATGGTCACCGGATTACCGAATTCAAATGGGCACAACACCCTCCTCATGATCATAGACCAGTTCTCAAAAGCCATCATCCCTGTCACCTGCAACATTGAACTCTCTGCCGAGGGATGGGCCTAAATTCTCCGTGACCATGTCTACGCATGACATGGAATGCCAATGATGGTGATCTCAGATAGAGGCCCCCAGTTTGTCTCCCAGTTCATGAAAGAACTCTACCGAATGCTCAACATCACACCAAACGCTTCCACTGCATTCCACCTGCAGACTGATGGGCAGACCGAGTGCGTTAACCAAGAAATTGAGAAATATCTCCAAATCTTTGTTAACTATCGACAGACTGACTGGAGCAACTGGCTCCCACTCACCAAGTTCGCCCACAACAATTGGGTTCACAGTGCTACTGGCAAGAGCCCGTTTATGGTACTCTACAGATGGAATCCACAAGTTCTTCCCAACTCTTCTCGATCTTCTCCATTCATGAACCCTGCAGCTGCCGAATTTGCAATGACCATGTCTCAGATCCACAAGGAGACTCGCGACACACTCGAAAAAGTGGCCGACAACATGAAGACACAGTATGACAAAAAGAAACACACCGCCCACAACTACCATGTTGGTGACAAGGTCTGGTTGAATGCCACCAACCTACACCTCCCTCGACCCAAGAAGAAGCTTGATGACAAGTGTGTTGGCCCCTTCATGATTCTTGACAAGGCCAGAGCCACCACCTACAAGCTCAAGCTCCTGCCTCACTGGAAGATCCACCCACACTTCAATGAGAAGCTTCTAACCCCGTACATCCTGCCAGCATTCCCTAATCAGAAAACACCACCTCCGCTGCCTTCTGACCTGATCGATGTCGAAGAATATTACAAGATCAAAGAGGTCCTAGACTCTCGACCCCGCATGATCCATGGAGGACGAGGTGTTAGACCCGATGTCTCAACAAGAGTAAATAACGGCTGTATCGCTTTTGTACAGTCACCGCTAGGTCTCGTGAAGTTAAGACGTCAAGACTAAGGCTTTAGCGCTTAGCGAGAATGAATGTAGTTCAGTATGATTAAACGTTAGCTCAAAGCTAGGGAATATACAGCTTTGAGTACACTACTTATATACTAAAGTGAGAATCCTAATAATAAGTACATCATGTTAGAAAGTGACAAACAAAGTACACAACAACCAAGTATGACTGTCGCAATGTGAAGACTCCATGGAGTCACGGATCCTAAGGATAAGATAAGATAAGATAAGAGGCGCTTAGATAAGAAAATGAATAAATCGTAACATTACCCCCTTATTAAGGCAGGCGTCCTGACTGCTGTTATGGTATGCTCATCGGCTCAAAGGGCGATTTAGTGTCCATTGAAGGGTCATCGTGTCCCCTTAGCCAGTCCCAGTCTGGGTCATCTCTGTACCAGTCGTCGTACCACATCTTTTTTCCTGTTTTTCTGTCCATGTAGAACTGCCAGTTCGCTTTTCTGTTGATGACCGCATCTATGTGTTCGGTGAGGTATTCGTTGATGAGTTCTTGAGCATCCATGTTGTCCTCCCATACCCAGCTGTTTGACTCTGGTCCATAGCCTTTCCATTTGACGAAGTAATCTGTAACCCAGCGCCATGGTTCTCCAGTTTTTCCTCTGACCTTGTGTTCTCTACTGTCGAGGACTTTCTCAACTTCA
Source organism: Armillaria cepistipes (assembly GCA_900157415.1). NCBI lineage: Eukaryota > Fungi > Basidiomycota > Agaricomycetes > Agaricales > Physalacriaceae > Armillaria > Armillaria cepistipes. The sequence goes on from FTRY01000002.1 coordinate 643,528, forward strand.
TAGTGTTCAGCACCATTAATGAGATCTGGCGGTGGTGGAGGTGGTTGTTCTTGATTAGGGAATGCGGGTGGCATGTATGGAATGAGGAGTGCTTCGTTGAATGTTGGATGAATGTGCCAATTGGTAGGGAGTTTGAGCATGTATGCTGAGGCTCCTTTCTTTGAGACGATTTGGAAGGGACCTGTTTGCTTGTCTGCGAGTTTCTTCTTTGGTTGCGGGAGGTTTAGGTTGGTTGTGTTGAGCCAAACCTTGTCTCCTACTTGATACTCGATTGTGGGTCGTTTCTTCTTGTCATATTGGGCTTTCATCTGGTCGGCAGCTTTTTCGAGTGCTCGTTTGGCTTCAGCATGTATTTTCTGCATCTGTGAGACGAACGTGGTTGAGGTGGGGGTGCGGAAAAGTGTTTGGGGTTTGGCGCCTGGGAGGACATTGGCATTATAACCATAATTGACCTCGAAGGGACTTTTTCCCATGGCTGAATGGGTGCAGTTGTTGTGAGCAAAGGTGGCGAGTGACAGCCATTCTACCCAATTGTCTTGGAGATGGTTGACAAAGATTCGGAGGTATTTTTCAACCTCCTGGTTGACTCGTTCTGTCTGTCCATCTGTCTGTGGGTGCCAGGCAGTGGATGTGTTTGCCTTGATCTGTAGCAAGTCATAGAGGTCTTTCATGAACTTGGAGATGAACACGGTGTAAGGCTAGCAAACTCTCTGGTAAGAGAAAGTCACGTCTGCGTCTGCAAGATCTTTTGTATACGCAAGGAGGGTTACCACCCACTCTGAAGGGATCCGATAGAATCCGCTCCGTCTGCGGATACGATAGAAAGAAGTAGTCCAAGCGTCCGCTTAGGATGCTGAACTGAGAGCGGTTGTGTGAAGATAGCGAGAGAAAGGAGAATTCCTTGCAATCCGCTCGCAATGCTAGGCTCAAAGGCGGCTAGATATGCTTAGGAGAGTAGCGGAAATTATTCCTTTAGTGCGCTATAAGCAAGTGAGATTTAACTAATTTCTAAGTACATTGTACGCGCTTATATAGTAGCGGATCCAAGCCAGCTCCCTGCTCCCGCGCCTGCCTGTTCCGATATTCCTGAATGTATCCTTTAGAGGTGATATCCGACACGAGCTGACACGCTGAAATCTGCTAGTGAACTGCTTCAAAGCCGTCGAGCGGATTCTACAACATCTTCCGCATCCGGCTTGGTTTGAGAATAGCCATATATGGCTATCCGCCATCAGCCCATTTGTCTGCTTCTCAAGGATAAATCCTCCGCCATCCGCTGGCGTGGATGTTTCAGGTTGATAGCTGTCAGCTCCTGGAGCCTAGGCTAGTCAAATACCCGTGAAACGGGGTGGATTCGTAGCGGGTAGCATATGGCGAGGCGGATAGCGCAATACTTGGCGGACGCGTAGCAGATGGGTGGCTGCCTGAGCGGATTCCGCAGGAATTCCGTCTTTGAACAGTAGAGACGCTGAGACTGGAGGAGCAGCGAGTGAAAGTGGTTGTAGCATTAGCACCTTGTTGCTGTATCAAGGTGAAAGCCAAAATTTGGTGCACACACAGATGTGGTGCAGCACAACAGTGCCTCGGTCAGAGATGACTACTTGGGGCATTCCATGTTTGGTGTAAACTTCATCACATAGGATCTTGGCCCACCCTTCTGATGACAGCTCTGTAGAGCATGCAATAGGTATGATTTCTTTTGAGAAGCGGTCAACGATCATTAAGATTGCGTTGTACCCCTTACACATCAGTAAACCAGTGACCATGTCAATGGAGATATGAGTCCATGGTTGGGAGGGAATGGCATTAGGATGGAGTGGTGCCACTTTTGCTTGGGTGCTTGACTTGGTTCATTGGCACACCTCGCAAGCACAGACATAGGCTTCTATGTCTTTCTTCATCTTGGGCCACCAATACTCTTGTAAGATGAGTTCTTTGGTCTTTTCAATGCCAGGGTGTCCAGCTGTGATGTGGTCATGAGATCTTGCAATGATTTCTCCTCGTAATGCATGATCTTGGGGAATATAGATATGGTTATCGTAGTAGATTAAACTGTCATCTATCTTCATCCCTTGATCGTGGTTGAGAGACGCGGAGATGTTCTTGTCCCATCGGTGGTGGTCGAGCGTGGCTTGCTTGATTTTAATATGAACTTCCTCTGTTGTCGGCATGACCATTGCCTGGAAGTGTTTGGGTTTGAGGACTATAACCTCATTGTTGTCCTCCTTTCCTTGCTCATGATCTGCTCTTCGACTAAGTAGGTCAGCTTTCCTGTTCGCCGTTCCTGGTTTGTGGTGAAGAGAGAAGTGATACTCGGCTAGTTCTGTTACCCATTGAGCTTGTTGTCAGTTGAGCTTCTGGGGCTTTCGGAAATACTGGAGATTCTGATGATCTGTCCAGATTTCGAAGTCCTGAGCTGCTCCCATTAGGTAGTGCCTCCACTCGTCAAGGGCAAGCATAATAGCGAGTAGTTCTTTGTTGTAAATTTCATAATTTCATTCTGTAACCGTGAGGGACTTGGATAGAAAGGCAACTGGGCACCATTTTCTGTCTTGTTCTTGGGGTAGAACTGCCCCTATTGCTCCTTCACTTGCATCTGCTTTGACTCTGAATTTTCCTTCATCCGTTGGTATTGCCAATACCACCTCCTCAGCCAGTAGCCTCTTCAACTCTTCGAACACATTCTGTTGCGCTGTTCCCCACTTCCATGGATCGTTTTCTGTCAGCTGTGTCATGGGTTTGACGACCTTGCTGTATCCTTTGATGAAACATTGATAGAAGTTGGTAAAGCCTAAGAACGACTGCAACTGCTGTTTCTTGGCTGGTATGGGCCATTCTGCTATTCCTGCGATCTTGACTGGATCCATGCGAATGCTGCCCTTGCTGATGATGACCCCGAGGTACTCCGTTGATGAGCCTAGACTTCCGTGGCAATGGCAACACCAACTCAAAATGAGATTGGACGAGTTAACGTAGTGGCACGGCAATCAAGGCGATTGTGTGTGCGAGTGGTTCGAGGCACCTCCGTGCAGTAGAACAATTCCTCTATACGCAAGAATACACTGCGACTTTAAGTCTGCGAAGTAGTACTGCTTGGTAGTTGAGTACTAAATGCTATGGCTTCAAGCCGGTAGGGATCTCTCGAAGTGAGAGGGAACAGAAGCAGGTATGACGTGTATACCACGGATCCGTATGCAAAAACGTGAGACGAGGCTAGAAATCATCGTGCGACGATAATCTGTGCGGGGTGAACAATGGGAGATAGACTAAACGGTTGGCAATAGTCTATGGGTGAGCGAGGCAATGAGAAAACGGCGTGGGGAGCTGCGAGTGGCGAAATACATGTGGGACTACGAAAACTGATGGCGATACTGGTCCTATACGATGCGATGGTGCTGAGTCGATGTCGAAACTTGTCTGGTACTGAAACGATCCTATCCTATGTCAAACTAACCTTCAAGTCCACTCGAGGGACTGATACTATACGAAAACTGGCTGAAACTGATCCTAAGTCTGCTCTGAGACTACCCAAGTGGGCGACGATAACGATGGCGAAAGAGAAACGGTAAAAACTCCAATGGTGTGAAAGTGAAACGATGACGGCCTATAAAAGATAACGAGGGTGAGGTATGGCGTGGCGATCACGTATTGGCACAATATGAGCGTGTACCAATAGTGTTAAGCATGAAGAGCGAGTGTGGAAGGACTCTTCACAGTTAAGAACCGTGGAATAACTCTGGTGAGCTCAAGAGTCGACGTGCAATCAAGAATATGCTGGTGCAAATGATATATTGCTGTAGAACGGTAAATAAACGTTGTTTACTGGCGATAGACTATAGCATGACAATAATTGACGTAGTCTGGGGTCAACTGGAGGTGAACTGACTAGCTACGTTTTTCTAGCTAGTTTTTATACTACAAGTACGAATTTATAAATAGAGTAAATACACGAGACTTAGTAAGGTTGTAAGGCCTTGGCTTTGTAAAATTCGGAGGAAACATATGGTACTTCGTCTTCTAAAGTAACAGCAACTCGTCGACGTTGCCGTGTATGGATGCGAACCGTATGGTTTTTGCTGAGCGATGCTTGGATCGTTAGGTGCTGTTTAGCTGCGGATTACTGAGCGATAGTCGTCGTACTGAGGAGTACGCATGGGGTAACATTTTCTTGAAGCCTTGGCGAAGTAACAGCCTTAGTAAACACGGTCTGGGGTTGCCGTAGCTGCAATTGCCATAGCTGGGAGGGTACTCACGTCAATCACATCATTTTTATTAAGTGATCAAATGAGCGCATCAACTGGTGCTTCTGAGTGATGCGTCAATTCCGTATTGGGATGATTGTTGATCGAAGGTGCCTTGCTGTGATGAAGTATGGCAATTAGGATGCGTGGCAAGATGGGATGGATAACAAAGCACGTGAGGAGTGGTTGCCATAGGATAAAAGTGGTATCAGTGTGTGTGCAATCATTGGTTTGCTGAAAGGCCGTTGAAGGGACCATAGCGTTAATTAGCAGGCAAAATCCGCGAATTCTGAGCGTACAGAGCCTGGAGGCTCATCACCGTTTCTAAAGTCTCGAACTCGCATTTCTCCGCTTTAAGGAATAGCTTGTTCCTTCGTAGGACTTTTAAGACTTCACATGTGATCCAGTGATGTTCTTCCCTGGTTTTGGACATGATTAGAATATCATCAAGGTAAACAGTGACAGATCTGGACGCAATGAGATCTTTGAAAATGTCGTTCATCATCCATTGAAAGGTGGCGGGAGAGTTGGTGAGTCTGAAGAACATTACCGTAGGTTCAAATAAACCTTGGTTGGTTCTAAAGGCTGCTTTCCACTCATCACCAGTCTTGATGCATACATTGTTGTAACCCCATCAAACGTCGAGTTTTGAAAAGTACTTGGCACCTCGTAATTTGTCCATTAGCTCTGAGATGAGGGGAAGCAGGTAACGGTTCTTGATTGTCATCTCGTTGAGTTTGCGATAATCCTGGACCAGTCACAGTTTGCCATCCTTCTTTTTGATGAAGAAGAAGGGGGAAGCCATGGGTGACTTTGATGGTCGTATCTGTCCGCTTGAGAGATTCTTGTCTAAGAACTTGTCGAGCTCTGCTTGTTCATTCTGGTTGAGAGGATAGACCTTGCAATCTAGATTGGCGTTTGCGTTGGGAATGAGTTCGATTGCATGGTCCCATGTCTTTGGTTCAGGGAGTTCATTGAAATTATCTTTGTTGAATAGATCGTTGAAATCTCTGCACCAGTCTGGGACCATTTCTTCGAATGTCTTGCTCTTCTTGTCTGTGTTGGCTTTGGCAGCGAGATCGTTTGCGTGATGAGCATGTATGAGAATAGCTTGTGTAAAATCCACTGCAGGAATAGTTTCCCCCTCTTCTAGCTCCTTGTCCCACTTGTTGTCGGGATCTGTGTCAGGTAATATGAATGGAGTTTTATGGCATTGGCAGCATGCAAATGTTAATCCTCTGGTCTTCCAATTGATGATCAGATTATGTCGGTTTAACCAATCATGACCGAGGAAGATCTGTCTGTTGCCAAGTTCCATGATGGCTAGATCTATCCATTCGGCATGATCTCCGATTGTAAGGCAGATCTCGGCATATTTCGTAATGGCTCCTCCCGAGTTCTTGGTTCCATCGGCATTGTAGACAGGAATTGGTGTGGCCGTCGCATGATTCGGGATGTTATGTTGTTTGACAAATGATTGGTTGATGGCGCTACTGGTGCAACCGCTGTCCACTAGTGCCTTAGTTGCAAATGTGGTTTGGTTTTCCAGTGTCTTGACTTGTACATCGATAAGTAGATCCTTTCCTTTCCCACTCAAGGTGGCGACATACTGCTTTGGTTGTCACAACTCTTTGAGCCACCAGAGCGCATTGATTCGATCTGTCTTTTGCATTCCTTCGATCATTTCGTCGACCACCTCCTCCACACGTGTCTTGTGAATCCAATTCTTTAGGATTGCCTTTGCCTCTGACTCTGTCTTGGCCTGTACTATGCCACGTAGAGTCCATTCAGCTTCAAATGGTTTAAGCCATTCGTGCAGGACCTTCTCAGCCTTCGCGTTGACCCATGAGGGCTTGACTACCATTGGCGAGGTCACCACGGTTTTTATAGTGGGTATAAATTTAGTCTTCATGTTCATCATGAAACTGGTGTCATCTTCTGGGTCCGGAAGTTCATACATATGTATCTTAGGTGTCTCTTGCCTTGTTTGGGCCTCCTTGTTCCTGGTGGTAGGGGTCCCTTGCATGGGGCCAATTAAGTCCTCGGTCTTCTTGCCGTCCATGGCTGTTTCCAAAGCCCCTTGGTGTATAAGGGATTTAGACTTTGGTAGCCTTATGGTATTCTCCTTTACCAGAGGAGGTTTTGCTGAAGCTATTCCCTCGTAACTCCCAGTGAGGCTGTGACTCCGTGGAGCTGTTTCGCCAGGGGGAGCGCTAAGCGTTTGTTCCCCTGTCCCATCTGGTCGTGTATTCGTCACTGCAGCAGTTCCCAAAGGGAAGTGCCTCGACTGGTACCCCGCCGTTAAGATGGGTGTCACTATGGTAGGTGACTCCTCATCCGATGCTTTCGCCCATAGTGGGTTACTTGCCGAATGTTTAGTCGGTAGTTTGACAACTATCGTGGCGTCCTGTTGGTCTTCTGTTTGATTCTTGCTTAGCTTCTGGTCTGATTGCGAAGTTGCGGGTATATTCGAATGCATGGTAGGTACTACAGATATATAAGTACATTTATGAAGTGCAATGGGCATACCAGCTAAAACTAAGTCCTTAGCTGAGTGAGTTGAATCATTTACTCCTCGGCATTCTCTTTTACTTCTTCGACTGTTGTGAGGTTTGTCTTTTCCTCTGTTCGATGATGGTCCCAGTAGAAGTTGCATCATTGTTGATGAGCCTAGACTTCTATGGCAACGGCAACACCAACTCAAAATGAGATTGGACAAGTTAACGTAGTAGCATGGCAATCAAGGTGATTGTGTGTGCGAGTGGTTCGAGGCACCTCTATGCAGTAAATCAATTCCTCTGTATGCAAGAATACACTGTGACTTTAAGTCTGCAAAGTAGTACTGCTTGGTAGTTGAGTACTAGATGCTAAGGCTATAAGCTGGTAGGGTTCTCTCAGAATGAGAGGGAACGGAAGCAGGTATGACGTGTATACCATGGATCCGTATGCGAAAACACGAGACGAGACTAGAAAATGTCGTGCGATGATAATCTGGGCGGGGTGAACAATGGGAGATAGACTAAACGGTCGGCAATAGTCTATGAGTGAATGAGACGATGGGAAAACGGAGCGGAGACTGTGTGTGGTGAGAGAAAACATTGAATGAGGTGCTGGGGGTGGAACATCGAGAGAAAAAATTGTACTATGAAAACTGGCAAGGATACTGGTTCTATACGGTGCTGGTGCTGAAGTCGATGTCAAAACTGTTCTTGTACTGAAAATGATCTATCCTGTGTCAAAACTAACCTTCAAGTCCATTCAAGGGACTGTCCTATACTGGTGCGATACGAAAACTTGCTAATACTGATCCTAGGTCTACTTGGAGACTACCCAAATGGGCAACGATAACAGCTTGGGTTGCTAGATTTCTGCTTGAAATGTGTCAGTTGACAGTGGTAATTAATGTATCAGGACTGTCAGTGGACACATCAGCCTATATAGGGTATTTTCGCAGTACTGCATGGTCTATTAGTCAGCACAGAAACCTGGACCAAATCATGTGATCATTAGAAAATCTGGCAGCTCTGGGAATTGAACCCAGGACCTTAAAAAGATTTATAATAATGTCACATGACATGGCCAAAGTGCACATGCTAACCACTATATCATACTGGCATTATATATTCATGTAATCATCTCCCTATATGGCTAGGCATAATCGGAAAATTTGGCTTTTAATGGTACTGCGTACATTGGATTGCTCTGTGGATGTTACCAATCGATTCCTACACTATTCAAACCCTAGAATACATCTTCATATGTTATATATGACCACCAGAATGCAATGAAAAATGGGGGATTGGGGGGAAAACATGGTTTATTTTGTTTTCTAGGTGTCGCATCGGTCTGGGGACATCACCAATCAATTTCTCGACCTTGAAAACCCCCAACCGACTCTTGGGTTCATTTATGGGGTCTCAGGAACGATGGAAATAATGATGTAACAGTTTAGAAGGAGCACATAGGGAAACTTGTATTTCTGAGCTTCGGAAAACTTCGGAGTTGTTGCCAATGGATTCCTTGACCTTGAACACCCCCAGAACAGCCCAGGAACACATTTAAAACCTTGAAAATCCGTGGTAAAAAAGGTGATAGTGAAAATATGCGAAATACCATATATCTCGCATTTTTGAGTGTTGGGGGAGGTAATTCTGGTATAGAATACACGATATATATTGTATAATAGTGTGTACAAAATATTAGGATGATCCAAAATGTATTGGCAGAGATATAAGGAGATCTTTCTGAAAATGAGAATGAGCACCCCCCAGATTTCGATGTTCTGGTCATCCTATGGCCTGGGGACTATCAGATTCGGATTCCTGGACCCAAAAAACATAAGATTCATCTTTCATCCATGGGGGTAATTTTTACTAGTGCATGATTCATGCAAACAGCATAACTTTGTGCATAAATGAGAGCACACTCATTACTTCGGAGTTTTGACACATGACCCCCATGGATGAAAGACGAATCTTATGTTTTTTGGGTCCAGGAATCCGAATCTGATAGTCCCCAGGCCATAGGATGACCAGAACATCGAAATCTGGGGGGTGCTCATTCTCATTTTCAGAAAGATCTCCTTATATCTCTGCCAATACATTTTGGATCATCCTAATATTTTGTACACACTATTATACAATATATATCGTGTATTCTATACCAGAATTACCTCCCCCAACACTCAAAAATGCGAGATATATGGTATTTCGCATATTTTCACTATCACCTTTTTTACCACGGATTTTCAAGGTTTTAAATGTGTTCCTGGGCTGTTCTGGGGGTGTTCAAGGTCAAGGAATCCATTGGCAACAACTCCGAAGTTTTCCGAAGCTCAGAAATACAAGTTTCCCTATGTGCTCCTTCTAAACTGTTACATCATTATTTCCATCGTTCCTGAGACCCCATAAATGAACCCAAGAGTCGGTTGGGGGTTTTCAAGGTCGAGAAATTGATTGGTGATGTCCCCAGACCGATGCGACACCTAGAAAACAAAATAAACCATGTTTTCCCCCCAATCCCCCATTTTTCATTGCATTCTGGTGGTCATATATAACATATGAAGATGTATTCTAGGGTTTGAATAGTGTAGGAATCGATTGGTAACATCCACAGAGCAATCCAATGTACGCAGTACCATTAAAAGCCAAATTTTCCGATTATGCCTAGCCATATAGGGAGATGATTACATGAATATATAATGCCAGTATGATATAGTGGTTAGCATGTGCACTTTGGCCATGTCATGTGACATTATTATAAATCTTTTTAAGGTCCTGGGTTCAATTCCCAGAGCTGCCAGATTTTCTAATGATCACATGATTTGGTCCAGGTTTCTGTGCTGACTAATAGACCATGCAGTACTGCGAAAATACCCTATATAGGCTGATGTGTCCACTGACAGTCCTGATACATTAATTACCACTGTCAACTGACACTATTTTAAGTGGAAAAGTAGCAGCATTAGGTGATGATAACGATGGTGAAGGTGAAACGATAAAACTCCAATGGTGTGAAAGGGAAACGATGATGGCCTTGTAAAAGATAACGGGGATGAGGTATGGCACGGCGATCACGTATTGGCACAATATGAGTGTGTACCAATAGTGTTAAGCATGAAGAGCGGGTGTGGAAGGACTATTTGCAGTTAAGAACTGTGGAATAACTCTGGTGAGTTTAAGAGTTGACGTGCAATCAAGATTATGCTGGGGTAAACGGTATATTGCTGTAGAATGGTGAATAGACATAGTTGACTGGTGATAATTGATGTAGTGCACTGAGATAGACTGCAATAGACTGGTCATAAACTGGCTAGCTATGTTTTTCTAGCTAGTTTTTATACTACAAGTATGGATTTTATAAATAGAGTAAATATGCGAGACTTAGTAAGGCTGTAAGGCCTTGGCTTTGTAAAAGTCGTAGAAAACATATGGTCCTTGGTCTTCTAAAGTAACAGCAACTTGTTGACATTGCTGTGTATGGATGCGAGCCATATGGTTTTGCTGAGCGATGAGCGGTGATGAGCCTCTAGGCTCTGTATGCTCAGAATTCGCGGATTTTCCCTGCTAATTAATGTTGCCATCCCTTCAACAGCCTTTCAGTAAACCAATAATTCCACACACAGCAATACCACTTTCACCCTACAGCAATCACTCCTTATGCGCTTTGTTATCCATCCCATCTTGCTACGCATCATAATTGCCATATTTCATCACGGCAAGGCACCATTGATCGACCATCATCCTAATACGGAATCATCGCATCACTCAGAAGCAACTAGTTGACGCACCCATCGATCACTTAATGAAATGACGTGATTGATGCGAGTACCCTCCCAGCTATGATAATTGCAGCTACGGCAACTACAGACCATGTTTACTAAGTCTGTTACTTCACCAAGGCCTGAAGAAAATGTTACCCCACACGTACTCCTCAGCACGGCGACTATCGCCTAGAAATCCGCAGCTAAACAGCACCTAATGATCTGTTCATCGCTCAGCAAAACCATACAGCTCGCATCCATACACAGCAACATTGATGACTTGCTGTTACTTCCGAAGGCAAAAGGACCAAATGTTCACTACAATTTTACTAAGTTATGGCCTTACAGCCTTACTAAGACACTCATATTTACACTATTTATAAATTCATACTTGTAGTATAAAAACTAGCTAGAAAAACGTAGCTAGTCGGTTTATCACCAGTTTATGACCAGTTGCTCACAGTCTATCTCAGTGCACTACATCAATTATCACCAGTAAACTACGTCTATTCACCGTTCTACAGCAATATACCGTTTACCCCAGCATAATCTTGATTGCACGTCAACTCTTAAACTCACCAGAGTTATTCCACGGTTCTTAACTGTGAATAGTCCTTCCACACCTGCTCTTCATGCTTAACACTATTGGTACACACTCATATTGTGCCAATACGTGGTCGCTGTGCCATACCTTGTCCCCGTTATCTTTTACAAGGCCGTCATCATTTCCCTTTCACACCATTGGAGTTTTTACAGTTTCACTTTTGCCATTGTTATCGTCGCCCACTTGGGTAGTCTCCGAGTAGACTTAGGATCAGTATCAGCAAGTTTTCGTATCGCATCAGTATAGGACAGTCCCTCGAGTGGACTTGAAGGTTAGTTTGACATAGGATAGGATCGTTTCAGTACCAGACAAGTTTCGACATCGACTCAGCACCCTTGCATCGTATAGGGCCAGTATTATTGCCAGTTTTCGTAGTTCCACATTTTCCCTCGCCATTCCACTCTCAGCACCTCGTTCAACGTTTTCTCTCACCATACACAGTCCCCACTCTGTTTTCCCATCGACTCGTTCACTTATAGACTATTGTCGACCATTTAGTCTATCTCCCATCGTTCACACCGCCCAGATTATCGTCACCCGACGTTTTCTAGTCTCGTCTCATGTTTTCGCATATGGATCTGTGGTATACACGTCATACCTGCTTCCGTTCCCTCTCATTCTGAGAGAACCCTACCAGCTTATAGCCTTAGCATCTAGTACTCAACTACCAAGCAGTACTACTTCGCAGACTTAAAGTCGTGGTGTATTCTTGCATACAGAGAAATTGTTCTACTGCATGGAGGTGCCTCGAACCACTCGCACACATGATTGCCTTGATTGCCGTGCTACTACGTTAACTCATCCAATCTCATTCCGAGTTGGTGTTGCCGTTGCCATGGAAGTCTAGGCTCATCATTTCTGGAGCCCACCGCGAGGGGATCAGTTCACATCCCAGATCAATTCTTTGATCGCGTTTATATACGCCTATCACCTTTTAATTCGCCCTTCGTAGTGAACTCATACTTGCTGCGAACCCGAATTCTTCACCATTTCACGAAAATTTGAACGTAAAACACCTTACGTCCCAGTCCAAGGCAGAGGCCTCTGAACTACCTCTGCACATCTTCAGTTACAAGAATCTACAGCCCATTTAGCATTGTCTGAAGCGTCATCTTCGACGCTCGCTACAGAAACACCGTTACCAGACTCCCCTCGTAGTCCCATTCCTGGGTCTTTCATTGAATCTCCCACATCCCCATTCCCTGAAGAACTAGACATCTCTGCAAGAGAGAACTTGTTGTTCTTGGAGCCAGAAGACGCCAAAGAGACTGAAGTAACCGCAGAACTCTTTGGTTCAAACTATGGAACAGCCCCCGGCACTCCTTATTCCGGACACGCGTTTGGAGGCTACCACGTAGAATCCACCTCATTCACCGACTACCGACAAGAAGAATCTGTTGAATCTAGCGACGAATTAGTACCAGATTCCGCTACCACCATAAACTTTGATATCAAGGACGAGTCCTTCGAACAAAGTCTACCTTTTGATCCACCGGCAGAGGCTTCCACCTCTTATTTTCCCATTTTCCCCATTTTACCATCAGTCAATCTGAATCAACAACCAGCTCCCGCAGCGCAACCAGGCACACAACAAACAGCACAACCACCCATTCAGCCCCCAGTACAGCCTCCAGTTCAACCACCCATACCACCAGTAGCCATGGCCGCAGCATCTATGCTGTTCAGAAAGGAGAAGATCACTCCAAATATCATTGACAAAGTCAGTCCTGGACGCAAATTGACATGTTATATCAGTGATATCAAAGGCCTCTTTACCCATCATTCCATAAATGCAAACACCGATAAAAAGAAGTGGTTTATCTACTATCCGGGACTCGTCATTTCCGAGTTTTGGGAAAGCTTGCCCGAATATAGCGATGCCACAAAGACCTACGAAAACTTTAAAGATGCCATCATTGCTCAGTATCCTGACACGAGCACCACTCATAAATATGAGAGACACGATCTTGAGCGAAATACACACAAGAAGTCGATAATCTCACAGACCTAGGAGCGTTTTATCGAGAGTTCTACCCCAAAGTAAAACACCTAGTCACCAATAGCCATTTGTCTAACCACGAGACCGGCAATATGTTCAGCAAGGGCTTTCTTAACCACGTTTGGGATGCCATTGCTCGCCGTCTTCAGATCAAATTACCAGACCATCATCCAGCAGACCCTTACGACCTTGCCGATATTTATGCAGCCACTCAGTTCATTTTGCAAGGCATGAATAAAGGCGAAAGCACTCTTAGCAGCATGCCCATGCATAGTTTTCATGATGCTGCACCAGCTAGACCTTCTGAGATATCGTATCCCATCCCAGTTCCCCAACCACAGTCTACCGTTCGCATTAAAGAGGAACCTGTGGAACCACAAGTTAAAATGGAGCATATCAATCAGCTCATTAAGCTTGGGGAGATGTTATTGCAGTTAAACTCGAACGACCAATTTCAGAGAGCTCAGCAACGATCGTTTCCGTCCGGTCCTCCACAGCAGAGTAGCTATGCAAATATGGCAACTGGCCAAAATTGCAGCTTTTGTGGAGAAATCAGGCATTTCATTCGAGAATGTCTCAAAGTTGAGGAGATAATTAAAGAAGGGAAATGCAGGCACAATATAGATGGGAAGATCATCCTTTCTACTGGCGCCTGGGTCCCTAGGAATATCCAAGGCACTTGGCTTAAGGATCGCATCGAGGAATGGCATCGTCAAAATCCAGGCCAGACCGGCATTGTTAACCATATGATGAACGCTAATGTCGAGCCAGTTCCATATCTCAGCCAGCAGCGCTCTTCACCAGTTAACGCAGACGCTCAGCCTCAATTACTTAGTATGCCAGTCCCCGGCATTGATGTGCACCAGCACCGAGAGGTGCTCATTGCCAAATCCGAAGCTATTGGAAAAGAGATCGAAGGCATCAAGCAGTTCATGCACATTGCTGAAGAAGACTCTTCTAGTCCAATTGCTGCAGACGCCAAGGATACCATGCTATGTCAAGTCGTAGTTGAAGTACCATGCCTTAAATGCGGACCACTCAAGAAGGCAGTTCCCACAGCAAAAGCGGAAGCTGCTGTTCTGCAAGTGCCTACAAAGGCAGTGGGTCGACAAACTTGTACTAGTCGGAAGGCCGCTGAAGAAGCCATGCTTGATGATGAGCAGGAGGTTGCTGTACCCAAGATTCTCGATCACTTCGATCATGATCTTACCCCAGACTATGATGGCATGCCCGACTTAGTTGAATATTCAAACGATGAAGATGATATTGCCGTACCCCCTCAGACCAAGAAAGATGACAAAATTGCCGCAGCTATCATAGAGTCTTATTCTCCATGTCAATTCAAGAAATCTAAGACTGTAGTCCACGACAATGATCCAAATATTCGTTCCAAGTTTCCATCCTATGCGCCACCTGTTACTCCGTGACACGATCCATCCAAGACTGTCATGGCAGGACCCGAGCATGCGCCAGCTAAGGAGCGTGTAGCTCAGCTCATCCCCGAAGATATTCATCCATTTGCTGCAGCAAAGCCAGCCAATTATGCACCGCCAGCAGTCCGTAATGCAGGTGCAAAGCCAGATATCCACAAGCGTCCTAAAGACAATGAACCTGCTTATAGGATGCGGGTGCCGATAGAAGGTTTGCATGTTGTGCGAGAAGTCTATGAGCGTGTGCTTGACTCCACGATCACATTGTTGCATCAAGAGTTGTATTCCTTATCACCAGCGATCAGGGAAATGATTAAGGAGGATAACACGAAGCGCAAAGTGCCAAATACAGTGGAACAGTTCCAGAAGGAGGTAGCTTTACCGTTTACCGGACCCGAAACCATAGAGATCACGGTAAAGGCGCCAGAAGGCAACGAAAACGGCAAAACTTCCACTCTTTTATACAGCATGCTGGATAATTTCGTTCAAACTTTTGAGCAGACCAGCAGCACTCTGAAAGAACTGCCGGCAGGATCGTCAATCGTCCCAGACCCATACGAAGCTCGCATCAAGAAAGGGGAGAAGATCGGACCTTTGAAATGCGCAGCAGACTCTATTTCATTAAGATCCATCGTTCCTGTGGTGGATCATCAGCTCAAAGTCGAATGCATCATTGATCCCAGATCACAAGTGATCTCCATGTCGGAAGTTGTGTGCTTGCGCTTGGGGTTGATCTATGATCCTATGGTGATATTGGAAATGCAATCGGCCAATGGAACTATGAATTATTCCTTGGGTCTAGCACGAAATGTTGCATTTTTGTTTGGAGATATCACGCTATACCTTCAAGTTCACGTTATTCGGCAATCAGCCTACGATATCTTGCTCGGCAGACCATTCAACACATTAACTCAGAGCATTGTGTGCAATTATGCCAACGAGAACCAGACCATTACCATTCATGATCCGAATACCAGCAAGATCGCCACTATCCCGACAATTCCTTGTGGTCATCCCCGCATCCTTAACCACGTCCCATTTTCTTGGGAAAATTGACTAGAAGAATCCAACAATGATATAGAGGAGATCGCTCTCGTCATTGAATTAGATGCAAATCAAGAACCTAAAATTATTGCCTACATGGCGTCCACTTCCGAATTTGACTCAGAAAAAGCTTCAACCCAATATTTATCGGCCTGCGACCCTAATAAATTCCCTATCCAATCCACTACGTTTACACAATCACTATGGTCGACCGAAACCGTGTACAGTTCTACCCCATATGCCGAATTCTCTTTACCCACCGATCACGAACAATTGTTACCTTTATATGCTATTCCAACCCAGATTCCTCAAGATTTTTCAGATTTCAGTTCCGTTTCCCAGCCTCAAGATTACATGTATCGTCTATATGGTTCTAATATTATTGGAGATCAATCCTACGAGCCATGGTTCTCTAAGAAAGTTTTGGTTTTTGCAGGCAAGAAGTACAAGCCGGTTGCATTAAAAACAAAGCCTGTGCTTGCAACCTTGCCTGATAAATTCCGTATCATTCGCAATATTCATGGAGACCCATTGGCTGATATACCTATGTTATCTCCAACACCACCCCCGTTCATTCCTACTGAACGTTATACCCAAGAACGCAAGGAGTACATTGACTCCATCCATAATGATGGTTTCCTTTGGCCAGAAGAAATGAAGCTCATGCATCACTTCATGATGGTTCAGGAGAAAGAATTTGCATGGGAGGATTCAGAACGAGGCAGTTTTTGTAAAGATTTCTTCCCTCCGATCGATATCCCAGTCATTGAACACACCCTTTGGGTACTACGAAATATTCCTATTCCTCCAGGCATTTATGCAGAAGTTTGCCGTATGATCAAAACCAAGATTGATGCAGGCGTTTATGAACCTTCAAATTCTTCCTACCACTTGAGATGGTTTATGGTTTTAAAGAAAGATAGCAAAAGTCTTCGCATAGTTCACAGTCTAGAACTGTTGAACGAAGTTACTATTGCTCATTCTGGATTACCACCGGCAACAGATCCTCTCGCAGAACATTTTGCAGGACATGCATGCGGCGCTACTCTAGACTTATTCGTTGGATACGATGAACGTCTATTGGCAGAGTTGTCTCGTGACCTTACCACCTTCCAGACTCCTTATGGAGCACTTCAACTCGTTACCTTACCCATGGGTTGGACAAATTCCATACCAATATTCCATGACGACGTTACCTTCATTCTACAACCCAAAATCCCAGAGTTCACCATTCCTTACATCGATGACGTTCCAGTTCGAGGACCAGAAACTCGATACAAAATCATAGGAGGCTATGAAACCATTCCTCTCAACCACAGCATTCGACGCTTTGTTTGGGAACACTTCCAAAACCTGAACAGGATTGTTCAACACATGAAATATTGTGGAGGAACATTTTCAGGCAAGAAAGCCTACCTCTGTTGCGCAGAGATTACCGTGCTAGGTCATAGATGCATGTATTCTGGCCAACTACCTCTCGAAAGTATCGTCTCTTCGATACTCCAATGGGGACCTTGTATTGACATCTCTGACATGCATGCTTTCATTGGTACCGTCGGAGTCCTATGAATATTCATCGATAATTTCGCAACCTGAGCTCTACCCATTACCAAGTTATTCAGAAAAGACGTTCCTTTCAAATTCAAATCAGCACAGATTGCCGCACAAGAAGATCTAAAAGACGCAGTCAGAGACAGCCCGGCATTAAGGCCGCTCAGTTACATGTCAACCGGAGCTGTTATACTTGCCATTGATACAGGACCTGCTGCAGTTGGATATTATCTAGCACAGTGCAACCCTGTTGATCCAAAGATCCGATATTTTGCCCGATTCGGCTCAATAACTCTTAACGAACGCGAGTGCGGATACTCTCAAGCCAAGAAAGAGATATTTGGACTCTACCGATGATGAGCCTAGACTTCCGTGGCAACGGCAACACCAACTCAAAATGAGATTGGATAATTAACGTAGTGGCACGGCAATCAAGGCAATCGTGTGTGCGAGTGGTTCGAGGCACCTCCGTGCAGTAGAACAATTCCTCTATACGCAAGAATACACTGCGACTTTAAGTCTGCGAAGTAGTACTGCTTGGTAGTCGAGTACTAAATGCTATGGCTTCAAGCCAGTAGGGATCTCTTGAAATGAGAGGGTACGAAAACGGGTATGACGTGAATACCACGAATTCGTATGCGAAAACGTGCTGTGAGACTAGAAAACGTCGCTTGACGTTAATCAGAGCGGGGTGAATGATGGAGAATAGACTAAATGGTCTGCAATAGTCTATGGGTGAGCGAGGCTATGAGAAAACGGCGTGGGGAGCTGCGATTGGCGAAATAAACGTGGAACGAGGTGCTGAGAGTGGGCTGGCGAAAGAAAACGTGGAACTACGAAAACTGGTGGCGATACTGGTCCTATACGATGCGATGGTGCTGAGTCGATGTCGAAACTTGTCTGGTACTGAAACGATCCTATCCTATGTCAAACTAACCTTCAAGTCCACTCGAGGGACTGATACTATACGAAAACTGGCTGAAACTGATCCTAAGTCTGCTCTGAGACTACCCAAGTGGGCAACGATAACGGTGGCGAAAGAGAAACGGTAAAACTCCAATGGTGTGAAAGGGAAACGATGGCGGCCTATAAAAGATAACGGGGGCGAGGTATGGCGCGGTGATCACGTATTGGCACAATATGAGCGTGTACCAATAGTGTTAAGCACGAAGAGCGAGTGAGGAAGGACTCTTCACAGTTAAGAACCGTGGAATAACTCTGGTGAGCTCAAGAGTCGACGTGCGATCAAGAATATGCTGATGCAAACGGTATATTGCCGTAGAACGGTGAATAGACGTGGTTTACTGGCGATAGACTAGAGCATGACGATAATTGACGTAGTCTGGGGTCGACAGGAGGTGAACTCCCTAGCTACGTTTTTCTAACTAGTTTTTATACTGAAAGTACGAAATTATAAATAGAGTATATATGCGAGGCTCGGTAAGATTGTAAGGCCTTGGCTTTGTAAAAATTGTAGGAAACATATGGTACTTTGTCTTCTAAAGTAACAGCAACTCGTCGACGTTGCCACGTATGGATGCGAACCGTATGGTTTTTGCTGAGCGATGCTCGGATCGTTAGGTGCTGTTTAGCTGCGGATTACTGAGCGATAGTCATCGTACTGAGGAGTATGCGTGGGGTAATGTTTTCTTGAAGCCTTGGCGAAGTAACAGCCTTAGTAAACACGGTCTGTGGTTGCCGTAGCTGGGAGGGTACTCGCGTCAATCACGTCATTTTTATTAAGTGATCAAATGAGCGCGTCAACTGGTGCTTCTGAGTGATGCGTCAATTCCGTATTGGGGTGATTGTTGATCGAAGGTGCCTTGCCGTGATGAGGTACGGCAATTATGATGTGTGGCAAGATGGGATGGATATCAAGCGCGTAAGGAGTGGTTGCCGTAGGATGAAAGTGGTATTGGTGTGTGTGCAATCATTGGTTTGCTGAAAGTCCGTTGAAGGGACAGTAGCGTTAATTAGCAGGCAAAATCCGTGAATTCTGAGCGTACAGAGCCTGGAGGCTCATCACCGAGCCTTAGGAGATTGCAAAATTTATCTTATCAGTCTTCCTACATTTATTGTTGAAGTTGACACGAGTGCTATCAAAGGGATGCTCAAGAACCCTGATATCGCACCCTCAGCAGCAGTTAACTGATGGATTATCGGCATTCTATCTTTTCATTTCATTCTAGTCCATGTACTAGGCTTCAAGCATGGTCCCAATGGATTATCGCGATGCCCACCCCAACTAGGAGATCCTCCTCTGCCTGAAGATGGCATGGAAGACTTCTTACACACTCATTACGGGCTTATGCATTTTATTAATTCGACTTCACCTACGGTTAATTCACCAATCAAGTTAATTCAAATTCTACAACAAGAAGTTGCCGAGGAAGCCACAAAAATCATTCCTTATTTGACAGTTCCACGGACAACAAAGCAAATACATCTCGATGAACGGCTAACACATCTATTGCCATGGCATCTGTATCTCAAACGACCCCCAGGATTTGATGATTACGCATATCAGAAGTTCATGAAGTATGCCGTCCATTTCTTCAAGAGACAAGGAAAGCTTTGGCGCAAAAACGTAGATGGGAGACATCAGCTCGTCTTGTTCCCCAATCGTCGCATTCAAGTGATGACATCTTGCCATGATGACGTTGCTCACAAGGGCTTCTATGCGACACACACGCTAATAAAGGAACGATTTTTGTTACGATTTTTCCTTATCTAATCTCAGCGCCTATCTAATCTCATCTTATCTCGGCGCTTCGCTTATCTCTTCACGTAATAATCTCCACATCGTATGACTTTTCGACTTGTGTTCACCTCGCAGGTTCTGCTCGGTTAACACACGCATGGACACGTCACGTATTCAGACTCCGACTCGTAGTATATAAGTAAGGACATACTTGTACATAGATCTCCTTAGCTTTGAGCTAAGTTTATACATACCGGATTCTTACTCTTCGTCTTTATGACTAAGCGTTATCCTCCTCTTGCGATAGCAGCAACACGCACTTTGGGTGACTGTACGAACACAATACAGCCCTTAGTCAGCGCTAGTTTGTTATCCCGAGTCCGGGCCTAACAATTAGCTCAAAGCTTTCTACCGCGCCTTCTATGTATACCGGAGGGTGTCTTCACCCAAACCACGAACATGAACCGACCACGAACGAAGCCATCGCCTTCGTTCTCATTTATCGACTACTTCTCCTTATACTCGTCACCCTCTTAGCTGACATCGCAGACCGACGCCATGCCCGGCATACATGAACCAAACAGTACTACTAGTCACCCTAATCGTCACCAGCGCAGTGGTCATTGCCTTCATCCTTCTCCTCCTCACCCTCTTTCTCTATGCGCCCAGGACAGAAGAAACACAACCGTAAACCCGTGTCCACTGCCCCAACCGCCGAAGCTGGCAGAAGAACAAAGAAACCCCGAAAACCCAGACACCGAAAACATCGGTACCACAAACGAGAGTGTTGCACGCCCGAGCTCTACGACTCGGATTCCCATTACGACTACTGTGGCTACTATTCGGGAGACTACGACAACAATCTTGATTGAAACCCCGCCGCCGTCTCCAACCGAAGAGGACGAGGAAATTTTCGACAACCTCGTCGACCTCCTCTTCAAACTCATCCTCACCGTCTACCTCTACCACCGCCACCGCAAACACTGTCTCCGTCGATGAGCCCCGACCTAAGCAATCTCCAACTAATCAGCCTAGGCATAGCCATCGCCATCGCCACGACCTTCACCACCGACCTCCTCCTCACGCTCGTATACGCTGAGGAAATCCGCAGACACCTACAGCGATTGGGACTCCTCCGCGGAAGGAGAGTTCCATGAACCGATTGGGGAAATGCACCATTCCCTGCGCACTATGTCGTCCCCCGCTTCGAGCAGCGACGACCAACAATACGCACGGATCTGGCATCTGTTAGCACAACCACCACCACCCATTCCCTTCACAGGCGAGCGATCACGATTCGGGATCCCTCCTCCGACGAGTACTACTCGAGTCGGGAGGAGCTCCCGATCCACGACAATACCGAGCTTGACAGACGTCGCTCGGGGGAGTCTGACGAGCGTCAACTCCCCACACCCGCAACTCAGGACAGACGTGATCCCTGGGAGTGGGACCAGCCCGAGGACCCAGGAACGTCGGCGAGGCACATATGGAGTGCCGAGGCAGCGACAGACCCATGGGGCGGCGCTGCGCCTGCTACGGCCGATAGCGACCCCGAATACCCCGCCGGGACATGGAACCCCGGAGACCGAGAGCAAGCCCTTGCTCAGAACGAGCAGGAGGCCCCCGACCCCATCTTCGCCCACGACAACGTCTATGTCGAGGACGAACACATCGACGCCTCGCCGCCCTACTTCATCAGAACGGCACTGGGCACCCCCAGGGCTAGGACTGGCGTTCGCACCCCTCGCTACGACCTGCATGACCCTTTCGCCCCTCTTCGGCGGAATTCGATACCCTTCCCTGCCGAGGGAAGACGCTACGTCCCACCAGTCCCATTCGGGCAGTGGCCAAATGAGTCCGATAGAGGACAACAACAACAACGAGGCAGCAACACCGTTGGCGATAGGATCGAGGAATCCCTTCCTCGCCTCGATCATAGCGGCAGCACAGACCCCTTCAACTGGGAGGGGTCTGACTACGAGTGGAACTCGCTCGAGGAAATCGACGAGCGCATCCTCGGGCCAGAGCACGTCGAGGCATGGGAACTCAGAAGGGCGGACGTTGAGGCCAGGACCGGCCGACATCACCCACACACGAGGGAGGACATGGACTATTATCTCGCCACGCACCGAGGGGCGCCGTTTCATTTCGGAGAACCAAGCAATGCAGAGCTCGTGGCCAGGGCCTATGCCAACCGTAATCGGGAGCTATTCCGCACCCATCCCGGCCAACGACGTCCCGATCTATGGGAGCGAACACAAGAGGAGGAGTCCCTCCTCCGAGGGCAGCTCGAGATCCTCGCCCTCCAACTCGACGAACGACTCTGGCGAGAGGATAACTCGCACTGATTTCCAGTACGACTGGGAATCCATCTATCCGGGGTTTCACCCTGAGGAGATAGGCTGGGGAGAACCAAGGCCGATGACCGACTCACCCCCAAATCCGCGGCACCCGGAGTATTACTCCGGGCCCGTGACAAGCCACCTCATCACAGGCGCAGGACCAGGAGAAGACGACATGGCAGATGTCGCACACGCGTGGGGAGACCAAGCCCTGCAACAACCGCTGGCGCTGCAGCAACCACCTGCCCCGCCGCAAGATCGAACGGATCAACTGATCCAACAGGTGGCTCTCCTTCGGGATGAGAACCTGTGGCTCCAAAACGACGTCGCTGACTTACGACAGCGTGTGAATCAACGAGGGAGGCCTGGGGCACCTCCCTACCGACCCAACCCGGATCGATACTCGATCCCAAGACCGCCTGGCTGGGGCCCACCAGGCCAAGGACCAGTAGGAGACTGGGATGCCGACGAGCCTCCCGCTTTCCTCCAGTCGCGACTCGTCATCATGAAACTCCCCGAGCCATTCGAGGGGGAGCACGACGATATGGATCGTTTCCTAGGCGACTGTAATGCCTATTTCGAGATGTACCGCCACCAATTCCGCGGAGTCCCATCGCTCATGGTGGTATGCACCACTTCGCTCTTTGTCAAGCGTGCCAAAGACTGGTGGACCCACCGCCGGGAGGACTTTTGGACCAATGACCATCGAGACCCCGCCGGGCCTCGATACCGATACCCACACTGGGACGACTTCATCCTCGAATTCAAGGCCACGTTCCGTGACCCAGCATGCGAGGAACAGCACGAGAAGACGATGAAGAATATGAAGATGGGTAGCGACCCGGCTACCATCTTCTTCCAGAAGCTGGAGCGAGAGGCCAAGTTGGCAGGACAACGCGACGATACCGATCGCTGCAGAACGATGGTCGCCGCCGTGCGACAAGGGGTGCCATGGTCGTTCACATCAATCATCACCAGTATCGGGGTGGGGATTCCCCAGAGTTACGACGAGTGGAAGGAGCGGATCCTCGTGATGTATGAGGAACGTCAGCACAACAAGGCATACAATGACGCCCACAGCATTGGTCAGTGCAACCAGCGCCACGACAAGAAGCCTGGGAACTTCAAGCAAATCACCGCCCCCGGCAAAAGCAACGCAGGGGGCGCAACAAGTTCCTCCGGCGGAAACTCGAACCACGACGCACAGGGCCGCTGGCACACGGTAGCGCAGAAGACGTACGGCGGGCAGGGTGAGCCCATGAACGTAGATGCACGAGAGCAGAAGAAGGCGAAGCAGCGCGCCGAAGGGCGTTGCTTCAAGTGCAACGAGCCAGGGCATCTTAGCAAAGATTGCCCCACCAAGAAGGTAGCGGTGCGCACCATGGACGCAATGCCAAAGGAGCCACTAGCCAAAAGCACGAAGGTCGAGGAGGTAAAAGAGTAGGTCGTCGAGCACACGATTCCGCTGCGATGACTAAGGACTTAAATACTGGTGAACTTTCCTCTTCTGTCGGCCGGTCTGACACTTTTATATCATGAACAGACACTTTATCTACCGCGCATTTGAATATACCCCCACCCCATGTTTCAGGGCGGGCATTCACAACTTCCACCCGATCACCACCAGTATTAGAATCGAACAACCGATACAGTATTCTTCCGATTGAAGGTACTAACGAATTTTCCCTAGGAACCGACTCAAGTGCCTCTCGCGACGAGGCCGAACGGGGGGCAGAGAGCCCCCAGGAACCAACCACCAAAGACGTTGGAACGCCAGGATCGCTGGCTAAACGTCCGGCAAGTAGCTCATTGCGAGTGAAAGCATCGAACGAAAAGATGACCACCACATCGTCACCCATCTTAACGACGGAAACGACGTCTGGGCGGCCCCTTCGGGGGTGTGAACCCTCCATGACGTATGACCGATCGGATGGGGCGGAGCGAGTGCCTAGCGCAAACACTGACCAAGCGGCCTTGCTCATTGGCAAGGTACCTCCACGGGGCTCCAGCCGCGCTGGCAGTTCAGAGGGAATAGGCGCTGACGCCGAAACCTCCCCTGGTACGGAGCGGAACGCTAGGATATCGAAGTTTAAATCTCCCCGAGTGGAGGCTTCGACAACGACGAGGACCCATGAAGACAAGGCGCGGGATCCCGAGCGAGTGCATCTCTGGACAACTCCCGTACCAACAGGGAACGACACCACTGATGCAGACCCGCACACCGCCGGTGCATCATGTATCTCCAACCCTGGCGGGGACCAACATGCCGTTGGTAATGCTTGGGCACAACCGGTTTCCCTGCACTCACTGCCTATACAGCCTGGAGGAGTGATGTTCCTTCCAGGAAGTCAAGACCGAAGAACCGCCGGATGTGCAACCGCCGACGCAGCCCTGAGTAAGGTCGGGGCGCCGAAAGAAACGAAGAACCAACCTTCCCATCCCGACCGGATAGCTGAAGAAGAAAGGAAGGAAGCCGCTAGCGCCCAGGCGGTAAAGAGGGGGCATACGGTAACTATGATAGAAGTTCCCGACGAAGAGGACAACACATCCTACCAAAAATGGATTGCCAGCGGCAGCCCGACGATATTCCCGAAAAGGAAGTCCGCCGAATTGCCGAATTGCCGACTCCTCCCGATTCTCCGAAAACAACTAGCCCACCCCCTAACGAGGGGGTGGGCCTGACTTGCGTTAGCAAGAACGAGGTGACCTCACCAACGGTAGCTGTGCCTTCTACAGCCAGTGCGAAGGTTAAGGAGGCCCCTCACCGATGGTACCGACCCTTTGAGGTCAACTGGACGCTTCGCGCGTGTCGCGAAGCACAAAACGACAACGCCGCGCGCGCCGCCCTGGCAGTATGGATACACAAGGACAAGGGCGCCGAACTGACGGACAAACTCCTCAAAGAGCTTAGGCTCGGAGGAGAGGATGTTAGAGAGCGCCTTTACGAACTTCGTAAACCACCCGTCATCGTCCACAGTCAGGAGAGCTTGAAAAGCAACTTCCTTGTGGACATCATCCTGAACCCCGTCACAGGAACGAAAACGCTGAGCACCAAAGAGCTCTTGGATAGCGGCTGCACCAGCAGCGCCATCAACCGACGCTTCGTTGAGAAGCACGAACTCCCGACGCGGAAGATCAACGTACCGATCCCCGTTTACAACGCCAATGGTACCCGCAACGCAGGGGGAGACATCACCGAATACGTGGAAATGCGTATGACGATCAAAGGCCATGCAGAGCGCATCGACCTTGCAGTCACGAACCTAGGCACGAAGGATATCTACCTAGGCCATGACTGGCTGAAGCGCCATAACCCCTCAGTCAACTGGAAGACGCAGTCGATCCTATTTGGTCGATGCGCCTGTGCAGGCAACGCATTCAACCTGCCCGACTCAGATCCCGACGACAAATGGGATGAGGAACTAGAAGAGGGAGACACCATCCTCGCCATCCACATGGATGAAGAACTTGTCATACGAGCCATGCACCACGCCAACGACCTGGCCACCGCGGCCAACGCAGAAAAACCGAAGAAAATGTTCGAAGAAATGGTGCCGGAGGAATACCGATCCTTCTGCGACCTGTTCTCCAAGGAGAACTTCAATGAGATGCCCGAACGAACGCCTTGGGACCATGCCATCGAACTAGTCCCCAACGCGAAATCAACACTCGACTGCAAGGTTTACCCCTTGAACCGAAACAAACAGGAACAGTTAGACAAGTTCCTCGACGAGAACCTGGCATCGGGCCATATCCGCCCGTCGAAATCCCCATTCGCCTCTCCCTTCTTCTTCATTAAAAAGAAGGACGGCATGCTGCGACCCGTACAGGATTACCGGAAGCTCAACGAGATGACGATTAAAAATCGCTATCCCCTCCCACTAATCTCGGAACTCATTGATAAGCTTCGAGGAGCTAAATACTTCACCAAACTGGACATTCGTTGGGCCTACAACAATGTCAGGATCAAGGAAGGGGATGAGCAGAAAGCCGCCTTCCGCACGAATCGGGGCCTGTACGAGCCCACCGTCATGTTCTTTGAGCTCACCAATTTGCCCGCGACGTTCCAATGGATGATGAACGACATCTTCCGTGACCTCATTGGGGAAGGGAAGGTGACCGTCTATCTTGATAACGTCCTGATCTTTTCAAAGAACCTGAAGGAACACCGAGAAATCACGAAGCGAGTCCTCCAACGTCTATGGGAGAACAACCTTTTCCTGAAAGCAGAGAAGTGCGAGTTCGAAGTACTCAAAACGGAGTATCTTGGAGTGATCATCTCCGAGAACTCAATCCGAATGGATCCCGTCAAGATAGCAGGGATCGCCGAATGGCCCACGCCGACGAAGAAGCGGGAACTACAGTCGTTCCTCGGCTTCATGAATTTCTACCGAAAGTTCATCAAGAACTATTCGAAGGTGGTAAAGGCGCTCACCGCCCTTACCAGACTTGCGCCCTGGAAATGGACGCGGGAGCAAGACAAAGCGTTTGTCAAGCTCAAACGACGCATGGCTGAGGACGTCATCCTTGCCATCCCCAATGAGACAGACCCCTTCATGGTCGAGGCCGATGCCAGCGAAGGCGCAGTCGGCGCAGTGCTTAGTCAGAAGCAAAACGGAAAGTGGCGCCCAGTGGCGTTCATGTCGAAGTCGCTCTCCGCAACTGAACGCAACTATGAAATATACGACAAGGAGCTGCTGGCGATCATGCTAGCACTCGACGAATGGCGCCATTATCTAATGGGCGCCGCTGTTGACGTTGAAATCTGGACGGATCATCAAAACCTCCAGTATTTCCGACAGCCTCAGAAGCTGAACCGACAACAAGCACGCTGGGTAACCAAGTTAGCGGAGTACCACTTTGCTCTCCACCACAAGCCAGGCGTGTTGAACAAGAAGGCCGACTTATTGTCTCGCCGCGATGACCACGATCAAGGGAAAGACGACAACGGCGACATCACCGTTCTTTCCCCTGCGCATTTCTGGGCGCTCATCATGCCCACGACCAACGAAGTACATACGAAGGTCGAGGAAGCCACTCGACAGGAAGAGCTATGGGACGAGGGAATCAAAACCTCTCTAGCTCACGAACGCGGAGTCTCTCGAGAGGGAGGGCTCTTGAAATACGACGGACGCATCTACGTCCCACGCCATCACACGCTTCACGGCGAAATCATCGCCCAGTTCCACGACCACGTCTCTGCCGGTCATCCAGGCATCGAGAAAACGAAGGAGTTGGTCCTCAGAGAATACTGGTGGCCAAAAATGAAAAAGACCGTCGAAGCCTACGTCAAAGGCTGTGAGGTCTGCCAACGAACGAAGTTGAGCACGCAGCCCAAGGCGGCCCCGCTCAACCCGAACGCCGTCCCTGAAGGACCATGGACCCACATTTCGGTGGACATGGTTACGGGACTCCCGACCTCCAACGGCTGCGACGCCCTTCTAATGATTGTCGACCGTTTCTCAAAAGCCATTATCCCTGTCGCCTGTAACATCGAACTCTCAGCAGAAGGATGGGCCCGGATCCTACGGGATCACGTCTACGCGAAGCACGGAATGCCTCAGGTTGTCATATCCGACAGAGGCCCGCAGTTTGTCTCCAAGTTCATGAAGGAACTCTATAGACTGCTCAATATCACGCTGAACGCCTCGACCGCCTGGCACCCTCAGACGGATGGCCAGACCGAGCGAGTTAACCAGAAAATCGAAAAATACCTTCGAATCTTCGTTAACTACCGACAAGACGATTGGACCGACTGGTTGCCGCTCGCAGAGTTTGCGCACAACAATCGGGTCCACAGCGCAACAGGCAAAAGCCCCTTCATGGTCATATACGGACGAAACCCACGACTCATTCCCGACGCCAAGGATTATTATTCAATCTCCAATCCCGCCGCATCCGACTTCATAACGACGATGAGCGATATTCATCGGGAAACCCGCGAAGCGCTGCAGAAGGCAGCGACAAATATGAAACGACAGTACGACAAGAAGAAAACGGCGTCGCGCGACTACCAGGTCAGCGACAAGGTCTGGTTGGATTCCACCAACCTCCACCTCCCGCGACCAAAGAAGAAGCTCGACAACAAGCGCGTCGGCCCCTTCACAATCCTCGAAAAGGTGGGAGCATCCACCTATAAGCTGAAACTCCCCGCGCACTGGAAGATTCACCCGCGCTTCAATGAGAAGCTCCTGACCCCATACATCCCGCCGGCCTTCCCTAATCAGGAAGTCCCGCCCGCACCTCCTCCCGATCTCATCGACGATGAGGAGGAGTTCGAAATCGAAGAAATCCTGGACTCTCAACCACGCACGATCTGCGGTGGACGAGGCAAGAAATCTTACGAAGTCATAGATTACTTCGTCAAGTGGAAAGGATGGACGCACGAACACAATTCGTGGGTCCGCGACTCGGAAATGGGAAACGCCCAAGAAGCTATAGAAGACTACGAAAACCGTGACAACAGCGCCAGAAGACTCGACGCTGCCCCGAACAAACGAGTAACGATGGTCCTCGACTTCAAATACGAGGATGGATCATGTTTCTACCTGGCTCAACGCCAGGATGGAAAACAGAAATGGGTACAAGACCCAGATCCCGACGTTTGGCACGACGTTATCCAGGACTATTGGTATAGCGTACGCTCCGACTCAGAAAACGACGAGCCTTAACGGCAGTCAGGACGCCTGCCTTAATGAGGGGGTAATGTTACGATTTTTCCTTATCTAATCTCAGCGCCTATCTAATCTCATCTTATCTCGGTGCTTCGCTTATCTCTTCACGTAATAATCTCCACATCGTATGACTTTTCGACTCGTGTTCACCTCGCAGGTTCTGCTCGGTTAACACACGCATGGACACGTCACGTATTCAGACTCCGACTCGTAGTATATAAGTAAGGACATACTTGTACATAGATCTCCTTAGCTTTGAGCTAAGTTTATACATACCAGATTCTTACTCTTCGTCTTTACGACTAAGCGTTATCCTCCTCTTGCAATAGCAGCAACATGCACTTTGGGTGACTGTATGAACGCGATACAGCCCTTAGTCAGCGCTAGTTTGTTATCCCGAGTCCGGGCCTAACAATATTGGTGGCCGGATATGAAGTATGACATTGCCTGGTTCATAAGGACATGTCATCTTTGCCAAATCCATCAAACCCGATAAATATATATCCCACCTACTGTCGCGCTTCCTGCCCCATTGTTTTCCAAGATGTATATGGACACCATGATCATGCCAGTTTCAGGACAATACCGTTACATCGTCCAAGGCAGATGTTCACTCAGTCATTATCCAGAATTTCGTTGCTTGCGCAAAGAAACAGCACGAACACTAGGAGAATGGATTTTCGAGGATATTCTTTGCAGATGGGGATCCTTAGTCGAGATCGTCACCAACAACAGATCCGCCTTTGTTGCTGCAATCAATTATCTGAGCAAGAAATACCATATCAATCATATTCACATTTCAGGTTACAACTCCAGAGCTAATGGGATTGCCGAAAGACCACACTTCGATGTCTGTCAAGGACTGTTTAAGGCATCTGATGGTGATCAAACGAAGTGGAGTCAAAATGCCTATTCAGTATTTTGGGTGGACCGAATAACGATCAGAAAATGTATGGGTTGTTCACCGTATTTTGCCGCAACCGGGACGGAGCCCCTTCTCCCAATGGACATAGTCGAATCTACATGGTTGATGCCCCCACCAGACAATATCATCAGTACTATGTCATTAATTGCACAATGAGCTATCAGTCTTCAAAAATGTTCTTCAGATCTCGAGCGTTTGAGGTCTAAAGTCTATGAAGCCAGGAGAAATGCCACAGTTAAATTCGAGAAGGATCACGAATACTCTATCAGAGACTTTCATTTCCAGCCAGGAGATTTAGTTTTGATGCGCAATACGCAGATAGAGAAGGCTCTAAATCATAAAATGCGTGCCAGATATTTGGGCCCCTTAGTGATCTTGGGGAGGAATAAAGGCAGTGCATATCTCCTTTGTGAATTAGATGGTTCGACCTTCGCAAGACCAGTTGCCACATTCAGACTATTGCCGTACTTCGCCAGAAAGAAGATTGACGTAC
The DNA here is from genome assembly GCA_900157415.1 of Armillaria cepistipes. NCBI lineage: Eukaryota > Fungi > Basidiomycota > Agaricomycetes > Agaricales > Physalacriaceae > Armillaria > Armillaria cepistipes. The sequence goes on from FTRY01000002.1 coordinate 673,794, forward strand.
CGGACATCAATGCGATCATTGACGTGCCACCTGCATGAATCAATGATCTCTTTGCATCATTAGATGATGGCACACTCGACAAACTTCCAGACCATGAGGAAGCGCATAATGAAGCTGAACTTGTTTAATTTTCACTCAAGGCATTGGCAAAAACCAAAAATTTTATATAAATAATTGGGCTCCATTTTGGAGCCCCTACACATTCATTCATAGCTAATTATTCTGACCAGCATATCCATACCGGTCCCCCGACACTCTTTCAAAATATACCCCTGCAAAAATGTCCGTACGAATTGAATACAACCACCTAGAAGACCACGTCAACTCTAGTAACAGCCACGATGACTGGAGCCCGCCTTGCTCTGCCAGTTTCCTCCATAGTTGCCAGGGACACCATCCTGGTACTCGACGGATGCCTGGGGAGGCAGAGTCCAGCTGCCTTTAGAAGGACAGTTAGCTTCACCACAACTGCCCCAGCCATGGCAAGTACAAAGGGCTGGAACAGGGTCTGGAGTCTCCATGTTAGAATCACAGTTATTATGGTCGCAACCCCACCCAGCACATTCCTTAATGTACTGGGCGGCCTCAGCTTTACCTTTACCCTTCCTATCATCCTTTTTGCCCTTGTTCTTCGAATGGTTCTTTTTACCGTGGCCATGACCCGAGCGCTGGTGCTTCTTCCTCCACCAAGGAACATAGGTGTTACGAGAAGAAGATGCCGCATGATTATTGGTCCTCATCTTGGCCGCGGTACTAGCTTCGGCTTCCTCCTGAATATGCGCCTCATCAAGCTTAACTGAGACAAGACGGTAATGCTGGACCAGGACATGGCGAATCTTCAGATACAAATAGAGATCGCGGGTATTGAATTCCAGTTGATGGGAAAAGGATTCCTTCATCTTCACCAATGAGGCTATGGACTCATAACCGGGAGTAAACTGCTGGTAGTTTGCCCCAACGAAGCATGCCATGTTGTGAACAATGGATTCCGTATGAGGATCGTCACCAATATTGGCAGCAGGTTCTGTAAAGGCATGGAATTAGTGACCGCAGACCAGAGAAAGCAGAAATCAAGAACTTACTAGCTCCATAAGGGTTGGCATCGATAAGTTCATCAATAATGTTGAGTATATGTTGATCATCCTCTGGATGAAGATCTTGGTATGGCATCAAGAGGATTTGCCGATCGGGAATGCCCCCAATGCACTGACGAGTCACGGATTTGTGGCACGAGTGGCAAACGGAGGACAGTCCAGCGAAGGTGCACTCAGTCCCCTCATGAACGCAAGGCCCGCATGGATGGACAGCCTTGAAATCATGTTTAATGCAAGAGAAAATGTGGATTTAAGAAGAAAACGTACCTTGGCAGAGCAAGCAGGACATCGATGAGCAGGATGACTTGGAGTGCCCGAACAATAGGCACAAAAGTTGTCACCATAGCGGAGCTCAGCCTTGTTGAAAGATCGGCGATAGAGATCTGTGATCTTGTCACAAATCTCAACGGCATCCTTGAGGGTACCTTCTTTCTTGGCAAATTGCTCAATGAAGGTGCCAGAAGGAGCGACAACTGGAGACAGCATCTAGATCATATCAAAGTGAGTTAACATGATGCTACGATTTTAATTGATTCGAAGCACATACCACCCAATTGGCGGAAGAGACCGTGGAAGAAGAGACAGCATGAGCGTCCCTAACAGGAGTTTCCTCCTCGAATACCATGTTGGCATCTTGAGAAGCAGACGCAGATGCGGTGTCCGGAGACAAAGATGCGGTCTGAACCTCCTTGGAGGGAGCAATATTGGGAGTAAACGGAGCTGACGACATTTGGATATTGTTGTCAATACGGTAGTGCAAGGGAGGGAGAATCTCCAGACCATTCAAGATCTGATTACCAGAGAGGGAGTACTGCCCACCAACAGAAGGCTTGAGACAGTTGGACTCTATCTTGAGCATGGTGTCCCAAGTCTCACGAAAATTAAACTTGGAGACCCAGCCGTTGACAACAGCCTCGAACAACTTGAAGAACTCCTCCTTGAGAGCAGATGGGTAGTGGGCCTCAATAAGGCACTATGCATGTTTATCAGCGCATGAAAACTTGTACAAGAGCACGATAATCTACCTTGACATGTGCCACCTCGTCAAAATAAGTGGTGCGACGTAACAGCAGCATGTTAGGCTCGAGAACGTCATGCAGAACAGCGTCAGCACGCTTGACAAGAGAGATGAGAGAAGGAGTAGCTTGAGCAGCAAAAGTAGACATGGTGATTCAGTAAAATGCAATGATTCTGAGGACACAATGACGAGAAAATGTTCCCTTTAATACAAAAACTTGAAGATAACTCACCTCATCACATTCACGCAAGAATTCCTATCAGACTTTGATCATACGCTCGACGGAATGCAGCACAGAATTCCAACCGCATGTTTGCAACTTTCAAAACTCAGTGGTATTCACTTTCAAATTGCAAGAGTTTGAACCTCAGTTTAAATCTTTTTCAGCCATGGCTGGCAAAGATTTAAAAAGTTTAAGGGGGAGAGACATGGTCTCCATGTTGTTCATAGGACGAAAACATGCATTCTTTTCAACACAACATTTTCGCACCAAAAGTAACAAAATCATGAAAGAAATGACCTTTCAATTCACAAGATACTCCATGAAAAACCATGAAAATATCATTTCTAACGACAAAATTACCACGCTCCACTGTCAATTTGACTACACACGATGGAGATATCACCAAAAAACATACTTCAGCAACGAAAACTCATGACTAGTAACGCAAAACATGACAAATCCAAAGGCCAACGGCACTAGAGCCATGGCCATCCACATCCCTTACCATTTCAATATCATGGCAATTCAGACTTGGAGAAATTATTTCAAGAAACAGCCCAAGGCGGACGATCACGTGAACCCTAGCACATTGACGAGGCTGGTGACGGGCACCCATGAAACTGAGCACAGCCTAGCGTGTATACACTAAAACACACACTCAACCTCACAAAACACACACACACACACAATCTCCTTAAGTGCGGAGGGGAGTAAGGGATTTTAATTCCTTTTGCGTGCCGACAATATCCCAATTTATCTCAGCGAGCTCTCTAGAATGATACACATAACAATGTATTTTTCTCAAGCTGTTCTCAAATTCTAGGTTTCCTCAGAGCTTTTACAAGAGAGCACAGTGAACCACGCAACCCTCGAGGTAAAATATATTTCAATAGCCGGAACACACGGATACGCAGATCTGCAAATTGACCAAGTTCGGTCAGTGAGCTAGCTAAGTACAGCTCATCACTAGACCTAATCTGCATGCGCCACTGTCTTCCTCTTAGTTGCTAAACCTGACTCCCGAACCCATCACAATTAGAGGCCCTCGGCACTCCCAATCAAGTCACAAATTACCCTCAAAAACCGTCCCCGCAAGTCCTCACACACAGTGTGCTCGTCCTAACAACAGTGCCGCAAGATCCAACTGCGCACACCTGTCACACTTCGTGCAAATGCTAGAACAGCTCAATCTGGCTGATTCCCTTGCAACTACTCAAGACCTACACAGAGGCCGACACAACACAAGTTCTCTTATTACACTGATCCAGAAACGGAACAGAGCTTTTCCCTCAGATTTATCTCAGCAAACTCTCAAGATGGCACAGCGTCACTGTCACCGAATCTCTTTCTTATCTCAAGTAAACCGAAGTTTTTCTCCAAAAGGTTTCTCTGGTTCTATTTCTCTGTGAGCTTGCTAAACTGGTGTTCTAGCCGGGGCTCGAAGCTACTACCTCTTACGCGTCACAACAAGTCCAGATCCAAACTGAAACTTTATTACTGTACGTGGGGGGTAGGTATCTTATTTTACTACGTGAAATTCTACCTACTTATACTACGGGGGATTGATTATTACAAACGGTCTTTTAGTAAGTTGATTCCTTTGTCGGCTGATAATTCTTCATCCGAACTGGTGCAGCACTCTTGGCGTAGTGCCGCTTGGTCCTCTTTTTAGTATCCTCAAAGGGCTAAGCGATGTCGATGTCGCTCGCCCTAGCAGCAGAGTAGTTCGCTGACTTGTACTCAATAGCTGCTTAATCCTCGATCACCGATCACACTTCATATTCGGCTTTCGGTTCTGCTCCGAAGTTGACAGCGTCATATTCTAGACTCGGTAACCAAGGAATGCTCCGGATTTCAAGCCCGCTCGCTATTCCCATCGGCCGAAGTCTGTTTCTAGGCCATGCCGGGGGTTCTTTTGATTACCCTGTGCGTGATATCTTTTCTCCGGATCTCCAGGGACTACACATCATAGGTCACCGACGCGTAGTTATCTAAATTAGTCCCAGCCTGCGTACAAGCGCATCCCACTGAAGGTTGAGTTCTCTACTGCAGACGGATGTTTGTTCAAGTGAGCTCGCTCTTCGGCCTTATTGTCGTGCATGCCCGTAAGGTGCAGTGCAACGACGAAGTCCTTATATTTTTAATTCTGTTGCTTCTTTTTCTATATTAGAGCTCTCAACCTCGGTGACCTTGCTTCTTTGCATGCCCTTTGCATTGTTAGTCCGCTCTCTGTGCTTCTGCTTTGCTAATGTGTAAGGTATGTGGATTTTGCAAAATTAAACCCTTAGACACGCTGCGGGCGTGACACTGTGCTGAGGTGTACATTTGTGGCAACGATAATTTGAGGTCTTGGCACTGTAACAGCCTTAGTAAACACGGTCTGTAGTTGCCCTGGCTGTAATTATCATAGCTGGAAGGGTACTTATGTCAGTCACATCATTTCATTAAATGATTGATGGGCACATCAGCCAGATGCTTCTGAGTGATGTAGCAACCCTGTTTTAGGATGATTGTCGATCAAAGGTGCCTTGCCATGATGCGATATGGTAATTGTGATGCGAGGCAAGCTGGGAAGGATAACAGAGTGTGTGAGGAGTGGATGTCATGGTTTTAGGACTGTATCTGAATATTTGTGGCATATGCTGTGAAAATCTATGGTATCATCAAGTGTTGGCAGTGTTAAGGAGTATGTGAGGATTATAATGGAGTCATTTCAAAGGTATTGGGTGATGAATGGATAAATCTGCGAATTCTGAGCATACAGAGCCTGGAGGCTCATTATCAGTTGAGTGGCAGATTGGCTCATCTGGGGGGTGCAAGGTGCTGCTCATTGATATTTTGCCAGGTGGATTGCCAGGGGTAGGAGGGTCTGGCAATGGGCCCCTTGATGGTTGATACAGGCTTGGGTGTGAGCTCCCGGTTCTGTATGGGCTGGTCCCAATAATTGACATGGGGATAGTTGGCAGTGTTGGAGGGAGGGATTCTGTAGTCAGGGGAGCCGGTTCCTGTGGGGAAGTAGGCACTATATGGAATGGTAAGATTGTCCCAGAGGTCACCAGAGTTGAATGGAGTTGGGAGTGCTGTAGTGGATACCCAGGTATCCCCAAAATGGTTGCTGGTGACACCTCCAGAGGTGATGGGCCTGCTGTGGTAGCCCAGGTAGAATTGTACCTGGTGCTTGGCAAGGTCGGTCTCTGAAATGGGGGAGGGAGTTCTAACGACATATAGGGTAGAGCTGGTAGAGCTGGTGGTGGAGAGGACGATGAAAGGCATGTGCCTTCAGGGAGGGATGGGAGGTCTTCTTTCTTGAACATTCTCATTACTTGACTGAAGCGAAGTCTGGGACTGGGTTCACTTGTCACGGTATGGGTGTGTGGACAGTTGTTCATGGCTGGAGCAGGATGTCATTGCTGTTGCATGTGGGATTTATTTGTTGATTGATAATGACAGTGGGGGCAGCTGTGGGTGCCTCTACTCATCGTGGTCTGTAGTGAAACCTGATAGCGAGGATGAGGGCAGCTGTGAGAAGGACAGCACTGGGTACCAAGGATGAGGCTACAATGATAGCATTGTCCTTTTCCATGGGTACTCTGGTTAGAGAGCTAGGAAGAAGCTTTGAGCTAATTGTTAGACCCAAACTCCAATCAAGAGTAAACAACAGCTGTATTGCGTTCATACAGTCACCATTGAGTCTCGTGATGAAAGGAGCTTCTGGACTAAGTTTTTAAGCACTTAGCAAAAATGAATGTGTTTCAGTATAAATAAACTTTAGCTCAAAGCTAGGAAATATACAGCTTGAGCTATAGTACTTATATACTAAAGTAAGAGGTCTAATAATAAGTGCACTGTTGCAAGGAAGAAGTAGAAATATCACAAGGTGAGCAATGGTGACTGTATTGCAATGTCATGGCTTCATGGAGTCACGGATCCTATGGATAAGATAATACTGCATGGAGAATTTAATATTTTGGCTTACAATATTGGATTCTATAATTATTTATTTTTTCAATATGTTACTCTAAAATATTGAAATAATATTTTTGATATATTTGTGATATTTGAGAAATATCCAATATTTTTTCAATAAACAAGAATATCAGAATAATATTTCATATTGAAAAAATAAATAGTTATAGAATTCAATATTCTAAGCCAAGATATTGGATTCTCCATGCAGTGTAAGATAAGTGCCAAAGATAAGATAAGGGGCACTTAGATAAAGAAAATAAATAAATTGTAACAGTATTGTTATCAAAGTCCTGGTACCATTTAACCTATCTTCATACAAATAGATGCTTGATGGGGATATCCTAGTATACACAAAGAAGAAGGATTTTATATACAAGATCAGACAAGTTGACAGGCTGAAAGAGTATGATTGTATATTCCAAGTGGTCATGGCCAAGGGTGCTGGAAAGGTCTTTTTTGTTTAATTTTATCATCCAAGCAGTATACTAAGCTAATAATAATTATCTGGAGCTAAACTTGGTTGACTGAATGAACTTTCACATAAATCCTAACATCTCACCCTGGCTAAACTTATGGTCAAAATAATACAATATATAGCTGATTAAGGCAGATAATGCCTAAAAGGTTTGGCTGGCAATGCCCAAAGACAAGTGCTTAAATGGCTTTGAATAGCTGGTTACTTAATAAAACCAAGTTAGTGCTCCCTCTGGTCTGACACAGGTTTAAAATTATAAGAGTGCACAAGTATGGGGTTGAAAAAAAAAAAGAGTTAATAGTCTCAGTCTTACAAGTTTTATATACTCTTACAAGTATGAATCAAGTCTGCATAATCATGAGTCAGATATTTAATTTTAACTATAATGAATTACATGAGTCATTAACTACTTAGAAAGAGTCAGTAAAGTCTGTGAATCATACTGAGAGATAAGAGTGTCTATTTATATCATACAATAAGTAAAGAGTCCTTACACTTTGTCTATTTGGCATGTCTCCAATGCAGGTCTGACATCTGGCACTTGTAAAAGGCTCAGGCTATGCAAACACTATGCTATCTCATGGGAATATCCAATGTCTTCAAACATCTGTATAGCTTTTTTCAGCTTAGCAGTTGCTTCTAAGTATTAATCAGACATTTGTAAAATATTTCCCAAGCTTTACAAACACTGTGCTGTCTCAAGAGAATCTCCAATGTCTTCAAACATCTGCATAGCTCTCTCCAGCTTGGCAGTTGCTTCTGAGTATTGATCTGACATTCTCAAAATATCTTCCAAGCTTTGCAAACACTGTGCTATCCCAAGAGAATGTCCAATATCTTCAAACATCTGTATAGCTTTCTTCAGCTTGGCAGTTGCTTCTGAGTATTGATGTGACATTCTCAAAATATCTCCCAAGCTTTGCAAACACTGTGCTGTCCCAAGAGAATTCCCAATGTCTTCAAACATCTGCATAGCTTTCTCCAGCTTGGCAGTTGCTTCTGAGTATTGATGTGACATTCTTAAAATATCTCCCAACCTTTGCAAACACTGTGCTGTCCCAAGAGAATCTTCAATGTCTTCAAACATCTGCATAGCTTTCTCCAGCTTGGCAGTTGCTTCTGAGTATTGATGTGACATTCTTAAAATATCTCCCAACCTTTGCAAACACTGTGCTGTCCCAAGAGAATCTTCAATGTCTTCAAACATCTGCATAGCTTTCTCCAGCTTGGCAGTTGCTTCTGAGTATTGATATGACATTCTCAAAATATCTCCCAAGCTTTGCAAACACTGTGCTATCCCAAGAGAATTTCCAATGTCTTCAAACATCTGCATAGCTTTCTCCAGCTTGGCAGTTGCTTCTGAGTATTGATGTGACATTCTTAAAATATCTCCCAACCTTTGCAAACACTGTGCTGTCCCAAGAGAATTCCCAATATCTTCAAACATCTGTATAGCTTTCTCCAGCTTGGCAGTTGCTTCTGAGTATTGATGTGACATTCTCAAAATATCTCCCAAGCTTTGCAAACACTGTGCTGTCCCAAGAGAATTCCCAATGTCTTCAAACATCTGCATAGCTTTCTCCAGCTTGGCAGTTGCTTCTGAGTATTGATGTGACATTCTTAAAATATCTCCCAACCTTTGCAAACACTGTGCTGTCCCAAGAGAATCTTCAATGTCTTCAAACATCTGCATAGCTTTCTCCAGCTTGGCAGTTGCTTCTGAGTATTGATGTGACATTCTCAAAATATCTCCCAAGCTTCGCAAACACTGTGCTGTCCCAAGAGAATGTCCAATGTCTTCAAACATCTGCATAGCTTTCTCCAGCTTGGCAGTTGCTTCTGAGTATTGATGTGACATTCTCAAAATATCTCCCAAGCTTTGCAAACACTGTGCTGTCCCAAAAGAATGTCCAATGTCTTCAAACATCTGTATAGCTTTCTCCAGCTTGGCAGTTGCTTCTGAATATTGATCTGACATTCTCAAAATATCTCCCAAGCTTTGCAAACACTGTGCTATCCCAAGAGAATTTCCAATATCCTCAAACATCTGCATAGCTTTCTCCAGCTTGGTAGTTGCTTCTGAGTATTGATGTGACATTCTCAAAATATCTCCCAAGCTTTGCAAACACTGTGCTGTCCCAAGAGAATTTCCAATATCTTCAAACATCTGCATAGCTTTCTCCAGCTTGGTAGTTGCTTCTGAGTATTGATCTGACATTCTTAAAATATCTCCCAACCTTTGCAAACACTGTGCTGTCCCAAGAGAATCTCCAATGTCTTCAAACATCTGCATAGCTTTCTCCAGCTTGGCAGTTGCTTCTGAGTATTGATCTGACATTTGCAAAATATTTCCCAAACTTTGCAAACACTGTGCTACTCCAAGAGAGTCTCCAATGTTTTTAAAAATCTGCATAGCTTCATTTATATATTCTAGTGCTAACTTGTTTTGATCAATTAGCTGATATCTTTTGCTTAACAAGAGCAATGCAGATGCATATAAATTTTGCATATTTTTCTGTTTTGCTACAGATATTCTTTTTCTCAATAGTTCATCTGAATCCCAGATTATATATTGAAAATGACAGAAGTTATAAATTGTTGTCAAATGTTTTTCACTGATATCATTATCTAGAAGCCTATATGATATCCATTCAATATTCTTGGAATGTAAAACACCAAATTTTGTCTCATCTCTTAAACTCGAATATTTGAGACTATTATTATTTATTTTATCTATATAAAAAAAGCAAATTTCATTTTTTATATCTGTATCTGGCTCCAGAAAATATGTCTTGAGATATTCCTGAATAGGTGATAATAATTTCAACCCTTCCTTGTTATCCTGATATATAATTCCAGATTGTAATAATCTTGATATAATTAAAGTTTGTTCAGGAATCTTTGGTAGCATTTTATATATTAAACTATCCCATGTTGGAATTCCATTAGGCAAATAACACATTACACTTAACAGCTTCAATGTATTTGGCTTCAATAAAAGTAATGATGATTGAAGTGTAATTTTGATTGAAATATCAACACTTGATAATCGATGAGATTGAGCTCCAGGTTTTTCTAATAATAAAGTTTTCTCTTTATGCCAGCTCTTAAGAAGTGTCTTTGGAGCAAGAGTTTTTGCTTGGCAAGCCATCAACATGATAGCTAATGGCCATCCATCTAATTCCTTTACTAGTTCTTTGACTGCTTTTTCATCAATAGCATGTTTTGAGATAGTACTAAAGATGTCCAGTGATATAGACTCATCTAATGATGATAGACCACCATGTGGTAGTATTAACCAATCAATATTATCAGTTGGAGCAACAGTTCCTCTCATTGTAATCACCAAAGTAGTCTGTTTTATAGCATTCAACTGCTCCAAAATCATTTGAATGCTATATTGATCTTCACTATTGTTCCAAAGAGTCTCAAAGTTATCAAAAACCAAAATTGTTGGTTTAGATATAGTATGCAGCTGTTTCACTACATCACTTGTGAATTCCAACTTCATTAACTTCATCACAGTCTGCAATAAAGCTTCCATAGTAGGCTCAATATTGCAGACTGTATCACAAGGAATGAAGTATCTATGAGCCTCATATTTGGCCTGTACAGCTTTATCATTCAGTATTTTCAAGGCTAGAGATGTCTTGCCCATGCCTCCAAATCCCATGATAATAATGGAATGTGGAGAGTCTGCAAGAAGATTGGCTATGCCTTCTTGGACTAAGTCATCTCTACCTAAGAAAACAGATGGAGCTGGTGGAGGAATAGCAGAGAGCATAACACTGCTAATCAGTGGACTATCATAAGAACTTTTATACTTTGGAGAATATATAGAGACATACTTGACAGGTTGAATCTTGGAAGGACTCATCTATGAGAATGTTAGCATACATTGATGTAACACTAATAAGAATATTTACCACATGATCATAAATGACAGTAACCTTTGCATCAACCTCTTTAACCTTTGTATCAACCTCTTTAACCTGCCCGATCACAGAGAAAACAGCAGTTGCCTTGATCAAGATTAATACATCTCTCATGAATCAGCAGTGAAAACATACAACAAACTTGTCTCGAGCCTCTTTGACATACACCTTATGCTGATCAATACGATCCAGGATAGCCTTGCTCTGGAATGGTCTCTTTATCGTTGCCCGGAACCCAGACTTCCCATATATCTTGTTCAAATCATCCTTCAAAACCTTGAGGTGACTGATGATGGCAGAAATCAGTCCTCTTACTCATAACAAGACCAAAGGGAGAGAAGGACCTGATAAACTCGTCGCCCATTTGCTGTAGACGCACCAGCGGGCGAGTTGAAGCATCCATTGGGGATCCGCCTTCCTGAAGTAACTTGATCTCTTCGGAGACAGAGCGGAGCATCTCATCGAGGTACTTGATTGTGTCCTTGAGCTTATCGCGAGCTTTCTTATTATCCTGAACGACACGAACGTTTCAGTATGCATTAATGTTGTACAGGGACATAGATTCACACCTGAGCAAGCTCTAGGATCGGGAGAGCAATATTTGCAATTGCCTTTGCGATGCCCGTGCGATCCAGTTCGCCTGCACCAGCAAGCACCTTGAAAGTGAGACTGGCGGTCGACATCCAATCCCTATCATCAGGAGCGAGATCCGGAGGCGCAAGGATTGCTGATCGACCCGGCACCGCTGTACTTGGAGATTGAGTAAGAGGTTGAGATGGTGTCTGCATTGTTGTTACTATGATATACGGTCGATGGTGAGTGTACAAGTGGAAGAGGCAAGGCTGTGATATGAATCTGATGGGGGCAAGGCAAGTTTCCCCACGCCCCGTCACTTGACCACTTTCGTCCACCACTTGAATCAAACCGACATTTGTGTCACGTCCTGCCCCATTCTTTCTCCGGCAAAGAAGCCACTTCTGAATTCGTAGACCAAAAACTACAAGATTTTGCGGAATCCGAGGCGATGGCGAGGGCGAGGGCGGTTGAACGCGGGTGGTTTTATATTCATACACGTTCACTCCTGAGCGAATCAGAACTGCGTAGGAATCGTGCGTCCTTTCTTGATTTACCTTCTTTGTGTTCTCATTATGCGAAAGGATCGCTACTGCCATTATGACGGCCACTTTGTTCTTCCAAGCCCTGAAGTGTTCCCCTACTCCTTCCATCGGCAACAAGCAATACGTGCCGACAACTATGCTGGACCCTCGACGGCGGCGAAGGATACGGAAGGTCATCCGTTGCAGGGACCTCTTTTCCTCTTGTCGAACGCCCTGTGCTCTCTCACTCTACTGGTCAGCGTCGCCTAGTCCCATCGTCCTCGGCCACCTAGTTTCCTGCATCATCGACTGTCAATCGTCAGCCTCAGGGAAAGCAACCGGCAGAGCCTCGCTGAAGGGAATATGCGCAGCAGCCTGGACAACCGACACTAGGGTCAACATTTCTTCCTCGACAACACCCAATACACCTATTTTGGATGCAGACGACTGAGACGACTGTGGCGATCTGCTTGTCCGCATTGTCGTGTTGTAAGCTTTCTCTTCTTTCCTCGTCGATATCTTACTGAGAACTCAAAAGACCTGCTCCCGTTCACCTGCGTTTACACATCCGGACCTCAGCCATTCACGGACTCCTAACTCTGCGTTCCACAAATTCATGACAACGTCGGCCTCTCGGCTAGCTGGAAACGTCGGAGATGCTCGCAGTGCCAGCGGGACGCCATGTATCGAGCTCGCATCTTTACCTACTTCGTGATACGATATGCATACCTGTAAATACTTGCGACGGTCGCAACACACCATCCTCGCATCCTCATCGTGTGAAGAGATACCGTCCTTTTGTCTCAGGTCAAGGATACGGCGCAGAGGTGAAGATGGCAATTTTCAGCTGAGGGAACATACAGTGCGTATCCTCATCGTTTCGAATCTCGTGTCTAGACCTGACGTGTCCTTCCGCCAGGCTAGGCCATAATCAGAAGGGGCGGATACCGTCTTATCTTCCTACATTCATGGTTCATATCTCCATACTTCAACCTATGCACTTCAAGGCGCAATTTCACAGCCAAGAACCTGACTCTGTTCACCTGCTTCACTTCCAATATCCTCTCATCACGCATCTCTCCGAATACACAGATGCTGTCATCTTTGCTGCGCGAGCATGTGCTATCCGATGGCCGACTACGTCGAAGTCGAAGACCGTAGCTCCGATGTGGCCTGAAGAAGAGAAAGGATTATGGCCTGGGTTAGGAAATTCGAGCGTGGTTAGCAATACGTGGCTTAGTCGAGAGTCGTTTACCCCTCCTTGCGATGGTGTCCCCTCGTCGCGAGGTGCACGCTTTAGGGAGACGGTCCTCTCATCGGCATGCTACATTGGCTACGATGGTGAAGCCCAAACTCCGTCATCGCCTGCGACCCGGGGTTGTACTCATCTTTCCCTTATACTAAGCCATCAAAGCTTTACTTGCAGATGGTATAGAGCTCGGTGTATGTGAGGGCAGCGTCAACCGTTGAGGGGTCCTGTTGCTGATCCGCCGGATCTTCATGTGATGTAGAGGTAAAGATGACTCGGCTCCCCACCATCATCAACAAGCCGATAGGTATCTAAACCCCGTCATTTTGGATCGAAGGATACTTCCAACGAACCGCTTTGTGTCGCCGACGTTTCGAAGGCAACGATCAGCATTGGTGAAGACGTCTTCGTCTTATCTGGCTGGAAGGATACACCGTACGTATCCTAGTTACTTGACTTCTTGGCTCGATCTCACACTGCGTCCCAATAGGTGTTTTCTGTCTCTACGAAGGAAATACGAGCGAAGCGCGCCTTTATTCTAAAGCAAGCCCTCTTCCAAAGACATCGACGATAGATCTGGTCGTGAGGGAAGCTCGGCTCCGAATACAGTGTCCTGTGCCAGTTGTCATTCTCTCAATGCACCGATACTCCCTCCACCCAGACCATGTTTGCTACCAAGCACTTTGATGATCGTAGACGACAGTGGCAAAGAAAAGCAGAGCTTACGAAGCCTGGTACCGCTTCCCTCTTCGTCCGACATCGTGATCCACTTGCTCCCGACTGCCCTCGTGCTTCTCTGCTCCACTCCATCGTTGATCCTAGCCACGCCAGTCCATCACGGAATCACGCCTTGCTCGCCATCGTTACTCCTATGAGCCGGTCATAGGGAGTCGGCAGTGGAAGTGGTACGAGAATGGAATTAGAAGACGCTGGTTCTTGAGTGATTGTCGGCGATGCTTCTGGCGGTGCCCAAGGCCAAACGTATCCTATGTTAGAACGGAAGGGTATAACTTTGCTTGAGGGGGGAGCAGACAGAAGGTGAAGAAGGTGCAGACGTCGGGCAGAACACTGATGGATGTGTTGTGCCTTTCAAGTATTGTGAATCAGTGCATGCTAAAATTCATATATACCTTCTTTGAAGTTCTTTCGATAAATTCCAAGATTCTCGCGTCATTGTCTGGCGCCGGTTCAGCATGCTCGAGCGTAAAATGTGTTCCATAGTTACTGTGACAGACGATAACGAGGAAATAAAAAGAAAGATAAACATTCTTACGTCAGGACGTAAAGCGAGAGAACATGTTGTGCATTCCCACGCTATGCTTCTTTCTCTTCGACGACCTTCATGCAATACCAACTCCATTCTCGAACGTTTGAACCTTCTGAACCTTCGCCGGCACTCGATACGATGAAAGTGTCTGCGGACCCCGGGCACGCTAGCAAGAAGAATCGTTATATTTTGATTATGTTCGCACAACGACTCGAACAATAGCACATTTCCCAAATTGTGTTGTCGGTGACCTTGATCACATCTGCCGGTCGTCAACTGGACGCTACCATGGTGCTACCACGACGTCTACATGCTTATTCGTGTGTGCTCCATCTCCCTATCCAGCTCGCGCCATGACATGCATGACACCGCGTCCACGCCGGACATATCCATTTTTCCAATCTTCACCGTCTCACCGCAGCTCCACCAACGCCCTGACCTGCTTCGTCTGCGGACTAGCTCTTTCACCCACACGCTTCCCTCAGTCTTCACCTCTTCCACGAGTCCCAGTACACAATAACCGACAACTTCTTTCCACGTTTGCTCTCATCTACCGAGTACGTCTACCTTGACCGTCTACCCTCGTTCTAAGCTAACATTCGTCTCCAGGCCGACGTACATCGTTCTACCGACGCCGCCGCCTCGTCAAGATGATACCGACTTGGAGAGTGCAGTTGGCAAAGCCCGGCTGAAGGAGAAAGATGAATTAGCATGGAAATTTGAGAGATACGATGCGGCCTTCCTTTCTTGATAAGACAGATCCATGTAAGCCTTCCTTTTTCATCTCGTCGATGTCTTTCATCTCATGCCGTTCCCCTCCAGCCGTCGAACGCGCGTACCATGCACCCAGACGCATCGTCGGCGATTGCGAGCTTCGAGTACCTATTTTCAGTTCGCAGGACCCACATGACGGAGGTGTTTCCCCAAGCAAATGGCGCTCGTGCCGGCAGAGGTCGCAGGGATCATAAAGTCATGCATTGAGCTCGCTACTCGCTCCGTTCCCTCTTGCGTGACTCGTGCAATGCCTGTACGAGTCTGCAAAATCTTGGACGTAAATGCCACGATCGCAACAAACACCTCATCGCTCACATGGCCGCCGTTCTCCGGGGATGTCGTCGATTTATCCAGCCAAGGATACGCCGTGGAGATGAAGAGGCTCTTTACTGTGAAGAGACACGTGGTGCCCACCTGAAAATTTGCTCGATCATTCAGAGGGATGGATAGCAACTTAGTGCCCCGCTTCTGAGTTCTGGCTACATCCATCTCCCGTCGACTTAACACGCCACCATCCTCGGAGACCTATTGTCAATATGTCTTCATTGGCTCCTCTCCCTTCTCGTCACATCCCTCTTCGAATGTACGGACATCGCCCTAGAGCGTGGACCTCCAGAGCAGTTTCAAGTCCATGTACATCTCTCTGAGCGTTCCAAGCCATTAGTTGGTGATCAAGATCAAAGAAGATCTTCCCCTTGGAAATTCGAGACTCGAATGGGTTGGGTGGGAAGTCGAAAACCGGTAGTGATAGCGCAGTAATATGTCAGGCGACGCTACTGGGATTTGGTCTCATTGATCGAATGGCAGGGTCATTGGAAGGCCAGTGGCTGATATAGTATTTGTACATGTGCTGGCTGAAGCTTTAATCGTAGGTCGCACAGTTATGCCATTGAAGATCTATGGAACAGACCGAAGTTTTACCCCATTATGTCAAGAGACAAATACTCCAGGCGAATCGCGTGCACTTCTGTTCTGTGCGGAAAAACATGAAGATTTCTCTTCGGACACACAATATCGATAAACGTACAAGCGCCGCCAGGTAGCGTTGCTATCTGAGCCCGGTAACTTTGTCACAGCTGCTGACTACTGGCGGAAAGCGGGCAACGTTCATTGCAAGAACGATTACTTACGGAGGGTACAGTTCCGCTGAATAACACCGAAGAATGCTGCAATAAAAGAGACCGTTCAGCAGTATTCCATGGACATGGCAGATCTCAACGTCGCTACGATGATGTCTCTTTCTGGTCGAGTAGCTCTCGTTACAGGCGGAGGAACAGGGATGTAAGCCTTATGATGCTCGATTGCCACTCGCTGTTCAATGACTCTTTGACAGAGGATTTAGCATTGCTAAGGCTTTTGCTGCGAACGGAGCTAAAGTATACATTACTGGCCGAAGGCTTGACGTGTTGGAGAAAGCCGCTGCGTCTGTCACTGGCGTCCCGGGATCCATTCTCCCGTCAGTGATCGTCTTTCTCCAGGATATCCGCTGTTAACACGCCCACAGACTCCAGATGGATGTGACAGACGAAGGCAGCGTCAAGGCCGGCGTACAGCGCATCGAAGGAATCGATGGCAAGCTCGACATACTCGTCAACAAGTCCGTTTATGATGCCCTTGGTTCCCCTCCATACACTAAACTCTTCGTAGCGCCGGATTTGCTTCATCCCTTCGCGACCCAGACTTCATCACAAAGAAATGCACCGCAGAAGATCCTTTCGAACCCGAAACCATACAGAACTGGGCTGACATTTTCGCACTAAACACGATCGCCCCATTCTTTGTCGTACGTGCTTTCCAATCCCTCCTCATCAAAGGAGCACATTCCCGCCCCCAAGGCACCTCAAGCGTCATCAACATCAGCAGCACAGCAGCAAAGCTGAACCTTGCGCCGCCCTTTGCATCCGTACGCAACCCCGAAAATAACTTCAAGTTTAAGGCTGGGCTTATTCTGTTTAGCTCGCATATGGCCCGACGAAAGCCGCTTTGGACAAGCTCACCCTTGTTTTGGGGACGAGCTTTGCTGGGAGGGATATCTCGATTCGGGTGAATGCGCTGGAGCCTGGGGTGTTTGCGTCGCAGATGGCGAGCGTTGAGGTGTTGGAATCACTGAAGACTAAGCCGCTACCTGGAGGAGCGGCGCTGGTACCAGCGAGGAGACACGGGACGTGGGTGACTTCAGTACTTGAAGGAATTGATACTAATCTGAGCTGATAGTGAGGCGGAGATGGGGATGGCGGCGGTGTACTTGGCAGCGTCGAATTATACGAACGGAGCGATCTTGAATATTGACGGTGGAATTATGCTGGTGAATCCTTGATGGTAACTAACGTACATCCATTTGTATGATGTTTTCCTTGTGAAGCCATTCATGGGTCTGCATGCGGTTCCCAGGGTCAAAAGCGGCAACCCCCCCGGATTAGACGAGTCTAGTATGCAGCCATCTTTCGAAGAATAACGGTTAGGCCTACTGAGCTCCCGACCTTTTCCCTTTTCAGCAAACTGACATCATATGCATCAGGTATGTACCTATGAAACTTGTTCATCTCCGAGGCCACTACGTTCATCATCTCACTATCATCATGATCGTGTCCATTGAGAGAACATTGACATCGTCGTTGGTCCTCCCCGGCTTGTGTGGTTCCCGACTGACCAGCTCTCGTCAGGGTCGTGGATCACCTCGCCGTCGAGGTTGTCGAAACATACGCATATGACTTTGGGAAGCTGAAACAGGGAAGGGTGCGTTGCACTGGCTCTCGTATACTAGTGCTCAGGCCCACTTGACCGCAGTCCTTAAGGCCTCGCGCGCATAGTGGGCCGTCATTACAGGCCGCCGCATTTTTCTAGCGACCCAGGCGGACCTTGTACCAGTCAGCAGGCTACAACAAACAACAACCCCCTGCACAAATCGAACGCATCGGGCCGCACTCCCACTTCAGAAAAGGAACTAATGATTCGAGCGCGTCTACATGCAAGGAGCCTCCCCTCCGAGTCCAAGTAATATATGAATCTACGTGTGCGAGTCATGGGCCGAGGTGTGGTGATGTTCAATTACATGCCATCGAAGGAACCCAATAAAATCGACGAGTCACAGCCGGAGGACATGTCATACCGAGTCCTGCTAGCATCACCGATTGATAAAGAAAGTAGTCCGGTCAATTCATGATTTCACCCCCAGGACTCGAACCTGATGCATGACGCATACCCAATAGGCCACGATAGATTAAATAGACTGCAACTATGTCCCGTATCGAGGTCATCGAGAAGAGTCAGATTTCCGTCCCTGCTAGTAAGTTTGAAGGGGCCAAGGACTCGAAGCAGGTGCAGCACGACATGAAGCGCAGCCGAAGGGTTTGGACTGCCGTGAAAGAGATACACCAAGGATGTCGTGCACCCAAGTCGCGTCCGCTCACAGGCATCTTCTCCGCCCATTATTCGGACGAGCGGATACGGCCTAGGCGAGTGACAATGGGGCTTCGCTTGCAAGGGACCTTGTCCAGACGTGTGTAAGGGGCTGACGGCAACAGGCAGGGAGCGCCACCGTTGCTGGTAACCGCCCGAGTGCGAACGTTGAACGTGAACCTGAAAGCTCGTCAGAGTTCCAAAGCAACACAGAAAGTAAGTCTCATACCAAAGATTCCATCGCGGGACAGTACTCTCGCTGCACCAATCTCACGTTCTACGCCACTTGGATCTCCCCCCTGTCATCGAAGCCTCCTGCACTTCGGACCAAAACAAAGAACGGCTCGTCTCAGTGACTCGAGTCGATGAGCATCCACCAAGAGGGACGTGATTCTTCTTCTGCTCGAGAGCAACCTATAACAAGGCCAAGAGGTATAGAAGGACGGAGAGACAGTAACTGGTAGATAAAAGTGATGGCAGGGTGTGGTGTGGTGTGGTTTCTTGAGCGAACACGTCGCCTGTGGGGATGGATGGGTGACGGGTCGACAGGCATGCGATTCTTGTCTCTCCAACGGGGACGGGAAGAGTGTCGTTCCCGAGGAAGGACGTCATAATCACTGCGGGGATGTAGTAGAAACCAGGCTCCTCGTCTCTGGGAATGTCAATTGCGTCGGATCGCCTAGGTGACTTCGAGGGACCCATTTGTTCAGTGTGCCGGTAATCGCCCATGTTCGAACCTGGATGCTTATCAGAGTTCCAAAGTACACAGAAAGCAAGTCTCGTACCAAAGATTCCATTGATCGTACTCCCTCTGTGCCAATTCCATGCTGCTTGGACCTGCACGCCTGTCAGCTGACCCTCTACACTTCCAAAGCACTTCTTGCTGTATTTCCTCATTGCTTAGAGAGGAAGGATAGTCAAACATTTCCTTGATGATGGAGTACGGGAGGAAGAGGGATACCTAGCACAGCCACTGGCTGAACCATACGCACCCAAAAGAACACTCTCACAAACATATATTTCGCTTCGCTGGTACATGTGATAGATACCAACTCGTGAAAGAAAGGGTCTCAAATCAAGGGTACAGGTTAGAAAAAGGGAGCATACTTCTCATGATAAGTCCACCACACGAATCGAACGTGTGCACTGACCCGGACTCGTGTCGCTGGACTAAATTGTGGATGGGATGTTTACTTTTGAAATGAACTATACAGTCTCGAGGAAGGTCACGAAGAATAATAATAAACCAAGGACGGTAGTACGGATAGGATGTCAAAAGCAAGGAGGTAGGGCGCACGCCGCAGAAAATCACTCGGATTTGTGTATCACAAAAAGAAAGAAAGTATTCGAGTATTTCATTTCCCGAGCCATGGATCGACTTTATAAGGCAGTTCCACGATGCAGGCTATAGACGGGAGTGGTGTGGGTAGCCATAGGTGGAAGCGAACGGACGGTCTGCGGACGGACAAGCGGGACGGGAGGAATCCTTGTCGCTCGTTCGGAATAGAGCAGTTAAACGATGAACGTATACCATGGAAGGCGAGACGAAAAAACATCGCGGTGCAAAGTAATGACTGTCGCTTGCCAAGAATGCGTGCCCGAACACGTAATGATGTCATTCGATTCAAAACAGAGCCACTTGTTTTCGTTCCAAAGATGGCACAGAGCACTAGCAAAGAAAGAAAATAAATTCGCGTTCAAAAGAATCGATATGCATAAGTAGTGCAGTGTAGGTGCAGCACAGAGAAATCTGGGGAAGGATAAGACCACCACACGAATCGAACGTGTGCACTGATTCTTGTCTCGTTAGACTATGGGGCGGACAGAACGTCAGCTTCTGCAAAGAGTTACGTCAAGGCGGCAGGACGAGAGCGCCATGATAACACGAATGTGTGGAAAGGAGAAAAACCAACGGACGGATGATGGATGTTTCGTAGTGGAAACCCGCGTAGCATAGTACGGGCCCAATGCAAACTCTAGACGGGCCTTCTCCCACCTCCAGTGAATACTTAAGAGCACCATTGTAGAGCGCAGAAAATCACTCGGAGTTGTTTTTATCCACCGATGACAACCAAAAGAAATAGTTAGGTCTTCCACAGCCATTTCACCTCCAGGAGTCGAACCCGGCACCTGTACAGGTCCGCTAGACTACGGGCGCAGTGACTCTCGTCACGCCGCCCCTTCTCAATGCTCCTTGCCGCGATCCGCAAACTTCTTCCCCAAGCCAAAGGGGTGCGCTGCCAAAGAAGACTCGAGCTTGAACGTCAGTCTTTGCGAAGAGGCAGGCAAGCGGGACGTCGTTCCCGAGGAAGGACGTCACAGTCGAGAGAGCTGCACCCCAAGAAGGTATTCCAAGCAGGCACAACATCCCAACATCACGTCGTATAAAAGACCATCTCACGCCTGGCTGATGAAAGGGCTGTACACGAACAACCAGTCTTGAGAGCCACATCCTCCACCTCCTTCTTCCAGTCTGAACCTCCAGCCGAAGCAGTTTGATGTACAAACCGAACCTGGAATATTTCGAGGCTTGTTAAATGTATAGCCCGCCGTCATCCCCGTTTCTGGTCATCACTGAAAACTGGAATCAGTATTCGATCTCATCCAAAGACTGAACATGCTCACCTCCCTGCATGACCAAACCAGCGATTGACTTGCCCAAAACCTCAGCACTCAGCTGAGGCGCCAGTATATTCACCTGAATCCTCCCAGCAAAGCTCGTTGTCAGAACAAGTGTGATCTTATCAAAAGCAACTTTCGTCGGCCTGTACGCAACCTAAATCAAGTTGGTTTAAACAAGATGGAGAGAATGGCACGGCACATACGGATGCAATGGCACTTCGTTGTTCATCTTTACTGCCACGCTGCTGACGTTGATGTGCCTCGGGGCCGGGACTGTGCTCCTTTGATGAGGAGTGGTTGGAAGACAGGTTTTACGAAGAACGGGGGCGATCATGTTAAGCGCGAGGATATCAGCGCGGCGGTCCTGTGCTGTTTGGAGTTCGAAAGGATCTTCTGCGGCGTATTTTTTGTGATGGAGTCTGGATTGCGGGTACTTGTTGACGAGTGTATCGATCTTTCTGTCGACTTGTGCTTGGTCCCAGTCTTGACGCTTTCCTTCGCCTGTACTACGTCCATCTGGATTCTGTACGCGTATCAGAAACAATCACCGTGCGGAGAGAACAGCAGCATGCGGGACAAGGGACCCTTAGACACCTGTAAGTGACGCCGCGTCTTGCTCTGACACGTCCAGCCTCCGCACAGTGAGGTATACCTTGACCCCGTCTGCGGTGAAAGGTTTCGCAAATTGCAATCGTAAATCCTCCGTCAGAAAGTCAGCCGTGAGTCGCGATCGAAAATTTGGGAACATACCCCGTTCCTCCGCCTGTAACGAGACCTATAAGTCGTCCAGATAAGACTGTATCTCGGTGTGTGCGGTAAACGAGGAGACTGTCCGCGTTCCCTCGTACCCGTCAGCATTATGACAGGGGTTCTCATGCTTGGGGAGACAGTCCTAGTTCTCGTGGTAGTTGCTGAATGCCGTATAATGTTCTTTGCGAGAAGTGCGTGCCGATAACGACGCAGTGCCAAAATACCCTGGTGCTGGTTCGGACCATGGCTGACGCAGTGTGAATATGGAGCGCAAAGGAAAGATTTGTACGAGACATACCAGATTATTCGCCCAATGTTTTGCATATCCTGGCCTTTCTTCTCTCAAAACCCGTCGAGCTCAGAATTATACAATTATCGCGCGAGCTTGCGGTTCAGCTGAGTGACTGATTGTTTGATTAGATTTTCCACTTCGATGCTCGCCATAGCTTTGAGTTTAAATAGAAAGAAAGGAGAGGATCGGTGCTGGTAGATGATGGTTGTAGTCAAAGCGAGTTTCAAACCCCGACACCACTTGGCTATTATTCTACCACCGCTTGCTATCTGTTGCCTCAGCTTCCCGTACAACTGTCACCCTTCCATCTGCTCCGTCCTCAACAGCCTTCCTCACTGACGAAGAGCCGCAGGTACGGAAACATGCATAGGTATTACTTAACACCGACGAACGACATCAATCGACGGGTTCAGTACCAATGATGCATATATAGTGGTAGCAGGTCATTGCAAACACGACATAGGTTACGCACTGCAGTTCTTTCCAGACAAAATCGTCTATGACTACTCGCAAGAAACTAGCGTTGTTGGCTCGATAGCGAAGTTGGTTATCGCTTGAAATTCCCAGTTCGAACCTGGGTCGAATCATTCGACGTCCGTCAGAATTTCCTATATCCTTTTTTACTTCAAGGCTCAATTTTGCTTTGATCAACCCTCCCGAAGGCCACTGGTGCGACACAATAGTGGAAGAAGGAGTTCGCACGACGATGAGGTTCGTCGTCCAAAACATGATCGAGGGCTCTTACCCACCCCTCTTCTGAGATCCTTCCGGAAATTTCCCACAACCAACGGACCTATGCGCTATATCCTTGAATCTCACGCACTGCTTTGCCAGATCCAGGTCTACTTCCCACGAGTCAAGATCTGTGAGATATGCCAAGTGTCTATCCATTATGAGCGATTTCCTATAACAATCCTTCTTCGCACGCAAGTGCTAGAAAACTCCTACTATGGGTCAACACGCTACCCACCGACATGGACGCACCTATCGAGAAACTCGAGAACACCGACGTCCTCGTCGGCCCTCCCCACCTGCGTATCCGGCTCTTCTGGTTCACGACCGACAACCCCATCAACGTCTGCTTCATGAAGGTCGTGCACCATCTCGCCGTCGAGGTTGCTCAAACGTACGCTCATGACGATGGGAAGTTGACGCAGGCAAAGGTACGTTACACTGTTCACCTCCAGTACGATATCTAATTACACCCTTAGGATGACTTGGCCGCCGTCTTGAAGGCCTCCCGCGCTCAATGGAACGTCATCATTGGCCGTCACATTTTCCCAGTGGCCCAGGCAGACCCTGTAAGGCCCATCGTCCCTCAAAAGCACCCTGCCGATCCACAACCCTCGAACTCGGTAGTCGAGAGAACCAGGATCGTCACCGATGGCCAACCGGGGATCCTCTTCTTGACGACCGTCTCCGTCCCAGCCTTACAGGTCGGGGCTGCCGACATGAACCTGCAGTGAAGGGCTATGGCCCAACGAGTGGAAGAAGTAGCCCGAGATGCCAGTATGCAGAATCGCACCCCCGTGATCAAGATGCAGGTAATTTTCAAAAATGAATAAATGCCTTCTCTGTACGAATAGGCTTAACATGTACGTGTAGGAATCTGTCTGTACTATAGTAACCTGTGAATGAATCAGTTTTTGTTAAAGTCATTTTGAAATCGAACTTCTAATACCTTGTCGTCCCCGTGTTATTGAATTGTCCCCTGAATAAGTAAATCAAGCTCGTAATGAAGAATACGCGAAACATAACTCTCGGTCTTGACAGCCTCTGAAGTAACGAACGTTCACTGATGTAAAATTCTCACCCTTAAGGGTAACTGGGAGCCTAAATGCGCTTTGCCCTTCACAATAGGTACGACGGACGACCCGGGAAATTGTTGGACTTCAACTCCATCGAGCAAACTGAATTCGAAGTGTAGAATCAGCTTAGCAAGGATTATTTGCATTTCCATGACTCTGCATTTCGCTGATCAATTTGGCTGAAGCGAGGCTGGAAAGACAAGGTACATACGCAAATCGCCACCTACAAGAAAGGAAGAGGGTCAGCAAGGGGAGTGAACTTGAAGTGCAGTCAATCACCCAATGCATGAACGAGATCCAGCGCCTGAGGGTCGCATCAATGGGAGAAAAGGTTTGTTAAAATGTAACTCACCAAACGTCATCCTAGCATTCTGCCATGTAAGTGTCGAGAGCACGCACTCAAAAGCAAGGTCCTGCTCACAGATTAGCATATACACCGAGCGATACAGGCAGAGTCTTGTCCAAAAATCGAGCCGGGTTCCACTCTTCTGCATCGTCTCCCCAGAGAGATGGAAGACTAGAAATTATCGTCAGATTCGCGCTGAAGTAACATGGGAAAAGCATGCCGGTTGTATAGATGAGCAGAGCAAAACAGTGTCTGTCCCTTGGGTATGACAAGCTCCTCCCCTCCGGACAGAGGCAGAACGTCGTCATGAGGAGCGGTGCGTATCAACGAATGCCCAATTGGGTATAGACGGAGAGTCTCCTGTTACTAGAGGTGAACATAGGTTTACGATGTAGCTATTAAACGTGCTCACTTTGATAGCCGCATTAAAAAAGGGCATAGAGTCATAGTCGTTTGAATGTTTGAGCTCTGCACGGATTATGGACTGGTGCTCAGGATGTTTAGCCAGTTCACATAGCAACCAAGATAGACTGATACTCGTCGTCTCATGTCCTGCAACTACGAAGGTCCTGGAACGAGAGTGAACGTCACGATCCGGAGGTTAGCAGATACAGAGACAACGGACATTAGCTGCGCCTCAATTTCGTCATCTTGCATTTTGCCTGCGAAGCGTGCTTTCGCTAAAGATGCAATTATGTCAAAAGGTGTATGTCGACGAAGCCAGTGAACTGACCTAGGGTATCAACAATATCTCCATCGCCCTCTGGTGTCTGCACGTCATCGTGACTAGCCATAACTTCTCGAGCAGTTGTCTTTGCTATGTTCCCTACGCTGGCGAGTTGACGAATTTCCCTAGTCGAGAACAGCCTTAGGAAGCCTAGCGCCGAATCTGGAACCACTCGTATCAGGGCCACGAGAATAAGCTCGAGTGCTGTTGAGTTGGATTGAGAGGCCGTGCTGAATCGGATGTTAGATAGGATGGCCATTGAAGTGAAAGACTCTTCTTACAAAATATGTCTCATCGCTTGCCCTAGTTCGGTATTCCGACCATCGAGTGAACCAAAATCATACCGGAAGGAGGCTTTTCGACCGTCAGGCCAACGAGTGAGAGGAATTCAATGCATACCGCTCACCTAGTCCGATTATATCTAGGGCAGCCTTGCTCGTCCAATCAAGGACATTGATGATGCCATCCGTACGAGCCAGAGATCCTTGAATACCATTCACGAGCTATGATCGCTACAAGCTTCCGAATATTGCCACGCGTGTTGATGGAACTTACCTTGTCACTACACTGCTGAAAGATGACCTGGGCCTTCTGAAGCTGAGCAAGGGAGAATGCCGGATTCATGATCTTGCGTTGGCGGCGGTGGGTTTCATCTAAAAGCATTGGATGAAGCTTTAAAAGATTGCTCGACCGGGATGAAGACTCACCATCAACGGTGACAAGCCCCTTGCCGACGACGAGGTCAAGAATGAACACGTTGTCTTGCGATTTGGGGTAAGGATGTGAAGAGTGGAAGATATGTTTGAGGGCCTGGGGATCACACACGATCAGGATGTCTTGCTGTGATCTTTGATTTAATAGTGACCAGAACAGAGACGGAGATTGCTTACACCAAAACAGCCCGCAATACGATAAAGGGTGCCGTATTCCTTGCGCCATTTCGTCTCAAGATCACCTGCATTACCTTGATCGCGAAGTACACGTTCGTGACCTTTGTAGTATGCGGTGTAAGCCCTCCCTTGTACTGAGTGAGACACCTAGAGATGGTTTACCTAGCCAGAAGGAGGGTGACGGCGGTCCCTTAACATGCTTGACCGACGGTCGCTTGAACCACCGATGAAGAAGAGAGGCTAGGAGGAGCGAGGCGACCGCAATGACGAATGAGGCCATGTGAAGAAACAACTCCGGCTCTCAGAGTCAATGTCGCTTTATAGCTGGCCCTAGAACCCGACGATTGTGTTAGCGACCAACCCGACAAAAAGATATCGGAGAAACCGTAATAGATTGAATGCACAAAGAGGCCCCTTTGAGTTATAAAAGTTCATACTGACCATGATAACGAAATCCCGGAAGACGAGTTGTTCGTTCTAACTCAGTCATGCCGTATGTGGCTATGACCTTGAGAGCGCAGCCATGCCGAGACAAGTAAGGGTGTCAACCGCTTCACAAGATCTGTATTGAACATGTTGTCAGTAATAAGTCTAGTGAAATGATTACTTGATTTTGCCGATCAAATCGTCAATTCTTTGTTACCGCGGAGGTGTAGCGACATTGCAACAATGTTCATTCGTTCCTATTCGCAGGATATGTTTCAGGTAATTATGGACGCCTCCGTGAGCCATTCAATAGACCTCGCTTGTAGAAACCTATGCGGGGAAGCGAAGATGCTCCTGAGAAACCTCTCCTACTCATAGAGGCGTTTAGACATGAAAACGAGCGTACGACATCAACGAATGATGTTAGTATCCCTTCGAGCTTCGCTAGAGGCGTGATGAAGGGTCAATGAGCATCTTCACGAGCAAATCTAGACAAAAGGATGAACATCGAATCAGGCAAAGACGCGGGTGCTTTTTACCTTTGTTTCTGCCAAGTTTTAGGCGGGGACCTAAGGATATTTTTGATGAGTAGAGGAATACAGCAGAAGCTCTCGGCAAGGTTCTTTGCTTCTACGAAAAATCCTCTTCGGACACCGTCATCATCTAGTCTTGCAGCTACCTTTCGTAGCATCTCATGTGGACACACAAATGAAGCATAGTTGCGGACATTAATAGTGCTTTCTTTTATATACAAAATGGCGTAGTCGCCAAGACTCCGAAATACTAAAGAATGGATGAACACACAATCTTGGCCTGAGAGGTGAAATATACACGTACTGTCATGTGCGCTGCATTGACGCCTTCACTGGGCACTGAAGCGGAGCATCGAGGGTCCTCACCATCAGGTGAACATTGTTTTGTTGAGTCCTCTCGCGAAGGGTCCTCCGTCTGCCAGTATTCTACACCTGTAACAGAGGTGAGCAAGCCAAAAGAAAAGCGGCTGATACAAGAGGCGCGCCATGGTGGTGGTAGCCAAGGGAAGTCGGAATCATCGTCGGGACACTGAAGGGACGTCAGAAGGGCAAGGAACTACGAAACGTAGCATATTACCCGTCATTGCTGTGAACGACTGGAGGCTTTCAAATGTAGCACATAGAGAAGTGACAATACAACACACCTCTAAACGCGTTTACACCAAACTCGCCGTTGAAGTAGTCGGCGAATTTCTTGTTCTAAGCGGATAAAATGCACCGTCCAAGGGAGTGAGAAAAACGACCTACTCCTATCCTAGGCGCGCCGTAAGAATATGTCCGCGTCGTCAGGGAGGGGAAGTTTCTTCGAAGGCAGATGGCAGCCAGCGTCGCCAGCGATCCTCCTAGAGAGTGGCCAGTCGTAACGAGATTCTTCAGATCAGGGTGGAGGAATAACTGTTGCTTGATCACTGATATTATTTGTATCGCGATAGAGTTCCACCTGCAAGAACGTAAGACTGCGCCCTTGGGGATAGGACCGCAAGCTGAACACACCCGACGAGGAATCCGCTATGTACCCGCACACCGCCTGCCGACTTTGGATGGGAATCCTTGTTGCAAACTCAAAGATAACTCACTTGGAGCTTCGACACCGGGCGTGATCAGCGAAACGAGAACGATTGCCGAGTCGACCAGGATGTCAATGATGGATGCACTGTCATTCCGTGAGATCTTCAGCCCATCGATGTATATCAGTAGAGAGCCTTGGAATCGACCTTCCACGGAGAGCAAGCACCAATTCTTTCTTGTCGCCGTCGCGAGCGATGAAACCTTGGATATCTGGAACGGAGTTGGATATCTAGGATATCATTAGGACCATTAGACATTACTCAAGAGAAGTCCTCGAACCTCCGTTACGAGGTTACGGCCATTCGGTCTTGGACAAAAGGGTGTATACGCCGACGATGCATATTTGAAGTAAAATATGAGATCTTCGAGGATATCTGAGCAGTCCGACGCGTCAATAGAACGATAAACGACGAGAAAAGGGGATATATACCTGGAGAGATGCCACGGAGGTCCTTGATGGACATGGTACGGAACAAGAGAGATCTTTCATCGTGGTCAGGTGAAGAGAGCCTCAGGCAGAAATGGGTGCAAAAGATGACGTAGTTCGATGCCCTATTTGAGCTAAAATCTTCCCGATATCCCAGCCCGGTTTGTTGTCTCACTCTACGGCGCTATATCGTGAGACGTGTTCAATTATTGGAGTCGTAAGCAAATTCTAAGTAAACCAACTTCCCGTCCAATATACCCGCAGGTACGGTGACTTTTTCTCCAATTCTAAACCTTCCTCCTCAAGTGCATCAAGTCCTTCGCCTTTCAGCCGATCGACGAATTCAGCTCTCGAGTCGTTAACACAATCTATACGCAAAGAAGATAGCTTTGTGATGTTCAGAACTGCCGCTCGCTCTTCATCAAAGCGTTGACGGACGACGCCAATAATCCCTCCTGCGTATCTTTCTCCCCAGTCGGCATCAGTGATGCTGAGTCTTAGCCTCTTCATCATCGGAAGGGTTTCAGGCAGGGTTAACGGATCCAGCGAGGGCATGAAGCGGCCTTTTGGGTAGTGCACAGCCAAATGACTGATGTCTTTTGCAAAGGCCATAAGAAGATGAATATCTTGTATCATCTCTGCGCAAATGCCTAAAGAATCGATAGAGCAAGCGGATCGAGCTAGAAAATCTCGAAGTGAATGGATAGTGGTGTCGCCATCATTTGAAATAGAGGCCGGCCAATAGTCGAATTTTCTCAGCGACGGAGCGGTAAGAACATCTAGTATTTTTATATCGTTGACCGAGAGGAACTGGAGTTTCTCCATTCGAACGGGCAAAAGACCGTCGGATTCTAGAGGCCTATCGGGGTCATCAGAAATCATAATCAGAATTTCGACGAGTGTTTGTATCTGGACGATGTACCGAATGTCCGCCAAGCGACGAAATGTTCCCGAAAAATGTGTCAGGAGGCCAGCATTCAAAGGCAGCTGGGAAATCTCCATCATTTCGAGATCCGCACGTCGAAGAGATGGTGCCAAGGACAATGTATCTGTGCTGAACTTGTGCACATTATCCTCGGTAAAAACATACAGCTCCTCCAGTAAAGGAATCTTTCCTGATAAAGAAGAAAGCTTCGCCAGGTCTTTTGAATCTGCACATACGTCCATCATTTTCCAAAGCCCGGATTTTTCGATGACCATATCGAAGACACACGCATCAATTGTGCTGTCTCTGGTCGTTACCGCTATCCACAATGGAAACTGTGCAGAGCGACAAAAATGGCAGGTGAGGATGTCCACGGAGTGTCGCGTGTATGGTGGGTTCAGAATGACGACCGACTATAACACGGGCGAGACGCTCCAGCTGTTCTTTTCGGCGTGTCAGTAGGGCGATTTGGTTCTCTACATTGGAGAGCTCCTCTTCACATGCAGCGATGTCATTTCAATCCAAAGGACGTCAGCTTCCAGTAAGGGCCTCTTCTTACGAAGAATCGATATTATCATCACTTCGCGTTCAGATTCGTCGTCTGGTAAACGAGCGGAATCAGATAGCATGTTATGGAATCTTTGAGAGTGGAACTGAATCGTGGACTGCAAGTTCAAACTTTCAGGCTCTGCAGTTCGAACGCAGATGATACTCACATCAACGCACTGAGAGGGTGTTAAGAGTTGGGATTCTCTCAGGAGCCAAATATGGCATTCGACGCCACTGGGAACTTCGCCTCTAAGTGCCCGGAGAACTATATTGTCTTTTGCTAAGACTGGCATACATGTAGCCTCTGCTGAATAGCACATACCGGTGGATCGGGGAAGGTGATCTGCAATTTTGTTTCCTCGCGTTCTAATCCTGGCATGATCGTCGTCTTAAGCGACTCCAAGCATTGAGGGATATCAACTCCGGAGTCACTGGCAGAGCGCACGGCTCATTCGAGACCCCATTCACACGAATAGGAATATCCCACAGGTAATTGTGGTAAGCACTACTTACAATCCCCCTGCCTCTTTGTTTACTCGATTCTTGCTTTTCGAACTTATTTAACGATGAATATTCAGCATCACAAAATCAAAGTCTCTCTAGTGTTGTCGTAAGCAAGCATGAGGCTATGTATCCGTATTCGAATTATTAAGTGAACCAGACTCCTGTCCAGTATTCATCATCCTCTAGGCGATCTGCATGCTCTATCACACATTTGGGTATTTCCCCACAGTCGGTCCAAAAAATTCATCATCTTACGCCCTTCACAAAGAACGTCGGCTCTTTGGCTGTGCACTACGAAAGAGCCGGTACCCTATTCCCACTGGATGCGTTAACCATACCTGAATCCCTTCCCACTATGAAGTACCTGAGGCTCTGCATCGGTGCTGAATCCAATGCTGGCTGGCGAGGAAGATACGCGAAAAGCGTCATTGATGTCATCCGCCAACGCTTCGATGAAGAGCGAGCAGCAGCTTTGAACGTCGCAAGACTATCTTATCTGCAGATAGATTATGTTGAAGGCTCTCAAGTCATCAAGCAGCTACGAAGTGAAGGACTGGATGCACTTGGGAAAGAAGGTTTAGATTGGGGCAGTGGACTACCGTACGCTAGAAATTCTTGAAGTGTGTGCATGTCGGTATCCTCGATTGCAGTCCAGTCGAGTTTTCTCAGCAACGGAGCGGTAAGAGTATCCAGTATTCTCATGTCGTTGACTGTCAGAAACTGGAGTTGCTCCATTCGAACCGGTAAAAGATTGTCAGAGTCCAGAGGTCCATGGAGGTCATCACAAAACATGATACGAATATCGACGAGTGTGTGTACCTGGGCGATGTACCGAACATCTGTCAAATGACGCAATGTCCCCGAAAAATGTGTAAGGAGGGTAGCATTCACAGGCAGTTGGGAAATCTTCAACGGTTCAAGGTCCACGCGTCGAAGAGATGGTGCCGAGGACAATGCATCTGTGCTGAAGTGCACATTATCCTCGGGAAAAACATACAGCTCCTCCAGCAAAGGAATCCTTCCTGATACAGAGGAAAGCTTCGCCAGATCTTTCGAATATGCACATATGTCCATCATTTTCCAGAGTCCGGATTTTTCGATGACCATATCGAAGACACGGCCATCAATTGTGCTGTCTCTGGTCGTTACCGCTATCCACAACGGAAACTGTGCAGAGCGACGGAAATGGCGGGTGAGGATATCAACGGAGTGTCGCGTATATGGTGAGTCCAGAATGACAACAGACCATAGGACGGGCGAGGTCAGAACAATATCCCTCCACCATCCACACACTTGTCCTAGAGGCCAGACTCCTTTGGTGACATCGAGGCTGTTCTTGGGACGATGTGCAGCCCAGCGGAATATCTCCACAAGGATGTCCCTTGGGGGACGATGGACAGGCGCTAGTAATGATTTGCGCCTGGGAAGTGAACGCTCCAGTTGTTCTTTTCGGCGCGTCAGTAGGGCGATTTGGTTCTCTACATTGGAGAGCTCCTCTTCACATGCAGCGATGTCATTTTCAATCCAAAGGACGTCAGCGTCCAGTAAGGGTCTCTTCTTGCGAAGAATCGCTGTTATCGTCTCTTCGCGTTCATATTCGTTGTCTGATAGCCGAGCGGAGTCAGGTGGCATTTTATGATCCCTGGCAAGAATGGAATTGAGCTGTAGGCTGCAAGTTCAAGTTCTCAGGCTCTGTAGTTTGAAAGCAGCTGAATGATACTCACATCAACGTACTGAGAGGATGTTGCTGTTGTTACCGAGTTACCGGTGTTGAACGTTGAGGTGAGGAGATGGCATCACTGACCTCCTTCCTGTTTCGGAGAATCGCATTACCCCTGTTCTTCTTGTGTTGACTGCATCCTTTCTGAATATCAAGAACGTCGTAACCTTCATGTGCTCTGAAGCACTGACCTCCAAGCAGCCTTGGTGATTTTGCCTAATTACTGCTCCATCGTTCCCAAGAAAATGGAGACAAATTCTGAAATAAAATCTCAAGTAATTGGGTCGATGGCGAAGTTGGTTATCGCATCCGTCTCACACACGGAAGGTCCTCAGTTCGAGCCTGGGTTGACTCATTGGGTCGTTCCGATAGTCTAAATCTATCGTTTTACTCTGGAGTCCAAGACTCTAAGGCTTGGTGGCTGGTCACTAGCGGCAGTCGGCCTAGTTAGCTCTAAGGCTTAACTTTTAAGCCCCTGCCTAAAAGTGTGTGCGCAGTTCGTGTAGTCACCTGTACCAGCTTGTATCTACTTTCGGTGGATTCAGATGGTCGTTGAAGTGCAAACTCACCGATCCTAACACTTCGTGCACTACTTGAATTGATGAGAGTCGGCACTTGTCTAGTACAGTGTGCGACAGAGCTGACACAGAGACCGTGCATTCAGATCCACCGGCATTAAAGGGCAAATGGCAAAACCAATGACCGTCCTGAAGGTGGGATCTGCTCGCCCGCTCCAGCCGCCGCTTGCTCAAGAACGGCCTGGTGGACACCAGACAAAACAGGTCGAATGAACCAGTTTATATAAGCCACTGTATTGTCCGCAAATTTTACATGACTACATCTATTCCAGAACAGAAGTACAAATAATTACGGATTTACTAACGACATTCCACCATCGACACGCAGGATGACTCCGTTGGAATAATCGGAGACAGCCAAGAGCACCGCGGTCATGCCCATCTCTGCTTCGCTACAATAATGTTAGATAAAGGCACACGTATCGGGAAAAAAACATGAACTCACCTCCCGTGCCTCTTCGCAGGTACCGGAGCCACTAACCCAGGCATGGCTGTTGTCTTCAGCAACTCCAAGAATTCGGGGGGTGCTATTTCCGACGCAAATGGCCCAGGCGAGATCGCATTCACACGAATGGGAATATCCCTAGTAGCAAAACTCGTCGCCTGCACTAGGGTGAGATGGTTCAAGGCAGCTTTCGTTGCCCCATAGGCAAGCTTCACATCATAGTTAGTATCACCTCTGAGAAGAAGCAAAGAGTACATACCGAGATTCCGCTTGCTGATGATCGTAAATTTGCTGCTACGCTGCTAATGTTGATGACGCTCGATGTACCCTGAGGGCGAGACTGTGCTCCTTTGATGAGGAGAGATTGGAAGGCCCGTACGACGAAGAACGGCGTTATGGTGTTTAGCGCGAACATGTCTGACCAGTTCTGCGCCGTTTCGGGTTCAAAGGGGTCATTTGCTGACATTTTCTTCGTAAAGAAGTCAGGATCACGACGAGAGGTGGCGAAACCGGCACTAGGGAAAAGAGATCAATCAGCACCGGAACGGAAAGGAACAGAAAACAGAGGTGACGAACTTATTCACGAGAATGTCAAGCTTGCCATCGATTCCTCCGACGTGCTTAGCGATGGCGTTCACACACTCCTCGTCAGTCGCATCCATCTGGAGTCTGGGTGCACGTAAGGAATACGGAATATAACATGAAAGGCAGTTACTTACGGGACAATGGATCCTGACACGCCTGTGACAGAGGCGGCTGCTTTCTCCAGAACGTCCAACCTTCGGCCAGTGACGTATACTTTCGCTCCAGCTGCAGCAAAAGCTTTTGCAATGTTGAGTCCTCTATATTTGACGCGTCAACAGCGAATCGAAATAAAAGACAAAGAGACTTACATCCCCGTTCCACCTCCAGTAACCAAACCTACACGTCCAGAAAGAGACATTGTCGTAGCTACACTGAGATCTGCCATGTTCTGTGAATGCAGGAAAATTGGTTTGCAAACACGTTGGCTTTTATTCTGTGGCCACTAGCTGGATGACACATGTTTGGAGACAACTTACTTATCCCGGTGGACTCGGCATACCTGGTCGATTTGTCAAAGAGGCGCTTGGTCAGTTCGATCCTTTGTCAAAGATGACGCCCCTGGATCGACAGTAAGACTACATTATTCATGCTCAGCTTACAAAAAAAAGTCTTAGATCCTTTCTAGGTCACTTACCTATATTCTATCGGGAGGCATGTTCGTTCACGTAAAGGACAGCGATGTCTAGAGGCGGCATACTGTACCCTCAAATAGGTACCCTTCTTATACGGGAAGATCAGTACTCACAACTTGGCAGGGCCTTGAGCGTGTGCCCAAGGTCAACCGTACCGAGTCGAACGCCATCTCCATCATGCGAGACTGCTACGTAGGAGGTAAATGGAGAAGATAAGAAAATGTGAAAGACAGGCGGCCGAGCTATTTCTGGAAACCGTACTCACATGGCGGTGTAGGCTGCCATTCGCGGCATTGATGAGGCACCCCACGTTCATGATTGATCCCCGCGCAGGTACGCAATCTGGGTCTTCGGACATTTCCTTAGTATCAGCTTAATTCTTTACACATGCAGAGATCTGAGAAACACATTGGGACGCCGATCGCGTGCACGGTGCTGCCCCAGTTTTCAATGGTTTGATCAACAGTCGCTACGGGCGCCACAGTAATCTGTGCAATACGTTGAACATGGATATGAAGAGTAAACGGAGAGCTTACCCCTGCAACATTCAGAGCATAATATAGTCAACTGAATGCCTCCGCGGCTGGTTCAGCCATCTGTATCGACCCGAACGTCTACTTTGAAGGGGAGGACGCTGAAGGAAAGGTGAGCAGTGGCTACCTTTTTGCTATTCTTCTATAGTTGTATCGAGATCGTCGAAACCTATATCACACGCCAGGATCCCCGGCTCTTGCGTACGATATCGCGACCGCTCGAATGAAACCTGATGTCAGATTCAATGAATACGTGGTCTACTAGAACAGTTCGGTACTTACCAGACCATAAAGAAGCGATGCAGGTTAAGATCCCAATCACGAGAATCGAGATAGGTGCGGTAAGAGTCCGCGCTCAGCCAAGAATTGAGTAAAAATGCATTTCCGTTTTATAACTTCTGAAGAACGATATCAGAGCCTGCATAGAGCGCTGTAAATGGTGATGTATCCATTATTTACGTAGGCGAAGTCGCAAAATGATCTCCTGGTTCTCAATGTCGCACCCCAAGGGAACAATAGAATTCCACTCCACTCTCTTCTGGTGTTAAATCGCTCCGACGGTTACGTAGCCCCAACCGTGCTTTCAAGATTGAAGGCGAGGGCCTGCATAATTAGTCATCCCTGACCGCAAGGAGATACGAAAAGAGTCAAGACACTGGATGGTGATTTGGTGAGAATTAGGTAGACTTGGGACCGTCTCTCTGTACACTTGACGCTGCAAGCAAGAAAGTGACGGTTGGAACGAAGCCTGAAAACGCCACGGCGATTAGTTGGACAGAAAATCATCGCCGTCGGGAATCACGTCCGAAACGCTGACAAAGGAAATATCTACATTAGGCAAGTGCTCATTTTGCTTCCGTCTCCCATCTCAAAGTCTGGTTTTCTCTGCGTTCATAAGGTCGTACTTGGCAGGCTTTGACCCGAACTCCAAGGGAATTTTGCTCTGTGCGTTATCATTGCTTCATGGTACGGACACTGTATTCTGATGTGCCCCTAGTTTTCGACTTGTATCAAGAGAAGAGAAGGCTCAAATTGGTAGTCAGTATCTCGTCCATGGCTCTATCTGGCACCCTCTGGCACGATTTTCAAAGTGGAAGTCTAAACAACTTCTTGTTGCAAGCCTTGTCTTCCGCTTCGTGGTGCCACAATTCCTTACTGGGACATGGACCCGTTTTCTATCTATTTCGCAAGGCTTGCATCCAGCTGCTATCGTGTTGAACTCGAGACAATTTTTGAGGTCTACTGCGACGAATATCTGTGATTGAGCTGTATTTCGGTGCATACTTGGTCTCTCACCGTCGTTGCGTCTATCTGCGTTCCAAAAACTATGTCCTGGGGGTGCCAGTTAGAATGAAGTGACCAGTATCCTAACATTTTGGCGCTAAAATCTTAGGTGATTTAAAAAATAAGACCGACGCATATATACAGGTATGTTACCCATCTCCCATTGTTTTGAAGATTCGCATCGACCGCTTCTCCCAGAATGTCCCAATTTCGGCTTATAGTCTCACCAACAAAGTCTACGCACGAAGGCGACGGCAGCGGTGGACTCTCAGTAACGAAGCAAATGCACAAGATCCTAGACCAATGTGGCTACCTGTCCTGCGAAATGGGCAGCCAGACTCTACGAGACCTTTACAATGACAGATCCTCCTCCTTCGACCCCCGTAAGCTTACCTTTTTCGGACTATGCTGTTACCTAGGAGATTACGACAAAGTCGTCAAGGTGAGCTTGACACATACCAAGTTTCCTCCGTCACTGAAACGTTAAATCAGGAAGTTGAATCTGGCGACGCACCCGACCTCGAAGGTACAGAAACATCGTATAAATTTGGGTATCTCACAATCGTTGTATTTGGTGCTCAACGCCTACAAATCCCCAATCCCCTGCACATTAAATTACTCAAATATCTCATATCTCGTGGTGCGCCTGTGGACCTCCCAGATATCACCGGATACACCGCTCTATCCCATGGAACTATGAACCACTTGGCCAAGCTCGATCTGTGTCGCGTTCTCCTCGAATCTGGGTCAGATCCCAATCAGCGTAATCGCTACGGCGAAGTGCCCCTGCTTGACTGCTTCCAGACCAGTGGAATCGGCGCTATCGACCTTCTCATGGAATTCGGTGCTGATATTGACATCGCAGACGCAGATGGAGTCAGGCCTCGGGAGTTTCAGCTCAAGGCTGGCCCAGAGGTGACAGCTGCTGTGCAGCGATGGCTGAGGAAACGCTCAGGGGACGAAAGACCGATGGACACCAAAGCATGCGAATCTTGCAAGAAGCCAGGAGGAGACGGCGTCCAACTCAGGCTGTGCTCGAAGTGTCAGACTGCGAGGTATTGTTCGACAGCGTGTCAGCGTATGTTTCAGCGTTCGTAGCATGGTGTGCCTCCCTGACCTTTGATTCAGGCTCTCACTGGCCTACCCACAAGCCCCTCTGTCAGCCATTCTCGGTACAGAACACTGTCACCCTCATCCCATACTACTCCGAAGCTCGAAACGGGTTTGTCCAACCACTGGCCAAGATATCTCGTGACCTTTTGTCTATCCCCACGCCTGACACGCCCGAGTCTCATCACCGCTTCGCGCATACGCCCAAGAACCTCTCTGCTGATACACCTAAGAGCATTGTTATCAAAGTCCAGATACCATTTGACGCACTTTCGAACGGACGAAATGTAAGGTCCGGCGGGGATCTCCTGGTATACACGAAGAAGAGGGATTTTGTATGCACGATTAGACGAGCCGATGGGCCGGAAGAGTATGATCGCATAACCCAAGTGGTCAGGACCAAGGGTGTTGGAGGGGCAAAAGCGTATTTTGCTGCGGAGCTTAGGGGAAAGACAGCGTTGATTGTGAAAGTGTCAGAGGTTCTTGCAGAACAGCCATTTTAATTTTTGTTTCGTGATCGTATGTTCATAATCATTACTCGTCTGTATCTCCGCATCGCCCACTGAAGTTCAAGTAGTCTTATTTACACGGGCATCAGGGATTAAGTTCCGCAAACGGCAGAGCTGGCGCGCCTCGTACAAGACGGTCCTATGGAGGGACTCTGCTGCGGCGGCTTTAGACTGTTAGGGTACATTCCAAACCTAATGGCGATACCAAAGAAAACCGTGCAAGCAAACAAGTTGCTTCATTGTACACTATTCGGCCAATCTCCTAATTCTCGATGTCGCACCCCAAAGGAACCATGAAATTCCACTCCGCCCTCTTCTGATGTTAAACCGTTCCCGACGGTTACGTAGCTGCAACCGTGCAAGAAAGGCGGCCTGCATAATTAGTCGTCCCTGACCGCAACGAAAAGACATCTGACCTGGTGGTGACTTTGGTGAGAATTAGGTAGATTCGGAACCGTCTCTCTGTATACTTGACGCTGAAAGCAAGAAAGTGACGGTCTCAGAACTAGAGGAACGAAGGAAGGGGTAGCGGCAATTAGATGGACAGAATGTCAAAAACGCTGACAAAGGAAATATCAGTCTACATTAGGCAAGTACGCATTTTGCTTCCGTCTCCCATCTCTCGAAGTCCGGTTTTCTCTACGTCCATAACGTCGTACTTGGCAGGCTTTGGCCATATCTCCAAAGGAAATTCTACTTCGTGTGTTATCATTGCTTTCATGGTACCGACACTGATGGACCCCATCTAATGCCAGTTTGCGACTTGTATCAGGAGAAGAGAAGGCTCAAATTGATACATAGTCAGTATCGAATTCTGAGTCGTTCGTAGCTCAAATACCAGTCTATCTGGAACCTTCCGGCATACATTTTAAACCGTCAAAATTGGCATTTTGTTGCAGGCTTTGTCTTCGAGAATGACACGTTTCGTGGTGTCACAGAGCCCTGGCGTTCCACTGGCATGGACCGATTATCTATCTATATATTTACGCGAGCCCCGCAGATCCAGTCGCTGTCATGTTGAACTCGAGACCACCTTTGAGGTCTACTGCGACTAATATCTGGGTTTGATCTGTATTTCTGTGCATACGGAGACTCTCACCGTCGTCGCGTCAGTCTGCATTCCACAAACTATGTCCTGGTGGTGCCAAATAGAATGTTGAACTCGAAGTGCCACAAATACCCTATGATTTTAGCCCTATCATCTTAGGTGATTTAAAAGCTAAAACCGACGCATATATGGGCCAGGAGAATTCTGCGTTCGACCCTTTCGTGTGTGCGTTCAACTGCGTTTGTATGCGTTTGCGTGTTTTCAACTTGCGTGCATTTGTGTGCCTATCGATGCGTTTAAATGTATGGTCTCCTGATAGCTAGGGTCATTCCAACGATACAGGTTAACTATGTTTCTGTTGAGCATTGACTCACTCTTCTGAATTTCCTGGAGCTATTTCCATGACTTAGTTGTAAGCGCCAACGCACAAGACGCCCATTCTGTCACGCTCTCAGACGTAACAACGCATGCATACAAACGCAGCACGCGGCATGCACGCAAGTGCAAACGAAGAATTCTACGTTCCCCGCATACATACAGGTATGTTGCCCATCTCCCATTGTTTTGAGGATTCTCATTGACCACTTCCAAACCACTTCCCAGAATGCCCTACGTTCAGCCTATAGTCTCGCCAACAAAGTCTACCCACAAAGGCGATGGCAGCGGTGGAATCTCAGTAACCAAACAAATGCACGAGATCCTAGACCAGCCTGGCTACCTGTCCTATGAGATGGACAGCCAGACTCTACATGAACTTTACTGCAGCAATTCCTCCTCCTTTGACGCTCTTAAGCTCACCTACTTCGGGCTATGCTGCTACCTAGGAGAATACGAGAAAGTCGTCAAGGTGCGCTCGACACGTACCAGGTTTCCTCAGTCCCTGAACTGTCAAATTAGGAAGTCGAATCTGGATACGCTCCCGATCTCGAAGGTACAGAGACACCGTATAAGTTTGGGTATCTTACAATCGTCGTATCTGGAGCGCAAGACCTAGAAAAACCCAATCCCCAGCACATTCAAGTCCTCAAATATCTCATATCTCGTGGTGCGCCTGTAGACCTCCCAGATATCGCCGGAAACACCGCCCTATCCCACGGAACTATGAACCACCTGGCCAAACTCGATCTCTCTCGCGTTCTCCTCGAATCCGGGTCAGATCCCAACCAGCGTAACCGCTACGGTGAAGTTCCCCTACTCGTGTGCTTCCAGAGCAATGGAATCGGCGCTGTCGACCTTCTCATGGAATTTGGCGCTGACGTACACATTGCGGACGCAGATGGAGTCACACCACGGAAGTTTCAGCCCGCGTGTGTCCCAGAAGTCACAGCTGTTGTGCAGCGATGGCTGAGGAAACGTTCAGGGGACGAAAGACCGATGGACACCAAAGCATGCGAATTCTGCAAGAAGCCAGGAGGAGATGGTGTCCAACTCAGGCTGTGCTCGAAGTGTCAGACTGCGTGGTACTGTTCGACAGCCTGTCAGCGTGCGTCCAGCCTTCATAGTATGTTGTGCCTCCCTGACGTTTCATTCAGGCTCGCACTGGCGTACCCACAAGCCCCTTTGTCAGCCATTCTCGGTGCGGAACACTATCACCCTCATCCCATACTATGACCCTCGGGACGGGATTCTCCTACCGCTGGCCGAGTTATCTCGTGACCTTTTGTCTATCCCCACTCCCGACACACCCCAGTCTCATCACCGCTTAGGGCATGCGCATACGCCCAAGAACCTCTCTGCTGATTCACCTAAGAGCATTGTTATCAAAGTACAGGTACCCTTTGATCTATCTTCGTACAAACGGATGCTCGACGGGGATATCCTGGTATACACGAAGAAGAGGGATTTTGTATGCAAGATCAGACGAGTCGACGGGCCGGAAGAGTATGACCGCATCTCCCGAGTGGTCATGACCAAGGGTGTTGGAGGGGCAAAAGCATATTTTGCTGCGGAGCTTAGGGGAAAGACAGCGTTGATTGTGAAAGTGTCAGAGGTTCTTGCAGAACAGCCATTTTAATTTTTGTTTCGTGATCGTATGTTCATAATCATTACTCGCCTGTATCTCCGCATCATACACTGAAGTTCAAGTAGTCTTATTTACACGGGCACCAGGAAGTGAATTCGGCAAACGGTAGGGCTAGCGTGTTTCGTACGAGACGGTCCTATGGAGTGACTGTGCTGCGGCGGCTTTACATTAATAGGGTACATTCCAAACCTAATGGCGATACCAAAGAAAACCCATGCAAGTAAAGGAGCTTCATTGTATATTATTCGGACACGTTTTAGCTTAGACTTGAATCAGCTTAAGCGTTGCTCGATTTCCTGTTGTCCGCAGCTCGGGCCGACCATTATACATATCTCTCATAAAGGGCTAGACTGAAGTACACGGAGAGAATACAAGGATGCTAGATTCGTTCGACAATGCCCAACATCTCACGTACCATGATCGATGAGTATCGGTATCCGATAATGTCCTAAACGGTTCGACCCAGTGCCTCTTCCTCAAAGGTCAAGAAACGTCGATGCAACGTATCCAAACTAGCAAAGGATGTCTCGCCACACAGATCCTTAATGATACCAGAAATATCATCCAGAAGCTACGAAAGTCAGCTTCACAAACCATCATGAAGTCTGGAACTTACTGTCATGACGGAAGAAAGCGCAATTACAGCTGAAAACGACAGTCACATTCAAAACCAACACTTCCCCGCAGCCAGTCAAAATACTCACCCGTGGAATGCGCCGGAAGATGAGGGTCCTATGCACGGTGATTAGTATATATCAGTGACATAAACCATAAAGACTCACCATGAGAAGCCGTATTGTCAGCTCTTTAATACCAATCTTGGTATCGTCCACCTTTTCCGGTACAAGGTCCGTAGAGTCCTCTACGTCGGAATCGGAAGAAACGGAGTCATCATCTCTTCCCTCCTCTTGTATCTGGGCATGTTTCTGCCGAACAGCCTTCGAACGACGCTCGTGATAGATGATCCGATCCTTTAGGCTGAGAAACGCGGGAGGCAAAGGACGAGCGCCGGAAAGGCAGCTGGAGATGACGGAAATCTTTGTAAATACATCAGAAAGCTGCAGATCCTGAGTTAATCCCATTGAAAGAGATGACAGCGGATGAAAGAACGCACGAAGCTGGGGTTCATGAATGGGGTCTACAGCGAAGATCAATATTGAATGTAAACAGCATAGAACACTACCAACGTGATGTACGAGGATGCCACACCATCGCTCGTCCATTCTTGACAGAGCTCCCACGAGAAGGTTCAATGTCGAAAGAAGCCGCATCCTGTATAGTTCAATTAAATCCTTAAGCTCAGGTCGGAAAGGACAGAAGAATCATACAGTTTCGAATGTAATAATGTGTACTGCTCGTATGGCCACTGGCCTCTAACCTGGGGTTCCCATTTTGCAGCAGTCAGCGTCGGCTGCAGCTCTTGTAGTCGAGTCTGCAGCACGTAAACCTCATAAGCACATGCACCGAAAGAGCGGAACTTACAGCAATCGCAAGCATCCTAGGTGTGAACGTCCGGATACGCTCCTCCTTCGTTGAGCCATCATCGGATCCATTGGTATGGCGCTTCTCCAGGTCATCATTAAGCCGAGTCTTGCGCTCTTCCGCTAGGAATGCTTCAACCTCCGAAGCAAATAGGTGCCCCAGTTCATCTATAATGGCAGCCAAAGACCGACGGACGAAGACACGAGAAGATGTCAGCCTAGGTACAATCATAACGATAAACTGGTCATTGACGGAAGCTGTATCAGGTGCGTGCACATAAACCAAGACAAGTATAGATCGCGTACCCCTGCAGTGAACCCTATGATGATAAGAAGGCTGAGATTAAAAGAGTGAGTAACAACAACTGCGCATGGTATAACAGACTCACGCTCGCTTCCATGCGATATCGATACCTATTCCAGTGTTGACCAGCATGACCTGATGGGCATCGACCCAACTGTATCCGACGACTAGGGGAAACACGTTTACACGATGTTCGCTCTAAACTCAGCTATCTTGGCTCACCGAATACAGTTGTTACTCCGATCATACTCCAGAAGGCTTTGTCACTGGGACGACATGTGATACTCTTTAACATGAAGGGCGCAGTCAAGGCTGTCTACATTCAAAGTTAAGGGTTTGAGTTAGCATACCCAATAAGACAGAGACGAGAAACACGCACCGTGATTATAACGACACCGTAGGGGTTACCATTCCCTCGGGCAGCACCGATATACCACGCCACAAGACCATCTATTTCCTGCATCAACAAAGAACTAAACCAGAACCGATGAGCTTACTGAGCAGACCAATGCCAGTCCCGATTAATCGAACGCCGTAGCTATATATCTAGACGAAGTAATCAGAATAGCTTCAATCCCCGTTCATAAAACATGGAACATACCTGATCTCCCGCAAATACAGCTAGACCGATCTATCGATGACCATATATCAGTATACAGTAGTGAACAGAAAGAAACAAGGGCAAGGTAAAGTAAATTCACCTGAGCCATAATCAGCGCCCAAAGTCCTCGATACTGATACACGAACCATGAACTCGAGAAACAAACGGACGGAATCCAGAGCGCTATAGACACAAGGGCATATCTCGTAGCATAGACACCCTGAGGAGACCAGAAAAACCTGACAGCCGAGGCTAGCTTGAGAGAGAACTTCCCAAGGGCAGATTTGGGCGGAAGTGCATCAGGATCTCGAGCTACACATACGCAATCATCGGTATCAATTGGCCTCATCAGGGAAAATATCAACTGACCACGTCGGAATACCCCTGGCTCCATTTCAGCTTTCTCGCCTTCAGCCTTCAACGTATCCTGAGACTCGGCTAGGCTCTCATCGAATTTGAACGGATCTGTGGGCGCCCCCATTGCGAAGGGCGAAACATTCTTATTTGTTCCGACGGTCCCTTTTGCTCTGCCCCCCACACTCCCGAATCCTATGGGCATCCACAGCCTAGGCTTCGGCCGCTTATCATCAAGATAGACAATCAGGGTCAGGAGCTTGATTAGGGAATCCGCAAAGGCCTCCAAAGTATCACAGAACACGAAACATATGAACAGCGACCTTTAAGAGTAACAAATACCCCAATCAGTATTGATGAGCATGAACAAAGCATCCAGGCACGTCTGGTAACCACGCACCTCACAGAGAAACCCGAGTTACCCGCATTTTCCTCAACTGAGGCAAGTGGTCGACCGGTGACTGGATCGAAAAATTGCTCAAATGGCTTGATGAGCTGAACCCGTTCGACGTTACGGAAGTGGTCCAATGATTTCTTGATAACATTCAACTGATCAACTAGACCCTGCTGCCTTTGTTGGATCTTCTCGGGAGATGGCTTACTGAACAACCACGTCCACCTTGCACTATTGCAGTCTTGGA
Organism: Armillaria cepistipes; assembly: GCA_900157415.1. Taxonomy (NCBI): domain Eukaryota; kingdom Fungi; phylum Basidiomycota; class Agaricomycetes; order Agaricales; family Physalacriaceae; genus Armillaria; species Armillaria cepistipes. The sequence continues at coordinate 718,009 of FTRY01000002.1, forward strand.
ACCACGACGTGATGACCTTGACAGTTTCCGAACAGTCACCGTTAAGGGTCTTGGACGCATTAGACAGTAACGGGACCAAAGTCTCTAGGTCATGGCCATGCTTCATTTCGCGAGCCCTCATATCGCGCAATAGCAAGGTTGATCGGTTCATGGTTGCTGTGTTAGACTTCGGATCTCCATCATTACCAGCTTTGGCATGTGCAACAAGCAAATCGTCTACTGCCGTCTGGAACGCCAATAATCCACTGTGATTGAGTGTGAATATCAATCAACTCCTATCACACATCAAGAAAATGCTCACGCTGTCCGGTTCGTCAAGGTCTTTAATTCCTTGTTCACCTGCTTCAAATCTGCAGCGCCTAGCCTTCCCATCGAGCTCTCGAGATCAATGAGGCCAATTTGGCCCTGCAGGCCTTGAAATCCTGCGACTACTAAGGTACGGTACGCTTTCCCTCGCTGAATCAGGGCTTCAATTGCCTCGTGGTCCAAGGCATTCGCCTGCAAGGTTTCAGCCTGAAGATCGATGATATCAAGGACGGGCTATATAGACGTGCGGTTAGGTAAGGAATGTGAAGACGAGATAAATTGGAAAACAAACTTTAAGCATGCCGTCACCAAGCAAGCTCCTAAATACCAAGATTTAATAGATATATGGCTTTAATATATAGTACCCACAGCCAAACATGATTCAAAGATTCCGGGAAAATGAAGATAAGGCATGCGATGGCAGTTGCGAGATAAAAGCCGCTAGGAATTAGGAACAATTTGGCGAGAGTATACTGAGGCACCGGAAAAGCTACAGGCAATTGATTGAATCCGACGCGTAGAATGATTATGATTATCAACTAACTGGGACCATAGACACACATGACGTCCAGGACAATGGTGCCGAATATACTGAAAAGGGCGAGCTTCGGTCTGTATGCCACAACGGTGGACAGAAAGAAGGTCCCAATGAAGAAGAAAGCACCGAAGACGGCCGAAGAACTGCACAATAAAGTTGAGCGGAAGGTGCAGATACGGGTGAGATCGCTGACCGAGGATCAAGAAACACACCGTGGAAGATAGCGCTTTGGTATTGAAGTGCCGTAGGAGGAGTGCCGCTGTAGGCATAATATGAGCCTAAACTTGGATACAATGACTGTAAAGAACCAACGAAGCCCCAAGAGCCTGAACTTGCCGCGCCAATCGAGCCTGGTCACGAACCGAAAGAGCAGAAGCCATGGCGGCGCAGCCCCACGCCCAACCGAAAAGCATACCTAGCCGCTGTTAGGTGGATCCACGAGCAAGAAAAAGGCTAAAAACCTATTATAAGCGTAGCCGATGCAAACACAAACATCGATAGCGCGAAAGACGGCGGTAGCATAACTGCCAGGATCCTAGGAAACAAATTGCCGAACATCAGCGTAAAATGAAAACCGAAACGCACGAAGCAAAGAACGCCGCCTGTCCCTCAGCATTCGAAGTTTCGGTAGCACAGAGGTAGATCAACGAAATGGCGAGCGAAATGCAGCATCGAATCCAAGTCTTGACGGTCCTTCTGGACTTGAAGGTCGCCCTCAGCCACGTCGCCGCCTTTTCCTTGATTGTCTGCTGCGCGACCATGGCGACCGAGATGGTGGTGGAAAGAGCAGAAGAAAGGAAACTGTATTAACCGATGGTACGACGACGTCCTGCTCGAACATGGATACGCTTCGGAAGTCGCGTGGCCGCTGATGTCATCTTTCCTCTCAAACTTACCGGGGGCCGGCCGCGAAGGTCAACGATTGCTTCGATGAAGCTTCATTTTTCAGAGTTCTCGACATTCATTACTTTCACTTGATGTTACCGTCTGTTACCGTTCTCATCGGCACCCTTCCACAACTTCGTAGATATGCAGCAAGCAAATTTTACGTCAAGAACATCACTACAGAACTTAGAAGCGCCTGGAAGCACGGGTCGCTGCAAAGTACGCCGGATTCTCATCGGTGGAGAACGAACGTTATGCCCCGACATATCTTTGTGTCCTCCATTACTGTTATGCCGGCATTGTCCACCTGGTCCTTGTGTAGGGTAAACAGAGGGATGGGCCGTGCTAAGAGTGTATACTGGAAACGAGCCTTATGTCCCTGTTGATCTGCCGTACAAACACCTCGCTGCTGTTTCGTCCTTTCTTGCACGTATCAGTCTCATCACAGCGCTGGATCTGTTTGGTTATCGACGCTTTGCGACACATCTGCTGCCGTTACTAACGAATTGGAATAGTGGATGTATAGTCTGTTCAAAAGATCAAGTTCTGTTCTTTTAGGCCAGGTGTGGAGTTTGTTCTCATCAGTCAATTCGAGTCGTAACCCATACTAGCTGGCTGTCCAAAAGGCATAAGTACGTATTCGCTTCCCGCACCCTGCATGGGTCAACGTTCAGCAAGCACCGCAGAGTACCTAATATCTAGACCGTTTTTGAAGTTGGGGATGTACAGTCTTGTTGGAACTACTCAATAAGATCGGGATTACGGAGAAAGCTTTCATCCGTCGCCGCCGACCCCAAGGTGTCTTAATGGGCAGCGCGGTGAGATTGAGGAACATCAATCCGAACTGTGCGCCTTTGAACCGACAAGAATGAGTCATGGCCGACCGGTCGTAAGCGAACTATGGGAGCCTGTGGAAGTTGATATCGAGAACGACAGCAGCCATCGAGTCGTCGACGTCGGTGACGATACGCAGTGTTAATCGGAGCATCCTGACTCGTGCTCGCATCGCTAATATGGCATTCAGGTAAATATCATTCAATGATTACACGTCAGCTGCATGTGGTGACCACCCACCTCCTTTAAAGAATTCTATTTCAGAAGACCAAGCTCTTGATAGCAATCCACGGCATACGACACATCGCCAGGCTTGAATCTTTCGGTCGCCGTTTCAGAAACATATGGGTCACAAGTGAGAGGAGACATGCGCCATGTAAAGTACGTTAAGTACGAGTGACGTCGGACGCTTAGACTCCGGATCACCAAGAATGAACAAAGAATAAGATTCCCCTTTGGAGTTATCAGGAGGAAATGAATCCAGTTGACGAGAGATATTACGAGGCTCTCCACGAGCGAACAGTAGGGTGCCACCAGCCTAACGCGTCTATAGAGACCGTCAATATCGTCACTTTCAGGTCAGGGTGGATCGACAGGAATTCAGTCAAGGCACAGCAGATTGACATATGAAGATCGTGGACTATCGTGGATAGAATAGTCATGGAGGAGTCACAAGATGATGCTGGAAAGGTCCGCGATAACAGCGCATTAAGAGTCAGCGTAAGAAATGGTGAGACCTACTTCAAGTTGTCCAGAGATGCCGCTGTTCGCAGCACCATTATCGATGATTTCAAAAACAGGCCATGCGGGCGGGGGACAACCAACATAAGCCAGCGCCGTGATATACTTACGAATGGACTTCGTAGCACACTTACTCTATATATGATTTAATAATGAATAGCAGCTGCCAATTGGACACACACCCGAGTAAACACCCAATAAATGCTCGGAGAAAGACATTTTCGCAGACAAGTGCATTTTCGACGTTATACCGCATGATCCGCAAATTTCCTAAGCACTGCATTCGTAGGTGGCCCTAGTAGATGATTACGAGAACGTACCGTAAAAGCGGATGTGGCTGAACCTTGACAAGAGCCGAACTGAAGACACAACTCTATAGGCTGTACATCAGAGTCCAGGCTTGGAGGAAGAAAAATGCGGTATTTTCCCTCGCGCTCAACGTCCCATACAGCAACGATGACCGACAGGAGGAACTCCGATATGTCGGCAAGGGAGGGGATGAAATCCAATCGGCCGGATTCGGTCATGCGTTTCCACGCTGAGTGCGGCTCGCATGGTCGGAAACTCTCATTTCCGTGGGTAGTCCGACTCTTTACACCCCGGCTTCTGTGGATTTCGTGGAACTTGGCGTTTAATACATATGTGGAGATCCGGTATCAGTAGTTTTCCAAGGATTACCTATCCCGTTGAGGGAGGGTCAATCTCGACTTGGAAAACCTTGGATCCACTATGAACCGTCATTTGCTGTAGTAGTTAATATGAAAGCCGAGGCCGAACTTAGCAATTGAGTCAACAGGAGTCAACTGGACGCATTTCGGGACTACTTGGTGCTACGCAAACCATCACCAAGTTCTGCTTTCGTTGAAAGCGCACCTCCCTTTGGAAATTTGAATCGTTTGTTCGCACAATGTTTGATCAGATTGTGAGTTGCGATGCCGTGATAAAGACAGCTAGTCCGACAAGTTTAGGCATTTTGTGATGGCCTCCTTGCATGGAAAAGCTTTCTTTGGATGGATACTTATTACCACCATTATAGCTTTCCCGAACTTTCTTGACTAACTGATGCTCCAGTTATTCATGACATGCGACATACCAAATTCATAAGTGGTCTATCAGGGACAGAAATAGGAGCTGTTGAAGTCATCTTACTATGCTGTTGTGTTCTAAATCACGTTCGCGTATCCTCCGGTGGTGTTGCTGTGGAACTTAGTGCAATCATTGGCTGTAAAATATGTCGTGACATCGTGCTATTATTGTATGGCGCTCGTTCGTCGGTACGTAAGACAACATCCAAAAAGATTTCTCTGTGGACTCTGAATCAGCATCAAGAAAATTCAATCCAGATTAATCTACCAAGGTCCGGGAACACTCGTCACTGAGCTAGGATTGCGATTGATGAGATACCTGAGAGCTTTGGCATAGATAAGAATCACCCTGCATTTATCAGGTATTCTGGCACTCGATTAGTGTCTCCTCTGAAGTGTTGATCCCGATTCGCAGCAGCGTGAGCGCTGCATTGCCATAAGCAGGTTCGAGATTTATTTTTCGGTAAGGTAGGGCTAAAAAATGGGTATTAATTAACATCGGTTTATTAACATTGTTAATAACACGTTAATAACAAGTTAATAACAGGGTACCCCAACGCAGCTTGTGAATAAAGGTGAATAAATCAAGCTTGGCCAGGGCCTATAGCCGCCATGCCGACTCACTTCGCTGCTAATCCTCCAGGCACAAAACTCTTCTTCCTTTCTTGTCACCCTTCAGCTACACGGTTGAACTCGGAAACATGAATCTCGACGCTTCTTCTTCCGAAGCATGCTGCTTGAGTGCTGCACACAGTTGGCGGAGTTTCCAATTCCATGGAGTTGTAAACAGTGTCGGCAGACACGTCAAGAGGGACGGAAAAAGATCAATTGAGCCAATGTACGAGTGGTTCTGGATTTTTTAACCGACCTTTTGTTATTAGCTTGTTAGAAAATGCTTTTTTCGCCTGTTATTCACATTATTTCGCAAGAAAATTATTAACTGTTAATAACCTAGTGAATAAATGCCCTCTCACGGCCCGATGTTAAATAACATGTTATTAACAGGACCGGGAATTCTTAGCCCTACCTTATTTTTCGGATTTGTCAAAGCAGACCACTTAACTTGCCGGCGGCAAGAGCCCCAAATGGAAACACAGGCAAACAGAGACCGTCACGTTCGTCACAGCTCCATCAACGGTGACAACGCCCACAACGAACGTCGAGCTCGCCTTTCCACTCCTTTCGGCCCTCGACAGCCCTGCCGCATTCATAGCTTACTGTCTTCACTTAGTGATTATCTCTCCATCCCGGGATGGGGCTCAAATTCGGGTCTTTTGATTCTTTATGCGAAACAGCAGCGCTCATTATATGCCCACTTGTCGGTACTGACCAAGGAATCGTACCGACATGCTATAGTCGAAATGTGGACGTTGGAGGGACCCTCATCTTCCAGCCATGTCAGTTTCATCTACCTGTGTGCTGCGTATTTCCCTAACAGTGGTTTTTAGCAACATCCTTCATTCACATCGTGGCCATCATCATGACCGCTATTATGATTTACCACATTCGCAGCAAATACACCGCAGTCGGAAGAAAGGAAATTGTCCTTTTCTTCTGGATGTATGCCGTTATACAGCTGTTGGGAATATTCTTGGATTCGGGCATTATACCGACGTCGAACGCAGTATATGCAGTGCGTACGCCGGTGCTATGCAAATTTATATTGCTAACCCCTTTGTGCAGTGGTTCGCTGCTGTATACACAGGACTCGTTGCCTCCGCGTACTGTTGTATCCTAATCAACGCCTTTGTCGGCTTCCAGTTCGCTGAAGACGGAACTCCCCTTTCATTGTGGTTCCTTCGCATAGCCTGTCTCGTCGTTTTTGGCGTTGCCTTCTTCATTGCAATAGCCACGTTCAAATCCTTCGCTTCCTTCTCCTACAGCAAAACTCTTCCCTTATGGATCATATACATATTGTGGCCAGTTATATGCGTAGCGATCTACATTGTCTCTCAGCTGGTTCTAGTATTCCGCACGCTAGAGGACCGATGGCCGATTGGCGATATCGTATTCGGCACCAGCTTCTGGGTTGTAGGCATGGTCATCCTCTTCGCTTTTAGCACGACCATATGTGACGCCATCAAGCATTACATCGATGGACTTTTCTTCTCCGAGCTGTGCGTTTTGCTCAGCGTGATGATGGTGTACAAATACTGGGATAGTATAACGGTAAGCACGATCTACCGCACCTCATTGACTGTCGATCGCTTAACTCTATTCAACAGCGCGAGGATCTCGAATTCTCAGTGGGCTCCAAGCAGGCCGTATGGGAGGTCAAGGATCCCCTTCTCTCATCTAGCTATCCTGGGTCCTCAAATGCGTCCGCACCCAGCGGAGATTACTCAGAAGAAGACGGCGGTAGTAACTATCACGGCGGTTACAACAATAATAATTACGGGAATGGCGCAGGCAAGCCAGCATCCTTAGTAGGCGGAGTGAGCGGGGCGCAGTTGTATCAACAAAGAGGCGGGTATAACAGAGGCGGGTATCCTCCTGCCGGAGGAGGGTATTGATCACGGTATTATTCGGCTTTACGATTATCTCAATGGACACATACTCGTTTGTTCTCTTCACGTCTTAATTGCTTTTTGGTATATCCGGCAATGCTCAGCGTGCAGTGTCCAGTCGGAGATGAATTTCTGGGTTTGTGGCTGACACATACAATGGGGAAGATCCATTCAAAAAATTGACCCTAGGCAAGGCCCTAGGACTTAGGCTGCAACGATGTTACGGGAACAGCGGTTCTTACATTTACGCAGCGGCTGCTTGTTGCAGATGCGTCAGACGGTTCTTGGATTGATTGTACGTACCATCACAATTGACGTCCATCCGAGAAGGGGGATTGCTGCATCCCAATACAGCCTAGAAACCGGGTATTAAGCAGTAACTGACACCGGGATTCTGAAGGAGGGGATCACCAGTGATTGAAGGATACTTGTTGTACTATGTACCCCTGGAAAAATAATATCAAGCACCCTTGAATAGCAATATACGTGGGGATAATACCGAGAACCGTTCAAAATGCACAAGGACAGCAACTTTGACTTGTAACAGCAGCACTAGTATCCATCACACACGTTCTTCGCACTAGCACTTTGGCAGAGGCTCGCGGCCAGTCGGTCCGGCTGTTGAACGCTGTTATACCCAGACGTCTAACCCCTTACCACGTGGATGCCACACCCTTCGTAAGTTTTGAATTCGGTAAGTACGTTACCAGAGTAATAATCCATTTGTCGTTCTCCCGCTCGTGGCTTGTTCCTTAAACTTACGTCCCGCGTTCCCGTCCTTCCATCGCAGGGCCAGAATAGGGCATAAAATTTTTGATGGGTTTGATGGCAACATATTCGGGCGTGCGTCGGGTTTGACTGAATGGCAGTGAATGCAAGTACTACGGTGCCGGGTGGTTGGGTGATGGGGCCTCGTTGATGATCAGTTTCTCCCATTGGAGAGAGCGAATACAAGAATCGACTGTTCGACAATCATCAACATTCATGGCAATCATCGGACGCATTTGAATATAATATATTTTTCCATTCGTTCGAAAATTCGATGGCCCACACGCATGTTGTGTTCTGATGCTACGTCTTCGCCTTGGAACTCAGTTGCTATCAATCTATGTATGGCAAGTCATGCCGTTTTCTGTCTGCTGAAAGTATTTGAAGCCTGTCTGGCCAGGCTTTGGGCTTTGCACCCGTTCCGTCTTTTCGTGCGTGTGTGCCTTGACATTGACCTTTTCATTTTCGCTCGGCCCCTTACTAGTGGCTTTTAGTTACAATGCTTCTGTCGTTGGTTCGCTGAAAATACCAATTGTACAGCTGCGTCACCCGAGGCCTCCCAGATGGGTAATACTACTCGCCCACGCTCGGTCCCGTCATATGTAAATCAAACCCATAAGGTCGACCCACCGGTCCACGGAAACGTTGCAATAACCAGAGCTGCACGTCGACCCACTGAACCATTTTACCCCAATTATGATAATCCCCTTAGCCTCCCGGAAGCGCCTTTTGATTTGATAGAGAGGACGCTGATAGTCCCGAAATGTCGATTCTTCAAAAGAACCCAGCGGTTTAGTCCTATATAACAACGCCTGCAGTACAACAGCATCCATGCGGTTTACAACCCAATCTCCTAGTAGAAGATCAGGGTGCCGGGATCTTGCCACGGTTAACTGAGAATTAAGCACGGTATCTTAAGTAGGTATATTCAAACTCCGTTCCGTAGGCCAATAAATCAGATGTGGCGGCGATCAGGCCTTTGTCACCCGACTGGGGAAAAGCGCGAGAATTATGTGGATAATTTGCGGGATCCGATCCTAGTAATAGGCGAAGGGCGCACATTCCCTAGGCTAACAACACTACGACCATGAGAGACATCCAGATTCATATGGCTCTGGGAGGATGTATAATGAACCCTGCATCATTTTTCTAAATTGGCACCTACATAATCTCAGGTCCATACCTTAACGAGGAATGTGGCTTAAATAATTGAAAAATAAATATTGGATAAACCCAAATAAAGACGCATCGGGCCGACGCTTCTTGTGCGAATCCCAAGTAACCTGTCCTCTCTCGAGCCTTTTTTTCATCGCCCTAGGCGGTGTTTACCGAAGACGGCTCCGGTTGATACAAGCCTTTTTTCACTTCTTACTTACTTACTAACTGGATGGTTGGTCTTCTCTTCGGCGCCATGGCAAAGTGCTTTCAAAGTTGATATGCGCCGCCCCATTTTCGTTGGTATGGAATGCACCGCGTCTTTCAAAACCTCCGGGTTGCATGGGACGTTCTTGCGATGGTCTGATCGTGGGTGCGAGATACTGATATTTGCAAGGATAGATTAGATCGAACGGATGTATACACCTTCCGGACCCAGCTGAACCAACAGCACACCTCCGTCCTTATGTTACGGCCTTCTTGTGATGTGAAAAAAAAAATACAGCGTTGAATCAGCGTATTTTGTTCGAAGCTTTTTGCTCTGTGCCACCATCTGACAGCAGCAAGACGAACAGGGCCAACGCGGGAGAATGCCGAGCTGGTTTTTTCCTGTGCCGTGTGTACCGAACCATAAGCTGTGCAGGTGTTAGAAGATTAAGGGATGGCCGGAAAAATATAGGCTTCGGAATGAAACGCGGTAGCGGCTTAATTGGAATGAATGCAGAGAATGATAGACGAAGATTAGGAGGACAACCCTTTCGTACTCCACGACGGGTTGAGATGTCTTACGGGCTAGGATACGAAGGTCCGCAGAGATCACCCCTGACCGTAAATGGAGCTAGCTGACACGGTTTCGGTGTAAGAATTTGTGCATAGTGACGGCGTAGCGTTTGATGGTCCTCGGATTGAAAGAAAGCAGTACGAATCAGATTCAAGGCAGAAATCAAGGTGTAATCAAAGGTGCTGTTACGTTGACGGATTGTGACTGTACTGAAAAAGAACTGGCTTTATCCGAAAGCGTAGGGGTGGTTCGTAGGAAATACGAGAATGTCTGGGCTTTGGGTACATAAAGAATTGGAAAGAGGAAGAAATAAATTACGGTGGGATTAGTAGTGGTGCGCCACGAATGATCGCGCCTACACTGGCGCAGCTGATGAAATAGAAAGGGATGGATGTATTGTCAAAACATAGGAGCAAAACAAGACAAGATCCGGATGAAATCTAGCGGAGGGAGGAGATCTGGACGAATTTACGGCTGTGGATAGGGACGAGCCACGAAAACGGGGACAAACCCGGAAAGGACGTGTGTCAATGAGCAACAGGAAGAGGAAGAGAAGATGAGGCTGATGAGCGTATATTCGGAGGTGAACAGGACGACGACGAGCATGCCTAATGGGGAGATGGCGAGAGGAAGGCAAAAGAAAAGAAAAAGGGAATAATGGGGAATAAAAGACGAATATAAAATGCGAAAATAATAGGAGCGTGGGAGAATAGGAGGATAAGGACGCCATAAAAGGAGCGACCAAGACATGAATTAAGGGTAAGGCTATGGGGAATCCCTGGGGAGTCCCCTGTGCCGGGTGTGCCGAGTCACGTGTGGATGCTTAAGTGTCTGAATTGTTGAGGATGAATTTAGGATTTGACGGAATTTGATGGAATTTGATTGGAAAAAAGAATAAGTGGTGAGGCGCTCTGGTTCCAAATTGGGGGTGGCCCAAGCCGTGGTGACCCTCGACGGATCCCCTGTTTGTCTCTAAGCGGAAATGCAGCCACGTCCTGAGATCACGTTAGATCACGTCCTTAGATTTACTCCTCCTCCGAGACCGTACATCTCTTCCGTTTTAAATATCAGCAATATGCCACCCGCTTCGTCTTTTCGTCTGAACACTGGCTGGCCACGCCATGGCCTTTTATACACCGTCCTCCATCCCCCATTCCTGCACCATGAATGCCCTGCCCACCGAGCTCCTGTCGTCCTGGTCGCTGCACTGGCGGCCCAAGGACGTGCCCCTTACACCACCGATGACCTCAACCTTTGAGCGGAGAAAGGTGCAGCACCACCCGACGCTGCCTTCAATAGCCCACTTTGACCGTCAGCTCTCGGTCCGCCATTTAGCGTCGGCAATGCCACCCCGTGCGTCCAATTTTTTGCTCATTTACTGAACGCGAAGTATTGACTTGTCTTAGTAACTCCACCAGACGACGTCCCGCCACCGACTTATTCTCCAGAGCCCACTCGCCTTCCTCCACTTGCAGCGACCGCGAAACCGCCCGCGTTCGACATGTCCATTGACTGGCTGGACGTCTCGCGGACGCGTTCAGCACGCTTCATTGCCGAGAAAACTTGCGAGATGATCTGCTATCTTTGGTTCGCGTCGTCTCCGCCAAATTCGCCCTTTCTCAATCGGCCCGTGACGGCGAGCAACCTCCAGCTCGTCGCGACGCCCACCTTTGTGCAGTTCATGCAGAAACTCCTCGAGACAACCCAGGTCTCACATTCCGTCATTGTCCTCTCACTGCACTACATCTACCGACTCAAAGACCGAAACAACGGCACCCCGGCCCAGGCTGGCAGTGAATTCCGAATAGCCGTGGCTGCACTCATGATGGCGAACAAATTTCTTGACGAGTAAGTTCCGCCCGTTTACGCGTCGTGACACGTCTCTGACATACTTTTCAGCAATACATATACGAATAAAACATGGTCCGAGGTGTCTGGCATCGAGCTGCCCGAGATAAACCGAATGGAACGGGAGTTTCTCATGGGCGTCGACTTCAATCTGTATGTCGACAAAAAGACGTACGAGTCTTGGTTGAGTCTGCTCAAGGGACTTGTGCTCGCAAAGGAGCGAGACTGCCGCCATTTCCGGAAATCACGCACGCCGGCCCGGTCGTCGCGGCTAGCCGCCACCAGCTCGCCCTCCACACGAAGTTACTCCTCCCGCTATGCTATTCCTGCACCTCGCGCCCGGTCCACCTCGCCCAATCAGATCTCTCGTACTGATTACCCGCCTCCACCAAAGTCAGGCTCGAAGCGTACCGCAGAGGCCGCCTTCTCTCCCACGAGCGCGAGTTTCTCCCAGTTCCCTTCCAAACGGCCCGCTGCAATCTCCCTTCAGATTCCAGAGTCCTCGGGTTCGTCTGCTGGTTCGCATTCGCCGCTCGAAGGCCTCCAGTCATTCGCCAAGATGTCCTTGCAATCTCCTTCGCGGGCACCGATTTCCTCGTCGTCTTCGCCTTGGGTACCGATTAAACGGGACACCGTTCCTCAGACGCTCGTTACGGCGTATCATGCGAGCGAAGGCACTCGGAATGCTGTTCCTGAGGTGGGACTCTCTTTCTTTTCGCTAATTCTCTTTCGTGGCTAATGCGTCATTTTTTTCTAGAATCTGTACTTTTATACCCTGACTGGCTCGCCTATGGATGAGGAAGACCGCTTTCGCCGGCCCAGGCTGCGGTATCACCAGCCTCCGCCGCCGTCGTCGAGTGCTCCTTGTTACTCGCAGCGTACGTCGATGCCGGTGAACATCCAGTCTGCATCGACGAGTCCGAATGACGTGCATATGAATCTCGACGGATCGCATGTACTTCCCCACTTGCACGAAACGGCATGGACGCACCAGGTCGTTCTACCGCCCCTCCATCACCCGCAGCCCAGCCGTCACTACACTAATGATAATACGCCTAGTCCTATCCCCGCTCCCTTCGCTAATGCTGGCCCCCCGGGCATCCAGTTTTACTCTACAGCCCCGCGCTCGCCGCCTCGCTATACACCCCATCACGATAATTGGTATCGCGCTCGCGGGTATTAAAGAAAGTAATGATAATATTCAAAAGCTTCTTCGCGTTTTACGACTAGTCCATCATGTTCCCCACGCAACATCCTCAGGACATTCATCGCACATACTTTTTGCATTCCCATCAATCATCGCAATTGCATTACACTCATACATACATACATACGCATTATCTCATTTATTCTGTTGTATTTACATCCATCGTCGCTATAAGTAACCTCTTCCTTACCCTGAAATTGTAGGATAGTTTGACAGCTCGGGAATGGGTTTGCAATGTAACGAAATACCCTCCCGCACTCGGCTCCTAATAATATTGATTGGAGACAGAGCTAAGACCGTCCGGAACATGTACAATGTGCAAGTCGCAGCGGCTCGTTCCGTGGTCGGCTAAAATGAGACGTCTCCAAACCTTATCTATGACTCCTCGTATTAACCCTCTTGCATGTGCAGAATCTCGAAAGGGGTAATGGGTCCTGTCAATATATTGGAAACGGTGGATGGAAGGTGGAACGTCTGCTTTTAACAACCGTAGGGCTATGTACAGCTCCACAGTTTTCCAGTGCTGTTGAATCAGACAAAGTTCAGGAATTGATAAAGCGTCCGAGCTATTGATTTATTTATCACAAGGGATTGAATATATCACGGATTCGGAATTACCTACGTCTGCATCGGGACTAACCTAGCCCCCCCCCCCTCCTTTCCATCGCGAGTTGGGGGGTTGGAATTGTCTTCTGTCTAGTACAAGTTACCCGTTGTCCAGGGAAAATGGTATTTGCATGCCATGACACTTGTGGTTCGGTGCCAGGAAGAGGGGCACGGCGTAATGCCCAATGACTTGACACCGCGCCGGGACAGCAGAAGAAAAAAAAGATTTCGAAGCTCCCAGTGTTTACTTAACGTATACGACACAATTGAGGTAGAGAAGAAGTTGGTTCTCCCATCATATGCATACAGCGGTAAGTATACAGGGTCCGCGCCATACATATTTGCCTTTTCACCTTGGTTTCCACGACAAAATGGATTTTGAGGCACGGTTTCCACCGGTTATGCCGGCGGTTCCTCGCCCTGCGATGGTTCCTTTTGACGCTTCTCCCACTCTACTTGGAGTTGCTTAAGGGCTGTTTGGGTGAATGCCTGGTATACGTTAGCCCCTCCAGATGGCTCCATCGCAGGAGATGGCAGACCTCTGTGAAATAATACCCGGACAAGGCACCCGATACTGGCGAAATTGGTGTTATGTTGGGGTGTGTAATACGCCAACTGACTCACGGACGATGGTGACGACGGTTTTATTCCGGTTGAGGCCCATGAACTTGGCACCAATGAGACCTGGACGATAGCATGTAAGCAAGCAAGCAACGGGGTAGTGAGAGACGCTCGCCTGAGGCTAACGCCGAAGTCAGACCCGCAAAAAGTCCTTCCTTGCGACCTTCCTAGAATAAACCGACATCGAAAATTACAACCAAGCACGGGGGGAAGCGACCCACGGTCTTGGCCCGCTCGACAGCATCGGCAGGAGGGGGGATTCCAGCATCCATTGCCAGCTGTAAATGAAACAGTCAAGGCTGAGGCGACGAATGGAAGTGGTGTGACCGTGACGACGTGACTTGGGCCCTTGATGTCGACGGCCAAGAAACGGTCGGCTCACGGTCTGCAGCAGACCTTCCAGTCTATCAAGGGTGAGCGGCGTCGCCAGCGCTGTACAACGAGCTCATTGGCATGTCGCCCAGATCTGCTGATAGGCGCGAAATCCCAGCTCGACTCCACGAGCCCGGCGGTGCGACCGACACTGGTGAAGAATCTCCATCGGGTCGCCTCTCTCGCAGAATCGTTTACGGAAGAGAGACCGAGAGACTGCGCCGAGCTCGCTGACGGCCTGGATCAGGAAGGCGCGTTTTTTCCATTCTGTTGGCATATTATCTACAAATCCATTGAAGGTGTCAATCTGTGGAACATATCAAGTCTAGTCCGCAAATGCCCCGAGGACGACGGCCGGGCTGTTGTCGCGGCACGTAAGCACCCTTGCAGCATTTGTTTGATCTTTGTGTCGCTTATTCGTTCCGTGGCTGCAGTCAGACTTGCCGCTTTCCGTCTCGTTGAAGCAGGGTTAGAACCGAAGCCGGGGATAGAATGTGTTGTATCCAGGCCGTTTCCCTGCTGCGTAGCTTATCCTTTATTAGCCCTTCTCCATGTTCTCCAGATGGCAAGCAAGACGGGCGCCACCCTCTCAGGTCCGCCTTCTCTTGTATTATTCCATGCTGAGTTTGAATCAGTTTAATGTCAGAACTCGGAAACATCGATATCGCTGGCAGTGTGCTCACTAGCGCCGCAAAGGTTAATATACTGATCATCTTTTTTTGTACCATTGCACACTTTGGTTTTAGTTTGAAGAGCTCTTGCGAAACGCGCCAGACCCGGATGGAACGCATCGTCAGGCTAGAGCGCGTGCTATAGTAGTCTACTTCTCTAGTCGAATGGAGGCTGTAGGGTTTCTCCCTGCAATGCCGACACAGCCCGTACTGATCATCCTGCCCTTTCAGGCATGGAAGGAAGGAAATCATACAGTGGCTGATTTCATGGCCTCAAAGATAACAGGTGTGTTCCGTTCTAAAAGGAATGCCGAAATGGCTCTCACGTGTATGTATCACAACAGACGATGACCAGCGTCTCGCTCTGCTACCACCTCATGATGTAAGTCCGCTTTAGGAATAATGATTCGCCCCCCCCTTGTTCACATCAACTATCAGCGTACTCTTCTGGCTACCAAGTTCCATGGCATTGGGAGGGCCATATTAAAAAGCCACGCCACTTCGGACAACAACGGAACGAAACCTGCAGATGCGGTGGTGTGGTTACAGAAGGCATTCACCATGGCGGACCAACTAGATGATTCGGCCGTATCCGGCGTGCCACAACTAAAGGTCGTGTACAGCCCTCGCTATTCAGTACCGACTCTCACGATGCTTTATCAGATATCGATGCTGAGAACTCTAGGTCTGTGTTTTGTGCCTTGCATCCTACTCAGACTGTCGCGGCTCAAGAAGCATATGCAGCAAGAGCGTATTTCCTTTCGGGGTCGTACGACAGAGCAGAAGCAACACTTGACGAACTCGTCCCATCCATAGATTCCTCAGATGATCCCGTAGGTTCACTTAGCGCTCTCGACTCCTCCCCACCCTGAAATCTTAATAGGCAAGCTCCGAATATCAAGAACTTCGATGGCTGCGATTGGCTATTCTTAAACGGCGGAAAGCTGGCGATCCAGCTCTGTTAGATGGTCAGTGCACCTAAAACGATCCGACTGATGCATATTTCAACTTGGCTGTTATATATCGCTAACCTGATATCTTTCGTTTAGCATTCAAGTCTATAATTGATCACATGGAATTAACGGAGTCTCGAATAACTGAGTAAGCTCGGTGCTTTCGACGTAGCCTAGATAGGCATGCTCACAGCATGTCAGCGTTCTACAGGACTTGCGAACAATCAGCCACCAACAGTTAGTACATGTGTCTCAGGTAAAGCAAATGCTAAACAGGTTCCGTGCTCCAGCGCCCTCGTTACTGCCGTCAATCAGCACTGTCTGAAACGGGCTCTAGCATGTCCTGACCGGTCTTGTGGTCATGTTGACCGACTGCTTCTCTCGCTGATCGTTCACTGCTCAAAGGACGAAGACCACGCCAGAGCAATGGCGGCCATCGATACAACGTTCACATGTCAGCGAACCTTCCAGCTACGCATCCCCCGACTGATTGGAAATATCTCATCGCCCTCCTTTTAGCCATTTGCGAAGCAGACTACGAACTTCCGAGTGTACCGGCAACAGCATGTCTTACGGTGCGTTTCTCTTATTCGCTTATCCGTTTTTTTTTGTTTTGGCAATATAACCCCCCTCGTGCCCCTTTTTTTCTTTTTTAGCTTTTATGGCAATATGGTGATCGTCACTATCACGCAAAGAGATGGTCGGACGCGGCAGATTGGTTTATTGCCGGTAGTCACAAGCTATTCCGAGAGAACTGCCCGACAAGTAACTCGAAATGTCACCGGAAAGCGGCACTTTGTTATATTGAGCACCGGGAGTATGCCAAAGCTTCCGCCGTCATCCGCCGCTGTCCCATCACCGAAGCAGCTACCCATTATGTTATATTCCTAACTGCTGTTCATCAAGGTAAGCGGTTGATCGTTACACGGAGGACCTGGAGTTTGAAGCATTCATTCTACTCTGCCAAGGCATCGATGATGAAGGTCCGTTTTTGTGCTGTTCTTACAATGAGCGCTACATCGCATGACGTTACCCACTTTCTAGCCATTAGAGCTGTCCAGGACATGATGAAATCACAAGATTTCGACCGAAAGATGCTCCTTCTAGCCACGCAGATTTCACATGAGTCCGAGAACAGGCGGATCCTTCTAGCTGCCCTGGAAGCTCTTCTCAAGACCCTGAAACTTTCAAAGGGCGGTGAGACTGTACTGGAAGCGATGTCGTTGCTTCGGTGCATCATCAAGCTTGTGCTCAGATTACTTACCGAGCCTGCCGCTGATAAGTGCGTCGGATGTTTTCCGCCCCTTGCCCTTCTCTCATTAATTGAATCCCAGACCAATCCTTATCGGTACGATGGTGGAGCATTTCCAGACGGGTAAGTTGACCCTCGTACCCAACGTGTGGATAAATAGAATAAAAATTCCCCACAAAAGCGAAGATCCTCATCGAAGCTGCCAACGCTCAAAAGGCGCTGAATCTGATAACCAAAGATGTCTCGTGGTTATGGAGAACAGCATTCAACTGCGCTGTACAAGGATGTTCGGAATGGGAAGGTTCGGGCTGCGAGGAGCGGATCTCGGATTTGTTTGATATAGCACGAGATGTGAGTAATTAAGGGATGTGGATGAGGGGGATGACTGATTCATACGATATTTTTCCAGCTGCTAGAAACGTGTTGCCAGGCATCATCGGCATCACCTGTAGACGTCGATGCGGAAGTTTATTTACATCTCATCATAGCGTCGTTCTCCGGAGTGTCCGGCCGGAGTGAGTCTCCCTCAACCCTTCCCTTTCCCACTTAACCCCATTTTTATCTTTTCACTCTAGTCTTCGCACTCCGGCAATCTCGGGAACCCGACTCGGAGACCAATATGAATGTGAGAAGGCATTTTCCCTTTTATTTTTCCGTGTTTTCCCCCTTATCTGGACCTTGGTGCTCGTGACAAAAAGGCCCGGATACGTGATATATCCTCGGAAATCAAGACATGTCGGGAGAGGGTTGAGGAGATCCAGGGGAAGGGAGTGATTACGGATGAGAATGATCTTGTGAGGGTGGGGTATTTTTTGCACACGCTGAGGGTGTTTGAGGTGGAGATGTTGGTCAGGCTAGGGGAGTGGGAGGCGGTGGGCAGGGTCGTTGGGGTAAGTTTGGTGCTTTACTTTTGTTGGACTTGCATAACGTTTCTTGGTTAGGATACGGTTAGGGCTGGCCCGTTAGCGGCGAGCACGTACGAAGCAATTGCGGATATTCTTGTAAGGTTTCTCTTTCCCGTTGGCCGCTCTCCCTCCTGATCCGCGGCTTATTTGGGACATCCGTCTTAGTGGGTGAGGAAGGATTGCCCGATCAATAGTACGTATCAAAACTACTTTTGACTGCTACATAAACTAAATCCGGCAGTTCTTTACGTGGGGCTGGAGGTGAGTCGTTGCCGTTGTTTGGATTGTTTTGTTTGTCGAGCAAAACCAACCAGTCCATCCTCCGCGCGAGCCTCGATCATAACTCGCTCTCGATTGACAAGTTCTCGAGGTGGCTGAGGGCACTGTGCACGATTATGATAGCGAGGAATGATCGGCTTAAGGCAGTTGGGTACGTCGAGCAGGCTGTCGGAGTTATTGAGGGGAGTATTGGAAGCGATGAGGTGAGCTGTTTGTGGTTTCACGGTGTTGTTAACCCTTCTCCCCTTCTCGCCCTCGTAGCCTTACCCCATGGACGAGCGTTTCTGGTTATTGAGCACGGCGTATAACGTTGGGTTTGAATGTCTAGAGTCTGATTTCCTTTTCCTATCATTCGCTTGGAGCTTATGTGCATTGTGTGTATATGTAGGTCATCGGCGTTTGATGAAGCCAAGAGATGGTTCGAATCGAGCACGGTTATTTGTAGGTACGTGCCTGGGGGAAAGGAACGAGCAGAAAAGGTATGTTTTTGATTGTTTTTGTATACCTGGGAAGTGGAGCTGACCTGATGGGTCAGATCTCGGATACGTATACGCGCTTGTTGGAGAGATGTTCGACTGGGTAAAAGTGCGATGCTTCTCGTCTGTTGTGGCTCTGGCTCTTTGGTCCTGTTGCTTCTTTGCCTCCGTCTTTGTTCATTGTTCCCTTGTTCTTGATCTGTGATCTCGCGCCGCCTTCTGTTTGACGTAGCGCCGACTGTTCTGTTACCCTGTGTCCCCTCTTATGAATGTATCGTCATTATGGGTAATCATCATACGCATACTTTTACTTGTCACGGCAATAATATCATATGATGCTGATTCTACTTTTACCATGAAATCACGCTTTGCCGTAGTCCTTTAGGTGATACAGCAGCACCCTTCCTTTGGTGTTCCCAATAGCCAGATAATCGCTTCGCGGAGAGAAGTCTACAGCGGTGACGTGTCCAATAGGACTACTTGATGTAGGCCAGTTGGAGAAGGCTGTGAGAGATGGAAGATGTATCTAAAATGAATGGTAATGAATGAATGAAGGTAAGGGACGGGAACAACTGACCAGTTTCATAGCATCTTTCTTCTCCCGGCTTGCTATAGCCATTAACTGCGCGTCGTGGTTAAAGCGTAATGTTGATATCGCAGTGGTCAAATTGCCGATAGTTTTAGTCGGTTTTGGTTGGGCGCTGCTACTGGTGCCAGCGAATGCGTCGGCGGAGTACATATTCACCAACCCGGAATTTGAACTTGATAATCATCTGCACTTCAGTGACAAGTACGTGATGAGGGGGAATGGAGCTTACCCAATAGCCATCCACCCGCTGGTCCCGGCCATAGCCCGGCCCGCCCCCCTGAACCCGCCCTCATCCCGCCATCGTCTCAGACACCGTCGCTGACCAACATCCCATAAGCAAACCTCGGCATCCCCCGAAAGCACCGCCAGGCCCTCCTCCTCCCCGTCCTTCGTCCACCACAGCTCCCGAATCCCGCCACCAGCCCCACACTTGAGCGTCCCGACGACCTGCCCGCCCCCGCTGCGCCAGTCCACAAGATGCACGTTCCCCCCTCGGCCAGCCACAGCGAGCATCTCACCAGTGGGTGAAAATGCTGTTATCTCCATGCACTCTGCCTTGGCAATTCCCGGGGTGGAGAATCGCGTTCCCCATAGCCCGTTGTGTGTTTTGAGGGCCCCAGATTGGAGGTCGTACACGGCGTAGTACGGACGGTTACCAGTAAGGAGGAGGTGCGTCCCTGATGGATGGAAGGAGACGGAGGATTGGGACGTGAAGGGAATGGTGGGTATATGCAGCGTTTGCAGGAGTGGAGAGGTGTGTCCGTCGACGTTGTATAAGCGCACTCGACGGTCCGACGTGCCGACTGCGAGTACGGGGACACGCTCGCTGGGATGAAAGGCTAGCGATTTGACGTCGGCTTTTTGTGAAGACTGGTTGGCGTCTCGGAGTCGCTCGATGGCGAGAATACCAGGCGACAGTGTGCGTCGACTCTGCCGTGACAGTATTCCCGCCGTTGACGTGAATAGGCTGTCGTCATTGTCGTCTTCATCTTCGCCTTCGCGCCGCCGTTTCTTAGCCCATGCTGGAGCTGGATGTATGCGCTCAAATTGGCGGCGAAGGCGGGACTCGTACTCTCGGCCTGACAGCGTCGTTTCTGAGGGCGCGTCACGGAGCTTTCGGGAGCGCTTTGACGCTACAAGGGAAACAACGGGAGGATCTGAGGGGTCTGTCCATGCTGGTTTTTTACGAGAGGAGAGTATGGGTTCGGGTCGCTTTGCAGGTCCTGCTTCCTCGTTGTCGTTTTCGTAGTCTTCATCGTCGCTCCCTTTTTCTTCCTCATTTTCCTCGTCGTCGTCTTCCTCATCCCTGCCAATATCTCCAGAAGGACCAATTTCATCATCTACAAAGAACAACTTGGAAAAAAACACACCAGTTAGATTATCACGATAACGGTAAAAAGATAACCACACACATCTCCGTCCGTAAGGTTCTGAAGTTCCTTCCCATTCTCATCCTCACCCTCGTCTCCGTCTTCTAGCACAATCTCCTCACCTGCCGGGACATATGGTACCCCAAAAAGCAGGCTCTCCAGCCTTCTCTCTTCATCGTCCTTACTCGCATTGTCGTCAGCTGAGGTCTTCTGGCGTTTAGGTCCGTGTTTCGGCATCTTATAATTCAGACCGCATGAAAATGAGAAGAAAAAGTAGAGAGACTATTTTTGGATGTCACTTTGTTCCTGTTTGTCCAATACTTCTACTTGCCGAACTGGGCCGAGTTATACTTGGCTGCTGCTCACACACTAGGCGCTCGCATCCTTCAGATCTCGCGCGTGTGATTCCTGGATCTCGCTCTGCTGGTCCGAATAACTCAGACGCTCGACCGACCTTTGGATCAGAAGGAAACTCGTACTTGTTTCTTGTAAATCTCCGGTTGTCTCGCAAGCGTGTTCTGTTCTAAATGCTCAATCACTGTGATTCAATGCAGACTTAACTAGTGGAGCTATTCGAAACACTGGAAGCTGATCTCTTGCATTATTATTCTCCGATATTGCTCGCCACAAGGTGATTTGGCAAGTTTAACTCTATGTAAAGCTAGTACTGGTCGTTCTTCCTGTGGCTTCTTATCTCTCTGATTGACTCGGATGTTCTTATTCCCTTGGACATTGCTTTTCGCTCAGTGACCCTACAGAGTGTTTCGGCTGAATTAGACTGATCAGACTACAAACATGCATCTCCCCATCACTATGTGACTCGCCGTCATTTCACAGGATTAGGCTAGAGACTCAAAGAATGGCTTGCGACTTTGTGAAACAGTTGCCCTTGGCAAATGACTGCCGTTGTGACAAGATGGTAACAAGTTTCTTTCATGCGTCGAGTCTGCTGGCTTACCTACCTACTTACTCGGGTCTCCGAAATGTCCTCTGCTTACAGAGCCAAATGCTAATAGATGGCCTTCTTCCACGTTTTCAAGTTGTATACGGAGCCTTTTACATCCTTTCACAAACACTTTCATGCTCTGGACCACCTCTAGGCGTTTTCTGTACCCCCGGGGTGTATTCGTAAAGCATGCATGACTTCAGAAACCTCGCCTTAACGGGAACGTACCAACAAATAAGTGATAAGTGATAGATGATGTACGTTACGCAGTTATCCCTTTGCATTGTACCCGGGGCTCGTCACAAAATCTACGACGAGCGGGACAAGATAAGATCTCGCGGCCTGTTGACCTCAGAGTCCCCCGGGTAAGTACTCGAGCGTTCCATGCATGATGGAGATTATGACGCATACGACAGAATCGTCTCACGATTGCAGGTCAGTCAAATTATAATTCGTGGGGAAGTCCTGGGACGCGCACCCGTTGTCACTGCGCACAGGAGATTAACATTCAAGACGTGAAGCATCTCGCTGTTTGATGAATCTAACCAAATCAGATGTGAACGTCAACCATGCACTTGGCCCGTAGATGAACGCCCCTGACGGCGACGAAGCTTTCATTCCTTTCACAAAACATACGATCGAGTGGTAACTGGTGACGCTTGCGAAAAAATAATTATCGGTAACGGAGGACTCGTATGTCTCGCACATGCAAAGCTTTCAAGTTGATAAATTTGACCCTAATTTTAGTAAACCTGCATGCGTTCGCGGTGTGCGCATCTACCCCAAGAAGCGTTCTTCCATGCCAGTGCAGACAACCGACATGAGGCATAGATTGTCAATCGTGCTCAAGTGCACGATCATTTATTTGAATGTGACCAAACCTCGCTCTACGGTGTTTGTTTGTCAGAGTGCATTTACTGCTGCGAGAGAAGTACTTGGGTCTCTTGATGGTCAATAATCAGGATGTGTGTAACTTCCGTGGTCGACGAAGCACTGTAACATTCACAATCAGCCAAGATCGGTGCTAAAAACAGCTTGCTTGAAGCTAGTAAGCACTAAGTAGTAACGACGCGGCAATTTTTCCTTTTGCCACTCCAAAACCCGGTTCCATGGCTGCGGGTGGGCCTCTCAGTTCCAAGTTCCATTATTGCGAAAGATGCAACCCCACATCTAGCATCGTCTTTCGACCTTCTCCCGCACTGTCGGCCCAAAGTACTGGTCTTCGGAAATCTCCAGATATGTATCCCAAGCAAAAAAAACAATAGTGAAAGCCAGCGCCGCTTGTATTACTTACTTGATACTCAACACTGCAAATTCCTATGTGTTACTTAGTACTTTACTATACCATAACGCATCCTCTCTTGCCGTAATATGCATACGTTATGATGACGTACTCTCTCCCTGACGTACACCGAGGCACCTCCCCTCTCTCCCCCTGAGATTTCCCGAATCTTTTGCACCTCCAATTTCGTTCCGTGACGTCGGCGCCACTCGAAGCGAGATTCCGTCCCCTCCCCCCACCGTCTATGTATGAAGCATGATCTCGGGCCGTGAAAAAGATATTGGCACACAGTGCTGTTTCCCTTAGATCTGGGAGCTCCAAGAGAGGTTTTTTTTTCCTATCTAGTGTGGCGCGAGGAAGAGGGTGAATGTCCGGCTTAAATGAAACAGTTTTGGGGAGGAAGAAGGTTCATTGTCATACGAACTCCACGAGGCGTTTAGGTTAATTATCTCCGGCTTTGGGGGGAAGGCCTGTCGGGTAGTATGCGTCATGACTCATGACAGAGAAAGATCGGCTCGAAGAAAGAGCATTTGCGATATAATTGGCAGGAACGATGGGGCCAAGAGGAAGGAGGATTCATATCCATACTTGGCAGAATAATACAAATTGTTTGGTGGTTCCGTTGGATGCTGTTTGCGTTTGATTTACGGGATCGTTGGAAGAGTGAAGAAAAGAACTTTTTCAATTACATTTGTTTACGGCGTTTTTCTTTCCCGACGAGAGCTGAGCGGCGGACAGAAACCGATGGTAGGGCAGCATCGGCGACTAACAGGTGGGTTTTGATTAAATTTACGAACAATGGGAGGAGTCATCGAGCCATGGTCCATGGGGCACCTCGGGGGACTCGGCAGGCATTGAGATACCTCGAAGATCATCCGAATTTATCCAAGCGAGACTTGAGCGAGACTGAATTTTCCACAGAGATACGCGAGGCCATTCGTTATGGACGCTCTAGTCAATTCTGAGTGGAGACTATGTATGGACCCACTCGGACCTACCCGTTTCACCTAAGCGACAAATTAGGAATATGTGTCTTTCCCACGTCCCCGTTTGTCTCTACCACCTTTTTTCGTGTCGTCATCCTTATCCCCACGGAAAAGATGCAAATGTACGTTCTATTCCTCTTTTCCAATGGATTATTGGGTTGACTGCCGCAATATTAAGCAGAATTACCGCTTTACGCGCTTAGAGTCCAGCCCAGACCTGCCGGAACTACGATGCCAGGACATCGATGCCCTACTTCAATGCTGAGAATTCCATTCTGAGCAGCGAAATTTTGGGAGCAGGCAGCAGTGACTGACGGTGCGGCTGTAAGTATAGTTTGAATCATTTCGAGTCAATCGTTGGACTTCTCGACAGTGGACTCAGTACGGACGATGTTAAGAATGATTGCTCATCGTCCCGCGGGGCCAGACGTTGCGTACGTCGCAGCCCGACAGGCAGGATAACTTACAGCACCTCCGTTGGCGCAGGTCTTTAGTGCTCAAAATTTTTTCTCCCCTGGTTCAACTTCTGATTTTGTAATTGATAGATCAAGAACCTCAACGCGCGGCCAAGCTCCTCCGGGGAAGATTTTGTGACCTGCGTGCTTGGTCGATTCCAGAAAGTCGTCGTCACTTGCACTACCCGTACATCTCTACCTAAGGAAGAATGTGCGTCTTCATATCGCTCGCTCTCCTCAAGTATAGGCCGCTTGTCAAATATCGGACAAAGTAACCATGGCACTGAGCTGCCACCGTGCTGTCATTCATTCGAGTCATACAGCACCACCTCCGTTGTCTACGAGTACGTCTACGGTCCGTCCACAGACGTACTCGTTCACCCTCACGAACGCCGCCAATTTCTTCGGTCCGTGTGTCAACGATCTGTTGCCGTACCCAACCCAACACCCTCTTTGACACCTCGACTGGAGTTTGCAACCCGCCGCCATCACCTGCTGGTACACTAGCTCCTTGAGTTGCCGTTCGCATGGACTGTCCTTCGCGGTTGAAGGAATGGAAGGATGTGATGATATTGCTTTGATCGGCGCGGGGCTGGAGAGAGGGAGACTTCCGATCAAGTGGACGCGTATGAAGGTGAAAGAAAAATGTTCGTTTCGGATATACCATGTCACCGACTTCCGACTCGGAAGTGCCTCCTTACCCACGCTCCAACAATAGTCGGTGCTATGTTTTCATCCGTGTTCTCACTACCAGTCCTGATCCGAAGTGTGGTACACCCATAGCAAGGGACTTCCGGCGTCTGCCACTGCCAGCGTATCGTTTGACAGCGCACTTGTGCTCTGGAAGGCTTTTTTCGTCATGTTGCGAAATGATCGCCAACGGGATGAAGGAGTTGTTGAACTAAAGCAATGAAGCTTATGTATCGGTTAGCTCTTAAGCCATTTGACTGATTCGAAATTATTTCTCATTCGCTTTCGATAGTCGGTTTGATGTTGTCGCTGAATCAGCGCTCATTGGACTTGAAGGGAAAGATGGCTGGCTGAGGCTATTTAAAGCCTTCTTAGCCAGCATCGCGGCAGAAGGCCAGCCGATCCTCATACTGTGGCGATCTGTGAAATCTAATGTTTCAAACTCATCTCATGGAAGTTATAGCAAATGGTTCTCTCCCCTCTGTTCCATCGCCTCTCTAACAACGGACGTAAACGAACGCTTTGCGAGCTGTTTTGACACCCGCCCGCCACTGGGCTCGTCGGGCCCGTGTTCGTCGGTATCTGGGTTGGATTTATGAGCTCGGGATTGGGCACTGTTGATTTTGGGTTCGTCGCTGGGCCGCCCGGTGGCGATTACCAAATTCGGTTCTCCCGTCAAGAACTCAGTGCCCTGAATGTGGCGGCTTGTACCATAAGCATTGGTTCTGCAGGGTTGCAAGCCATTGGTTCCTTCGCGCTTACTTATTACATGGAGGTGCCGTGCGTCTCTGGGTGCATTTGCATGCGATCGAGGGGTGCAGCGTGGATATAGCACGACAGGAGAACGGCAGGGAGTGACGAGAGAACAGAAGTGGACTGCGGGAAGCGCCCTTTGGGGGAACTTCGGCGTAGGACATAACCTAGCAAGACTCGAATAATTGTGGTCTAATGCAAATGCACCCTGGAGGAGAAGTCGCGAAGGGGGTTTAAGTCGCGCAGACCGCCGTTTGGGATATTGTCGCGGAGGCTGTTCTCATTGGCACCCTTCATCGACGCAAACGAATTGGTTTTCACACCAGTCGTTCGTGGAGGAACAAACTTACCCTCGTAACTATGGTCACAAGCTCATCTTTCAAAATCCAACACAGACGAACTAGGAAACAAACATTACACCGGTTAGTGCCGGTCCGGACTTCGATAGTTTGCGCAATTGAGCGCCCTGCGGGACGGAGAAAGTCTGCTCGCTTCCACCATCTCTTTGTGAAAAGGCCGGCTATCCAATATACATTCCGTTCCTTTGTCGCCCTCACATTTGGTTGTGAGCGTGTGAGCGGTGAGTCAGACGCTTTTGTTTTCAATTTGTTGCTTTCTGATGCTTTGGACTTGTTTTTATAGAACGTAGTGCCTAGGCTCATATCTCCGAACGTC
This sequence comes from Armillaria cepistipes, assembly GCA_900157415.1. Classification (NCBI taxonomy): domain Eukaryota; kingdom Fungi; phylum Basidiomycota; class Agaricomycetes; order Agaricales; family Physalacriaceae; genus Armillaria; species Armillaria cepistipes. Next base: position 744,545 of record FTRY01000002.1, read on the forward strand.
GATCTGGAGGCTGACGAAGTTTCACAGCTCTGCCTTAATCACGGGACATCCCATTCGTTTCGCTGAAACTCGGTCCCGCTGAGGTTTGAGAGTTATTGGTACTGATGAGTTCGCACATAAATTGAACATATCTTAGGTCCGACAAGTGGGTTCTCAATTGAGTACTATACTATACTAACCACGCTCGTAAGGTCGGTTCATGTTCATCATCTCGTTTTATATGTAGGAACTGAATATGTCCTTGATATATCTGCGGGTCTAAACTTAAAATAATACCCCTCCGATGCCCTCCAACGCATCCTTCTTGAGATATTGCTCTATGCGTTTGAGTTCAGATTGCATCCTGGCCCCGCCTTTCCGTCGGCGACCTGAATGGGCTTTTCGCTGATATGGAAGGTCTCTCTATGTTACGAATTCGGATATCCGGGGAACGATACTTGCGTTTCATAATGGAAGACGAGCGAGTATTTGTCGACATAAGATTGTTGTTAGCTTTGTGTCAGATGCATCAATACCAGCAAGCCAGCGGGGCTTATGTGCGAGCCCGTGTTCTCACCGGACACACCCTGAACTGGATACAAGTCATTGATGTCAGTAATACTTGGTCGCACGATATACATGCTTAAATCCTTCGCGGGATCTCCGATGATGTCTGCCTAGAGGGAATGGTTCGTTCCTTTTCGGTTATTGTGATGACGAATAGTACTAATTTCTCCTAATTCAGCCGTACCAGTCCTATCACATTGTTGAACTGATGTTCACTGGTACGTACTTCAGTGTCTACAGTTTCGCTGACTGATCAACTCAGGCTCCAGCGCACTCTGAGCGAACGCTATATTTACACTGTGCTCTGTATAACTCACTAGTCCTATCATTAGATAGCCAATGCCATTCACTCGGGAAGGTCCTTGTGCAACTTTGCGTCATTCTATCTTCCGATTCTTCCAACAAGTTCGAAGTCCGTAAAGTGTTCCCGAGCTCATGACATCACTGCTTGGTCGTTCACCCGTCTTCGTTTAACGATCAGCTGGTTCCATGTTCCCCATATTACCGACGTGTGGACAGGTTACCCTTTGTTCTTTGCACCTCGATCCTCACACGCCTCCACCCCGAGTCTCGGACATACGGCCCAACCATGATTTATAAGTGCAAGTACTCCGGTTTGTCACTTGTGGATGCTAATTTGTCTCCTCACAGGCTACATGTTTGCTTTCCGCAGCATTCAACGTTGGTGCCACATTTAAATTACTAGCCATCGCCGCTGGGCCCAGAATTCGTTCTGCCGTCTTCACCTCAGCGGGACAGCGGAGCAGCTTGCTCCCAGCCGTAAGCACGTTTGTCACAGAGGACATACGTATGTCTGTCCGGTATCCCTCTGTCCGCCGAAAGCTCTTCTTGGGACTTCTCATCTGTGTAGGGCGAAGCAACCCTCGGTTCGGACTTGTGACTTGTCCTTTACTCTGGTCTTTCGTACGCATGAAACTGAAGCCTAGTTGCGGTAGGACTTCTCCCGTCATGAAAGGAAATCCTTGAATATATGTCTGTAATCAGGTAGCGCGTTTATCAATGATGATATGCCATCATATTCTCAGTCCTTTATTTCTCAATATCATCTTCTTACCTAGGTCTTTCATCGACACTCAAGTTCCGTGCAATTTATGTACATGCGTGCTTAGCCCCAAGTTCTGATGAGATCATGCCCCTCGGGATGGAGATAGTATATCAGAGGTAAATTATTTTCGCCCGGCCCTTCATTATCTTGTGACAGGCATTCCCGCATCTAGCCTTCTCCCCGGTCCAGAAGGTCCAATCTCAGCTGGGCATCCTTGGTCCTGAGCTGGTTGCGGATACTATTCGTGAACTTCTGGCCTTCGTTTGGTAGTCGATCTTGCAAGGTACCGTCTCCACGCTCCTCCCAATACCTTACGTTAATGTTGAACCCCAAGTCTCTGTCATCCTGCTTTCGCTGCTGTGAACCCATCTGACTCATCTACTCTTGTCCCCATTATCACTTTTCCGTTCCTCTTTTTCCTATCGATCCCGTCGGCACCGGCATTTGTACGAGCAATCATATTGAACGTTCGTTGACATTACATGCCGGGTTATATGTGTCGTATTCTTCCTCAATTTTTAGCTGCAGCCGCCACCGAAATGGAGCGACGATCGCTAGCGAGTGGTGATCTCTGAAAACATTCTAGCAATTGGTGCTCCATGTCGTCTCGGAATCGAAGCGGTTAAATTTTTCTGATACATCGCCGGACTCGGAGGGGCTATGACTGCGCGCTATACAACTACCTCGGACGTGTATGCCCTCGGGATAAAGTTAGCAGATTATTTATTTTTCCGAGAGATAAATGTTCGTCCCCGTCATTGTTTCGATATTTCTCTGTTTGAAATGTTGTAGCACGATAAAATCCAACGGCAGTCGGCCGGGGAGCTAGGTTACCGACGCTAAGGTACAGCGTAGGTTCAAATTACTGCCAAGGCCTCTGTATTCTTCTGCATTGGGAGCATGACATCACTTATCTTTCACCATCATCACCGTGGCTTGCATTTTGAATGTCTATCTCCTTCAATCAGCCGCGGGTAGCTTGCGCGATCCCTAAGATAGCCTTGAAGATCAAATCCAGTGATCTGGTTCGTTATTACTACATCTTGGCCCTTGTCGATTTTGTTGTAACCTTTTGCCAGTTTATGGTAACTTCCTTTTGAACCGAGTTCCGACACTAATATATCTCGTTCTTGCCTTCAGGATCACATGAATCATTTTTCCCACTACGGTCAACGTGTAGCGGAGTGTACTTCTGAAACGACAATTATTCTATGGTCTTGTCATACTCTGAATGTTCTGATTACAATTTTGAACGGTTCCATTCTCCATGCTCTGTAGGGTAGCACTCAGTCCCTTTCTCCCGGATATAGGGGATCTAGTCGGCTGTGTACTTCTCGACATCTAAAGCAAGTGGGCGATTCCGCTAGATGCAGATCTACGGGGGTTGTCGCTTCGACGCATCGTGTGCGTAGGAAGAGTACATGTATTAGAGGAAATACCTTTTTCCTTCTCTTTGCAGAGTTCTTTTCGGCGAGAGTTCTTCGTCGGTTGACTGTCCTCCATCAGTTCATATTGACGAGGATTGACCGGACCCGTATTCGTTCACTTCGGGTCCGTGTTAGCTGTGGACTTGACACCTATCTCTTCGACTTCGGCTACCAGCTCACACTCCTTCCAGTAACTAGAGTAACTGAGAGACAGTGTAGGGCAGTGTACTCTCATTTAGGTCTCCTGTTTAGCTGAATCCAGCGTAAGCAGTGACGGCGTTGATAGCGAAATAAAACACCATGCGACCCGGGCCGCTCGGTAATTGGTTCTTTCGTCCGACATCATTTTCACTGGCGTCCTCCTCCGTTTGCGAGTCTCAATTTCTTCACTCCCGCCTACTTGTCGAAGGCGTCATTAACTTGACTGGCCAAGGGCTTGCAGATTATCAATGACCCCTGATCATCCTTCAGTTTGTTTAGCCTTTTAAAATGCCGTCATCCGATTCTCTTTATCCACAAGCAGATGAGCCTGAACACGAACGAATAATAATATTGTTCCTTCGTCTCGTTAGGTGCTGACGTGTCTTTGATTGAAGAAGATCTTGCGACATTCGAAATCCCCCTTCTGGAGAAACAAATCACTTTGTTGATGCGCCAAAAAGAACGGTTCGAGCGTCCGAGTCCACTTCCTAGGCGCAAATCAGGTCTGTCACCTATCCATTGATTCCCAAGAGGCATCCTTCTGGAGATATTTCGCTGGACTGCGCATCGTCTGAAGAACAGCCTCGATGCCGTCGAGGGCTTGTGGCCTTTGAGCCAAGTCTGTGAACCATCCTGCGAGACATTGTATCGACTTCGCCTGTCTTACGATCTGTTGTCATTTCGAAACCCCCATACACGCAGCACTCGGCAAACATCCTAACTCGTTACTCATCACTTCGGTTACTCTGGGGAGCATTCACTGTGGGTAGTAGTAAGGGGTCATGAAGACCCTTTTAGCTACTCTTAAGTGCTACGATCATGGTAATCGTATCTTAGCTAAGGTCCTTGAGAAATTGACCCTCTGGAAAATGATGGACATGCGCGCGCGACCGGATGACTTGGTGAGACTCTGTTCTCTATCCGATAATATTTCTTTGCTGGAAGAGTATTACCTTTCTATCACGGAAATAATGAGCTTCAGTACCGATGTGTTGTTCTTCGATGGGCTTATCTCCGTCCATTTGATGTCTCTGAGAAGCCTTTAAATGCGAGCCTCTCTAAACATTTCTCTGGAAAGCTGTACTGTTTGGAAGACATCCCATAACGCTCTGGATACCGTCCGTTTGTTTCTCGAGTTCATGGTTCGTGTATCAGTATCGAGGACTTTGGGCGCTGATTATGGTTCAGGCGAATTTACTTTACCCTGTCCTTGTTTCTTTCTGTTCATGCTGTATACTGATATATGGTCATCGATAGATCGGTCTAGCTGTAATTGCGGGAGATCAGGTATGGTCCCTGTTTTATGAACGGGGGTTGAAGCTATTCTGATTGCTTCGTCTAGAGGTATAGCTGTGGCGTTCGATTAATCGGGACTGGCATTGGTTTTCTCAGTAAGCTCATCGGTTCTGGTTTAGTTCTTTGTTGATGCAGGAAATAGATGGTCTTATGGCGTGGTATATCGGTGCTGCCGAGGGAATGGTAACCCTTATTGTATCGTCATAATCACGGTGCGTGTTTCTCGTCTCTGTTTCATTGGGTACGCTAACTCAATCTCTGGACTTCGAATATAGACAGCCTTGACTGCGCCCTTCATATTAAAGGGTATCACATGTCGTCCCAGTGACAAAGCCTTCTGGAGTATGATCGGAGTAACAACTGTAGCCAAGATGGCTGAGTTTAGAGCGAACATCATTTCTAGCGAAAGAGCGCAACACTCGGCTTGATGGTGACTTGGAGAAACGCCATAATAATGGATCAACGAAGGAGGAGCGTATCCGGACGTTCACACCTAGGATGCTTGCGATTGCTGTACATTCCCCTCTTTCGGTGTGTGTGCTCACGAGGTTTACGTGCTGCAGACTCGACTACAACAGCTACAGCCGACGCTGACTGCTGCAAAATGGGAACCCCAGGTTAGAGGCCAGTGGCTGTACGAGTACTTTATTACATTCGAAACTGTATGATTCTTCTGTCCTTTCCGACCTGAGCTTAAGGATTTAATGTGCTTGAACTATACAGGACACGGCTTCTTTCGACGTTGAACCTTCTCGTGGGAGCTTTGTCAAGAATGGACGAGCGATGGTATGGCATCCTCGTACATCACGTTGGTAGTGTTCTATGCTGTTTACATTCAATATTGATCTTCGCTGTAGACCCCATTCATGAACCCCAGTTTCGTGCGTTCTTTCATCCGCTGTCATTTCTTTGAATGGGGCACTGGGTCGAGCCGTTTAGGACCTTATCGGATACCGATACTCATCGATCATGGTACGTGAGATGTTGGGCATTGTCGAACGAATCTAGCATCCTTGTATTCTCTCCGTGTACTTCAGTCTAGCCCTTTATGAGATCGTTCGAAGATATGTATAATGGTCGGCCCGAGCCGCGGACAACACGAATTGGAGCTTGAGCAACGCTCAAGCTAATTCACGTCTAAGTTAAAACATTGCAATGAAGCTCCATTCTTGCTTGCACGATTTTCTTTGGTATCGCCATTAGGCTTGGAATGTACTGTATTAATCTAAAGCCGCCGCCGCTCAGTCCTCCAGAGGACCGTCTCGTACGAAGCGCGCTAGCTCTGCCGTTTGCCGAACTTACTCCCTGATGCCCGTGTAATAAGACTACTTGAACTCCAGTGTACGATGCGGAGATACAGACGAGTAATGATTATGAACATACGATCACGAAACAAAAATTAAAATGGCTGTTCTGCAAGAACCTCTGACACTTTCACAATCAACGCTGTCTTTCCCCTAAGCTCCGCAGCAAAATACACTTTTGCCCCTCCAACACCCTTGATCCTGACCACTTGGGTTATGTGATCATACTATTCCGGCCCATCGACTCGTCTAATCGTGCATACAAAATCCCTCTTCTTCGTGTATACCAGGAGATCCCCGCCGGACCTTACATTTCGTCGGTTTGAAAGTGCGTCAAATGGTACCTGGACTTTGATAACGATGCTCTTAGGTGAATCAGCAGAGAGGTTCTTAGGCGTATGCGCGAAGCGATGATGGGACTGGGGTGTGTCTGGAGTAGGGATAGACAAAAGGTCACGAGATATCTTGGCCAGTGGTTGGACAAACCCGTTTCGAGCTTCGGAGTAGTATGGGATGAGGGTGACAGTGTTCCGCACCGAGAACGGCTGACGGAGGGGCTTGTGGCTAGGCCAGTGCGAGCCTGGATGAAACGTCAGGGAGGCATAACATGCTACGAAGGCTGAAATACGCTGACATGTTGTCGAACAATACCTCGCAGTCTGACACTTTGAGCACAGCCTGAGTTGGACACCATCTCCTCCTGGCTTCTTGCAAGATTCGCATGCTTTGGTGTCCATCGGTCTTTCGTCCCCTGAACGTGTCCTCAGCCATCGCTGTACAGCAGCTGTCACCTCTGGGCCGGACTTGAGCTGAACCTCCCGAGGGGTAAATCCATCTGCGTTTGCAGTATCTACGTCAGCGCCAAATTCCATGAGAAGGTCGATTGCGCCGATTCCGTTGGTCTGGAAGCATCCGAGCAGGGGAACTTTGCCATAGCGGTTACGCTGATTAGGATCTGACCCAGATTAGAGGAGCACGCGACACAGATCGAGTTTGGCCAAGTGGTTCATAGTTCCGTGGGATAGGGCGGTGTATCCGGTGATATCTGGGAGGTCCACAGGCGCGCCACGAGATAAGAGATATTTGAGGACTTCAACGTGCAGGGGGTTGGGTATTTGTAGGCGTTGAGCGCCAGATACGACGATTGTGAGGTATCCAAATTTATACAGTGTTTCTGTACCTTCGATGTCGGGTGCGTCGCCAGATTCCACTTCCTGGTATGACATATCAGTGACTGAGGAAATTTGGTGAATGTGTTAAGCTCACCTTGACGACTTTGTTGTAATCTCCTAGGTAACAGCATAGTCCGAAAAAGATGAGCTTACGGGGGTCGAAGGAGGAGGATCTGTCATTGTAAAGGTCTCGTAGAGTCTGGCTGCCCATTTCGCAGGACAGGTAGCCACATTGGTCTAGGATCTTGTGCATTTGCTTCGTTACTGAGAGTCCACCGCTGCCATCGCCTTCGTGCGTAGACTTTGTTGGTGAGACTATAAGCCGAAATTGGGACATTCTGGGATAAGTGGTCGATGCGAATCTTCAAAACAATGGGAGATGGGTAACATACCTGTATATATGCGTCGGGTTTAACTTTTAAATCACATAAAATTATAGCGCTAAAATGTTAGGATACTGGTCACTTCATTCTAACTGGCACCCCCAGGACATAGTTTTTGGAACGCAGATAGACGCAACGACGGTGAGAGACCAAGTATGCACCGAAATACAGCTCAATCACAGATATTCGTCGCAGTAGACCTCAAAAATTGTCTCCAGTTCAACACGATAGCAGCTGGATGTAAGCCTTGCGAAATAGATAGAAAACGGATCCATGTCCCAGTAAGGAATTGTGGCACCACGAAGCGGAAGACAAGGCTTGCAAAAAAGAAGCCTGTTTGGACTTCCTCTTTGAAAATCGTGCCAGAGGGTGCCAGATAGAGCTACGGACGAGATACTGACTACCAATTTGAGCCTTCTCTTTTCCTGATACAAGTCGAAAACTAGGGGTACATCAGAATACAGTCTCCGTACCACGAGGCAGCGACAGCGCACAGAGTCAGATTTCCCTTGGAGGTCGGGTCAAAGCCTGCCAAGTACGACGTTATGGGCGCAGAGAAAACCAGACTTTGAGATGGGAGACGGAAGCAAAATGAACACTTGCCTAATCTAGACTGATATTTCCTTTGTCAGCGTTTCGGACGTGATTCCCGACGGCGATGATTTTCTGTCCATCTAATCGTCGTGGCGCTTTCCTTCGTTCCAACCGTCACTTTCTTGCTTGCAGCGTCAAGTGTACAAAGAGACGGTCCCAAGTCTACCTAATTCTCACCAAAGTCACCACCTGGTCAGGCCAACGTCCTTTCCTTGCGGTCTGGGACGACTACTAATTATGCAGGCCACCTTTCTTGAAAATGCGGCTGGGGCTACGTAACCTCTGAACCGATTTTACATCAGAAGAGAGTGGAGTGGAATTTCATTGTTCCTTTGGGGTGCAACATCGAGAACCAGGAGATTATTTTGCGACTTCCCCCGACGCCTACGTGAAAATTGACCTCATCACCATTTAAAGACGCTCTATGCATCATTTGTGGAAGCTATAAAACGGAAATAGGGTCTTTTACTCAATTCTTGGCTGACTGCGGACTCTTACCGCACCTATCTCGATTCTCGTGGTTGGAATCTTAACCTGCATCGCTTCTTTATGGTCTGGTAAGTACCGAACTGCTCTAGTACACCACGTATTCATTAAATCTGGCGTCGGGTTTCATCCGGGCGGTCGCGATATCGTACGCAAGAGCCGGAAATCCTGGCGTCTGATATAGGTTTCGACGGTCTGTTTAATGACAAAAAGGCAGCCACTCACCCTTTCTTCCGCATCCTCACCTTCAAAGTAGACGTTCAGGTCGGTACAGATGGTTGAATCAGCCGTGGAGGCATTCAGTTGACTATATTATGCTCTGAAGGTTGCAGGGGTAAGCCCTCCGTTTACTCTTCATATCCGTGTCCAACGTATTACACAAATTACCGTGGCACACGGAGCGACTGTTGACCGAATCGTTGAAGACTGGGGCACCATACACGCGATCGACGTTCCGACGTCTTTGTCAGCATGCGTAAAGAAGTAAGTGGATGCTGAGGAAATGTCCGACGATTGCGTTCCTATGCGAATATCGATCGTGAACATGAGGCGCTTCACCAATGCCGCGAGTGGCTGCCTATACCATCATGTGAGTACGAGGCTGCCCGTCTTTCACTTGTTATCTTCTTCATTTCAACTTCATCTACCTCCTACGTAGTAGCATCACGTAGCGGAGATGGCATTCGACTCGGTACGGTGAACCTCGCCTGCATGCTCCTGCCTTTGTGACTGATTTTCCCCATATGAGAATGGAACCTATTTGGAAGTATGCATATATTCGCAGGCTCGTTCACGCAAAGAACAGCGATATCTAGAAGGATCTGAAACCCTATCGTCTAACGTATCGCGAAGACTTTGTAAGCTGAGCATGAGCAATGCCCTCTTTGACAAATCGACCGAGTCCACCGGGATAAATAACTCGTCTCCAAACATGTGTCATCCAGCCAGTGGCCGCAGAATAAAAGCCACCGTGTTAGCAAACTAAATCTCCTGCATTCACAGAACATGGCAGATCTCAGTGTCGCTACGACAATGTCTCTCGCTGGACGTGTAGGCTTGGTTACTGGAGGTGGAACGGGGATGTAAGTCTCTTTATTTTTATTTCGGCTCGCTGTTGACGTGTCAAATATAGAGGACTCAGCATCGCAAAAGCCTTTGCTGCAGCTGGAGCGAAAGTATACGTGACTGGCCGAAGGTTGGACGTCCTGGAGAAAGCAGCCGCATCTGTCACAGGCGTGCCAGGATCCATTGTCCCGTAAGTAACTGCCTTCCATGTTATATTCCGTACTCCTTACATGCACCCAGGCTCCAGATGGATGCGACCGACGAGGAAAGTGTGAACGCCGTCGCTAAGCACGTCGGAGGAATCGATGGCAAGCTTGACATTCTCGTGAATAAGTTCGTCACCTATGTTTTCTGTTCCGGCGCTGATTCAAGATCTCTTTTCCCTAGTGCCGGTTTCGCCACCTCTCGTCGTGATCCCGACTTCATTACGAAGAAGCTGTCGGCAAATGACCCTTTTGAGCCCGAAACAGTGCAGAACTGGGCAGACATGTTCGCGCTAAACACCATAACGCCGTTCTTCGTCGTACGGGCCTTCCAATCTCTCCTCATCAAAGGAGCACAGTCTCGCCTACAGGGTACGTCGAGCGTCATCAACATTAGCGGCATATTAGCAAACTTGCGGTCATCAGCAAGTGGACACTCGGTATGTACCTTTTGCTTCTTCTCAGAGGTGATACTAACTGTGATGCGAAGCTTGCTTGCGGGCCAACGAAAGCCGCCTTGAACCATCTCACCCTAGTTCTAGCGACGAGTTTTGCTACTAGGGACATTCCCATTCGTGTGAATGCGATCTCGCCTGGTGCTTTTGCGTCGGAAATATCACCTCCCGAATTCTTGGAGTCGCTGAAGACGACAGTCATACCTGGGTTAGTGGCTCCGGTACCTGCGAAGAGGCACGGGAGGTGAATCCATGTTTTTTCCCGTGATACGTGTGCCTTTATCTAACACTATTGTAGCGAAGCTGAGATGGGCATGACCGCGGTGCTCTTGGCCGTCTCCGACTATACCAACGGAGCCATCTTGCTTGTCGATGGTGGAATGTCGTTAGTAAATCCGTAATTATCCATGACAATTCCTGTTCTGGTATAGATGCAGTCATGCAGTTTGCGGACAATACAGTGGCTTATGGAAACTGACTCGTTTGACAAGTCATGCCTGGTGTCCGACAGGCCGTCCTTGAGCAAGCGGCGGTTGGAGCAGGCGACCATGTCCCACCCTCGAGACAGTTATTAGTTTTGTCATTTAATGTCGGTGGATGCACGGCGTCTGTGACAGCTCTGTCGCACACTGTGTTAGACAAGTGCTGACTCTCACATCAATCCAAGTCTTGCATGAAGTGCTCAGGATTGATGAGTTTGCACCTCAACGACCATCTTAATCCATCAAAAGTAGATACAGGCTGATACAAGTGACTACACGAGCTGTTCACACTGTAGACCCCAAGGGTTCACAGCGCACACTATTAGGCAGGGCTGTAAAAGTTAGGCGGGCCCGGCAGCCTTAGGACTAGCTAAGCCGACTGCTGTTAGTTGACCAGTCACCAGTCCGGACTCCGGTGTCCACCAAGTCGCCGCAGCACAGGACAAGCCAGCTCCGCCTAACCTGACTCAGAAATGGGCGAAGGCGGACTTGCGGGTTGCCGGACTCGTTTGGGCTTAGATTCGGGCCCAACCTGAAGAGACATTTCGGCAGAGACTTGATTCAGTTGAGTCCGACTCTGTTCCAGACAAGCCTCTGGCCGTGTATGATTCTTCTGTTCTTTCCGACCTAAGCTTAAGGATTTAATAACTATACAGGACACGGCTTCTTTCGACGTTGAACCTTCTCGTGCGATGCGGAGATACAGACGAGTGATGATTATGAACTGTTCATACGATCACGAAACAAAAATTAAAATGGCTGTTCTGCAAGAACCTCTGACACTTTCACAATCAGCGCTGTCTTTCCCCTAAGTTCCGCAGCAAAATACGCTTTGGCTCCTCCAACACCCTTGGTCTTGACCACTTGGGATATGCGGTCATACTCTTCTGGCGCGTCACCTCGTCTTATCGTACATACAAAATCCCTCTTCTTCGTGTATACCAGAAGGTCTCCGTCGAGCTTTACGTTTGCCAGTGGTCTGCTCGAAAATGCGTCAAAGGGTACCTGCACTTTGATAACGATGCTCTTGGGAGAATTGACCGAAAGGTTCTTGGGCGTATGCGCGAAGCGATGATGAGACTCAGGAGTGTCGGGAGTCGGGATAGACAAAAGGTCACGAGAAAACTTGGCCATTGGTTGGCAGAACCCGTTTCGAGCGTCTGGGTAGTATGGGATGAGGGTGACAGTGTTCCACACGGAGAATGGCTGACAAATTGGCTTGTGCGTAGGCCAGTGCGAGCCTGGATGAAACGTCAGGGAGGCATAACATGCTACGAAGGCTGAAACGTACGCTGACATGCTGTCGAACAATACCTCGCAGTCTGACACTTTGAGCACAGCCTGAGTTGGACACCATCTCCTCCTGGCTTCTTGCAGAATTCGCATGCCTTGGTGTCCATCGGTTTTTCGTCCCCTGAACGTTTCCTCAGCCATCGCTGCACGGCAGCTGTCACTTCTGGGCCAGACTTGAGCTGAACCTCCCGAGGCTTGACTCCATCTGCGTCTGCGACGTCTATGTCAGTGCCGAATTCCATGAGAAGGTTGATTGCGCCGATTCCATTGGTCTGGAAGCACGAAAGTAGGGGAATTTCACCGTAGCGATTACGCTGATTGGGATCTGACCCAGATTCGAGGAGAACGCGACACAGATCGAGTTTTGCCATATGGTTCATAGTTCCGTGGGATAGGGCGGTGTATCCGGTGATATCTGGGAGGTCTACGGGCGCGCCATGAGATATGAGATATTTGAGGACTTTGTTGTGCTGGGGGTTAGGTATTTGTAGGCGTTGGGCGCCAGATACAACGATGGTGAGGTAACCAAATTTATACGGTGTTTCTGTACCTTCGAGGTCGGGTGCGTCGCCAGACTCAACTTCCTGATTTCAGTCTAGTGGTTGAGGAAACTGTTCGTTGTCTCAAGCTCACCTTGACTACTTTGTCGTAGTCTCCCAGGTAGCAGCACAGTCCAAAATAGGTAAGCTTGTGGGGGTCAAAGGAAGAGGATCTGCCGTTGTAAAGTTGTCGGAGCGTTTGGCCGCCCATTTCGCATGACAGGTAGCCAGGCTGGTCTAGGATCTTCCGCATTTGTTTAGTTACTGAGAGTCCACCACTGCCATCTCCTTGGTGCGTGGATTTTGTTGGAGAGACTATAAGACGAAATGGATACATCTTGGAATTCTTTGCGGCCAGTCAAGCACGGAGAACAAGATGAGAGACAAAAGCAAATCGAGTATTGCTAAATGTAGACTGATATTTTCTTTGTCAGCCATTCGGCCGCTTACTCCGAAACAACAGTCGAAACAGAAAGGGGCAGAAGTCCAAGACGCACATTTTAGTGAACGTCCAATTCCCTTTCAATTTCCTCGGCCTAGCAAGACTCGGCCTTTCGGTGCCTTTTCTTGCATTGAAATTCGGAGCGTGTGTACCAGACAATCGCTTCCAAATTACAACGCTTGACAACTTGCCGCTGTCGGCTCAGTTCAATTCTCAAAATACCATCTGATTCTGAACGCGAAGCGATAATAACATCGATTCTTCGTAAGAAGAGGCCACTGTTACTGGACGCTGACGCCTCTTGGATTCAAAAGGACATCGCTGCATATGGAGAGGAGCTCTCCAATTTAGAGACCCAATCACCTTGCTAATACGCCGAAAGGAGGAACTAGAGCGTTCACATTCCAGGTGCATATCATTGCTATCACCGGTACATCGTCTCCCAAGGGACATCATGTTGGAGATATTTCGCTGGGCCGCGCATCGTCCCAAGAACAGTCTCGATGTCACCAAAGGAGTCCGGCCTCTTCTGTGGATGGTGGTGGGATATCGTACTGGCCTCACCCATCTTATGGTCTGTTGTCATTCTGAAACCGCCGTACACGCGACACTCCGTGGACATCCTCACCCGCCATTTTCGTCGCTCTGCAGAGTTTCCGTTGTGGATAGCAGTGAAGACTGGAGACAGCGCCAATGATGGTCGTATCTTCGATATGGTGATTCAAAAATCCGGGCTCTGGAAAATGATGGACATGAATGCACCATCGAAAGACCTGACGAAGCTTTCCTCCGTATCAGGAAATATTCCTTTGCTGGAGGAGCTGTACGTTTTTGCCAAGCAGGAAGCGCACTTCAGCACAGATGCTTTGTCCTCAGCACCATTGCTTCGACGTGCGGACCTCGAACCGCTGGAGATTTCCTAACTGTCTTTGAATGCTAGCTTCCTGACACATTTTTCGGGAACATTGCATCATTTAGCGGAAATTCAATACATTGCCCAGATACAAACACTCATTGATATTTGTATCATCTTTTGTGACGACTCGGATCGACCTCTGGATTCTGGAAATCTGTTGCCCGTTCGAATGGAGCAACTCCAGTTCCTCTCGGTCAACAATGTAAAAATACTTGATGCTCTTACCGCTCCGTCGCTGAGAAAACTCGACTATGGTCCGGCCTCCGTTTCAAACGAGGGCGACACTAGTATTCATTCGCTCCGAGATTTTTTAGAGCGATCCGCTTGCTCTATCAGTTATTTGGGTATTTTGGCAGAGATGGTTCCAAAGATTCATCATCTTATGGCCTTCGCAAAAAAGGTCAGTTATTTGACTGTGTACTACCCAAAAAGCCGTCCCATACGCTCGCTAGCTCCGTTAACCTTACCTGAAACCCTTCCCACAATGAAGAGTATGAAGCTCAGCATCACTGATGCCCGCTGGGGACGAAGATACCCAGGAGGTGTCATTGACGTTGTCCGCCAACGCTTCGATGAAGAGCGAGCGGCAGCTTTGAACGTCACAAGGCTATCTCGTTTGGATTTGGATTGTGTTGACGTCTTGAGAGCTGAAGTTCTCGGTCTGCTAAAAAGAGAAGGGCTTGATTCACTTCAGGAACAAGGTTTACAACTGGAGAAAGGGTCACCGTATCTACCAGTCGATCAATATTGGACGGGATGCTGGTTCACCTAGAAAGTCGGATATAGCAGACACTTGCTTACGACTCCAATAATTAAATATTGTCACAAATAAATGACACTCTCCCGCAACGCAATTCATACAGTACGGTGCTGCAAAGAAGTAATTCTAGAAAGCAAGAGTTGGGTCCGATAAAAGTAGTACTTGCAAATATCTTTTCGCTCAGAAAGTCCGAGAACTGCAAAGACTCCATGCTTTCGAACAATATTTTGTCTCAAAAAGGACTTTGCACACGTCATCTTTTACGGTCATTTCCGTTTTCCACTCTCTTCACGTCTTGCTCCGTACTTACCATGTCCATCAAAGACCTCTGTAGTATTTCTGCTGGTACATATCGCCTTTTCTCATCATTTATCCCTATATTGACGCGTCGGATGCTCAGATATCCTCGAAGATCTCATATCTTACTCCAGATATGCATCGTCGGCGTATACGCCTTTTTGTCCAAGACCGAATGACTGTACCCTCGTAACTGAGGTTCGAGGATCCCTCTTGAGTACTGTCTAATGCTCCTAAGGATATCCAAGATATCCGACTCTGTTTGATATTCAAGCTCGCGACGGCGACAGGAAAGAATTGATGCTTGCTCTCCAAGGTCAATCCTGTTGATAGATATCGATGGGCTGAGGATTTTGCGGAATGGCAGTTCATCTTTCCTTCACATCCTGGTCAACTCTGATATCGTTCTCGTTCCACTGATTACGCCTGGTGTCAGCTCCAAGTGAGTTGCCTTCTGGTCTGCGGCGGGGATTCTGCAAAGTCGTCGGGTGCGTTCAACTTGCGGTCCTATTCCCCAAGGCGCAATGGTCTCGCGTTCTTGCAGGTGGAACTTTATCGCGGTTGAAATCATACAACAGTTATCTCTACACCCGGGTCTGAAGAATATCACAAAGATTGGTCACACTCTAGGAGGATCACTGGAGATGCTAGTTGACATTTGTCTTCCTTCTCTGGACGTATTATTACGGCGCATCCAGAACCTGAGCAAGGCATCTTTTTCTTTCCTTGATCGCGCGCTTATCAACTTAGAGCAAAGAATTCGCTGACCATTTAACGGCGAGTTTGGTGTAAACACGTTCAGAAGTGTGTTGTATTACTACTTCTTTATGTGCTACGTCTGAGTCTTCCAGTCGTTTACAACAATGACGGACGTTATCGTAGACCTTCTGACGTCCCTCTAGTGTCCTATAGGTGGTCCTGACTTCCCTTGGCTACCATCACTATGGCGCGTCTCTCGGATCAGGTCCTTCTAAGGACAACTGGACAACATAATATTCGTCCGATGGCGAGGACTCTAGATACTCCGTTCTATGAGGCCTACATACATGGAAACGACTTCATCACCATGCATGGACTTCGCGAACTCAAATACCCATCCGATTTGTCGAAGAGCATTCTTGATCTCATCTGCACGAAAATCGATATATATCCATATTGCGATCCGCAGGTTACGTGTTCAGCTCATTGAGTCTGTATCTCTTTGTACCCAAATGGAACGCCAAGTACCCCTTTACAAACTCCTTGTACATCCCCTGCGCGCCTTTGTGTGGTGACAAGATAAGCAACGCTCTCTCGTGTGCCTTCATGCATCTCCCCACCATATTGCGAAGAGTTGTAGTCTTTGGCTCGCCATTGGCTTCAGCCAATATCGATATAAGGTTGTAGTTTTCACCGTCAGCCTCCTCCTTGTAGAACGAGACGATGTCGTTTATGAAGCAGATAACATCACGGAGGAGAGGAAGAGCTTGGATGTATACGGAATACGGAAGCTCAGCGGGGAAAATGAACACGGCATAGGCTTCGGCGACTCCGCTTAGTTCTCGAAGAAACATGGCGTATTTGTCAACTTTGTGCCTCTGCCATCTTTGATGAGTAAGTAAGCCAACTGCGGGAGAATAATTTACTCACCGGTTCAGATTTACTTCGTATCTCTAAAATCAATGCAGTCATAAACCTGAGGATCGCCTGGACGATGAAATCAGCAGTCACTTCGCCAAACAGTTGGGAGGCTTCTGCAAGGACGCCCGCGAAGTCGTCCAGCATCTTGGTTGGCTGTTTCTCTGAGGACGCAAAGTGCTGCATAGAAGAAGTTAATGGAATTTCACTGGCAAAGATATAGACATCGACATTCACCTTGGTAAAATTTGGGACTCCAACGAGGGCGTCAGGGTCATCAGGATAGGCGTCGTCGAAGTATAGCATAAACGCGGTGTAGATGGCAATGTATACTTTGATGTTGACATTGTCGATATGGTGGTACGCGGAGGCAGCGATGTTGAGTCCGGTCACTAGGTAAGGCTGGAGCGCCTCGAGGGCATATCCTCGGTGTTCGACCTCTTTCATGCAAAGACTTTCGAGCTCAGGATCCCAGATGGACGGCAAGTTGATAGTGTCGAATTGGTGTACGAAAGATCGTATGATGTCTTCAGCCTGCTCTGGTTTTTGTTGAAGGGTTTGAGGCCTGGCACGACGCAATAAACGTCCTAAAGAAATTACGGGACTGGTTAGTCCGAGTCGGTACGATGGCATGTACGAAAGGAACGTACGAGCTAGAATAGACAGAGCGGAAGGCCAGAGTCGAGCTCCCCAACGTTGGGTATGGAGACTTGCGTGAGATGCATTTGCAGGGGAAACTTGAAGAGACATTGTCGCGCAGGATATCTTTGAATATCACACAAAGAACTCTGAAAGCCCATGAAGTTCAGCTTATATACTACTCTCAGTCCAGAATGACCCTGTGCAAACACCGACGGTGGAACACATGCTCTACGGGACTCAGTTCTCACGGAATGGTTCTTGGTGAAGGCGTGAGATGTAAGACCTTCCTGTGACTACAAATTTCGCGTTTTGATTCTGCGTTCATTTTTAAACCGTGTACCGTTCCAAGTTCATCACCCACGTAATCCCCTCTACTCAACCCTTACTAGACATCCTTTCACATATTGATTGTAGTTTTCTGTTTGACGCGTAGTGTCGCAGACCGAGCCTTTTGTAAAATTTTAGAACCCAAAATTCAATATTTATTCATTGCAGGTTCTCACCAGAGTAATAGGGACCTACTAGGACCTCGAGTCATTCCAGTATACAGAGGAGAAAAATAAATTGGCCGCCTTCAGTGACACATTGAACTCCCATCGGCCGCTTTGCGATGTTCTTCCTCATCCCTCGTTTTAACATTCTTGCTGTCGAGGGAACACCAAAATAGGCTGGATACACGCCGGGAGTGTGTTGACCCCGTTTATAATATGAACAAACCCTGATTCCTCACGTCACGCGCATCATACTTGAACACACTGGGTGTTTTCACCCGAATTTGGAAGAAAAAGAAAGAGGAAAAGAAAAATCCAGAAAGCTCTGGTCCGTTTAAGTATAAGCGCGTCGAAGCTAGAGTTCTATGTTATTTTTCCGCGCTGCGCGCGCCGGAGATTATATTATGATCTTAAGGGCTCGAAATGAGCATAGCAAAGGAGAAAAGTACAGAATATTCAATGTACAAGGTAGGAAACAGCTCGAAAAAGTATGAATCCCACTGTATGCATGTATGATATATTAGAAAATAGTCTTAGGAGGAAATAAGCCCTGGGCCTGAAGAATAGCGCAAAGAAAAGGAAGGGAATACGGGCAAGTGGCAGATAAGTCTCGGACCGGTTCGACCGATGGCAGGTAAGTTCGCTGACTCAGCAAAGCAACTTACCTGCCATTTGCCCTTATCTCTTCCTACAGGTTGTAGAAATTTCGGGACAAGTTTAGAGAATATACTAGATCTATTCTTGAGATATAACAAAGTGCCAACGAAAAAAAATGGACAAGCTTTGAACGAGTACGAAAAGAATAGCCTGTCCTGCCGGAAACGGCATGGCAGCTAGATTACCGTGGGAACCCAGTGTTTCGATCGGTAAACCACTGGGGTGGCCTAAGATAAGAGGCGCCCCTGATCTCCATCCATAGCCCGATATTGCTTCGTCAGCTGCTGGTTGTTCGCCCGTTCTCTAGTGCGCAGCATGCTACTTCATTTCGCAATGCAAAGGAACATACATCTACCCGGAGTCCCGGAGTCCCATACAGACATCTCTTGTTATGAGCTTTATAAGACATCTTGCTCGAATCTTTGATATAACCGTGACCCCAAAACAGAGGTGCAGGGCTTACATACGACGAAAACACCCCCGATACGAAAAAGGGTTCTCTGCACCATCTCATTTCGAGAGATGGTGTGTGATTTCATATATGTACTGAGGTGCAGCATGTATGCAGCGAGAAAGAAGACGATTGACGTGCCTGACCGACGGTCTCTTGTACCACCGATAGCACAGATAAGAGATAGGCTACCAGGAGCGACGCGATTACACCGAATGGTGTGACCATAAGAAGAAAGGATCTTGGGTTCTTAGATTCAACTTTGGCAAATTTTCGACGTTTAAGATATCAACCTATCCTGACAGATAAATTTAATTCTCCCAGTAGTTATCGGGCAACCGTAAATACAATTTCTCCAATAAGTATAGTAGGGCTGTCAGCCTGTCTTTCACGTCGCAACCGATGATAGCGTCGTCTCTGATCATGTATCCTGTCCCCTTTACCTCCCTGGCCACGTATTAAGATAATCTTGTATCATTAAATAAATAAATACATGTAGTATTTGAATATATATAATTAACGATAAATATGTGCCGGTGGGCGGGCGCGGCGGGCTGTAGGCGTCGACGGTGGTCAGCGCTATCAGGTATGGTCGAAAATGGGGACTGAGGACATGGGGATTATTGCACTGCCGAAAAGGGTGAGACATGCTGGACTTCGAGAACCCTTTTTCGTATCGGGGTGTTTTCATTGTATGTAAGCCCTGCACCTCTGTTCTGGAGTCATGGTTATATCAAAGATTCGAGCAAGATGTCTTATAAAGCCCGTAACAAGAGATGTCTGTATGGGGCTCCGGGTAGATGTACATTCCTTTGCATTGTGAAATGAAGTAGCATGCTGCGCACTAAAGAACGGGCGAACAACCGGTAGCTGACGAAGCGATATCGGGATCTGGATGGAGATCAGGGGCCACCCCAGTGTGTTCAAGTAGGATGCGCGTGACGTGAGGAGGAAGGGTTTGTTCGTATTATAAACAGGGTCAACACATCCCGGTGTGTATCCAGCCTATTTTAGTGTTCCCTTGACAGCAAGAATGTTAAAACGAGGAATGAGGAAGAACATCGCAAAGCGGCCGACGGGAGTTCAATGTGTCACTGAAGGGGGTCAATTTATTCTTCTCTGCTGTATGCTGGAATGACCCGAGGTTCTAGTAGGTCCCTATTATTTTGGCGAGAACCTGCAATGAATAAATATTGAATTTTGGGTCTTGAAATTTTACAAAAG
The DNA here is from genome assembly GCA_900157415.1 of Armillaria cepistipes. Lineage (NCBI taxonomy): Eukaryota > Fungi > Basidiomycota > Agaricomycetes > Agaricales > Physalacriaceae > Armillaria > Armillaria cepistipes. The sequence goes on from FTRY01000002.1 coordinate 764,554, forward strand.
GCTCGGTTTGCGACACTACGCGTCAAACAGCAAACAGCAATAATACAATATGTGAAAAGATACTTAGTAGGGGTTGAGTAGAGGGGATTACGTGGGTGATGAACTTGGAACGGTACACGGTTTAAAAATGAACGCAGAATCAAAACGCGAAATTTGTAGTCACAGGAAGGTCTTACATCTCACGCCTTCACCAAGAACCATTCCGTGAGAACTGAGTCCCGTAGAGCATGTGTTCCACCGTCGGTGTTTGCACAGGGTCATTCTGGACTGAGAGTAGTATATAAGCTGAACTTCATGGGCTTTCAGAGTTCTTTGTGTGATATTCAAAGATATCCTGCGCGACAATGTCTCTTCAAGTTTCCCCTGCAAATGCATCTCACGCAAGTCTCCATACCCAACGTTGGGGAGCTCGACTCTGGCCTTCCGCTCTGTCTATTCTAGCTCGTACGTTCCTTTCGTACATGCCATCGTACCGACTCGGACTAATCAGTCCCATAATTTCTTTAGGACGTTTATTGCATCCTGTCAGGCCTCGAAACCTTCAACAAAAACCAGAGCAGGCTAAAGACGTCATACGATCCTTCGTACACCAATTCGACATGACTGACTTGCCGTCCATCTGGGATCCTGAGCTCGAAAGTCTTTGCATGAAAGAGGTCGAACACCGAGGTTATGCCCTCGAGGCGCTCCAGCCTTACCTAGTAACCGGACTCAACATCGCTGCCTCCGCATACCACCATATCGATAATATCAACATCAAAGTATACATTGCCATCTACACCGCGTTTGCCATATACTTCGACGACGCCTATCCTGATGACCCTGACGCCCTCGTTGGAGTCCCTAATTTTACCAAGGTGAATATCGATGTTTACATCTTTGCCAGCCAAATTCCAATTTCTTCTACGCAGCACTTTGCGTCCTCAGAGAAGCAGCCAACCAAGATGCTGGACGACTTCGCGGGCGTCCTGGCAGAAGCCTCCCAGTTGTTTGGCGAAGTGACTGCTGATTTCATCGTCCAGGCGGTCCTCAAGTTCATGACTGCATTGATTTTAGAGATACGAAGTAAATCTGAACCGGTGAGTAATTTCTCTCCGGCAGTTAGCTTACTTACTCACTAAAGAGGGCAGAGGCACAAAGTTGACAAATACGCCTTATACCTTCGAGAACTAAGCGGAATCGCTGAAGCCTATGCCGTGTTCATTTTCCCCGCCGAGCTTCGGTATTCCGTATACATCCAAGCACTTCCTCTCCTCCGCGATGTTACCTGCTTCATAAACGACATCGTCTCGTTCTACAAAGAGGAGGCTGACGGTGAAAACCACAACCTTATATCGATACTGGCTGAAGCCAATGACGAGCCAAAGACTACAACTCTCCGCAATATGGTGGGGAGATGCATGGAGGAACACGAGAGAGTGTTGCTTATCTTGTCACCACACAAAGGCGCGCAGGGGATGTACAAGGAGTTTGTAAAGGGGTACTTGGCGTATCATTTGGGGGCAAAGAGATACAGACTCAATGAGCTGAACATCTAACCTGTGGATCGCAATATGGATATATATCAATTTGGTGCAAATGAGACCAAGAATGCTCTTTGACGATTCGGATGGTTATTTGAGTCCGCGAAATCCATGCAAGGTGATGAATTCGTCTCCGTGTACGTAGGCCTCATACAACGGAGCATCTAGAGTCCTCGCCATCGGACGAATATTATGTTGTCCAATTGTCCTTGCTGGGCCTGATCCGAGAGACGCGCCATAGTGATGGTAGCCGAGGGACGTCAGAAGGTCTACGAAAACATAAAAAATTACCCGTCATTGCTGTGAACGACTGAAAGACTCAGATGTAGCACATAGAGTCTAGAGAAGTAGTAATACAACACAACTCTGAACGCGGTTACACCAAGCTCGCCGTTAAATGGTCGGCGAATTCTTCGTTCTAAGTTGATAAGCGCGATCTAGGAAAGAAAAAGATGCCCTGCTCAGGTTCTAGGTGCGCCGTAAGAATGCGTCCAGAGAAGGAAGACGGATGGCAGCTAGCGTCTCCAGTGATCCTCCTAATGTGACCAGTCGTAACGATATTCCTCAGATCCGGGTGTAGATATAACAGTTGTACGATTTCAACCGCGATAGAGTTCCACCTGCAAGAATGCGAAACTGCGCCTTGAGGGATAGGACCGCAAGTTGAACGCACCCGACGACTTTGCAGAATCCCCGCCGCAGACCAGAAGGCAACTCACTTGGAGCTGACACCAGGCGTAATCAGCGGAACGAGAACAATATCGGAGTTGACCACGATGTGAAGGAAAGATGAGCTGTCATTCCGCAAAATCCTCAGCCCATCGATATTTATCAACAGGATCGACCTTGGAGAGCAAGCATCAATTCTTTCCTGTCGCCGTCGCGAGCGAGAAAGCCTGGAATATCAAACAGAGTTGGATATCTTGGATATCATTAGGAGCATTAGACAGTACTCAAGAGGAATCCTCGAACCTCCGCTACGAGGGTACGGCCATCCGGTCTTGGACAAAAAGGCGTGTACCCCGACGAAGCGTATTTGAAGTATTATATAAGATCTTCGAGGATATCTGGGCAGTCTGACGCGTCAATAGAGGGATAAACGATGAGAAAGGGCGATATATACTAGCAGAATTGCCACGAAGACCCTTGATGAATATGGTACGGAGCAAGACGTGAAGAGAGCGGAAAACGGAAGTGGAAAGATGACGTGTGCAAAGCACTTTTTGAGACAAAATATTGTTCGAAAACATGCAGTCTTTGCGCAGTTCTCGGACTTTCTAAGCGAAAAGATATTTGCAAGTACTACTTTTGTCGGACCCAACTCTTGCTTTCTAGAATTACTTCTTTTCCTACAGCGCTGTATGGATTTCGTTGTGGGAGAGTGTCATTTATTTGTGACAATATTTAATTATTGGAGTCGTAAGCAAGTGTCTGCCATATCCGACTTTCTAAGTGAACCAGCATCCCGTCCAATATTGATCGACTGGTAGATACGGTGACCCTTTCTCCAGTTGTAAACCTTGTTCCTGAAGTGCATCAAGCCCTTCTCTTTTTAGCAGACCGAGAACTTCAGCTCTCAAGACGTCAACACAATCCAAATCCAAACGAGATAGCCTTGTGACGTTCAAAGCTGCCGCTCGCTCTTCATCGAAGCGTTGGCGGACAACGTCAATGACACCTCCTGGGTATCTTCGTCCCCAGCGGACATCAGTGATACTGAGCTTCATACTCTTCATCGTGGGAAGGGTTTCAGGTAAGGTTAACGGAACTAGCGAGCGTATGGGACGAAGGAACGTACGAGCTAGAATAGACAGAGCGGAAGGCCAAAGTCGAGCGTCCCAACGTTGGGTATGAAGACGTGCGTGAGACGCGTTTGCAGGGGAAACTTGAAGAGACATTGTCACGCAGGATATCTTTGAATACCACACAAAGAACTCTGAAAGCCCATGAAGTTCAGCTTATATACTACTCTCAGTCCAGAATGGCCCTGTGCAAACACCGACTGTGGAACACATGCTCTACGGTACTCAGTTCTCGCCGGAATGGTTCTTGGTGAAGGCGTGAGATGTAAGACCTTCCTATAACTAGAAAGTTCGCGTTTTGATTCCGCATTTATTTTTAAACCGTGTACCGTTCAAGTTCATCACCCACGTAATCCCCTCTACTCAACCCCTACTAAGTATCTTTTCACATATTGTATTATTGCTGTTTGCTGTTTGACGCGTAGTGTCGCAAACCGAGCCTTTTGTAAAATTTCAAGACCCAAAATTCAATATTTATTCATTGCAGGTTCTCGCCAAAATAATAGGGACCTACTAGAACCTCGGGTCATTCCAGCATACAGCAGAGAAGAATAAATTGACCCCCTTCAGTGACACATTGAACTCCCGTCGGCCGCTTTGCGATGTTCTTCCTCATTCCTCGTTTTAACATTCTTGCTGTCAAGGGAACACTAAAATAGGCTGGATACACACCGGGATGTGTTGACCCTGTTTATAATACGAACAAACCCTTCCTCCTCACGTCACGCGCATCCTACTTGAACACACTGGGGTGGCCCCTGATCTCCATCCAGATCCCGATATCGCTTCGTCAGCTACCGGTTGTTCGCCCGTTCTTTAGTGCGCAGCATGCTACTTCATTTCACAATGCAAAGGAATGTACATCTACCCGGAGCCCCATACAGACATCTCTTGTTACGGGCTTTATAAGACATCTTGCTCGAATCTTTGATATAACCATGACTCCAGAACAGAGGTGCAGGGCTTACATACAATGAAAACACCCCGATACGAAAAAGGGTTCTCTGCACCATATCGTTCCGAGATCACCAATATTACCTTGATCGCGAAGTGCCTGATGGGATGGTGTGTGAGTTCATATATGTACTGAGGTGCTGCATGCGTGCAGCGAGAAAAAAGACGATTGACGTGCCTGACCGACGGTCTCTTGTATCACTGATAGCACAGATAAGAGATAGGCTACTAGGAGCAACACGACTACACCGAACAGTGCGACCACCAGAAGAAAGGTTCTTGGGTTCTTAGATTCAACTTTGGCAAAATTTCGACGTTTATTGATATCACTGGAGTCGGAAAGCAGTGGAGTTTCTTGAGTGGAGCTGAGTGCATATTCGCATGATAACAGTCCTTGCGACAAATTAAAAGCGGCCGAATCTCCATTGTGAAAAAGGAAGGCCGCCCGAAGTTCGTTCTGTTGGAACTCAATAGAAGCCAGTAATCCATCGTCTCAAAGCCTCAGCCCATGCCCGATTTGGCTGCGAACTTGAAGATGCAGTTACGCAGGCACGAGCAAGGACATCGACACACCACACAGAGAGATCTAGCCTGTTGTCGGTCAGTAAAAAGTCCGTTGGAATTACCTAATTCCGACCCCCGGTTCGTGAACTATTCAGGTCGAACCTGCTCGAAGAAACACATGCGACGATGCTCCTGGGTCACCTTCTGGCTTAATATCTTTCATACGTGGTTGATACCCAATAATTCCACCAAGCTTTGCGACGACATGATGAGGGTCAAGTTCATGGGCAAAGTGCTTTACATGCGTATCTGAGGGACGTCAAATCAATGTATCCAGCAAAGATGTAGGCGCTTTTTACCCTTTCCGTGCACGCGACTCTGCCGGAAGGTAAGCTGATCAACAGACGGTGTAACTTCATTCAGGCATACCTAGGTATGCCATGACACCCGTGAGCCAAATCCAGATATTTACCATAAATATGCAACCTACGGAAGCTTCAGTCAGCCTGTATGCAACATTATACAAGTTACTTACCTTCCAATGGCCGTTTGTTTCCAATGTCGGAACTCATTGCGAAGCGCGCGTGAGTGTAAGCGCAACCTCAACACGAGCAGTGGAAAGTACCTCGCTCGTTGTGATATATCCACCTCGGCCAGCCGCGTCAGGCCGTTACCTAGAGGTGGCGATTTGACAGTAGATATCCAGCGAAAACTTGGGCTCTCGTTGGCATTTGGTCGGTTCACGTACCGACTAACTGACCACGAAGCAGCGTGACATGGTCATGGCCAAAAAATTGAGTATTTCACGAATCACCATGGCTGGTTGAGTTGGACTGAGTTGATTCCCACACTTACAATTTTATGTTGGTGTTGAGGCCTTGAGCTTGCAAGCTTGAAATGCGAAGCAATTCGGTACCAGCGGGACCTGTTGAGAGAGTTTCGTCTGTGTGGAAGACTGTGTGTTGTGATATTCCGGTGATACGGCACAGTAGCGGCGGAAGCCGGGTCCCCGATTCATTCCTTTTTCCGGTTTCATTTTCAAAAGATGACTCAGTATGAACTTTGCATGGTGCAGGATTTTTTCACTTAACAGAGTTCAGACATACTTGACAAAATCAAAATTATGCATTCTGGATGACATGCATGAATCTAACGCATATAGAGCACTGGTTGGTTGCAGGGAAAAAGTTTGCTCGGTGGCAGCGCAGCTGCCACCAGCTCACATTTTCCCTCGCAACCTCATGCAGCTACAAAGACCATGCGACAAGGTAAGAAGTGGGCCTCAAGGGAAGCACAGCTTATTGAGAAGAGGTCATCGGCCTGAAATACTAAGATATAACCAGTGCCATCAATGGCAGAGGTACTTCCCTCGTGAGCACCAAGCGGTAGTGAAGAAAGTTGAAACCTAATACCAGAAATGTCTACTCACAATAGCACAACGCTCGCCAGATGTCGATATATTGCAGCAGCACATATATTGTCACCAAGAACACCAACATTCCAACCGTCCCAAGTCTGAATGTCGCAAAAATCAGCTACAAAATCGGTTGGCAGTATGTGAGGTACATACATTGAACCAGCCGGTGCACTCTCCACTGCATCTGAGTTCCACAGAAACGGCACCACTTGAAACACCATGCTCTTGCTCGCTGGACGTCAAAATGTCATGGCAGGGCAAAAGTTGTTGTCCGAGAATGCATGTACTACGAACCTTGAATTATTGGAGCTTGAAGCTGAACCTTGAGAGCTTAACACTTCACGCAGTACTCGGCCTAATGATTAATGAAAAAGGCGGTCATGGTAAGGACATACCATGTGCTTGCAAATCAGCACTTCCCAAAGACTGTACCCTTGATTGCCGGACACATAACTGACAGTGAATATCAAGATGTTCGACAAGAAATTTAATGGTGTCAGACTACATACCACTGTACCAGCGTCAAAAGGCCAGAGTTGAAGGCAAAGGCAAGGCTGGGCTTTTCGGAAGTGGATCTGGCACCATAGTACTCGCACCAAATGGACACTGATCATTTTCTTGGTCCTTGCTCTCCAATGTATGCCGGCGCAGTGCTCAAGCGCTCAAGGTTCAAAGAGATTAGCATGTACATTCTGTCTGTATGCACACTTGCCGATTATGATCTAGCAGTGTCTCGCTGGCTTGTTCCGTGTGAATGTAGCCAATAGTCTAATGTTTGTCACAGCAATAGAAGACCATCTTATCAGGAAAGATGAAAGAAGGAACAGAGTGAGGAGGGTTTTGTGAGGAGGAGTTGGTCAGTCATGGTACAGGAAAGACATCAAGTGAGGTTTTGATGAGTAAACAAAATTGAACGATGTCTGCAAACCAATAGGGAGAAGTCAGAAAGACAGAGTTTTTCAGCCACAGCGGCAATCACTTTCAGCCACCCAGCATCACCAAAACCTGAGCCATATGTTCTGGTCCAGACTGGCTCTATCTGGACAGCAATGCCAGCTGATGAAGATCTGTAGTGAACTGTCAGATGTGTTCTGTTCTGGCACGGTCTAGTCAGATAAGTACAGACCTGAATAGGATCTGCATCATCTACTTGAGAGAAAGTAGAGCTATGCAGAAGGGGCTCGAACGAATAGAGATCCTAGAAGTAGATTGATGAATTAAATGGTCTAGTGAAAGTCTTTAAATTACGTCTTGTATATAGTCTCTTCAGGAAGACAAGCAAAAATACCAGAGCAGACTTAGCGATGCTGGATACCAACTTGGTATTCACGTTCAAGTTTGTGATGTGCAATGTGACAGACACGAAGGGCTGTCACATCACACATCCGTCTTTCTGTTTACCTCCATCTCTCTGTGTATCTGCTCCTCTCTCTCTGCTCCTCCAGCTGCGTGAAATGCACAAAAGACCAAGGCGACGACTATGGTACCTCCTGCAGGATCTTCAAAGAAAAAATCGCCCAATAAGGCACCCAAGAAGCCTACCAAACAAGCAAGCTGAGTAGTAGCGCCACCACTGCGGCAGCCTATGCAAGATCAACCATTCTTGCAAGGTTGTGTCCTCCTCCGATGAGGACCCTGTCAATATCTGAGGACAAGGAAGAGAATGTTAGCGAGGATGAACAGGATGTGGATTCGCTGAGGCTAGGGAAGAGGTTATTGACAGCTCGCAATGGTCTGTCTCCTGCTAAATCAGTGAAGTAATCATTCACCCTCTCAACATTCTTTTGGCTTTGACAAAAAATACAGGAATTTCTCTGCCCTTATAAAGTACTACCAGCTCACGTCAAAGAGATTCTCGAATCGCTCGCTGAAGATGAGACAAAGGAACCCGTGATGCCAGAGTGAGTACCAAGTGCATATATCGATGTAATTTACTGACAACTGTGTAGATTTCCTGGATTCCCTCAATGAGGAAGGCGATACAAGGGGGACAGACATATTTAATTCTACACTAGGTATGTCTCCACACCTTCATTAGTCTGCTTTACATTTTTGTCTCTCTACAGTGAGATCTTGGAACTGAAGATGGATGAAGACCAAGAACAAATTGATGACAACGACGATGAATCAATAATGAATCGAAACCGTGAAGCATGTATCAAAAAACGAGCTGCTGCCGCTGCTGCTGATCAACAACTTGATGACGAAGACAGAACTTCTTGATGGCTTAGAAGGGTAAGGGTTTTCAAGTTGACTATAATTTCGTGCTAATAGGTGCTACTTAGCTTCGACTGGGCTATGTTTCCGCTTGACCTGATTTCTTTTGCTCGAGATGGACTATTGTACGACTCGTTTACTGCTTCTTGCTCTCTTGCTCTGGATCACTGTGCACTTGTATATGTATATCTCTGCTCTTGTGGTATTGCTATGTAATGGTTTATAACAAATTGTAATATGCTTTGTCAAATACAGCACATCAACTGCAAGGGAATAGCTGGAACGGGTTGCATTGCTTTGTATCTACCCAGTGCACTCTCAGAACAGGTCTACCTAACTCGATCGAAGACTGCTTGTGATAGCAGAAGAGATCATGAGAGAACACCAGGAACTCTATAGAGTATCCCTGATCTTGTGCTGATCACCCTCAGAACTGTGGACATGGAGGTCAAAGGTCTGCATCATCTGTCGTCGACTAACAAGATCTGCTGAGATGGCCCAGATCGGATCAGAGAGACTCCATCACGAATGATTGTATTGGTCTGACTGGGATCGCATGGCCCAGGTTTTGGCGATGGGCATGCCAGCCGTAGCGTGCCGTATGCTCGCCAATCACCGCAAATTAGCTAAGCCAACCCGGAGTATAGCCCCTGTCCAGACAGTTTGGCACTACTCACAACCAGTTACGGCTCCCTATAACCCTCTGTCATTTCCTCATTCTTCGGAAAGAATCGGGGATGTCTCGGCATGCTTAGTAAGGCAGAATCCGGAGGAAATAGGTAGAAAGAGAATATATTAGGAAGTAAATAGTATAAATACAGCGCACATGCAGAAAATGCTCCTCGTGAGTTTGTCTACCTAGTGACTAACAGCCTAACAGCTGGAGTGCATTGCATTCAAATCACAATACTGTGGACTACACCACCATTCCGGTATGACATGAATTTGATGTTCTTGTGGCTCTCAAAACTTGGAGAGCCAATTGAGGTCAGCTTCAACACATGCTAACGTGAATCTGGGCGCGTGACACCAATTACAATGACGAGAATTTGGGCAGTTGAGGTCAGTTTGAGGTCAGATCATCTAATATCGTTTTATTGGTTCTCTCTTGTTAAATTAACCTCACTTCTGCTGTTACAATGTCCTGTATCTTGTCATTATCTACCCTCTTATATATCAGTGTTTGAGACCCTTAAGCCATTATCATGAGTGCGAAGAGAAAGATATAATAGATTGATAGATTGAAGTTCTACTAACAAAAATGGCAGGCATGTAATACTTAACTACTGACACATCAGACTGTACTACGGTGCGGATAAAACAATACACAGTAAACGGAAAACATAATATTCAGGCAAGTCAGTCACGGTCGGCAGAGGGATTGCCCTTTACGGCAGCTGCCAGCATCACGGTCGGAGTTTGAAACACACTTTGACTGCAACCGGTATCATCCACACAGAACCGATATTCTCTTTTCTTTCTATTCAGCCTCAAAGCTATGGCGAGTATCGAATTTGAGGATCATTTCAAGCAGGCAGATGCGCGGCATGCTCACTGTCGAGCAACAGCGCAATAATCTCATCATTCTGGGTTGAACGGTCCGCTGCGCCTAATCTTGAGAGAGGAAAGACGATGCTAGGCAAAGCGTCGGGCGAATGATCTTGGAATGTTCCGTACAAATCTTTCCTTTCCTCCCCATATTCACGCTTCTTCATCCTCGGTCCGGGTAATCCAACTCTTTCTTCGCAGAGTTAAATTGTTGAAGAACATTCTCATACTAGCGTACATAGCGTGGCCCAGAATGCTAGCTTGATCAGAGCAATAACGAACCATCGTAAAGGCGAGCTCTGCGATGGAGTTAATGCCGCAATGCACCAGCTAAGCGTCACCAAGGTATCTTGGCACTGCGTCGCTATTAGCATGCACTTATCGCAAAGAACATTATACGGCATCCAACTACTATCACGATAATAGGACTGTCGCCCCAAGCACCAGAACTTCTGTCATAATGCTGATGAATACGAAGGAATGCAGGCAGTCTCCTCCAACCTGCGACTCACGATTGACTCCCTAACAGGATTTACGGTTGCCAAAGCCTTCGCTGCAAACGGAGTCAAGGTATACATCACTAGGCGAAGGCTAGACGTACTAGCAAAAGCCGCAGCGTCAGTTACATCTGTCTAAGGGTCCATTGTCCCGTAAGCTGCTCTTCTCTCCGCATGATGATCATTTCTGATGCGCGTACAGAACCCAGATGGACGTCAGACGAAGAAAGCATCAGGCCGGGGCCAAGCACATTGAAGAGATCCACAGAAAGTTCGATATTCTCGTCAACAAGCTCATATGCAGAGCCTCCGTTCCTCTCATCCATACACCGATGCCTTCAGAGCCCTGAATTTGCTGGTCCTGCAATCCAGACTTCATCACAAAAAGCACGCGCGCAGAAGAACCTTTTGAACCCCAAACAGTACAGAGCTGGGCTGATATCTTCGTGCTTAACACGATCGCCCCGTTCTTCGCTATGCGTGCGCTCTAATTACGCCTGGTCAAAGGAGCAGTCCTGCCCCCCAGGCGCATCAACGTCAGCAGCGCGGCAGTAAAGGTGAACAACGAGCCCTCTGTATGTGCTTTGCCATTCTCTCCATCTTGTTTAATCCGACGTGATTTAGGTTGCATACAGGCCGACGAAAGCCAAGCTCACGTTTGTTCTGGCAACGAGTTTTGCTAGGAAGATTCGAGTAAACGTACTGGCGCCTGGTTAAAGCAGCTGAGTCCTGAGAATTCGGAGAAGTTAATCTCTGGTTCTGTCACGCCAATACGCCAGGGAGGTGAGTATGTTCGGTCTTTACGAGATTGAATATTGAATCGAGTTTTTAGCGATGCGGAAATGGGGATGACGACGGGCCATCTGGCTTACCCGTAAACCTTGAAATGTTCCATGTTCGGATTGGACATCAAACCGCTTCGGCTAGAGGTTCAGGTTAATACTACCTATACGAAACTACATCCGGCAGCTGACAGGCTATAGTTGCTTCACGGCTGTAAACCGACCTCTCCAAGGGGTGGAGTATATAGTGCGGGCCTTCGACACGCCGTATCTATTCTCTGGATACATGAAGACGACTCGTATTATGCCCCATCCTAAAGACCGAACAGGGAACTACATGGAGCTATGCTTCGATGCCTCGACGGATTATTCATAACGGCTGGAACAAGCGTGTATTGGAAGGTCGGTTTCAGAAGAATGATGATTTTAACAAGGATTTAATTCATTCACAGATTACTATGGTACAGACGTATTCCTACAAGTACATGTCGCCTAAGCCAGACAATTACAGACCTATCCATACAGAGAAAGGAAATCGACATATCAGTTATTCTTGAAAACTACCTGCATCTTGATCATGGAAGTGCGATTTTGCACGCCAGCATCTCGCGCTACTTCTTCCACTTTCTGTGCCATAGCCCTCAACTGTATGTTCATATCGGCGGCACCCACCTGCAGGGCTGGCACCGAGATGATTGTCAAGGAAGCAATCCCGGGGTCGCCAACGGTCGCCATCCTAGCTCTCTCGACCAAGGACTCCGCGTCACTGGTGGGACGCTTTTGAGGGATGATGGGCCTGCTGGCTGGGGCGGTGTCCGCCTGGGTCGCTGGAAAAATGAGCCGGCCAGTAATGACGGCCCACTGTGCGCGTGACGCCTTAAGGACTGCGGCCAAATTGTCCTGGGAGAGCTACTCGGATATCACGCAAGTATACAGGAGCCAATACGCACCCTCGCTTGTTTCAGCTTCCCAAAGTCATACGTGTATGCCTCGACAACCTCGACGGCGAGGTGATCCACGACCCTGGCGAAGCTCTCGTTGATGGGACGACCAGTCGGGAACCACACAAGCCGGATACGTAGATGGGGAGGGCCGACGATGACGTCGGTGTTCCTGACGCTCGCAATGGATACGTCCATGATGGTGGGGCGATGAAAGTAGTGGCCTCGAGAGTGAACGACTTTTATAGTGGTGCATATTATGTCAGTTTTCTGAAAAGGAAAAAGATCGGTTGATCGTTTATGAGCTCAGTGCTCACGGGGTAGCTGCTGACCGATCCGTATGGCGGATTTGGCAAGTCAGCAGCTTCGCGGTCTGCGACACTACCCATAATGGCTACTGATGTCTTTGTCATAGTGCGGGATTTGGCGATTCCCTCAATGAGCGACTCAAACTTGATCGCGAGGACGTCTCCTGGATAGACATCTTTGCACCATCACCCCGTTCTTCGTCGGGTACTTGCTTATCAGTCCCTTCTCATCAAAGGTGCACAGTCCCGCACGCGAGGCACAATAGCAAAGGTGAACACACGAGTATGCCCCCGGATCCCTTTTAGCTTGTCTGAGCTTTAGGTCGCATTTAATGTAACAAAAACTGCTTTGGACAATGTTCTAAGGGTTTTGCTAAGAGGGATATCCAATTCAGGAGACCGGTTTGTTGCGCCGCAGGTGTATAGGCCTAAACTTGCGGAAATGGTAGATCTGTCGCGCCGACACCTACCAAGAGGCAGGGGACGTGAGCAACATCATTGTTTGGATAGGATTGAATATTGATTTGAGTTTTTAATGAGGCGGAGATGGAGATGGGGATGACGGCGGTCTATTTGGCAATGTTCGATTATACGAGGAATTGTGAACACTAACACGTCGAAAACTGTGGTTGGTATACACACATCGTCCTTGCCTCTGACTGGTTTGCACTTTTGTTGCTCAAAGCAAAGTTTCAACTCTGACCTCGACACCTCCAACCGCTTCAGATCCCTCCAGTTATCTGCCTCCTTGTTCTTACAAACAACTTCGCCTTTTTCTCACACCGTTTCAGAGCTGCGTGAATGCATTCAACTATACTCAGCTCCATGCTCCATCTTTGATGAGAGTAGGAAGGGCCGCGGGAGGTTCGCTACTGCCGTCCTACAGCAACGAATGTTCCAGCATCATCACTAGTTGTAACTTGTCCTCTTTAATCATATACCGCAGGCCGGCATTCCGAACTCCACAGGCGCGCGCACCGTCATGTGAGTACACGAGTAACGGTAACAGTTAGGGTAACTTACCGTAGCAAAATTACTCTCCTCAGAGAAACAAAATGATCGCTCCCTGGACTCTAGAGCCTCCGAGGTTATGTGTGCCATTCAACCCGCCTGGAACATTGCCTAAAGCCGGGGCCCGGCCCCTGGCTAGGGTTGCGCACGAAACCCTAGGTTTTGATACACTAGGGTTTCGGACCGGTAAGTTACGTTACTGGTAATTTACCTCTGCCCGCTGGAGGGGTTTTCGTCGAGGTAACTTACCTGTCATGTGATGACATTTGAACAGCAATATCAGTACTATATTCAATCCCATTGTAATTATATTTTATTTACAGCCAAAAACATATCTCTGTAATGATTTTTTGATGAATCGCACTTCAGGAGAAAGAAATTTGTGTAAAAGAATACGACGATGAAGATGCTGCAAAATTTTGCAAATGACGCGCGTCGGGCATGTGAATATACACGTGATAGGGTAAGTAACGGTAAATTACCGTATCAAAACACCCCCCTTGGAGAGGGCTCGGTAAAAAACGGTATGTTACCCCCCCTGGAGGTTTCGTGCGCAACCCTACCCCTGGCCCCAAGCCCCAATAAATTAGAGCTGTCAGGAAAAAGCACAATAGAGTGGAGTACGAGTACTGAGTCGACCCAGGTTCGAACTGAGGACCTTCTGTGTGTTAGACAGATGCGATAACCAGCTACGCCATCGACCCAACGACTGAAATAAAGTACAGACTTACTAATATAGTATAAATAATATTCTCATGAATAGGCCGGGCCTGTATTCTCATGGACGTTGAGGGAACCGGATAGTATCTTTCTCGTCGTCGACGGCAGGAGCTTGCGGATGCCTCATAAGGTGCTGACTAAGCTCAGAGGACTTATCGTCATCGTGCCGTCGTCGTTGTCTCAATCCTTTCGCTTGTACTACCACCATCAATTTTCTCGACACATCCCACCCGCCCTTCGAGTCTTGATTACCGAGAGGGGAGTCGGCCCTCTGGAATCTCACTCGCGAGAAGTGTGCAGTAGCAAAGCTGAACGTTGAGGGGGAGACTAATGCTTTGCCCGGGAATTTACGCTTGGTATAGGCTCCTTCCACGCTACTAGTACGGGTTTCCGACTCGGTTTCGGGAATCAGTGAGATACAAGTAACACAATTTGATGTTCACGAAGTTCGAGGCGCAAAGAATCATCTGATGATTCCGTAGCTTGCGTATCAGAAAGTGAAATTTTGTCATGGCAAAGAAAAAAAAGAGAAGCAGAATTGATACGTCGATGTGATCGTGTCATTGCAGCAAGGGTTTGTTCCTGGCCTCAGCACTCAGCCCAGAAACATGATGAAACGACCGTGACCCTGCTTGCGAGATCGAAGCGCAGTGTACATGTAACTACGGTCCACGAAGGCAGGAGTGGGAACGCGAAGTGTTGATTGTTCAAGTCTCAAAATGATCCACCGTCCGTATATTGAAGTTCCCAGAGGTAGGCATATACGCCACTCGTTGTTGCACATACCCTGATATCAGTGGGGGTCTCGATGCTTTATTTATCAATCATCCTGAGAGTTTGAGATACGAAAACACACGAGCTATCGCTCCAATGAGAATTTGGAATATGGCCCGTCATGTGAGAAGAGAAGGCAGCAATTGGGACATCTCCCGCGTAAGGTGACTGTAGTCTTCTTCCTTTGCATCCGATCCACGTAGGCTTTAGAGACCGAGCATTGCATCACCGTAGTGGGAAGATCCTGCCGCGAATCTCGACGGGTTTGCCGGCGCAATGAAAGGAATTCCCGAGACTCGAGAGGCGATTCAAACGGAGTGACCGTTCAAGGAATTGCTCAGGCTACGCGAAGATTTCGAGGTGCCCTTTAAACGGCTTTCACGGCTCAAGACTGTATTATGTCCGGTCGGTTGTCGACGTCGGGGCAGACTAAAAAAATAAAATCCTGTAATAGAACGCAGAATTCGATGAACCTTTGAGCGAGCCGGGTCGACGGAATGGACACGATACATCATACCTGAGATTAGGAAACTCGAACCTACGTATTGAATACCGTCCTTCCCCTTTGGCGTCAAAATGTCCGTTCCATGTGTTAAGTAAGGCAGGCAGACCGGTTAAACAAACCACTGGGAAGAACAGAACAGAACGTTGCAGCGCTCTGGCCTGCCCCCGGTAACTCAACTCCTACGCGTGAACTCTAGAGAAATCGAAAAGGATCTTTTTCACGGAACCGCGTGGTAACTAATTGAGGTGATCTCTGAAAGAAGGGGCCAGAAGTATGGGATCACTGGACTACTCCGCCGCAACTCCGACGTTCCTCCTGCATGATGTGGCGTGTCGACGATCGCAGACACGAGGCACATTATCGATGGCAAGTGGCGCAGTAAGGTCTTCCCTGGGACGCTTATATATAAGTTATAAGCCTCGACCTGGCGTCCGGCATTCCCACTGTCGCTTTACAAAGTCTCTCGCCTGCCAGTGCTCGTAATGGACGGTCCTCACGACGGCAGGGAACGCAAGCATGCCTGCACAATGTGCCATAAGCGCTTTGACAGGCCGAGTACATTAAAGAAACATCTTTTGGTGCACACGGGAGAGAAAGGTGAAGATCATGTCGTTTTGTTTTTTAATAGATAGCAATGTTGACTTATTTTTGGAATCTAGCATACCAATGCGAAACGTGCGGACGACGCTTCGGAGTTGCATCCAATCTCAACCGGCACGTCAAACGCTGCATTCTGAAGCCGGTTAATGCGTCTTTACCCGCTTTGGCGGCGGCGCGCTCGTCGGGAACGCCCTCTCCCACGCCTCCGACGCGCTCCTCGCCGTCTTCTCAGGCTAAACGTCGGCGTCGCGCTCCTTCCCCCACTATCTGGATTCCATACTCTTTGCGCGCTTATAACGTCGTTCTCTCGGGCCACGTTTCATGTCCTGCTCTTCCCGTTTCACCCGGTCCCTACGATGAGAGAGATTCCTACGATTCGCAAGTGGGGGTGAACCCCTACCATCCCAAGGATTGGGCGTGGAAGCCTAGGCTCCCTGGCCCGGCGGTCATCTTGGGGGTCGGATTTGGAGTGGGATTGAAGGAGGAATGGGAGGAGAGTGCGGGGATGGGGTGGGGGGTAATCGGTCGGGTGGCAGTATTCTAGCTGACACCGGGTACCTTGCCAGGCTCTCTGACGTCGTATCTCTGCTCGCGATGCTATATTTTGGATGGATCGGAATTTTCTTGGTTTCATTCCATCTCGGACACGGGTTGTACGTGCATTTTTGTTGTTGTATTCATTCAAGTATACCATTCAGCTGTATTCTCTATCAGAGGAATCTATATCCATTCTACATCGCGTCACATTGTACTTTAGAAGACGACCATTCGCCTCCCAATGGATCTTCACTCAATTCAGGACACTAGCGCTCCGACGTTTGACAGTTTTACGTTGCTTTGGCGATTTCGTTGATTGAATTCACCGGAAAGAAGACTCGTAACACGTCTTCGGATTCGACAGTTGCTGCCTCGAGGCAATCACTGACTTCGAACATAGTTTCAATTGTGGATTCCCGTTGTTTTGCGGGGCACGCATTTTTCTCACTTACATATAATGATTACGCGTCGGCTGTAGATCAATGATTCTATTCCTAATCGCCGATAGCGTAAGCCGCATTGTTGCTCCGTAATGTCAGTGCAACAAGTTAAAAACGTTTCTCAGGCTGCGTAAAGTGTAATAAGTCATCGCCCCAGACACAGTACTAGTAACTTCGATGCGGCCAGTCGCTCGCAGCCTAAAGTTGATCGTCGCGCTATCTACGCAATGAAATGAGGATTGGTAGGCGACCGGTCTGGACAATTCTCCGATTTGAAAAACCTTCCCGCTTCGGCACTTGAAGAGTCAGGATAGCGAGTGAAGGCTTGCAAGTACTGTAACGCCCATGTATGCGGTTCACTGGCGTAAAATGACGCCATTGATCTTTTTTTTTTGAAGAAAAGATCCTGTGTTTTTGTCATCCGGAGGTCGTTTGAGATACAAGACGCGGGGACCCACTGCTCAAAGACAAGTAGCAGTCAGCCCATGGAACCCCCCTTCGATTGTGGTTGACGATATTAGAATTCGACTGTGAATCCCGGCGAGCTATTGACTTCTACAACACCGTCGCTTTTCATTTCGCCTCCCTTCGAATTGTCCATCCATTCTTTATTTGCAACTCTCGCTCCCTAATCGACTATGGTCCTCAACTGCGTCGACAGTTTACTTATAAATCCCTCAATCAATCCCCGAAACTTCGTAACACCGACAAGCTGCTATTCATTGCCGTTGTCCATCCAATGCGGCTTCATCCAGTAAGGCGGTGGTACCTCTGATACGGGTTCAACGTCTACTAGTCCCACATTTTGGAGTTCGGAAAGTTCCCACGTATGCAGGCTTTCGACCAGATCCACCGTTTCATGACTGCAACGGAATATGATGGGCGCGCGCGACCCTCTGTTAGCCGTCATTGATGCGGGATGGTTCAGGAAGCGCCGACGAGCGATTTTACAGATGGCCTTTGTATGGACTGCGCCCCAAAAGCGTACAAAGAATCGGTGGAAATGAATGTCAAGCTGATCTAGCGGGGGCATGATGTCTGCCTGCTCAAGCTGACCTAGAGCGATGATAGTATCGGTGCTGATAAAGTCATCGTAGAGATAGAGGGTGTATCGGTGGACGCTCTGGATGTGCGTGGAGAAACGGGCGAGATATTTTCCCAGCTTGGGTTCTACGCCGAGTTCCAGGAGGGAGCATGATGATCTACCGAGGAAGTCGACTAGGGATCGTACCGCGTCGTCACCGCCTACGTATCGGATGATCAATTTCTTCAGCGCTCGGAGGGTGAGTATGTCTAGGATATCCATGTCGTTCACCCACAAAGCCTGGATAGTATCGTTACAAATGAGAGGACCATCATAGACTTTGTCAGCTTTGTGCAATATCAGCTTGCATTCGATCAGAGAAGGAGCTTGGAAGATGGATTGGATATCTTCAAGACTTCCGATGGTGCAGCACAAGTGTGTAAGACGGCTTCCGTTCCGCGGTGTGAAATGGATCGCAAACGGTAGATCTGCTCGGCGGAGAGAAGGTGTGATAGAGAATACATCGCGACCTGCAGATACCGTCCCCTCGTCAACGAAAAAGACCGTAAGGTGCACATCCTCTAGTAACGGCAAACATCCGTACATAGAATTCAGCCGCCGCGAAGCATAGAAAGGATCCAAATTGAGGTTTGCTGAGATCCAGCGGTCTGATGCCTGAAGCACCATGTCACAGACCTGACTGACCATGATGGTTACGGTCCTCTCCTGTGTTATTGTCACCCTCAAAGGGTGGCTCTGGGAGCGAAGGAGGTGTTCTGCGAGAATGTTCTTCGAATGTCGAAATGTGTATGGTGGGGCCAAAATGATGGTAGACCATAAGTATGGAGTGCTTAGTAGGATTTTGCGCCAAGATGAAGAGACGTGGCAAAGTGGCCACAGGCCTTGGCTAACATCTAGACTGCTCGTTGATGGATGGATGGTCTGGGAGAAAATTTCTATCATGATGTCTCGGGGAAGACAACGGATGGGTGATAGAACAGATTTGTATCTGGCTAGACGTCGCCGCAATATATCTCTTTGACTGATCAGCGAAGCAATTTCTTCGTTGATCAATAAGATATTGCGTTTAAAGATGACGATGTCCTGTTTTATCCACATTTTATCGGAGTCCAACAAGGGCTCTTCATTGTGAATGAGCGAGGATATGAAGGCATCGCGGTTGGCTGTAGTATCTGCAGGCAAGGTTACGGCCATCGTGGCTATGCAATTAAACTACGTGCAGAGCGTTTCAATATTGTTAGAGGTAACGAATGGGAGAATCTCCTTACAAATATTACCGCACTCCTGTCGATACCTATTTTCAGTTCAAAGAAATTTCTCTAGATTGTGGCAAGTTTCGAGTCGGTCGTTGGTAGTGGTTGATGAGTTCGGCCTCCGGTCCGTTCTAGCCGAATGTTCGAAGTCCGTTTACCGGCCCTTCCTTATCGCCACAACTTACGGAACGCCAAGCGCAAAATTGCAACGCTTTTTCGGTGCAGCTCCCATCTGAGCATTGTTTTCTTCTGCTTTCATCAAATTCTGTTCGTCCCCTCTTTTATTCGTAATCCTCGTGCTTTATTTTGATTTTTGGTGAGCTGTGCCCTTTCCCCACAGTCTCATAATTCTGTTAAGTTTTTGAATTTTTTGTTTTATCACGTTTACTTCACGTTCAATATTCGTTTCCTGGGTGCACCACCAAACCCATAATTCTCGTCATTTCCTTTGGATCATCCTCTCCTTCCGTGTCCTTGTCACGCCTTACTGATACTGGACCCATCTCATCACCACGTTGCTCTACTGATTGTGCTGCAATGAATCAGACGAGATGGCAGTATAATCCTTTATAAGGTGTGCTTCGTGATATATGGCTGCAGGTACACCGGCAGGGTCCTGCCGACAGAAGAGGGTCCAAGCTTGTGAGATTGATCGTCACTGACTGAATACTGTTAGTGCCGGGCTATACCCTTCAATGAACCGCTGGGTTAATGCTACTTGAACAGCTACATGCAGGAGCTAAATATGTCGTTGATGACATGTAAACGTATAATTGGCGCTTCCAAGAAGTGCTATGCTCGCGCAGCATGCTTTTAACTTTTTTGTCCACCACTGCATCTCCGAACGCCCCGGCTCATTTTAGCTTCTCCATAACGCAGACTCATGATTTAGCTTGCTATCCGTGTCGGGCGCAAAGTTTAAGCACTGCCGCTCTCGTCGCCCTCAAAAGGATATTATATCCTCGACGGAATCTTTGGTTCCAGCGATATCCACCCTAGCGGCGGAGAATTAATTACACTTGACGCAGAACTCCAGCAAGAAGTGCGTGGACTTCGAAAGCGGCGTAAAAATGGAATGCCGACTGCTGAAAGGGCGCATCTTTCCCAAGAGATGCGTGTTTCATGGGCCTGGTTACCAGCCCGTAGCTAAAACCATCACCGACGGCATTCCATCGAAGAATACTGTCAGCAAAATACGGGTATGCACAGACAAGGTACTCTCAGATAGCAATCGAAGTTCGAACTTGAAGCGGTCGACAAGTTGACGGATTTTGATGACTTCTCCTCAGTTGTCGTACGTATCTCTTCCCTTCGCACTGTCGGTCCGTTGAAGGGACCTTGCGTACAGAGACTGGGCTCGTCTGCGGTGGACACGACGTTCGACGCTCAAACGACGCAAAGAATGCAACTGGACTTCGATGCAAGCCCTCTTGCACCTCTAGGGGATCTTCTTTGAAACACACAATCTAAGGGGGCACTCTTTGTTCATGAAGATTTGCTTCGTTCGCCCTGGAATGTCCCTCATGAGTCTTTCCGTAGTCAACGCATCGCTATTGCGGCCCACCTCGCAGTCGAAAAGAAGTGGGTCTATCATTTTGGCCTAGCCTGAGTGCGTTTCTCCTTTCCGTACACACTGTATTCATTCGGTGTTCTTGTGGTGCCATTACCCACACCCTTCCACTTCGATATCTTGAGCGCCCCTACTAAATACCCTTGTCCAAGATCACCTACGATACCTTCTCTTCTACATTGCCCCAAAATCAGGATGAAACCCATCGCGGTGCTCAAAAATAAAGGGTGCAGTACTTGACAGGAGTGAAGTTGTCGGTCTAGTTCTTTTACGGCGTCCTAGGACGTCTCAGACTCCTGCGCTAAACGTAAGAACAACCACCGGTGGGTTGCCCGGTTCAAAACAGCCCGGAATCTTTTCTGCTGTCTTGTCCTGGTTAGATTTGTTAAGACGAAGAATGCACGCGCGTTGGCACAATGTCACTTCAAATGTTTGTCTGTGAGACTAAGACTATGCCACTTGCACCCTCACACGATGCCAGTTATGATTGCGAACGATTGCACATGACTTCGCTTACCCTAACTGCGGCGCCGGAAGTCACTAGGTAATAATGATCGTCCTCGTTTATTCAACGACCATTGCCACTACAAGCACTAGGAGCTTTCTAAATCTGCTTTTGTGCAACTTCGAGTAGTCCTTGCAACTGGCCGAGAAGCATCCGTTCTTGTCACTAGGTCATCTTTGTCTGGTTCATACTGCGTTCATGTACCGCTGTACGGCGACGCCTGCTCCGCAATGCCATCAAACAGGTGCCAGTGGTACCGATCCAACTGATCATTTTAATGCATTCGATCTTGATCCTTCTTTCCCGGTTGTTCACCTTGAATTAAAAGGATCCGGCAACAAGCTCTGTCACAGCGCAGCGTTTGTGTTGTCAAGTGAATGCTTGAGCCGGATGGCCCATGTTGCTAGTCTTGCGATCGCCCGAGCTCGTCCTCGGCTTTTTCATTTTATTTCTCGATCAGTCTGTCCGAAGAATCAGGTCCATAGTCTGGCCATGGGCAAGTAATGGACCGTGATATGGTCAACAGAGACTTCACTGAATACCTCCGGACATATTGTATGCCTCTTCACGTCTATTCGTTGTTTCAGGGTACAGTGTAGAGAAGCGCTGAGCCATTCTCCATCACAATGTGACGTGCCTCCATGTCGCTTTTCATGGGCAGGCATAGAACCGCACAACCTTTGCGGGTCGGACAACTTGAGGCTGCACAACTATTCATTCGTTCTGTACTGTTACCCCGAGCCTGGCTGGACACGCTCTCCTTACACGAACCTACGTGACTTGTCGCTGTATTGCTATCCTTCCAGCATTCTTCCCGTGCATCCCTGGCAGAAGTTTTCCCGATGATACTTAATCGGTCATGAGTTCGCTCTGGGCTCTCCCTGCACAGGTTATTTATAATAATCGCTAGACGAGCGTCCAACTCTCGAGGTACTCGCCGTCATTATTAAGTTATTCTTGAAATAAGTATCCAGACCTGAACGCCCACTGTGTCACCAAGTAGTCCGGACTCCAAAATCAACAGCGACCATTCGGGATGCTTGCATATCTTTAAGCGGCTCCTTAAAATCCAGCTAGGACTGCTGGAGATAATCTTTTCCCCTCCATACAACAAATATGATCAAATATGATATCATGCAATTATCATCGATTTCGTGCTACTGCGCGGCGGTCATGCCCAAAAGTGGACATATGCACGTGACTGATGGCATCCGCTTCCTTCTCGACCACATCCTTCACACCATCGCAAAGGTTTTGAGCAGGCAGTATGGCACCTAAGCGAGTCAAAGTCGACGTGAAGTCAAATAATACAAACTGCCGCCTTTTCAAGATACGGGTGGACTCAAGTACCATGAAGAACTTTATGAATCTTCCTTTGGAGCTATGGCTTGAGGTGAGGACATCCGTGGTCTCCTCGATAGCGAATCCATGATATGATTTTGCCTTTTTTAAGGTATTCAAACTACTACGCCCTTTCGATCTACTTCGCCTCTCTCGTACAGACCTACAATTTCGTTCTGTCCTGATGAGTCGGTCGTCCGAGATCGTATGGCGGGCTGCTCGCTCAGACATACCCCAGCTCCCCGGGCCACCACCTGAAGTTTCAGAACCTGCGTGGGCGAATCTTGCTTTTGATTCTACTTGTCATGTTCGTCTCTGCCGTTGATATGGTCAACTGAGTCGGTAGTGATTCTGACTTGTACTACGCAGTTTTGCTCCAGGACTGGGATCCGTAGGATTGATTTTCTCTTTCGTGTTCGGACCTGTGGCGCCTGTACTAAAAAGCAGTAGGTGATTGTCTCCAGAATTGTCGTCGTAGCCTAAAGTTTCATGATATTAGGATCATCTCTGACGCTGCGGTCTTCCCAAAGAACGAGAACAGCAATGAATACTTTCTTGCGTCACGTATCCTGTTTCTCATTCCCACTCGGATGAAGAAGCGTATGCGGGTCTACCCCTTTTGCGGCTCTATCATTGCTGACATCTTCTCAAGGGCGAGAACGAACGACTGGTGAACACACAGTATTTCTCCGACGCGATTTTGAGCAGGCGAGAGACTGCTATCTCTCCCTACCGGAAGATGAGAAGGAGTCCTACATTGAACGACGATGTTCCTACGTGGAAGCACTCAAAAAAGTTGGTCTCTCTACTGTATTATTCTCCATTAGTAGAATCTCATAACTTGTCCTTCAGCACGTAGTGGACTGTCAGACATGGGCTACTTACATGAAGTCAGTGAAACGAGGGAAGCCATAGAAATATGCGCCATGTGTGCAGGGGGCAGTATCAACGTGTCGTTTTCAGACTGCAACTTCCACTTCAGATCTGCCGATCGATACTGAAGGAACCAGCTGCATGCCGAAATTTGTCACGGCAACTACTCGATTTTTTCGTAGAAATATAAGGAATCTTATTCCACGGACAATTGGTGGTACACTATTACGGAGATCTGTCAAGGATTTACTAGCGAAACTCCACCGTCCACACTCAAGATCGCTCCATTTGTATAATCCGACGCCGCCAGGTACACTGCTGCCATCCCCATTTCCGCGTCGCTAAGCACAAGTTAGTATTGGCGTCATTAGAATATGGAAAGCGCTCACGTCCCGTGCCTCTTCGCTGGTATGGGCGCCACAAATCCAGACATCGACTTAGTCTTGAGCTCCTCCAGAAACTCGGGACTCGTCAACTGCGACGCGAACACCCCAGGCGAGATCGCGTTCACCCGGATTTGAATATCCCTCGCAGCAAAACTCGTAGCCAGAACAAAGGTGAGCTTTTCTAACGCGGCTTTTGTCGCTCCATATGCGACCTGGAAGTCGGGTTAGGCTAAATATAAACGGATGTGCAGAACCCGTACAGAAGTAAATGGCCCCAATGTGTGCATGCCTA
This sequence comes from Armillaria cepistipes, assembly GCA_900157415.1. Classification (NCBI taxonomy): domain Eukaryota; kingdom Fungi; phylum Basidiomycota; class Agaricomycetes; order Agaricales; family Physalacriaceae; genus Armillaria; species Armillaria cepistipes. The sequence goes on from FTRY01000002.1 coordinate 788,899, forward strand.
CAGCCGAGCTGCTAATGTTGATGACGTTTGATGTGCCCTGAGGACGAGACTGCGTTCCTTTGACAAGGAGAGGCTGGAAGGCGCGTACGACGAAGAACGGTGCGATGGTGTTGAGCGCAAAGATGTCTGCCCAATCTTGGACCGTCTCGGGTTCAAAGGGATCACTTGCCGAATATTTCTTCGTGATGAAATCAGGATCGCGAAGGGACCCAGCAATTCCGGCACTACGGAGGCATTAGTGTGTGGAGGAGGGCGGACGAGGATGTTATAGATGCACTTGTTGACAAGAATATCCAGCTTTCCATCCATTCCTTCGATACGTTTTGCGCCTTCTTTCACGGCGTCTTCATCCGTCACATCCATTTGAAGTCTGTGTGCGTATCAGCAATGGATATTTGGGACAACGGGCGGTTACTGACGGAACAATGGATCCTGGGACACCAGTTAAAGATGCAGCGGATTCCTCCAGCACCTCCAGCCTCCGACCAGTGATGTAGACTTTCGCCCCATTCGCAGCGAAGGCTTTTGCAATAGCAAACCCTCTGTCATGGCGTCAGCGGTCAGTGGCTGTAGAGAATTCCGAGGCTCACATGCCCGTGCCGCCCCCCGTAATAAGACCGACTCGTCCAGAGAGCGACATCGTCTTCGCTACATTGAGATCTGCCATGTCTAGGAATGTTGGACAGACACACACTGATCTCCACTTTTTATCCTAGTCTGCCCAGATGATATATTTTGTCTTATTCGGCCAGTTTTATCTCGGCACGAGCGGTTAATCGTCAATAATTGTTATTGCATGAGACCATCCGCACGCCGGATATTCGTCAGCCCTTTGAGAGCAACTGATAATTGTCGTCCTCGGGCGGCAATGCGACAATGCTACACATTCTATGGCGCATTTGTTAGGATTATTCCTTCATTAGTAAATTTGAACTGGACAAATTGGGACACTCATATGAGTTCACTAAGACCTTTCGGTATGAATTCAAAATTTTGAGGTCATGGAGGCAAGAGATCGCCGCTAGAATCGACAAAAGTACAGAAGCATGGCAACTCATTGTCGGGCTGACCGTAGCTGGTACTGAGCGACACCCAAGTGAGCCGAAGTGCTGCGCCACGATCCGTCGGCGTAGGAACACTAATACTGTACTCTGGGGCTTAGCTTATGCCACAAACATCAGTGGCGATTCAGCTTATGACGTTAGCTAATGGGCCACGGGGCGACCCTCAACATGATTTAAAGCACCACAGGCCTATGTATTCATTGAGAAGATGGCAATGAAAGAATGAGAAAGAGAGGTATATTCCATGCGAACAATCACTTCAGCCTACATAAGACACCAGGTAGTTTCGCAGCGGTGACTGCAATCGTAGAAATTGATGGCGGTGGACGCGAATGGCTGCTGAGGTCAAGGTTACGTGTTAATTGCTTATACAAGATTGCGAAAATAATCATTTACATTCTTTGCAGTCCTGAGTTGATGGTTGAAGCGTTTGAATGATATTCTCTAGATTGCCTGGATGCGAAACCTATGAATAGATGAGGCCGGCACTAAAACATAACCTACCATACGCGCCGCGGTCTGTTTTCTGGAAGAGGCCGTCTAGCTTCCGCAATCCGCCCGACCTGTTCCAAGAGCGCTCGACGTTCCAGGACCTGCGTCATCCAGCCGACTGGTGTGCCCCGCACAATGCCGTCCAAGAACTGTCTGTTTTCGGGCTTCACGCTCATCAGAAGGGCTCTGTGTCCAGGTTCCAAATCACCGTTGGGAAGGACTCGAGGAAAAGTGCGAGTCTGAGGGCTATAATACATGAGGTAGGACAAGTAGCTCTGCAATCGCGTGCTGAGTTTCCAATGACGGTAGCCCAAAGGTGGATCCAACATAGTGTCGGATAAGGAGTCAATGAATGCGGCGAGTGTAGGGAATCGTACGCCGGTGTTGTCAAGTGAGAGGGGAGGCACCAAGGTAAGTGAACGACTTGGATCCCGAACGTCAAACGAGAAATAAGACTGAGGGTGGATGACTATGTGAAGCGCCACTTCCTCTCCAGTAATTCCATCGGAAATTGGGGCGGTCCACTCAAGAAGAGCGGCTTGCGGGAAACATGACGGCTGGTCGATATACTTGTATTCCATCCAATCCGGATGCGGCGTTGGCTTCCGCTCATAGGGCAGCCTCAAAGTAAGGATGTCACAAGCGGCGTCGACCTCCTCGTCTGGAACGATAATTTGCATCATGAAAAGAACGGTAGGTACGAAGTGAGCAAAGTTGAGGGCATCTTCTGCCCAGACGACGAAAGGGATTTTAGCGTCAGCGGGAGCTCGAGCGGGTTCTAGCCGACTATGCATATCGCTGGGATGAGCAGGACTCTCATCGTAAAAGTCTGGAAATGCAGCATGAAATGGTGACGGTTCTCCCAATGCTATCGGACGATTTAGAACATGACAACCCGACTTTTTTTTTGACGCGTCGTGTACTCTTGGTAGTTAAGTACCTTGCTTGCCAAGGTCCATTTCCCGCGCTTATTCAGCCCGAGAGATCACGTGCAACTACCCCTAACCAGACACAGTGACGTAGCACGCCTACCCGCGTAAGCCCTCAGCACATGCATGCCCCACCGACGACTGCGACACGTCCGCACCATCGAAGATGACGACGACAACACACGCGCATGATCCCACAACGTACTCGGCATCACTCGCAATGCCGTGCTGACTTTGTAACCAGGAATGAACTCGAATGGTTCGAGGAACCGGAAGTTTGACACAGTGACTATGACGCATACCGTAGACGATGCGTTCGCGTTTGGAAGGAGAAGAGGGACGCTGGGATGCGGGCACGAACATGTGGTGATGACTCTGTGAAGGTGGGCTTCTGTCCATCTATCCCTTTGCCCATTCTAATAATGGAAGGAGATCCTGGGCAATGATTAATGACGAGTGGAAATGAAAAGACGACGGAGTCCTGTGAGAAGATCGTGAAGACTTGTAAGTCCTCTCCTCCTCGCCCATATTCGGTACTCACCCTTCTTACAGTTCCTACGATGAACGTGACGGCCTTCTCTTCAATGCCGGGGACTAACATGAAAGTACTTGCTGCTACGTCCCCACTTTTTACAGATCGACCTTTACGAAAACCGCTACCTCACGTGGCTGTCCTCTGACCAGGCTCGCATTGTCAACCTTCTCACCTCTTTGCCAAACGACTCTGATCTCCCCATATGTTATACCAGTGAAATTACGCTTATGTCCACGTTCACTCTTCTGTTGTGCGCCTTCGATTTCAGTGGGATCGTGACGAGGCTTCGTGGAAATACCACAACCCAATTTTCATGCCCTTTCCTCAGAGCTCCTCCCAGCGTGTCAGGGAGACATCTCTTTCCACAGCATATAAACCCTAATGTAACACCTTCACCAGGTTCTGCTGACTCCATGGACAGTCCCAAGTCCCGGAGAAACACCGCCCAGCCGCCCACCACGAGCCCACCGTCTCGGTCAGAGACGTGACTGAGCATCGTGCCTACTGCAAAAAAAAACTTGTGTGAGCGCTTGAGCATTGGTCCTTGTCTTGCCATGTTCGGAAAAATGTAATTGTATTTATGAAAGTCCGAATACGATGTACAGTGGAGAAATTATGAAGTCCATAACGTGCAGCAGAAGCAATCACTTCTCTTGCAAAAAATTTTCTGGCCGTCAAAGCAAGGTATCGGAGCCGTCGACCGACGACCGCTAGTAACTAGTAGACTGGCCCTCCGGAATCCGGAACTCTCCCCGATCATCACACGATCACATGACTACGGTTGCAATGTCACTTTACGACGTTCACGTTCATTGTTGTTTCATTGCGTACATCTCTCGATCTCAATTTGCATCACATATCAACGAAATCACTCCTTTTTGTGACCCGTGAATCTGAAAGCCTGCTGGTACGCTTTTTTGTTGGTTGATCCAGTAACTTCTAGTCCTGGCTTGACCCGGGGGACATAGCATATCATTATGGCAGATTTGAAAGTTTCGCCCACCTTCGTTTGCCGGAGATGCAAAAATATACTATCTATCAACTTAAATCCATCGATTTCAGACTCCATGGTGGAGACGGTTCGAGAAGGAGTTCAAGTCTCTGGACTCCATGCCGAGTCCATCGGACGGGCGATACATGATCTTGAAGCGAAGCTATCGGAATATGACTCAGAAATTTCAGCACTGGAGACCACGTTATCACTCCTCAGAGACGCTCGTAACGACTTGAAGCACTCGCTGTTAGCTCATCGGTCGCTAGTCAGCCCCATACGTCGTCTTCCCATCGAGATTCTGCAAGCCATTTTTAGGGATGCTTGCGACATCGATATCTTCCCTTATGAGTCTACATACGGCGATTTGGCGACGACATCCGGAACCCCCCTTCGCCTCTCCTCCGTCTGCAGCTATTGGCGTAGCGTATGCCTGTCAACTTCCGAGTTGTGGACATTCCACTTCGTAAACTTGTACCTTCACCATCTCCCAGAGTCACTCAGACAACTCCTTTCGTGCTATAGTAATTGGTCCAATTCGAGACTTTTTACCATCAGTTCTTCCACCATGTCAAACATTGTTGACCAGAGGTATCATGGCGTCGGAGGAAGCCTTCTTCGGCCTCGTGCCCTTCATAAACTTTTCGATCCTTACGACACGCCTCTCGATTTGACTCGATGCCATAGAATCATCTTGGTTGCCAGCAATTCTGTCATCCCTCCGATCCTTCCCCAAAGCTTACCAGCCTTGGAATCTGTCTACATTAGTGAATACTTTGAAGCGACCGATGACGGTCGTGAGGTCTCACGAATGTTAAAAATTGCACCTAAGCTTCGAGAGCTTCATATAGCATCCATGAATATCGAGATGTTAGACCTCCCATTCCATCAAATTCGCACTCTTTGGCTGCAATCTTGCTTCCACCGGCGGTCCTGGACGGCATCTTCCCTAAATCAATTTACGAACCTGCAACACTTGACATTCTTCGACGACGGGATTGAGGTTTATCTGTCTGTGGTTACTGTGGTTACTGTACCTATCAACATCCAGAGTCTTCACCTGCTTTGGGCATATAATATACCTGGCATCTTCACCAGGTTGTCATTCCCTTGTCTTACCATCCTTGAACTCGCCGCCGATTATGGATGGCAGCTCCCCCAGTGCTTTGCATATCAAGTCCGGAACACTGAGAGCCAGTATATACTTCGTGACATCGACATCACCTCCATGATTCCCTCCCTCTCGGGATTGCGTCAGCTTGTCCTTCGCAATGTCATGATCCTATATGCCGATGTTGTTCGTATCCTCGAGGCGACTGAGGAACTTGCATCACTTTCAATTGTAGAGCATCGCGAACCACACTTCGTAATGATCACTGAACAGCTTCTCAGACAGTTGACGGACGCGGATGGGCTTTTATCCAGATTGGAACATATTGAGTTGGTCTGGGCAGCGGAAAACCCGGTTGACGAAGGAGCGATCATGAAGGTTATGGACAGTCGAGTTGGAGTCCTGAACTCTGCCGTTGTTGGAGTCAGAGGTGGTGGAGAACTCGGGAAGGCAACATTGGAGCGAATGCAATCACTGAGGCGGCAAGGTCTAAAAATTAGTCTATTCTAACCTTTGCAAGACTGGATCAATTGAAAGACCTCTAATGCATTATCTTTGCCTTAAGAGATGAGGTGTGCTAAACGTCTGAGGATTTCGCCTCAACTCGCAGCGAGAATTGTTCGCGAACAACCGCAGGAGGCAGGTGAGATATAATCACCCTATTTTCCTGATGATGTTATTAGTGAACAAGCAAGGGGTTCAATCATCAATGTTCATCGCCCAAATTGATGCCACTTGTCACGACGCGGGCCATGCCTCTGCGTTCCTTGTTTTTGTTCTATTGTATATGTATTCCTGCGAGCAGCTGCTTTCTTCGCCCCCGCAGAAGCTGCTTGCAGTGTTACTGTAATGTACAAGTACGACATCAATAATTCTAATCTTTCGTCCTCCCATCTCCCTTACACTGGTAGACTCATATAATTTTCCTAACAAGAGACCGCAAAGTTATTTGGATTCTCGAGAACCCCTTCAAATCGCCCATCATATAACTGGAAACTATGATGTCATGGGTCGATGGCGTAGTTGGTTATCGCATCTGTCTTACACACAGAAGGTCCTCAGTTCGAGCCTGGGTCGACTCATCTTGATAAACTCCTCCTTGTTTTGTTTCTTATCTAAGGGTATACTAGTTGCGCAGTGCGCACCCTGCACTCGTGACTCGTCCGCAGGGGTGGAGGTAAGTTATGGTTTTTTTTACCTTTCCCAATGATGATGGTGATGGTATCCCTTATGGTGCCTCATATCGCTACTGTAGGTCACTAGGTGTCGGATCACTAACTAGTACGTTGGTATCGTAAATGTATGTAATCTATCGTAGGAGCTTTATTTCAATTGGTATGGACTTTTCGTGGGGCGTGTAACTTGTAATCTGAGTATCTAAGAGACGAGATGGGGGCCGCATTGTGTTCTTTCGAGTCGAGCATTGCGGGGGGAAAATGTTGGTCCTGGGTTTTGAGCATTCGGATATGTGGTTGGTGTTGATGCAGTCGCAGGTAGGAATATTGAGGCTCTCCAGGTCCGGGGTTTTGCAGTTGGTAGTGGGGGTGTTTTGATATGGTGATTTATCTCCAATCCGGTTCGAAGCCATAATATCAGCTTGGCATGACGAGATGAAGTCGACCGACATACTTACACAACATAGTGGTGGTAGTATGCAGCCCTAGGCTCGATACCAACCTACTTGTCACTTGAATAGTTGCATGGTCATTATTGCGTCCCCATCTCCTCAATAGGAACTACACGGCATCGTCAGAATGGACTCTGGTGTATACTGGTTGGGAAGGGTGCAAAATCTTTGGGTAAGTTCTGTCCAACGATTCATACTTTACCTTGCCTATCGAATTTAGCGGCTTGACCCTCAACGACGTGGATCAAAACGTTAGGTTTAACCCTTCGCCCCATATTCCATGCATACTATCATCCAAGTAATGTCTATGCTCGTCGCTGTAATATGTGCATGCCGGGCTGAGGGCTACTTTCACTCTTTGCACCTACGCAGCGATTAGGTTAGAAAGCTGACGCTCATTTAGATCGAGACCTGTTCGAACCAGTACTATCCAGTTTCAAGCTTGGCAGCCTACAGGCGCAAAGTAAAAGCAGATCGAATAAATTGGTTAACACACTATCTCTCTTTGTCTACACTGAATCTATTTCGTGAACTTACTAAATAGCTTACTCCCACCTATATCGATTCAGCGTCCTATTCCCCAACCAGACAGATAAATACTCACTTTGCATAAGCTGGTCTCCCCGCTTCTTCCCCGCCACTGCATTCAGCGCAGAACCCAAGTACGCCGGCATCGATGAGGTGCTTGAATTCGTAGGTGGTCCTGTGAGCATTAATCAAAAGTTACTAGGCTCAAAGAAAACCCACACACTTGGAGGCGGAGGAATGCTGTTATTGTAATATCCAGACCCCTGCTGAGGCTGAGGCTGGGGCTGGGACTGTGAATACATGTATCCACCAGGCGGAGGCTGATCAAACTGTCCGGGATATGAAGACTGTCCAGGGTATCCTTGTCCTTGTCCGGGGTATGATGAATACGACGGATAACTAGACTGTCCTTGCCCAGGATAATTCGGCTGTCCAGGATAGCCTGATTGCACAGGGAAAGTGGAGCCCGGAGGTGACGGCTGAGGTTCTGGATACATATATGGTGGCCGGTACAGATCTTGGGGTGGTGCCGGGTCAGGGAACGTATCCGCTCCGGGGAACATCATTGGAGGAGGCAGAGGTCCAGGTTCTGGGGTGTACGACGGTCCCATGGCAGAAGGGAATGATACGGGAGGGGATGGAGGTCTATACGAGCCAGGAGAATGAGGTCTAGGGAGTGAAGGGGATTGACCAAAAGGTTGAGGAGGAGAACTTGGTGGGCGCGATGAAGGTCTCGAGTAAACTGGATAGGGAGCCGATTCCGGTCTGGGCCCAGGGGGAAATGTACCCCATTCTGGCGGAGGCCATTGAGGGGACGATTGCTGTTGCGGTCTTGAAGGTGGACGAGCGTGGTAATTGAGACTAGGAGAGGGACGAACTGAAGCTGAGCTTATTGGGCGAGTTTCAGCTGCGGGTCGAGGTGGAGGTCCGGAGGATGAAGATGGTCCAGGACGGGAGGCGGAGGTAGATGAAGGACGTTTGGCAATTAAGGGATGTACAGGGGGAGGTGATATACCAAATGATGGCTGAGATTGCGGAGGACTTTGAGGTGGTCGGTAGGCAGATGACGACGCAGGATGAGCTGGAGGCGATGGTGTAATAGAAGGCCGGGTGGAAGATATAACCGGAGGCGGAAAGGAGGATGAAATCTCTTGACGGGCAAAGTCATTTGTGAGTGAGGATAAGTTATCGTTATACGTGGAGGGTGACGATGGCCACTGATGTGCTGCGGCAGCATGACAAGATCCGCCCATCGTATGAGGCACATTAGGCGTGTACGGCGACGATGAATCAGACGCTAAAGATGATGGTAATGGCCGGACGTATGACGAGCTAGGGGAAGTATCTGCTGGTCGACCGTACGAAACGTTAGAGCTGTTGTTCAATGCTCCAGGTTGAGCCGGGGGCGAGACCCCAGCTGAGGAATGGGCTTGAACTGTGACACTCGCCGGCCGAGACGTAGAGCCTGACCCGGAACCTGACGCTGACGCTAATGGCCCAGCTTCGTCCTCCTCCAGCGAGTATGGAGGAGGCGGAAGTTCATCCTTCTCCTCCTTTTGTGAGAATAGCCATGCTTGGTATGCCTGCTCTCCGTCTACGTCCTTTTTCTCAAGATCTTCTTCATATTTGGGACGCGTGGACCAGTAGTCATCAAGCTCCTTAACAGGAAAAGTCTCGTGGATTAACCGTTCACTGCGTAGCCCTTCGGCAGCAAAGCCACAAATTCGCATGTACCTAGAAAACCGGCATTCAGTCAATCATGAGAAGTAGATAGGTACAAGGACTGACCAGTCAGAAGGTAGATCATAACCATCTTCGTCGAGTGCCATGAATTGGTACTTGTCCGACTGAGGTAGCATGCTCTTTTTTGTTACAATTGGCATAAACGCCGTTCCTTCGTCGTACCTACCGTCATCGATATTCAGCCACAGTATGAAGGACGAATTATTTTGCTTACTCGTCCCACATGGCTCCGTACATCGTCCGTACACCAAGCCGTTTCGCGTGGAAAATCTGTTTCCAGAGGAACCTACCTCCTTTCCGTTTCATGTCATTCCATGTCCATCTGCCTTCTGTGAGGTTGAAACCCTGCAAAATATCAGCGACATCCCGAATAGTAGAGAGTAAGCAAGACTGACTGAACTACCAGGAAGGACGACGGGTATGTAGTCAATCTTACGACCACCGTTCTCCACCTGTCTTTTCAGCAAGTCCATATCGCCCTTCATTTTCGTCTCGGCGAATCTCTCTATATCCTCATCGCTTCGATATCGTCCAACGGTCCACGGAGATATCGCATCAAATTCATTCAGCCAAACATTCAGAAATCCTGGGTCCGGATCAGCGTCGCTTTCGGATGTACGCCAGTGCGTGGGTGTGCCCGCCATCAAGTACGCGCCTCCAGGTGTCAGATTCCGTATTGAATTGGTTATGGCACGTAGGAGGTCTGGGGTATGTCTCGCCTCGGCAAACCCGAATCCCCATAATGCAATGACGGGTTTGCCCTTCTCGTGAAGATAGTTTGGACTGTCAAGAATGCCTTTCTCTCGTACAAGATGGGTCCAATCTCGCTCTAGAATTCGTTGTATGCGGTCTGGTGGCGCGCCTGTTACATCGTACCTGGTGTGCGGCGTTGCAATCAATGTCAAAGACCGGAACTGTAGGAATAGACGCACATTATGGCAAAAACCCTGCCTTCTTGCTCTGCTGCTCGCATCACCGCGTCTCCGACTTCGTCACGTATACGCAGGTTCCCGACTGCACCGCCTTCGATGTCGACTTCTCCCGCAAATCGCTGTAGGAACGCGCCATCTACGCCGTGCTCCGCCATCCAATGGAAATGCCTACCTCGAAGATGAAAGATGAGAGTATACATGGAGCATAGACCATACCTTTGGACAGTTTTCGGATGTCTTGATGAAAATAGGAATGCCTGTTCTCCAGACTGAAACTTGAGCCCTGGTGCCGGGAACAATTCTGAAGGTGAATAGCCAGAGACGTCGGGCCAGACATCGATGTTGGGTTTTCCACCGTCAGGGATTGGGCAGTTGAACCAATGGAGCCACCCGTGGTGACCTAGTTGGAGAGGTATGAAACGATGACGAATACTGGATATTGACACTCACCTTCGCCAACTGGCTCGCCATCGCCACCACAAGTAAACCTATTCCTCCTCTTTGAGTAATCCTTACCTTCATATGTAGGCGGCGGCGCGCTCACCATCCTTGATATCCGACGAGAAACTTGTCTTGGATTGTCTTGGGATTCGCTCTCGAAGTAAATGAGTATACAGCTGCTCGTGGAGGTCGGCGACGTACCTCTTTAATTGCCTTTCATGGTGCATCGTGGCGAGGTGGTGGTGGTTGCAGAGAGAGACGATCGTTTGTGATCTTTACCGGTTGCGGTTACATACAGCGTGTTTCATCGCTCATCGATAACCATATTTCCTCGGAAGCGACAATGCTGGTACAGTACCTCGTCAAGAGATTGCAGCGATGGGCGTTCGTGGGCCTGCGTTCGTCGTGGTACAGGAACAACGTAGGAAGGGCTACTAAACCGGTTAATGTCCGATTTTCGCAACTGTGCGACCAGCTTCTTGCATAGTTAAATATCACATTTCGTGCCACGACAGTACTACAGTACTATACAAATTCTCAAAAATCAAAAGCAGCCATTATGTTTCCAAAGAATATATAGGATCCAAATTGCTGGTCGTCTTCTTGACATCGGCGGACAGAGTCCCTTCGAAGCTTTCATCGGTCACAACAACGAATTGGCCTCCTTCTATTCCATCCCGGAACCATGCCGCAGTGATTTTCTTGTGGTCTGATTCGATGAGCGACTAATAAATATCTTCCTCCCTCCTGGGCCCTCGACTCCAAGCGGTCAGCATCGACTGAAGGTAAACTCAAAGTCCAGTCCCAACTCCCTGTACCCTCCATCAAAAACGCCCTCTCCTACCGAGTCGAAGAGCTTTCTTGACGTCATTCGGTCTGGTTTCGAGCCGTTCGAGGGAAACGTCGATTGGCCCGCTTAAAATAATTAGCCTATGCGCTTGCTCACACGAAGCATCCAAGGGCAGAAAATTATTTAGCGGCTGAATGTCCCAGGCCACATCTTCGAGAGCCTTGAGCCTGAGGAATAGCCACGACCCATCAAATTCTTCAACCTCTTGCCAGTACAAAGAGTCACAATCTTTCGGAATGAGGCTTCGCGGAGGTACACGTTCCCTCGGGAGGATGTAGGTCAGAGAAGGTCGGGAAATTCTGCACTCGACCGTCTAGCCTTGCATCGAGCATGATGGGAGTGTCGGTGATAACGTAACACCAAATCTTTCATTCATGACATTAGGCTCAGGTAGTTCCATTCTGAATGAGAACTTCGCACCTTACTGTATCATCACTTGCGATCCAAGAGGGAGAGCTATTTGAATCCGTGAAGGGCTCGGAGGATTACGCTTGAAGAGAGACGAGTCTTTTATGGCTTCTCGAATCCGTTGGCGGTCGAAGGCGGCAACGATGTCCTGGAGATAGGCGGCGCCCTTCAAATCACCATTGAGTCCTTGCAGTACTTGGTGTATCCCATCGAGATGAACAAATAGAATTGAGCTAGAGCCGTTCGGCAGGGCTTATTGTGCCTTCAAACAAAAAGTGTTGTAGATCCAACAAGGAAAGACGTGTTGCAGGAGAAGGACCGGACATAAATTGATATTATCAACACATGAACTGGAGCATTGAAGGACGCCGACAAAGACTTCCACTGAACTCGATATCAACAGAATGTAGTGCTTGAAAATCGAATCATTACGGTCGCCATGCGAACGCAATTAAAGAAAATCCTTGAACTGTTTCCCATCGACTAGATCAATTACTACTCGCACGGTAATTAGAACAGCACTCACCAAGTCTCCGGGGCTAGTGTTACAGTGTTGTTACAGATTGAGATTCCTTGGGCTCTTATGGCCATTTCAAGCGGGTTTGAAGGCAGGGTCTTCAACACTATCGATGATTCTTGTGGGCTCCAACATGTTTTCAATAATGAAGGTACCATCTAAGAGGAGTTTCAATTGAAGCATGAAGTACTAGGAGATGAAACACTTACTGGGCATATCGTTCTGCTCTGCACGAAGGTGGGCATCATCCAAAGTCTGTGTGATCCCGGTCGATACATGGCGCTTCACCAGTCTCTGCCTCGCCTCTTCGATATCCAAACGAAGGTAACAGCGTTCATCCAGCAGACGACCTGCCTCTGCCCAATGATCAACAGATAAGCAGGTGTACAACCCTTCGATAATGACAATTCGATGGTGAGGTCGAATGGTGACCGCATCTGGGGTCGGATCCTTGACTGCATGGTCGAAAGATGGGGCAGTGATGACGGGCGACGCGTCCAACGGTGTACGAAGGCTCTCCACGAATGCAAGGTACGCTGGGCCGTCGAACGTCCAATGGATTCCACGCCTGGAATGCGCCAATTTGGGGTCAGGAAACTGGTCCAGCTGAGCCCGAGTGAGATGCCATCCATCGAGTCCGACGAGCACCGCGCGAGATTGCTGTCCGGATTTCTCCAGCAGCTCGTTCGTGTATCGCTCCAGGAGGTCAGAAAATACTGATTTTCCCGACGCTGGGATCCCGCAGATGCCTACGAGGAGTCGGTCATTGGTCGGTGTCCTGTACGGCGTCAACAACAGTGCTCTTCTATACCGCTCCGAGTACTCACTGTTGCAATTTATCGACAAGGTGCTGGGCCAGCGACGTCGCTGCCTGGTCCATGCTGCATCGTTGACATCAGGAGGGTATGGACGGTATCGAGGGCAAGCTGACCTGGGAACTGGCAAAGGGACGGTTGTTCCCAGGCTCCCCTCTTTCGCCACAACCATCACCTTTGATGCTATCAGAATTTTGCAGCTGCTGAATACAGAGTCGACGGCATCCTCGTGGTGAATTTCTGCAGTTTGTAGGTACATACGTCTGAACAACTCCCCCACTGCCAGCGAAATCCGATGTCGACGTCTTAGAGCCAAGTTTCAATCTGGAGAAGAGCGACGACCTTCCCGAGACGAAATATATGCTTCTCAATAATGTGTAGATCATTGGAGGAACACATTGTAGCGAGGCAACAGGATTCGACGCGGCCTTTCCATTGTGAGTCTATTCTTTTCGACCATCAATGCCTGCTCAAGCGCTCATATGTTGTATCAGGATTGCTACCTCTGTATCGTATACACCGCAGATAAGAAATATATCGAATAGCAGCAATCCGAAACAAAATTCTAGACAGCCTTCTCCTTCATTGTCCCGTACCTCAATCTACAGCATCTACCCTAGGATCAGTACTAGATGATCATATAAAGTCATTACAGGATACCGTTTCGCATTTGAATGACGCGGTGAAGCAGACACAGCTATCGGATTATTTGGCGATACCAGACAGATTCCCCGACAGTCCCCTTCTGCAGTTCATCGTCGATGATCGTTTTCTTCGCCTCTATTGGCGCCATCAGGTCTGCGGCATCCTCAGCTGTCTACTCAGGACTTGGGTACAAATTTTTGGATATCATGGCTTTTGAGTATTGGCCTCAAAGAAACAGCGCTCTATCAGCGCCCTTACTCGATTTGGCGAATGTCGAGGAACCGACGACTGTCAGAGACCTTCAACTGAGGCTTTTTGTGCGTGGCTTCTTTACTTCATGGAAAGAGAGACGCGTCGGGTGCTCTTCCTTCATCTCTGTCCCTCTGGTCTGTGGCGGTCCAGGCACAGGGGGAAAGCACTTCTGCAGAATGGGGACCATCGACTTCTTCAAATATGCCGAAATCAGCGACGATGAACAACTGAAAACCGCATGTACCTTCAGCACCCAAAAGCACCTCCATTTAGAGCTGTTGTTCAACGATGGTTTGATTGCTGGAGAGACTACCTACCCAGAGAAGTCGCTTGGTTTACGTTTACGAATTATATTCGAATGAAGTATACAAGGACCAGTGTCCGCTTTCGGCACAATATCCAACGTTTGCCGCAGCTTACAAGTTAGAGAAGGGGACTCACAAGATGACATTCACACAATAAGGTGACGTTCTAGGAGGTCGAATTTGGCGCAGATTTTACATAAAACTTGGATGCTCCCGAAATTCATCTCTGGCGGGTGGCATGGGTTTTAGATCCTCCAAAACACAACTCTTTTGACCCTCATATTATGCTCCTAAAGTGTTGTTCAAAATTCAGGTTTACCAAAACAAAAAAGACATCTCACCGGTGTGACTATAGGATGCCACCTCGGACCTGGTTGCACCGAACCGAACCACGAGGCGTTCTTTTTTGTCGTTAAGCTTCGACGGGTTCAAACTTCAAGACACGCCTTGACCTCCGCTTCGATCCTCGCCACCGCCACCCCGCCCCGCGTATATAAAAGCTTGTACCACCCTGTTCATTCCCCCAAAAAATTGACCGCTTACTATGCCACCAGTGAGTTAAGCTCTGCTGTTATCTGTTACGCTGCTAATGAAAGCGTGCTTTCCAGAAAAAGGGACGAGCCGCTGCGACAAACAAGAAAGCTTCCTCCAAGAAGAAGGCCGCTCCGGCGAAGAATATCGGGGAGAAGCGACCGCGGTCTCCTAGCCTTGACGCGTCTAAAATGGCGGAGGAAGGAGGGAAACGCGCGAAGATTGCTGAAACGGCTACCCATAGCGAGAATGATGTCGAAGTACACATTTATTTCGACGCTTATTATTTAGTCTGATTTTGGTCTAGTCTGCAGTTTCGGAGACTCAAGTGCGTCGATATCTTTTTCACCAACTGCGAAAATTGATAATTGCACTCTTACCAGAAGGAAGAGGATAATGGACCTGTCTTTTCCGGCAAATTCGACCTGTACGCTATGGTCCTGCCTTTTCTATCTAAAGTTTACCTCCCTCCCAACTCTTCGTCCACGCCGCAATATGAAGAACTCCACAAGACAATCCTGACTTACCAGGCGAAGCCTGATTTCAGTGCCCAGATCGTTCTTCCTGATGCGCCTTACACGAAGGATGGCGTAGCAGGTTCCCGGGCCCTCCGTGATCCTATGGAGTGCTTGCCATACGACTTATCCCTCGAGGACATCAAGGCAGTGAACAAGCTTTCCTATACGGAGCACCAAAAGTCCTTCTTTCTCGCGCGTGACCCCAACATGGAAAGCGGTCCTGCGGTCACCGCTAATACCGGTATCATCGACGGAGGATGTGGAATTCAGACCGCTCGTGGAAAGTTCATAATGAAACGTGTTTGGACGAAGGCGAATCCTGATGGGTCCCTGATTGAACTTTTTGAAGGGTTCTTCAGCTTGATGATCCCTTATAGCAGCTTGTACAAGCGCAAAGGTCATGGGAGTGGCGATGATACTGAATTTGCCTTTTGGGCGGTTCGTGCAAGGAAGGATGCCAATGGAAAGGAGATTGGTCTGAACCTTGGTAGTTGACTTTCAAATTTACCAGGGATGTAAGTGTACACTTATTCGTTTATGAAATAGAGCGCGTCTGTTGCCGCCAGATGAAAGTATGATGCTGTATTTGGACAGAGTCGTACCTCAGAAGGTCCTTTGAAGCCGCGAAACGCCTGAGAATTTCGAAGGGTAGCCTCCTAGCCAAGAGTTTCAAACCGGTCTGGCCATTGCTTGAACTGTTTGAAGATTCTTAAGTGGAGGCATCACCGAGTTCGCCTTTTCGGCAATTCGTGCGAGGGAAAGGAGATGGAATGGCGTTTCTGTGAAGAGTACTTCGACGAGTAGTGGAACCACTTTGAGTATTATATCTATACATATTATGAACATTCAGCGAGTACCATGGAACAACAATATAACAAAGACCATCCAAATTACATACAATTGGCCCAAATCCAAGGAAATCGAAGAATATTGTCAGAAATAGAGTTTAGATCTCGAATACTCCATCGATCAGCGTTTCCTTCCAGACGCTCAATTTCTCCTGGCTGATATCACTAAGGTCGTTCTTCGTCTGAACGGCCACAC
The DNA here is from genome assembly GCA_900157415.1 of Armillaria cepistipes. NCBI lineage: Eukaryota > Fungi > Basidiomycota > Agaricomycetes > Agaricales > Physalacriaceae > Armillaria > Armillaria cepistipes. The sequence continues at coordinate 805,177 of FTRY01000002.1, forward strand.
TTGGCACAAGGGAGAAACTCTTAATGCGTTCAGTCTTGATCAACCATGCATAAGCCTGGTCAATTGCTCGCGAATACGCGAATGGCGGATGGGTAAGGTAGAGTAACAGTCGTCGGGCGCCGATTGGCGAAACAGCATAGGCGTGAGTGCATTTGGGTTTTTTTGACGGATGCAGTTGGCTCTCGTTGGGAGACGTGAAGGGGGTTAGTGCGGGGTAGTAAGTTTCGTTGCCCCAGCAGTGTCCTGTAGTAATGTGAGAATAGAGTAAGCCAGAAGAGGAAAATCGAGATCGACCTAGGTATACCATATCCCAGTCGTCTGGTAAATATGACCAGACGCGGTCTAAGCGGCTTCTAATATCCTTCTCTAGGTCGACATCATCCTCCAAGACAACGCCAAAGGTATCCTTCTCCAACTCAGCAATTTCTTTGATGACTGATAGATGAGATTCCCAGCATGCGACTCGCGGAGCGTTGAGAATCTTGTGCTCCGGGAGATCTGCATCGTAGGGCAAGATGGTAAAATCGGCGATAGCGCAGGTTAGAGGCAGGCGGGATGCATTTTGCTCAGATGGAGGTGATGACGGAGGTGATGACGTAGGTAACGCCCAAAATAACGCTTCGGTAGCAGCAAGTGATACATTGCTTCGCGCAAGAGTGTCGACGTTGCCTGGCCATCGGAAGGGTAACCGAATGCGTTCAGGAATGGTGTCGATGCTAAGGTTGGCTGCTTCGCTGCGGATAGAGTGTACCTTGTCGAGAATAGTACTTATCCGCTCATCCTCCGCCTCTACGGCATCCCAATACGTCCATTGAAGCCCCAGAAATGACCGCAGGTACTCCATTTGCGCTCGGCGGTCGTGACGACGCGGAAGAGAGACGACAAATATCTTAGATTTGTCCAAAACGTCCTTCTGTTGAGATACGTGGATCGCTTTGCCAAGAGAGGCTACTTCGTAGGGCGTTTCCAGGAATAACCAAAACCAGAAAAACAGAAGAGATACGGATATTGTTATCAAGGAAAAGGTCTTTAACGGGGTCGACCGACCGTATGGCCCATGAGCACCGAGCATGGCCTCACTGCCTGGAATGGCGGAGTACATGAAGCCTCGGCTGAGACTCATGATGGTGGTAAGGATCAGAGTTACGTACAAGTTGAAATTCGAGAAACAAGGTCAATGATGACCTGTTTGGCAAGAGCCTCGACAGATAGCACACGTGACCGCGTTAACTTACTTTCTTGCTCTGTCTTGAGTCCATAGATTTAGTAATCCCAATAACCTTGAGCTGTCTATGATATAGGGACAAAATCCGAAGTAGAATTTTCACTAGTACATAAAACTTCCAAACGCATTATCAAAGGGAAATCGCATAAGCTAAAAATGCATTAGTTCGTGCCCAACAACGTGGAAGAATTATTCCTGATTCGTTTGCCTCCAGGTGGTGGTCCAATGTGCACCGCAGGCATTTCCTCCTGTCCCCGCCTTTCCACAACTTGCATGAGTCCGCTGCCTTGTCCAGAGTACGGCGGCGGATGGTCTGGGGCTCCCTGTGAAGGCGAATCCGAACGATTCGACGTAGCACCTACAGAATAGCCATAGCCGGTGGAAGGTGGCGTATAACTTGTCACTATCTCTGGAGATAGAGGTGGTGACTTTGACTTTAAAGTCGAACCGGAGAGGGGTGTGTTGGGGGTGTAAGGAGTGATATCATTATCGGCTGCAGTCGGTCTTCTCCTACGACGAGCACGATAAATCAACACGGCGACTACGATGACGGCAATAGCAAAGGCGGCTGATCCCAGAGCGACACCGACAATAGAGGCCGCGTTCAGCCTTTTTGAGCTTACGTTGACTGCCCGCTGTGCAAACCCGACCATACCATCAGTCGCGCTGGATACGGTAAATATTCTGCGATGAAGAGAAAGATAAGGATAATTAATGAAAAAGATAACGGAGTCACTGACACATAGACTGAAGAGAGAAAATTAGATCCCAAAAGGTATTCCGTACTTGACGGCGACGACCATTCTTCAATGGTGCCAAAGCACTGTCCACTTTGATTTCGCACCAGAACTGATTCGTCGACCAAAAACGAGACGTCACCAAAGGTGAGCGTGAGATTCATTTTAGACATGCAAGGTACACCCCATATGTTGATGAGCGAAGTGTTGGCCACGACTGAAGCACCCAGAACACCGGCATCTGATACGATTTAGTTCAATCAACAAGATAAACACGGAGGAAATATAGGAAAGCACCCACACACGAGGGCTGCAGCTCCTTGAGGAAAAGTCATCGTGGAGTACATTGGATCAATGAGCGTGACTAGATCTCCACTTTGCGAACTATTCCCCAAGGATGTCGTGAATGTCCAGCTATCCATCATCACATGGAAATCTGCCGCGAGACTGCTAGAGTTGGACGGAACCATGTTCTTCCATGCCACGTCGCCATCGTAGTACGAAGGATCCGGTTGGAACCAATGAAACACACCACCATTGGCATCTGAGTCGGATGCAATAGACTGTGTATCATCTGGTGCTTGATTGAGCGCCATGCCGAAACTAAAGTTTGTCTGAGACGGGTTTTGTGACAGAAAACCCCCAAAGACAGTAGCATCAAAATCGCCATCCCCTACACACGATCGGTCAGTAAAGGTCAGATAACCCGATCATCGGAAAACGCACTAGCGTTAGTCCCAAGACCTATGATTCCAGTGTGTCCAGGAGAGATTAGCGAATCGGATTGATTCGCAAGGATAACTAGGGTCATGAGAACGCTGTGTGAGATACCAGGACTCTAATGGACTTACTGGTTTGATTAGGGTAGAACCAGCCAGATCCATTGCTTAGCCTAAGGCTGCAATCCTCCGTGATGAGGTTGCCCCCCGCAGTGCCATTTATGACGGAAACATTTCGACTGCCTGGTAGCTGTTCGACAGTCGCAGATGCGCTTTGGTTATATCTAGAGGAACATGCATGAGCTTTTCTGAAGCTTATCGTTCAAGATTGAGAGGAACTAACGGCGTAACACCATCACAGTCATCACACGCTGTTCCCGCGACAATAGTGTATCCTGTTCCAAAACTGAGTGCAAACGTGAAGTTTTGAGATTGAGGCCCTGGAGACTGGAGAGCCACTGAGAACAAATTAAGTAACGCACAATAAACAGACGTACCATATTCACATGAACGGAATATTTCTTGTTGCTGTCAACCGAAATGGGAACTTCCAGTCTCTCGGGAGGCGCATCTCTGCTCTGGAGGTCACCTGCTACGAGGACTGAGCAGGCGGCGATACCGAGGCAGAATTGTGAGATCTTCATTACGAGGCGACAAGACCAGATCCTAAAGCCTTGAGCCCGGGTGAGACAGATTTAATACTCTTTCAGAAATGCAGAACCTTAAACAGCAAGGGCATATTTTTAGTTGTGAATGAATATCGGGGCTTGATCCACCGAGCACTGGTCATTATACAGCGCGCGAGCGAAGCGTTTGACATGAGGGTTGGCCATTGGAAGATCACGAAGATGAGCCCCTTGATGGTGGAGCAAGTTCAACACCGGGTATGGGAGAGTAATGAGAGTTATGTAGCACAAGATTGAGTTCCAACTATGGAAAAAGATAAGTGAAAATCAGACACGTGCGGGAGCTACTGTCTAGAAAGGAGCATTGTCAGAAGCCCGATGTGACAGCTGTGTAAACCTTTCAGATTGAGGTCCATTTCCAGCGACGATCAACGAGGAGATTGCTCAGGCTTACCTACAGCTAAGTACCACTTGATCAGTAGATATCCTTTCATCTGATGGTCATCCGGGCGGAACTTAAGAGCATAAATTGCCGGCGTAGGAGAAATCCAAAAAGAAGGAAGGCTGAAGGCAGAGGCCCTTCCATCACGGCAGTCGGGGACTCGGATTGAAGACCAAATCCATTTGTCTTTTCTGCTCGACTCATGAGCGCCGATTATGTCAAAAGATGATCATTAGATAAGGAGATCCAGATCGACCCACGAGGTAGAAGAAGAGCCAAGCAACATCCCAAGAACGGTCATCGGCAAGCCACGAGGCGATGTGTGTGGAAAGAAAGCGATAGCCCAAGTTTACCCAGCCAAGCCCCTTCAGAAAGCAGGTTTACTATGAGATATATCAGAAGACAAATCGTGACCAGATAAACGTCCGCTAGGTTCAGAGCCAGACTGTATTTTTCTGATGGTGGTTGATTCTGAGAGTACGTAGCACGATCACGTGCTTAAATTTGGGTAAGCCGATCACTTTCGGTGACCCCTTCAATTTTCAGGCCCCATGCCAACACCATTAACATCTTGGCAGGATTGTAGACCTCGGGGTGTTATGTCTGCTGCCCTGACTTCCAGGGTCTCTTCGGCCCGTAAACAACAGAATTTTCAAGTCTCCAAATAATTGCTTCTGGTGCGACATGTCGTTGCCGAATTTTGAACGCCAAAAGACTTACAGCACAGGCTCGCGTCTATAGTCCTTTTCCTGGAAGGTAGCACCCCTGATTCAATTCCTCGATTTTTGCAGGTTTCCGCGTTGACCTATACACCTGACAGGCTTTTTTTGAATACATCTTGAGAGCTGGGATTCCGCCAATTATCTATTGGCTCTGAGAATAGATTCACAGCATGCAATATGCTCAGGAACCTCCGCAACCGTCTCGAAACTCTCATCCTCCACTCACTTCATTTGCCGCCTTCCGATGAAAGCCTAATAGTACAAATACAAATCTAGTCATTTCTACCCCCGGACACCCCATTCGAACATTTCATTACTTTTCCCATCTCTTTCGTTGACCAGCAGTCTCACACACTCCTGTCCGGCAACAGGAAGACGAAGCATCTGCTTTCCGTCTTCAAGGGGAAATGGTATGTGAGTGGGGATAAGTCCTGCTTGCAATAGGACAGTTCCCTGGTCCCACCAAATGTGTTCTAGTAACGGATGAGTGCAATAACAATCTATGATTATACAGAGACACTAACCATGATATAGTCGATCACCACGTACGTTCACTACGCCAAGCATCGGGATCTCTAGCTTTTTCCCCGTTGGAGGAACAGCAGGTAGAAGCCAGTCGATAGTCTTATCATGGGTGCATTTGAAGATGAACTCCTCTATAAAAGGAAGTGTTGAGAGATGCGTTGGAAGTTGATCAAGCGATAGAAGGACACGCACCAACGATGCGATCAGGACCGACGGTTCGTGAAACAGTTTCAAGTTCGGTATCAGCTGGGTTACTTACGACTGGGATAAGGTGAATTGGCATAGGTTTTGCGAGATTAACTTACGCAAAGATGAAATGATCTCGATAGAAGGCAGTCAAATTCTGTCGGCCGACACCACCAGTCATCTGTGATGTCACGTAGTAAACCAACGTAGTAAACCAGCGAGTGAAACAGCATACGAAAACAACTTACAGTGGTAACATGATTGACATAGGGCTCTTGCTATGAACCATGAATTTTAGATCACCCTGCAGAAGCTACTAAGTAAACGGCATACCACCATCGTTCCCATAGTCTGGGACACACTCCGAACTTCGAATTCGAAATACGTGTGTTCATCCCAAATTGCCTCAATATCAAAATGGGGACCGCCGATATGCTTCCGGAGAAAGAAAACGTTCCGCGTATGTGCAATAGAGGCGAACGTCGGCTTATAATCCTCAGCTTGAGGGAGGATAAAGTATGGTGACGGAGTCTTGTACTTGTAAATTGAAGTTGACGCATTGGTTTCAGGCACTTCATATGATGTCGGGACGTGGAAAGCTATGGGGACGGTAGACGACACTGCCGCCGCCGTACCAAATGAGACAACACACGAAATACGTGGATCTCTCGATATTGCGTCAAGCACAGAGCAAAGGATATCGGGATAGAAGACTGAAAGGTGGGATGTCAATAAACAGAAGAATAAAGTCGACCTTGTCGTTACGCACCAGTAACGGCAAACTTGTCTTTAATGTCAAGTTCTTTCAGATCCAGAAGAGCATCGATGCCTTTCGCTAAACTTTCTTCTACAGACCAACCCGATGCAGATGGAGTGACCCCGACAATAGCGAAGCCTTCCTCAGCCCATTTCTGCACTGGTTCCGGATCCAAGGTCTTATCACCCTCGGTACTGGTTTTGAATGCTGATGCTGGAGGAAGGAAAAGAATCATTCCAGGGCCTGTTCCGCGGCGAGTCAAAGATGGTTGAAGAACCGCATTCTGGCTCAAAGTAACAAGCGGCGCCGAAGGCAGAGGAACATACTTTTCGTTGGGTGAGTCAGGATTGTAAGATGCAGGTTTGGCCATGGCGCTCAAGGACAAGCGGACGTCAAAGTATTTTTCCCTGTCTGCAGGAGTTGTATAGAAGAAAATCCTGGAAGCCTGAACCTTTCATACAGTTGGTTGATAGGGACGGAAGCAAGATAGGAAATGGAATTGCGGTTCGGATCCGCGGCTTCGTCCAGGTTGGCACCCGGGCCGCCGTATCCGATCCTTTGCCGTTGTTTTTGCCGGCAGGCGGCTTTTCGGAAGTAACTGCTTCTAGTTCATGAAAACCAGGAGATCAGGTAAACCCAATTTCGTTTTGTGTCCAAGAGCCGCTGCGTAAGCAATTAGCCTGATTGACATGTACTTCCTTCATAAGTGAGTCGACTTTCAATTTATGGTATCTCAAGCCGATGAGTTGGAGCGGCACTAGTTTTGATTCGAAGACGGCAGTTGGCTTTAAAGCAAGGTCAAGTCATGATCATATTTGATAGTGACGCGACAAAAGATTGAAAAGAAAACCAAAAGTAGATGCTTCTGCCGCTGATATTAAACAGGTTTATCACACCAAGTTTTTGGAGGGCAACAGTTACCAGAGTAAATGGAGGTATGTGAAGACCTTCTCCGAATCTCGTTTCACTGCAGTGATCTGAGTATATCCGCATAGCAACCACGGGCCTTGTAGCAGCTAGCTGCCACTGAGAGCTGGAAGCTAAGACAATGCCACCCTTGCACAAAGACAAGACAATCATGGACAAAGTAATACATAAATTTGCTCTCGACGCAGAATTGTGCCTTTGATCCTTCTCCCCACCACCGCACCAAGCATTTAACTTCAGAAACATTATTTCGCAGACTGCATACGCCCAGTATGTCAAATGCCGATCAACGATCTCCCAGTGGCACGGACTATATCAACACTCTCCCAAACGAATGTCTCGCTGAGATATTTGCACAAGCCGGTACCCCAGTCCCACAATATGAGCATCCGTATCGCGTTATCATCCTCGGCAGTGTTTGCTCGCGGTGGCGGGCTGTAACGCTAGACTGGCCCGCCCTCTGGTCGAAGATCTACATCCCTGTCAACGTTGTCGTCAAAGGCAGCCCAATCAATTGCCCCCACTTTGAGGGGTCCGCGGAAGACGAGCGATGGACATCGATATTGCGGGACGCGGTGGAGCTCTACCTGACGAGGTCCAAGACGTGCGCCATTTCGGTCCACTTGGTGAACAGTGTCAGGCCCGGCTCGAAGATTTGGGCGCATTGGGGATTATCACTCGAAAACCTAGTGGGGCTGTTCCGCGAGCATATGCACAGATGTTACGAGCTTCGCGTTTTCCATTATAATCCACGGGTGCACTCTCCTCTCCGACCCAGACTTGAAAATGCCCCTGCTCAAGAGCCTCACTCTGCCTGAAGTCTTGGATCTCCCCTTTATCCGGTCCGCGACCAAACTCCAGATGATACGAACAGAATCCATCGAGCCAGGTATCAAAGATTTCGTAACAGTTAAGAGTGTGGAACTTGCAACTGACAAACCCGGGGAGTGCCTTCTGCGCCTTCCCAAAGTCATGATGGTCACACTACTCGCACCAAGAGCACATCGACCGGTAACTGGAAGGGTTTTCCGCAGTAACCTCGTCTCCAGCCTGACAGTCGTGGCCACCTGGGGCACAATCGCCACGATCCAAGAGATGCTCTGTAAAGTTGAGTTCCCGAACCTCAAATCATTGAAACTCGTTCATCTCGACTATCCGGGAACCCCGCTTCACCCGTCTTGCATACACAGGCCGCTGGTAGGGACTTTGTCGTTGAAACAGCTTGCGTTTCAGGGGTTCGCCATTCGCTCGCAGGATTGCTGGACATCCTCGGGATGGCTCCTCGTTTGACGTCGCTAAGCATCGGCGACTCGTCATACCCGGTTGTCGGGCCGTACAGACCAATTTCCGATGCGCTTTTGGTAGCACTAGCAGACCCCAAAATAGTTCCGGACTTGGAAAAGCTCCACCTTTACTGGCGACACGATATCGACATAGATGGTAGTCTAGTGGTTCGTTTGCTTGAAACACGAGGCGATCGTCTTACCGACGTTGTAACACCCAAAGGTCGTGCAATAGCGTGTGCACGTCAAGCAAAGCGAAACTAGAGTAAAAAGTGCATAACAGTTCCGAGGGATGGGATTAGAGCCTTTTGTAGAAATGCTTTGCCAATTAGCTGAATTTTCGTAATATAGAAAAGGCTGCTTTAACGCACTGCGGTCAAAGTTAATATTCACAGGCCTTTGTAGGTCACCCGTGGTAGCGCTTGAAATTCGGACACCCAAGTTGATCGGCCAGCCCTCAAGCTGACGGCTACCCGGTCCGGCATCGGTTCAAGTTCCTTTAAACAGATTTCTTCGAAAAAAACAAGCAACCAAGATTCGTCGAATGTCGCTGAAGGGGTACAGGCTACGCAACTTTAACATCTTCATAATCATATATTCAACCAGTCGGAATCCCGATATGCGCTTCATCCGGATCCCACTTTGGTTCGAAATGCCACGAGGAATTCCCTTTTCCACACGCTGAGCATGTATTCATAACGCTTTCCTTTCAGATCTATCTTCTTCTCATGATCAGTGGAGCTGCATATCGTGACTTGTGGCCTTATGCACAGTTATCAATCACTAGTTTTCATCACTACAATCGCACTGCTATTTCCCTGTTCATGGGAGAATATTCGGCTCTAAGAGCTCGGCATACACTTCAAGGTGGGCATGTGGCCAATCAGGGATAGTTCTTTAATCATCTGAGCCTGATTGTTTTCCGCGCCAGGTCGAATCCGGGCTTATACCGCCGCAGCGACTGTATTGTCTGGAAATAGAGCCCCTATGGTCTTCCCCTCGGCGTGGTGCAGCCAAAGTCATGTTTGGCCTGTCATCACTCTCATCTCCTGGCTGCAAACTTCGTGGTCTTCTTGGGCTACCACCTGATCATTAAAGATGTTCTCATGTACTTCTGTGGCATCTCCAGCAGGCGATGAATATGAGTCCTCGTAAATACTGCCTCCCTCAAAAAATGTTTGGCACGATGCATGAATTCAAAAGAATAGCCTAAGTACCCTTCTTGCCGTTGCTACTTGACAGTCCCTTATCTGAATCGACATTGATAAAGAAACGGATGACGGACCGAGGGACGGAGATCGGGTACAATATTGTCAAAATCTGATCAGGCTTACTATTTGATCCTTATCGACATCCATTCTCAATGTCCTATGGCGGAATTGCGCACGTCGTCGAGGCCGATACAGAGCTGCTTTCAATGTACGTTCGTCGCGTCGTCTTATTCAGAATGTCACTAATGCACGCTAGGCCGCAAGCGTAAGATAAAATGTTCGTGATAATTTTAAGTTACATACATCGTCGAAGGGGATTACTGACGCCAAACAGGTAATAGGGCGTACCCCTGCGCTCCATGTATGTTAAGAGGGGAGGGCGGTCAATGCAAGGAGGTAGACCGAAATGCCGTTGCGTATGCATCTCGAACTTTATTCCCTTATATTCCCTCTCAACGTCGGCTACACAGGTCAGGCAAGACTGCCGCAGAAACGCTTGACGACGTACTTGGCCGCTTAGCCATTCTTGAGCAGACTGTGTCCAAGCTCGTCTCGTCTGGAAATCTGGGGAAGGAAAAAGAAAAGGTAAAGGACAAGGAGAAAGGTCGTTCAGCCATCCGGTCGTCATTTGGCGTTACTTCGACGGACGAGGACGTCGCGATGATGCTCGAAGATTTTGCTATGGGACACCGCGTGAATCGAAACAGAGCCACCCAGGATTTTGAGACGACGAATAACAACGAGGATCCGTATACGTCTTCCAGTCCCTCCGGTGGACATCCTTTACTCCTTCTGCTGGATCCCGGCGTCAATATAATAGCGAGGCTTGTAGCAATGCTTCCAGACGAGATGAGGACCCGCGCATTAGTGCAGTTTTACGTACGTATGATTCCATGTTCCGAGTAGCTGCGGCTCATCAACTCCTCTAGTTCAAGAGATTGGAATGGTATTCAAAGGTTCTACACGCGCCGACTTTTATAAGTGAGGTACATGTCGTTTCCCCTATACGGATCATTAGCTGATGTATCGTGCAGCTGAATGTCCTTCTAATGCAAAAATCCAGCGAAAGTGCGGGCATGGTTCGCGTCTCGTTTCTTGGGGTGTATTTCATGATATTATGTCTATCACTACACCTGATAGAACCGTATGTCTGCGAGCGTATCGGCATTGATTTTTCCACGGCGTCAGAATTATCGAAACGAATGTATTCTGCTGCACAAGCCTGTTTACATTACGACGACTTCTTGGGCGCGCATTCCCTGGAGCACTTACAATGTATCCTGTATGTATCGCTTTATCATGTCTTCTTTATCCAGCTCACATATTCAATACTTCAATACTTCAGACTTATGGGCGTGTACCAACAAAATCTAGACGAAGCCGAGTATGTGGTCTTTTAGCTACAGCATAAAACACTATGACCTGACTGGTGAGTCAACAGCACCCATTGGGCGTTATTAGGCTCGGCCATCAAGGTTCATATATTTCACGTGTAAAATACGAGTGCTAACCATTTCACCAGATTGCCCAGAACCTTGGTATGTCTCGGTTAGGTTCTGAATCTGACGAGCGGACGTACAGCGCGACATGGAAATCTCTCGTCAAGCGGGAGACAGCACGTAGAGTATGGTGGAGTCTTGTGCGTCTCATTCCATCCCTTCCTTACCATTCTCACAACGATCAGATTTATAACGACTGGTCGCATGCGGCAGCGCATAATGGTACATATGCCATACATCCTTCGCAGAACCATACGGGCTGGCCGGCCAATGTGAACGACCGAGATCTCGTTGACGACGGTCGACCGCTACGTTCGCGACCTACGGAAGAATACACAGAAATGACATTCTCCCTTACACGTCTGCGGTTTGTTGTTCTGTATCGGGAGATCGTGGATGAGATGCAGGCGCCAACGGGATATAACTTTGTTGGGGAGATGGACAAGCGGCTAGAAGAAATGTTGAAAGGCGTTCCCGAGCATTTCATAACCGACGACAATAGCTTGGCGGTTGATGAGGGGGTGAAGGGGCTTGAGCTGACCTTGTGTTTGATCATGGGCGAGACGAGGCGGTTGAGGCTGCATAGGCCGTATCTGTTCCGCGGGTATAAAGATCGGAAATACGTGAGTGAATACGTCCTCAAGTACATTTCTTTCTTACGTCCCCTCGAAGGTGAAATCTCGTGAACAATGCATAGCATCCGCTCAAGCAATATTAGACCATCTTAAATCTGACGACGAACAGTCGGCCATCCTGCTCAAGTGGTGGATTGTGCTGTTTTATGGTTTCGCTGCCGCGGTGGTGCTTTTCATTGACCTATGCCATCAGAAAGCGGCTGATGATGGGAGGTGTCTGGATCAGCGGAGGGTGGAACTTCGGCAGGCGCTAGATCTTTTCAAGACTGCAGAACATATATCCGTGGTCTCGAGGAATGCTATCGCGTTATTGGAGGGATTATTAAGTGAAGTTTGTTTCTTTGCTCCACCGCTGCCTGCTGTTAATAGCTTTTCCATCGTAGCTGCTGAACCAGATCTCCCATCGAAGCCTTCAAGGAAGCGGGGGCGGGATAAGAAAGACGATGAGAGTGAAGGAGAGCCGTTTGAGCGCATCGCGAAGCGGATGATTATCGATGCATCAAAAAACTCAAGTAGTCCTGGGTCTGTGTCCGCTGGTTCTGGTTCTGGGTCCAGCGCGTCGCCCACGGCGATCCTGCCATCTTTCCAAATGCCTCGTCCAAGTTACAAGTTGTATCCTGATGTCACGTTGGATGGACCAGGTTTCACATTTGGGGAGACGACAATGGCAGAGCTGGCAGGGTTGTTGTATTCAGATTATGGATGGGCGATGGACGGATTTGATGTACATTATCAATGAGACATTTCAAGCTTCGGGGGACATGTATATCTATTTTTTTAAGTGCTAGACTCGAACCAATCCCTTTGAAACTCGATGACAGTTGATCGAAGTGTCACCATAGTACACTTGATCGACTGTCATCAGTGTCGGGAAGGACTGGTTCGAGTCTATTTAAGTGCTTAGTATGGTTGTTGTGCATTAAAAGGCTCAGTTTGTAACAAGCTTCAGGATACTCAGTGCCCACACCCTACGCGCAAAATGTTAGATTGAAATGGTCATGAAAACGAGCTCGTATTTCGAATGGATATTATATAACACCATAAAGACTGTACCCCCAGCGTAACGAGACCTATGGACTTGGAAGCAACATGAAAGTATACATGGATTGCCGCCGATTTCCATGGACACCCTCGTCTCACTTTCTCGCGGCCAGTTTGCCTCAAACAGAGAATGACATGTATTTAGTCGGATCGAGCTTGATGTGGGCGTGGTTATTTGCGTTCGTTGAGGGGTATCAGCGCGTCTTCAATCTATGAATCATGACGAAGGTGATTCGTGTAGGTAGTAGCATCTGTCGTAACGAGATAGTAACTTATCAGGTACCAGGCATGATGACAGACCTGAGACGATATCGGGAGAGGCTAGTCAGTGAGTTCCGTACATGCAGAACTGATACACGGATCGAACATTGATATTTGGTACATCTCATGGTCGGTCTTGCAACCATGGCTCGCAAACTGGACTCTATGACAAAGATAAGGCGTTCGATTAATAGAGCCTGATGTCTTGAGCAATAGTAGCCATTAGCTAACCACAGGATATGGGTCGATGGCGTAGCTGGTTATCGCATCTGTCTAACACACAGAAGGTCCTCAGTTTGAACCTGGGTCGACTCATCCTGAGCTAAATGGTTATGTTTATATACTGTGATAAAGACCATGTCACCATGATCTTTTATTTTTATTTTAATCAATTTTGAATTCAGTTTTCCAGTGGCACCAAGGTAGGGTTGCGCACGAAACCTCCAGGGGGTGTACCGTACCGTTTTTTACCGACCCCTCCGCGAGGGAGTGTTTTGATACAGTAATTTACCGTTACTTACCCTATCACGTGCATAATCACATGCCTGATGCGCAGCATTTGCAAAAATTTCCCAGCATCTTCACCTTTGTATTCTCCTACACATTTTTCTTTCTCCTGACGTGTGGTTCATTGATAATTGCTACAGAGATATGTTTTAGGCTCTGAATACGATATATATACAATAGGATTGAACATAGTGGTGATATTACTGCTCATATGTCATCCAAGGGGGAGGCGCAGCTAAAATCCGGCACATAGGGTAGGGGGGAGGGGGGGGAGGGGTCCAAGCCTTAAACGCGAAAGTGACATGCACTTTGTGTGCTCTATTTTAGGATATAGCACTGTAGGACTTACCTAGTGGTCCAATTTCTCTCTATTTCAATAGCCTCATCTGAATAGAGATTGTTTCATCATGAAATACTCACCATAGACATGTTCCTTGCTAATGTGAGGTATGGTAGCCAACCGGCAATTATCGGCAGCACACCGGCACATACCGGCATCACTTCGGTAACTAAGATTTGTGTTACTAAGCCATCCCAATATGTATATATTATTTCCGTATATGGCAGGAGAGGGGGGGGAGGGGGGGTCCAGCCCATCCTTAAACACGAAAATGTACGTCATGTGTCTTTCTTGAATCCCGCCGCCCCCTTGATGTCATCACATGTGACATGACAGGTAAGTTACCTCGATGAAAACCCCTCCAGCAGGGGAAGGTAAATTACCAGTATATACACAGCGTAAGATCGGGGATTTCAGAGCCGGGGTATTGTAGCTAATTTTGGTAATCCCTGTCAATTTACCGGCAATTCCCAAGCAACCATTTTCCCGCCAAAGTATTTTGAGAGCTCTTAAGTTTTTACTCTATCACGTGTACAGTACGCGTCTTTGACTCGACCATCCATTAATGCAGTTCCGATTTCTTCTTACGCGGTCATGCCTGCTACCCAAATTTTTTGCCCTTGCAACCGCTGTGCCAAAACACCTCTCGGCTATGACTACCAGAGTGCACAACTGGTGAAGAAACACCTTGCAAATTACGGTGATAGCAGAGTCAAGGCCTCAGCAACAGCGACGCAAGACCCAGATTTGAACGAGTCTGCCAGCACAGAAGACAATAATCCTTCTGCTCAACATCGGTCACCTTCACCATTACAGCCAGCTCCAAGTCTCAATGGCGACAACAACATTGGCATCAGATTTGATAGTGGGAATGACTGGGATGACTGGGACTGGCTTGACATTGAGCAGGAGCCCGAGAGTGCAGATGACATTGAACAAGATATGTATAACCCAGCTTCTCTTCCTCTGTCACCTCGTCGCTCGCTCAGTCCAGCTCCGCAAGAGCAAGAACAACCAGATCGCTTCCCTGCTCGTGGGGATACAGAATTTCTTCCGATTTCCCTCCCAGACATCCAAGAACCTCGAGTTGACTCTGCTGATGGTGCTCCTGACCTTTCTTGTCCAGCATTTCGTGAAAAAGCACATATCCGGCTCACGTATTTGCAGGCTGCTGTCGGAAATGTGTATAACGGGCTCAGTGTCAAGCAAGCTACTGACCAGCTCAATGGAACTCTCGACTCACACCTCATTTCTGGCACCCTTCCGACATATCCAAGGCCAGTACGAACTTTGGAGAGCGCCAAGCGTCGTCTTGGGATCGATCCGGATGCATTTATCACTCAGTACACGGCTTGTCCAAAATGCTGGAAGCACTACTCTCCGACGCAACTGCAAGAGCTTGAGTCTCCGAAATGCAGAGTTGAACGGTGTGACGGAGTCCTGTACAAGGAAACGAGAGATTCCAAGGGAAGGAGACAACGAGACCCATACCTGATTATCCCCCACACCTCCATCATTCACACCTTACATCGCTTCTTCATGCGCCCAGGCTTTGCCCAGTCGATTCGTGATAGTCGCAACGATGTCGAGGGACGCAACGACAACCCTGATTTCGTGATGAATGACATGTCTGATGGTCAGGCATGGCATGACTTGTATACAAACACAATACGGGAGGCTGGAGACAAGGGGACCGTCCGTGACATCCCTTCAGGGGATATAGCTGATCCTATCAAGCTCACAAGTCATCGTTATGGGCTCCACCTATCTTGGAACGTCGATTGGTGAGAATAGTCTGTATTCAAGTTCGCAATCTAATCATCTCTTTTAGGCTTGGGCTTCTCGATAACCGACCTCACTCCACAGGCCCAGCCTATCTGTCAATCAACGACCTCAAAATTGATGCCCGTTTCCTCCAAATCAACGTGATATGTCCATTCGTGATGCCAGGACCAAAGGAGCCGACACCACAGCAGCTAAATCATTGCTTGGAGCCCTCGACAAAGGAGATGGCTATGTTGAAGAATGGTAAATCCCTGACGTTTCTACTTCGCAGCTGATACCCCTTGAAGGCGTCGAAATGGATATACATGATCATCCTGAACCTGTGTCTGTCTACGATGACACGATCATAAAGATCCTCCGCCGTGATTGCAGCAATGGCGGGTCCAGCAGCCGGGGCATGAGAGGCTCCTTTCGCGACGATATAGCTGCAGATTGTCCTGATGCCGAAATCATTGTCCTTGTCCCTTGCCAGCTTGTCCCAGCGGAATCGAAGGTGACGTTGTTTTGTGATTTCGTTCATTGGCCAGGCTGACTCATCTTCAGGGTATGGTGGTACAACGGAAGACGTCTTGGGCAGGCCCATAAGCTCATTGAATATCATGCGGACAAGGCCCTGGTCAATCGGAGTAAGTATCCTTATCAACTGGCTAGAAGAATTGCTACTCACCTTGAATATATTCGAGTTGGCATGGAACGTACTCAGTTCAAGCTTTTTCTTCGTCTCGTCATCAAGCTCGCCCCCTGAACCCTCGTCCTCCAGATCCTCTTGTGCCGGCTGTGCCTTCATTGCCTCGAGGGCATCCTTGATCTGAGCGACTTCACCTTCGAGTGCTTGGATTCGTGCTTGATCCCGTTCTCGACCTTTCTTGAGCTGCTTACTCTCATCCGTCAGCGTGGCAACAATTTCACCGAGTTCATTGAGGCGCAAAATCATGGCGTTTTTCGAAGATGCGGCAGGACCATTGGTTGCGACGGTTGACTGGATGGAGGCCATGGTGTACTCAGAGCAGAGGGTGTAAGGTGAAAAGAACGTGTATTAGATACCAAAAACATGAACACAGTATTTGCGCTATGCATGACAGACAGTGAGCAGAGAAAGAAGCCCAGGTGCAGCGCGGGGTGGGTCAGGTGGGGCAGCGAACGAGAATTCATGGGGGATTGAGAGAGAAACGTTGGGGGGAATCAGGGCGTATTCGGATGACAATTTGTAAATTCGGATCAATTCGCTTATGAGGTATTTATAGCATAATCCAAGGAACTTCTCGGGGATTCCGGCAATATCCTCGCATTATCCCGCTGCCAAAATCCTCGATCATACGCTGTGACGTAACTAACCGGTAACTTACCGGTCCGAAACCCTAGTGTATCAAAACCTAGGGTTTCGTGCGCAACCCTACACCAAGGTCCAAGACTCCAAGTGACCACTGTAGTAACACTGTCCACGGTTGGTACTTCAGTTTCAAGTTTTGAATCTTGGAACTCAAGTAGGTTGAATTTTGAAACAATTGCAAATCCGAAGTCATTTGTTTAAATATTGGGCAGGTTTCTCCATCCTTCGTGGCCTACCTGACACAAAGTTCTGTGGTACTATCAAGCCACTATTAGCTAGGAGGCACGAAAAACTAGTTTGGACCACATTTTGCCACTTCACGTGTCAGACTTCATACAATCATAACTTATGGACAAGTAAAGTTCTCAAAGCGATAAGGCGGGTGGATGTACTACCGGTGCTACTACTACGTGATCGGAACTTCGGTCAGTTGTCCCGTTCTGTGCGTTTCCCATACCAATGTAAGGATGCCGCTGAATTCCCCGATCATCAAGGAGTAAACTACAACTACTCAAGAAATTTGGCGACCACCAGAGAAAATAAAACCTAAACGGTGATAGCATAAAATATCACAACTCAGATGAACAGATAGAAATATAAATCAGGCTATCCTCGATACGTCGATATCGTTCGGTGCGCCATTGGATCGTATGGTGGCGTTCGTCACATTACCAAACTCTCCAGGTCCAGGAGAAGGCGATCGGCTCTCAGTGTTTCGCACCTGCATACTTGACGTAACTGGACTCCAGGGGGGGACGGTATCCTGACTACCCTTCTCAGATCGGTGTCCCCGACTGGGTGTCTGAGCTCGTGAAGGGGTACCAGTACCATCCAGCGTCTGATGTAGATTAGGAGATGCATCTTGGTACATACTGTAAGCAGGAGGATTTAAGCGTGACCTCGATGCACTTTCAGAGTTGGTCGCAGAATGATCGGAAGCTACCGAAGGTCGTTGATGGTGGGTGTATAAATCCGCAACTCCCCCGCCTTTCCTGTCGACCACGGACGAAGGCGGCGAAGTCAAGGGAGTAGCAGTGAAGGGATGAATGATATCCTCGGGATTCATAACCATTGGCGGAGGGGACATGAACTGGCGTGTCGGAGAAGTGGGCGGAGACAGGAAAGCAGAAGAGCCGTGGACGGAACCAAAATACGAAAGTGCGGTCCCTTCTCCAGAGTGCGAAAGAATGGTATGAGGGGCCTGAGTAACCGGGGTCAAAGGACGTTGGCTTAGGGAATCGTTGTAGAGCATTGCAGTGCCGCTCTTTTGTGTCAGGTCAGACTGTGAACGGAAATGTCCTGGTCGACTCTCTAGGATCCTGGGCGCATGACGTCGACGATGACGTCGGAAAAGGAGGAAGGCAACTACGGCTGCACCTGCCACTACAATTACGCCCCCAACAACGCCCCCTACGATAGGGCCCACGGGTGTCGAAGAACCCGAATCGTTATTGGTATCGTTTGAGGAACCATCTAAGTCGGCACGTCCTACGGGGAAGGTAAGCTTGAATCATTTGATGACACGTCGCTTTCTCACCTTCCAAAGACAAATTCTTCGCCTGGACTGAATTAAACTGACCATCGTTCCAAGTCGACGCTAGGTTCATAATGGTAAGCATTCCGATTGAAAACGATGCAGGCCACACTGACGATCTTGTGCCGCCCAATAGGGAATAGATGCGGCTGGAGCTAGAGTATAATCTTTATCATAAGGGAAGAAACTGCGAAGCATATTTTTTAATGACACCTTTTTACTATCGTAACAACAGACTCACGTGGTTGTGGACAAGTTATCTCCACAATTTGCCTTATAGGCCGCCCAGCTAAAGCGTAGTCTTCAGGCAGTGCATAGGAAAACATGCGGTGAACTTACGTCAAAGTGAGATGACTGCCAGTTTGGCACGCTGTGCAAGCACCGAAAAGGTTGTATGCGGCCCAGGAGCTATCGCGCAAAGAATTAGAATCCCAAAATTCACTATGCAATGGCGGCGGACCATGAACAAGGTGTCGCTGAGATGGTGCCAACTCCTGGCTGATCATAGTGTGTATTATTATTCAAAGCCCATACATTATAAGCTGTTCAGCCAAAACTGTGAGCGGTCGGAGGAAGTCAACCACGACGTAGACACTCACTATCCGTGAGACAAGAAGACAAAACGTATGCCAGCAGCCAACAAGGACTCAGCTCCCCTGCATTGTCAGCCCAAATAAAGTCGCTCGTGCATGTTGCATTCGTCTGGGGACCCCGCGGCACGAGCGCCGCCGATGAGGAGGTAAGCAGGCAAAGACCCCACCATGATAGCCTGAGTAGTTGTCGTCGGAAGAGCATGATGGCGGTTAGAGGATGCGCTTCCGATGAGGAGAGGCACGACTGGATGAACGAAGTAGGGGTACAAGCAGGGAAGGAAGCAGAACAACGATGTATGAAAATCTCGGCTGCTGTTGTGATACCTCGGGCCTGATTCAATGGGCGTCTGATTATATCGAAGATGATCTATCAGCAAGAATGGCTGTCAGAATGGTTGTGTCATGTGCAGCTTTTCTCCCAGTGTGTGTACCCGTGATGTTGGGCCACTGGTTTTCGACTTCGCGCGGCGCATGAGGGTGCCGATAACACGATGCCGGTAAATGAAAAGCACGCCACATATCGCGCCGGTAGCCGACTGTGGCGGATCGTACATCTTGTTGAATTTGGAAAAAGCGCGAGTTTATTTACAGGAACAGGAACATGCTTCGGAACCGCACCAGATGGATCCTGGACGCTGCGGCCTGTTTCAAAGACCGAGAGCCTAGACGAGGGACCCTGACATCTCACAATCTGACCTCGCAGCTTTATACATAGAATTGAGAGCAGATGGTTGAATAATCAAAAGATTGTCGCGGGTCCAGTTTGTCACGGGTCAAGACATTTTGGACCCTTGACTATGTTTGGCAGGAATAAGCGCCCGTCGAGGTGACCTTGATAAGAGTGTTATGTGGTGCAGATCGCCCAGATATGATGGAACTTCATGATACAGCTAGATCATACAGCGTTGGAGGATACAGTGGATAAATTATCGAAGAACCTAGCTTACACTTTTACCCATTCGTGGATCAAAATGACGTTGTCCGGACCCTCTTCGCTGAAGGGCTTGATTCGGCGCTGACTTTGCGCTTCTTTGCAAGGAAGTGAAGGTAAGCTAAGCTGTGTTTGGGCACAGGTGCAGGCGCAACATTTATTGGCGGAGCAGCAAACCAAAGAACCTCGTCGGTCTCTGGATCGCGGTCAAAATGCTTAGCTGCGGATACACAGCACGTAATGAGCAACACATTCAAGCTGTCAGTACAACATCACGTACTGGTCTCTGGAGGAAGTTTTTCCTGTTGTGCATTGTTTCCCAACGTCAGTCCAGAACCGGATAAAATTGAGCGATCCATGGCTGTTGTAGCATTTGATGCCGAAGTAGATATGGGAATGATATGGGTCACTCTGCTGCTGGGAACGATAGAACCGCCAATAAGACCTCCTGACGCCTTGGCGCCGTTCTTTCCCTTACCCACGAAGGGACTGGAAAGCCGACGCGGAGGAACGACTCTCTCAAAGGGATATATAGGCACCGATTGGCGGGATTCCTCCGGCATGCATGAGCTCCAGTCTTTTATCTTGACAAAGGTACGGCTACCGCTGTCGTATCGAGATTCGCATACGTACAGCGGGAAACCGGGAAACCAGTACGGTGCCCTAGGTCGTCCGTGACAACTATCGACGGCAGGTTGACACGCTACCTTTTCTAGTATGTCTTCGAGCGGATGCTCAGCGAAGTGACCTACAAGGAAACCATCAGATGGGACTGAGAACGAAAACAACACGGACATACTTGTCTTGAATACTTCGCCTTCCATGAACGTCCGATCAGAAGTGTGATGGGTCTATTGATCATTTTAGCCAGAAAGATAATGAAGAAATATATATCTGTACCTGCTCTGGTCTGAAGTACCAGCAAACAGTTACGCCATGTTGACCTTTCCGTGATCTAAGCATCAAAATTAGCATCGGGTTATCAACGGAGTATCCAATATCGGCCGCGCCTTTCTTCAGCAATCCAGCATTTATGTACTTGTCCGACGGTAGGAAGACTTGGATAATCAGGATTGCTGAGGTGTACCCAGTCACCAACCGTGATAGTCCAGCCTTTGTAATGATGTAGATTCACAAATTTCCTGTCCTTGGTAGGAACATGATCACTGGTTACACCTGTACTTGGATCAGGATCGAATGCACCGGGTCCCGCACGTAGAGACGCGAAATTGGTTGCGGAAGAATACGGCGGACCGTGTGGTGGCTCCTTTGAGGTCAAGGCTTGATATAATCTCTGGAAAATCGTGAGCCATTCTCGCAGCCGAGATAAAAATTCACAGACTTGAAGAAGAAGAACATGGCCATAAGCATCGGAACCAGGATCATGCCACCTTCTCGCTTTAGTGAAGAGCTGTAAGAAGTCGGTGTCGAAGTCTCTCGGAGTCGAATAATCTTTTGTGCGCGCTCGACTCTAAATAAAACTCAGCCAATGAAAAAAAAACTAATGAGAAGCACGAACCTCAATAGATTTCAAAGAGAGCGGTGTCTGTAAGAAATCAACAACACCTGAAAAGAAGAGAAGAGAAAAGCCCAAACGTTTAGCGATAGATATGGTATCTCGGCGCGTTCTGGCACGGATTCCAGGACGAAAGCATATCGATTACCTCTGAATATGATGAGTCAAAGAATAAACGACTAATCGCTTGACGTACATGACATCTTTGTGGCTCTTGATAGCATGGACTATATCAATGTAAGAAATCTGTGCCGCTGGCGATTAAAAAAGGGTGACCAAACAACAGGCGTAAATATCACCTTGATATTCCTCGTCCAGCCTTCCTCTGAAAAGCCGGGCCACCTGGGCAAACTCTTATCCAAATGACGGATAATCTCCTCACTTGCAGCATCTCTTTCCGTCGGTACATGTACTTGAAGATCTGCGACACTGCCGATATCTACCTCTTCCTCGGGAGATGACAGCCTAGGAGCTGTTCGACCATTAGAAACGTGATGATTGGCAGAGGCGCCATTTACAGCTGGTATAGTTGTAGGAATGATCGGCGTCGTATTTTTTGTGGAAGCCACTGCGGCATGGGCGGCTGCAGGAGGACCAGCAGGTTTCTCTGGGGGAGGTGACGATTCTTCTTCTTCCGTCTTGTGGACTTTTTGGGCAGATCTCGGCGGTGGAGACGTCCGAGGAGGGGGGAGGATGGGTCGCTTCTTCCATTCAGTCTCCAAAAGACGCTGGGATTCATGGTAAGCAAGGAATCAAACCATATTCGCGCTGTTTTTACATACTTTGAGGGTTTCAGCATCCAATGCAATCTGACTACCGGCTTCGTTGTAATAGAGCGCGTTCCAGAAGACGAGGGACAAATCTGTATACGCGTCCAGGGCTGCTCTGTACCGATTCTTTTCTAGTGTTGTACGTATGTTGTTGATACACCGAGGATCTGGAATAATCTGCAACAATGAAGGGCAATCCCGCGAGCGAAGAAAGGGCACACCTCGTAATATTCTGGCCATTCCTTCGGATCGACGAGGCTCATGAACATGGCTGAGAGCAGACGTTTTCCTTTTGGTGCAGTGGCGGTAGTGATGGCATTGACAACTTCCTCAATGGCCTGTTTTTGTGCAGCGGCCAAGGGCATCCTACTAGTAGCGCGTCGCGGTTGTCGGGTTTAGGTAAGTGGTGAGTTATCTGAGCACACTGAGTAGCTGAATATTTCTGGTGTTGCTGTTGGCTCTTAAGGAGACGAGGATGGCGGGTGTAGTGTGACTTTGTGGAAAAGTAAATTCGCTCGCCCAGGGAATTTCTTGATGGGAGCGCGAAGGAAGAACCGTTGGATTAGATAATCCTTGCTTATCCGGACCGAGTTCTAGTGCTTGTCTTTGAAGCCACAGCCAAACAAATACCCGATCACAATTTTCCGATCATCATTTTCGAACTTTTGATCATCCACCCTGACGGCATCTGGTTGGTAAATGTGACAGACCGGTCGTTCCTTTGTCTTGCGACATCATGCAACATAAATCGGGGAACATATGTGTATGTGAAAGACTTTTTTGCTCAAAACTTGACTTAAAGCCTCCATATAGGACATGAACATCGCGTCACTGAAACGAGCAGCGCGAAATGGTTCAATACCCGCGATGAAAGAACTTGCCACTAGGGCAATGGGAAAGAATCATTTAGCTCACATTTTCCCCCTCGTCAAACAACATCTTTCGAGTGTGCCTACGCGGAACGAAGTATCCATTCAGATGGCGCTCATTTGCTTCGATTCCTTAATCTACGGTCTCGAGAATGCTCTCATCGGTAATTCCCCCACCCTTCTCGTCCCACTTTGGCATTCTATTCGTCCATGGCTATCCTTCTTCATCACCCAGTGCCCCTTGGACCTCACTGAAACAGCCGTCGATGACCATGAAGCCCTGCTAAAGTCGACCAAGCTGGTTCACCTCTTTGTTCAGATACCAGAGGTGTTGCCACTGTTGGCTTCCGTTCCTCACTTTGTTGGGTTCATATTCAAAATGTCCCTCATCGCAGCCTCGGTGGATTACGACTCGGAGATCCTGATAGCTACCTCAAGAACCATCACTATCGTCTCTGCTGCTGCAGAGCAATTAGACCAGAGCTGGCAGGACGACGCTTCTCGTATCTTGACATCGGAGGCACCTGATAGACTTGCGCTTGGCACAGTCCAGCGGCTCATCGAGCTTGCTGAAAACCCCCAAATTTCGTATCCCAACCTCATCGCCCGCTTAGAGATCCTGCTTTTCTGTTCGGGAAACGATGGGAGACTTCGTCTTCAATTTTTCTCGAAGCAATGCGTGGCGTGGGTGACATTTGTCATGGGACGATTAACCCGACCTCGCAATCTTGAACCTTTCAATCTACCCCTAGCTCGGCGGGCCATCTACCTGTCCGTCATGTATCTGAAGAAGAATCTCAAGTGTGGATTTACCTGGGTTTCGGATGCCCTTGACAAAGGACTCTTGCAGTCCATCGTGAAGGCGCAGCCGTACATCGTATACGACCGTCAGAATACCATTCCTGAGAATTTCACGGTGGAGTCATCAGTCGTGGTAATCCTGGATACAATCACCCTGCTCGCAGTTTACAGGAGCGTGCTGCACCGCGCTCATACGTCATTGAGGAGGGCGGAGGCGATAGAAGATGCACCAAATTTCCAGGGACCTGTGAAAGACGCCTGGCTGAGGTTGAAAGAAAAGGTGGACCACTTGTGGGGTCTGAGACCGGTCTATTCTATGGCTCGCGGTGGGGTGACTGGTTGTATGAGCGATAACGTATGTTCGGTCTATCCTAGTTCGTGGTTCGGTTTGCTAATGACTTGACAGTGCATAACCAGACGAGAGGGGAATACATCTTCTACAGTACGCGACATGCGATGTTCCGGATGCCAGTATGCTTATTACTGCTCTTACGAATGCGCCAAGTCAGGATGGAGAGATGGACATCGAAAGCAGTGCATTGAACTACGACGGCAATTTCGAGGTGGGCTGACCTCTCTTGCGACACACTGCTAGCACTAAATTGTTGATTCGAATGATAGAAGGATACCCCCGCCTCATGTCACCGTCCGAGGATGAGTGGTTTATCGTCATTGGCCAGAGCGAGGTTTACCGCACACCGGGAAAAGAGACTATCGATGCTATGCGGAAGGCCTACAGCGATGCTCATCCATCTGCACCAAACTATACCATCTTGACATTCTTGGACTATACGGTTCTTCCCGGGCCGAAGATCGAAGTTATGAGCCTACAAGACTTTGTGACCACTCGGAACATGGGGTACTATCGCTGGGAGATGTACCAAGATTGGGCAATCGAGAAAAACGGGTTCCTACTGGGAATCACGATGCCGGACAGGGAACTGGAGCCATATAATTGTCTCGCATTATCTCTGCCGCCATAATGTATTTACACATGTATAGTTGTATGTATGATGCTGGACGCTTCTCTGTATCCACTAGTACGCAGCTGCTGTTGTATTTGTACTCGTATGTCTGCCTAACCTGCATCCAGCCCGGTAGAGAACATTTCACAGAACCAGATTCAAACTGAAACAGACGAAGATCAGACGGGGAATGAGCTTTTCTGGATGGCTTCAATAATGTATGCCCTTGGAAAACATATCGACTAGCCGGAGGCTACCATAGCTGGGAAACCCATAAGAATCGAGCTGCCGAGATCCGGCGAACCGTCGCTTTGGCTTTCGGCTACTTCCGTTGTTAACAATGACTCGGACAACCACCACATCCCACACTGTTCTTTATACGAAGGACAGCAAGAACGACGACTTCTCAGACCCTAGAATTGATGTTCGAGGTCGGGGCTGCTCTGCGTTCTCTGTACTGCGTTTTAAAGGTCCGAGTCCTTGTTCGATGTTCACTGCACAAATATCTGTACTTCCTGGCCTAATCTAACGAAGCGACTTCTGTTTCGTTTTAGAAACCCTGGACTGTTACTCTGTATAAGGCGCTCTATGCATTCGACTTGACGATTGCCGCGATTAAAGTGCACCAAATACACTCCAAGTCCTGAAGCGTGTCTACGGCGCTCCGCGATACCGATATCTTCCTTCCACAACACAATCGAACATCAAATGACAAAGCTCTTCTGAATTGTCGATGTTCACGGGGCTCCTACTTGCGGTTCTGCCTGATATGTTCTCCGAGGTGCATAAAGAACTTCGTGCCATCTGACTTCGCTGGCGCTGTTCCTTTCAGATAGAACAGCTTGGTTCCGCGTTGCGACTTCTTGGATGATACTCGGGGGTATCTTGCAAGAACACTCAGTCGGTTTAATCATATGCTCTAGGATTCTATTGCCCATCCTACAGCCTCCAAAACTCTACAATCCTCCTGCATCCGCTACAACAGTTAGATAAAGGTGACACAAGTATAACGGTAAACCCACCTTGGGTCTCATCGCCGCCTAACCCGGCCGCGGCTGTTTCTTGGAACTACGTATGGCAACCGACTCGTTTCCTCGAGGTTGAAAATGAACGAGCCAAACCTCCGCTTTGCGTAGCGGATAATTATCGGATCCATGGGGAACTCTCCTTGAAACGACTCTGGCGGCATCCATCTATCTCTTTGATTCACTATCTTCTCTGCAAGCTCCTGCAATGCGGCATGCACTAGCCCTCGTTGCTCCTCACTAAGGTCTCCTTCTATCGTCGGAAAGCATAGATTGAGAGCCCTGTATGCGAAGGACCTTATAGTAACAAAACGAGGACACTTAGTATACCAATATCAAGACGTGGCTAGAAATACATCTTTACCTTATCAGATCGGCGCGCGCAGTATCACTAGAAGAGCTACTCATCTTCAATGCGAGAAATACGAATGCCTAGATTCTTCGTCTGCACCTAGACAACACGACTGCCTTGCCCTTCTTCTCAGGTATTGTGTGAGGAGGTACGCCTCGCGCTGAAGTCACGGGTAGCTCCCACGGCACTCGCATGCATCATTTTCAGGGCTCTTGATATGCGACGCAACGTTCCAGACAGCAGGCATTGGAGCCTTGAGGCATGACACATCTCATCCACAAGTGCGATCTCACCGCGAACACCGAAGAATACACACTTGGGGAAATGCATTACAAACTTGTTTCATTCTTCGCATTGCTTGAAGATCGCCACAGTTCGAAATTTCATTCTTGACCGATGCGCACCTATTTCCAATGGCTCAACGTCTTTTTCATGCAGGAATGTTTATTAGGTGTTTAGTATCATAACGAGGCTCTACGTGCGGTGAAGAAGGTCGTATGTTATGACTTGAGATCTAGTGCTGTTCCCAACCGAGGATAGCTTAGGCCCATCACTCCCCAAATCTGATACCAATGAGCGTCCCATTATTCTGCCAAGAAAACAACACTCACTCTACCACGGCAATAAAATTTCCAGCTCCACGATCCTGAGCGAAGTACTCTTTCCCACCTTTCTTTGAGGTTATGCGATCCAAGGCGCCGTTCTTGTAGTGAAAACTGAACTTTCTTCTTATGTGCTCTTTGATCATTTGATCCCAAGCCGCTGGAGATAGTCTTTCCCGCTCATCGGGAGACATCGCCTGGGTAACGTTCTCTGCAATGTCCTCTGCAACCTCTCGAAATGCGGTCTGGATGCCCGGAGAAACGGTGGCAAAATCTGCGGTGCCATGATACAGCTTGAACGCACGGTACTGCAGGGACCTATAATGTCATCGGAGGCAGTTAATAAGAGATGGCAACAATGGCGTCAAAGAAATTTACAGTCGTAGAGCCTCTAGAGAGGGGTTGACAAAATGCAGGTTATCGATATCGGCGGGGTTCATCGTAGAGACGGAATGCAAATTCCTTTATGCGCCGAGGGATGAATTTATGCGACTGTCCGTTCGCTCTAGGTCTCGCTTCAGAGTCTCCCGACCTCTGCCTTATGGACGAAAATTGGGACGCCTGGGTGCAGCGATCTAGCCGGCGAGAGTGCTGAAGTGAGACAGAGTGGTGCCTGGTGTAAAACTCATGTACAGGAGGGAAACATGCGGTATCCCACGTTTCGTCATCATTGCGAGGCACACCAGCAGGCGTCCATATTCAAAGGCTTACAGCACGATCAATAATAGATACCGACATTTTTCTGCTGAGGGAGCAGGAGACAGTGACAAGCAAGACTCGGCAGACGTTGAATGTTTATGTTGAGCAGGAGATAAGATGCCACCTAGGACAACCAGACGGTAGCACGAAGAATCTGAAAAGTGCCGCCCACTTTGCCGACAATCTGATGTTTTGCAACTCGGTAATTTGTTGAATATTGATACAGGTCATAAGTGCTTTTTTACATCGAAGAGAATTGGGAAACTATGCTACACACCTCACACTGAATCGGCGATCAGCCTTTCTGGAACTTCCACATATGCTCTCCAGCATTCCACAAATGCAGCCAACTCGGCGCCCTCAACAACACGATGATCAGCGCTCCAGCTTATCCCAATTTTCAATCTCTTTTCTCCTTTTCCGTCTCCGACGTCTACATCCCAGACCCATTTTGCTCTCCCAATAGCGACGATCGCAACGCCACCTCCGGGTACAAGCACTGGCGCCGCGAACTCCCCGGCTCCAATAGCTCCAACATTGGAAACGGTGAGCGTTCCGCCTCGTTTGGGCATCTCGTTGGGAGTGAGTCCGCACGGAACTTGTCTACCTAAATGGGAGAGATGCTTAAGAGATGATGCGAGGCCATATATGGTATACGTATCGACGCTTTGCAATGTAGGCGTGTATAAACCCGTCGGAGTAGAAAGAGCAATACTAATATCAGCATGTGGGCGTACTGTCAGGGTAGGCTTCGCGCCTGGATCAGATATGCCAGGCGTGATGGAGGAACGGAAGAGTGGCCATTCGAGCATGGACTTGGAAAGGGTCTTGAGAAGGATAGGGAGGTACGTCAGACGTGTATACTGCTGAGAAGATGCGACTTTGGGGAGAGAAGGTGCTGGGTAGACAGCGGAAGGAGAGACTGCCAATGGCGGCGGGGGTGAAGACGGCGAAGGTTTATAATGTTCAGGAATATGCGCGTTCAGTGTAGGTAAAAGGTGGTATAAGGCTGTGAGATCGAGAGTTGTTGAGTATCCAAAATGCGGAATTTCCAGACTCTGTCAAGAACGTCAAGTAACGTATTGTTGATAACCAATATCTTTCTTACCTTCACCATAGCTTTCCACATGCCGTATCGAGTACGTCCAAGTTCCACAATGACATCCTGGTCAGTAATAGTTTGAGACGAGGACGCAGGAGCCTGTCTTGAGAGATATCGCTCAATGTCCTGTTTCTCGACTCTGCCGTCTCGTCCACTGCCTGGAGAGACCTGAGCTAATTCGACACCACTCTTCCGGGCATAATGCCGAACAGAGGGAGTAGCCAAAACATCGTCAGCCTTCGGTGCGGGATGGCTTGGATCCAATGGGTGTGGTCGTCGCGTCACAAGGGTCTCCTCGTCTTGACGCGACTCCGAAGACGGTTCCACTGCGGGCTGCACTGGTGCTTCCTCCTTGACGATGTCCTCAGAGTCTGCCTCTTCTTCCACCTCTATCAGACACAGTCCAGCCCCCACTTTCGCAATTTCTCCTTCCTGAACCAAAAGCTGGGTAACAACACCGTCGAACGGACTGGTAATCTCCACACTGGCTTTGTCGCTTTGCACTTCGCAGAGTGCATCGAAGGCTTGTACAGTAGACTTTGGTTCAACGGTCCTACAAAATCAAACTGGTACATTAGAACGGATATCGCCTTGACATTTCGGACGGAACATCACCAACCATTTGATGACCTCGCATTCTGTGATTCCTTCACCAATATCTGCGAGTTTGAATTGCTTTATCGACTTCTTGGTGGCCCATATTACAGCAGAGCTGTGAAAAAACGAGGAGAAAGTGGGCCGTCGCACTGCTAGGCGAAAAGAGCAGGTCAACATGGCGGTACGGATCCAAACGACACCCCATGGGGTGTTTGGATAATTACATATTTGGAAACTGCATATCCTATTTGGGCACATCTAAACCCTCTTCGGTTATCTCGTCGGCCCGGACCTCACATCGGAACTATTTCTGCTGCTCGCCGCGTTCCGGTACTTCAACGTTCAACGCTCATTCAGTACTTTACGATAAATACACGAGTTGAATATTGAATATAAGGCCTCAGGTCCCCAGGGGCGAATAACAATAAGAATAATTGATTGGGCCTGCTCTAATGGAACAAGAACCTGATACTATGCCTTCTTCCTCTTCTTTACGCTTTGACTACTGACCGACCCGATAGCTCTCCCACTCCAACATCAGTCCTGTTTGACCTGTAGACTGACCTGTCGTATCACCTGGTACCAGGTTAGTTAGCAACAACATCACTGCATGCGTCTCGGCGCGCGCGCTTCGACGCGGGCTCCTCATTCGAACTCTCGGCTTCATCGACCTCATCAATAGGCTTCTTCGTCGCAGTGCCTTTTGAGGGGATATATTCACTGGAGTTGCCTGCGTCGTTCTCAGGAGGGTCGTAGTCAGCGTGGTTCTCTTCTTTGAAATGATCGAGAACCCATTCAACCTGTTCCTCAACGTCTTCACGCGTATGATGATCTTCCATTTGGAAGGGTCGAATATCCGTTATGGCTACCGCAACCGCCTTCTCCAGAGCCTTTTCGAACCACGATGTTTTTTCGAACAGTTTCGCAAAGTGGTCGTACCGAGGAAAGTGTGTCTGAGCCTCTGCAGATATGTATGCGGCGACAAGTGCGTCCCGAATGATGTCGAGCGCTAGCGTAACAACCCAGAATTCATTTGGGAGACATTGGGTGATCTTCGTATATTTATTTGGATTTTGGAGAAAGTCCGTGCGTGCGTCAGACCCCTCCGCGTGATGTGAGAATAGGGTATCAAAGTGTTCCCTCTGTATCCGCTGGGTGTCTTGATCCCTTTCGACCGTCGAGGGCTCTGTGGTAAACAACGAATGAACGCCGATCCACCAAAGCGATTCCGCATCATGATAGAAATTATGCAGGAACGGTGACTCCGGGACAGTTTGTTGGGCCGAAAATGGGTTACTGAGATCAATCGCGTCAAATTTCGAGGCCATGGTGGCATCGTCGGGTGCTTGCAATTTTTTGAAGAGATACTGTTTACGATGAACTTCCGCGGCCATGAAAATAGGCGTTCCCTACATGAAGAAAATTAGATGCGAAGGCACGTCTGGTACCGTAGGCGTACTGCTCTGGGATCACTGTTTGGACTTTCGGATTGGAACAATTTGGCATATTCCAGGTCAGATATCTTTCCTTCGCCTGAGCAAAGTAAAATGTTCTCTGATGACATGTCCCTGTGGACATATGAAGCGAGGTGTAGATATCTCAACCCTGAAATGATCGGTTTAGTCAATGACAAATGACAAGCAGAAAAAGATTCTGACCTCGATAGGCATGAAGGAGTCCAGTGAACAGCATTTTCTGATTCTGCACCTTGTTTAGGGGAGTACCGACTTCGGAGAACAGCACTCGAACGTGTTTACGTCCAGTATACACGCGCTGTGAATGATGGTGTTGAGTTCGACCAGATAAATGGCCTCCTACGGGATCGGCAGTGTTTGAGAGAATTGATATCGAGCGTATGGATGCCGCAGAAGAGCTCGGCCGACATTTTACATCATACAGACAATATGGCCCCGAAAGATCTGCTATGGCATCTTCTTTTTTGTCAGTGCAAGTCACCACTTTGCATGCCTTTATATCCATGAAGTACCGTTTATAAAGTGTGGGATCCTTCTTTGCATCGGGATCTTTCTCCTCGATCCGCTTGAAGATATCCTGCTGAATCTCGCTCTCTGTCCTCGAATCCAGGGGTATCCAGAAGTCCTTGAGCGCACATTCCTGCTTCTTCTCATCGCCAAGCTTTCGAGCGGTCCACACTCTAGTCGCAGGAGATATAATACGAGATGCTCGAAATGAGCTCAGACATTCAACCGTCCGGTACGTTTCCCCATCGATCTTATAGTCATACTGAATCCGGTAACGAACTGGACCATCTGTGAGCGGGATTGCTACTCTGGTGATTGACAAATCGTAGCCTAGGTCTTCTGTGCTTCCAAATGACATGGATACAATATAGTGTATCAAGTGACGGTAATTCTAGAGTAATGGTCAGTACCCGTTAGCGAACGAAAGTATATCCACGTACCGAAATAAAATTGAAGGGCTCTGACACGAGTATCATAGCTCTTGAGAAGTACCAAAGCCGGGTCGTAGTATTCGCGATCGTCATTCCAAACATGAACCGTCGGCAAGGATCAGCATACATCATCTGGGCTGCATTCCCCAGGATTTTCTTGTTATTCTGGAAATTGTAGTCGTTAGTTCTGGCCAACCATTGTACAGTAAGCAACACGTCGCCTACATCATTTTCATCTTCCCAAGTGTCTTTGAGCTTGTACTCCTCAATCCCGGCACGGTCGCATGCCAACGCAGCCTGTGTTGTGATCCAAATTAGAAATTTCAATGTACATGAATAAATCAGTGCCTCACCTTGCGTTCATACGGGCATAGCTTTCTGGACGGGGGAGAAAACTCATCTTCTACGAGCCGAGCACCCTTGGACACACACAACGCGTAGTGGCCATCAGATATAAGCTGCCCGTTGCAACCTTCAAAAAGTGCGGCTTGCGTTGGCCGAGTCTGCATTACCACAGTCGGATTGCATTTCAGCAAAGACTTTGCCTCTTTGATAACAGCAGCAGCGATGGTTTCAAGACTTTTGAAACACATATCCTCGTCCGTTTCCCTACACGGGTCAATAGGGAATAAAGTCCACCGTCCGTTCGGTTGAAGACAATTAGTGGCTTGTAAACGAATGGCAATTTCATCGATTTGTGTAGGACTAACGATTTGAGGGAGGATGGAACGCCGAAACATGTCAAGAGATATAGACGGTACATTCCGAATGTCGTCCAGAATGAAATCTCTGTGCTCATCCATAGTAGATTCCACGTGGAGGCTACTATCGGTGCGTGACGGGGCGTGCTCTTGGTTCCAGGGTGAGCGATGGGGCCGGCGAAGGAGGACTAATTGGTCGAGCTATCGAACATGGTGGACGACACTGTTAGAGGAGCACTGAAGACCCCTATTTGAATTTCATACTTGCAGCTGAGATCGCATGATCACTACAGACAATAAGGCCCGCGTTAGCCTTGGTGTGAGGAATCAGGAATCAGGATGTTCAACTCTTACACTCATGACAGAAGCTCGGAGGAACGGTATGCTGTTTTTTCACGTTACCTAAATCGATCACGTGCTCGAGCAACGCGTTTATACTTGGTCCATAGCACATACTACGTGTTTTTGTTCTCATCCCTTTGCTATCGACATGCTGTACCGCTCATGAAATACAGAAGACATTATTGTACGAGCCATAAAAGTCCAATGAGCGAAGGAATCATGTCTCGATCCCCCAAAACCCAGAAACTAGTGGCGGTGCCGACGGCCCGGACTTACCCGGTGCCAAAAGTTTGCCGGCAATCAAGATTTTTCTTTTTGACAAGCTGAAGCTTCGTTAAGCACGCATCAAGATTCTGTTGGATGAAATCGAACCATCTGTTGCCGGTTGACTGAACCGCCCCTCAACCACCCTTGATCACGTTCTCGTTGTACGGATACCTTTCTACAGCATACGATGGACTCTGGCCTCTTACGACGCTCCCGGGAATTTTGGTTGGAGGGGGGCGATATCGTCCTCAAAGCTGAATCCACTCTGTTTCGCGTCACTCGCGGCATTCTTGTATACCACTCTCCAGTTCTGCTCCAGATGATTCTACAGGGCAGCCCCGATCCCACGTCGGAAACGGTGATTAGTGGCTGCAGAGTAATTAAGGTGGACGATTCGGCTGTGGATTGGCAGCATTTTTTGAAAGCTATACATGATCCTTCGTATGTGGACATTCTTAGACTCCATTGGCCTTTGACTTAGTGTTGCTCCCAAGTACAGGTACTACGACCCAACCAGGGAAACCGCCTTCGCTGTTATCGCAGGTATTCTGCGTCTGAGCACCAAGTACCAAGCCCAGACACTGCAGAAAACGGCGGTGGAACACCTCCAGCGTATCTTTCCTACAACCATAGACGAGTGGGACAGGCGTGCAGATAATGACACCATTCAAAAATTCAGAGGTCGAACGATAGCCATTATTAACCTCGCGCAAGAAACGAATCACCAGATTTTATTGCCTTCGGCTATGGCGTACTCGTGGGCGATCGGTCTGGACGGACTTCTTGACGGACTTCCGTCATATGACGGCAGCCATGTGGAGTTGGATTGGGATACAAAGCGGAAATGTATTCGAGCCAGAGATAAGCTCCTACAGGCTGTACGAGGGAGGCTACTCGAGTTCATACTAGGAAAGGGAGCGGGGAGATGTGTTACCAAGGCCAAGTGCGATGAAGGAAGGCTGTTGTCGTTGAAGATATGGGAGAAGTTCTTCGGCGACTCATTAATACCGACACCATTCCGATTCATGGTAAATTGGACGGATTTGTCGACGAGGCTCTGCGAGCATTGCATTGCTGATGGGAGGAACAGCTTCTTGACAGCAAGGTGGCTGCTTTGGGATGAACTGCCTTCGTACTTTGATCTCCCTAGCTGGGAGGTGTTACGTCGAAGAGAAGAAGATGATTAAAGACAGCTGAAGACTTGGTGTATTCATACACCCTCGAAAACCTTATTTCAGTTTTTAGAATATGTATTGGTATTGTTCCATTGAAACCCCATCGGCATAAGTACACGATTAATACAAAGGAAAACATATTGATATGGTATCAAATCCAAGGTCAAACGGCGGCGATTACAACCAACCCGCATCAGCCAGCAGCCCTCGAATATATCGATTGTTGGGCTTGATTTCACCATTCAGCGGTGCAAAATATTTCCGTAGTTTTTCATTGAACACGACCGGATAGAACAGTCCCTCTTTCTGATTGATGTACATCTAGTCAGAAGAGATGTGATGGCAGTGGTGAATTTGACCAACCTCCCGCGTTTGACCTTTCCGTGTTGTTTGACCGGACACTTTGCCCGGGTGCCAGTTGCCACCAGCTGTTCTGATCCACACGCGATCGCCAGCCTGGTAAGATCCGTCAATAAAATGATGCCGGAGGATGGCAACGCCACTTACTTGGAACATATATGGCCACGGTTCGTCGAGGTCTGAGGGCTGTGGATCATTTGGGTCGTACTCGCTGTCAGAGCTACTGCTCCAGGCATCGAGTTCCTCCGGTGTAACAGCTCGGAGTTTCTGGGTTATGAGTTCGTTTGAGTTGCGCTGCTTGCGCGTGTGGCGGCGGCCTTGTGTGTTAGACGTCATATTGCACGATACTACAGGGGGGAGTGCAGAGGGGGACGATGGTGTTAGGTAACAACTCGTTGATGAGGGGGACTGTTAGACCAGGCCCCTTTTATATATCGCTTCACAGCAAGGCTCCATTGTTCAGAGATGGCGCTAACGTAACATCACCTTGCCACAAAAAGAACAACAGCGTCTTTGCCAAAAAAAGAAAGAAACCTGGTCCATTTGACATTCATCTTGTCAGATCTTGTCTCATTATTTGTGTCAAAGAAGGCCGATAATGATAATCGATCCAGATAGTTCCTCAGTTGTACACATAAGTATAGGCCAGTTGTCGGTCCCACAGCGAATCCATTGGTCCTTGAGGGCGCACACGTGTAGAACATATGTTTGACAACCGGTCGCCAATCAGTAGAACCGCAAGGGGAATGCTGTGAAAGGGAATATCCACAGGTCATTGAATTCTTGTATGAGGATTCATTACTCTGATGCCGAGAAGTGAGCAAGGTCCGACGAACAAAATAACTTAATAACTTTAAGGGAGGAACAAAGGAACGCGAAGATAAGATGCGATGTGGCCTTATCTTTTTTCCGGAAGCTTCAGTTCGTAACAGAGCCAAATATAACCTGCCTCCCGCCGTCACGACCGTACAAGTACCTTGGATTTATACCCTTTACAATGGCCAACGCGAGCAGTCTTGACGTGCGTCAATATTGTGCTCTCTGAGAATATCTCTGACATTCTCCCAGCGTGCTATCGAAATTGTTCAAAAGGCCATTGACGAAGATGTTAAGCAGAACTATAATGAAGCATACAAGCAATATTCGAATTCTCTGGATTATTTTATGCTTGCCTTGAAGTGTACGTTCTATTGCTATCTTACACAAGGAACTATTGACATTTCTCGCGCAAAGATGAGAAAAACGAAAAGTCAAAGCAACTGATCAAGACCAAGATCAATGAATACCTGGCTCGTGCCGAGACCCTCAAGCAACATTTGATGTCCCAGAATGAATCGCGTTCGAGAAATGCAGTGGGCGTGAATGGGTCTGGCGGTGGCATTGGTGGGGCAGGAAAGAAGTGAGTTCCCAACAGTTTCTTCGACGGCGAACTCACTGTATGCGCTTTAGGAAAGATGGCGAGGACGATGACCAGGATCCTGAGACTAAGAAACTGCGAGCAGGGCTATCCAGCGCAATTCTATCTGAGAAGCCGAATGTCCAGTGGGACGATGTCGCAGGCCTCGAAGGCGCTAAGGCCTCTCTCAAGGAGGCTGTCATCTTACCCATCAAGTTCCCCCATCTGTTTACCGGAAAGCGTACGCCATGGAAAGGTATACTGCTGTATGGACCACCAGGGACGGGAAAGTCTTACCTCGCAAAGGCTGTTGCTACGGAAGCCAAAAGCACGTTCTACAGCGTTAGCTCCAGTGATCTGGTCAGCAAGTGGCAAGGTGACTCTGAGAGGTGAGTGTACGTATTCATGTCATCCGGCGCGCCATTCATTGCTCCATTTCTACAGGCTGGTGAAACAGTTGTTCGAATTGGCGCGTGAATCCAAACCGTCAATCATCTTCATTGATGAAATAGATTCTTTGGCGGGTTCGCGTAACGAGGGTGAATCGGAGGGTTCGAGGCGGATAAAGACCGAGTTTCTGGTGCAGATGAACGGCGTTGGGCATGACGATACGGGTGTGCTGGTCCTGGGAGCGACAAACATTCCATGGCAACTAGACAACGCCATCAAACGACGATTCGAGAAACGGATATATATACCCCTCCCCGGCCCTGACGCACGGCGACATATGTTCCAACTGCACGTAGGTTCAACACCTTGCGAGTTAGTGCCAAAGGACTATCG
The DNA here is from genome assembly GCA_900157415.1 of Armillaria cepistipes. Taxonomy (NCBI): domain Eukaryota; kingdom Fungi; phylum Basidiomycota; class Agaricomycetes; order Agaricales; family Physalacriaceae; genus Armillaria; species Armillaria cepistipes. The sequence continues at coordinate 841,728 of FTRY01000002.1, forward strand.
GCAGTTAGCAGACAAGACCGAAGGCTACTCCGGTTCCGATATAGCGATCGTCGTACGTGACGCTCTCATGCAACCCGTCCGAAAAGTGATATCAGCCACACACTTTAAGCGGGTTGCGGACCCCGCCTTGGAGAGTGACGAGCTTTCCAAGTGGACGCCTTGTTCACCTGGTGATTCTGATGCTGTAGAGAAGACGTGGTCAGACATTGATTCTGACGAGCTATTGGAGCCTCCGTTGAGGTTAAATGACTTTTTGAGGTCATTGGCTACTGTGCGGCCGACCGTTACTGAGGCGGATATTCGGCGGCACGACGAGTGGACGAGGGAATCAGGTATGTTTAGTCTTTGTGTTCAGGGTCGTGGAACTAACTTCTGCCACCAGGTAATGACGGTGCATAGATCTAAATCATTAATGAATTTGTGTAATCTGACCGGGTGTAATATTATGGTCTTGACGTGTATTTTGAGGTCCGTGGCCACGATTTGGACCAACCGTTGACACAGCCACATTTGGCAATGGACGGAGGCAACGAGCGCATGCGCGTGCATGCTTTGCTCGGGCTCAAAAAGGCGACCAAGGGCTGCGATAGCGGACTATTGTTGACAGGTGTCCTGATGTGGCCTTAACATGTCAATAAGCGCCCACAAGCCCACCTGATCAGAGTTATCCTGCGTGTGCTTTTGTTCCTTGTATATAACACAATAGGCATAGCCTTGTGCCCGCCCAGCGGGACAGTAAATTTTTGTGGCATCCTTGTTATTCCATAGTACTAGGTGAGGAGACGTTGAATCTTCTGCAGACCTCAACTTATGCTTTTCAGTATGTTTAACCACTTGTGCAGGCATTCATACATGCCCAAGAGTTCCGGCAATGAGCGTCTGCAGGTGTCTACGGTACCAAATTTTGTCCAGTGAGTATCAGCGGCTCAGTACTTTCCGTGTCCCTTGACTATTTTCAGTACTGCGGCGTATGCGATGTATCTTTTTCTTTTCGACTCAGATACTAGCTCTCCGCCTAACGTCTTGAGACGACAATGGGAAGAGCTACCTCCTTCAACCAGCGATACCTTCCGCTCGGTTGCGAAGGCAATATTTGATACCGGTGATTCAAAAAATCTCGGTTTTCGGTCCGAACAGATACAGGCCGCGTTATGTCATCTTTTCAGTGACGACGCGGAGACCTTACTATCCAAGTCTTTGAAACGGGAAGAAAGATTAGCGTGTTTTGTTGAGTTGGGTAGTCAACTTGGAGTTGGTTTGTTTGGTCAGCCTCTTGCATTTTTTCCCTGAATTAATTGCTTGATGTAGATTTACCGAACGCCATGCGTGGCTCCTCGTTGGTGACTCTGAAGTAAGCCGGCGTCCTCTGCATTTAGTTACTGTGCCTGATATTCTTTGGTTAGACGCGGCCCGGGTCGACCTAGGAAGATCCCGTCGAATGCGACAGACCAACCAAAAACTCATCAGGCGCGCAAACGAGCCAGAGACGAGTCACCGGACCCTCGCGTTACCTTGGACGCATCGCGGAGGAGCAGTATCGCAGCGGATCTTCCCCGTGTCGACTCAAGTCGCGTTGGAATATCACCTCTCGACCCGGATTATATAGAGGATGCTTGGGCCACCTTGATTTTCGATCTTACTACAACCCGACGGAGAAAACGTCAACGCACCGACTGAATACGTCTATGAGATAGGGAAACGGATGTAGGAACTTGGCCCCTACAACAGTTTACGTGACTTTCTTATATCATACTCACTACTTAATATCCATCATCTGGATGGAAAGCTTCCGGTACACTCTGTACACATGTAGATCATGTATCCAGTCCACCATATCCATAATTGTACATGTAACCAGATGACAGCAACGTAAGCGTTTGTTAACCTTGCAGAGATAATTGTTTCTGATCAACGGGGTAGGTAGGTAGGTAGTATTACACAGCACGGTTCAACTGGGAACGCCCATACTGAAAAATTCAGCTGAGTCAGGGTTCCCAATACCCCGTTTATGTTTTCAAAGTCGCATCTATCAAATAACCGAGTCTACCACTGACCCTATGTACTCCTCAGTGAGATCCGCCGGACTACGGGCCGAGAACTTTACCGGCGGTTCACAACGAACCCCAATCTTCTGTGAGTGACAACTAGCTCTCCGCCGCATCCAGACGCATCTACTGGAATAAAACTATTGGGGAGCCCCGCTCCCGGGGCTCTTCGAGGGGCTCTGCAGGAGCCCCAGTGATTTCGAAATTATGTCTCTCGGCTTGTGGGCCGATTGCGGCCGTGCACATACCATATGTGGGGTTTCGCCGCCGCGGCGCGTCCTGTCGGTCGTCAACGTTGTTGTACCGCGACGCCAACACGACGCTCGATGTCACCGATGAGGCAAGTAAAAGTATTTACACAGATCGCACCAATGCATGATTCAAGGTCTAGGTATTGCTTCCGATCATAATTGAATCATAATGTTTACCAAGCAATACCTGCAACTGGTGAGCACTTTTGTGCAATGGAAATATCAAGAGAACGATATCGTTCATCTTGGCATCCTCTTTATGCCTGTCTCAGCCTAACCTACCTCGCCGTACAAAGAACTGGGTTCGGCTTGCTAGGAAGTCCGACAAAAATAAGTCAAATCAATAAATGATAAGCTACAGTAAGTGTAATCTTTCATGTAGTTTCAACTTTCAACACGACGCATCACAAATTCAGTGAGCCACTCGTTAGCCCCTCGACGCGTCTCTCGGACCTCCCCAGGTCCCCCGAGTCCGGGCGGCGCTGGCGCCGATAGGACGGGGCTCCTCATTAAGCAAACTCAGGAGCCCCCAGCAGCGGGGCTCTCAAATAGTTATTACCCATCTACTGATGCACATGATGTTACATACAAATATCAGCAAGTGCTGAGAAACCCAATCAGCAATTTACGAAGTACTTGGATTCAATTCTAACTCTTTGGCTCAGCTCTCTCCATAGCAACGCTCAGGTCCAAGATTCTCTGGTACGGCTCCTCCATCGTGCCCGTCTTCAATGTCACCTTGTGACGTAGGTCAAGCGGTATTGTATCCCCACGAATCAACACAGCTTTGGCCCAGAATTTCATCCAAACTCGAGTCGTCGTCGGTAGTACGACAGAAAGTGTGTAGCTCGCGTCAAGGCCTCGGCTCGTTCCCTCGACAAAACTCCATACAGCCGTAGGGCTGTGCAGACCTTGCCCACGAATGTCTGTTGCTGTTCCTCGCCGGACGGGCTCTTCGCCTGACCAAATACTCGAGCTATCAATTGCATCGTCTGGAGAGGCGGTAATGGTGTCTGCAGCACTTGCCGGAGTGAGTTGGAGGACGTTCAGTGGCAAATGCTCTTCCTCCCCGTCATCGCGACCGAATGTGACCCAGAACCTTGCCGATTCGAAGCGAGCTTTGTGTATGGGATCGGGCATGAAATGAAGGCCGAAGAATATTTTGTTGGGATCCTCGGTTTCCGAATTCCACATGGTGATTAGGAAGTAGGAAGTGCCTTGGTTGGCTCTTCCGATCTGCAGGCCGTTGGATTCTGGTGTTGGTTGGAACACGCAACCACTCTCTGTGTCGAGGAATGGCTTGCTTCCTCCAAGCAAAGTCGCCAGATTTCTCCTCCGATCTTCATACCTTCCGGTACAAGTGGTTCCCTCGCTGTCGACTACAAATTAATAAAATACAATACTTTTAGTGAACGAACGCACTCAGTTGGCGTATCAACAGTCTCCTGACGCGCCATCGCCGCCGACAGCCAAGTCTGTCGAGGAATATCAGGCGATATACTCCAATATTGTCAATATGCCTACCTTGAAGGCCTCTGGCTCGCGGGGTCCAGTTCTGGCTATCTTCTCACCTTGGCGAAAGAGGAAGATATTCGGAAACTATGAAACACGTCGATAAGGTCTCACATCCTTGAAGAACCTGCATACGAACAGTTCTGATATCCATTTCTTCCATAATGTCCTTATATTACTAGGTAAGCCAATTCTGAATGACGTATAGTGCTCACCTCCTGCTCATCCAGGTCAAACTCGCAAAACTTGACCTCCTTATACTCAACCAAACTAGCGGTCGCATCAAGTGTCGGCCTCATTTTCTTGCAATGTGAGCACCATGGCTGATGAAAGAATACGACTGTATGCTGTTGAGCTGAGATCTGCTAGCACGCTCAGCGGAAGATTCCTCCATGTTTGGTTTACACACCGTTTTCCGAAGCTCTTGAGCGTTGTCTATGTGCGTAACGGGTGCCATCCTGGTATTCGAGGAGGCAGCAAAGCGAGTTCACGGTGGCAGAATGGCTTTACTCCGTGATCCACACAGCACCTGAATAATCCAGGGGTATGTTATTATGACACGCTAGGCCCCTTCGCATCAGAACCTTCCTGAAACCGTTTCCAATACGCATACCATGGGGCGCCACCATCATCATATTATTTAGACACGACGATGAAAATGTTAGTAATCCATCAGCTACATTATCCTCCACAATGCTACATGGCTGAACTTAGTTGGACACAAACAGCGTCGACACCAAACTCTAGTTGCGCCACCCTAGCACTGATGGTGCTCAGGAGAGAGCAATGCTCACATTCGTTTCGGATTGGTATGGTGCGTGCCTAGTTTGATGCCAAGGGCCAGAGCGTGATGGGCTGACTCGTTGCCCCGTTGATAGATATCTTTTTGTGCGCCAATCATTCGAGGATTCGTCAGAAGGTACATACCTAGTCTTGATTTACTTATATATCCGTTGCAAAGGGCGACATGGCCTGGGAAACATTAGTTGGAGACGGCACCGGAAAACGCCACAGTTTAAGTCGTTCTTCCCTCTTCCCTCATGTCCACTGTGGTGCACCTTGACAGAAAGAGTGACTTCCATGATCTTGTTTGTACTTAGGCTCCCCTAGCTGATTTTATCACTGACAAGATTTCGCAGATATCCAAACATAAAGATGTTATCGTTATGTTTTTCACGAATTGGTGCTACTACTGCCATGTGATGAGGCCCACCTTCGAATACGTCTCTGGACTTGCAACGTTAAACGGACTGACTTTCGGGGGAGTGCTATGTGACGTGAACGACTGGGATGTATGTTTCCTCTACCTCATTTCGCGATCGGTTTCTGAGGCTCTTCATTAGTACGAAGCGCAGAAAGAAGTGGGAATAGATTGTGTATGTGATTGGTCCCACCATTGAAAATTCATCGTTAACGCTAGAACAGTATCCTACGATTCAAGTATACAGAAACGGAGAACGATTTGGACATATGGAAGGGGCCCATGATAATGAAGAGCTGGAAGTTCGTGGGTCTCATCACAGCGAGGGTGCAGTTGTATCTAATTGACGTCCTCAAAAGGGTTGGCTGAAGACCTACCTCATACTTTCCCGGTTAGTGCAGCGCCTTTTTGGTTCTATCATGATTGACCTTTCCGTCCACCCAGATCGTCCCCGCATCTTGAGAAAGGTGTCCCGAAAGGACTTACATTACCTCCCATAGACATGGCTGTGTCTAGAGCGCGGGGAAAGGTGCGCACAGGTATTGTACGACTATCACTGGCTCTCATTCGACATGTCAGGACCCAGTGCTGGATATATCCATATGGACAGGTCCGCAGTTTGAAGAATTTGTAAGTTTCTGGTTTCTTTGCTTCCGCGATAATACGCATTGACGCCGGACTGTTTTGGAGACCAGCCAACATAAACACGTCATTGTTGGGTTACATTCCACCAACACGCCACATGGAATGTCATTTTGCTTCAAGCGTGCGGCTAAGTCTTCAAAATTCAGGGATGTGCAGTTTCTTCGCGTCGATTGTGACGTCGAGCAAGTAGGTACCTTTATCTCCGCTCCAATTATCGCTAAGGATTATTTAGTCAGATTCGGCAGAGATCCTGCGCGAGCTACTGTGGCTTCGTTTTGTGAGATAGACATCTTTATAAGTCTCATCCTCAAATATTCATGTCAAGGCCTCACTGTAGAGACCAGTAATGTGGATGTTCCGAGATGGGAGACTATTTTCTAAACTCACCGATGTGATTCAAGGCGCGACATTTACGGTGGGTGACCATTCTCTTACCTAAAGAGGTCGACTCATTGGGCGTGCCGCAGAATTGGTTGGATGACTGTCTTTCAGCGAGCGCGTAAGCTACTTCCACCTGCCCCTGACATCTAATTAGAAGTACTTCTCTCAGTATCGCGGACTCCGCACCGATCAATGTCGAAGATTATCTGTCTGGAGGGGAGGAACAGGACGAGTCGGAGAATGGCGATGAAGAGGAAGAGGACACGACTGAAAACGAACCTGTTGAGGGTGCTCAAGCAAGTCCAGAAGAACGACTTGAAGCAGAGGAGGAGGATTCCCAGCCGCCGTCAGAAGGACCTCCCGTGGAAGAGGAAGCACTGGTAGCAGAGGGTGCTAGTGATCAAGACACAGCGGATGCTGGTGACGAGGAAGCGGAGGACGAACAGGAACCGGAAGAAGAATCGATATGCACTCATCTTGCTACCATTCGAAACGCTGATGTGCGCAACTGTCACAGTGTAAGGGATATCTCTCTCTCTGGAAAGATGGCCTTACTTACGAAACGTAGGAACGCGTTACAGAAATCACATCGCTCGAGGAGTTCAATGTTCAGGTAGGTATGGGATTTTCATCCTCTCGTTCTGCTACCAATGAGACTGTTCTTAGATATCGGAGGACACCGTCTCGGTCAGTGTCTTCTACGACGGTCATGACCACTACACCCAAGCTATGACTCTCGTGCTTCTGTACATTGCCGGCTTGCCCTCGTATAGCCATATGAAGTTTTCCAAGGTTGATTGTGTACAACATCCGGACATTGCTCAAGAAGTGTGCATTGAGAAGGTGTGTCCCTTTCGTGACGATGCAGGAGCTGATCGATTGAAAAAAAATTAGAGTCACTGTCCTCAGACTATGGTGTTTTGTGATAACAAGCAGTTGGGGGAAAGGCACGGTGCTGTAGATTCTGTCGAGTTTGAGGTGGGATATTCCTTATTGCTAATCCTTTCTAATCCTCACAGACTTTCAGGATTGGCTCCGGCCTTTCGTCCCAATAAAACACGCTGATCATAACCAAGAAGACCTGCAACCTAATACTACTGCTATCCTGACGTGCGCAGTTTCTGCTACATAAGAGCAAGAAGGGCTAACTTTCACCTTTAGTATAACAGTAACCGCCGAGCCAGAAGAAATGGATGAAGAGTCATTCACTGATACCACAGTCACTGCTATTCAGACAGCACCTTTGTCAAGCAATGTACGTCGTTTGACAGATATCTCACTTACCCAACGAACTTATTCCTTTCAGTCAACGATATCTCTTCGCAGCACTTCTAGTCTACCTATCAAAGGCGTCCGGTGCGAGGGCCGAAATCTGGACAGACCATATCGCCATCGATGGATGAATTGGCCTCACAAACGAAGGTCGTTCCATGACCCTGAATATGACTGCTACTTCGTCCCTACTGATAGCGATGGTCATGGCTTAGAGATTGGACGTGCTAACGAGGGAGACTCGTACTTCAACATGACGCTGATACAAGGTCCCGACACGGACCCTGGAAAAGTGTCATTCGGTGTAGGATTTGGTCCAGATTCTACGGTGAAAGCGCGATTTGAATCTGCGGTCATTCGCGTCGAGTTTGGTTACGACGGTGATGTCGAAGGTCGGTCGTTTCCCTTGAGGATCAAGGATATACATCCAAAGGACGATGAGGGACAGTCAACGGAGGTCGTCTTTGGGAAGGAATCGAATATCTCGCTTGGGCTGTCTGTGGGACCCGGATCAGCGGCATCTCTATCGAGCTCTGGTGGGTACTCGCAGAATAAGCAGTATACTCGGAAGACGGCAGCTCGTGTACGAGGTCAGGGGGTACACAGCTCCAGTGCAGAGTGGACATTTGTGGAAGACGTTGGCGAGGCCGGACGGCAAGGACTGGATCCTCAGTACGAGCTGTTTGCTACACTGCCAACTACGCAGCGGACAATATGGATCAAATTCTGGGCTAAGGCTATTTTGAAGCGGAAAGATGGGTTTGGATGGGGGAATGAAGTCATTTTGAAGTTAGGGTCAAAAGAAGAACCCTACAGGAGGAATATTGACCTATTAGGCTGGCTAGATGGATGATAGAATCAGATTTGTCCAATTTCTTCCCTGTCCCGATATTTTTCGGTTTTTTCGTAATGGTTACTTTTTTGTGAGCTCTGGTCCAACGCCAAATGCAAGCAGCGCCAAACAACGCGTCCTAAATGGACTGGTAACGTGATCACGTGCCTTCCCTCTCTCCTTTCCCTCCTTTGTAAAATAGGGGTCTTCAGCATTTGTTCGCACTGTTTTAACAACTTCGCAGTGTCGTCCACCATGTCCTATAGCAGCCTATAGCTCGAGAAACTAGTACGCCTCCGCCTGATCTCTGCGAACCCTCATCGTCTCCCCTGGAATCAAGGACAGGCCCCGTCACGCTCGCATCACTGATAGTAGCCTCTACGCGCAATCTACTATGGATGAGCATAGAGATTTTATCCTGGATGACATTCGAAATGTACCGTCTATATCTCTTGATGTGTTTCGGCTCTCCATCCTCCCTCAAGTCGTTAGCCCTACACAAATCGATGACATTACCACTCATTTACAAGCCAATGGTTCTCTTCAACCGGACGGACGGTGGACTCTGTTCCCTATTGACCCGTGTATGGAAACGGACGAGGATATGTGTTTCAAAAGTCTTGAAACTATCGCTGCTGGTGTTGTCAAAGAGGCAAAGTCTTTGCTGAAATGCAATCCGACAGCGGTAATGCGGACTCGGCCAACGCAAGTCGCACTTTCTGAAGGTTGCAACGGACAGTTTATCTCTGACGGCCACTACGCGTTGTGTGAGTCGAAGGGTGCTCGGCTAGTAAAGGATGAATTTTCTCCCCCGTCCAGAAAGTTATGCCCCTATGAACGCAAGGTGAGGCACTATTTTATTCATATGCGTTCAAATTTCTAACTCGGATTACAACACAGGCTGCGCTGGCATGTGACCGTGCCGAGATTGAGGAGTACAAGCTCAAAGACACCTGGGAAGACGAAACTGACGTAGGCGACGTGTTGCTTACTGTACAATGGTTGGCCAAAACTAACGACTACAATTTCCAGAATAACAAGAAAATCCTGGGGAATGCAGCCCAGATGATGCATCTTGATCCTTGCCGACGGTTCATGTTTGGAATGACGATCGCGAATACTACGACCCGGCTTTGGTACTTCTCAAGAGCTAGGGTACTCGTGTCAGAGCCCTTCAATTTTGTTACTGTGCGCGTGGATATACTTGTTCGCTGACAGGTACTGACCCTACTCTAGCAATACCGCCATCTGATACACTATATTGTATCCTTGTCATTCGGCAGCACAGAAGACCTAGGCTATGATTCGTCGATCACCAGCGTAGCAATCCCGCTCACAGATGGTCCAACTCGTTACCGGATTCAGTATGACTATGTGATCGATGGTGAGACGTACCGGACGGTTGAATGCCTAAACTCATTTCGAGCATCTCGTATTATATCTCCTGCGACCAGAGTGTGGACCGTTCGAAAACTTGGCGATGAGATTCAGCAGGAATATGCGCTTAAGGACTTCTGGATACCCCTGGATTCGAAGACGGAGAGCGAGATTCAGCAGGATATCTTCAAGCGGATCGAGGAGAAAGATCCCGATGCAAAGAAGGATCCCACACTTTATAAACAGTACTTCATGGACATAAAGGCATGCGAAGTGGTCACTTGCACCAACAAAAAAGAAGATGCCATAGCAGATCTTTCAGGGCCATATCGTCTATATGATGTAAAATGTCGGCCGAGCTCTTCTGCGGCATCCATACGCTCGACATCGATTTTCTCAAATACTGCCGATCCCGTAGGTGGTCACTCATCTGGTCGAACTCAACACCATCATTCATAGCGCATGTATACTGGACGTAAACACGTTCGGGTGCTGTTCTCCGAAGTTGGTACTCCCCTAGATAAGGTGCAGGATCAGAAAATGCTGTTCACTGGACTCCTTCATGCCTATCGAGGTCAGATTCTTTTCCACATGTCATTTGTCATTGGCTAAATCAATCATTTCAGGGTTGAGATATCTACACCTCGCTTCATATGTCCACAGGGACATGTCGTCAGGGAACATTTTACTTTGTTCAGGCAACAGAGGCAAGATATCTGACCTGGAATATGCCAAGGTGTTCCAATCCGAAAGTCCCAAAAGTGATCCCAGAGCAGTACGCCTACGGTACCAGACATGCCTTCGTAACTAATCTTCTTCATGTAGGGAACGCCTATATTCATGGCCGCGGAAGTTCAGTTTAAGCGATATTTCTTCAAAACAACGCAAACAGCCGACGATGCCGCCGTGGCCTCAGCACTTGCCTCGATTGATCGCAGTGACCCATTCTCGGACCAACAAACTGCCTCGAAACCACCATTCCTTCATAATTTCTATCACGATGCGGAATCGCTTTGGTGGATTGGCGTTCACTCGTTATTTACCACAGAACCTTCGGGAGTCGAAAGAGATCAAGACTCCCGGCAGAAACAGAGAGGACACTTCAATACCTTATTCCCACATTACGCCGAGGGGTCTGGTGTACGCTTGGACTTTCTCGGAGAGCCAGTAGCTGCCGACATCATCCGATGTCTCCCTGGTGAATTTAGGCCTGTCGCACGAGTGCTCGACATCATTCGGAACTTACTTGTCGCCGCATACATATCCGCAGAAGCTCAGAAAGACTTTCCCCAGTACGATCACTTTGCGAAACTGTTCGAAAAAGCATCGTTATTCGAACAGGCTCTGGACAAGGCAGTTGTATTAGCCGTAAACGACATTCGACCCTTACAACAGGAAGACCGGTCCATACATGAAGACGCTGAGGATAAGTTGGAATGGGCTCTCGATCGTCTCAAAGAAGAGAACTACGCTGACTACGATCCTCCTGAGGACGACGCCGACAGCCCCAGTGAATATTTGCCCTCAAAGGGATCCGGAACGAAGAAGCCTATTGCTGAGGTTGATCAAGCCGAGACCTTGAATGAGGAGCCCGCGCCGAAGCGCCCGCGTCGAAGCATCCGCATCGAGACGCTTAGGAAAGTGCAGTGATACTTGCTGCTGACGCAGTGGTACCAGGTGATGCGACAGGTCGACCTACGCGGTCAAACAGGACAGACGTTGGAAACGAGACATTTGAAGTTAGGGTCAATGGAAGAGCCCCACAGGAATATCGACCTATTAGACTGGCTAGATGAATAGATTTTTGTCTGAGGTCCCTCCTTGTCCTGATATTTCCTGTTTGTTTTTGAATGGTTTTTATACATGTACACTGAGCTCAGCTGAGACCGCGCGTCTGGTCCACAAGCAGCGCCAAACAACGCGTCCTCAATGAACTAGTAATATCGTCACGTGCTTTCCCTCTCTCCTTTCCCTTCTTTGATCATTTCCGGATCGCCTCCAAACTGTCTCCATCTTTTCTTATTCTGTCCTTTGGAAAGTTACGAAAATGACGAAAACATATCTTATGAACAGTCTTATCGAAAAAGTCGGTATTGCCTGCTTGGAAGATTCGTCTTTGTTCATTTGTTCTGCAGATGCAGTCGCCTGACCAGGATTTCCGGTGAGCAGTCGATGAACAGCTAGGTGATGCAGCGCGTTTCTCATCTCGAACTCAGATTCATGGGTCTGAACGACCTCATGACGGAAATCAGGCAAGATCCAGGCAGCTTTACGGGAGATGAACAGATGGAGACCAAGGTCTTGAACCAGGTGCTTGCCCTTGTCGAAGATAAGATATCTGAAGTCAAGAATCAAGCCGTGAAATGGTATGTCTATCAATTTGGGAAGAAATGCTCTAACAATGTTTCAGTTTGGGCCAACTGATCAAGATTATCCGGGAGCCACAGCTGGAAAATGTCGTCGACAAGCTTATCGAGTTTTCGGGAGGCAAGGACGATGAACTCAGAGATATCTCGGCACTGGCTCTCAAGACTATCACTTCGGAACTTCCGTCCGATGGAAAGGTCGCCGTCACTGCTTGTGCCAAACTGACGCCTAAACTGTTAGGGCAGATACAAAATGTGTGTCTTTTACTACTTTCTTAGCGTAGCTAAACTTTATCAGACGAGCACGCCATCCGAAACACTAGTAGAAACTCTCTCCATTCTCTCCATTCTCATTGTCAGGTTTCCGGCGCATTTGACGAGTGCAACGGCTGATGCTCAGCCACTGAGGGTCATCGCACCACTCTTGGTGCATTCACGTCCTGTTGTTCGCAAGCGAGCCATCATCACACTGTCTCAATTCATCCCGCTATCCCAACCACAGCTGTTCACAGAGCTGCTTCAGACGAATGTATTCCCTCATCTCGTTCCCAATGCTAACATCGAGAAGCAAAAGACAACTGTTCAGCTGGTCGCCGCTGTCGCACGGCATTCCCCATTGCAGATTGCGCCTGTGCTGGGTGACATCGTAGGCGGAATTTTGAAGGCGGTGCAACGGGACGACGACGAATTGCGAGAAGGGTGTTTGCAGGTGGGTTTCCACGAAAATTATTCCTTTTTCAATCGATATAATGCGTACCAGGCCTTGGAAGCAATTGTTTTACGGTGTCCTAACGAAGCCACGCCGTATCTGAGCTCGTTCATTCAGATCAGCACTCAGTATATCAAATACGATCCGAATTACGCCGAAGACGATGAGGACGAGGACATGGCTGACCCCGACGAGGATGACGAGGACGACGATGCTGGTGACGAGTGAGCCTCCTGGTCCACTTCCTGACAACCGACTGATTGCCATAGATATGAGGACGACGAGGATCAATCGTATAAGATTCGACGGTCCTCCACCAAACTTCTGTCTGCTCTGATCACCACCCGTCCCGAACTCTTGACTTCCATGTACAAAGATGTCTCTCCGGTCTTGATTTCACGCTTTGGAGATCGAGAAGATACTGTCAAGCTTGAAGTCTGGGCCACTTATGTCATCCTTCTCAACCAGACCGCTGTCTATGGAGGTTTCAGCAAGGAAGACACCGCCGCTCGTGGGAAGCGAAAGCGAGATGCGGAAATTATGGATGTAGAGGAGGGCCCATATATGCTTCTGAAAGCCCAGGTTCCATCGCTTTCGAAAGCTCTCCTGAATCAGATCAAGTCCCCCAAGACGCCCGCGGTCACTCTTCAAGCTGGGTTCGGACTTCTGCATTCCCTTCTTGATGTTCTACCCGGCTCTTTGTCTAGCCAAGTGCCGCATATCATAACGACCTCAAAATCGGTCCTTTCACAGTCCCTTACCAGCTCTACAGCTACCCTACATCTCACGTGCCTGTCTTTCCTTGCTTTATTTTTTGGGACACATTCCCCGGCCACATTCTCTGCTTCCCTGTCGTCAGTGACACCTGTTCTTCTCAAGCTTTTAGGTGAACGGCATCCCCGCGTATCATCGGAAACGTTTCGCGTGTTTTCCTCGCTGCTTAACTCTCTAAAGCCCGTCAAAGGTGCCGATTGGACAGAACCTTTGTACATCGAGGCCGTCAAAAGATTGACTAGCCACGATACTGATGCTGAAGTTCGCGCTTGTGCCGAGGACTGTATCGCTGATCTATGGATCTGTGCGACAGCCGTGGTCCAGAGCAAGGACCAGAAAGAATGGGAAGCCATTTGCCGGACAACGGGAAAGACAGAAGGCGGCGTTAAGGTCATCATCAAGGTGGCGAGAGAAGTCAGCGTTGGTGATAACTGGGTGAACGGTTGTCTGGAGTGGTTGATTGGTCTGCTAAGGAAGAGTGGACGGTCCGGAAAGACTGAACTATTCACAGCTTTGGATGTTCTGGTGAAAAGGTGCGTTCATAATTAAATCTGTGTTTCCTAGACTGACAGTAATACTTTTCAGCTACACTGGCGGTATTCCTCCAGGTCTCGCTCCTTCTCTGATCAGTCAAATCAAGAGCTACATCTCCACTACTGATATTTCACTCTTGTCGCAAGCACTCAACACCCTTTCGATCCTACTTCAACTAACACCTGCGACATCTTTCCCAGAGATTGAGAAGACCCTTTTACCTGAGATCTACCTTATCTCATATTCGCCACTAGTTTCTGGCGCAGCGCTCGATTCGCTTCTGAACTTCTATTCCACACTGGTGCAGGCTGACAACCAGATTGCTGCCCATGTCGTGCCGAACCTGGTTCTGAAGGTGGAGAAGGCGCCGAAAGCAGAGACATCTCCTTCCAATGTCGCCAAGTGCGTGGCACAAGTTGTCAAGAGTCAACATGGCATTGCTGCTGGTGTGATTGCTGAATATTCAAAAAATTTGAAAGTCAGTGATTTTTCCGAGTATCATTCGTGTACTGAAACTTTTGTCACAAGCAAACCTCCAAGGCAAAACCATCTCTGGTCGTTTTGAGCTTGCTCATCGTAGGGGAACTTGGTCGGTTCATGTGAGTCCTTCAGTCTTATACTAGTTCCAAAACTGATCTTGTTGGTAGTGATATGTCGCCACAAAGCGAAATCTTCAGCAACGCGATCGAGCACTTCTCCTCTGATCAGGAGGATCTCCGGGCGGCTGCGGCCTTCGCTGCTGGTGAGTCCTCTATGCAACAAATGTAGGAACCCTCTAAGCAGATCTTTAAGGCAACATCGCTATTGGCAACCTGCACCTGTTCTTACCGGCAATTATCAGGATGGTCGAAAGTGATCCGAAGAAGCGACTGCTATCTCTTCATGCGTTGAAAGAGGTGGTCACTCATAGTTCTCAGAGTCAGCTCGAAGGCGTGTCGGACCTGCTATGGGTGCCTCTCTTCGAGAATTCGGAGAACTCCGAAGAGACCACGCGAAATGTCGCAGCAGCCTGTCTTGGTAAATTGGCGATCACGCATCCATCGAGATACTTGCCTCAGCTTCATGTGCGGTTGTTGATCTGTCTTTTCGCGAACTTTTTCTGACACTTCGCTCGTAGGCCCGGATTCGCGACCAGAATCCCGCAACGCGCGCGACGGTCGTGTCTGCCATACGTTATACCTTTGCAGACTCGCCAGCTAGCTACGACGAACTATTATCGCCCTACTTGGTTGACTTTTTATCTCTTATGCTGGACCAAGATCTAGTAAGCGCGTACCCTTTACGAGTTTTATCAATGTTAAATTGTTGCCTAGACCGTCCGACGTATCGCCTTGTCTGCCCTCAACTCAGCCGCTCGTACTAAACCACACCTTGTCCGGGATCATTTGCCTGCCCTTCTGGCGAGTCTTTACAAGGAGACCACGGTCAACCTAGACCTTGTCCGGACAGTACAGATGGGTCCTTGGACGCACAGAGTTGATGATGGTCTCGAGACCCGTAAGACAGCGTATGAGACGATGTATACCTTGGTACGCCATCTTACCTTCAATGATGCACGCGTAGCTAATCGTCCTCTCTCTTTTGCACAGTTGGACACATGCCTTACAAAGATTGATCTCCATGAATTCCTGGGCCGGGTCATCCCCGGTCTCACGGACGAATCAGATGAGATCAAGGTCATTTCGCACATGATGCTCTTCAGACTCGCACAAGTGGCTCCTGCAGCTGTTTCGCAGAGACTCGACGAAGCTGCACCGCCTCTCGAGAAGACCATGAAAGGCGCGACTGTCACCAAGGACACTGTCAAGCAGGACCTCGAACGCGCGGCGGAGCTGCAGAGAAGCGCATTGCGGGCTGTTGGTGCTCTAAGCAAGATCGGGGCGGGTGTTTCTCCCAAGTTCGATAACCTTGTTGAGGAGTTGAAGAAGAACCCATCGTTCAGCGTTGAGCTGAAGGAGTTGGGAAGCCAGTAATGTTCTCAAGAGTGAATCCGAAGAAGATGCTTCAATCTGTATTTTTTCCTGTAATGTGCTCGGTTCCCTTTGTAACTACTTGTTTCCTGGTTGGACAGATTCTTCTCGTAATATATCTGTGGCAAGACACCTCATTAGTGTTGGTTTCATCTCGAGATCATGTATCACCTTATGAAAATGTGAACTAATTCGAAGCAGGGCTGGAGATCTCTGGAATGGATTCTGTTATAGCGCACATGTCATCCACCCTGTCATTCTTGCAACGTCCCAACTAGAGAAGAGGATCGCATCAGCTAAAATATAAGGCCTCCCCACTCACTTCCATTGTATGTCCATTCTTGTTGTCCTTCGGTGTCAGCTAAAATGCTGTATCAGGTTAACTACGGCGGTTAACAATTTCACTTGGACAATTTCACTTTTTGCGCAAAATAATCACTTAACTTAACTTAAGTTCACTTTTGGCAGGTCAAGTGAATTTGTCGCCTTCACTTGACCTCACTTGCACTTTTGCTTAACTTTCACTTTGGATCGCTTATCTGCCGTTTTAGGTGTAATTCTGTTTCTATGATTTATTATAGCATTCGGAAAGGCTATTGCGCTTGCAGTATCGTATTACGCCCGAATATAAACCAGTCCAAATGATTTGGTGTGAAAGCGGAACCAAATTAGGCGAGGGGAACTTTGGTCACGTAAACAGCTCTCTCTCCAACGATGTCCTGGATTCTTTCGTTGTCTATGACCACGGGTCCTCCCCATTGTCCAGATTATGACCTGCAGCGGCCTTAAGTATTTGCATTTCTTGGTCCTACTCAAGCTACACTCCTCCTGGATCACGCATGGACTGGCCCTGGGCTCCCGCTCTGTTGTAGCACCATTATCTCTATGTCCGACTACTCTGCAATGCTTGAGCTGTTTTCCTTTCAATAATTCGAGTGAATTAGGTTTCTCCTTCGACCATTTGAGAGGACATTACTTAGCGGGGTTTCAAGTTCTATGAGTGATTTGCTCTCCGGTCTATTTTATGGTGCGTCGCTTGCTCTATTTCTATTATCACAATACTGAATCACCCTCGTCTTTCAGACTTCCATTTTTACGGAGGCAGAATTGCTCGACCGGAACCCATAGTACGAGGATATAATAAAGCCGGACTTGCCAGGCTAGAATGGCATGACAACTTACTCGACTTCCTCAAGAGTATGAACATTTTACTGAGCCCGGGCTTCGCAGACACGTCTTTGAGACATGTTTTATGCAATCAGGAGGCTTTGACTCCAACCGGCGCCTGGATCTGCAGATCCACCGCAACACTTATACCTGCCGTACATTCCTCCGCCGTATCATGGACTATCATATATCATCCCTCAGGGTGGCCCAGCGACACCACCAGTGTACGGAAATATGGCTTACATGTCAAATAATGGTTCAACTCCCTAGCAGTACCCCCAGGCTACTCCTAGTGCGGTCGCGAATGCTAGTACACAAGGTACGTATCTAACACCGCAATGGTTCTTCTTCGTAGGCTAAATTATTTGTACACGTAGTCACATTTTGGTCTCGTTTGTGTACTTTGGGGGCCTGAACGACTCCCAAGTGACACCCTCCCGCTGTTCAAGTGAAGTAACTCTGACTGTCACCTTGGTCTACGTAAGTGAGATGTAAGGAAAGCGAACCAAATTTCGTACCTGATTTCACTTGATGAGAGAGTATCTCTAGAGCTCACTTGAGGAGTAACCAGAGTGGCTACGGCTACTGAAACCTAGACGCTGTGTCGCCGTGAGTCATGCTTGCACGGTGTATCTAATACGAAGCCAGCTAATCAAAATCATATTGAATGGTATCAAGTGGTACAGTAGACGAAGTAGCCGAGAGTGTCCTCAAAACAGCGAAAGCTTCTATGAATGAGCAGGCCAGATAGCCTCAGCTAGGGAGCTGGCCTATAGGACCTGTATGGCAATAATACTTGTATTAGGATATAGAACGGCGATTTCTGGCACATACCGGCACATCCGTAACTCGTCAATGTCACATGTGGTTCACCGACATTCCCTACAAGGTATTTCCGATCGAATGAAGTACGCAGATCTCGAGTGAATGAACGAGCATGGTATGTTGGCCAGCTACTGTATGATAGAACAAAGGTACGGTGTGATCAGTATGGGCAGACAAATCTGCTAAGACATACCACCATTATCCGATAGTACATGTAGGGTGGTGAGCAATAGAGGGAGGCGTCGTAGTATCAGACTTGAAGTGACAAGTGAGAGCAAACGAAGTGAACATGCCAAATCGGGCAGGAGAATAAGTGAAAAAATTCAAATAAGTGACAAAAAGTTAGCCGAAAAAGTCACTTTATACGCTCTCGTTAACTACCGTCTGGATCCCCATACCTCCGTAACTACAGAGTTGCAAACACGCGGCAATCTGAAACAAATCCTAGACAATCATCTAAGGTGTTAGTGGTGGGTGTACCTCAACTACGGTAGTACCTCTACCTTGCGCTTCTCCATCATCCATTTGTCTCGGACTTCCTCTGAATATGGGGCCGACCGATAGAATCTACGGTTTCGGATGCGACATGGATATAGTGCCAGCGCCTGGCAACCGTATGTGCATAGATCTATTCAAACAAGAAGACTTGAAGGCTCACGGTCAATTCAGCGCCATCTAGCGACACCCTTGGATCAGTCCTAGAAAAACGTGCCGAGTCATTGGAGGATACTGCCAGAAAACTGCGCAATGCTCTGTCAGATTTGGGCGCTGTCAGGCAAACGAAGATATCTGACTATAAAAAGAACCCGGTCGAGTTTGTTCCCACCCCCCTCCTGCGGTCGCTCGTCGATGCCGTCGTTTCAATGCCTCCATCTCCAGTCGCTTCCACTTCCTCCAATACGCACGCCATGTACTCAGGTATGTACTGGGCATCAACTCTTAGAAAAATTAGCGTCGGAATTCTGGTGTTCAGAGAGCGATGATCTCCCGACTGGCATATTGCTGCCTGACATGTCAGATGCCGAAGAACCAGTGACTATCAAGGCCCTTCGATGGACACTCCCGTGTATGGGTCGTGGAGAAAGTTTGAAAATGCTGAGGAGTGTCGTGTCGAGCTCCTTCGACTCATGGGAACAGAAAGGACAGCCTTTCTCTGTGCCGTTCGTCTGTGGCGGCCCGGGCACGGGGAAAACTCACTTCTGCACAGTGGGACTTTGCAAAATGATTAACGACGTCGAACTCGGCGAAGATGACCCCTTTGCAAGGGCATGCATCATCAGCGCGCAGAACCGCCTCAACATCGGACTCTCGTTCTACTACGGCCAGGCTAATGGAGAGGCAGCGTATCCAGAGATCTCGCTCTCTCTTCGGGTTATATATGAGCTGTTTAAAGGACGCTCCGTCTTTCTGCGCCACTACCCAACCTCTTTCGAGTTTCTGTCGGTTTTCATGTCTATTGCCCGTTCCTCTTTGACCACGATTTCCTTATCGGATATAGGACAGTTTTTGAAGAAGAAGCTATCCCTTCGAGATGATCATAGCGCTATCCTGTTCATTCATCTTGACGACGTTGATCAGATCCTACAAGGTCCTGACAACAAGTACTTCAAGGACATCATCAACGCCTTCGAAGGGTTTAACGTGCAACAAAACGACATCTTCTTCTCCGTTTTACTCTCGGGGACCGACTCGACGGCCATCTTGAAAGCAATCGACGCTCGGGGGGCAGAGCCATTATCATTGACCTCGACCTGGTTACTTCGGAGGAGTACTGTAAAGGGCTTAGTCAATTTCTATCAATGCAAATTGGAAATGGTCCTGGTAGGAATCCATACTCTTTTCGTTTAAGCTTATCCTAACATCATCAACCATAGTGCCTCCTCCATTCAAGACTACGGATATTTCAAAGGGCATCCGGATAATTTTGATGGACATCGAGGGTGTCCCGAAGTTATTTGTGGCTCTGTTGCACGTGCTGTCGCGCCCCGAACACTGGCAGGCCGGTAAATCTGAAGGTCTCCCGTTTTGGAACTGGTCTATAGACCGCCAACGGATTCGGGAGATTGTTGGCGATTCAACATATTCAACAAACACCATCCTTAGTTCCCTTTATGCCTGTATCGAAGGCTCTCCTTCCCGTCTAGTTCCCTCTTCCGGAAACGTAGTTTGTATCGGTTTGCTCCATATTTAGATGAATACACCTTTGAAAAGGTGTTGAACGACATACAAGAATTAAGTTATTATTATTTACACCCAGATGGCTTTCATTAATCCGTGCTTCTAATCGAAGTCCTCCGAGGTTCTCCGCGGTCGTTACTGAGGAAATTCATGTCGTTATTCATTCACTTACACATACTAAGATATGACACGCCTAGATACGGTGAAATTATCCTGCAATGCATCAAGATCCTTGTCATAAAGATACCAACCCAATTACCCAATTACCCAAACGTGCAGATGCTTTAGTAACGCCTGGTGGTCATGGAGTCGTTCGCTCGACGACCAAGGAAATTTGTGAGCAACCAGCCGCAGGGCTTGAGCCATGTTCAGTAGGACCTTCAGCAAACATAAAGTTGGAAGGATGAGAACGGCATACGAGGATGCGCAGACGATACGTACCACAAAATCCTGGGTTCGTTCCGCTACAATACCCAGTATGTGTAGTTTGGTGCATTTCCATACACCCACCGCATATTTACAAGGAGACAGCCAAAAATCCGATAGCACAACGTCAACCGGGGAACTCCCAGCGTCCGGGAGTAATGCGGAATAACCCCACCAACCCTCGTTTGGTGATGCTTCCCCTGTCGCTCTCGACTTCCAACTCAGTGGCTCCTAGGCCAATAGAGGGAAGATGCCTCCTCTCAGGCGAGCGCGATCCAAAATCCGTCTGATGCGTAATGGATCAATGTTAGATATCTGGAGCCGCAGAGATAGTGGAAAGCGTGGGGCTGCGATCTGTCTTCCTATGTGCTAAGGTCCCGAATGTCGGCCCGTACCAGCGTCTGAGAAGTACATGGCACGTAAGTAAAACACTAGCAGCTGCTGAAATCAATTAAGAACAGGTTCCTCAATTGATAACTTGTCACCACTCACCCCATATTGTTAATCGCATGGTAGTCGCAGATATGCAAACATAACATGCTAGGATGAACTATTTCCAACCTTCAGATAAGTACCATATTTACGACTCAACGTTGGTGGTGGCAACGGAACGTTCCACACGCCTGTTGAGTTGAAGGAGCTGGGAAACCAGTAACGTTTGTGAGAAATAAATTCCATAATTACACTTTTTCACTTGTATTTTTGCAGTATTGTGCTAATTCCTCCTTGAAATTCTTTCCTCCATAGTTGTTGCTACATATACGCGGCAACTTACACACTAGAGGGCCGGTCCTTTCGGGATTTGATTCAGTCCTCCGAACGGAAAAATGAACCCAAATCCCCACCAGGACCCAAGATGGCGCGGTACTATGAACATGAACATGATCCCGACCCGGCTCGATGATCTGCTCACTGAAAAAGGGCTGGAGTCAAGCAGAGGCGTCTTAATGTGACTTGTCGTTCCTGCGGCGAAACATGATAACAATGGCATATCGCTGCAACTAGAGTAGGTATAGGTAATACTCGGAAGGAGAAATCATTTGGGAATTTTGCTACGCTGCCAGTGGTGTAAGTTGATAATCCTCACGAAAGGATTCTTCAATGATCCTATCCCCAATTCTGTCTTCCCGTCCTTACTCTCCACAACAGCCTTACCCCAAATCTTGATGATTATGTTCGGTTGCGTCGTGTTTAGCACGACATAGAGTTCATAATGAGAGTCTAGTCCTTTTCGCCCGGCTTCTCCCTCATCCTCCCGAAAAGACCAAGATGCGTCATGCCAGTGCCCACCGTGTCCTTCGACCGAGGACGCCGTCTCACGTACATATGACGCGGTTGTTGCAATACCACCATCACTAGAAACAGATGCAATGCTCCCAGGAGAAGAGACAGAAACTCCGCCTGACAGATGCTTTGTCCGTTCATACGCAACCTGCGTTGGACGCCCTCCCGATTTCTCCGGATGAACCTGTCGTATTGTCGGATAATGTAACCGGCCTTTGCCATTCACCTCGAAACACTCGAAGTCGACGCGGACAATGGCAGATGTAAACCGTGCTTTCTTGGTAGGATCAGGCGAGAATTCGACCTTGAACGAAATTCTGTCGGTAGGTGCGTCTGGAGTTTGTATCAGTAGGATCCTAAAATAAGAAGCTCCTTTGATCGCATCTCCGACTCGTATTCCATAATCAGTATCATTGACTGGAACGAAAAAGCAGCCGGGCTCCGCGTCTTCGAATGTTTTGCTCTTGGTGGCGAATGGAATGAGGTTCCTGAACTTGGATAGACGCCCAGGCTTTTTACTGAGCCGCCCATCACACTCAACACCTGGAATCTGAAGACTAGAAGTGCTGGTGTTGCTATTTTTCGTAAACTGTACACCAGATTAGTACTGAGCAGGAGAGGTGGTACATTACGCACAGGAGTAGACTGCCAACTTCGGTCTGTGTCACGGTCAACGAGAGTCGCCGTCTCTGACTGTAATTCTTCATCTGTGGCGTCTTCTGTATGTGAGTCCCTGAACGAAACATTGGAAGCATTAGTCCACTGCCATCGTTCATGTGACAAGTTTGCCGACTTCACAGCAATTTTGACGCCATCTTCACCACGACCAACGTTTTGCATTGGTATAAACGCACGAAACCAAAACTTTGGACTTGTGAGTCCATACCAAAAAGATTATGAAAAGTCTCACCTGAAACTCGGTAGCGGTCATAACCCCGCGCTTCCGTTCGACACGCTCCGAGCTCCCGTGGAAAAGAATTATTTCAGGGCAATGTATCTATGTGATTTGGACATTGTACTACTCACTATGGACAGCAATGGCCTCTCACCTTTGTAATGCGCGCTTCTTTAATAATGTCCCGGTAATCAGAGCAATTAACTCTAAAGAACTTTATGCGGCTGTAAGAGGGCAAGCCAGCCACATAAAGAAGCACGATGGTCATAGCTTGAGTTATGTGATTATGATCATCGTAAAAAAG
Source organism: Armillaria cepistipes (assembly GCA_900157415.1). Classification (NCBI taxonomy): domain Eukaryota; kingdom Fungi; phylum Basidiomycota; class Agaricomycetes; order Agaricales; family Physalacriaceae; genus Armillaria; species Armillaria cepistipes. The sequence goes on from FTRY01000002.1 coordinate 864,676, forward strand.
GCCGATTGACATGGTGCTGCCGGTCGATACCTGATTAAACGGTTGAAAAGCTTGAAAGGAGACAGAAGAGGACAGCACATACTCGCGATCGAAACCCATTCAGCGATGTGATATCTGATACATGGCCCTATGTTGCATCAGGATGGTCATCCTTAAAAATCAATGGAATCACTTACGCTGAGACCCTTGCGCATGCCAGCATTTTCACGGCAGAGGTGGAAACAGATCAAATTCTTTGATACCGAGCTTGAATCGCATCCGCTGCCTCAGCTTCTTCTGTGTACTCTTCAATGTTTGGTACTTGAGCATCCTCTTCGAGGTTTTCGTCCTCATCGACCTCTTTTGCATCTGCGCTTGCACGGTCAGGATCTTCATGATCAAACACATAGAAGTCATCGGGCTTGTGGGTTGAATCCGCAATCCTGAACGAGTCAGTTGTCCAGTCGTAATTCGGCGGAAGGTGAGAATTACTTGCCTGCTCGCCGAAACGCAGTTCGTCAACCAGTTCTGTAGTATGCAGGCTTAGTAAATGACATTTGAAGGTAGAATAAAGATTGTCAACCCTGAATATTGCGCCTTGTAGAACATCCGTGAGTTTAGAGAACATCTTCCCGTCTTTGAACATCCACATAACTGGCCTCTACAAAGAGCCGTGAGCCAGTATCGACGGAGAAAACAAAATTGAATGCCAACATGACGAAGCCATAATCGCTGACGCACATTCCTAGCCGAGTACTGTGAATCGGCCATACTAAGTGACAGTCAGGACAGATGCCTGTTAAAATCCATTCGTACTCACTTAGAATCGCAATTGACCAAAAGAAAACGTATAGAAATAAAGTCTGACAACTTGGCTGTTTTCTCGAACCAGCGATTCATCCCGTGCAACTTGTTGGTCGAATACAATCCGACAACGACATATTTATACTGATCAATCTTCAAAATTGTTAATGCATATCCTACCCACGAATAAACAGGAGACTGACGAATTCTTTGAATTGTAGATCTGTCCATTGTGAGACCTCTAGCACAGTATTCTGCAGGCCTAAAGGTAAGGATTTAGACATTAAATGGGATGAACGTGGTCGCCCCTTTCCCGGTGTTGTTGATACGTTCAGATCTTCCCGAGGCAGTACGAACCCTGTCAGGCTGCCTTGAAGATAAGGAGATGATCTAGATCGGATAAGAACGAACAAGAACAAGGATCCGAGGTCACGGACCTGGACAGTGAGAGGTATGCTTGCAGCCAGTCCTATCAACATAATGAATGAGATGTCGGATGGACATCTATTGGCACCCACGAACTTGGAAAACTTCGCTATCGCAGACCTGGTGTAGATATCCGAAGCGTTGTCCATTTCTGTACACACGGAAGGCGGGGATCTGCAGCGGCGGCAGCATCAGTCTTCTCTTTAAAATTCGCGGTAGAAGAGGTGGGCCACATACAAAATCTAGGATTCCTGTCTCCGCCTAATTCAAGGCATTAAAATAATCACAGAACAAGAGAAGCAAAACGTGCCTCCCAGTTGTTCCTGGACGCTACAGAACAATCCACCTTACAAAAAGCGACACCATCAAACGACGAAAGCCTGGAGGCGTATTCGAAAATCGGCATCATAGTATGGCAGGCGGGGCATCTAAGACGCATGAACATTATGACAACATCTTCATGCGAGGTAATCTACAAAATACTGTTAGTGGTAAAAGAAATGATTCGGAGAGGAGACTAACGAGGCGTTCGAATGCGTCCTTGCCATCCACAGAGTGTATGTTCGACATGGGGGTCAAGAAGGAGGAAACCAATACATGTACAAAGCAAAAACATCATTGGGTGGACAAAATCAGCGAGTCCCATCGGCCTTGAAGCCAATAGAACGCACAACTGACATGTTGCATGGTTGCATGATTGTACCTGCAATAGAAACTGATCCACGCATTAGCGCCCAAAAGATTGCCCAGAGATACAACTCTCTATCAAGCTCTCGTGGCCCATTTACTCCATTACCCTTTTAGTGGAGGTATACAGCCCATTAGTCGCTTATAGACAGACGACAATATAAACCTGGATTGGGACGGTTCGTGCAAACGCTTGTGCGGCTACAAGGCGCCGATTGCTGACATTAAGCGTCTTCACCTTTCGCAGAAGTTAATATAAGACTCGCCGAGAATTCTGGCACTGGCATATAATCACTGCAGCATGGGTTCTTCATGTGTGGCGTGCGATAGTCAGATTGTACCATCGATCTACCGTGAGCTCAATTTCCGCAATCCCTTGACGACGACACTGGCTTGAATGACGTCCGTGACGCATATCCGTGACCTCCAAGACCTTCGGAAGGTGGGCGTGCCAAACATGAAGGAACTATCCGCTGAACATGGCAGTAGATCTTGGCTCTTCAAGTTACAGTCGTATTTTTCTATAAAAAATGGTGTCAATTCTCCGAGAAAATGAGGCCAATCTTCGACAGAACCGCCAGGTTGGATGAGTTCGAGGGAGTCAAATTTTGCGAGGTTGACCTAGAGAAACACGATGTAAGGAATATACGACTCATTCAGGATCGATTTCCTTACTGAGAATTATAAGGATATTATGAAAGAAATGGATATCAAGAATGTTCGTATGTGTTTCTCCAAGCATTTGAAGTCCTATTAACACGCAGCTTCGCAGTATCCACAAGTCTTCGTCTTTCTCCTGGGTAAGAAGGTAGCTGCAACTGGTTCGCGCGAGGAAAATGACTTTAAGGTGCGCATCGGCGCGCCATCAAACTGTGGTGTCTGACAACTTGTTGATAGACTTGGCTTTCAGCTGTAATTGCGCGTCAAGAGATTGTCGGCACGACTGTTGAGTACGACCGTCTCTCTAAATTATCGATGTTTGTTAACGTGTAGACAGTCACTGCGGAGAAAAGACGTGTACTGGCAGGCACGAAGATCGAAGAGGATATCAATATGGGTTCCTTGGGGGAAGCAAGCCATTTCTTGATCCTGAGAGTCGCTGTGTCTTCCAGCCAACACCGGAATCCCGCGGCTTGCAAATCGGAAGAGCAAATCAAGGAAACTCCTATTTTTCTATCATCATGTGGAATTCTGAATTCGACGTTCCCAACAAGATATTCCTCGGACTGGACTTCGCGCCTAATCCTATCCACAAAGCTCGTTTCGAATCAGCGATATTCTCCGTTACATTCGGTCGAGATGACGAAAAACAGGATCGTCTGAACATTCTCGATCTTTCCCCTGTAAACGCTCTTGACACTGTCGCAGCCTCTCCGGATGAGTCAGTGTTGTCGATGGATAGCGATAGCTGGAGTAGTTGGTCCAGCGAGGAGAGTGTCCATCAAGGAGCAACGACAAATATTCGCGCCGAAGGCTTGGGCAGTCCTACGGCTACATGGTGGTTTGACGAAGGAACAAGCCCAGGGCTTGAGGCGAGCTACACGCTTTGGGTCGAATTACCAACGACGAAAAGAGTCTGGATGGAATTTTGGGCTGAAGCGGTCCTGATTCGTGGGGATACGATGTTACTCGATCCCCGCCATAAGTTGACTCTGAAAACGGGAACAAAGGACAAGCCGTATCAGAGAATCCTGGATCTGAGCATCGCCATTGAAAGTACTGGAGAATTGGGTCTGTAGCGCTGTAGTAGCATTTAGAAGATCAGTAGTTAGTGGTAGCTAACACCAAATTTGTTGCGGTCAATGAACTTTTTACGCTCAAAATGAACGATCCAGAACTTACAGACATGTCCCGATTAATTCGTATATTGTTCTCCCTTATTCCCGAAAGGCGTGCCACATCCGCGTCGTATGCTGCAGAACTTGAGTCTCCGCGGAAGAATCAAGACTAGTCCGAATCAAGTCATATATCCGCGACCAATCAAGTGATTTCATATCGTCAACCAGTCAGCCACCTGGGGCAGGGCGGATGGGAAGATCAAACAACCTTCGATTACTTCCAGATAAGCCTCATGCGCCGCCGTTTCTGTTGTTCGTCAGAGTCAACGACGTAAACCGACCGAAATCATCTTTCATCTTTCAGGATGTATGTTCCGTGATGTACGTCCGCAGTATAGATACCGTACAGATCTCCAACAGAGCCCTGAAAAGACCTCTCAGTGATAATAGTGAGTTTCTTCAAGGCAAGAGAGACAGGCCCACTGCTTCGCCAATGAAAATTGAACACTTCCTCGCTTGTCGCTTGCACGGTGTAAGGCATTCCCGAGTGAAAAATCACGAGAGGATTTGCGCTTTCGAAAAACCTGTATGATTCTGATAGCGTTCACTGCTAGATGGAGGCATCACGTTGCGTAAAACGATTGGCTTGGACAAGTGGGATGCGAATTTGGCGAGCACTAACACCAAATGGACGCCAGACGTCGGAGACACTTTGAGGACATCTCCCTTGCCTAAATTCGATATTTTCAACAAGAGTGAGATGAAGGCAATTCTGAGGAGGATACCTTATCTGCACCTTTTTTCGACATGCATTTTGGTCGGATAAAAAAAGGATGGGCTAGCAAATTATGGACCTATAAGAAGTCTGTTCATTCGCATGCGTTATCTTCTGCAGGAACATGAGTGTACTGTTGTATGCGGAAAGAGTGTCGTACTTCAATGCCATCTTCTCTCATGCGACGACATCCGGGATACATTGGCTCGTCTTTTGGGTCTTCTGCTGGAAGAATTTAAGGAGATCGCAGGCAGTGAGCATAGGGGGCGAAAGCTTCTGTGGAAAATGGCCTTCAAGTTTTTGTGAATGTCCGTAGCAAGAAACCTTTAAGGTTGCTTCTATATTCGTTCTTGACTGCTCCAAGACAGGACGGCTAGACGAAGGTTGAATATCAGGAGAATGGTATACGAGAGCTGCCCAGTTGACTGTAGATAATTACTGATGCCTTTAACTTTCGACTTTCATCGCATATAGACGACATCGACCTCGACGCTGCTCTGAGGTCGAGAGCGTAGTCTGCGGGTCAGACCTGCAATAGATTGCCGTCAGGTACACCGGATATGAAGATGCAGCGCTGATATTTGTTGGAAGGGTTGACGTCCGACGTGGATGAACAAGCAAGAGCCAATGGTTTGTGGAATAGTATTGAATCCGAGCAAAGTTTTGTATGCTGTCCACGGGTCTTGTGCCAAGAGTAACTGGCCCTGACAGTAAGTACCCCAGAGCACCTGAATAAATTCAATTAGAGCTTCTGGAGACCAGGGAAAATGATATGACACACTTGCAAAGTACCCCAGGATTATTTGAATGTCAAACGCTCTACGTCTCTTCTGGTACATTTAGAGCAGTGTGATTGCGGCCATATCTGACATTTGTCTCTGTTCTCAGTCTAGGAACGGAGTCGTCGTGTAATCCTACAAGCCCGTATTATAGCTGTGCTGATCCAGCTGAGCCCGAGTGAGATGCTATCCGTCGAGCACCGTGCGAGATTGCTGTCCATATGTCTCCAGCAGCTCGTTCATGTATCGTTGTAGGAGGGCAGAAAACACTGATTCACCCAACTCTAGGATCCTGCAGTTGCCTACCAGGCGTCGGTCATTGATCGGGGTCCTGTACGACGTCAACGACATTGTTCTTCTATACAATAAGAAGTACCCACGGTTGTAATCTATCAGCAAGGTGTTGAGCCAGTGTCGTCGCTGCCTGGTCCATGCTGCATCGTCGACATCGTGACGGTATAAAAGGTAAGCTGACCGTAAAGGATCATGCCATAGTTATTCCCAGGCTCCTCCCTCTCACTCCAACCACCACCTTCGATGCTATCAGTCATAGTTGAGCATGGCATCATCGTCGCCATCAATTCCTCCAGTTTCGCGGGCTCCGTCTCTTCATTTATTGTCCAATTGCTATCCGACGACGGTTATGAGGTGGGATATCTTCGTCTTATATGCTGACCTCTGTGCAGAAATTTCCGTTGGAGGAACATGACGCGGCTGGCGGGATCATGGGATAGAATAAAGTGGGGCCGGATGGTGCTGTCCCGCAGTGGGAAGGGAGTGATGGCGAGTAGTGATAAGCGGTTTTTTCATTGTGAGTTCATTTTTTTCGTCCTTCAATGCTTGTTCAAATATCGTCAGGTGAACCACAGGTGGACATCATTGAATGTGGATCGTCGTACTTCTGTACCTGTACTATTGACAAGAAATATATCCAAACGCGCCATCGCATGACACTCTGAAACAAATCTTAGACAACCCTCTCAAGCTTCTCCATTTGTATCCGCCTCATTCCTTCGCTGAATATCAACGTTTAACATGGAACCGACCGGTCGACGCCCTGACTCTCATGTGCATACGGTGCCACTGTTGAACAGTACGTGCTCATATTTACCACACCAAAACTCGAAGGCCTATAACCTCATTCACAGCATTAACCTTGGGATCAGTATTAAATGACTACGTAAAGTTATTCCAGGACGCTCTGTTGAATTTGAGCGACACGGTCAAGCAGACAAAGCTATCGGATTATCTGACGTTGAAGCTCAGGGAATTTGTTGGCAACCCCCTACTGCGGTCCATCATAGATGCCCGAATAGAAATGGCCAAGCTCATGTCTACATCTCCCCTTTCTGTCTACTCAACGCCTGAGGACAACCTTTTGGATAATATGGCATGTGAGTATTGGCATCCAAGAAGCACGGCTCTTCCAACGCCCTCCTTACCCGACTTGGTAAACGTCAAGGAGCCGGCGACAGTTAAAGACCTTCAAATAACCCTTCCGAGCATGGGACGTGTACAAAACTTCAAAACGCTGAGCAGTTATGTGCGGAATGTCTTTAACTTGTGGAGAGAGAGACGCCTTGAGCAACGTCCTCCTTCTCTCTTGGTCTGCGGCGGTCCAGGCACCGGTAAAACTTACTTCTGCAGAATGGGGATCCTCGAATTCCTCAACAAAAATGGCCAAATTGGCGACGATGATCCGTTCAACATGGCGTGTGCCCTCAGCGCTCAAAAGCAACTCCACTTGGAGTTGTCGTTCAGCGACGGACTAGTTGATGGAGAAACTGTGTATCCAATCAGGTCGTTTGGTTTACGAATCACGTACGAAGTATTCAAGGGCTTCACCGACTTTCGGCGACAATACCCAACGGCCCGCGAGTTTCTATCGGCTTTTATGTCTGACCCGACTTCCAATGCAGATCTTGTTGAATTAGTGACTCTGCAAGACTTTTTGAAGACACGATTGGCTCTACCAGAAGGCCCTACCCCGATCTTCTTCATTCATTTTGATGATATAGAAATGATATTGCAACAGTCTAATGGGAACGAGGGTATTGTCTATCTCCAGAGCATCGCTGAGGAGTTTGATACAGTCAATCTACAGCAGCGGAAGATGTTCTTTCTCCCTTTGTTCTTGGGACCGGATCGACACCCATCGTGGAGGCTCTCAGGGATCGGGACTACAACCGCGGCAGCGCTTTCGTCATCGACTTCGACGTGATCACTCCGAAGGAATATTGCCAAGGGCTCAGCGACTTTTTATCCATGCAGATTGGACATGGTTCTAGTAAGAATTCATACTCTTTCATTCTAATCCTCTCTTAATGAGATAAGAGAGCCTCCTTCGTTCCCGACTACGGATATTTCCAAAGGGGTGCGGGGAACCTTGCTGGACATCGAGGGTGTCCCGAAGTTGTCCATTGCTCTTCTTCATGTCTTATCATGCCTCGGAGGACCGCAGCCCATTAGTCCCTCAGGTTCCCAGTTTATGGACTGGTCAATCAACCGCCAACGGATTCGAGAAGCCGTGAAAGACTCATCTCTCTCTACAAGCACAATCCTCGAAGCCCTTCATAAATGCATCACAGATTCAACTATCCTTCCCTCTTGGAACGCAAGCGATGATGCCGAAATCAGCATGGTGAGATCCTCATTCCACGTGGAACTACCCGAGTCTAATGAACCAAGATTTGGTGTTACGCTATCACCGACACTCACATCAGGCGTGACGAAAGACTCGACGGTCGAAATGAAGATTCTCCGACCTTTTCTGATCTGGACCGTGACGGGAAGGTGGTGTTGTGCGGTTTGCCGAAGAACATGGCTTTCGAGCACCGCGTCACTTTCCCCTTTATCCTTCTCAAGAGCATCCTCCCGAGGGAACACATACCTCCGCAAAGTCTCCTGCCGAGGAATTGTGACCCTCTATACTGGCAAGACGTCGGAGAGTTTGACGCGACCTGGCTGTTGTGCAGGTTCAAGGCACTCAAAGACTCGGGTTATACGAGTCAGCCGCTTCGCGATTTCCTGCCGATGGATGCTTCGTGCAGGAAAGAAGGTAGCCTCATCAATCTGAGCGGCCCAGTCGACGATTCCCTCGAACGGCTCGAAGATAAACCGCATGATATGGTGAACAAGTACCGTCGACTCGGGAAACGAGGGTGCTTTGGATGGAAGAGTGTTTTTGGTGCGGGGGGTTGGGATTGGGCTTTGAGTTTACCTTTGGTCGATGCTGGCCGGTTGCTCCTCGTGGGTAAGAGGATAGAAGGCCCGAGCCTCAGTGCGTCGCACATCGAAGCAGAGCTCAAAAAAGTCACTGCGACGTGGTTCCGGACCGGAATGAGAGTAGGCCATTTCGTTGTTTTGACTGACGGAAGGTTCGAAAGGACGCTTTCCGCCCATGCCAGGAAGATGACCAGTGTCGTGGATCGCTTGACGATGGATAAACATTTTGGGAAAATAATGGCTGCCAGACTACAAGCGGCTTCGGATTTCCGAGGATCTGGTTAGCACAGTACTGTATTTATGTCCTAGCAATAACTTTGAACGCTGGGAAATTCAGACGTCAGTCGGGGTCCTATTCTATCCTACAGAGCCAGTGTCCTCACCCCCTTATCAATGCTGCGTCATTGACATTAAGAGATATGATATCAATGCGGGCAGCTTGACCTGGCAACTAGTAAAGGATCATGACACGGTAATTCCCGGAACTGTCGCCTCTATGAGGGACAGCGAGCGGCGATGTCGATGTCGACGTTCTAGCTTATTCGCATCTAAAAAGAGTCAAGTTTCAATCTGGTACTAAGGTAGTATATGCCCGCCTCAAATTTGGCGAGGACGCAGTGGTGAGCAGCTTGGTATTGTGTGTCCCTTCTTTTCGTCCTTCGATGACATTGACTGTTCAAATGCTGTAACAGGATTAACTGCCTCTGTACCTACAGACAAGAAATATATGGAAATTTGTCATCACATGGCACTCTGAACCATTGTCAGACCAAATCATAGACAACCGCTTCGCCTTGTCGAGCATCGATATGGCTGCTCCGAGCAATGGCACATCTGGCATGCTGCGTACGGTGCCGTCTTACAACTGTACGTGTCTTGATTCAAACCAAAAGACTAGGAAGCTTATACTGAATCTACTTATAGCGTCGTCCGACGACACTCTGGAATCCGTATTAAACAACTACACAATGTCACTGCTCGATGCTGTTAGGGATTTGAGTGATACTGCTAAGCAAACCAGGCTATCGGAATATCCGACGAAGCCAGCCGGACTTGTTGACAACCCCCTTCTTCGGTCCGTCATCGATGCCCGGCTAAAAACGCTCAGGCAACTTCCAGCGACTACAGCAATTATTACACCCATGTCTGTCATACCCTATACTGCCTACTCAAGGCCTGGGTACAAGTTTTTGGATACTATGGGACGCAAATATTGGCCTCTAGGAAGTAACGCACTTCCTAAGGATCCTTCCCTACCCGAGTTGACGAATCTGGAGGAGCCGACAAATGTCGGGGACCTTCAAGTGGTGCTACCGAGTATGGGGCATGCAGAAAACTTCAAAAAACTCCAGGAGTTCGTGCAGGAGTTCTTTAACCTATGGAGAAGAAATGAATGCAGGGCCTATGGAACCGCAATTCCTATCCCTCTGGTTTGCGGCGGTCCAGGCACAGGAAAAACAGAATTCTGCAGGACGGCGATCCGCAAATTCCTCGATAACGATGTCGAAATCGCTGACGACGACCCGTTCAAAATGGCATGTACCTTCAGCGCCCAGAAAAACCTGCACATAGAATTGTCGTTCCGCGATGGCCTGATTGGTGGAGAGACCACTTGTCCAAAGGGGTCACTTTGTTTACGAATCACATACGAAATATTCAAGGGCTTTGCTCCCTTTCGGCGGCAATACCCAACGTCCCGCGACTTTCTATCGGCTTTTGTGTCTGGTCCGTCTTCCCCTGCGAATCTCCTTTCCTTGAAGGATCTACAATACTTTTTGATGGCACGATTAGCCCTACCAAAGATCACCATCATATTCGTTCACCTTGACGAAATAGAGCAAATATTTCAAGGACCGAATGAGAAGGAGTGTATTGCCTATTTCCAAGGGATTCTTGATAGTTTTGAGGACTTTAATCAACTGCGCTATTCTGTCGTCTTTTGCACCTTGTTTTCGGGCACTGGATCGGCACCCATTGTGACAGCTATCAGAAACTCGAGATACTGCCGCGGCCATCCTTTTGTCATCGATCTCGACCCGATTACTCCAAAGGAGTACTGTCAAGGGCTAAGCGACTTTTTGTCCATGCAGATAGGGCATGGTTCTAGTGAGAATATGCACTCTTTCATCTTAAGCTTACCCTGATGAGGATAACAGGGCCTCCTGCATTCAAGACTTCGGATATTTCCAAAGGTGTGCAGGGCACCTTGATGGACATCGAGGGTGTCCCAAAGTTATTCATTGCTCTTCTACATGTGCTATCATGCCTCGGAGGACCGTGGCCATCCAACGCCCCAGGTACCCAGTTCCTGGACTGGTCAATCAACCGACAACGGATTCGAGAAGCCGTAAAAGACTCATCTCTCTCTACAAGCACAATTCTCGAAGCCCTTCATAAATGTATCACGGATTCAACTATCCTTCCCTCTTGGATCGGAAGCGATGATGCCGAACTCAGGATGGTGAGATTCTCTCTCCGGGTCGAACGAGTCTGACGAAATGAATGAAAGATTTGGTGTTACGCCATTACCGACCTTGCCATCTCGCCTGAAATAGGGCTAGACGGTCGAGTGGAAGATTCTCCGACCTTTTCTGATCTGCAACGTGATGGGAAGGTGGTGCTGTATCGTTCGCCACACTATGTCCTAGGCAGAGGCTACCACCGCGTCACTTTCCCGTTTATCTTTCTCAAGAGCATTTTCCCGAGGGAACAACTAGTAAACCTCGTATCGACCGAGGATTCTGGTCCTCTATACTGGCAGGAGGTTGAAGAATTTGATGGGTCCTGGCTGTTATGCAGGCTCAAGGCTTTCAAAGACGAGAGTTGGCCGAGTCAACCACTTCATGATTTTCTGCCGATGGATGCTTCGTGTCGGAAAGCAGATAGCCTCATCGATCTGAGTGGGCCAATCGACGATTCCCTCGAACGGCTCGAAGATAAACCGCATGATATGGTGAATGAGTACCGTCGACTCGGAAAACGAGGGTGTTTTGGATGGAAGAATGGCCTCGGTGCCGGGGGTTGGGATTGGGCTTTGAGCTTACCTGTGGTCGATGCTGGCCGGTTACTCCTCGTGGGTAAGAGGATAGAAGGGAGCCTCAGTGCGCCGCGGGTGGAAGCAGAGCTCAGAAAAGTGACTGCGACATGGTTCCGGACCGGAATGAGAGTAGGCCATTTCGTTGTTTTTACCGACGAAAGGTTCGAAGGGACGCTTTCCGCTAAAGTCAGGAAGATGACCAGTGTCGTGGATCGCATGACGATGGATAAATTCTTTGGGAAAATAATGGCTGCCAGACTACAAGCGGTTGCTGATTTCCAAGCACTGTAGCGATGTAGTATGTAGCAAATCCGTCTCGATGTTTTTGCCTGGAATTTAAGCCTAAACACAGGGGGCTGTTTGTTTCCTTTCCTTCTCTTTACTCGGTTTCCTCATCGAAGCCCTCGTTTCCTCTTCAGATGTCCATGGCCCCATAGATAAGGGGTATCATGCCCGGTGACGGTTTGAATCCGTTCATTGGAAATGCGGTGTTCATTATACGTTTTTCCTCGACCTCCGACCTCATTGGACTTGAGTTTAGTCTTTATCTACATTTTCGTAGATCATTCAATGTCGGGATACCATTTGCGATTCGGTATGTGGATTTGAAATCGTATGAAGAAGAAATTGTTACCATGTAGTGCGATCGCGAGCTTTCTCCGCTTTCGGAGAATGTGTGTACATCGTAGTCTTCTGCTTTCCCCCTCATGTTATCCTCCACACATAAAAACGGACGGAGAACTAGTACAAGTGCTCCTCGTTGACGGAAATTCGATTCATTTCCGTTGTTACCAGCAAATTTCACTTTTTTCGGGAGTCTAAGTCGACGAGGCCCAGTCGACGCCATGTGAAGGTTTAGTACGTGCTTTTACTTATGTATCTCGTTCGTGGCCATACGAACCTAGAATCGGCTGGGAGAGACGTCCGGATCTAAGCGGCGCGGCCGAGTATTTGGAAAATCATCGTTAGGATCCGACAAACATTTATACACTCTATTTCAGGACGAAAACTTCACATTTATACCAGTATGCAATACCCAGAAAGCTAAAACGTGCGCAACACTTGGCCTTAACATTCACGACAGGTCAAACCCAGCACCAGACGTGATCGCCCGAAGCAGCTTGTCTTTCAAAACCTTCTCGCTCTGGTACCTCGGTAACTGTTTCACAAAGGTCACCAACGTATGTCTAAAGGAAAAGGGAAACGACATACCTTCAGTAGGTTGAAGCATGTACTCGCCGTAGGCAGACGATGCTCATCACTCCCGGAGTCACGGATACCAAACTTGGGCACAAGTTCCTTGAAACCGCTGTGAAAAGTTGTCCGTAAGAATATTTCTGAGAAATCTAGATAGACATGGGGGACTTACAGTAATGGAGGCCGACTACAGCTGGTTACGAACCTCAACAAGGCGCGCCGCTGATCTTGATCAAATGTTTCCACGACCTATATGCACACCACGTCAACGGCGCACTTCGAAACACGGAACAAAAAAATTGCACACCTTCCAGAAAGCGACAATCGTGGGCTCATCATTGTCATAAAGCCCGCCGTAATTCGTATTCTCCCTGAGATCCTCCAGATCTATAGGCGAGTTCACACCACCAATCAAGATCTGGACCTCTTGTTGGTTGAACATCCTAAATTTGGGAATCAGGACGGGCGTAAGCAAAAGGTGTGAGGAACCTGTACCTCAGCCACTTGCGGTCTATGGTCTCAGAAAGACCCTCATAGAAGGCTTCACTCTGGAGTTTGATCTGCTTGCTGAGGCGGTAATGTGAGACAAAATAGATGTATTGTAGCCGGTTCTCTCTGGTGACAGCTGTCGTACTGCCCTCAGGAATCAAATCTATGGTCTTCGTCACGCCGAATTCTGAATACATCGTTTAGTGAGACGCCACCGCGGCAATAACTGAAACTCGCCCTCAATGGCCACCGTGAAGTTCAGCGACAGGTCTTCCGGGTTTCCGGTATAGTGCTTGAGGAACATGAGGCCATTGTACAATTCGGGGTCAAGAGAAGCAAGGTCGTCAAGAAGGTTCTGTCTTCCGAGCCACTGAAAATATGTGTGAACACTGGAGGGCTCCATAACGAAATTAAAGTCTACCTTTGCGAGGAAGAACCCGGCAAATGCCACGTCTACTAAGATACCCTCATATATAGCTTTACCCAATATTCTCCCAATAAAGCGGTACCAGCTCAGGCTATGACCTACGAACGAAGATGAGCTATCGTGAAACCGAAACCTAATACCCGGGTAAACCCACCCTCCTTGGCATATCCATGCGGATTTGGGTACAACTCGTTGTTGTTGTTGGCTAACCACAGCCCTCGGTCTGTATCGAAGACCTCTTTGCAAAGCGACGTAAAGAATTCCTTGAACACCCCTCCACCGTCAATACCAGCCCTACATTCGGTGTAACGTTAGCCGGACTCCGAGATAGCCTTGACAAATCAATATACTCAGGCTCTCCAAACTTGTCTATGAATGTGATTTGCACGTGGCCTTTCAAGTTCGCGTCGCCGAGCTTGTCGAACCCATCTTCCGCGATATGGTCTCGCCGAATAGTGACGGTCGTCCGGCTATACCTGAGAGAGTGAAGGTCGTCTCCATGCTTGCGCGAATCGTTGATGACAAAGTTGCGGAAGATTGACACCCGCACATCAAACGGGATGGCGAAAGGGATATTGTTAAGGACACCTAGTCGAGGTGACAAGAGCGCCATTTGTCGCTTCGAAGGGGCTTTCGTAGAGGTGTCATCAGAGAGTACTTGATCTTCATACCTGGAGCAGAACGAGCGTCAATATCCTTATCATTAAAGGGTCACGAATAAATGAACATACACAGCAGCTTCAATAAAGCCGTTCATATCAATTTGAGAACCAACAAGCCAATGTTCAGGTGGAACGAACGGTTTGCGAGAGCTGGGAGATTTCTTGAACATTCAGAAATCATAGATAAAAACTGTCAGCAACTTACTCTCGAGAATGAATCGCCAACAAGCACTTTGTAACTTTCTCCCTGGCACCTTCCCATGTACATCGAACGTCTGGACACACCATCTCCTTCTGCAACCCTGTCTGATCATCCCGCCAATAAAGTATGAATGCTATATTCAACAACTGGCGACTAAATGACGTCAAATCGTCCAACGTCAGAGGATTCCTTGTGCCCGAAGAACCGAAGAACTCGTCGTCGCCCATTGTCAATAACGATTGGGTGTACAGATCCACCAACAAAAGCAGTGAAGGCCAAGCTCCTGCATATGCAGGATCCATGACAGCGCCCGGATTCTCATCTTTGCCTATTGGTAAAGATCGAACGCGGTTTCGATACAACTCTCTCAAAAACCCGGTTCCGGTGGATGTCAGTACAGCAGTGAGCACACTGTCACGTTTTGTTGGCCACACGCTCGTCAAAGAAAGGATGAAAGGTATGATGGATGAGCGGCAGTTAGCGATGATCGAGCTGAGGTGTGCAGGAGAAGGAAGAGTCTGCAAGCGTTTTATGGTGCGAGGGTCTAATGTGGGAAGAGGGACAGCGTTGAAATCTGTTACGACCAACACCACTGCATGGTTATCCTCATCATCGGAGTCCTCGAGCGACCAGCTACTGGTATTCGCCGCTGGCGGATCCAGTGCGTTAACAGGCAACGAGTTAAAGACAGCCGTTACAAGCGACAGGTAAGAAGGGAGCACCGCCTGTAGCATTGTATAGTGAGGAGAGGTAAATGCAAGAAGGTTGGCGACAAGATTGACTTTAGACTCTGTGTCCTTTGTACAAACGACAGAAAAATGTGGTTCAAGAAGCGGCAGCTGGGAAAAGGGGAGAGTGGAGGAGAAGTGGATTAGGGATGGTATGGGCATTCTGTTGGGGAGGAGTGATATGGTCAAGATATCGGAAAATAGTCCTATTATTGCTTGGAGATATTCTGGCGATGGTGGGGGGAATATAGTGAAGGATACGGTCAGCAAGGGGACCAGGAGAGGAAGTTGCGGTGAACCCTTCGATTGCATGCCAAGGATAGATCTGGATAATAACCCATACCCGCCATGCGACAACAGATATCGCATCACCTCCGCAGATATGGACGACTGAGTCAGCATCGTGAGCACCTTGAGGTGAGAGGCAGCATTTGACGATCTGTGTCAGATGGCATCAGTATACGAACAACCGATAACCAAGTCAGTGACAGAGCTATCCAGCATTTCAACACTTTGGGGGGTTGGGTAGATGAATAAAACAAGGTACTTACTGGGGCGCAGTGGCTACAGAGCGCAGCAAACGAAGGCTTAGTTGCCTCACGAGCACTACCCAGCTCCCATCCTCGGACAATATACGGATACTATCTTCAATGTTGTTAGGTGACGAAACAGCAAAGTGGCGCCGAGGTTACTCACCTTGGTTCTGCGCCAGCATCGCATTCGACCATATCCCCAGGGCTTCCTCGTCCTGCCCGATGAGCACGAGACATCGCAGCCCAGTAATGGCCATCACATCGCTCTCAAAGGTCGTTCTCATCTGACGTCGCACCAATCTCGCTTCTCGGACGCCTCGCCACCACGCTTGCAGAATTACTGCATTTTCGTGTTGTCGTTTCTGCTCATCGCGCAGGATTCTCCGCTGTTTTGCTTGATCTAGGATGGTCGCTTGCGTTGATGCAGACGATGCCCCGCCAAGATTGATATTTCGTCGTCGTTCGTCGCCAAAGATGGGGAGCATGATGTCTGCAGAACAGTTAATGTGATGTCGTCAGCATAGAATAAGGGGAGCAACCAATGGCTATTAGTAAGTCATGAGGTAGAAAGAAGAAAATATCTGGTCGTCGGCAATGAAAGCTGTGGAAGTCGGTGACGCGTATCAGGGCCTCCGGGTGTGCGGCCCGATGCAGCAGGCGTTAACTGTTACTAAGCAGCTACCTCAGCGAAGCGCTTGTGTACCTACATCGCTTGAGCCCCATTTTGAACTGCCATGGATTAGCTCGTTTCTCAATGGCTGCTGATCTCTTATTCTCGAAAATCCCTCTCAGCCTGTCAGCCCTCCTCCATTCTGGCACTTGGTTCGCTCGGGGTGCTCAGGTTTGGCTCAGGTCCCCACCAGCACTGTTGGCCCTACTTTCTTCATTGCTACAATCTCTTTCTGAGGGTTTGGCTGGCCTCTGGATTTTAGGCTTCCTGATTGCGCTGCTTCTCCGTTCCTTGTAGAATTATATACCCTCATGTTCCAATCCGACGGCGGGCCGGACTGCACGTATCATTGTCAATCTCTTTCTCGTCGACAACTAGTAACCAGTGAGCATCTAGGTGCAGGCGACAATTTAATCTGCCCTTACAGATCCATGGTCTCCGGACGTCCAATTTCCATATCACAGGAATACCCATCTCCTCATGAACTCGGAGCTTCTTGATCATCTCTTGTCTCCGTAATTCAGAACATTGAACTGCCAGAGATGGCCGTGAGGCAGATATGCGTAACGCGCCCTGTCTAATAAGCCATTGTCGACGCATCAATGCCCTGAAAAAATTCCCTGACAAATGGGTGTATGTACCTTGTGAAAAAGTTTCACCCGCTCCACTGTTATCTTTATGACACCGAGCTATGAAAATCAACTCCGTCGAATACCACCGTGTACGGCTTCAATTCCGTCCCCTTTCCGACGTCGCTATTGCCTACCTGCATATAATTCTTATAATAACATAGGCGCCGTCCTCTCAGGTGTGCGTCTATATTTGACACAAATCAAGGGTTTGAGCATCTCTGCCAGGCGCCTCACTTTACCAAAGAAATTTTCGTTTCGGCGCTAATATTCCCCATACCGTGGTTATCAAACTCGCACTTTTCCCAACCAAAGACCAAACATCAATACATCATGCGTGACGATTTGCTGCAGAATTTATCGGGAAAGGTTTGGGACGAAGGCGGCAAAAGTAACGTCAGCGCTTGCACGATCTTCCGGGCTCTCACTCTGTCAGTTATTTGAAACATAAGAAGTACGAGAACAGTACAATTCCACGGTTCCCTTCAGAAATTTTCCCGTGCGTCTCCGGGGCATGTTCGAACTGATACCGGGCGGTACGTACCACCAGTCATGGAACTCAAACATTAAGTTGCATTGGAAAACTAGGGTTGGACCGGTGGTTGTATTACACCGGGTGTATTAGAATACATTATCGAACGCTACAATTATTCAACAGGCTATATACCACTATCTCTTACCGGTACATCGGCCTAGGGTAGCGCATGAATTTACCTAGGTTTGAAAATATTACCGTCAACTTTGAAGTCACTTCCCCTCGCTGGAGGGATTTTCGCTGAGGTAACTTCCCTATCTTGTGATTGCCAATTTCCTGCCAAGTCACCCGACAGTACTGTATGCCCTAGTACAAGATATAGTTATCCAGGTGCTCTATGGCAAATGCCAAGATAAGAAAAATGCGAAAACCAACACATATTGAACATTGCACAAGTAAACCATAACTTCCAAAAAAACCCGGTTCCACCAGTTCAAACTTCAATCACCAGTGACTACCAGTCACTTGTGACTTGAACTTGCAGGTCGGGACATTTGGATAAAAAGTGACATACAACGATGTATCTATACGCCGAAGGGGAGTCGAACCCCTACCGCTTGCTCTCGTAGAATGGAAGGCAAGCATGATAACCGTTTCACCATCGGCGTCACACAAAAGTAGTTCACATAGTAATCCTAAAACTAGTTCATATGCTTTCAGGATACTGATTCCCATGCTCTGCAAAATGTCGAAGTTCAAAATGAAATTTTTAACACACCGCTAAGAGCCGTATCGTAATAATGACGGAGACAGGGACCTCGTGAACTTCTGCGGTGCGGTGGCTCTGATGCAAAGACACTATCACTCCCACCAATGTATTAGCTCGGCCTTTCTGAGGAGCTTGGATGGAAGCCTCGACGTGGTCGATCCCTGATGAGGTCAAAGGAATGCCGTATGGACGTTCGAACACCCCGAACATTTCCACGAGCAGGGTTGTGTGGGTGGCGCCATTCCTAAAGAGATAGCCAGACAGGTTCCCATGGTAAGTGCATATGGTATCGACGGGAGAAGATGGCCTGTTGAACAAAATCCCTCATATTAGCACTGGGAAATATTCGGGGTTTGACCTCCAGAATCCGCCGCAAGTCTATTGTCGGGTGTGCTGCGAACAGAAGATGGCTTACCTCGTGTTGGTTGAGCGGCTCCCCAAAAAGACATTACAGCGCGGGATGATCATCAGCTAGTCGTCCCCAGCGGAAAAACTTCAAGTGTAGCAAGATCTTCTGGCACGTCAACGGTCAACGGTCAACGTAGATTCACTCCGTGCACATCGCTGCCACACGACGAGCTGAGCCATGTTCGTGCGGTTTCTCTTCGCGTCCTTTCGTGCTCGAGCGGAATTAAGATATTACGGGACGCTCCCCATCGTAAAAGCAGCAGATGGATCGCTACTAGATGGACCCATAGAGTCTAAAGCGATTGACTATAAGCATGAGACCAGAGATAAGCACCAGACAGAATTAGATCCTCCACCACCAGAGTCAGCAGCGAGCGGGCAAAAAGTGCTGCGGTACTGCATGGGAAATTTGGGGCGCGTATTTGAAGTCAGCGCTAGCATGGATATTTTGGTGAATGTATTGAGGAGCCACGAACGTTGCTCATACTGTGCGACGGGAATCAATGACAGGGAATGTAAAAAATCACCATAGTAATTCTTGATTACGATAAATTTGCAATCTATTTGGTGACAATGACATGTGGGTAAAAATAGCGCAGCAAAGCGGTACAGTACCAGTCGGTAGCGGGATTGTGAGGTGAGATAGTGTCGGCGTGGACGCAACGTGGATGCTGGTAGAGTGATGCTCGGGGCGCGAGCTTCGGCCGATAAGGTACCGATAATCCCGAATGCATCAAACTACCATGTTGCTGACACCCTTCTGTAACTTCCCTTCTTGCTTCCTACGTTCACCAGCGCCCACCGCTGTGACCTGCTTCTGTTTCCTGGTAAGAAATAGGCATGCCAGGTACTGGGCTAGATTCCGGTCTATGACCTCCCAGCCTCAGTAAGCTCGAATGCGAAGCCTTGATGTCGATATCCCGGTGAGCAAGCACTTGGCGCGAAGAATTGTTTACGGACATGTATGCTCACTATCGTCTCCGAGATCACTGACGACGCCAAGCATTGCAGAGGCCGTTGGTCGGCTATCCACCTATCTGGAGCTCGGGAACCTTTGGCTATTTAAGGCATGCCAGATGTCATGGCCGAACCTTTAGCGCCATGATCTCCGCAAATGCCCCCAAGCTCGGGGCAATTCATAATTTAATTGATGGATTTTGACTTGGCGATATCGGATGACGCTTTATGATTCCTTCTCTGGTATTTCTCTCGTATGGACTCCGAGCGTAGAGAGAATTCTGGAGCTGCAAACGCGGGGTTTGATGGTCTTCGAATACGCGGCTCTGCGTAAGTGGATCCCGATCCCCCCTTCGTGTCGTTGTGGTCTCTGATTCGTGTCTATGAATAGTTACTGGTTTCCTTGTACCTGTGTGTGTACGGTGGCGTTACCGGCACATATGAGGTCAGAGTGATGAATGTATTTGACTGATACTGCCGCAATCAGAATTAATATTTTCGTCATAGATTCAGCCCAAAGCGTGGTTACTTGGACGTCTTTCATTCAAGGCCGCATCGCATGAAGCAGCGTGGACCTGCTGGGCCTCATGTCGAGGCTGATCAGGCAACACCATGATGCCCACCGACTCGGACCAGACTGGACGGACCTTCTCTTGATGATTCAGACTCAGGGAAGGCTCGCCTCTCGCACTGGCATCTATGCTGAACTAGAGTAAACAAGCATAAGCTACTGGATCCGATGCCAGGGAAAACAAAAGACAAACGGAGAGTACACGCTCCAAGGAGGCAATAGTCTCGGATGTTCCCTTCCGGTCGTCGCGTTATTTTCGCCATTTGGTACGGCGAGTCGGTGCGCTGACCAACGTTCTTCAGGTGATAGAGTACCAGGAAGAGAAGGTTCCACAAGCTTCCGGCGATCAGTAAAAAGGCAGCTGGGACGAACACCGTTTTGTCCGTTTTCATTTCCCTGGCTGAATCGGGAGGATGCAGTGTGTCCTGAGTCAGTAGGAGGCGACTTGTACTGTCGTTATCAATATCATCGAATTTGATGGTATGGTCATGAGGCGAACTTGACTTGCTATCAGATATTTTCATTTCCATTTGTGATTTCTGTACCAAAAAATGTTTCTTGTTTCGCTCTGCCTTGAGGCAGAAAAAGACAGGGATAAAGAATGATGCTTACGTGAACAACTAAAAGTAGTAAGTTTCCTTCCTCCCTTTACTTTCTTTACCGCAAACCACCATCACCGCCAGCGACTGCAACGAGCTCCGTCGTCGTCGACCAGCGTCAAGGCTATTTTTTCTCGACGGCGAGAGGGGTGCTGCACCCATTCACGCCGTCTCGTCGTATATCTACAGTCAGCCTCGCTTTTGCCTTGACCCACCCACCCGGACGTCATGATATCGCTCTAAGTTGAGCTCCACGACCAGCAGCCTTTTCTCATTTCATTAATTGTATTCCTCATTAACTCGCCCACCATTACCATTATCACAACGGCCATTACAACACCCACCCACCGCCTGGACTGCCTTGGACACATGACAGACCAGGACTCTTCCTCGACAGAAACTACTCAGACCGACGGCGACGGCCCGGACAGTTCTGACAAACCTCACGATAAGCCCAGACCCAAGCCCGCTAACGGTGCCATCCTCCACATTCCAATACCACCGCCAGAGACCGGAGCGTACGAGAAGCAACCCGGTAACACCGTTATTTCCCTTCAACGGCTCGCTTCCGAGGCCAATCATATCAAACAAGCATCCATGACTTCTTCCAACAGCGGATCCACCGCTTCGTCACCTACTGTGTCAGAATCTGACTGGGAGAGCGCCCCGTCTACTCGCGCTAATAGCCGCGCGCCCAGCAGAGCGCCCAGCATGTCTGCTGGTGCTGACGCGAAGCCCCAGATGACACCAAAGCCCAACAAACTCGCCAATGGCCCAGTCAAACCCACCCCGACCCCCGCCAACGGGTCGGGTGCTACACTGCGCGCAAAGGCACCCTCGGTTCACTCACAGGACGGTGGAGGGACCAAATTTACGCTCAAGGATCTGCTTGCTAATGGCCCCAAGCTCGCTCGCAAGTCCTCCCAGCGCTCAACGGGAGGAAGCAGTCGCAAGTCTGACGGAGACAGTGATGCAGGCGGACGACAGGGCCCGCGGTCAACAGCGGGCGAGAGTACTGCCAGCTTGTCGCAAAAGTACGGCGTCTGCCAGAAGATTGCGATCGGCAAAGGCGCCACCTCCGTCGTCCGCCTCGCACACAAGTGGGACAGGAGCGAGGAGAAGCTGTACGCCGTCAAGGTCAGTTGCTTGTCATGCTTGTTGCGTTTTCCCCTCTCATGATCAACTAGGAGTTCCGAAAGCGCCGCAAGAACGAGACGGAGAAGGAGTACATCAAAAAGCTCACAGCCGAGTTTTGTATTTCGTCGACGTTGCACCACGTCAATATTGTGGAGACTGTCGACCTTGTCCAGGACGAGGGCCAGCATTGGTGCGAGGTGATGGAGTTCTGTCCTGGTGGTGATCTGTACGCTGCCATCAAAAAGGGCGGAATGTCGCCCAGCGAGGTCGAGTGCTGCTTCAAGCAAATATTGAGCGGCGTGACGTATCTGCACAGTCAGGGTGTGGCCCACAGAGACCTCAAGCCTGAGAACCTCTTCTTCGATACGAAGGGGCACCTCAAGGTCTTTCATTTCCGCCTCAAATGACGTACACATGGTCTGACTTATCTCATAGATCGGTGACTACGGTGCCTCGACGGTTTACCGTCTACCCTGGGAGTCCACCATCCATATGTCGACAGGACTATGTGGAAGTGAGCCATACATCGCGCCGGAACAGTTCCTAGGCAAACGTAAGCCTTGAAACCCCTTTGCCATCATTCCGGGTGTTTCTAACTAGTGCTGTTACTTTAACTCGGCCTTTTCCTATACCGGAACCATCAAATAGCCTACGATGCCCGGCTCGTTGATATATGGGCGTGTGGGGTGGTGTACTACTGCCTTCACTTCCAAGAGTTACCTTGGCGGGCTGCCCAGCAGAGCGATGCGATGTACTCTGCGTATGCTTCTGCGTGTACGGCTCCTACCGTGTTCCCTCCAACGATCAATAACCTTCCGCGAGCTTGTCGGAGCGTGATCCGGATGATGCTGGAGCCGAATCCTAAACTGAGGGTGCCAATTGAGGAGATCATGAAGCAGCCCTGGGTACAAGGAATTGAGGTGTGCCATACGGTGGAGAAGCCGAAGCATGTCCATGTGCATGCTCGGGCCTTGGCGCAAGCGCAGCTGAGGGAAGTTGGTTGATGTTTCTTGTCGTACTGTCCTCCTATGTTTTCTGGTCGTTGTTTTTGGCTCTCCTCCACCCACCTTTGTTCCATGACGAGTTTATAATCCAAACTTATCCTTCTTACTTTGTAGTTCAATACGATCTATCTATAATTCTTTTTTGATGGTTTTGCCACCGCCACTGTCCGCCTCGATCGACGATCATGACCTCAAGTGCACCGTTGAAAGTGCTTGGCGCGGCGATTGTCGTTTAATGGAACCTTAGAATCTCTTGGGAGCTTGCTTATGGCGCGATTTGAGGGACGGGGTGCCGTTGTTCATTGTGACTCGCCGCTGATGCCCAAATGCATCTAGAATTAGGACCAGGTGACCTTTGAATACTAGCGCTCGGGGTTTGACAAGTCGAGTTAGTCCTGTGGCGTTGCGTTTAGACTTTGGTAGCTGATTATGTTTATGTGCTACCTCGGACCCGTCGGTGTCAACTATCTACCCTGGTTAATTACGTTTAGGGAAGCGAGCTAGTACTTAGTATATTTACATTCGACTCGATTGGGAGGAAGAGATTGTTACTATTGATATCGGCCCACAATTACTCCTGTGGCCTGTCAGGCTTTCACGGTTGCTTGCCTGAATTACTTACTCGTGACTACTGCTCATTGCTGTCAATTGAAGATTCCAGTGTCATTCACAACGAGGGTAGGCTCGAGCGAGTCTCACCTCGCTTCATGACAGTCAATCAACCAAGTACATGGGCTTGTAACCGCTCCTTGGAATATCCGCCTCAGAGTTATTCCCTGGGCCTGAACAATGGAACTAAACCAAATCAGCATTGTTAGAGGTGGCTCAGCTGAATTACTTGTTCACTGGAAGTCAATTCACGACTAAAAAGTCGCTTTTAGAAGCCGAAAGGAGGGCAGCAAGATAGGATTTGGACGAACAGACTCTGTGCTTGTACAAACACGAGTTAAGGTAGGAGGAGCAGTTCTATGGCCATCACTAAAGGGACTGAGTCGAATTGACAGGACTTTAAGATCAAAGTGATAATATGGACCGTGGGAGTATCCACATTTTGCGAGCGCAGACAAGCACAAGATGTAGACTTTTGAAATTTGGGTATAGGCGATACCTCCGGTAAATTATGATGAACAAGCCAAGGGCGGAGAATACCGGCAGCAGCAGGGAAACGGAAAGACGATAATGTACCCAATTTCACTCGTCGAAAAGCGACAGAAACACTCTTTATACGCGTAAAAGCAACACTTTCGAGCCTTAACGCGATACGAAAAGAAACGAAAGAGATATGAGCAAGGGATGGCAAAGACGACGCGAAAAAAAAAGTTATCGGGGAACGTACAGTTTGCGGTTGTTTGACACATCGTACCGGACTGGTATCTCACGTGTTAACCGATTCTACTCGCTGCGCTCGCAATCAGATAATTGTAACATGAGGCTTCTTCCCTAGTGAAAAGTACATAGCAAAACAAAGGGGCCTCGAAAAGTTTGTGCAAGTACAAGTACATTAGTCTCTCGTAGACAGATGTTACATATACGACTACGGTTGGAGTGAGGTCGTAGTGAGTGTATGGAGTCTGTTGCTTAAATAGGCCATCGTGGCACCGTTCAACTCAGCTGCTACAAACCTGATGGGATTCCGGCGATGAATAAATTTCATATTGCAGAGTCTTGGGACGCGTAGTGAAGTAAGAAGAAGCAGGATATCTAATGTTAAGTACGTCGGGTCGAATTTATTTTCAAGCCCTCGACTGGGCGACTGACCGACGGTTGTGGGAATAAGATACCAACTAAGGCAAAACACACGACATTGTAATCACACAGCCACCCGGGAAGTTCGACGATCATCGATGATGCCTATTACATGTAAACTGTAAGCAATGTTCATTCCTGGTGGGATGCTGGTTTTTGTGTTATAGGATTTATTTACACCGGTGGAAATCCTTTGTAAAATCTTGTTAAGACCTCCCAAACAGGATCTCCAAAATTTTTTAGCAGGTCCTCAGGTCGACCGACCGATTGGGTGTTCCAGAATTCTAACTGATTGGCACTTCGGTTCGCAGCTTTCCCACGGTTTGGCGTCTGGATAAAAAACTTCTTAAAAACTTCCGTGATTTCTTACCAAGTACACACTCGAAGTTTTTAGCAAGGGTGCAGAAACTCGATGATCTCACAAGACAAACGACTTCGCGAGCTCTGCAAGAGTGAGTGGATTCGCGTTAAGGACGACCCCAACATGGACGTTCGCGGTTTCCAGTCCGTACCAAAACGGTGCGCGACCTGCCGCAAGGTCTGCGTTAATAAAGTGCGTTGCATTCAAAGCGATAGATGAACTTCACTTATCTACGTGTATTAATCTCAGCCGGTCGTGTGCGAAGGGTGCCATTCCATTTTCTACTGTAGCACCGCCTGCCGAGAGGCAAATCGTCAGGACCGTCGACTTCCGTTCAGCGATAACTTTTTTCCGGGGCACGAAAAAGACTGTGCCAAGTTCAAGGTCTGGCTTGGAACCGTTGAAAGTTGCTGCATGTGAATAATAATGATACTTAGGGCTACGGGGAAAAGTTCCCCGCATTCAAGTCCCTCTTGGACCAGTTCCCGTGGGCGCGGTACGACGAGCAAGGTGTGTTCCAAGAGGGCATCGTCAGGGAATCCCGCGGGGTCCTGGGGAGCGGATCAGAATTTGGGTACTGGGCTATATGTGATCCTGCTACCTGCGGTTGTGCACTTGATGACGTCTGTTCCGACAACCTCATAAAACTGGGTGCCCTCCCGGACGAGAAAGCGGGATGGAAACTCCCCGACGAGGAGATTCCATGGCTGAAAGATGCCAGGATGAAGGTCCCTGAGTTCCCAGCGACGTTTGAGGATAGCTGGAAGGGGTATTATGAATGGCGCCAGCTCCCTCTGGATTCGCCCGCTGCATTGCTTTTGCAGTGGCCCATGTCGATGTTTATGTGCCTTCGGGAGCTTGGGTTCGTTGAGGGGGCACCGAAACTAGACGCCCCCCGGCGCAAGTTGCGCGTACACTGTATCGGTGCTGCTGTGAGTATGAAGGCCCTTAACAGTTAAACAGTGTCTGACCTCTTGCAACCAGGACGAAATGGCGGTTTTGCCCTTGTACGCGTATTTTCAGGTTTCCTTCCAGTTAATAACCCCAGTCCTATAGATTCAGTGAACTCGCACTCCTGCTGCCCAGTACGGACTTGGAGATAACTTTTATCAGTAAGGAGGCACTTACGTCCGCTCGTTCGGCTCTGATGGAGAGCATCGTTGACAATCATTGTCCGTGTGCGTTCGAATACACTGCACCAGAGTCACTAGGTGCCGGGACTGTCCGCATTCTTCTCGAGGGCAGGACCGCCCTCTACGATCCGCTCAATAACCCCCTCTTCATGAACGATCCCCCCGATGCGATTATTGCCCTCAATGCCGGGCTCGCTGCGTATCCGCAGTGGTACAGTGTCTTCCTCGGAGCCCTGATGAAACAGATCCCGTTCGCGATTACGGAGTACTGCGAGCAGTCGTTGTCCACTATGCATAGTCTTATTAGGATCGCTGCCCGACAGTACCCTGGAATGGATCAATCGTCGGCGTGGTACAAGGATATGGAGGCGATGCAACCGGAATGGAAGATGAACCCGTTCATGTGTCCTGGGATGATGCTTGACAAGATACCGACTGCGAGTCTGCCGTATGCGCAGAATGCTTTTGTCTACGTCGTGACGCCTAGTCGGCGTGACTGATTGGAACGCGTCCTTCGGGATTTCTGTAGGAATCAATGCTAGAAGGTGTGTATAATAAGAAAGTAGTGTGAAGAGCCGGTATTTGAACCACGCATAGCAGCAATGTTGCGAATAAATCCTTCTTGGCAGGCTAATATTCCGACCACCAGTCTCAGTGCTTGCTATGATGAATCAAGGACTGCAAGCAGAATTTGGTGGGGATATGCGTCTTTTGCATGATCATTAGGTTTCCACTTTCAAGTTTGATGGAAATGAAAGAAATTGAACCTGACCAAGATTCGGACGTCACATGGATGCTTGTATCCATATCCCAGCCCCTTCATAAATAAGTGTCCGCCGCGGGCCCGGGCGTGTACGACTTTGCTGAATTGGACAATCCGTCCCACCCTTTTAATTAAGATGATATAGAAAACACGTTTGATCAACCGACTTGACTTGCAAAGGAATTATCCAGTCATGAATCCGGCCTTGACAGTCACCGCTCACCGCTCATAGCAAAGAGAGTGTGATGAATACAAGCTGTATGCGCATGCTGGTGGTATGAAATTGGAGCCAAGCTGTATTGGTGACGATCGCGATATCAAGATCGGACGCGACATTCTTAGTAGGGAGAGGGGCAATAGCTTCGAGTTGTTCTGACCTGAGAAAGGCAGAAACTTGAAATCTGGTTTCGCTGTGTTGGATGGTGTGCCGCTTGAAAGCCGCGTAGATGCTGTGTATCCATCGGCTTTTTGCGATACTCCTTGGAAGAGTATCGTCATTCATTTCATCCAGGCGATCCAGACAGCTAGAAAAAGGTGAGTATATGCACTAGAATAATGACGGACCTGTATCGGAAACCGGGGGCCATGTACAAACTCGTGAGGAATGTCTAACAAATCTGGATTACCCTCTTCCATGACCTCCCCGTATCTCGTCGTCGAAGGAGGTGGCAGTAAGAACTGGATTGAGCACAGTATATAACGGGAAAGTTTTCATCAGCGAGGTAATGTCAATCAGGCATGAATATAAACAACTACGCAACCAGTTCGTCCTCTTTGTCCAACAATACCCTGGAACTGCTCTGGGAGATGAACCGTTCTTGCTGTTTGATGAAATTCTGAGGCTGAATGCTCCTAGTCGCGCTTGAGTGATTTGAGCCGTAAGCTTGACAGAAGATATGAACGTCGCAGCAAGCTGGAAAACAAAATTTTCTCGGCTTGCGCTTGTTCAGCGATTGATGCAATTGAACTCTTATGCTGCAAAAATGCTCATATGAAAGAAGTCGGACAGGCATGAGGGGTTTGCATTGCGGCATAGTGGCATGACCATACAAATAAAATGCAGAGAAAAAGGATATGTTTACTCCTGGACGGCAGCTTCGTTCTCGACAGCAATGATACCCGATCGCTTCTCCAAAACACGAGCAGCACGACGTTCCCGGGCAGCCTGAAAAATATTTAGTACAGGACTTGATATTACTTTCTCGGTAACAGACCTTGTTCTTGACACGGCGAGCCTCCATTTGGTCTGAAAGGACCTTTGTACGGGTCTTCTCAGCCTTGGCCTTGTGGATGTACTCCATAAGGACACGCTTGTTCTTGAAGACGTTACCCTTCGACTTTTGGTACAGCGAGTGGTACCTAGTCAACCATCAGTAGCGCCCACAAGACATCGAAGGACCGAACTCACAAATGCTTATCAATCTTGCCCGCCTCTCTGTACTTCCTCAACAGCCGCCTGAGCACCCGCTGCCTCCTCATCCACAGCACCTTTGTCGGCATCCTCGCCTCAGAAGTACCCTTCCTCTTACCGGGACCCGTATGCCGGCCCTTTCGCTTCGCAGCAAGGAGCTCCCGGGTCCGTGCACGCGAGTGCACAGTGGTAGGCTTGATGATAATTTGGCCTTCCTTGATGAGCTTTTTAACGTGCGTGCGCGAGTTGGCGTTGCCGATTTCGCTTTGCTCGGCGGGGTCGAGCCAGATTTTGCGTTTGCCGACGCCTGCGACGGAGGCGGCGAGCCGTTTTTGGGAGCGAAGGTTGACTTGCAGGACGTTAAATACAGCGATAAAGAATCGTTAGATGGACATACCCATGTTTTCTTCCCTGGTCTGTTGGCCAAAAGTCAGACGACCGTAGGCTTCGCTATAAAAACTGGATACGCACCTTGAGATTCTTGAGGAGGGTCGGTAGCGAGCTCAGTTACTCACTGCGGCTCTAGCTGACAGTGGTGACGTAAGCAGCCACAGCTGTGGAACTGTACAGTTTACGGGAAATGCCGACCAGTGGCCGACGGCATGTCACATGGGACGCGCTTCGGAGAAAGCCGAACTTTGGTCGAAAATATTGGCACTTGCTCCTCATCCACATATATAATATACACGACTACGGTGCGGCTGAGGTTGTAGTGAGTATATGGCGTGTGTTTTTCTGGACTTTTGCACTCTGCATTCCAAGATATCGACTATGTAAGAAGTGCGCCCTCCCTCCCCGCAGGTCTCTTTCTCCCCTCTCCCCTCTCTCCCCCCCATCCTGGAGCTGTCTTTCTCGACTGTGTTGTCGTGGACTCGTGCAGAGTATAGCTACGGGTATAATTATATTATGATTCGAAGTAAACAAGGTGCCCGAGGCCCGAGGTGCTGCTTGTTCCCAAACTCCCAGCGAGCGCTCGTTCATCAATCTCTCCGTCTAGGCCGATTCTTCTTCGAACAAGATCTTTCCTTTTCAGATGTTCATGGGGATCTGTGCCTGTTAGAACACTTAGATCAATTGTGTACGATCCCCATTGGACTTGAGTTCACTGTTAACATTCAGTTTTTACCTACATTTAAACAGGGCGTACAATCCCCTACATGTAGGTCTTCCAATTCGGAATGAGCCGATGTACGAGGGGGAAGAAATTGTCATGCAGTGCGAGTTTTCTCGACTTTCGGAACATGTGTGTGCATCGTACTTTAATTGGTCTTGTCCTGCGTACATACAAAGGAATAGACGGGGAACTATAAGCGCTCCTCATCGGTTGATTTCCGGTGTTACAAGCGAATTCCACTTGTCATTGCGAGTCCAATTCTTGGGATCGACTAGTTCGCGTATGAATCCCGTTGATTGAATCCACCGCCTCCCCGGACGCCGCTGCCTCACCGACAGGGAAGCAAATTGATGCTCGATTGCCAATCCGCGCATTGATCCCATGTGCTCATGGCTCTCTCCACGACGGGAATCAGATTTCAAGCCATTGCTTAGGGCCTGGTACTTAATCCAACAATTCGTTCTGTCAAGTGAAGTCTGAGTTGCTCCGCTGCCGCTGATTCTCAAACTGCGAAAGCCGGCCAGTTACGTCGGTTGTTATGTAGCGTAAGAAGGAGAATGTTGGCCGCCGGGTACATCATGATATGCCGCCTTTTCACCTCTAGCATCACGGTCAAATCACGGTGAAGACTCGCCTCCACTTTGTTCGGGTTTGGTTCCGACGGCTACGCCATCCGCGGCTTAGACTGCGCGAACGTGGCTGTCTCGATCAAATAAATATCCCGTTCTCAATCCCCTCCTCACTCTCTGCCCTCACGATCCTTTTCTCTCTACGTTCATTTGCCCATCATGAACGGAAATGCCGACCCCAGCGTGCAAGTTATGTTCCAGACGATCCTCTCTCTAATGGAGAAATCAGTATGTCGTTCCCTAAACCCAGTAGCTGACTGACTGGGACGCTGTGGCAGCAACAAGACGTGGCAGAGCTGAGGCAGGAGTGCGCTGAGCTGCGTACAGCCAATGCGAGCCTCGAACACCAAGTACGAGAGGGATTCCAGGTGAGGGGGGCGGTCGTGTACCTCTCCGCAAAGGACTAAACAAAATGTCGCAGCACAACAACCATTGGTCGGGATTTATTACACCCGTACCGTCGAGCCCACAATTGCGCTCGCGCTCGCCGTTCCTCTCGCCGGGCCTGCCGGTGACCGTGCCGGCTTTCCCGTCCTCGCACGCGCACCATCCTTCCCCGCTCGGTGACAACGTGCTCTCCTCGTTCCCATTTGGAAATACCCGGGACATCCCAGGCTTCTACGTCGTCATCCCCGCTGGCGGCGCCGGCACCCGTCTCTGGCCGCTATCCCGTGAGGGTCACCCAAAGTTCCTGCTCGACCTCACTTTGAAAGGCCGTTCGCTTATCCAGGCGACGTGGGACCGTCTCCTCCCCCTTTCTTCCCCGACCCGTACAACCATCGTTGCAGGTCCCAGTCACGTCAAGACTATCCACGAGCAACTCCCTGACCTCCATGCTGACAACCTCTTTTGCGAGCCTGGACCCAAGGATTCTATGGCGGCTATTGGTCTCGCCGCAGCCATTCTCGCCCACAGGGATCCTAATGCTGTTATTGGCTCCTTCGCTGCGGATCATATGATTTCCGGCGACGACGCATTTCTTGCGGCCGTCGCAGAGGCTGTCGTTGTCGCACAGAAGGATTATTTAGTCACCATCGGTATCGCCCCCTCACATCCATCTACAGGCTTCGGTTACATTCGACTCGGAGACAAACTACCCATCGATGAAGCGCCCAACGCCCGCCTCGTTTCAAGTTTCAAGGAGAAACCTGATGCGAGGACCGCAGCTTCGTACATCGCAACAGGAAAATACCGCTGGAACGCGGGAATGTTCGTCACAAAGGCGACCTTCCTCCTCGAGCTATTGAAAGAATACATGCCCGAGTTGCACGATGGTCTACAGAAGATTGGCGCTGTGTGGGATAACGAGAAAGAGCGCCAAAAGGCACTTGACGAGATATGGCCTACGCTCGAAAAGATTCCCATCGATAATGCCGTGGCAGAGCCCGCTGCAGCTGAAGGACGCGTCGCTGTTGTACCCGCTACGTTTGGTTGGGACGACGTCGGTGATTTCTCATCGTTGGCGGATCTTATTCCCGCGGAAGCAAACCAGCCTCGTATTCTAGGTGATAATAATCTTGGTAAGTTCGCCTGCGGTCTTAGCGATAATTGGCTGATCCTTTCTCTAGTTATCACCGAACAAGTGGCTGGAGGTATCGTTGTACCAGGATCTGGTCGACTGATCTCTTGTCTAGGCGTCGACGATCTGGTTATTGTTGATATGCCGGACACTCTCCTTGTCACCACTCGCGCGCGATCTCAAGAGGTCAAACGCCTCGTTCAGAAAGCTAGGGATGCTGGATGGAAACACCTTCTATAAAGGGAGAAACCTCCAAGAACAATCTTTTTTATAATCAGGGACGAGCCAAATGCTGGATGGAAACATCTTCTATAATCAGGGATATTATTGGACACACTGCTATCTATTTCTCTCTCTGGACTTTACTGGTGGGCTTAATTATTCAAGTATAACCTATATATCTTAGTCTCGCGGTCTACGAATCCCCTCGTTAAAATGAACTCTGTTTTCGCTGTGAAATTGACATTCATTGATCACTCCTTACTTTCCGACGTTCAAGGTAACATTTAAGGGATTGGGAACCCATTCTGTGCACTGTTTTTATTCCAAAGTACCTCTTTCAATCATAAGTACCGGTGCATACGAATGCTGCCGTGTCATTCGTCAAAGCGGAAGGGAACACCGACCCGTACATCCGGAGGCGTTTCCGTTTCTACCACCATGACGGTGCCCACATTGATTGTTCTGCAGACATTGTGCTCTCTCTCTGACGACAAAATGACATCAATTGATTGAATCACAGGAACGGATGAAAATACGCTTTTGCACAGGAGCCTCAAGTTAGACGGGTTAGAAAAGGGGGAAATCTTATCACGACAATCTAGATCTTTTGGGGCAACCAACATACTTAGCGGTCTTCAGTCTTCGCCAAGAAAGGAATTCTGACTCTCGGAAGAGTAGGGCTCGTACCTTTCCATCAGATTCCAGGAGTTTGACTCCGAGGCTGGAACGAGTTGGAAAGTTTGCGTGACTACCTTCAGCAATACTCTAGCTAGACGATCATAAGACGATCCATTTGGAAGCATCCAGCGTCACCCAGCTAGCGCCCAACCATTGAAGCCTCCCGTTTGTTCTGTCTTTGTTGCTAAACAGAAGGAACTAATTGTACTGAAGGTGATTGGGCTACAGAATAAGCCCTCTCCGCGAGGATTGGATCTCCAACGAGATCTGACCAGAGATCTGTACCAAACTTGGGGGACAAGTCACAAAACCTCTGTAAATGTCTGGTCAATGAGAGGCTTCAAGAACTTACAGCTGCAAATCCGTTACGACCTTGGGAATACCCTATTCTAGGCATTAACAACAAGCTTTTTTCAAAGTTCGGGCCAAAGTCATGTACAAATCATGTGATGAACCCGTTTGAACTTTGCACTGGAAGTTGAATCCTACCTTACTTTCCTGTAATCCAGTTTCGGGTGTACCAGACAGCGCAATTACCGCTCAGCTAAACTCTTTCCATCCTCTAATACATTTTATTCCATGGCTAGCGATGATGGTTATATTGTTGTACCCCAGCTCGATGGTGCAAAATACCTACACGGACGCGATTTCTCTCGTGTATGTTTTCCATCAGTTTAGTAGACCTTCAAACTTTCGGCTGAGGGTTGCTTCGCAGGACAATAACACAATGTGGTTTCCAGGACATGTCTACGACTATATAATGCTAGAACATGGTGACGCTCTGGCACGGAGCCTGAAAAAACTGCCCTATGGCCGACCATCCGATATCAAGCGCGACGGGTGCTATCCATGCACAGTGAAAAATCCTCAGAACGATCTGGAGGTCAAAGTGCGTGTATATCCACCGTTGTTTTCTGCTTCATAATTTATGATGTATCTGAGCAGATTCAACCTTTGATAGGGACAGCAGACGACGGTGTATACCTCACGCTGTCCGATATCAAGAAGCTAGGTCTCCAATCAAAGGGTCAGAAGATCGAGACTCGTCGTGGCTCATGCGAGATGTACGAACAGGATGATCTTTTCGTCTTTCTGACGGCGTCTAACATATCCTTCCTGCAGTTACTCTGGTGTATCTTTTCGCTTCGAAACAGATTACCGCGGCGGTGTGATCAGTTACAACATTCCGCTTGTTTTCGCTTTGCCTCCCAGCACCACATACGCCGAAGCAGGAACGAACTGCTCAAAAGAGGGAGTCATCGGAGTCCGTCGAATCGACCGCCACGCGGTGTTTGGCCATTACAATGATGTGCATGTCATCGATATCACGGTCTTGGGGCGCTTGCCGGAACGCGCTATATACCTTCACCCGTACGATTCGGTAAGGCAGGTCATCGAAGTGCAACCATCCACGGGAAGACATCGCTGGCGCTGTTCGCCTAAAGGACCAAACGTACCAAAAATTTCAATCGCCCATAGCATCGTCGTATCCTCCGGCTATCGTACCCCTGAATTTACTCTAGCCTCGTTCAAGGCCACTGCGATGCCAGTAAACACTTCTCGATCTGTTCCGGAATGCAGGACTTGTGGAATACTAGAGGACGTAGAGAAGAGAGTGAAGATTTCGCTTTGTTCTCAGTGCAAGAAGGAGGGCAGGGAAATCAGAGCGTTGTATTGCAGTCCGGTTTGCCAGAAGAAGGATTGGAAGATGAGGCATAAAGAGGAGCATACTGGAGTGCGCGTTTGGAATGTTGGCCGCCCAAATGAGGGTATCCTCAAGGTCGGGAGTCAACCGCTTTTTGTTTGAGAGGAACGAAAAAATCATTGGTATATACCACTAAGGACCTGGTTTCGGGTCATCTTGAAAAGTAACTTCCCTAATAATACAGACAACATTGTACATGATCCGTGATGGAATAAACAGCATTTGCTCTCCACATCGAACGGCGACTCAGGAATAGTCATCAGGCCCCCGATTCCGGGCTGAATGAAGGATCAAAATCATGAATTGGGCAGAGTAAAGCACTGACGATGCATTACCTTCAGACTGCAACTTGGGCGGCTCTTCAGTTCGCCCATCAGATACAGTAACGAACTTGGCTCCGGTGGCTCCTCGCTCCGACCTGAGGGGGTGTTAGCAGGACATCTCAGCAGGGCAATAATGTATCACTTACGCGATCCTAGCCGCGTCTTTCAAAGCTGCCAGGGTCAAAATTTGAGGATCGATAATGTAATCCTTGTTTTCAGGATGTTTGGCGGCAGCTGCCTGAGCGTCGGCAGCAAGCGAACCTGGCGGAGGACGGTAGCCTAGGGCTTTATGCTCTTCCGACATTAATTTACGCGCCTCGGCTTCGCGGAGTATGAGGAGACGACATCAACAGTAGATGAAACGCGCGCCTACCAAGTCCGATTCGATCCAAATCAATTCCACATGAAACCGCTTTGGGAGATAATGAGCGACCACGCTCGATTTCGATACGAGCTGCGTCCTTGAGAGCAGCTTCACGCAGTGAAGCGGTATCGGGCGGCGAAGGGGATATGCCATCTGGATGCTTAGAAGCTGCAACTTGGGCTTCAGAAGCCAAGGAACCGGGCGGTGGCCGGTATCCGAGAGCTTTGTGCTGCAGAGACATGATTTTTCGAGCTTCATCTTGAATTAATGTCCGTGTTATAGAGCTGAAGGTATCAGTGAATGGCCGTACACTTACTTTTCCCAACGGCGCCCAAATCAAGAGAGCACTCAGCTCTAAAGTTGTAATCAGCTGGAAAAACTTCGTAGAAATACTGCGAAAGACCTACGCAATACGCGTAGCCTCTAGGCTAGCTTCATGAGGTTTTGTAGATTCGTCGGCGACAGGCATGGGAGAGGTAAACGAGCTAGAGGATGTGACTAAGAGAAAAAACGTGTTCAAGATAAAGAGGAAGCAAAAAAGGATATAGAGAAGAGAGGAAAGTCCTTTTATATTACAGCTCCAGCGTGAGAAAGGATGCATGCATAAATGTCATGGATCACTGCGACGTGGAGACGGTGGGGCTTTGGAGCAGGACTGGTGGAGGATCAATGATTTGTCACATGTGCCTGATAGACGCGTGGCGGAGGCGATCACGCGTCAAACAGATGTTCATTGTTCAATAATCAGTCCTAGGGAGAATTTTCAAAAGTGAGAATGCGGGCTGGAATGGAATGTCCGAACTTGTGGGTCCAAGTGGGAGGAGGTTACGATCGGACTTCGGATGGAGTCGGATAGCGATTACATAAAAGATATACTTCCCACGCATTATGAACCTGCGTCACGACCCATCGCTACCAGTACCTTGCTTTGTTTTTCTTTTCATTTTTGTGAAAGTATATCGCTCAGACTGATTCAAATGGTATTTTAAATATCTACAACGCATTTAATAGTGCTTCCTATGGACTCGCTCGGGCTAACTACAAGTGTAGCTGATTGACTAGTGATGCAACTCTTAGGCGAATCCGTATGTTCTCGCAGAAATGAATTCGAAGATATCTGCCCTGGGGGTCTAGTGTCCACGGCTGACGGATGTATGGCTTTTCCTTCTCGATCTGACACGGGGAGGTTGATGCTGCAATTTAGATCTGTCACCCTAAAATTGCCAGCTCACTGCCTTGATCAACAGTCGACCGGAAGAAATCGCCATGATCGATCTTCGTATCCATCGCCTAGATGAACATTGTTCCAGTTCATCAATTTCGTGATACGAGACTCATGTCCTTGTGGGAGTCTGGTCCCTGGGGCCAGCGCAGATCCCACTGAGACAATGTGGACGCAAGTTCTGTACCGCTATTTCAGTGACGACAGAGCATTTCTCAAGAGTCACCGACGTTGCCGCCATCAGCATACCGTAGACAGGTTCGAAGGGCGGTGTTGTTCCCACACGTCCTTCATCATCACCCTGGTGATCATGCAAAGCCAACTGATCTACGTTTTGCATGTAACGAGAACTCTGAGGCTATAAGGTTTTACATATCATGCCGCTTCCTCCCAACGACTATGTGACTATGCTCTCGATCTTGTAAGTCTCATTGTCCCTCTTCCCCACTTCCGAAGTCAAGGTTTTTGCAGGCTGGCCTTCCTTTACTTGACAGTCTCTACCAGAGCTTTTGAGATATCCGTTCCTTACTTTGTCATCTTAAATGAGCCCGCTACCGCCGCCTGGACTCGGAGCCGGAGCGAACGAGATCAAGGCGATTTCGTCTTTGTTTTGCGGTCTCTACAGAGCGGCGAAAGCGAGCAACTTTTGGATGTTCCGAATAACTTGTCGTCTGGGACGATAAGTTTAAATTTTACCCACACTGGGTGAGCTCTTGAATGGATCCCGTAGATGCTCTCATGACTCACACGATTTTGCAGATGCTACGAGGTGGGGATTGGGAGATTCAACGCCGAATCTATTGCAATACGAATCAGTAGTCCCGTACTTGTGCTGGAAGTAGACGGGAATCTCAATATTCCATGCAAGATAGAGACACTTAACCCCAAACCTTCCGCAAGTTCACCTCCTCCGGACACCGCTCTTTCATCGACCACGTCAAATTCGGCAACTCCAAATCCGCCGTATCACGTTTCTTCCTTCTCGTGCGTGGCTGTTCGTTGTTCAAACGTCAGCTGTTCATCACGAACGATATTGATTACTGATCATACTGATATTGTTTAGCGCCTTTCCCACATCGGATTCAAGCCTGGGCCCAAGCACTGCGGCATCTAGGTGAGAGATATCGATGCCTTACCCGATGTCTTGCTGAGCTCATTTATATGGCACGCAGCTCCTCGATTCTAATATCTACTGATACTCATAGCCTATCGTCTAGCGTATCGCCCACATCGGAGTATGGTACTATTTCGAGCTCAGGCACTCCGACATCTAGGTAGGAGGCTTTAGGACCTTGTTCCGCGGCCTGCGTCTCATTGATTGACGTATAGCTATTCCTCCACAATTTTGGCTAACAGTCAGAGCACGTCGAGTAGTCCCTCGTCCACAACGGGGTCTGTTAGTGTTTCGAGCACCGCGACGTCTAGGTAAGAAACTTTAATACCTAGTTCGACTGCTTAAAGCTCATGGCTCGGCTCGCAGCTCTCCGGCTTCAACTTCAATGTTTACCGATAGTCAAAGCACGTCTTTTAGCTTGTCGTCCACATTGGGGTCTGTTACTGTTCCAAACTCAAGCAGTGCGACATCCAGGTACTACATATTATCACACTACCCGATGATCTTTAACCAGTTGATTGATCTGTAGCCCTCTGCCCTCGATATCTATCAGTAGCCCACTGTAGGAGCATTTTTTGATCATTCATGGCCGATGGAGCTAATATGAAGATGCGGACCATCAGCAACAGCAATGCTATTGACTCCGATGGCCTAGTACCTACAACGTAAGTGTACAATGATCTTGATGGCTTCAATGGGCTAAATAACTTTCTAGGAGTTTGACAGGCCTCTCTTCTACTTCACAACTGTAAGTTGATCACACCCATTGGTCCCATACTCCCATTGAGTCCCGCTCAATGATATAGATTTCTTCAAGTGACATCGATTTCTGCCATTGATATTACCGCTGCCAGCACGAGCTTAGCCCCCAGTCCTACCATGTGAGACGCCTGTTATAATATTTATTAGTGCCCGTTTGAACCAGCTTCGGCATAGTGATTTTACGTCAGGAACACCGAGTAGTGCTCCGAGCAGCCAAGTCGCTGATTCACCCAGGTAAGAACAACCATGTAACTTTTTGTCCAAGCTGAACGAGAAATTAGTTCAACGACGGTATCATCGGACCCAAGTCAGGAGGTGACAAGGTAATGATTCGTCTACTGTCATAGAGCATATGCTAATTGCCAAAGAAGCGAATTACCAAGTCATTCTTTTTCTTTTGAACCAAGTCCAAATGAGTAAGGAATGAATTATTTCTGTTGTTGTTCTGCATGGTTCTGAAACGCGCCTTAGGGCTACCGGTCCCACAGCCCTTACCACTATTCCTTCAAGCACCTCTGTCCTTCAACCCACTTCTACATCATACCCCTCCGACTCTATGGAAGCAACACGCTTACCCCGAGTTCTCGGAGGCGTATTTGCGGCGCTGTCTATTCTACTCGTTATTCTTGGTTTGGTCCTATACCGGCGCCATCGACGTCTTAAAGCTCGCACTCATGATATAGAGGCACGCGAGAACTTCAACAGACGGTCCGGAGGCCTCCTGACTCGGCCTACTATGACGAGAACACAATCCCCACAATCGTTCAGCAGAGCATATATATCCTCCCCGAGCTCCTCTATCTATTCCACAGATGAGATCGTTCGATTACTAGACCCAAGTGGACATGCCACTGGGCCGGACGCCGCAAGCACGACAACACACGAGAGTCATGAATCGAATGCTTTGACGAGACGAGAATCGTTGGACATCGCTTCGGAACACTCCTACCATTCTCTAACCTCCAACCCATTCTTAGATCCTCCCGAAGGTCCGCCACCACCTGAATTGCCCCGCCCCGATGCAGTGAAGCGGAAGAGTCCAGTTGTCCAGAGACCGACAAGATCTGGGACACAAAGATCGAACGGCACCACCGACTCAGAAACTTCCCGGAAAACATCTAGACCAGAATCGTACTTCTTCATGTTTGTGGATGGAGTCATGCAACCATTGGACTCGCGCTCAGACCGATACCGCAGCCTTGTACTGTCGTCTGAGTGCTCCTTTCTTATGCCGGAGCAGAGTGTGTTGCAGGAGCGCGCTGATGCCCTGCGTGAGGAGATTGTCTTGTTAAGACGAAAGGTCTCTTTATCATCGGACAAGAGAGAGAACGAGGAGCTCCTGGCTACGACACGCTTGCGAGAGGAGGATTTAAAGCGCTTGGATCGAGAAATAGAGGGCGAAGAGAAGCAACGCCGATCAGACGATTTTCCACATTTTTCTATGGACAATATGGTGATGGACTATAGTAGGATTTCACGCTGACGTATACCCACAGTAGTGGTACGAGGACAATAATATATTCTAATTTATACAAGGTATCCATCAACCCGATGGGCAGGACAACCTGTCAGTGCGTCACCGTATAGACGGCCTCATGATGGACCAAGAAAGGAAAATATAAGGTCATTATAGTGGTATTTGACAGGTGAATAGAATGGTTCAAAAATAATCCATTCATTGCGTGCGATGGTATATGACTCCGTATGTACATTTTCAGACTGGGTATCAAATATTCTCAAGGTAGGTAGGTAGTAGTATTACAAGATAGTGTCCACACGGTGAACGTCAGTCCCAGACGTTACGAATTGGACTGTGATCTACCTATGACTTCCATGTACACCGGTGGAGGTTCATCCGACTGGTACAAAGCCCAGTCGGACTCATGCTCTGCCTCCAAACGCCGTACCTGCTCTTCTAGTCTCCATATGGTCGTATGTAGTTCCCCAACAATATGATCGTTAGATGGTGTCGAAGAGATGGTCTGTCTCAACCAATCAGCTTCATCACGCAAACTGCCAGCCCGTTCATGCAACAAGAATTGACGGGAAGTGAGGTGAGAGGCATTCGATGATGCCATACTGGGATCTCGTTCGTGGCGGTGTGGATCAGAGTCTAACCTCCGCAGAAACCCATCTGTATATGAGAGGTAGAATGACCGTTGAGAAAGGGGGGAGAACGCAGATGTGAGTGTCGAAGCGTGGGATTCCGGTCTTGTCAGTGGCTGAATCATACTATCTGGACGAGAAGGGGTCTCAGACTCCTTCCGTTTCTCAATATCTGGAGACTGAGATGATGATGGCCGAAGACGTCGCCGACGAAAAAAGATGAAAAATGCAATTAAAAGGATGATGAAGAGGAAAGATCCTAATGTCCCGCCAATGATTTGGGGTACATGATTACGGGGGGAGTTTGATGATGTCGGCGATATAGGTGTTGTAGGCGTGGGTAAGGCTGTACTAGTGCGAGGTGTATCTGTGACAGGTTTCACCGAGAGCGTACTGGACACAATAGTACTTTCTAGGATGCTGTGAAGCTGGTTAACAATGGAATCAAAACAGTCGACGACATGTAACACCTGGTTGTCCTTGTGCTATGATCTGAGGAGAAAAAGGGGTGTGTATTCACTGCGCTTGTACTGCTTCCCCGTCAACGAACAGAAAGAAAGGGGAGTTGTTGATATTTACCTGGTGATGACATGGGTGGAGGATGGAGTATTTGTGCTCACTGAGGTGATTTGGTTAGAAGTGCTGGTGTCGACTGGTTCTTGAGCAACAGGGGATGATGGAGTAGTGGACAATGAACTAAAGGAATTCGTTGTCGCAACGATAGCAAATGCTGTAACGAGAGTGCTGCTAAAATAAAAAAAATTCTAAGATTGATACTCGAACATTCAAAAGATAAGTGCTTACGAGGTTGAA
The DNA here is from genome assembly GCA_900157415.1 of Armillaria cepistipes. Lineage (NCBI taxonomy): Eukaryota > Fungi > Basidiomycota > Agaricomycetes > Agaricales > Physalacriaceae > Armillaria > Armillaria cepistipes. The sequence continues at coordinate 905,608 of FTRY01000002.1, forward strand.
ATGGGTTGCAAGCCACTCCTGCTAATGGTGGTGCTATGGTGATGCGAATGAGCGTATAGACACATACTATCATACTATCAGACATTACCTGGATGTCGGCGGCTGAACATTCCGAATGGTTGAGGAGCTGATCTAGATTGTCAGATGGAACAATGTTTACACCTTGCAAATTTGTACCTAATGAACATAATGGGTCACTGCTTCATCAACGACTGACAGCTGAACTGACCTTGGAACCGGAACAGTTGAACTGATGCTAACACTGCTAGCAATGTGAGGCCCAAGAAAAACTCTAATATATAAAATCACGCACGAAGTTGAGGTTGAAGCTATGGCGCTCTCAGCGCTTGTGTCGCTGTCTGAGGGGTCGGTTTCTGCAAATATTGTATCGGTTTCTGCTAACAGTCTAAATTCTGGCTGGGGGGTCCGGATCTCAATTAAATAAGTCCTTAAAAGTTGTGTTACGTCAAGTGATTAAGCAACAGAGGGGAAGACTCACCCCGGGACAGGGAACTCGACGTCTATTGTCCCAGATGGAAGGCTGCCAGGAGACTCGGAAAGTTCGTCACCTACTTCGGCTGGCAGGAGGCGACGAGCGAAGACGGAGTTATCTGGATCGCCGTCGTTACGATTCCAGACCACAGTGGCCTTTGACCCAACAGACCGAGGTGCTGAAATTTGAAAGGCGCCGCCTGTGCTGATTAAGAACAGCACACTGTGAATATGATTCAACGACCTGAATTTGTAGAAGGACAATTAACTTACAAGTAGCATGAAAGCATGAGGGCATGCTAAAGAAAGGAGCAAAGGAAGTTTACCAGAGTGACGATGTATCCACGTATTATATAGATGGTGCGACCTGCCAACCGACTCAATGGGGATCACCTTCTGAACATGAGAACGTTATAAAAAGATACAGATAAGGCAAATTGGCACAACGCGCCCACGCACTGGCCTATTACTTTTACCGAGGTGTATATCTAACAGTTTGTCATAACATCACGCAACGGTGGGCGAGTATCACAGCGGCCGAGGGATATCTACGCTGATACTTGTGAGTCGGTCGCCAGGCACGATGATATGCTCTGAGAAAGTTCACCGGGATCGATGTACAAAAGAATTTTGAAGACTGACAATTTCGCCCCGGAATCATCATTTATCAAGGCCGGTGTGATTTGGTCGCGATGGACAGACGCCTGTAGATTTTGTGCTCAACTATCCGTATGGCTTGCGAAGAGCTTCGATATTCTACGCAAGCCGCTGTTGCTGCCAGACGATGCAGCATGCTGCATCTAGTATTTTACATTTAAAAGTTACCGGCCCGGGGCATGCATATCGAGACTCCGCTTGACTGGCACACCGGCAGACTATCGCATCTCTGATAATTGATTTATTTAATCTGAATGATTTACAGGGTCCAGACTCGGGCTTATCAGAACAAGATTCGAATGTAGGCGAGATCTCGAGCGAGAACCCCGCACAAAGGAAACGGGCGCCTTTTTGAGGTGGTGGCACCTTCAATGTAAAATATTCATGGTCAGGTCGTTTTGGCGACATCGTCGTCCGGCGGCAGAGAAATATAAGCACTGCAAGACCTCAGTTGCACGAATCTTCTTGACTTCTGGGACGAAGCTGGCAACTTGGAGGAGAAAATGGAGGTTGACCCAGGGGTCAAACACGATGGGGGGGAGTGCGAATCTGTTGAAATGGTCAAGGACGCGCCGGATGAACCTACTCCCGCGTCTTCGTCGGCACCTATCCCCGAGGATACGTTCTTGTCAGGTATTAACGTCGGGACCGTCGAGTTTCTCTGGATCCAAGTCATACGCCGAAATCGGCGAAGTCAAGCGAAGATTCTGGAGGATCACTTCAAGTACTTGGCGTAGTCCTGGACTTCTCAAGTCGGACATTCATTTATCTTTTACTTATCCTTCCCTTTCTCTAAAAAAAATCCACTCATAAAGTTCTATTCCGAGTCCTGCGTATACACTCTCGGTCTTATGCTGTTTCTAGGGTGCTGTACGTACTTGTATGGAAGAGACGTAACACATAACCCCAAGGCCGTATCGTCTCCGAAAACAAAGGATGCAACGCGTAACAATGGGGTCGGTTTCGTCCTCAAAGAGTGTTACTGACCAAATTTCTCCCGGCCTAGCGGCTGGCAACTCATACCGTCTCTTTTTGGAGAAACGTAATGCGTAACGGTGGTATCGGTTTCATCGGTTTCATCAGTGAATCCGTAACGCTGTGGATCCCCCGTCTCATCCAGTAGGTCCTCGGTGGCGGTGCATTTTGGTTATCCCGGGCTTTGCCGGTGTTAGTCAGCAAGTCCGACGTCATTTCTCCGTCGGTTTTGTCCTTGCTCTTTCCTCCCGTCACCACACCCATATACCCCCACACGCTGCAGCGACAATTCGATGCCAGTACTTGCAACAATCCGCAGGACCTCCACTAAATTTTTATGATAGGACCGAGAACAACCGATTTGCGCCCGGTACTGGCAAGCCAACCCTTATCAAGAAAGCGAAGATATGGATGGGATTGCACAACGGGGCGCAGGTTTCGGAGGCTGATATTCTCATTGACAAGGGCATTCTTATAGGTGTTGGGAGCTTTGGGTACAATCAGCTCAAGGCGTACGGTAGCGGTCTCGAAGAAGTCGATGCAGACGGTGCTTGGGTCACTCTAGGCGTCGTGGACCTCTATTCTCATCTGGGTCGCCTGAACTCGAGGGTACTTCGGCAGTGGACTGAAATTCTCTCAAGGGATCGCGCAGCCATGGCTTCGAAGCTTGGGTGGTCTGAATACTCACGACGATGCATACCCAAAGGTGATTTTCTTTCACCAAGGATGGCGACGTTAAGCGCGTCCGTTCGCTTCTTGGCTTCCTTTTGGGGCATGGTCACCTTTGTTCGTTTGCCTCTTTATTCGTCTTTCGTCCAGGATTTCCTTGCCTCCCACCAACATGAAGAAACACCCTGACTTTGAGTACGACACGGACAAGGACTAGTTCGAGGGAGAAGTATGGTCCTCATTATAGCTATTCAACCTCCGTTTGATTGATATTCGCAACAAATAGGATCTCCCTATACTGAATGGGGACAATGCTTCTCCGGAGGCCTTACCAGACGTCGAGGATGAAGGTGCTGACGAGCTTACCAGCCAGGTGCGTCAGTATCGACTCTTGACGTGTATTTACCTAATCCTTCACTAGTCCTCACAGTAGGAGGGTAATGAGGTCTACAAGGATGACATCACGAACTACTAGATGTGTCGAGTACCCCCCGAGTCCTAAGAGTATTCTTCAATTCGGATCATAGCAGAAAGCTGCGGCGATACTACCCACTAATGGCTTGAAGTGTGTTCTTCATGTCATCGTCAGTGAAAAATATGTCTAACTTATTGAAGCGTCGTTTTGGTTCATGGTACTTCCTTCGTGTGAAAAGCGAAGACCAGTGTGACCCAGCCATTGTCGATATGTTCAAGAGACCACTAGTGATTTGGGATGCGGTATGTAGGGCCCTTCACGCTGCAGAAGACCATGTTACCACGGTGTGGGTCAACGAAGCTTTCGTCGCAGAGAGATTGAGAGGCCCTTGCACGGTCTCAAATCATTCGGTGTCGGTTATTCTTTGTTCGACTTCATCAATCTCCTCAATCCTCTCAAAGAGAATAAGAACCAGGTGAGTATTTTTCTTCAATTATCAATTGATGCTAATTGTGTTGCAGCTCCTCGGAAAATGGGCGTCGTGTATAGCTCTCTATCTCTCGGTTTTCGTTCTCGGTTCACATATCAGGGAGGAATACATACACGAACAGGATGAAAGTGTAAGTGCATAGTCTGGTAGGTCGTCAGGTTTATAGCTGCCACCGAGTAAACTTTCTCCTCAATCTATATGTGCATTGCATACATTTATAATGCCAAAGGTACAATTTTCGTTTCCTAAGCAATTGCATCGTTCGTCGGAACATCTGGCATGAAACTGTCGTGTAACGTCAAAGTATATGTATTTCAAATGCAGATTAAGCATTGTTACTGGATCTTACACAGGACTCGGAGCTGCCACGCCTCGGGATGGCTCACCACTTCATTAAGACGAAAGGTCTCTTTTATACCATCGGACAAGAGAGAGAACGAGGAGCTCCTAGCTACTATACGCATGCGAGAAAAAGATTTAAAGTGCTTGGATAGAGAAATAGAGGGGGAAGAGAAGCAACGCCGATCGGATGTTCCGTCTTTTTCTATGGACGATATGGTGATGGACTATAGTAGGATTTCGCGCTGACGTACACCCACAGTAGTACGAACAGGACAATAAAATATCTTAATTTATACAAGGTATCCATAACCCCGATGCCTGAGAGGTTGGAGAGTCTGTCAGTGCATCGCCAAACCTCGTGGACCAGGAGAGGACAATATACGGTCATCATAGTAGTATTTGACAGCTGAGTAGGATGATTCAAAAATAATCCAATCATTGCGTGCGATGGTATATGACTTCATATATACATGTTCAGACTGGGTATCAAATATTCTCAAGGAAGGTGGGTATGTAAGTAGTATTATATGGTAGTGTCCACACGGTGAACGCCAGTCCCAAACGTTACGAATTGGACTATGATCTGTTCATGACCTCCATGTACGCCGGTGGAAGTTCATCCGACTGGCACAAAGCCCAGTCGCACTCATGCTCTGCCTCCAAACGCCGTACCTGCTCTTCTAGTCTCCGTATCGTCGTCTGTAGTTCCTCAACGATACGGTCATTAGGCGGTGAAGAAGAGATGGTCCGTCTCAACCAATCAGCTTCATCGCGCAAACTGTCAGCTCGTTCATGCAACAAGAATTGACGGGAAGTGAGGTGAGAGGCATTCGATGATGCCACACTTGGATCTCGTTCGTGGCGGCGTGGATCAGAGTCTGGCCTCTGCAGAAACCCATCCATATGTGAGAGGTAGAATGTCTGCTGAGAAAGGGGGGAGTAGGCAGATGTGCGTACGGAAGCGTGGGATTCAGGTCTTGTCGGTGACTGATCCATACTCTCTGTAAGATGAGTGGTCTCGTTGTCCTTCTGTTCCTCTATATCTGGAGACTGAGATGATGGTGGCCGAAGACGTCGCCGACAATAAAAGATGACAGGCGCAGTCAAAAGGATGATGAAAAGGAAAGGTCCTAATGTCCCGCCAATGATTTGGGGTACATGATTAGGGGGGGAATTTGATGATGTCGGCGGTGTAAGTGATGTTAGCGTGGGTAAATCTGCTATACTGATGGCCCAGACCGTAGCGGCCATGCTCGTACTTTCTCGGATACTGTGGAACTGGTTAACAATGAAATCACAACCGTCGACGACAAGTAGCACCTGTTTGTCCCTACATTAGAGAAAAGGAGGGGTGTATTCCCTGCGCTTGTACTGCTTCCCCGTCAACGAACAGAAAGAAAGGCGAGTTGTTGATATTTACCTGGCGATGTCCTTGGTGGAAGTAGTCTTTGTGCTCACTAAGATGATTTTTTTAGAAGTGCCAGCGTCGACTGGTGTTTGGGCAACAGGAGATAATGGAGTAGTAGACAATGAACTAGAGGAATCCGTTGTCGCAATGATAGCAAATGTTGTAACGAGACTAGTGCTGCTAAAAAAAATCCTAAGATTGATACTCGAACATTCAAGAGATAAGTGCTTACGAGGTTGAAATGGGTCGCAAGCCACTCCCACTAGCGGTGGTGCTATGGTGATGCGAATGAGCATATAGAAATATATTATCATACCATCAGGCATTACCTGGACGTCGGCGGCTGAACATCCCGAATGGTTGAGGAGCTGATCTAGATTGTCAGACGGAACATAATTACATCTCGGAAATTCGTACCTAAAGAACATAATGAACACTGGGTCACTGCTTCATCAACGACTGACAGCTGAACTGACCTTGGAGCCGGAACAGTCACACTGATACTAACACTGCTAGCAATGTGAGGCCCAAGAAAAATTCTGATAAGTAATCACGCACGAAACTGAGATTGGAGGTATGGCACTAGGCTCGGTTGTAGTAGTTGGGATTGGACGTGCGGCGCTAGGCTCGGTTGTAGTAATTAGGATTGTGGGGAAGCCGGTTGCTTCCAAATGAGGTGGCCTCGTACGGTGATGTGGGACTGAAAGAGAGGTGCTAGGTTCGCTTGAAGTAGTTGGGATTGGACGTGCGGCGCTAGGCTCGCTTATCGATAGGGCTGAAAGTGAGGCGCCAGGCTCGCTTGTCGATGGGACTAAAAGTGAGGTGCTAGGCTCGCTCGTAGTAGGTGGGATTGGAAGGAAGGTGCTAAACTCGCTTGCGAAGTGAGGTCGGATTAAACGTGAGGCGCTATGTTCGCTTGTAGTAGTAGGTAGGATTGGACGTGAGGCGCTAGGTTCGCTTGCCGATAGGGCTGAAAGTGAGGCGCCAGGCTCGCTTGTCAACGGGACTGAAAGTGAGGTGCTAGGCCCGCCTGTCGGAGGTGCTGAAATTTCAAAGGCGCCGCCTGCACTGATCAATAACAGCACACTGTGAATATGATTCAACAACCTGAATTTGTAGAAGGACAATCAACTTACAGGTAGCATGAAAGCATGAGGGCCTGCTAAAGAAAGGAGCGAAAGAAGTTTACCAGAGTGACGATGCGACCACTTATTATATAGATATCGGGGCCTGTCACCGACTCAATGGAGATCACCTTCTGAACATGAGAACGTTATGAAAAGATGCAGATGAGGCAACTTATTGGCACAACGCGCTCACGCACTGGCCTACTATTTTACCGAGGTGTACATCTAACAGTTTGTTATAACATCACGCAACGGTGGGCGAGCATCACAGCGACCGAGGGATATCTGCGCTGATACTTGTGAGTCGGTCGCCAGGCACGATGATATGCTCTGAGAAAGTTCACCGGCATCGACGTACAAGAATTTTGAAGACTCACAACTTCGCCGCGGATTCATCGACATCCGAGTCATTTATCAAGGCTGGTGTGATTTGGTCGCGATGGACAGACGCCTGTAGATTTTGTCCTCAACTATCCGTATGACTTGCGAAGAGCTTCGATATTCTACGCAAGCCGCTGTTGCTGCCAGAGGGTGCAGCGTGCTGCATCTAGTACCATTTTACAGTTGAGTTACCGGCCCGGGGCATACATATCGAGACTCCGCTGAGTCTGCAACCGGCAGACTATCGCATCTCTTCTCTGATAATTGATTTAATCTCACACTGCAGCTGAATGGTCCGTCATCGGAACAAGATTCGAAGGCGGCCGACATCTCGAGCGAGACGACCCCGCGCAAAGGAAAGCCCAGAAATGAGCGCCTTTTTGAGGTAGTCTCTCGTAGACAGACAACGATACAGACCTATCGATGGAAGGGAGGGACGGTCTGTATGTAGTCTGTTGCTTAATCGGGCCATCTGCCTTGCAACCCAGTTATTACTAATTTGATGGAAACCCGGCAGCGCGTATCTGATTTATTCAGGGTCTTGGGACGCGTTTGAAGACTATAGAGGGCTATTTATCTAGGATATAAAGTCTTTTATTGCATAAAATGAATTTATTATAAAGGGAAAGGTGGTACATGCATTATTTTCTGTCCAGACGCGCTGACCGGCTTGCAACCGGCACTCTAAAGTTGCCGCCGGGATCCTCAAATGCGATTCCGTTTGGCGCAGTGCCGACTCACGGCAATCAAATTATGTCATGCTTTGTAATAACACGGTTGCAAGTAAACCCCCCCGCGTTAAACAATAGACTATTTTTGAGGTGCTTTACACCTTCAAACATACATATAAAATATTTATGATCAGGTCATTTTGGCGACATAGTCGACCGGCGGCAGAGAAACATAAACATTGCAAGACCTCAGTTGCGAATCTTCTTGACTTCTGGTATCCATCAGTGATCACCACCAGGCTTTCCAAATTCCGACATGGTATTGTTGTGGCTCGTTATTGTCGTTCGGCCTCAGGGTCTGAGACAGACACCGGCCTATCGAACAAAGGCGATTGACCATTGCAACCCTACAGCAATAAAACCATCACCTTTGTTGGAGTCGCCACTAGATTGCTATCAGGCCTCCTGCACGATATAAAATCTTGGCCGGAAGTGACAGAATGCAACAAATAACCTCCCAGTTACCCATGGTCGAGCACGTTGTGCGGGGGGCAGGGAAAAGGTACCGTCTCTTCACTAGCTTCACTGCCCCGAGCGTGTGCCCTGTGAAGCGGTCCTGGAGGACTCGGAAAATACCAAGACGCCAAGGTCTTCCAATCAAGTATACACCTTACCCCGCTGGTCGTACCGTGCACAAGAAATCGGCAGCACGGCGGAAAAAACGAGCCGCCCGAAAACTCAAAGACGGAGCTGGCGACTCGGAGGACAAAATGGCGGTTGACCCAACGGCCGAATATGATGGAGGACAGAGCGAGCCTGTTGTGGGGCCCGGAATGGTCAAGGACGCGCCGGATGAACCTACTCCCGGCGCATCTTCGTCGGCACCTACCCGCGAGGATACGCTCTTGTCAGGTATTAACGTCGGGACCGTCGACTTTCCCTGGATCCAAGGCATACGCCGAAATCGGCGAAGTCAAGCCAAGATTCCGGAGGATCACTTCAAGCACTTGCCGCGCTAGTCCTGGATTTCTCAAGTTGGCGATATGCAGCTCTCCACGGACATTCATTTATCTTTCACTTCTCTAAATACATTTCCACTCATAAAGTTCCATATAACCTTTTCTACCCATATTGACTCCCCTTATGCCTCTATGTTTTCAATAGCTACTACTGTTACTTATATGAATATGCGTTCATTGTCTCCGAAGATAATTGACTCTACTGCTTAAAAGCACATGCAGCCAGCCGAGTGACGAACCTTTCTTCCGCTGCTAAAGGTTTCATCCTCGAATAAATTGTAGATGCCTTCCGACAGATTGTCTCAACAAGCTTCTGTCGAGTCCACGAGTCCACTATGACCGTGGACCTCGCAGACTGAGCAGCTTCTGTCCCTCCTCGAGATGAACACTTCGGAGTTCACCATATGTATAGTTCTCCTGGACCGCAGACCGGGCGCAGAATGAATTTAATGGCATTCACCTTCTATAAGGTCTAGTATACCTTCTTTGATACAGTCCTCGACTATTACAGTATACACAAAAAATAAATCTTACAGATATCGGGTCACCGACAGAGATATTGGGGTTCCAAGCAAGGCTGTTTGACATTCCTATCCTCTGCAACCTTTTCGACCATCTCCCTAGTGAGCACAATCATATCTTGTGGTCCCGTGTTCACTCCCTCCTCGACTTGAACTTGAAGTCGCTTCACCAGTAATCCTACCTCATTCATAGCGAAAGCCGCGTCGTCGACACGAAGATTAGTCGCCTGGGCAATATCGTGCAGAGTGCACTGGAGGGTGATATCCGTCCTTGCGCCTCCGCTCGGGAGTAGTTTAGTCACGAACGTCCGAAGGGAGGAGAACAGTTCGTCTAGGAACGGACAGTCAGACCAGTCAAAAGGGAAGGATAGAGCCATACCATCGACCGAGTTGAGCATCCCGTTTGCGTGAAGCTCGCCATCCCAGCCTATATGCTTCTTCTTCCGCTTCACCCCAATCCCATCTTCAGAAGCCTCTGTAGACGGAGACCGCAGATCGGGAGGATGGCCTCTAGTTATGATTTCCGTGGAGCCGATGGGCATTACAGTCAACAGGCGTCTAGAAATAATGATTAGGATGCCAGTAACAAAAGAAATTGACCACATACCTGAAAAATCTGACAAGGGTGGCTACCCAGTACGCTAGATAACTTCTTAGCCCCAAGTCCGACAGAGGCCGTTCAGGCGAACCGATCTTGCCATCACGACGAGATAACTCGTAACCTGTGAATGATCAGTGACATTTATGGAGGAGCGAGCTGCACCTACTGAATTCAATCATCAGCATGCCGAAACCTTTGCGTTGCCAGGGTGGGAAGGTGATGATACACGCTAAGTTGTAGTCGTCGAACGAGATTTTTTCCTTGTCTGGAATATGAGAAATAGGACGCGAAATATTGTTGGTCCTACTCACCTTGGAAAAATATCCGATAACATGGTCGGCGCCTGATGTCCCCTCGGTAAGAATGTAGAACATGACTAGGTGCCTACTGTGAGCTATGAACACGATCGCACAAATTCACGTACAACTTTCATTATCGAAGAAGATGGTCTTGGTGTCGATGAAGAGTTTTCCAAATAATGACAGATTTTGGCAGTACAGCTGCATGTGGTGGTGAGCAACCGGATACCCATGTACGAGTTCCTTGTACCTTCGCAACGGCGCCATCCACCTCCCAGATGGTATGTGCTCCACGCTGGTAGACTTTTCGACCCGGTGGGAACGACATCGTGCAATGTTTCTATAATCAAGTCAAGCAACCGTCCTGCACTGCAACAAGAACATACACACATTGTGGAGCTCCCAAGTCATACCATCCGTCGTATACTTGAAGCACATATCGCAGACATACAACACAGACTTTTCGAGCCCAGCGGCCCTGGCCGTGCCACGAGCGAAATCCACCGCTCGTCCTTGGGTCGGTAGTGTCGAACGCCGTACAATATGAGTCCTCGTATGGTCTATCGGAGGGTCCTGTTGAGACTCCTGGTCGCCTGGTGGATCAGGTTTTTCGCTCGTCACATAGGGCGAGAAATACCTAGATGCATGGTAGGTAAATCAATAAGAGGCGGCAGAGCGTGCTCACCACGTCCTTATGACATAGTCCCCAAACACAACCTTCTCGAAATTCCTCTGCTCTGTCATCCTTTCTCGAATCCGACTGTCTAGCTCCTCCTCGGTCACTGTCAATTTGACAGGAGAGTCTGGCGTTTGCTCGCCAGAGCCGTCGTCGCCGTCGTCGTCATCGCTTCGTTTCCTCTTCTTGGTCTGATTCTCTGTTGACGGCTCGGAGACGCGTGTAACTCGATCTCCCGGTAGCCATTCGTCGAGTCGTTTATCGGCGCCTACATAGTGAACATACACCTTTTCGTCATTTACTGACAGGACGTGGCCTCTTCCTGGAGCAAAGGTCATCCGATGCCATCGAGAATACAGAGAATACTCACGCTTGTCGCCGTTCTCCTGAATGACATCGAACAGAGGCAAGTGCTCTTGCTCTACAACATGGGACATCTCCGGCCTTGGGCCCAGTCCAGAAAATATGCAGTGCCCTCGTTAAAAGCTGTATGCCTAGGGCATACACAGGATTTTCATAGCACGTCGTCGTCGCCGGGTGCGAACAGCAGCGTTATGAAATTTCTCCCGAAAGTGGACCAAATTTAGGAAGGACCAATTGATAAGCATCTATTTGCGCCAAATATGGACAAAAGCGGTGCCGCCCTAGATCATTATAAGTGATGGTTACCTCCAAGAGTTTAGGGTCCAAGGAAGAGGTCCGCGTTCTGCTACTGTTTGTATTAGAAGGCCCTTCCGATTGCTGTGCTGCATCACTCGTTTCAAACTCATATATAAGATGGAGCATCCCAGCCATTTTTCAATCCCCCCGAGACGCAGAGCTACCATCATGTTGAATCTCAGAAGAAGCCTATTGCCTCTAGTCTTTGCCCTCATTCAATGTTCTTCTGTGAACGCGTATTATGTCACATGTACAGGGTGAGCGTAATGTATGTTTTTCTTATTTTTCGTTCTCTCCTGACATCTGTACCTAGCTATAACTGCGACTCTTCCGGACCTAACTTGGGTCTGGCAATAGGTCTAGCTTTCGGGCTCTGTATGTACTATCCTCATCTTGGACGCACCGTATTTCGGATCCTGACTTTTGGTCGTTTCTAGTTACGCTCATTGTCATCCTGAGTCTGGTCTTCGTCTGCTGGCGCCGAAATCGTATTCGTAACTTCCAGCAGACGTACGTTCGGAACGCCCAAGCCCAAGCTCTCGCTGCACAACAGGTGCAGCAGAACTATCAAGCAGGGCTTAATGCTCAGTATTCCAGCTATCCGCAGCCGCTTGGCGCCACGGCTCAAGGCTGGCAGCCTGTTCCACCTGAGCCGGTGTACCACCAGGTCCACCCTCAGCAACAGATGCACCCCAATTAATTGATACCCCACTAGTCCTTTAGACTACTTGGTGTGTGAGTAATCCGTGATCCGTGGAAATTCTAAGGCCAATTAATTTTCTGTCAGATATAACATCGCAATAAACATCGCTCTAGTAAACGCGTGCGTTTGTCCTGCTTCTCGCTCGTAAACGCCAACATGTCTTGCAAAGCAAGCAAGCTACTCAAGTTACTCAAGTTATTTTCTTCCTCTGTAAATCTATCTTGTAGACAGGCCAAGCTGTGAACGGCACACTGCCATCTTGATAGGCGCGTTGCAATGACTGTACCAGTACTCGCTCGTCATACTTCTCTTCCACCTAGGCCTTTCCCGCAATACATCTAAGCAGTTTGTCAATAGATTCGATAGAATATGCCAGGTCTGTTTAAGTTTGGTCGTCCAAATCTTAAATTACAAAACTAAGGGTTGTGATTTTAGGCCTGAAGAGTTTGAGTTCGGCAATTCAGCGGTTACGAATTCTGTTCCGGCAGAGGTGAGATAGATAGATAGACAGATAAAACCGGACGAGGTCCCCAAAAGGAATGCCGGGGTTCTGTGCCGCCACTAATGTCAATACTGGACGGACACGTCCCGGTCCGAAGGACACACGTGATATTCACCCGACCTTAACACAGCCACCCGCGCTTCCTGCCAAATTCGGATCCAAATTTACCTACTCTCGATTTCTTGCTTGCAACGACTAACGTGGTGAGAGACGGTCACCAGTCTAACACCAGACGATATGGGCACCATCTGTCGAAATAAATGCGTCTAGAGAAACCCGTGACACCGCGGGATATGCTCAGAGGCTATTCGAGAGAGGGTGGCCAAGATATCGCAAGGAGGACGCTCAACATCCTGACCCCTATTTTCCACATCCATCGAAAAAAGCGCTCCTGAGCAACCTGTGACACTGCGCAATACACTCAAAAAAGAAGAGGCCGGCTAAATCTGAGCATGCTACCTTTTTACCGCCATTATCACGACTGATATCCATCCATTACCGCTGGACCTTCAGCTTGAGTTCTAACCGTTATTGAATTCCTTTCTCGTCATCGCTCCCTTGCATAGCTTCCACATGCCGACACCTCACCATTGCGAACGCATATAGCTAACTGTTGCGGTGCCGGCTCCATTGCAGTTCTCCGTTGAATAGGCGATATTTCCAATCTTCAGGATGCGCCCTATTGACCACCGTCGGCGGATCGCAAGCAGCTCTACTCTCGTCTTTTTCATAAGGCTTTGCGAATGGTAGGGGGCGTTGGGATGGCCACAATTCATCGGCAGCTGTATATCCATGAACGAGGACTATGTCATTGCCAGTGGTGCGTTAATATTGCCAATTTTTGACTGTTCACAAACTCAACAGTTTTCAGATACAGGTCATGAGTTACCTTTTCGCCCTTTGGCATGCCTGTCTCTTTGACTATGAACGTCGGAGTCGAGGGAGGGAGTGAAGAGGTGCACCAGAAAAAGGGTGCGCGTCGGTGATAGGATTGGCGGCGGCAGTTCGGACAGCCAAAGTTCGGGAAAGGGCACCCAGAAGGGTGAACCACCTGAACCACTCGGTGGCGATCCCAGTACTGTCTACTTTCGGAGCTTGCTATCAGCTATACCCTGTCGTACCCCCTTGCTTTCCAGATGGCGACCAGCAGTGTCTTCATGATAATCACTCTCGGTAGCACCAAAGGACTGAAGGCATACTCACACTGTCCCTCGCTAATCGCATACGTCTCTCCTCATCCCCATTCCTATCCATCACTCTATCCGACAGGCTCTGTGGCGGCATTTGAGAACACGTAACTCATGTCTGGTTAGCGCACTCTTCCTCCCCTGCCCCCGAGAAAACGGCCATCGCCAAATTCTATGATCCCGTATACCAAGTATGAGTTTGTTGATCCTCTCCGTCTCGCTGCACAATCCTTCGCGAACTGAACGCATACGAGATGCCCCAATCTCTATGCGACTGTTTGCAACAGTTATCTCCGAACAGGATGGAAGGACGGTTTATGTCCTGTTATCGGAGCTTGTCCCTGCAATACCTCTGCGAAACGGGAGACGGGGGAGACGACATCGTCGGCGATTACCTTTGTGAAAACCACCACGAAGCCATCTTCGTGGCCATTTCCAGTTGGCCTTGGATTCTATCAGTCGCGATATCTTTCATGTGGGCTCCAAGGAACGTTATCATCAGACTCTCGTCTCGTCTCGTCTCGTCTCGTCTCGGTCCTTTTTGCTGCGATGAGCGTGTCCGGCTCGATTTCAAATCGATATGGACGATGTAACATGTTAGGGCAGTGATGATTGATTCTGAGAGGGTCGATCTCGAAGATCCTGATCCGAAGGACATTCGCTTGGTTCGGAGGATGTTTACGAACGTCGTGCCCAGTAAATATTTCTTTTGGTGGTTCAGGAACCTGCATTTATACCCGTCCATGAGCTTGGATGCGCTTGGTCAAGGATCTGAGTAGCATTATTTACAGATATGAGTGGAATGCGAGTGCACTTACGCCGGCTGAATCCGAACGTCTACCTAGCTCTCTACCTTCTGCCACCATGACTGCAATCCGTTCGTCCATTACCGCTCCTCCATTGCTACTCTCGCCTCGAGCTCCAACGTTATTGAATCTCCTTTTCCCTTCGACACTCCCTTGCGTAAACTCAAAATAGTACCATAGAAGACGTTAATGGGACCGCATATACCCAGTGTTTGCAGTCACATGGGTTATTTGTTTCGCAGGAACTTTTGCCCTCACATTTTACTCTTCACGGTCGCATCACACCGTTCTACGAATCCTTCAAACCCTATACAGCGTGGACATCTATTTGCCAGTCATTTAGATTTCCTCCGACTTGACCACGAACACATGCTCCGCTCGATATGTGCTGGATCTCCAGCTAAGGGTAATCATGGTATGCCGTTCTGCGACTGTCAGTTTCGCTGTCAGCTGTCAATCCATGTATGTTTTCGTTTTCGCTACGACACTATCACAGTCTTCACTCTCGGCTGAAAGGATGATACTTGCTATACCGTTTCGAGATGCGCCTCGTTGACTGGCGGGCTGAACAGCGTTCAGATACAGTATGCCGAACATACGACAGTGTTTCAGCCCGGAAACGTCCTCGCTATGTGTCATGTCAAAGAGAGCGACGCTACTGTGGCACTGACTGAAGGTGAGCAACTCATACCTGTTTTCCGAGAGCCACCTTTAACATTGCCAGAAGCTATCAGAGACCCTAACACCATCTGCTTCCCAGTACAAGCGCCATGATGCTGTCTTCATCACCATCTTCTAGTTCGCTATGGATGTCCCCAGCCTTGGCGTCTTTCAGAACCGAAGGAACATCGTTGTTAGATCACCAGCTCGTCGAGGTCCCTTTTGTTCTTGTCCGACGCGCCTCGAAATCGACGCTGATGATATTCAGGCAGAGATGATTGACATGGAGAGGGTACAACGTGCGATTGAACATTTCCGGAACAAGTTCATCAATGGCATACCAAACGAGTACTTCTATCCCTAGTCCAATGACTTGCGCCAATACCCATAACGTTGCCTCTACACCTTTACCCTTCTCGTGCTCGAGCTTTTATATTGAAGCGTTTTACGATGTCTCCGAAATATTCATGGTTGAGCCAGAGAGACTCGTCAAGCTCCGCTCAACGCTCTCAACTTTGAGGGTTCGCATTTTCCTGACCATACCCTCGCCATCTTCTCCCTCATAATCCGCCATTACAACTCCTAGTTTCTCCACATGCGGGTGCTCGTGGAACATGTCAACAGCCGATGTCTCCAACAACAACTCAGGCCGTGTGGGGTCTACACATCGCTCTGCGATACTCGCCAGCGGGTTAGTAAGCCGCAGCTGAACGAGTTCAATAGCAGTAACTCTGTGTTCCCTTCCACCGTTCTTTGTGACTATGATCTCCCGAGACGACAGCATCATAGAGGATGCAGTGATTACGAGAGCAAGAAACGCGTAGGTGTAGAGGATGGCCAGTACGGCTGATAGAGGTGCCAAAGGATACCTGCTGGCACTCTTCAGGACAAAAGCATTGCCGCCGGTGCTCGCGTTGCGTTCGAAGAGAGGCGACGCGAATCCCATTGCGGCGTAAGACATATTTCGCGAGAGAACTGTATTGACTATCTCTGTAGAAAGGATGAGGGAAGTCCTGAGGGTGGTTTCCAGATAGTTAGCCAGATTTCTCTGATAGGTGGGGCCAAGAGCTGCGAAGAGAGCAGAGGTAGTGTTGAAGTTGGACAGGATGGGAGGGTCTGCAAATGTATACCTGTCGTTCCCGTCGAGAGTACTATACGAAAGCGAAACATTGTACGCCGTCATATTGCATGTACTCATGTATATAAATAATCCTCCGAATAGGTACCAGCCAGGTAAATCTGCAGCGGGAAAGAGGAATTTATCGTATAAAGGGGTCCATTGTATGATGACGCGTGCTCCATATGGGTTCAAGACAGAGTCGAGAGGGTATCCACCGAATGGAGATGGCGACAAAGTGTTGTTTGTCAGATTGAACATATCAATCCTACTATGGCCTGAAGCTGAAACGTCAGCCATATTGAAGTTGTGGTAGGGGGGATTGAAAGAAGGACAATATAACAGTGTTGAATCATGGACTGAACAGTTGACCACAGGCTGGCAGTGAGCGACGAGTCCGAAAGAACTGAATGTAAGGTTGTCAACGTTGTCAGGCATAGTCCTGGGTACAAGGACTGCCGTGCCGTTGACCATGACAGACCTTGACGTGGAACTACTGTTTCCGACGACGGCAAGTGCCTCAGTGACCATTCCCACGTGACCCCATGGAATCTGGGGGACAGCAGACTGTGCACAGTTGATGTAATAGTTACTGCCATTATAAGACGAGCGTTCTCTGGGACCTGGACACGCAGTGAGGTTGATCTTTGTACCCGTGGCAGGCATCGATTCCGTGGCAATTCCAGTCATGGAAATGTGCAGGAACGTGCTTGCGGTAGTGTGCAGCCATAAGTCTGCGGAACTATAAGCTTGTCAGTATTCAATTGCTTCATCTGCCCTAGTAGACGTACGAGAGAAGATAATTCAGAAAAATAGCTAGAACGAGGATAGTAAAAGCAAAAATCAAGCTAGTGGGCGCTTTTGATCTTCGCTCACGCCCACGCGTGAGGTACTGCATTGTCTCGTATGCGCTGAAAAGGTTCGCCGATCCGCATAATTTGACGAGTAAGCCATACTGGACTGCCGTCGGCATAGATCCTGTGCGCTCCTTTTCTTGCGCAAGGATCCACATTGAGGCCAGCCGATAACCCAGCAAACCTAGCAGAAATGGTACGGTGAGAGCTACCAGTTGTGCCTACGGGTGGATTGTTATCGCTTGATAGAAAGAGTGGAGAAATATACTTACAGAAAGGGCTGACATAGCTAAACCGTACATTGTCGTATCAGACTCCAAAGAGCCATCGTCGAGCCTGCGGGGTGCTGCTGTTCCTTCTATTGCAACGAGAGCATTGCGGAAGTACTGATCCTCACGAGATATGTGCGAGGACTCTACGCGGCGGGATCGAAGCCATACCAACAGTGAGGACGCAAGTCCGGCACTAGCAATGAAAATAAGGATGCCCGGGATGATGACAGCGATTGATATCCTTCTTCTACCGCCATAAGAGACGCAAGTTTGAGGTTTGGAGCTGTCAGAGTCATCCAGGAGGCTAACACCTAATGAGTCGGCGGAAGGTAAGGGAGGGATGTGTAGGGGAGGGTAGTGGGATGGAGTCATCGTGCTGTCAGACACTATGGAGACATGAAAATCTGATATAGTGTCGGAACCTGTGCAGTGCTGTAATTTCTACATCTGCAAGATAACTTTCAGGTAATACATTGGTGCCAATGTTCGTCTTTAAAGATAGAAAGATAATCGTGGGCATGGGATGCTGTTGTTAGTGCCAAGCCGTGTTTCCAGGGATAGATGATGCTGACCCAGATGACCTGTGATTCCAAAGTGTTTTGTCAGGGACTCGAGCAATAGAGTATCGACCGCGCGGCACGCTTAAACCCACTTTGGCTTTAGTTTCAGGGTCTTGACTGCGACAGAGGCGAATATGACGCAGGCCCTATAGAGACAAAAATACCAGATATACCAGATACAACCAAAGACAGGGGAAATATGAACGATTGCCGAGTACTAGTACATACGCGAAAGGAAGTTCCAAGGTAGAGTCGTGAATGCCGACATTGCAGGCTGATCCAACATGATCTTGGAATTCCTGAGGACGTTGAACTGAGGGAGACTCATAGCTCAGCGGAATTGACTTTCAGATCGGCGTAAGTATCATTTTCGCCAAGGAGCAGGACGAACAAGTGGCCGGCTAAATCCGAGCATGCCTTTTACTACCACCATCACGACTGCTGTCCATCCATTAATAATTGCCGCTGGGCATCGTCGCGCCTCTTCTTGAGTTCTAACCTCATCGAAATTAATCTCTTTTCGTCATCGCCCCTTGCATAACATCAACACTATGGTACCTCGTCATTAGACTCGAACCAGGTCCCGGCGTCGTTTGATGACAGTCGATCAAGACCATCCGCTTTTCAGACTTGATCGACTGTCATCAAGTAGCGGATTGGACTGGCTCGAGTCTACCTCGTCATTAGGGGGTCAGTCGGCAATTATGGCAGCACAGCAATGACGGTCAATGCATACAGCGGTGTTTTCAGTCTGAATTGACTCGGAGAAATTGGCCTTCTCCACCGACACCTAGTTGATGTACATATGAAGACTTGAAGAGAAATTCGCACGCTAGTACGATCATAGCATATGAGCCATTGACGGTCGTATAAGAAATTATCACTGTTCTAAGCAGTTCTACATGTGAACTGTTACTAAACGTACAGGTGAAATTTCATCTATGACAAGGTTCACATGGGTTCACGCTCCGGATCCATAACTGTACCATTATGCAGAAACTGGAATTACCCCACCTCCAACCCCACTTTCAGACTTCAGATTGGTTCTCATGCCCAAGTTCCTGACGAGTATATAACGCTTCAGGAAGAAACACTTGGTGTGCGCCGCGATTCCGTTCTGGTGGGGTTCGCATTGGGGGGATTATTGATTTCGAGTTTCCCGTCTATAGGTCTTCGAGTTCTACAACGGCGGCTTGGGTGGCTCGGTATGGGTTTTCTCGGTCGTGAGATTGGCTTGAGGGTTGATTAGAGGGTAGTAAAAATTAGGGTTTCATGGTGCAGTTGCCTGTATCCTTGCGTCTGACGTGCCTGAAGGTACCGTGCCGTGTAATAATGAGATGAGATGAGATGGAGATCAACCGCAGTCAGCCCGCTGCCTAAGCTACTTCAGTCTGTAGCCTTACGAGCCATCCAATGGGGGAAGAGAAGACCTGTGCAAGTCCACAGCTCCTTTCTGCGAGTGGGAATCCAGATGAGAACACGGAGCTTTGCGTCTGGTTAAAAATGGATGACATACATTGTATTGATGGTTACGAAGACATGAACCAGCGATACTGCGGCCGTGCGCTTGCTAGTAAATGGGTTAGAAGGCAACCTAGGAGCAAGATTAGTGATATAGTATAGGATAGTACGTTCGAGGAGAGATCTAGACGATCGGTCACTTCCGCTGAAGTCCAAGACGAGCGTTCGTTGTTTGAAAGGAAAGCAACTTTGTATTAGGGATGACTGCCGGACGGGGCCGGCCGAGCTAACTGAGCCTATACTCGGTGCACACACAGACACAATAAGCGCGAGCATTGGCATTCAATTATCCAACTCGTTGGATGTGACACAGGAGATTAAATATAGCGCCAGCGCTTGTGAGTAGATAGCTGTCTTGGGCGCGTTTTGGAACAGTAAAATCGATTATCTTCCGCACAGACACGACGATAATGGATGCATCTTCATATGGCAGTGGTAAGTATTGAAAACATAAAGGCATAGCGGGAAAAGCAGTCAAGAAGGTTAGGAAAGGTTGTACGGAACTTGATGAGCGGAAATTCAAAGAAAGTGAGGGATAATAAATGAATGTCCATAGAGCTGCATATCACGACTTTGAGAAATCCTGTATGTCACTGGCAGTGTAAGATCCAGGGAAGCTCGACGGCCCCGGCACCTCCTGCGATGGCGTACCCTCGCGGGAAGGAGCCGGCGATGACACAGGAGTAGGTTCATCCAGCACGCCCATGAGCATCCCCATGACGGATACGCTCCGGGCCCTGACACGTTTGATCGCTGGCAAGAATTCCATTTCGGCCTCTTCAAGTTCTTGGACAGCTCGTCTTGCTGCCATCCTTTGCTCGCGTCTGGTAGGATGGGGGAACTTGATGAACGGTACGAAGCCTCCTCTAGCATGGGTGCGTTCTTTTCGGTAGTTGGTCCCTCTGAAACGCCTTCGATGCATGCTCGTGGCCATTGGCTTCGAGGGAAAGCGTGCACGTTTCTGCGTCTTGGTGAACAGGCGATAACGCTTGGCCATGGGTGACTAGGAGCAGGATTTGCTGCTTCCCTTCCCTTCCAGACAGGATTTTATACGGAGAGGCATACTTTGACCTGATAACAATCTAGTGACAACCTGTGGCATTGTTGTCTTGCGACGGATCAAGTCGTTTTTGTTCGATAGGCCAGTGCCGCAGACCCTTAAGGTCAATGAAGAAAGCCAACAAAAAGCCTGGTGACGGATACCGAAGACCAAGCCAGGGAGATTCATGCAGCTGTTATCTGGAAACATACCTGTGCTGTGTCCATAGGCATGCGGCCCAAGTCTGAGCCACTGCACGTACTAGTAGGGACCACTGTACTCGGACCTCTGGAGCAGGCGGACTTGTTGCGAGATTTGACTTGCATTCATGCCGACGGCAGATCCATATTTTGGGTCGGAAAGTGCCTATACTTGGGCTCCTTCCGTCTAAATTCTGGATTGCTGCCGGATGATGTTATTTTGGCAAGTGACGTCAGACGCGATCCGAAAAGCCGAAACAAATTCTTTCTTTGTAACGTCCACCATGGATGAAGATTTCCCCTACGAGATTTCCCTGATAGCTGAACTTCCAGGTCTTTCGCTGTTTTTCAGATCTGGGATGTAGTGTTAATTTGACAAGGACAGGGCATGAAGATCGCGCCTGGCACGTTGCTTGGAATCCGACCAAACCGATCCTAGCATCATGTTCTAGTGACAAAACTGTTCGGCTGTATGGATACACTCCTTCTGCTGACAATTTCAACTTCCTCACATCGATACCAACTGGTCATACCAAAACCGTGCGCAGCATTGCTTGGGCCCCATCGGGTAAAACACTCGCCACAGCGTCGTTTGACTCGAATGTCGGGATATGGGAGCGGGAAGACGGGGAAGAGTGGGAGTGCGTGAGTCTCTTGGAGGGGCACGAAACAGAATGTAAAAGTGTCGGGTACTCCTCTACAGGGACGCTGTTGGCGAGCTGTAGTCGTGATAAATCTGTATGGGTCTGGGAAGGTGCGTCGCAGGGCAATTCTTTGTCCGTAAACGCTTTTACCATCGATCTACCAAGATTTTTGGAGAGTTCAACATTTTTTTCAAGAACTGCGGCATTTTGCGGCATTTCCTTCTTGCTCGATTCATCACCCATACTCATATTTACCGTCTAGTCCAACCCGATGCCGACTTTGAATGTCTAGGCGTCATCATGGAGCATTCTCAAGATGTCAAATGCGTAGCATGGCACCCCACCGAAGAGGTTGTTCTGCATCCCTAACGCAACCCATGTCGGTTGACCGCTTACTCGTGCAGATTCTCGCCTCTGGATCGTACGACGACACGATCAAACTCTATGTGGACGACCCAGAAGACGATTGGTTCTGCTGTGCGACGCTCACGGGACACAAATCGACAGTATGGGCGTTGGCATGGTCCCCAAGTGGCCAGTATCTCGCCTCGGGGTCGGATGACAAGACGGTGAGGGTGTGGAAACGGACAGGGCAGTTTGAGTTCAAACAGGTGCTGGTCTTGGAGGGGCACGAAAGGCCGGTGTATTCTGTATCATGGGGGAACGGGAACGGGAAGGGAACGGGAGTGGGGTGGCTTGCTAGTGCCGGTGGTGATGGAGTCATACGCGTTTGGGAGATTGCTGTCAGTCAAATTTCAACGCTGGACGAGTTGGAGACTCAATCACTTTATAGGAAAAGTCGGGCGATGGGCTCCTGGAACATAGGATGATTGCAAAGCTGGAGTCTGCACACGATGTGTACGACCTGAATGCCGTTGTCTGGTGTCCCAGAGATGGTCTCGAGGATATGGTGGCTACTGCGGGTGACGATGGAGTATGTAAGGTATGGAAACTTACACCTAAGTAGACATTTTTAATGTGTAAATATCACACGTATTGGTAGTTGTTCTCACACCAATGGTATTTAGTTCCGTAGCAAAATTTGAACTAGACAAAAAACTTTTGCGTTGACTCAGCTACATCTTTTTAGTAAGATATTATGTCGAACTCCTCACCCGATGAGTCGCCCCCAGGAAAGATTTTCAATGACACCACTAATAGCCACACATCATGTACGATAGCTCAATCGAAAAGGGCACCAAAAGTCCTTTCTTATCTCTGGGTGGGAACGAGGGAGGCATAGCACGTACAAGATTTCCATGCCAACAATTAAGGTTGGCCGAGAGAGAGAAAAACGCTAGTCATACACTGTTCTAGACCATGATGCGGTCATAGAGGGAAGAATTCGAATTTCGTGGTTTCGCAAGTACGTCTATTCGCATATGACAATAGAGCGAAAGGAAGTGTCCAAACCTCCTCTACGTTATTGCAGGCGACAGCAGAAAACCGTATGCACAGTAATACATTTTGGCAGGGGTCTTAAAGCCCTCTCAATTTTCGTCGTTATATTCTGCAAGTGTTACTTTAGGTAAGTATGGAAGGATTGGTGGAACAATGAGGCTTACAATTTGCTTCATCTAATACGTTCTTAGCCGCCTTGACAAGGATTTCCCACTCGACTTTGTGCAGGCGCTCCTCGAATGCTTCCAAGGAGTCGTCCTTCTCGAAAACAATCTCTCTCACTACCAAAGGCTCTCCCCGGTCGACATCCTTCACGACCCGATGCACCATAGCGCCAGAACGAGTGATCTTTCCTTCACGAAACGCCTCGTACGCCCGCTCAATTGCATTAGTACCATCGAACTCTCCTGGCAGGGCAGGATGGAGGTTGATCACTGGGATCGGCGACGATACAGGTCGTTCGCCTTCAACGGATTTGACACCGTACACCAAATCCAAGAACCCGTCGCCGAATACATGCATCCAGCCAGCAAGTACGACGAGATCAGGCTTCTCTTTGAGGACGATCTTCCCGACCTCGGCGTCGTAGTCGTCTCGTGTCTTGCCAGGGTTGGCCTTGAGGTAAGGCTGTAGAGCCAGATACGCCGTCCGTATCGGTGGATTGGCTTGTGCGGCTCTCGTCAGACCATATGCTGCCTTGCGATTTGACAGCACCACGGATATCTCGACATCGGGTAACGCTGGGGTATTCTGAGCATCAATGAGAGCCTGCAGATTCGTCCCTGCACAAAAAATTAGTCTGCGGCCTCCCGGTGCAGATTTGTACAATACCTGAGCCGGATATAAGGACTACGATCCGTCGTTTTGGGGTTGTCGAGTCGGTCATGATGAGGAAGGTGGTAGACGGACATCAAGTACATTTTATAGTAGGAACAAATTTTCAAAACCGGATTTAGTTGCCGCTACCACCATCACAACTTCCGGCTCCCGTCTTCTCCCGCTCATCTCTGTCTATGATTTATACGGTACAAATATAATCTCTTTTCTAGGACTACTACCGCCGCAGTACAGCAACGACCAAGTTGTCGGAATAGCGAAGAAAGAGACGGCGACCCGGGCCGGTGATAGCAGCTTGCAAACACGAACAAAGAACGCGTCGAAGCTGAGACGCCGGCCAGAATTGCCGGGCCCTTCCTTGCGTTTTACTTCCACAATCGCTGCGACACCTCGCCTTGGACGGAATGTATGCTGCGTTTCTCCTGTGCCTGTAGACTCTAATGACGTATGACAGAGAGCCAGTCTATTGTCTCTGATGTCCGAACGTTCTTCATGCGATACGTACTCATTGGGCGGGGTACGTATTGTTATTCTACTGGCGATTTTCTCGTTGACACGATGTAACAGAGCTCAACACATCGCCATCCTAGTATCGATTTACCGCCTGCTCTATCGCTACATGACATAGAAGACTTCGACGACACACCTTTTTCTGTATGTCTTCACTTATATACCGACATGTTCCTGCCAACGACTTGCAGGAATCTTTCTCTGCGAGCGGCTGGATTGAAGACACTGGGGATAAGGTGGATACAAGCTACAACATTGAGGTATGGAAACCACCTTCAGCAGATTTTTTTTGCTTACAGTGGACGCAGCGTATCACGGATATCAAAGCAGTCGTGCCGGAATGGGACGATGAAGAAGTCGACGTATGGCCCTGCACTTGCGTCCGCCCTATTGTCTTCGCTCATGAGCCACAGGAGATCATAGTCATATCGCCCAAAGAATACCACCCACTTCCTACTATATTGGAGGACGCCGATGA
The DNA here is from genome assembly GCA_900157415.1 of Armillaria cepistipes. Classification (NCBI taxonomy): domain Eukaryota; kingdom Fungi; phylum Basidiomycota; class Agaricomycetes; order Agaricales; family Physalacriaceae; genus Armillaria; species Armillaria cepistipes. The sequence goes on from FTRY01000002.1 coordinate 930,302, forward strand.
ACCGGGAAATGGGACGGGGGTGCGTTCTACTGGCTACTTTCTTTGTATTCCGTTTTTGAGCAGCTCCATCAGGCGTCGTTGACCATAAACGACTTTGAGATCATCAGCGGCCATGCAGGTAACGTCTGCCGGCGCCGGAGTAACGGCAAAGTGTTTGCTCTCAAGCGTGTTACTCGACAGGCGGCGTCACCGCCTCGGCATACCATGATATTGGAGGCTGTGAACAGGTTATATGCGCCCTTTCTTGTCAAAATGCATTGGAGTTTTGCCGATAATGATTCGCTGTGTATGATTCTTGTATGTCGTTCTTCATCAGTGGTGATGTCTGTGCTCACTGGCTTTCAGGACAACGGGCACGCGGGTGACCTGCTGACTTTCATCTCCTCCCGCAAGCTGTTCGACCCAAATCACGCACGGTTCTATGCGTGCGAGCTGGTTAGCTTCCCCTTCTCATCTCCGTTTTATTGTCGATCTGACCGTAAGCTGATTTAGGTTGAAGGACTAAGCAGCCTCCTTTCTGCCGGCATAATTCATCGAGCATTAAGGCCTGAAAACGTGATGATTGACGCCGAAGGCCATATCATGCTGACAGGATTTGACGATGCGGTAATGCTCGGGGAGGACTCTGATCTGACATCACATTATTGCTGTTATGAGTACAGGGCTCCGGAACTCCTACTAGGGTGGTCATACGACTTTGCGGTAGATTGCTGGGGATTCGGGGCATTGTTCTACTTCATATTGCTCGGACAGGTTCTTTCTTGTTCCTTTGCCCCTACGTCCCGCTAAGATATTCACAACCTTCCATTAGCACGCATTTAGGAGAGACAAAGACGCCATTCATGCCCCCGTTGCGTTTGGTTCGTTTGTATTGGCGGCCCCGGCTTGTGACCTTATCCTCAAGGTGGTTCTTTGTCTGTTTCTCCGGTTTGTTTGTCTAACATTTCTGCCCATAAGTGCTTGGAAAGGAACCCTGCTCTCCGACTTTCTATACAAGAGATCAAAATGCATGACTATTTTGGCAACATGTACGATACACTTTGTCTTTGTCTCTTTGTCGGCTCATGTTGATGTCATACTCGTTTTGACGTAGTGACTGGCGCGCGGTTCAAGATAAACAGATTAGAGGCAAGGATTTTGTCTACTTTTGTTCTAGTTCTAATGCCATGTCGACAGTTCCTTTCGTCCCTCCGACTACTAAAACGGCTCAACCTACTCTTGCGGAGACCCGCTTGTCAATTGCTAGTACCTCTGTTCATCGTCAGGATTCTCTTTCGTCCTGGTCTTCGTCTCGTCCCGATTCTACAGTGTCTGGTTTTTGCCTTGATGCTAGGAATAGTGTGCAGGATCTGCTTCCGCCTATATTTCGCATCTCTCCTTCGACGGACAAGCTTCTAGACACGGGCGCTGACATATACCAAGACCAAGCTCTCCGACTGCAAAGCTCCTATATCTCGCCTTCCAACACGCCTCGGTCGGAATCAAGCCCTCAAGAACGCATGGCTCTCTTTTGGCAAACTCTGGACGAAGAAACAAACTCTCCGAAGCTTTGTCGCCAACGGTCCTTCCCGATCATCAACTCGCAGCGGTTCTCTCTTCTTCCACCACTCATGTCAGTGCAGAATAAGCTCCGCAAAAAGCGCTCACAGATATCAGTCCGAAAGACCTACCAGGAACCGTTGAATCTTCCTGCTGGTATTGAGCAAATCGGTGAGGGGATCGGATTTACGTATACACTGCCGGCGGCTGCGTTATCGAAAGCGTCAATATGCTCCACGGCACCGAAGAGCTGTCATGCAGGGCTTGGGCTTGGTGGATTGTTACGTGCGACGGGAACGAGAATGAGTGAGATGAAGATTCAGGACGTGGTGGGACGAGGATCTGGGAGTTCGGACACCCCATTGATGTCATGGCAAGATTCCTCACCGATGTCGGATTCTGATGCTGGTCTGCTCACCCCGCCTCCTCCGGAAGAGCTATTTAAAGAGGTTGGGATAGGGATGAAGAATATGGCGTCTTTCCAGACTTTACGCTTGGTTTCTCCTTCGACTAGTTTTGTTTCTCTGGGTTCGCGTCCGCTTTGTCACGATATGGATGTGTGATATGTTTTGTTCTCTGTTTGTTCGATGTATGTCTGTCAATGTTCAAAAGGAAATTGTGACCAAGCGCCTGCCGCCGCATAGCGCAGCCACGTGGTAAAACAATGCACGTATTCCTCCACCACCCTTAATAGTCGCAAAATTTGGCTCCGAGCCCATAACTTTCCTTTCTTTAACGTGTAACACCGCGTCGACATACATAGGTTAAACGAGTTGCTCTTTTCGTCCCTTCCCGTGCTCGAACTTCAAGCTTAGCTTCAACACCTAGTACGACCATGATAGAAAGAGCTTTATTGACATATTGAAGAATGTGCTCATCTACTGCCCTTGGCTCAACTTTATCTGTTTGAGTTTCATGTGAGCATCACGCTTAGCGAGTTGCCAAATACTGGGAAGAACTCACCCTGACTCCGACTCGTAGTGATTAACAGGGCCCGGCCTGAAGCCCTCAGCCGACCTGGTTCTGTTTTTTGCCGGTACAGAATTTCTTGTGGAAGGGCCATGCTGCCGCTTGATGTCCTTTATCGCAATAGTAGGCGTCCTTGCACAAGGAACATCTCATCATCTCTGCTGGTGCACCACAATGGCCGCACCAATGCTCCGTCGCGCGCCTATCCCATCTCTCCTTCACTCTCCCCGCCACATCCAAGAGCCATTCATTGACGCCAGGCTCCTCGGGAGGGAATATATAAAACGAATGCTTCACATTCACGGTATCCGGTTTCTCTGCAAACTTCTTCAGTCGTTCATAATATGTCTCCTGCTTTTCCAAAACAAAAACGCTCTTCCCTCTGAGGCCCCTTCCATCGTCGCCGAATTGCATCGACGTGAGATCTAGAATGGTACCATCGAAACCCAGGACTGCATGGTCCATTACGTCCTGCATTCCAGTGAAATGACCAGTCCCGGAGGGTAGGACGCATGCGTTCGTTGCCATCTTGGGTCCGTGGAGCTTGAATTCGATGATATCACGATGGGAGAGGGTGGTGATATAGTTTGCACCCGCGGAGGTACGGATGCGAATACTCGTCTCGAGTGGATAATATTCGAAGAAATGCTGTAGGAGCGTGACGGATTTGTAGCAAGCATCGTGATTACGAGCTTGCCAGTAGATGGTCTCCAGTTCTTTGGAAGAGAGATGGGCGAGATTGAGAGGTATAGGGGTGGGTAATATGTTAGTTGGTAAGTCCGGTTCGTCGAGATTATCTTTCGGAGGGATGGTGTCGAATGCAAAAGCGACCTTTGGACTGGGTCTGGCTGCCCAAGTAGCATTCAGAAGGCGGACTGTCTGGAAACTCTCATTGTCTCTAGCTACTTCACGTAGCTTGGTATAACGATAACGAGGTTCAGAAGATCCGCGCTCATAATTGAACAAGAGAGCAAGATCGTAAAGGTCCAGAATTTCTGCGAGTGCCATGATTTGGGAGTTTAACGAACGGCTTTTTGAGACTAGCGTCGAAGCGGAGTCTTTCTAGAATAGATATCCGATTGAAACTGAGATGAATCGAACAATACATTGGTTGTCACTCCAATTTACCTTTATGCTCTCTACGTAAAAAATAATGCCTATCCATTTGAAGTATTCTGATGTAAGACCACAGGACTCTACAAGTTACTTCGGAATCCCTAAAGAAATGGAACATGTCGTGGGTTACCTCTTTGACAAGGCGGAGCTATGAGGCGACGGTGTCAAGTCATCTGTCTCCATAATACCGAGGAATGCAGACCTTCACCCCCCCCCCGGTAGACTGTTGGAATGGTAGAGCTGTCTATCACAGTGTGTCCGACTTTCTCTCATCAAGTCTGAGACCTCGAACACGATGATTAAATCCCGACTTTTCACTTGGGGGAACTTGAAAGCAGTCGTTCTGAATATTCTCAACTCTATTTGACAGGATAACAGCATAGACACAGGCCCTCTTCAGGCAGCTCTTTTCACGAAAGCAGACCTAGAACTCGAAGCGCAGGTCGCTAGAGAGGGAGAATTAAATATGACCTCATCAGTCATGGAAGCCCTGATCGAAATTCCATTTCGTATCGTATGGACCTGTATGGACTTGGAAATGACGAAGAAAAGTTGGAAACCGAAGAAGAGTCTCCGATCCAACGAGTTGGAATAGCGCGGTAACTGTTGGGTAGGTCGAGCGTAGAACAGTGGTAATACCGGGTTTTCATTGGAAAGATAGTGCGACGTCCAGAGCTGACGGTACGAAAGCGCGTAGAGCGCACAAAAATAAAGCTCAGTTATGAATAAACAAGCACCAGCAGTACATGAGCTTAGAAGTCGATGGAAGCAACTAGAAGAGGTTAGAAATTCAAATATTTAATAAGAATAGTAATATATTATTTATTTATTTAAATATTCTCCGTACGCGCGACTATTATTAACACGTGTATAAGCACTCTCAATATTTATCAACCACGGTGCTCTCAAGATAATTTACAAGATAACTGTGTATGGAACGCCTGGCGAGAGGCGATATAGGCTGGACCAGTGCGTACTTCGTTCCCTTTCGTATCATATCGAAGACTGAGGAAGATCATCATAATTCCAGAAATCATACAGATTCATACTTGGGGCCCGACCCGAACAAAGGGCCACGGATTCTCTTCCCGCGGGCGCAAAACCGACAACGGTACTCCAGGTCGCCGCCTGTCGAGTAACGCACTGGATTGATACCCAGTCTTCTCTTTATCGGCCCTCTGGGAAGGACCTAATGAAGGACCCAAGCTTCAAGATCTACGCTCAGCGCTCAGCACTCGTACATTGTTCGAACGCACGATAAGCCCCACGTTCCGGAAACAGGGCTGTTATCCACGTTCCTTGTACCGTTCTTCTGAGCGTTCCGTCTCCAAGCGAAGCGTCAGGCTTCAGCTGTATGTGCCAGCACTACCGCACCATTGAACCATATTAGCACTCGGAAGAATCACGGGATACATCACGGTATCGCCGACTAGTCTCGCTTACTATGGAGTCTTGCCGCATCGAAGACTCAGAGCGGCTACTGAAATACAGCACCGCTGCTAATAGATGCAGTGCGACGTTTTCTTCTTAGCTTCTGCACTATGGCCCCCGTAGAGACTTCAAGCATGAACGTCCGTCTTTTGTGAGCAGGTTTACTGATGTCAATCATAGGTTACTCACAATGACTTTGCAGAGCAGGACCGGTGGTGTGTCGCAAGGAGATATTCTTTGACTGCAAATTAATGCAAAATCGCAGCTGTTAGGTTATATGTGGGGGTCTTGCTTGTATGGTGTTCTTCTTGTGCAGTTCTGTACGTTGGTGATTCCTTCAAGCTCGTTTAATCTAACATCATCATCGTAGACCTCTATTACCTCCAATGCAATGATCGAAGAGGGGTCAAGACATTTGGTACCTTGCATCTCCTCTAGGACTTCTTCACGACTGACAAAGGGTACTAGTGTGGCTTTTGTTTGTGGTCGAGACAACGTTTGCTGCATTTTCCAATATTGCGGCCTGGAATACCTTCAGTAAGGACTGGGGCAACACCGATGCCTTATATGGCATCGATTGGTCCTGGAAGCCTCTTACGCCTTTGAATGGCTTCAGTCAGTCCATGTTTATCGGAATTACGAACGGGTTTTCTGACATCTGTTTATATCAGTCGCTTTAATGGCTCAGAGTTTCTATGTATGGCGTATTTGGAAACTTACCAGGAATTACTGGACGTGCATTATAATCGAGTGTGTACGTTTTTTGCTCTATTGCAACTGTATCCTTTTGTACTCAAAGGTGTTCTAGATTGCTGTCATGCAATGCACTGTGGCGTTCTATGTCGGAATTGGGGTGAGATCGTATTGGGTGCCGTATTACTTATAACAATCGTTGACTATTGAGTTTGCAGGCTATTAGCCGAAAGGGAGTAATCCAGGATCTACGCAGTGAAAACCCCATGATCAGTGTCCGTGCTGTAGTCTAGTCATCCGTTTGTGATCTTATGACTTACGCATCTACAGCTGTGGCTACTAAGTAGTGCCGCCTGTGATCTCATGATTACAGCTTCAATTGTCTGCGTCGTAATTACAACTTCTCCTAAGACCCCAGGGCATCTGTTAACCCTGAAATTCAACAGCTGTGGAGGGCCAGGGCGCATTCGAAGATCCGTTCGACGTCTAAAGTGATCACGAAACTTATACGATATACCATCGAGACGGGCCTTATCACGTCGCTTGTTGTGATTCTGCAATTGATCCTGTGGCTGACATTAAGTCAATATAATTTTCATTTCATTTGGTGAGCGCCACCGTTCTGCCTGCGGCGCACAGTCTAATCTCCCCTCATTTCTAGTTTTTTAACTGTTGGCAAACTGTAAGCTATCTGGCTTTTAGGTGGCTGGTTCTCACGCGCGTCATCAGATATTCTAATACCCTACTAGCGACGTTGAATTTCAGAGCGCTGATATTCGGAGGTAGCGATAGTACGATCGTGTCATCGGTTTCGATGCGATGGGACGTCCAAAGCGACGGTGAGAAAACGCCTAACCATCCGCCATCACTGACGACAGAGGGTGGTGATGATGTCCACGAAGTGGTTGTATTAGAGGTGTGTACTGTTGATTTGTCCAGTTTGAAAGCGTGCGAATGAGTGATAAGGATTTTGGTTCTGACCTGGGAAAAGAGACATTAACAGGCATCAATACACTGGATGCCCTTGATGGCATTCGATGGTCAGTCCATGGAGACTAAGATCTTATTTCTGTATAGTGAAATGAAGATGCTCTTCTTTTATGCAGTAAGGTATCGGCAAGCGGTCGCTCATCCTTGCATAGTCCACACACGAGCATGATTAGGAGTCACCCAACCATCTCTTCCCATCAAAGCGGCCCGGGGTCGTGATTTTCCCACGCCCTCTTTCCCGTGCCGACCTTGTATTCGTTTTTCATACTCAGCAGACTGGTTGCCTCCTAAATTCAGGCTACCCTTGTTGCATTTTCTGGCGAAACATCGCTAACTTCAGACAAAAGATAATTGTCCTCTGTGGGCGAAGACATTGTTCCTGCTTCCCACAAACGCGTCGTCGCCTAGAAACGTGGTTATTGTTGCTAACTCGGAGCCTTGAAGCTTTCGAGGATGCTTGTTTTGTTCGCGCGCATCCATTGCCTTGGAGACGGAGTCAAAGCAGGGCCCTATAAAGCCGCAACGAGATACTTATAATCCTGGACCCAGCTCAGGTACTTCACGGCGTCAAACAAAGGCTTTGACGATGCCGGCGACTATCTCGTGCCAGACTGGACTCCTCATTGTGCGCCCTCTTTGTCTGCACCGCTATAGGCTTAATGGGGTAGTCAACGTGCCCAATGATATTTTCGAACTAGAAAGCGTGAGTCCACAGACATAATGCTCTAAGCGTCACGATTTCTCCTGAACTGTTTTAACAGTGCTGGAATGCCGTTGAGAAAGTCCTTAATGGCAGAGTCCTTCCCCGCTTTGGCACCTGCCCGTTAACGTTCGAAGACGTGGTTGCTTTTCTGCGGATGATAGGTATAGTGTACGGCGGACTCAGGATTCCTCCTAACACGTTTTATCTGCTGTTGCGAGCTTTGGATTATAGCGTTCGGTGGTCGCAATTGGCTTGGAACAGGACCTCTGTGCGACCGGTGTATCATTCGAGGAAACTGGAAACCAAGTTTTTTCGTTGGCCTGGACATGCCAAGTCGGTCGTAGGCCACTGCGATGGATATCTGTATCATGCATGGGGAAATGGCTCACGGTGGAGGCTCTTTCTATCTCGCTTGCCCTCTACGCGCTTTCCGCATCGACAGACTAGTTCTTTGGACGAGTATACACTTGACTTCAACTTTCCAATTCGAGAGGTCTCTATAGACAGACGTGTCAATGTCGTTGTCCTACTAGAAATGTCGGTTTCCTCGTTGCACGCATTTTGGGAAGTTGATGTATTTTGGATTTACAGGCGCAATAATGTATCGCCGCGTCTGCATTTCTACAAGCTTACCGATGACCATTATTCGGGAGACCGTAACCATGCGGTTAAGCTGAGACCATCTCATGCACTCGGATGTGTTTGGTCGATGTCTGGTGACATCACACTTCGCGTCTTTGGGGCTGTTGTTGGCGTGTGCTGCTTCAAAGCCGGACACATTTTCGATTCGCCGATTGTGTTCTACGATTGGCAGACAACTCGGACGGTTTATGTGAGTGCTATTTCTCGATGTCGTGTGATGTTCTGATTTTCATTCGAATTAGCCCCACCAGTTCCATGAATCTCACGACGACGCCTTTCCTGCTATGCCCATGTCCTTCCAGTTTTTGTCTGCCGATGTTGCGGCCATCTTGGACAAGCATGAAGTCGACAACAGGAGCGGCCATCTGTGGAGTCCAGAGCTATATGTCGTAACTCTCAAGGCACGCGACGAGGTGAACTGGAGTGGAACGGCGATACCTCGCTATGAATGCTACCGTCTCGAGGCGGAGCTGCCAATAATCCGGGATTTTCTCCTGGCGTACAAGAACGGCAACAATGATTACAAGTCGATTGTCGAGAAAGCCACATTCGTCCCTAACGTTGCTCTTCCGACAGGTACGGCCAATCAAGATATTGACTTTAGCCAATTTATGGCGCCTGCGTATTACTCTCATCCGGTTATCAAAGGTCCTTATTATGTCAAACCCCCTAAGGGTACTGCATGGAATGGCGACTTCTATGCTGATCCTCATCGACAGCCCATCGGTATAAAATTCTCCTTTTACAAATGGGCTAGCAAGCCGGACGTTGTGTTTGTCATAACGCGGAACGATCATGTCGGAGGCTCTGCGCTGCCCTTCTCTACTCTCGGATCTCAGAAATGCTGGCAAGCCAAGGAGGGCATCATGCACGTCCTGAATGGGTCCAAGCTGCTTTCAGTGCACGCCTCTCGCGACAAGTTTACTCTTCAAGATTTTACGGAGCATTCTACGAAGGTGATGGAACGTAGTTCTCACCAACGTCAGGATGGCGAATACAGCTGGCATGTCGAAACAAGGCCTGTTCACGGTGTAGTTGAAACCACAGCGGCTCTTTGCGGCAATGTTGAAGCAGTGTCGATGGAGCAGGATAACCTCATTGTTATCACGGTAAGTCATGATCTCATCGCTTATCTCACGACCGCAATTGATTGGTAACCATAAGCCTAAGGCTCATGTGCCCGAAGAACATGCTTTTGACAATCCACAAGGGGAATATGCGGCATGTATCTACCAGTTCCAATATCAGCCGGAGGAACAAAGAACATGATCTGTTCTTGATGATACGTATAGTAATAATTTATGTCTTGTCTCCTATTGCTCAGTTTGTACTATATTTTAAACGGGGAGTCGTATGTGTTGTCCTATTTATGTCGCATTTGTTGGCCAAGGATGACTAGGGGTCCAAGAGCGCTCCCTAGCGCATTGGATAAATATGGACCTACACAACCCTACAACGTGGGCCGTTGCTGCTAGAATGGAGGGTGCTCGGAAACATTGATAAATGCTTTCATAATTCATAACTACGGGTACTCCTATCCCTGGAGAGGTTACGTACACACATATTACTTAGAACAAAGAAGAACACTTACTCTGCCGAAGCTGATTGACCACGCGGGCAGCGGTGTGACCATTTCGACCATCCAGTCCACCGGTCAGAGATTGATGAAGTAAAAAGATCTTAGAAGGTGCTTTATGGAGCTGCGCACAGCAGCTTGAAAGTCAGCGCGACATGCTATCGATCCGGCACCCGCTAGTACTCCATCGTCCAACGGTTCGTAGTGGTGTCTGTGAGAATGTATTTGAAAACTTGGCAGGCCAGGTCGACGATCATGGCTCCAATCTGAAGGGTATAATCCGCAGAAATTGGAGATCACCGCGCGGGTAAGTGGGATTAGAAGCATTGTCGGCACCACAGTGGAACCAGGTCCCGTCATTGGAATGAAACTAGACGCCTGGACCTGCAGTGCTGAGCCATCTACGCGTGCTTGTTGTCAAGCACAGAGCCTTCATTTTCCCATCGAACACAGGCGAGTACTTTTTTTAAATCTGGGGGAATGGTCAACAGATGGCATCAAATGCAGTCATATCACTAAGCATGCAATATTCGAAAGACCATATGTGAATTTACGCAAGCAATCCAGAGCGGTGAGATCACTGGGTTCGCAGCAAGACAGGAGAGATGACGATCAACTGAAAGACATCGTTCACATCTTACGAGACGACCGTACGTACAGTTTACCCTCAATGCTGATGTGATTAATAGGTCGTCGTTGTTCGCATGCCCCTGTTACCGTCATTGAATATGAAAGTCCAGTTGTGATATTGAAAATACAGAAATCACCATGTTCAAGGCGACATCGCATTCGAGCCTATCACTCCTCGGAAGAGAAGAGGTCGAAAAAGCGCAGTTTGTGGCCGTCAGAATGTATGACACGCAGCACATCAGAGTTTTAATCTGTCGCGGGCATAAGTAGTTTCATGGGAGAAGAGCGAAAATAGAGAATTCTATAATTTTGAACCATCATTCCAATTTCAGCATCGGCGGCTGTGCAGACCCTGTTTTTACAGCTTCTCCCCGGACCGCTGAAGATGGGAACCGAGAAAACTTTCACGCAGTATAAAATGCCGGGCACAAGAAGAAGAACCCTAGTAAACTCCTTACCTTATTTTCTCCCCCACCAATATGAAGTTCTCCTCGTTCGCTACCACAGCCGTCCTTTCCTCCGTCCTTACCCTCGTTAAAGCTGCTGCCTTGGATGTTTATGTCCCGCATATAACATCTCCCAATGCTGGCGATACTTGGGTCTCTGGCTCGACTTACACGGTTACATGGTAATATCCCTTCCGCGTCGTGTTTGTGTTCTGTCTCTCAGACTTTCTGTGGCTGCAGGGACACTTCCAATGCGCCTGCCCAGATTACAAATGAACAAGGTGCCATTTTCTTGAGGAAAGGATCGAAAACCCAGACTCGTACGTTTTATTGTATTGGACAATTGTCCACTCGTGACTGACCTTGCTTACAGCTGCTCTTGCATCTGGCTTCTCTATTCTTTCTGGCGCCGCTAATGTGACGGTTCCAGAGACAGCCACGATTGGCAATGACTATGTTGTTGTCCGTGAGTATTCCTCTTTCGAATGTCCGTTCTTCATCCCCGTTGATGTTTTCGTTAGTGATGGGTGATTCGGGTAACTGGAGCGGAAAGTTCTCAATCGCATGAGCGGCGAGTCGATATTGAAAAGAGCATTATTTCGCTTATTCTGGGAAGAGACTTTCGGACCTTTTTACTATTCGTTCGTTTCATAAACCCGGACAATCTAGGATATTATAGCCACGTTTTACTTACATATTTTGCCGTGTGTACACACGCGCTCCAACGCTCCACTAACATGCAGCTTTGCCCACTTTTTCTCACACGGAGCCTGAGGGTTGCCGCGTAGAAACCAGAGAGTGATACCTGTTGGGTGAACGTCGGAAATGAGAGACAATGAAACAGGCTGCGCCCTCGCCACACGGCAGCCGCACAAATGGAGCCAGACCGAAATTGACGTGACGGGACGTGTTATTTGCGCTGTCCCGCTCTATAAGAACGACGTTCTTATATTGACCTTGCAGCTGATCGTTGATAAAGAGGGCATAAATCGCCACCAACGATAACAACGTTCATTTGAAAAGCTGCTGGACGCGAGGCCTGATTAAAAACGTTAGCGGTGAAGTTTCCCCGAACCCTTGACGGATAAGCAGTATTTCCGTTGATAGCATACAATAGTAGATCCTGTAAGATGGAGCCACAATGTTCATATATCACTCTAGGGAATGATTGATTTCAGCGTGCCATGTTCGTAATGCATTCTACTTAGTGTGAATTCACCTACGACCCAAAAAAGCCTGACTCTTGTAGATCAGACAACAACGACATCTTTTCCCATTCAGCTCTCGAGGGTCCGCCGGCTTGTTGAGTCCATGCACCGTCCTTTGCCACGAAAACGTCCTCTCCTACAAATATCTTTAAGGGTTGCTCCCGTTGTCCAGGTACAACGTTTTCCAATCCATATTGAAGAGCAGCATAACGATCCGGGAGATCGTCAGGTTCTTCGACGTACTTGTCGCATATGCTTTCTGATGTTACGCTTTCCATGGCGATCCAGAGTCCTTCCAACGAGGGAAGGTTTTCTGCCATGCGAACGAGAGACTCCTGTGTGGAATAAAATCAGATACATGAGGATAGCAAGTGATACGCGCTTACCACATCCCGAACGACGTTGTGGATATTCGTCGCAATATCTGCCCCTGGGATATACTCGTCCTCTTCATCGCTGTCTTCTTCATCGCTGTTCTCTTCATCGCTGTGCGATTCTTCACTGTCGACCATATCAGGAACACCTCGCTCCACGCACACACCGAGCTTGACTAGGGCGCGGCATTGCGCAAGGTTGGCGGAACGAGCCGCAGAGAATTGCCATGGGTATTCTAGATGCGAGAACACCATCAGCGTACGGAGAGACGGGGAATGCTTTGGGATGATTGAAGAAAACAGCTCGTCTGCTAGGTTAATCTCGTCCTGGATCAAGGGGAAGTCATCCACGGTGTTACACGAAGGGTGCTGGAATTCCAGCTCCTCCAGACCACAGTATGAATTCAGGTACTCCATAAATCGAATGGATATATGCGAACTACCAATGGAAATGTTTTTCAGAAATATTGAGTTGTTCTGAAGAGCAGCCCAGAGATCCGGAGTATATTGATCCGAGCCGCTGAATGAAGTGCGATACCCCAATCGTAGCTCTGTGAGAGAACCAAAATGCATCATCAGCCTATCATCAATGATAACATCAAATTCCCCCAAGACAAGACGCGCAAGCGGCAGTGAAACATCGACTGGTATTCCGGTTAATAGTGTGTTGAAACATCCTCTGGATTCATGGCTGGCCGAATTGTCGAGCTCCAGGGAAGAAAGTGCATGGTTCATACCGATGATTTTGACGAGGGTTGGAACCAAATCACTATCACGGTTTATACAATAAGACGACAACGAGAATTTGTTGAGGTTGGTGACAGCCTGAGTGATAAATGGCTGGAGGTCTGCCTGCTCGCCTAATGCGAAATGGGAGAATTTTTCCAAGCCTATGTGGTCAGCAGCAGAGTTAATAACGAGGTCGAGAGCCCATTGCGCGTCTTCGCCGCAGGTGTATATCCTGATTGCTAGTGAAGCGTGGGACTAAGGCTAAAACTACTGCCACTTACGCTAGAGATTTCAGGCGGCTTAGCGCAGCGATCGCATTTGGCAACGCGGTTTGCAATGCCCGATTGAAGGCCGCCGTCTCCGAAGGCAGAGAACGATTCAGACGCCCGTGACGAAGCTTCATATCGAAAACAGTGTATTCTTTTGTGTATACGTCGCACCGTTCGCTCAATGATATTATCTTGAGATGACGGACGTGCGTGACTGCAGCATGTGCATTGGACAGAGCCTGAAGCATTTCGATTGTCTTCCGGTATCCTTGACCGACCGCGTCAACGGCGAGACAAGAATAGATGATTCGAGCCGAGGCATCTCTTATCCGTCTACAAGACGCCCGAAATTTTTTGAGATCATCAACACTAAGCTGAAGACGGTGGTTTTAGACCTTCGCCATGCCTTATTCGTATTTGGAGAGGTACGTACTTTTTTACTAGTTGCTTCAAGAAGCTCCAGCGGTAGCTTCAAGAATGGGGACATTCCAAATAGCAATGAAAACCCGAGGCAAGCTTGGACAGGGGTTCTTGCTTGGTGTTGGTGTTGTTACCGGCACAAGGTCCCAATAAGGAACGGCCGGGCCCACAGCCCTGACATGGCAAACCATGTGCTGTGGCCACGAAGGCTCATACCGTTGTGAGCACACTGTTAAGTGTGTCGCACGGAGTAGAGACTCTTCATGGGGTACTAAAGAAAGTCATTCACGGATAATATAATGGTACGGTAGTAAAAATGCGGAAAACATGGAAGACATATTTAACAAGGGCTCCAACAATATCGTCTGCTCACAGTGAGATATTATGTATGACGTCGAAACCAGACGTCGCTGATGTCAACAGTTTTCGCAAAATGGTTGGTGGCAATTAGGACGATAAATTTATTAATAAAGAAATCAGATCACAAATCTTCCAAGCATTGTGATCCGTTGTAGTACAGCAAAGCGTGTGCTTCATTCTCAGCTTCAGATAGGCACAAACGCTGCGAACGAGGAACAGGTGGACGTCTAATCGTAGGACCTCAACGGCGAGAGTATGTTATGGTGTCAGAAGTCGGACTAAGGCTTTTCTACGCGCGGGAACAGGTACGCTCCACAGAGCGAGACATGAATGCATGACAATGGACTGATGTACAGTATTGTATAGAAAATGGGACGAGGACGTCAAAGGTGACGTTAAGGTGACGAGGGAAGGCAGGTTCCAATCACCAAACAAGATCATACACGTTTGTGAGACATGGCGCACGGGCCATAGATACTCGGACACAGTGCACAGGTCCACGAGCTCAGAGCAGGATGGGACGGGGAGGTAACAACAGTACGTGGATCCTGGATCGAAAATACCGAGACGTGAACACCAACGAATCGCAAACACGTAAACAACGATACACGGGAATCAAGTCGATTCGCAAACACCGGAGCCGCGATTCACAAACACAGGAACCACGATGCACGGGAACAAGCGAGAGTAGCACAGGGAAGGAAAAGGTGAGTGGATTATCTTCGCCACCAAGGACTACCGAGGCATCAGTGGCAGAAATGCAGATACCTGAGGTTGCTCACAGCATGTTCCGTGGTATGTCTGTATGTATTGTTAACGTCATGTCATTTACTGTATTATTCCTCAAGTACTCCGACTTGTATTTGAACAGCACAATAGTGCTTCTAACTTCCACATACAACAGCATACAACATTTGCATGCCGCGCAATGTGACTTCACTCATCCAGAATTAGATATATTGGAAGGGAACCCAGTGCAATTGGCGAGACAGTACGACGTACAACGAGCCTATGACAAAGAACAGAGGCTATCTACTACCCTATTGATCATCAAGGAAACGTCCGAACTTTCCAAGTAGGCTTTTGTATGAGCCGTCACCTGAGTCGCATCCTTCCCCTCATCCAAAAAAGACGCATAAGTATCATGGGGAATATTGAACCTGAAATAAAAACTGTTATCACCATATTCCTTCGCCATGTCTTTGGCTGTTTGTTCACAATCAATCGCGATGGTCCGCAGGGCCTTCACGAGCTGCCTTGGCAAAGTCCACTGGGGCAAACTCTGACTGGGGTCAGGATAGCCCGTCCCGATGCTGACGAACACGCCAATACGCCGATTGGGTTGAAACAGCTCAATGGCTTCATCTCTGACCTCCTTCGTGGGATTGTTAAATCCCTGGCCTGCAGAAACGTAATCTTGCCCAGCACCGTCAGAACCGGTAATCTTGATGGCCTTGAAGAAGGTCGGTGTTGCTGTGGTAGCACACGCGGCTTCCCATATCTTGCAGTCCGGACCTTGTTTAGGAAGTCCTTGATATGTGCGGAAATGCTGGGAAGAAGGCATGTTGATTCCATTCGTGGAGCAGCACACGAAGCTGTCGAAGCAAATGAGGGTGACATTTTCATACAGGAAATGGAACATACGTGTTTCCTTTCGAGTTTGCTCCGGCACTGGTATCCAACAGTCTCTCATCGTCGCTGTACCCAGCCAGGGCAACGAGTTTCTTCATCTCGCCCTCCAGCGTAGACGTCTTGAACATGGCGTCACCGTAGAAACGTTTCCTGTTCTCGGGACTGAACACCGTGCTAGAGATTTGGGTGTAGTTTTCAAGGGCTTCTCCGGTGGACATCTTTAACCTCCCCAGCATGATGGCTATCAGCCTAAAGAAAGGCGTTCAGTATTGCTTCATAGTTGAGAAGCGGCTCCAACTCACCCCCCAGTACTCGTACCACCGATGAGATCAAAATATTCACAAGGTTTGGGGATATTCGGAAGGTTTTTGTGCTTCTGTACGCGCTTCATGATCACTTGCAAGATAACAAGCTCAGATATGCCGCGGATACCACCGCCATCTACCGCAGAGGCCAATTGAGGACCTGGCAACCGATGACCTGAAGTGCTCACCCAGAGATAGCAGGTTCAAAGGTGGATCCGAGTTGGGGACAGAGGGACTGGCGCCCGTGTTGTCTGTCATCGATAAGGGTACGAGAACAACAAATTACCTTGCTGAAAGTACAGTCACAGGTTTCCTCATCCGACTCGGTAAATATAATAAGCGTAAAGGAGTAAATATCCGGCAGCAACGGCAAGAGTCGGCGACACGATAAAATATAAACGGCTGCGACGGCATGGCTTAGATACTGATGATTATTCCTGGTAGTGGGTCACTGGCAGTGCACTAAAGTCACCGGTTTTGGTTGTAAATTTTTTTTTCCCTGCCAACTGGCGACACCCCTATTACAAAGTGGCGTGGGAGGATTCGCCCGCAAAAGTGCATGTCTATTTTTGTACAGTGACGTCGCGTACATGACTCTTTTACTGTTCCCCTTTAGCTCTCCCTACTGCTTCTTCCTGCCCTCATCCTCTGCTCGCATGTATCGATGCCTTGTTGGAAGCGAGGTGTACTCTTTGGTCGACGTTTACGCGTCATCTTCTTTTAGAGGATCTCTTGTTCATGCTCCCGATCAATCTGTGAAGGTATCGGTGCATTCAGACGAGGGGTTGTTTTCGTGCAGGCTGCATTTGTTGGTGCACGATGAGGCTTCTAGCGTTGTGACGCTTGGCATGGATTGGTTTGGGAGTTACATGCGGTGGGCAGGGACAAGCAAAGGTGTGTACTTTGTCTTTGTTTCTCCCCCTTCCTCTTTTTACAAAGCGAATTTCACGTGTTTTAGGAAGTAAACTCCCTGTTGTGGGGTTCTTGGCCGCTAAATCTTGTGTTCGCTCAGTGTGTGATCCCCTGTTCGAAGGTCACGTACTACGAGCCGACTTCAAGCAGCTACTTTGATTGATTGTTGGCCATGGTCTGCTGGGTATCACTCGTTGCGGCGACGTCACCAAGTTCGGGGAACTAATGATAGAGTACTTCATGGCTGGGTCGTGCGGATCAGAGAACGGAATGTTGTGCAAGTCGTTCGCTGAATGCTGCAGAACCCTACGATGCGCGCCTGGGTTGCTGTCACTTGAGTGCATGCGTACGTCGTTGGATACATTGGATTTGGCGACGGTTGCTGTCGTTGGAGACCTTCTTGGTGTACGATCTAGGGACATTCGGCGTGCCAAGATCGCAGCTGCATTGCAGCGTCGGTCCTCCTCCCTTAGGCACTTGCCATATTCTTCGGATCAGTACATCCTTCGATTGTTCGGCGTGTCGTTTGAGACACTGAAGCGGGATCGGTTGATGGACGTTGCGCGTGCGCACGACATCGACCCCGACTCTCTACCATCTGTCGAGCATATGCGGTCGGCCATCTGTGATCACGTCTTTTTGGCTCGATGTTTTTCGTATTCGCGGCGCCCTCTGCTCGGCATTCCTGCTGGGTGTTTGGACATTCTGCTCGAACTACATTTCAAATGTTAGCATTAAATGCAAATATGATTGTTATGCCCGATTCGTTTTAGCTTGACAGTTCTAAGATCCGGCGTGTGGGTGCCTATAAATATGGTCATGCTCTCCGGATCTTCTTTCTCGTCCCATCTTTCCTTCTTTCATCCTGTCTTTTTGTTTTGTCCCCTTCATCCCTCTTCTTTTCTTGTTTAAGATGAGTTCGAACCTCGTCGTCCGCGTCCTTGGCGTGGATACGCCTTCCATTGTGTTCGATCCCAATCTGGATCGTTCTTATGTGTCAGACCGCTGGCTTATCTGCCATGCTTACCAGGTGAACGATGCTAATTCATTTACTGTTCATTGTCAGTGCTCTGCCGGCTCTGCTGCCATATATATCGTATTGGAGCATCGCACCGTAACGTGCCATGATTTTGTGTTCGGTCGCGACCTTCGGGTGTTGTACTCTGAGGTGCTCGCCGGTGGTTATCCATGTGGAATCAATTGTGGTGCGTGTTTCTTCGTTAAATATCTTTTGTATTTAGCTGTATAGCAAACAGGTACACCAGCCTATCGTCCAGACGGTGCATGCACCCATACTTCCGCGTATGGAATTGCATGTTTGCCGTATGGCAATGGGCTCTTGAACCAGGACACAGCCTTATCGGCCAGCGTCTCATCGACGGACCCGATTTCACACGGGTCCAATGGTGTTCGGGATGAGGTGGTCGACTTCTCAGTCTTCGCCTCACCTGATTTGAGTACGGGTGGTGTCTATGATGCCCCGTCCTGCTTGCACCAGAATCGCAAGATTATACATGATGACAATGATTTTGATTTGATGAATGAGAGTGTTGTTCCAGATGATTTGACAGTGGACCATGTTGTACCTGGTATATTGAAAGGCTTGTCGTGTATTAACGATTGAATGGTTGACCGACCGAGTAGTTTGGCTGGCCAAGGGGATGTCGACGGTAGGCTCAGTAGTAGTATGCTTTCTGTGCCGGACGCGATGTCTACAACTTCTAATACGTATGTAACTGCTGCTATCCCTTTGCTTTCCAGCATGCTGTTGAGTCGTCTGAAGTTGGGGAATTGGGCATGTATATTCACTTCTGATCAAGATGTATTGCATGAGGTTCTGATTGGACATGGGTTGCAAGCATGTGAAGGGGTCCAGTCGTGTCAAGAACGTATATTGCATGTACTGTCAGGCTCGTGCTACGATTCGTATCGGTCTTCCAGGGTGTCTACACTCGGTCATGGTTATGCCGTAATGTGCGGAGTCATGGCCAAAGGTGTAGGTAGTTCATTTGAACTCAGTTCTTATTTGATAGGTTGGATGCAAACATATGCTGACAGACTGGCTCATCTCACCACCGGTCGATTAAGCATTATACTTAAGAGTTTGGGAATGATATCAGGCGGGCCGAGGCGTCGTATGTTGGATTGTCTGCAGTCTCATGTCAATCAGTTGGCGAGACCTTCTGTTCGTGCAGTCGATGGTCTGAGCCGCAGTGAATCGAAGCGAACGGCTGCCAACCACGGAATTCCGTTTGATATAAATACGCATACCAACGACCTTGTAGAAGATGTTGAGGAGCATTTCGATATGCTGGCTTGTACCGCTTCCGAGCCATTGGAACATATATCTTGTAATGAGCGAACGGTCGATGTAACCGATGATCACATGAATAAAGTACTATCTGCAGTGGAAAGTAGTGTAAATCGATTGTCTCTCCACGCGTGTAGACATATAATGGATGTCCATGGTATACGTGCTGATGGCGATTCCACACGAAGTGCTCAGTGGGAGGCTTGTCTGCATATCAACATTAGCTCAGGACTATTGGCTATTCGCCTGGTTCCAGAGAAGATTGACACCGCTTGGAGATTTAGGATTGTCGTTGTCGCCAGCGACGTACATTACTGGACGACGTCCGAGAAGGAACTGCCTAAAATCTTTGCAAAACTATCGAGTAAAGAGCACTGCACGCCAGAGTAAGCGCCGTTCATTCTTTACCTCGTTGCTCCGTTCTGAGCCTGCTTCCAGAATCACAAAAGGGCAATATTTGGACTCACATCACGTAACAAATGTATGCACTTCTGCATCTACTACGCGGCAGGATCAGTGCTTTTCGGGTGCACCTTCCAACAACGCCTCGATCCTGTCAACTCCGTAAACCCTGGGTTCTGCAAGTACTAGTTTGAGCGATGATAACGCCACAGCAATTTTTGAGATTCCCGCTACCTTGGTAGTGGGTTATAGATAATTCCCTATTGTGCTTCCGTTTGGCCCTGCGCTGCTTTCTGGCAGTGAGAGAGTGTGCCCCCTATGTGGTATGTGGCGTGGGACTGATCGTTACTTGCGGCCGCTGACCTTCTATCCTTTTCAGGCAGCCAAGCCCTTACATCACTTCTCTACGGCCGTGCTCTAAATCTCGTCGTTCTTCTCTTGTTCACGCTCCAGGAGGCGAGGAAGTCGATATACGCGTTAATATGAACTTGTTCGCCCACTGGTGCACTTTGGTACTCGAAGTCAAGGAGAAATTGCCTACGGATGTCGGATTTGAAAGTTGTTTCCCGAACCGTTTTCAGAACAAGCCTATGAGCATGAATGTCGGTACTTCCATACTTCAAGTTGACAATGGCTTACTGGCATGTAGACGCTTCAATACACATCCCAGATGTACGGATTTGTAGCAATGTACAAGAGCGTTTGCCGACCTTCATTAAAGTTGTTCATATTTTCCGCAGATGACAATGTGATTGCTAGTATGTTCGGGCATGGACTATATAGTGGTAGGTCCTACTACCTGCAACGATCATCCGGAGTATCATGCACATATTATGGAACCCTTGTTGGCAAGACTTTGTGCCAGTGGACCACATTATACCGACTTTGCTCAGGTCCGTTGAAGCGCATTCGACTATCCCCACGCTTTTTCTGTCACCTGGGTCACGTCAGAATTTATCATTGAGTGATCAATGAGTGATGTGATACGCGAATCCTGCCTTACTTCTCTTTTTGCCGCTGGTGTACACCGTAGCACGTGGTTAGGGGTGGTTTGCCACCACACCTCCACCGGTGCTGTTGACGTCTCTGGCTGTCCATACATTGGTGTGCGATACACTATTTGCTGCTGCCACGACATGTAGTTTTGAGTGTGACGCGCCTGTCTATGAATCTTGCTGTTACCGTGTATCAACGTCCCACGAGCGATGAAGTTACATATTTCGGGGAAGGTGGATGCGCGATAAGGAACGAGCGAAGTGAATCGGGTATGACGCCAGCACAGAGGTAGGCGTCTCTTTCTTCATATCTGCCGGACTGACAGACCCTCCACAGCCGCAAAGTCCACACGGACATCTGCGCAAGACTCACCATGTGAACGGTATGTACCTACCAAGATGTTCGTCGTCCCCTGTCACTGGAACTCCTGTCTTTTCCGGTTACTAAGAGTTCACATATATGCAGTACATGACTATTTCCAAGCATACGAACCTGTATTGAGGCAGTCGTCACGCAATTTAGTGCAATGGGTGGACGTGAAGGTTAAGGAGGTACAGGGAAAGGCTGTGGTGCAGGTGACCGTCGACATCGACAATTTGGAAGCGAGCAAGACCCCGGAGAGCATCTCACTGGGTGCCGTGAGTCATGACCAGACCAAGGACCGGACAGACCGGGCGCTGGTCACTCCTTGGCTCAAGTCTCTGTACTGGACATCTTTGGAGATGCTGAAGAATTGAACAACGCAGGGTTAAACGTGAAATGTTAGAGATGAAATACCAGGTGCGTTTCTAATACCAAAACATTATCGTTGCTCATATCTTGCTATCAGAAAATTCCCCTCAAATCCTGTCTTCAGCACCAGCGCAAGGTCGACTTCCGTCGTCTCGCAGGACGCTTCGACTTCATCTTCCAAATGTTGCGAAATATTCACACCAGTCGCATTCAATCAATCGCTGTTCCTCGCTCCGTATGCTCCGTCGTCGAAAGAATCGGGTTCGATGGTCTCGGTCCCATGACCATATGGCATGTACCTTGTCAGACCTTGTCGGGCCGGAGGGTTTATTGATCGTCTCTGACGACGACGAGCTCGCTGTCGATAATGGTGAGTCTTTGTACTTTTCTCGTTGCTTTCGGTCTCGCTGACGTTGCGTAGGCCTCCTCACTTGACTTGTCATCAGAGCGGAATCCTGATTACATCGTACTCGCCATTCCTTTTGTGTATCTCGATTTTTATTAACATGCCGTTAGAAGCTCGTCCGCCATTGAAATCTAACTGTACGGTGAACTACCATTTCCCTTCAATCCGGGCTGACACATATTTTCTCCAGTGCATACACATCCTCGTCATGGGTTACTTTATTTCAATAACCTGCTCGGTAGGTAGTTCCACATTATATCTATTCCATTAACTGACATATTGCCCTTCACTTGGAAGGGGGTACAACTGGCTGGTTTAAGTCGTCCGTGCTCCAATGTATGTGGCTCCGCTTCATTATATTTTCACTAGCTTACGCGTCGTTGGATTTTACAGGGCTCCGGAATTTGTTGCTCGTCGAGGGTTTGGGGGGCATTTCGGGTATCGTATTGGACTGAGACGGGGCGCCGGTTGTCATGCTCTCGTATGGACGAAGCGAGGGGGAGTTATTAAGGATAGAATTGAGCAGAGACGCATTGGAACAAATGCTGCCAAGGTAAGTTTATTTTGATTCCTCCAGAAATGACGATCTAATCGCACGCTGTCTTTTGAAGTCCGCAGGCTGGTGGGCATTGAGGATTTATTTGGTGTTGGAATGATTCTCGCAGCGGGACTCCGCGTTCTACGATGGTGAGTTGATTCATTTTTGTTTGTTCTCATCGTTTCTCACATGGTATGTTATGTCCTGAAGCTCGTTACTAAGTTGATTAGGCGCCAATTTTTACAAAGAGCATAGACAGCGGCCTTCGGGAGGCTCGAATTGCAATGGGGAAGGATTGAGTGGAGTCAGTGTACACACTAAGTATGGACACCAAGAAGTACGACCGATCTGAAATTTGATAGAGGCCATCTCGTTGACATCCTCGGCAGTCGAGCTGTCAGCGTCGAGCATGTGGCCCGACTCGGAATCGTTTACGCAGCGGGATAAAGGCGCATTGTCAGTGAAGACATTAGACGCGCAAACTTGTGGAACAGCGGGTTCAAATGGGAATTATATGGGAGAGTACAGATGGCAAGGTGAGCTTGTTCATTTATCCAGTTCTGATTAATCTAAAAGGTGAAATACAGGCCGGTTACAAATCTGAGTGCTCGGCATTTACTTTCAGTATGCGTCGGAAACGTTGTCGCAGCGAAAATGGAAGGACTGACGGATTTCGTAGTCAAAGCCGAACGTTTTCGTCTAAAGATCCAATTGTAATAGGTGAGTGTGATTCTGTCAACACAGCATTTTGAGTACTGACGGACACTACAGATAGTAGAGAAATAAAAGGCACTTGAAAGGTAAGTGTATTGGTAACCTTTGACGATAGCAAACTAACGTGAATTGAATAGACTATGGTCTTGAACATCTAACTGAACTTGAGAGCAAAATAGATGATATTGGATATGTAGAGTACATGTTCTGTAAATATCGAGGCCGTGACGGGCGCAGACACGTCGCGGGGTGCAGATGTGTATATGCGGCAGGCGCGTATGCGGGGAGTGTGCGCGGGAGGAGGAATGAACGGGGACGTCGCAGGAAGGAAGGGAGGCCAGACGTCTTGCAGGGAGGGTCATCTTGTGGCTGTGAGGGACGTCGTGTGCAGGCGGGGAAGTCGTATTGTGACTGTGAGTCCAAGGAGTCCGTTAATTTTATAGAGACGGGCAGTCTCGCGGAAGATGGATCAGATACCGGTCAGGGGATAGATGAGGGAGAGACCAAGTACAGGATGGTGGCAAATAGGAGTTTATGGAGACGAGCAGATTCGCGTCGGAAGTCGGACTCGACGGAGGTTACGAGAGTCAGGCGGGATATCTGGTGCGTCTCTTTCCGCTGACCAGCAATTGGTTTCTCAATATCAGAAGAATCTTCTTCAGCGAACGCCCAGACATTGAGATCAGGCAATCAAAGAACTGCGGTACTTCCGTTCCAATTTTTAGCTTGGCCTCAGGCTAATGCCCCAAGGTAGTTCGACTATGGTACACGTCGACTAGAACCTTGCCCCAGTTCCATATTCGACAAGCGGAACATCGTAGTCCTCCTCTTCAAAGTCTTCAATGAAAATGAAGGGCTACTCACGCGCATGTTTCAGTTACCGGGGTAAGGGAAAGTCATCTATTGTTCGCTCCGTCGTCTTTAGGGAGTCAGGCCTCACCCGACAAGATTATCAACCCGTTCTATTGCATATCGCAATCCAAAGCGACCCCTGGTTTCCCTGAGATTGCGAGCCGCTGCTACCAGTGACTGCTACGCCGCCTACGCACCAGGAGAGCTGTTCTCAACATTCATGTGGATCATAATTCTCGAAGGATGCATCATATTCATCGACGGAAAGGTGGTTACATTGAAATCCATCGCCATGTCGTAGGCTTAACTATAGCTACTCGAGTATTGGGCGCGAGGGAAAATGTGAGCTGGCGGCAGCTACGCTGCCGCCGAGCGAACCTTTTCCCCGCGTCCATCCACAGTCACCATTAGTACATGTCCATGTCATTCAAAAAGTAGAGTGCTTCAAGTTCCCATTAGTCGGTAAATCCCATGTGAACTCAAGGTAGCGGGCCTTGCCGCTTGCCGGCCTTACTTAGTTATTTACGAAACGATCGCATTACTGGGAAACCCGAACCTCCACCACGCCGACGCAGGACTTGAAAGATGGAGGTTGTCCCGAGGATTACTGATGCTATCGTACACTTTTAATTCCTACTTGTATCATCTACAACCGCATCAATATCGTCTTTGCACCTGTATTGGTGACCTTGCTTGGATCCTCCTCGACCGCAACCGACTCGACCATGTGGTCCTTCACAGTCATCACATAGCGCTATGGGCGATATCAGCTGCAGGGAATGGTTTAGAGGGCCACCTCTCATACCTTTGAACGAGGACCTCCCAATAGCGGCGTAGCATCAAAAATCAAACCCGTCGCACCAGCGAACCCGCCTTGGTCGTCCGCCAGGAAATGGATAGCTGATGGGTAACAGTCAGCCATATTTGTGATTGACAAGTGGGTAAGACATACGAGTGCCCCTGGGTGCCAGTTTCTCTTTCCACGCACTAGATGATACCGGTCAACACTGGTGCACATATATCAAACATCAGAACTGACTTCATGACGAACTGGTCATTGACGGCAACGACATATATCCCAGTCACGCCCTTGGCCTTGAACATCTCGTACTCATTGATATATTCTAGGATTTGGGTGTTGCATGATCCAATAAACGCTCCCGGGACGCCGACCTGCCACAAGATTCAATACGTGTAGTACAATACTGGACACTGCTCTTACGATGATGGTGGTCCCACTGAGCTGGACAGTCTCAGCGTGCTCCGGGGACGTCTCTTTCACTTTCAAGGGCGGGATTGTTTTGCCGGGGTGGATCTGGACCAAGCTGGGGAGGGAGGCGGTGGTGGACAAAGAACAGAGGCAAGAGACCACCCTACTAATCTGGCTTGAAACGTCCAGCTCAGTCACGTACTTGTCTGTATCATCCTTCACTTTCTGCATCTTCTTCCAATCATCTAACGAAATACGTTTGATGCCCTCGGCGGTAACATTGAACCTGGAATATCGATCACCGTCACGATATTCCTCGGCCATTTTCTTGTGAACTGTGTCGACATCTGTCAGAATCCCCAGCATGGCCTTGACGTTCTTGATTGGGAAAATCTTATTGATTCCCTGGGGCCGCTGGAGCTCACGGATATCCTGGACGCCTGTCCCAATGCTAACAACCACACCAATAGATCGGTCACCAAACAGTAGTTTGGCCTGGGATATGACCTCCTGCGCGGGATTGTTGAATCCGAGGCCTCCGTCTACGTAGTCGCAAGCCAAGCCGCTGGAGTCGATAATCTTGATAGGTTTAAAAAAAGTTGGCGCTGCTGAGGTAGCACGCGCGGCTTCCCATATTTTACATTCCGGAGCTTCGTTTCGTGGTCCTGGGTATGAGCAAAAATGGCGGCAGGAGGTCGGGATGCCTGCCATCAGGGAGCACACAAAACTGTCAAAGCGAATAAAGAATGTCACTCTGAGGGTGCAAAGGGTACGAAACATACGAGTGTCCTTTCTGGTTGATTCGGACGCTAGTATCCAACAGATGTTCATCTTCGCTAAATCCAGCATCAGTGATGATTTTCTTCATCTCTTTCTCCATTATCGTTGCCTTGTACTTGCTGCCCTTGAACAAGCGTTTCCTGTGCTTGGCACCGAACACCGCCCCAGAGATTTTGTCGTAGCATAGAATGGCCTCCTCGGTGGACATTCTCAACCTCCCCAGCATGATGGCTATCAGCCTAAAGAAAGGCGTTCAGTATTGCTTCATAGTTGAGAAGCGGCTCCAACTCACCCCCCAGTACTCGTACCACCGATGAGATCAAAATATTCACAAGGTTTGGGGATATTCGGAAGGTTTTTATGCTTCTGTACGCGCTTCATGATCGCTTGCAGAATAACAAGCTCAGATATGCCGCGGATACCACCGCCATCTACCGCAGAGGCCAATTGAGGACCTGGCAACCGATGACCTGAAGTGCTCACCCAGAGATAGCAGGTTCAAAGGTGGATCCGAGCTGGGGACAGAGGAACTGGCGCCCGTGTTGTCAGCCATCGATAAGGGTGCAAGAACGACAAACTCATTGCTAGCATAGTCACTTGGTCCTTAGGCAAGGTTTTCCCCCGGGAATAATTCTATTCGGCGATTGAGAAACCACCGTGGGAAAAATAGGTCTCATTGATAGTATAAGTCAAACAAAAATCCTGCTTGCCTTGACTATTTTTGCACGGCTTCATCTGAACGACTACAACACATTATGAGCCTGTGACAAACCAATGGACTTATTGATATTCCTTGAAACCTCACAATCCTCCAAATAGGATACTGTGTAGTAGGCCAACACATTGTCCGACCCGTTGTCCGGTTTGGAAACGGCATGTTGAGCTCGCCGTCGGTATGGTCGAAAAGGGTTTCATTCGGCATGGCTAGCATATATCGCCCGGCATGTCCGAAGGGCTGCAAGTATGTGAGATGTTCGAGCTTCTCATGGCACGACAGCAGTTGTCATTTGGGTTCTCCTACGGATTCACTTACGTATTAGCGTATTTCCGCGGGTATTTCGTAGTATATAAGGCTAGATATTTTGTAGTTAGTCTCCATGTCGCCTTTGCCACAGATGTAAACCATTTTTGCCACTCACTTTGTTTGAGAACGGCCCCGCGATTCCAACAATGTGAACCAGCTCCCACCGCATTCACAGCTGGGTGGCACCTATTTTTAGCTGGTCAAAATAGAATCAAAATCCGAACTACCCGATTTTGCCTCGCCCAAAATCAGCATCTCAGATCAATCCCGGATATTAATAGTGAACAGCCCGGGTCGGGTCCGGGTCTAAATATTCTGACCCGACCCGAACCCGGAAAAAACCCGTACCCGTCACGCGGGTCACGGGTTGGCTGTGGGTCACACGGGTCACCGGGTTACCCGACCCGGATGAGATTAAATAGATATAGATTTAATTGGTTAACACATTAAATATACATTTTTACGTAGACACTACTTTATGACGCACTTGTATCTCCCGGAAACCAATTTTGGGAGACCCAAGTGCGTCATCGCAGCTCCTCGGGGTCTAAATATTTGCGTCGGCTGATATTTGAACTTCCGCGGACCGTACAAAATAATAGTAGACACACAATATAACACCTGAGCTAACTAACAGTTGAAAATTTATGCATGTATTGGTGATATAGCCGGGTCATCCGGGTGAGCCGGGTATACCCCGGGTCTCAACTTTGTGACCCGAGCCCGACCCGGCAACTACCCGACCCGGCAACCCGGCATGACCCGGGCTACCCGGGCTGTACACTAGATATTAATCCAACTTTGGCCAGCCAATTGAAAATAGTCGCCACCCAGCCTCTCTGGTTGGTTTTTACTCAGCAGAGTATCCGTTTCCTGATGTGCGGCGAGCATGTCAACGCGAAGACAGATGTTTGTATTTTGGATGCTAGGTCGTTTTTGTTCAAACTGCTTGTCCAAGAGGACATATTCCATATCAAACCCACCACATGTACAGTTGGCACCTTCCCGACCTTCTATAAGATCATTGTGACATCCGAACTGGATTGTCGTATCCGACACATACCTCGTGTACCAAGGAACAGGAACGGGGGCATCAAATCACGAGCTCCTCGTTCACTGCTATGAGGCTTTCAAGTGAATTGTACTGTCAGATGAAGGTACATTACTGAATTGTTTCTCTTATATTGCCTCTCATGTGCTATTAGTTTGTGAGCGCAAGTTCTCGTGAGGGATTCAAAGATCTCGCGAGATTTCAAGAGGGCGGGGGTTCTAATTAATACCTTACATGTCATTGAGAAAGACGTCTTGTAGCGTGACCCGGACCGGAGGTTGACACCTCCTTTATGCCCCCGTTCCGGACCCTCTAGATCGATAATAAATCGTAACTGTTACTAAATCTAGCCATAGCCGTATCGATCCCATTGAACAGGAGAGCCTGGGCACGAGCTACAGTCGCCTCCCTCATAACCCATATCCCTTGTAACCCATACATTCCCATACTCCATAGATTTTTGGATCCACCGACCTTGTTCGCAGGGAAATTGATGCCATAACCCATACCTCGGCCATAGCCCATAGCCCATAGCTTTTTACACAACGGATAAGGCCCGTCTCATTAATAAACGCCTGTAATTACAGGATAAAGTTTATTAATAAATCCCTCATGCGATAGTGCGGTGTCCGGTTACCGGTGTCTTGAGCATTCCGAGCCCTGCCTATTTTGGTTGCTGATTTGGTGTGCTGTGGTGCGTTTAAACTATGTCATGAATTTTTACACATCAAATGGTGCATGTCTACGTTCAATATCAGCAGATTACCGTCTTTTCGTCTGACCTAAACTCGTCTTTAGGTTACTATCCCTTAACAATTGCGTCAGTAGTGTCCAAATAAATCCCCAATATATCCTACCAGACTATAATATAGTATGCTATATATTTCCGGATGATCCGAGGCCTCTGTCAGTGTTTCAATGAGTACCGGTCAGATAAATTTCAGCATCCGCAGAGATTATTCATTAGTGCAGTAAGCCATACTTCGATGACATACATTATTTGGAGGACTGCATATTGCTACTTCCGAAAATTGCTTCAGAAAAGACAGAATGATATATGCAATACAAAAATTGACTTTTTGCCAACTTCTTGCACCTCTGCAGACCTCGTTCAAGAAACTATTGAATACTCTCGTTGCATATCTACTGCTTGTGATCCAAAACTTGGCATTCACAGCTGCAATATTAATGCATGACATATCAGCAGTATCCTTTTAAGAGTATAAATGAAGGCCGATGATTTTCGGAGCCTCAAAGAAGCATCTTGAGAACAATATCCGAGTCCAGTATATGTTTTCGTCACCGTGCAGCGTCCTGAAAAGCTTCGATCAGTGGCTGTGCCGTCAGGCACGGAACCGTCGACCGACACCACCGTACCAGTGTCTCCAAGCTCCTGCTCTCTGGAACACCGAAACAGTGACATTCATTTATTCTCTAAGTTCTAACCCTGCTGTCCTTCCGGTCACCCATACTATAGTCTACAGACCCCTGGGCCGAGAAGGTGCTGCATTTCTGGAACGATAACTTGAACCCCGACTGCAACCATAGTATCTACGATATCACTGTCCGATTCTTTATCTGATCCCTCCATCGTCACAAATAACGACCTGCTACCATATCCCAGTTCCGGTGGATCGGCCCGTGGCTCCTAAACCTATCAGAACAACTATCTTATCTCTTACCTGGGTTCAGTTCAGCGTATAATCAGTATTGATAGGCGGGTGGGAACAAGCACCGAGAAAGAAAAATAGTTCCCATAGAGACCCGCCTGTTCATCGCCGACCATGGCCGCTTTGTGAGCCCTGGTACATGAGAGGGCTTTATTAATAAAAGCAACACCTCTCGCTTCAAGGGTTTATCAATGATTTGGGCCTTATGGCCTGTTTTACAAGAATCTCCTCTCTGGTACTTCATACATTTGCCGGTCCGGGGTCAAATTTTGACTAAATATTGGTGATTTTAAGAATCTGTGTCATCGGGACGTTCAAAATATGATTATGCCGAGATATATGTACCCCTGCTAGGTTGAAAATAGGACGAATTTACTTTCATGAAGTTGCCGAAGAAGTGCCGCTCGAGTGCTGTCATCAGAACAATTGGCGGGACTAGGCAAAAGTGCCGAAAACAGGTGTCTTTGGCGCGTTTAACCTTTCTAAGTGATAGGTTGAAGCCGAATACAGCATAATATGGCCAAAAGACTTGGTTAAAAATCTATTAAAATCTTGAATTTTACACGTGACCATCCTCATAGCCCATGCTCCCCTATGCTCCCTCGTAACCCATAGCTCTGAGAGTCCACCGAACGCTATGGGTTACAAGAGAGGCGACTGTACTCCATGAACAAAGTAACAACGAGACTGTGATATTCGTCTCCGGCCGGCGCGCGAATTCTCCAATTCGTTTTCAGCCTCATTGCGAACCCTGTATTTATGATAACAAAATGCAGAATACGGGTACTGAGCTGCTGGATCTGTGACTACCTAAAACCACCACCTGCGGCTTTTCCTCACCTAAAATATTCTTACTGGAGGTATTGGGACTTCTCGGCGAATCCCAGTCTACGACCTCACCAAATTCCTTTCCCTTTCCTTAAAAGAACCTCATTCCAGGGCGAAGGATTTGATGGTTCTCTTTCTAAACGTCATAAAGGGTGGGGCCGCACCATTGACAGATTGTACGCCAGATCTCCAGATCCTCCGGCCTCGACAGCGGCTCTTCTTTATCAAATGTTTCACTTCACATATTCAATAATTACGCGCATAACGGCCGAGCGGTGCCTGCCACTGACAGCGATCCCTGTTCAAAGCGACTTCGGGTTCAATATACGCGTCTATAGAGATGAACTTTTGGCTCTATTTACCGTACCGGCGATTGAGTGTCGAGTCAGTCAACAGAGTTATTTACGTTGATTTCTCCGTGATCATGAGCGACCCAAGTAAGTTTTCCACTCTGCACATCCTTACTTTGGCTGATGTTGGTGTTTGAATTCGCGAGTGCGGTGGCGTCACGGATTCTTGAAACGTGCCTCAAAAAGGGAGGATTTCATGAACACCAAATGGGCCTGTAGAGGTGCAGACAGTACGTAGCTAAGGGGAGTTCGAGACTTGGCGACAGCCGAGTTCTCCTGATACCTACGTCAGCGCGAAAAACGTATCTGTACAGATACTCGGCGTGTCCCCATCGAACAGTGCATGATCGAACTTGATTCGAGCGATTCGTAAAGATAGGAATATCGACTTCCAGTAATGGCAGTAAAATTCACGTACTTATCTGAAACGATGCTGAGACAGAAACGAGGAATGCGACTGCCGGAAACGAAAACAACATGGAGATTTGGGGCTCGCTTTCCGTAGCCCTTTCCAACATCGCACTGTTTACGAGAGGATATGAGCCACAAGTCCAAGCAAAAATGAGAGGTGCTCCTTCTTGCCTTATTGTAGATGAGACAAAACCGAGAGAATCCGCCATCCAGGGGACGCCATGTTGTAGTACACCCTTTGTAAATCATGCTTTGAGGCATCGTTACGTTCTAGAACAGAAAAGTCTCTGTGAACGGGTAATCGGCGGCCATCATGATCCAAGGGCCCTCTACCAGTTTCGGTGGACTCCGGGATTTGTAGGAGAAATGCCCGAGCTAACTTGAGGCAAAGGAGCAGTTATGGTATCGTGGGCTTGTTTGCCCTACACAGAGAATTCTTCTTCATCTCTCTTCACCGTCCTTCGACTTCTCCCTAGGTTATGATACCCCTTTGCTAGTTTGATCTACTCGAGGCCATTAACCTAGTTACGGAGAAGTACCATAACTAGGAGAGACAAGCGAAGATCGTCACTGTTGTAAGAGAAGCAGCATGCTTTAGGACAGTCATAGGAAACAGTTGTGCGAAGAATTCTGAATCCGATAGTGAGGAAGACTCTGAGTTGAGCTACTCCATTAGTTCAAAGACTTTTAAAGAGCAGATGGTGTGAAGAATCGGCGGGAGAATGCTTTTGAAAAATACATCTAGATGCCCAGAAGATCATGAGCTGCGCACCATTCTGTGCTATTGCGAGTAAAGACCGTTTCAGAATTCAGCCGAAGCCTCAAGGCAAGCCAGCCTGAGCGAAGATGAAAAGTCAGCCTAGGTCCGAAGCGACATGCACCTAAGGCGAGGGGGTGGAAAGGGAGGTGAACGCATGTTTTCTGGGGTTTGTGATTATATCAGATTGAGCATAGGGTAGAGCAAGTGGAAGCTAGGTGTAAAGATGCTGGTGAAAACTCGAGACCCTGGAACGTGCCGACGGCTAAGTCGGCATCGATAGTACGATCGGCCCTGGCAGAGATCTCCTCTCTTCGACATGTCGCTTACCAACTCTGAGTCAAATACTCTCCGAGTAACTTTTCGGGCGTAAGATAACCATTCCAAAACACGGAAAGCATCGGCTTCAAGGCTCCTGTCCAAACCAAACACCTCAAAGTATTCGCGGATAGACGTATCTATATTGCATGGCGAAAGCAAGAAAATGCGCAGGGCCAAATGAACAGGAAATACTTTTAAAACGGCAATTATAGGGTATAGTGCTCTAGGAATCTATTTGGCATACTGCCCGGACGTGCCCGAGCTAGGCGGTTTTCTTTTGCTGCGACTTTTCCTGGTGCCTTTCCTCCTCGTTCTCCTCTTTGTCGTCCGCCAATTCAGGATACACAAGATCCCATGTCGGGAGGGGCGGCCTTTTCGGTAAAGGCGAATTTCCGCGCCATGGTTTGGGTGACTGGGGGCTACTTGGGGGTTTCGGCGTCCGGGGCGTTACAGGCTTGGGTGTTTTGGGTGTTTTGGGCGATGTGACCGGCGCCCAAGGTGACGGTGGTGGAGACGATGCGGCGCCGCGCTTAAAGATCGCAATGGGCGATGGTATCCCTTTCTTTTTGGGGCTTTTATGGGATATCTTCTCCTCTGTGAGATGGACGCTGTCGATGAGGGTTTTGAAGTTGACTTTGGGCTCTGCGAGAGCGGCTTTGATGAGTCGTTGCTGAAAACAGGGTCAGGGTTAAGCGAGTGGCATTGAGACGGTAAGGACATACATGTTCGGTTGGGCTTCTCAATGCCTTGGCCATCAAGGGTGGGGGAGGTCTATTAGATAGAACAGAAGGGCGAGGACGGAGAGCGGCGGGCTTTTTTGGACGTTTCAAGGAGTCCTTTTTCGTTGGTGAAATGTCTGAGGCAATGCCTGGGATGAAGCAGTCATCAGAAAGAGAGATGTCGCCGAACCCTGTTAGAGTGTGTTCATCATTCTCATCTGGAATAGTGGGAATGGGGGACGGGGATGTCGCGTGTATCGACGAGGCAGAGGTGGTACGCGACATGGTGCGAGATGCAGAGATGAAAGCAGCAACGACTGCAAAGGCATTGGGTCTTTTATTCTGGCTCGTCATGGGCGTCATCAGTGGCAAAGTTTAACATGCATTGTCAACAATCGTTATTCTGTTTATGGACAATGTCATCTCATATTGTGCCACTGGTGTCGGAGGAATGACGCTACATTTCCCAGTTGCTAACGCAACCATTGAAATGCCACAGTAACAAGTCCACATACCATTCAATTGCCTTGCTGCCTGTTGAATTTGTTCACCAGCGAACTTCTTTCTACGTGAGTGGAATGGATCTCGAGGGCTTCAAAGACTTGTTAGCAGCATCCAGTAAAGTCCCGTTAGCAAGTGACAACTGATATACCCGCTTCATTATTCTGATAGCTTGGTTGAATTATCAAGAGATAGGAACGTTTATTTTCAAACTCATTGGAAAAGGACAGCATGGACAATAAATATGAAGGAAACGCAGTACGCACCAAGCCCGAGAAAACCTCTCAACGAATTTAAAATGAAGGATGCACTTCTCCAGCCTAATTCTTCCATTAGCGTGAGCTCACTTACCATACAAGAAAGCCCTAGTGATATCTCTCTGAAAACGCCCGATGTATGTCAGTAGCTCTTCGTCAGGAAGCATAGAGTGATCTAGCGCTTGTTTTAATTGCGTTCTTAGCTACAATAGCCGGGGTTCAATAAACGACCAGCGTCCAGCGTCTCAAGAAGTAGCTCACCCGTAACAGTGCCTTTCGTCTCGTAGTAATCTGCGTACTCTCGCTATCCTCTTCATTACGTGCGTGTAAAGCAGAGAGGTTGGAAGAGACTCTTTTAGCCTCTGTGAGTACATCGCTTGGTAGGTCGGCAAGTCGAGCGAGCTCAAGTCCTAGATAATCACGAGGTTAATAGGTTGTGTCGATGGCAAGTCGATTTCTCCTGAACGTGCCATAATGTGACATGTTGCCAGGAGCACCATCGACGATCCTTATAAGCTGCAGTGTTAGGAACGGAAAACGGTCAATAAATATCGGGCGTACTTGTATTGAAAAGTCATCCCAAAGTTGGACTCAGATGGACGCGATTTCTGACAGAGATACATGAATTGAACATAAGGTAGGATCAAACAAGTCTCACCTGGACAGACAGGTGCAGACTGAAAGACCGATTGAAATTGTGAAAGACGACCAAGGTCAGACTTACTTGACTACGGAAGGCTTACGAGATAGCGTGGTGCTCAGCTCGTTAAAGTGCCTGGAAAAGAATACCAGTACGTGAGTGACCAAACGTCCGAGTATACATTAGTTTTTACGTCGCAAAGAAGACAAAGGACTGGAAAAGTCAGGTTAAATCAGGTTTCTCTTCGAGAAAAACGTGACGACAACCTTGTGTTCCATCAAAGCTTCTGCAATAGCATGTGATATGCCCACGCCTTCTCTAGGAGAAGTCCCCCTTCCAAGCTCGTCGATGAGGATGAGAGTACTCGGAGTGGCTAGACCTGGGCGAGTAATACATATCATACAAGGACGAAGCGCCATTGAGACATACCGAGAATCATTGCAGACGTCGCCATCTCGCTAGCGAATGTACTGAGGCTTTTCTCCATGTCATCATCATTTGACAGCCTAGTGAGAAGGGCGTCGTGTATCCTGGCGGAGACTTGATGAATGTCGGCCTTATTGAGACTGATTGCTGGATCTTTCTTACCGAAAACTTGCATACTCTGCCGGTACAAAGCATCCACACATAGCCATCACAGTCAATAGCCCCACTTGACGTAGATAAGTGCTTTTGCCTGAAGGATGTGGCTGTCAGATGAATACATCATCAATCAGCAAAAGTATATACCGGACATGCTGTAAGACGCTTCAAGGTTAGTTGTAGCCGCGTGTTTCTAATGAGCTATACTTACTTTGGCCCCTGAACGATTTGGAAAGAGGAAGAATCGTCGCAGTATACATCGTTAGGTACGAGTGTGCCCATCGTGCGTAGAGTCTCAAGAATAGGATGCTTCCCCGCCTTGACAGCGAGTGTACCCGTGAATTCTGGTCGAACTGGAGATGGTAGAATAAGATGTGAGTGCACTGAGAATTACGCCAGGATTACCATAGTTGCGCACTAGTAAGGATCGAATACGTTAGTAAGAATGTACGGCTATGAAAGCTCTTGGACTTACTGATGGACACATGAGCGAATGACAATAGCATATCCACCAAGGCAATCTTGCTCGCCATTTTCAGGATGTGTATTATAAGAAAAGCGATGAACCCACTGCTTCTGATGCCTTATACAAGGCTCCCACGTCGACAAGAATGTCAGCAACGAGGTCCTGAATAATCCTGCACACCAAGTATGTCAGTATATCTCGTAGTCATGGAATCCTCGCATTCACTTGTCGCTCAGAATCAACGTCTCGTCTAAAGCATCTTTCATCCTCGCATTCATCTTTTTCTGTTAGAACGGTGAGAAAAGCACGACATGTCAAAAAAAGACCCTACCAACTCCATAGAAGAGAACTGCCACCGCCCCTTCTTCAGTGACGTATTGATAAACCCCTTCGGCAACTCTTCAATCACATCGGACTTTTTCAACGAGAATACAAAGCCGGTATCGTGATAGATGAGAGTCAGCGGTAGATCGTGCTGCTCTGACAAAGTGGTGTTGAGGGCATATATGTCGCCGACATTTTCCTTATACGTCTCGCGGGCCACGTCTAGCAGGCGGTTATAGTTTGCCTGATGAGAGCTGCTCAGAATATGCGTATATGATATAAAAGAATGCTCAACCTTTACTGCGTAGACGCGAGCATTGACAGCACCGATGCCATGCTAAGCAAGATATGTCATTAGGACAATCAAGTTTATATAAATACGGAGAGTGAACCTTAGAAGGCAATGTATCTTCGTTTAAGCTCTTAGTAATTAAGCGTTCAATGTTAGCAATACGTTCGTCCGAGACCATCTGAGAGAATGTCCCTTAGTCCGGCAGCTAACATATGTGATGGGAACGAAAAGAAGCACGCACGTTACAGACAATTCCAAGTAAATGAGATTTACATCCAGCCAAAGCTTCCTGGAGCTGAGGAATGCACTTGACAATGTTTCGCAGATTCAGCATTTGCGATACACGAGTGGACGCTCCTTGCGCCGTGGTGGTGGGCTTCGTTTCAGATGAAGCGAGCTATCAAGAGACAAATTAGATTATTTCCCAACGATATAAGCCAGATCACTACAGAGACGATCAGCTTGTCGAAATCCATTTTGTTCATTGGTTTTAGAGCAGTCTTCACGTTGGTGAAGGCATCTTCGCTTTTGACAAATTCTATGGCCAGCGCTCAGTTACAGGCATCACGCCGAAAGACACTTACGTACCTTCGACAACATCTAGTCGTGCTTCAATAGCGCTTTGCCCTAAAGATATTGATTAGATTGAAACTTATTCTCTTAGTTAATAAGCGTGCCTGTGATTGGAGACAGAAGATTGACGCGCAGTAAACGGGACGCCATGGAAGTGAAGGTGTGGTTGACAGTTCTTCACCAGCATCAGTTCATCGCAGACTCCAAAAGAACACACGCACCCAAAAAGAGAATGAGGCAATTTCTTGTTCGACATGTTCCCCACCAATTCAAGATTCCTGACTGTTTCAGGATCGATCATCATAGTTCCATCGACGGGAACATAGCGAATGAGGAGGGACCCAGCAGCGAATCTGGTGTTCAGTTTGGCTTCAGCGTGTTTGAACAGGGCGGAGGTAGCGGATAATGCAAAATATCTAGTACGAATGAGTAGATCATGGGAAACGAGCGCATATATGCGCTTACTTGTCGCGCACGGCCATGAGAGTACCCGCCCGCTCGTCGTCTTCTACGCATAATTGATCGATGAACTGCATTCCTATACAATGTGAATAAATGGGATGCTGGGCAGGGAAAATCAAGAGACCTACCGCTCAACTCGTTCCAATACTTCCTTCCTATGGGCTCGAGCGGCACGCTGGGAAACTCTTCACGTATGAACTCGACTAGGAGGGACGTAGCAGGCGCGCGCTTTCGGGAGGGCAGCAAGGACGCGTCCGATGCCGACAGGAACGTATCGGGCACAAGAATAAG
Source organism: Armillaria cepistipes (assembly GCA_900157415.1). Classification (NCBI taxonomy): domain Eukaryota; kingdom Fungi; phylum Basidiomycota; class Agaricomycetes; order Agaricales; family Physalacriaceae; genus Armillaria; species Armillaria cepistipes. Next base: position 967,706 of record FTRY01000002.1, read on the forward strand.
ACACGGGTTATGCAGATGCATCTGATGCAGAGTTTTGACATATGTCTGGCAGTCTGCAAGCTGGAACACGGGAGTTCAAGTGCTAGCGAAGGACGTTGTTGGGGCCTGCTGACCTGCACAAGCATAACACGGCCAGTGTCTTTATCAAGAGCAGCCATTCCGACTTCGCGAGATATTCCTCTGCCTTCGAGAAGGGCAATCACGTAGCTGGCATCGTGTCGGGTGGAAGCAGCAGTTTGAGGGCGTGCAGTTGCTGGCCTCGACTGGGCAGTCCACGGCCGGCTCTGCCCTGCCATTGGGTGATTACGGTACGAATGGCTCACTGGACGCGCCGTGCTCGACCTTGACACGGTTCCCGACGTAGGACGCGTCGTTGAACGCGCTAACATGGTGGGAAGAGGAAGAGAAGTGCCTGCCCATATCGGGTAGTTCATGGGATTAACATTACGTCGGACCAGACGTCAGCATATCCTTGGTTCATTCTGCCACTGCGCATGTATAAGTGATAATAAATCTATTGCAGATGAGGGGGGTTGTTGGGACCAGACACCAGACATTGTTATGGTCATCTATGTATAAAATAAGACCAGACGGCGGGCGGATGTATCCAATGAGTATCGGAATGTCATTAGGGCATGTAATAGTCCAACCCATAAAATAATCGTATCCATCTATGCGCACTGCAGGACGGAAAGTGTGTGAGTGAGGCGACTGACGACGACAAGCAAGAGACGTACAGAATCTTTAAGGTATGTGACGAGGTCGTTCCTGTCCTTCTCCTTCTTCAAGCCAGCGAAGGCCATCTTGGTTCCAGGAATATACTGCAAGCGGGGCAGTCAGCCTACGTAGCATCTCGCTGAGCGGTATACGCACCTTTTTGGGGTTTTCGAGGTACTCGAAGAGGGTCTGCTCACTCCACTCAACGCCCTTGTTCACGTTGGCAGCAGTGTACGAGTATCCATCCGCCTGTCCAGACTTGCGACCGAAAATTCTGTACGATGATGATGGCGTTCATTAGTGTTAACGTTGAGTGGGCGATTATTAGAGACGCACCCGTGCAAGTTGGGTCCGACTTTGTGGGCTTCACCGGCGGCAACGGTATGACACTGGGCGCACCGTGTCTTGAAGAGACCAGCACCCTTGGAAGCGTCACCTACAACCCCGCGCTACGTCAGTACCCCGCCTATTTCATCTCGCCATGGAGCGAACACACCAGGAGCAAAAGGCATTGTCGATAAGGGATATAAGGGCGAAAAAGAAGGGAATATGCAACAGTGAAGAGGACGACGAGTCTGACACGAATGTGGTTTGGAATAAAGACAGCTGGAGAAAGTTTTTTGAGGGGAGCGGGGGGATTATATAATGACCCGATTCCTACCGTGACCAATCATGACCGTGTGATTTGGTGCCGGAGGAAATCACCGGAGACGAGTGATCATAACTTCCGTTCCGCGGCGGCTCTCTTTCCCGATGATCACCGCGATTCCCATTTCTCCTTGGTTCATTATTTAATCAAGTATTTTCTTTTTTGTGTCTTCCCCGACTATTTTTATTGATTTGCTCACCTTTCAAGCGACACGGTCTCACGGCTCTTGACCTGTATGATCTTAACCCACCTAATGTCCTTCCAATCGTCTGACTTTCGTCATAATACGCATTGCAATTCTCTCTCATCCTCCCACTCCTCTTTTTGCTATTCAGTTGTACCGACTCGATATCTACGATTCATTTTCACCAAGCATGAAATACGACACTTGGGTGTATCCTTTGATCCATTGAACGACTTTTCTCCATCCGGTCTTTGAGTCTGGTTTACGAGACTACTTTGGCCGAAGGTTCTGTTGCACGGTCGGTGATTCTGTCCACTGTCTCATCCGGTTGGGCCGGCTGGCCTAGAGACGTAGCGAAGCATATAAACGTAACAGATTTTCTCTGCAACTTTTAATCTGACGACGCTACCCGAGTCTCTGATCTCAATCGGAAGTTACGAACAATTCCCGAGGACTTCAGAGTCGAATGAATGCAATATTATACGTGTTCAATAAAAACTACAAACTAGATGGCCCAAAGCCTATAAATCAATCAACAAGGCCTCCTGCCGCTCCTCTCTCTGCACCACTCCCGTAGGTATTGATGGTTCGTACATCGAGAACGCCTGAGGAGCTGACGTAGGAGCAACCGGAAATTGGGGGAGAGATGGAGGTGGCGGCGCATACTGCTGCTGGGGTGGTTGCCGATACACAGTATTACTTCGCGACGGCAACGGCTGGGGAGTAGGTGTCGAATATGAAGAGACGGTGTTTTGTCGGGTCAAAGCGGGAGGAGTGTATTGAGTCGGCGGTGAAGCCGGCGGGGCTGACACAGGAGCCACGTTAACCGGGGTAAGTGGTACCTGGTATGTTGTTTCTGGTGACGCTTGTTTCTCGGGCACGGGATACGTGCTATAAGAGATTGGCGGGGCTTCCTGTTGTGGAGGGGACATAGGAACTGGTTCGGGCTGGTAGTATTGCGAAATTGGAGAGGTGTTCTGAATTGTCTGCTCCACAGGTTGCGTGGGCTGTAAATATTGCTGAGATGATTCTGCATAGCTGTATTGCTGAGGCGGTGCAGGGGTTGGTTGGACGGGAGCGGGAGCGAAATAAGAGGATGGTGGCGGGGCTGGTTGGGGAGATGCTGCTGATGCGACTTGATATGGGCTCTGCCATTGGGAATATCCGTTTGTCAATGGCTGTGGCTGGCTATAGTTGGAAACTGGTTGCTGATACGCCTGCGAGGATCGCCAACGCGGATGAGCGACTTGTTCTGACAGTAACTGATCGTAAAGCTTGACAGCTTGTGACAATTTGTCGTGCATATCCGCGAGCATTTCTGGGCGTCATGCCATGTCAGGAATGCAGCATATACATAAAGATTGATCAACTTGCCCTCTTTCCGTCCTGCATCATCAAGACTCATGGCCAGTTTGGGCCTCAAACTGTTCGCCTTGTCATATAACTCATTCACCGCAGGATACCTAGAAATATCCCTCCCGCCTTGGGTTTGAACCTGTTCAATCGTTTGACTGAAGGTTAGAATAGCATCCGACTCAAGAGGTTCGAGGTCATAGTTGGGTAGCTTTGGAAGAGAAGGATGAGGGGGGATGACGCCGGGAGGATAAGACTGTGAGTAGCCAGGACCTGAATATTCAGAAGAAGGGGCTTCTGCGCGTGGCGTTTCCACTGCAATCGGGGCGCTGGGTTTAGGTGCGGATGCTTCACGGAGGCTGGCTTCGATGGCGGCTTTCAAATCGGGATCATTTTCTTCATCGATAACAGGTGGGCGGGGATGCGTAGTACGGTCGACCAGTGGAGGCTCTGAGTACTGCCAGGTAGGAGAAGGAACGTAGCCCGGTCGAGAGGCGCTATTCAACCCTGTTTCTTGAAGGGACAGTTGGATAGCTCGTTGCAGCTCCGCGTCTGCAAGATCTCGCGCACTGCGGTGCCGACTGCCATGAAGACTCGTGGAATGCCGATGCGTCTTGTTCCTAGAGTCACGCGTCAATGGAAGTGTCGGATGAGACAAAGTCAGACTCACGCCTTCTCGGCTTTCTTGTGTATCTTGGAGTAGCAGCTGTCACATACGCGCACGTCCTGATCAATACCGAAATGAGGTAGGGGAATTGATTTGGAGGAACATTTCTGGTCGAAGACTTGACCACAGTTCCGGCAGTGGTGCTTGCGATTTGTGAACGTGAACAGGTCTCGACAACGCAGGCAGACATCAGAATCAATCCATTCTGGGGCTGTCTGGGTGTCAACCATCGCTGAATTGGTGACGGTAAGGTCCTTGGGCGGGAAAGTAAATCCTGAGGATATCAATGAGCATGCGAAACTAGCTGCAGAACTCTTGACGCACCTTCCATGTTCAAAGCCTTATACACTTGAGTAACATACAACAACGACGGCTTTCCTTCAAATGCTACACTCCAGTTTTGAATAAGCTTTAAGATGGTGCTTTTGACTTCGGGATTGAGCGCTGGCATTTTGAGTATTGAGACGAGGTTATCGATGAATTCTCTGGATGCTACTTCAATCAGGAAATGGTCGCCACCATTCTTGATACAAATGTCGGTCAACTACAGAGGCATCAGCCAGTAACACGCGTACAGTGATAATTACGCACCCCCAGCGCCAACAGCTGAACATTAGGATTCTTGTGATTCAGTCGCCGTTTTAGTGCGCGCATAGCGTCCTTCGCTGGAACCGACTTGGACCTTATCTGGTCGCATATCTCGAGATTGAGCGCAATGTCTTCCGCCCCAGATGGCAGTAGCTCTGACGTCGCCTTGTCTGATGCACTGAGTAAAGGAAGGCGACCAGAGCAAACGGGCATGCTCACCTACGGCATCATCGAGCTGGGACGTTCCCCAAAGCCAGCTACTAATGCCTGACATGATCTGAAAGCGAAGGAAGGGTATAGAACCGGAAAGAGAGTCACTGCGCCAAGTGTAGTCAGACGGAGGTAAATAGGCGTAAACATGAGTCGCCGTTGGATTGGAGCGGAGCCGCAAACTTGGTCATCGTTTGGTTGGCCTTCAACCATCACTGCCACTGTCTCTGCCGACGAGCTCTCGCCTGACGGACGCCAAATTCTCTCCATTTATAGGGAGATTAGGCCTACTCTACGCGCTCCGCTCGTGGATACCACTTTTGTCTCATTTTTCTCTCGTTTTATTACTTTTTCAGCGGCAAGGGCGTGTTCATCATCGGTCAAAAGGGCGCTGAAAATCCCCACATCTTTCTCAAAATCTCTCGGAATCATCGCGGCACATCCTAATTCGTCTTTTTCGACTATTTTCTCGTCGTTTTCCGCCTTTTTAATCACTCTGCGGCTTCCGACTTGCCATCATGCTTGGTCACCAGTTCGCGTTTTCTTCTGCCCCCATCCGCAGGGTGAGGGAGGTTCAGTTTGGTATTCTTTCGCCAGAGGAGATTGTATGTGGTTGCCGTGAGTTACTAGTTCCGGATACTCACCTACTCGCGTCTCCAGAAAGCCTACTCTGTTGTGAAAATAGAACACCCCGATATCATCGATGAAGTCACTCACAAGCCCAAAATTGGTGGACTGGTGGACCCACGTATGGGCACAGTGGATCGGAACTTCAAGTGCCAGACATGTGGTGAAGGGATGTCGGAGTGTCCGGGGCATTTTGGGCATATCGAGTTGGCGAGACCTGTATTTCATCCAGGTGAGTGGCAAAAGTACCCCTGTCGAGATTCTGTTAAACTTCTTTTTTCAGGCTTTATCATAAAAGTGAAGAAGATCCTGGAGTCTATATGCATAAATTGCGGGAAACTGAAAGCCGATATCGTGAGTGGCCCCCTTTCCTCTACTCGTTTCGCACCCCACCACCCAATTTTCTGGGGGCTCTCGCCTTACCATGGTGAACCCCAAACCCGCACTTCGTGAGCGTCTTGACAATCGAGACCTTCACCTACCCGTGTTGCGGAGAGCGCGCGTTTTCGGTCGCTTGATCGCCGCGCTCTTTATTGCATGCATCCGGTGTTGGGTGGACATGATGCTGCGTGGTGAAATGGGGGGCTGAACGAGCAGTGCGAATAACGCGTGGTTGCGTTGGTTGGATTGGCTTCTCCTCCCTCAGCTGTAACGCAGTATGAGTGATGTGTGTTTAGCCTGCACTTGTGACTCGATACATTCTGCCCCCTTGTCATATACTTCGTCCCAGACAACCTTTTTGTCCGATATAGGCACATGCTGACGTTTTGATTTGCATATCTTCCTGTAAACCTTTCGTCAATGTCGCACGTAACGCTATGTAAGTCTGACCCAGCGTTTGCGGACAAGATTCGACACATCCGGGACCCCAAGAAACGCATGGCGGTAGTCTGGGCGCATTGTAAAACAAAAATGACTTGCGAACCCGATGATCCGAAGGATGAAGGAGCTGATATGGAGAATGAAGAGCCTAAAAAGGGTCATGGTGGATGTGGTCACGTTCAACCGTTGGTCAGAAAGGAAGGACTTAAACTCTTTGTGCAATATAAAAAGCCCAAGGATGATGATGATGTACGTACAACTCATTCAGATAACTGCATGACGCTAACGACACATCCCAGGAGATCAAATCTATTCAGCCCGACAAGCGGGTATTCTCTCCTTCTGACGTCTACACGACATTCAAGAAGATGTCCGATTCAGATCTACATCTTATCGGGTTATCGGATGAATATGCTAGACCAGAATGGATGATTCTCACCGTTCTTCCAGTCCCGCCGCCGCCCGTGCGACCAAGTATCAGTGTCGATGGCGGCACGATGCGCAGCGAGGATGATTTAACCTTCAAACTCGGTGAAATCATCAAAGCTTCTGCGAATGTGCGACGATGTGAGCAGGAGGGTGCTCCTGCTCATGTAACAACTGAGTTCGAACAGCTCCTTCAGGTTAGTGTCAGGTTTTCCGCGCTGTGTTCATAATCTCATGTGTTGCATAGTATCATGTCGCAACCTATATGGACAACGATATCGCCGGTGTCCCACAAAGTTTGCAGAAGTCAGGTCGTCCAGTTAAGGCCATCCGTGCCCGGCTAAAGGGCAAGGAAGGACGGCTTCGTGGTAATCTGATGGGCAAACGTGTTGATTTTTCCGCACGTACTGTGATTACTGGTGATCCGAATCTCGAGCTTGATGAAGTTGGGGTTCCGAAGACAATCGCGATGAACCTGACTTTCCCTGAACGAGGTATGTCTTCTTAAAACGATGCTATCACGTACCCGTCGCTCATGAATTTGTAGTAACTCCGTATAACATTGCTTACCTGCAGGAACTGGTTCGTAATGGACCGCGGAATTACCCTGGTGCGAGATATGTGGTGCGAGATACCGGCGAACGTATAGATCTGCGATACAACAAGCGAGCGGACGGTTTCCTGCAATATGGTTGGGTAGTTGAAAGGCACCTCAAGGATGGAGAGTGAGTTACAGTCTCGTTACAGCCTCAACACTTTCTAACTACGTCATGATAGTTATGTGCTGTTCAACCGTCAGCCTAGTCTTCACAAAATGAGTATGATGAGTCATAGGGTGAGATTAATGCCCTATTCCAGTAAGTACCTTCCTCTTGTCTTCATTACAACTTATTGATGTTCCTTTCTAGCTTTTCGTCTTAACCTCTCTGTGTAAGTTGCGGCACAGACCGCCAATGAATGAATGATCTAATTCTCGAGTAATACAGCACCCCTCCCTATAATGCAGATTTCGACGGTGATGAAATGAACATGCAGTAAGTACCGTTACGGTGCTTGGGCGTATATGTACTAAGGCGTTTAATTATAGCATTCCTCAAAGCGAGGAGACGCGAGCGGAACTGAGCCAGATTGCGTCCGTTATCCGGCAGGTGTGTTACAACAAGCGTTACTGTTTCATCGTCTCATTCACATCCTTGTTTAGATCATCTCACCTCAAGCTAATAAACCTGTCATGGGTATTGTCCAGGACACCCTTTGCGGCATCCGGAAGTTCACTCTTCGTGATACTTTCTTGGATTGGACCCAGGTCCAGAATATCCTCCTTTGGGTTCCCGAGTGGGATGGGACAGTACCCACACCAGCTATCATCAAACCTAAACCACTTTGGACCGGAAAACAGATTCTCAGCATGACAATTCCTCGCGGTATCAATATCCATAGATCACCGGATCCAAAGTCTTCTAATCCCGTATTTGACGACGGTATGCTGATTGAGAACGGAGAGATCATCTTTGGTATTGTCGAGAAGAAGACTGTCGGTGCCTCCCAGGGTGGCCTTGTCCACGTCGTTTTTCGCGAAAAGGGCCCTGAGGCAACTCGTCAATTGTTCTCAGGGCTGCAGATGGTCGTCAACTTCTGGCTCTTCCACAACGGTTTCAGCATCGGTATCGGTGATACTATTGCTGACATGGGGACAATGTCGTACATCACAAAGACTATTGCTGACCGCAAAGCTCGTGTGACCGAGATCATCGAGGATGCCACGCACGATCGTCTGAAGCCCTCTCCGGGTATGACTATCCGAGAGTCGTTCGAGAGCATGGTGGAGCGGGAACTAAATCTTGCCCGTGACACGTCTGGTCAATACGCACAGAAGAACTTGAAGGAGGACAACAATGTCAAACAGATGGTGGTTGCCGGATCAAAGGGTTCCTTCATCAACATCTCGCAGATGTCTGTTTGTGTGGGACAACAGAGTGTGGAAGGTCGTCGTATCCCCTTCGGATTCCGTCATCGCACGCTGCCTCATTTCACCAAGGATGATTTCAGTCCTGAGGCGCGAGGTTTCGTGGAGAACTCATATTTGCGCGGCCTGACGCCCCAAGAGTTCTTCTTCCACGCTATGGCTGGTCGAGAGGGTTTGATTGATACGGCCGTCAAGACAGCTGAGACTGGTTACATCCAGCGACGGTTGGTCAAGGCGCTCGAAGACGTCCAGGTCTGCTACGATGGAACTGTTCGGAACTCCCTCGGCGATCTAGTTCAGTTCGTCTATGGCGAGGATGGAATGGATGGTGCATTTATTGAAAAGCAGAGCATCGATACGTTTGGTCTCAACAATAGGGAGTTTGAGCACAACTATCGTGTGGATGTAACAGATCCAACGGGCGGCTTCTTGCCTGGAGTGCTGCAGGTCGGGTTGGACGACAGTTCTTTAGAACTGCAGGGTAAATTGGATGAGGAGTATCGACAACTCGTCGACGACCGCCGTATGCTTCGACAATTCATTTTCCCTCGCCAGGACCCGTCGATACCGCAGTACCTTCCTGTCAACCTCCAGCGCATCGTTCAAAACGCCAGTCAAATCTTCCATATTGATCGTCGGAAACCCAGTGACCTCGAACCCGCTTATATCATAGACTCCCTGAAGGAACTGATCCGCCGGCTTATTGTTGTGCGCGGAGACGACGAGCTCAGCATAGAGGCACAAAATAATGCTCTGATGCGCTTCAGTATGCATCTTCGGGCCACTTTTGCTTCTCGGCGAGTGCTCGAGAAGTTCCATCTGAATCGCGAAGCATTTGAATGGGCGTTGGGAGAGGTGGAGGCCAAGTTCAATCAGTCCGTGGCTAACCCTGGCGAAATGTGCGGTACTCTTGCTGCACAGTCGATTGGAGAGCCGGCTACCCAGATGACGCTGAACACTTTCCATTATGCTGGTGTATCCAGCAAGAACGTCACACTTGGTGTGCCGCGGCTGAAGGAAATCATCAACGTCGCCACCAACATCAAAACACCATCCCTCACCGTTTTCCTGGAACCTCAAATCGCTGCCGATCAGTTCTTAACGAAGAAGGTCCAGCAACAACTCACCTATACCTCCTTGCGAACGATTACAGCCGCCGTCGAGATTTGGTACGACCCGGATCCTAGTTCCACCATTATCGAGGAGGACTCCGTTTTCGTCGAATCTTTCTTCGCCATCCCCGATGAAGAAGTCGAATCCAAGCTTCATACCCAGTCTCCTTGGCTGCTTCGGCTCGAACTCGACCGTGCTAAGATGATTGATCGCAATTTGCTCATGCCCTATGTTGCCGGCCGCATAAAGGAAAGCTTCAAGACGGATCTTTTCGTGATATGGAGCGAAGACAATTCCGAGAAGCTCATCATTCGTTGCCGTGTGATTGGTGATGCAGACAAGGACGAGGATGGCATGTCTACGGTTGAGGAAGACATTTTCCTTCGACAGCTGGAGAACACGATGCTGAACTCCGTGAGCTTGCGGGGTGTCAAGGGGATTAATCGAGTCTTCCTGTCACGTCACGATGCTGTTGAGGAGACGGACGATGGTAGTCTGGTCGTGATGAAAGACAAAGAGTGGATTTTGGAGACGGATGGTGTCAACCTTAAGACCGTCATGTGCATCGATGGTGTCGACTTCACCCGGACGTATTCGAACAGCTGTGTCGAGATCTTCAATGTTCTTGGCATAGAGGCGGCTCGTGCAGCGATCCTGAAAGAAATGCGTGGCGTTATCGAGTTCGACGGTTCATACGTCAACTACCGCCATCTCGCCCTTCTTTGTGACCTGATGACACATCGTGGTTCATTGATGGCCATTACTCGTCATGGTATCAATCGCACGGACACTGGTGCTTTGATGAGGTGTTCATTCGAGGAGACCGTTGAAATCCTGATGGAGGCTGCCGCTGTTGGTGAGAAGGATGATTGTCATGGCATTGCGGAGAATGTCATGTTTGGTCAGATGGCGCCAATGGGTACTGGAGCGTTTGACGTCGCGCTGGACATCGATATGTTGAAGGATGCTATCGTTGACCATCGTCTCCCTGTACAGTCCATGCTGGCGGCGCATGTTGATGGCGGAATGACGCCTGGGCAGGTCGCTATGACGCCCTACGATTCGAACTCGCCCATGTGGCAAGATGGTGTGTTCAAAGCTGACCAAGCTGCGTTCTCACCTTTGGCTGTCAATGGTGGCGGGGAGGATGCTGCTAGCTTCCAATGGTTGGCGTTTGGTCAGAGTCCCGTTGGTGCAGGCGGTATGTCCCCTGCTGGCGGCTATAGTCCCAGTTCGCCGGGCTATTCGCCCACGTCCCCTGGATTTGTTCCGCAGTCACCTTTCGGCGCGTCAACGTCGCCCTTCTCGCCATATGCTCCCTCTCCTTTCAATCCGCGCGGTCCCACGTCGCCTACGTATTCGCCCACGTCGCCTGGATTTGCGACGTCGCCTGGATATTCGCCAACGAGTCCTCGTTACTCGCCTACCTCCCCTTCGTTTTCACCGACCTCCCCACGGTATAGTCCGACGTCACCCTCATTCAGTCCGACGTCTCCGCGATACTCCCCGACAAGTCCTTCATTCAGTCCTGCGTCACCACGCTGTAAGTGTAATCAAGTTCTGTATGTCTTATCAGTACTGACTACCGTAAACATTACAGATTCGCCAAGTAAGTTATCTTTTATGAATGCGGCTCCTGCGGTACTAATCTTGTCCTGCCTTCTTTTTTCACCCTTTCAGCTTGTGAGTATCTTTCAACTATTGAAATAGCATCCTGAGCTTATGTTATATTCTAGCTCCTGCGCAACTGTCCCCGTCGTCGCCGAAGTACTCGCCGACATCTCCTATGGCTTCGCCGTCCTCACCAAAATACTGTATGTCTTCGTGGTCTATTTTGATGGGAGTTTACGCTGATCATTGTAATAGCACCAACATCGCCTACCTATTCCCCTGCCTGTAAGTTTGATGTCTGCCGCTATCTTCGTTGCGAAACGTTTTACTAACCTTGATACTAATCGCAATTTAGCCCCTGCATACTGTAAGTTCCTACCTCTGAAGTCGCACTGTACATATTCTGACTGATGTTCCTCTATCAGCACCCGCGTCACCTGCTTATAGTCCAACGTCGCCTTCATGGTCGCCTTCGTCTCCGGCGCACAATACTCAGAATGGTGCTGGGCGCAGCCATTCGTATCAGGCGTCGCCTTCCTGGGATTGATCTGGGCTTGTGCTACGTCGTGTCTTATTTCTCGGGCCAGAGATGGTCCCAGTCGCATTTATCTAGCGTTTCGAACCCCATACATCATGTAGAATATTGACAATCATTATTGAGTTAGATATATTTATATCAGATACTTGAGAGACGAACGTGTGCACAGGGTGCTGACCAAGGGGACAAGGACAGACTTCAGCGGACTTCCCACGCTACAAGGACAACGTTTTGAAGTTTCCTCATTCCCCTTTCCCCTTACATGGCCTTGTTCAATGCTATGTGAACTTATTCTAAACATTTGCAGCCATATATATACATCTTTTACTTCGACGGCGAACTATTGCTTGGTACAAGTACAAGTTTACAACTTAGAACGACATCCCTTTGGCTTTTCTATTGGCTAAAAGGCTTTCTTCACAGTTTCATAGAACGTCTTGCCTTGAATGGTAGCAATTTCAATCTCAAGGGCAGTGGGCTGTCGAGAACCATCAGAGGCGGCAAAAGTTCCGGCACCCCACGGAGAACCTGCGAAGTGCTTCAGCGTTTGCTCAGTGGGGACAAATACCAATGGGCATTACCTCCATGCACCTCGGTGAGGTTGGTGAGCAGAGGGAATGCGTGGGCGTACCCAAAAGGAACGTAGAGGATGCCGTGGTGAGCGAGTGTGGACATGGCAGCAATGGCAGTGGACTCTTGGCCTCCTCCCAAGCCGGCTGTAGAGATGAATACACCCGCGTACTTCCCAGAAAGCGACCCCTTCACCCATAGACTACCAGTGGCGTCCCAGAAGGCCTGGGAACGCGTGAGATACCACTGTGTACAAAGACAGAACTAAGGTAAACGCACCTTCCATTGACCAGGGAAGTTTCCGTAACGAGTTGGGATACCCAAGACGAACGCGTCAAAGTCGGGAAGCATATCAGGAGTGATAACAGGGTAGTCTGGCTTGGCTGGTGCGTGGAGCTTGCCGAGAATATCAGCGGAAAGTGTTTCGGGTATCCTGAAAGGTGAGACATGAACGGATTGACAGCGATAATCAATCAAGTGGACGCACTGGTAGATAGTAGCGTCGCCGCCGCCGTTCTTGATACCCGCCTTGACGGCCTCGGCCACTGTGAAAGCACAATTGGTGGATGAGAGACGATGCAGCGCGTCGCGTACGTACTTTTGGCGATATGACCGTACATGGTGTAGATGATGATAGCAACCTTGGGAGCCATATTGTAAGATTGGTGAGTATGCGAGGGTAAACAGTGTTGATGGTGGTGGTTGAGGAAGAAGAGGTGGATTTCCTCCTGAGTGACGTTTATACCCACGACGTCATCTGAAGGTCATTACCTTTTTAGGGTTAGTATACAGACTCAGAATAGCCTGTACAGTGCACGAGCAGTTCCTGATCATGAGGCTAGTAACCGAATATTCCAAACAACAAAGGGCAAGATTATTTTTCCAGTGAGTGAAGCAGAGTAGCACAAAAATCGCGGGAATAGGCAAGACTTCGTTCGAGTAAGGAGTACGTATCATCATAAGTTCAGAATTTATACCCAAACGAAGTGGACTGGAGCTTAAAATCGCAGGGTAGCCAATCCAGAGATCGCATATGATTCGTTCCCCACGAAGCTGATAGCATATCGCCAATTAAAATTTAACACTAGCCAGACGATATCTCGCTGCCAATTGCGACAATTGCAGAAATTCGTGGGACCTATACGATTCCTCCTGATCACAGAAAGCCTCAGAGGTTTTGCCCGGTAGAGACACGAATACGTAGTAAGAAGCGCAGCTTGGGCGCCTGTTCGAACGTTGAATGAATAATTATGGAGTTGCTCTTGCAATCTCACGAAAGACAGTTATAGCCGCCAGAGTAAGGGTTGGTAAAACTCCTTCCATCAGAAAGCATTCCGTTGGCATTCCATTCATGAATATGAGCAACTCTGCCTCTGCGGTCACCTGTTGTTTGCGAAGCGGTTGATCTAAGGAATCAGTATCGTCAAATGAAAGCAAGAAAAATACGTGGCAAATGGACAGCCGAAAGTTGTGTAGCAGGCATTTCACCGCCTTTCAAGACCTTGTTCGTCGTGGAAAACAAATAAGAATCTTTGCAGTTCGCGGCGGCAATCAATCGGGCCGCCGGCTATTTATTTCCTTTTACGGCTACAACATCTATCTCCGACTCGTTCTCCCATGAGACAAGTGGTATCCTACGGTGATATCGTGCCAGATCCTCGTTCATCCTTGACCAATGACTCGCCTTCACCGTCCAAAAAACCAAAGATAGACGGAAATGCCACAGTCGCATTTGAGCTTAGCAGGGAGCTCACCCATGCAGAAATTTGGAACGATTCTGTGCTCATCGATGCATGGGAAGCTGTCCATGAAGAGTATGCTGTACGGTCCTTTTTAATTTTTGTAGTTCCATTCTCTAAGTCGCATGCAGGCCTATCACGGAGGCGATACTGCCCTGAAGACGAATCCTACCAAAAGATCACCATTGTACGCATATCACCTACACCTATAAAGTCGCATCAATAATGATATTACAGATGGTACAATGTTCCGTTCAATGACTCAAATGTCGAAGAGAATGATACCGAAGATTTTCCGTCCCAGGAAGAGGAAGAGGACGACGATGAGGCAGACGACGACGACGGCGACGGCGACTCGAAACCCATCGATTTTAACAGCTTTGTTCCTTCTCACGATGCCTCCCTAGACACCGGAGGCGACCCCTCTGCTGGGACGTCGTACAATCTTCCTGAACCAAACGTGGAGACGGTCACTCAGGACGAGGCATTCACGAGGGCGGTCAATGCAATGTACTGGGCCGGATATTGGACTGCTATGTACCATGTAAGTCTTGGCTTTGTTTGTCCTTGATCTTTGCTCATGTGCCGCGTAGTGTCAGAGAAGTGATGTTGCCGATACAGCGGAGGATGTAGTCGAGGGTGTGGTCTCTGAATTTGTTTCGACCCAACGATGATGGAAGATTTGATATTTTTCTTTCGCCAATGTAAAAGGTATGTTGTCAATCGTAGTCATTTCAACATACCCACGTCAGTCCTAAAGACCCTTGGTATTCAGGCAGAGCGTAAGATGGTGGAGGAAAGTGCTACTCTGCCTTGGGTATATCTTTGTTTGCATTCGAGTTAAATGCTACTCGACTTGTCAACCAACTTGGATCTTGGTTAACCTGTCTTGAAAGGTGGATTTGGAAAGGTTGTGGTTTACTGGCAAGTCCATATAGTGCGTCCCTTTTTCTGCACTCTGACATGTACTACTAGTGATTATATGCGTCTTATTTCATCCGTGACACCAGCCATATACCAATTCTTGCTCAAAATAACCTAGGCACATTGTCAATGGCCACGCTTAATAGCAGCAGACTCCGAATTGATTTATTCAATGCCTTCCTTGAGCAGCCCACCCACTCTTGTCATCGGGCGTCTCTGCTGTGTCTATTTTTCAATTCCGCCCAACGAAGAGGTCGCAATCTGCCCTTCTCCCTTGCAGTCTGCGATCCTGACGACGTATCACCGTTTCTGCTTCTCAGGATGTTCTGTGAATGGCCCGATTGAGAAATGAGGGAAATACGCCGTGGTACAAAGATACCACGAGGCTACTTGTCAGGGAGGAGGCATGTCATCCGGTCCCTCTCATTGGTTCGTCCAGCAGCCTGCCGTTAATGGCACAGAAGTCATCACCAATCTCAAGTGGGGCCACTGTTACAATCTCATAACTTGAACGACTTGAATAGGCAACGCATGCGACTATCTGGCAGGGCTTAATTTCCGGTCGCTGGTGGCACTCTGAATTGAAGTGGCTCGCTGGAGGTTGCCGAAAAACCTATCTTGCTGTTATGGCTATTCAGTATACATTATCTAATGCGTATGGCTACTAATCCTTTCCAATCGCTGGCTCTTCTTTTTATCTTGCAACGTTAAGCTCAAAATTCCATCGACAAATGCCCTGTCTGTGTAACATCATCGGCCATAGCAGTGGTCACTGTCGATGGCCCACTACTCACCCGTCTCTTTCGAAATGACAAATTCTGAGGGCACATCATCATTGCATGAAGCCACGCTGCTTCACGCCCCACTCAAGCATTCGAAATAAACGGTAGAAGGTTGACCTCCGTACGTATATGTGTGTCGGTTGCAGAGGATGCAGGTGAAAGCGTTTTTGTTTCATAACTGGAAACTGCTCTATAATACAGTCCCAGGCTCACAGGATGGTCCTACTTCCCCGCGATCTGTCGATATGACAGCTATTCCTAGGCTTGGCATGGGTTGATGACGAACTTTCTGCCTACTACAGTCTCGGGGATGTGAATGGGACCCACTGAACAGCATCATTCTGAATTCAGTCATGAGCTGATCCTCAGGTACGTTCTATATAGCATCAAGTGAGTACTGATATGTATTGTATTGAAGCACAGCTGCCGTCCTGTCTTTAGGTGGATTTTCGTTGTCGTTATCCCCTCTTACACATTAGTGTGGGTGGCCATCACGACCGCAGCGTTCTAGATGGACTATCAGCATTTACGTCTTTCTTGAAAGGGTATACGCGCAGCGTATCACGATCACTACGTTGTTTTTCATTAGCTCACAGCTACGTTTGCTTATACATTGTTGTTCCTTTCGTTCACAGGTATAGACACATTCTAGGTCCGATTCTCGCTCTTGAAGAACACTCGCTCATTCCCCGTCCGCATAAGTCGCAGAGAGTTACGGTAAGCGAGCTCAGATGTGTTTGCCCAATATGATACCAGTGCTACTATCATTAACGTACACCCACTATAAAGAGCTTGCAAGGTGAGTTGTTTTTGCCTCATCCTCCACTGTTTTTTCTTTTCTGTTCAACGGACTCATTAATCATGCTTGAATTTCTGCTACTTCTCATCTGTCTATTTGAGTCGGTGAAATCGCTCAAAGTACTCGGCTCTTCAGGAGATCTGCCTATTGTCAACAAAAAGATTGCTCCAGATGGGTTCCTTCGTTCGTATGTGCACGAATTCTGTGTAGAAATACACGCGCTGACTATTGGCAGGACGGTACTAGCAGGCGGAACGTTTCCGGGACCTGTGATAAGTGGTGTCAAGGCAAGTTGGAATATTTGCATGACGGTATTGTGTTCTGATTACAGCGCAGGGAGACCGTTTTCAGATCAATGTCATCGATGAATTGACAGACCACACCATGGCTCTCGATACGAGCATTGTAAGTACGGCTCTCCTCTCCATTTGCTGGGGTCTTATACTCTTCAGCACTGGCACGGTATCCACCAACATGGAACTAACTTTGAAGATGGTTCCACTTCTGTTACACAGTGTCCAATCGAGCAAAACCACTCGTTCCTGTATGATTTCCGCGTTCCGGACCAGGCTGGAACTTTTTGGTACCATTCACACCTCTCGGTTCAATATTGTGATGGCGAAGCAGGGCCTTTCATTGTATATGATGGAAAGGACGGGAAGAATGACCCCCATCGGGCTTTGTATGATGTTGATGATGGTCGGTATATCTATTCTGAATCAATAAGAGCTAGATTGATTTCTCCTGCAGAAACCACTATCCTTGTACTCTCAGATTGGTAAGTGTGAGACGAGGGCTGAGTCTAGTACTTTCTTGATGAGACCCTTCTAGGTATCATGATCCAACGCCAGCGCTAATTGCCACGACAGTGACGCCAGATCCCGATTCCACTCTGATTAACGGGATGGGTCGATTCTTTGAAGATGTAAGACAATTATCCATTTCCCTAAGACCTGACTCAAGGGACATCCCATGCATAGCCAACAGCTCCTCTCTTCGTTATGACCGTCGCTCCAAACAAGCGTTATCGGCTACGGTTGATTTCTGTATCGTGCAATGCTGCCTTTCAATTCTCCATCGACGGTCATAATTTCACCATCATCGAAACGGATGGCATCAACCTCCAACCAGTCACTGCCAACTCGCTATTGATATTCGCTGCTCAGAGATTCTCGATCATTCTGGAGACTAATCAACCGGTCGGTAACTATTGGATTCGGGCTAATCCCAATGCTGGCAATCCCGGATTTGAGAACGGGATTAACTCTGCGGTGTTAAGATACCAAGGTGCCGATGACTCGGAACCGACGACTTCGATACAACATCACATTGTTTCCCCACGAGAGGTAGATTTGCATCCACTGGAATCTCCTGGAGCCCCGGGAAAGCCATTTCCTGGTGGGGCGGACCTTGTACTCAATATCACCCTTGGATTTGACGATGCTACTAACGTCTTCCTAATGAATGGTGTCCAATTCGTACCGCCCACCGTTCCCGTTCTACTTCAGATCTTGAGCGGTGCTCAGCGAGCGCAAGATTTGTTGCCTAAAGGTTCTGTATACGGACTGCCTCTTAACAAGACTATTGAGGTCAATCTTTTCGGTGGACAAGCAATAGACGGACCAGTACGTTCATCCTCCATTTTTCATTCAATACGACGGTATTGAAATTGCATTTTCCCAGCATCCATTCCATCTCCATGGTGTAAGCCTCTCTCAGAAATTGATTGAGGTTGTTCCCGACTGAATGCGTTTACAGCATAGTTTTGATGTCGTGAAAAGCGCAGACAGCGATACCTACAATTTCAAAGATCCGGTCCGTCTTATAAGCACACTCTTCTTTATGTGTATGCTGATGATCTCAAAATCCCAGGCCCGCAGAGATACCACACCCGTAGCCGAAGACAATTTGACAACCATTCGATTCAGGACCGACAATCCTGGACCTTGGTTCTTGCACTGGTGCGCATATTCAACTCTTTACTGTACGCGTATGTTCTGAGACAGCATTGATGATAGCCATATTGAATTCCATCTTGATGGGTGCGTACCGTTTTGTTTTTTGTCGCGTCTATCATCTAAAACTAAATCATAGTGGTATGGCTATTGTTTTTGCTGAAGCTATCCCGGAAGTGGCAGAGGCGAATTCTGACATTCCAGGTGGGGCATCATGTTTTGATTTAGGATACAGCGAGCACTGACGCATGTGTTTCCAGCGAGTTGGTATGACCTTTGCCCGACCTACTACGGTCTCCCTCCAGAAGTGACAAAGAATGATACCGAATATACCGTTCCTTCGTAATATCGCTCGCTCATCCGGACTGTAATACTTCTCTCATTTCGTTTTTGAGCTTCTTCGTAGCCAAGTTGTTGTGCTAAACGTATATTCCGTGGATAGCATCATTGATTGAACGCCCCCACAAGTTTTGACCCGTTTGAGTCAAGTTTCAACAACGCTTGTAAACGGCCAGTCTAGAGAGACAGCATTCTCTCCGTCAAGAAAACCGATTTCAAGTTGAACAGTCGAGCGCCGTATATCAGATTCTCACTGCGTTCCAGGAGTCCAGGCTCAAGTATACGTTCTTCAATGTTCTTCGTGAAATTTGGAACTCGTTTTGAAAATCATGATTTGAAATACGAGTCGGTAATCAAAGCGAGCACGATCGGGATTTGCCGCCGGCGATTGACCATTTCCTTTTCACTCGTTCTCCCATGAGACCAGTAGTATCCTACGATGATATCGTACCAGATCCTCGTTCATCCATGAACAATGATTCGCCTTCACCGTCAAGAAAACTAAAGACAGACGGAGATGCCACAGTCGCATTTGAGCTTAGCAGGGAGCTCACCCATGCAGAAATTTGGAATGATTCTGTGCTCATCGATGCATGGGAAGCCGTCCATGAAGAGTATGCGGTACGGGATTTCTTCCTTTTGTGGTTTCGTTCTCTCAGTCGCGTACAGGCCTATCACGAAGGAGATACTGCCCTGAAGACAAATCCTACCAAAAGATCACCATTGTACGCATATCGTCTACACCTATGAAATCGCACTAATAATGACATTACAGATGATACAATATTCCGTTTGATGACTCAAATGTCGAAGAGAATGATATCGGCCATTCGCTGCCCCAGGAAGAAGGGGAAGAGGACGACGACGAAGAGGCAGACGACGGCGACTCGAAACCCATCAATTTCGACACTTTTGCTCCCTCCCATGATGCCTCCCTAGACACAGGAGTTGATCCGGTCGCTGATTCATCGAACAGTCTCCCAGAACCACCCACGGAGACGGTCACTCAGGACGAGGCATTTACGAGGACGGTCAATGCAATGTACTGGGCCGGATATTGGACCGCGATGTACCAGGTACGTCTTGGCTTTGTTTCTCCTTGATCTTTGTTCATGTATCGCGTAGTGTCAGAGAAGTGACGGTCCCAATATAGAGGAGTCTGAAGTGGAGGGTATGGTCTCTGGATTTGTTTCGACTCAACGATAATGGAGTTTGGTACCAACGTAAAAGGTATGCTGTCAGCCGTAGTCATTTCAAGCTACCACATGTCCATCTATGTCAGGCCTCTTTATCCAGGTCGACAAGAAAAGCCCTAGCATTACGGACAACAGCACTACTCAGCTCTTGGTCTATCTTCGTCAGTTGAACACATCAATGCCTGCTGTACGCTACACGACAAAACGTGAGTCGCTCAACGCTTCGCTACTATCGTTGTAGCTCTAGTACCATTGTGATCTTCCAAGCCTTCCACCGATCCGTAAGGGCCCACAGCGGCATCCAATATGTGGTCGTCGTTATCCAGGACCTTTAAAGTGACTTGACCGCTGAAGTAACGCGTCGACGGCATAAGGGTCTCGCAGATGCTTCTGTGCCAGTGAAGAGGTCGCGGGCTTCTAGAAAGACCTTGGAAACTCTGATAGACGTCGTTCTTCTCGAAGTACGCCCTATTCCGTACTGACCTCATTCTTCAAGTTAAAGCGTGCTGCCACAGATGTCGATCTCGTCAGCCTCCATTACTGCTCCTAGACCATTTATCGGTCGGAGTGAGTGTCTGGAAGGCTGTGTGGTCTTGTCTATGGGAGTGGGAGGGACCGTGGCATGAGCCCTCTGGTCACACATCCTATAGTATCGGTGCATGCGAAACCAAAGCGAAACGCCGCGCACCTAGTCAGTGGACCGGGGGGCCTTCTTTGTAGGAGCTTGAAGTTTTGAGATTCCGATACGAAGTTGAACCGCAATCACGCTGTGATCTCACCGAGATCCACCTCACGATGGTCGACAATGTAGCACACATCCACTCCACCATGGTCTACGTAGACAACGTGGACGACGATGCATGGGTTTTGATAATCAACTGTTTCTATCAGTCCTTCAATCCTCGCAGATTTATACCCCCGTGTCCTCTCTTTAGCGAGTGTTTCTTACCGTTTGCGTCGTTTGTGCTTTTCTGTCGCTCTGAAGAAAGTGTCATGGAGATGGTACAATCCATCTCTTTGTAATCCACGATTTCCTCCGCCCTCTGTGGGGCATTATAATCGGTGCGTGACTTCTCCCAATGCTGTCGAAAAACTGACAGCCAGAATTTTAGGGAACATGATTTCTCTATCACCCAGAGGCGTATAACTGTACCCGGGCACTATA
This sequence comes from Armillaria cepistipes, assembly GCA_900157415.1. Taxonomy (NCBI): domain Eukaryota; kingdom Fungi; phylum Basidiomycota; class Agaricomycetes; order Agaricales; family Physalacriaceae; genus Armillaria; species Armillaria cepistipes. The sequence continues at coordinate 988,646 of FTRY01000002.1, forward strand.
ATGCCACGTTGGTATACGATGTTGAAGATTACATGGAAGTCATTTCCGAGTTGATGAGTACGACGACGCCTTCGTTATACGCTCTACACACCGTACAAATCAGGTTCCACCATTCCAATTACACTTGCAAGCAGCTATTGATGGGTCCATGGCGCACGTTAATCGAAGCAATTTTTTTACTCCCTGCATTGGAATCACTGGTGTTAGAAGCTCCGTGGTTCGCCGAGAACGAGACATTCCCCTCACTCACCTTGCTCCACACCAATCTGCGGTGTTTTGTCTATCGAGCTCCCTTTTCCTCGTCTCTGGAAGCTATTCGAACACCAGAGTACGGGAGAAGAAGCGTAGGGCAGATAGCCGCCGAGACTCATAATCTACGCCTTCTGCTGGATGCAAATCGAGACACGCTGGAGATACTAGAGCTCCCTGGGGAGCTAGCAGATAGTCTCCTCGATTCTCCTTTTCCCTCATTGAAAGAGCTGTCCCTTTTCGGATACGGACCTGACCGTCACACATTGTCCCGCGCTCTTCTCCCAGTATCTCACCTTCGGAAACTGCATATCGAGACCGTTTTCAGCGGTCCCCCTTCGCCGATTCCCGTCTCATCGCACATAACCCGTGCTCAGATAACCAAGTTGCGGTCCTTGACCCTATCAAATCCTTGCCCCAACGATCCTTTGTTCGGTATGCTGCCGCCAAACGTAGAACACCTATCACTGATTCCATATCCCGAGCCCTTCATGCTCTGGTGGACCCCAGAGTCGAAGATCCCTGTCGAGATTGTTCCTTGTTCCGCGATCACCGCAATTCTAAACTCTGGCTCCTTCAGAAGCCTTATAAGCCTGAACATATCGTACCTATGGGAGTCTGACTGGACCGAAATCTTCCTCCTCGACCTTATTCCTCAAGTATCACCCTACCTGGAATTTCTCGAGCTGAATCGATAGGGCCGGAAGGATAGCCCCTTTGATGTTGTAGTATGTTTTCTTTCTTCTGTTCTTACACCGAACCCTTCACTCATACATTAAATAGTCGTCGTTGGAAAGATCGTTTCGGAACCTGAGGTATCTGTCGCATCTACGCTTGAATCTGGAGAAATCCGAGGGACACCGCCATGATCTATTTAAGAGGAGGATGCAACAGAACAAGCCCGCCACCATGAAGCAGGCCATGCAACAATTAGCCCTTTCCCTCTCTTCATTATAATTTATTTCGTGGCTGGGTTCAATATTCCCGAACTTAGCACGTTCTCCATTATGGGTGTGGCACCGATGGAAAATCCTGCGGACCGATGGGAATGTTGAATTACAGGCAGCTGGAACAGAAGATGTGACTCTTGCTTGACAACTAATAATACAGTTTTTTTAAACTATTTTCTGAACTGAGTATGTAGGTGAGTATCCTTCACCACTCCCCTACGAAGCACGTAGCCGGCCTTCTTGGTGTTGTCGTCGCGGTCTCCAATGGAAAACTAGAAAAGGACTTCGATATGTCATCTCCAGGGTGTGGAATTGGTGCTTTGTGGGAGTTGCGTCCAGGTGGCATCGTAAGAATTTGTAATAAGCGCTTGTCATCACCAGGAGTTCGGTGCGTCAATACCGTTACGTTTTGCGGATTGATACAATGGTCTTGTGACTCGATATAGCGATGGACACAATCAGAACGGTGGTCGTGGTAGAAATTTGAATTCGTCGCCAGTTGCGCACTTCCCACGAGGTAAGAAGCAGGCAGGGGCAAAGCAAGAGAAATTGCAGTCACGGCGGAGGCTATTGAAACAAGATCGCACCTCAACTTGCTATTCTGTTGCACTGAAAGTGCGGTAACTGCATGTTTTCACCGGCCTGGTTCGCTCAAGGATTCTATATCAGATCGTTGGACTTATAGTTTATCGACTCGTGCTTTACTACGTTAGAGGTCTATTGGAAAATAGATTCCAGTCGCAGGAGAATGAATAGTTCTTAAGTAGCACTTTCTACGGATTCCTACCCTACGTCTCATGATACGACTTCAAGTATGACAAGTAAAGCAACGCTGTCAGAAGATCTCACAAAGTCCCTTTCTGAAAAGGTGCATATTTCTCATACGTCCCAAGGCCATGTCCAGACTGTAAGTGCTTTACTTCATACGCAATATTTTGTCCTTTGAGTATACTGTTAGGTCCTCGAGAAAAGCTTGAACATTATACTGGAAGACCCGACTGAAAGTGCGTGCTCTCATTTCCTGTCCTTGGTACTTGTGTACTACTACTAGTCTGGCTTCTAACCGTTCATATGCGAGGCTCAAGGGCTTGGCCCAGTGTCCATATGCTGCCGTTCAGGCAGCTTGCCCGGTACAACAGTAAAAAATGAGGTGCATGTGTATCCTAGTCCTCAAGGGGGTCTACTCCGCGACGTACGCTCAAAGGATTAATAGTCCAAAGCATCTAAAGTAGTGCTGAGGTCAAGGCAAAAGGGAAGGCATAGAAAACGCTAACCTGCACTAACGGTAACGCCCGGAACTTTCTCCCAGAATTAACGCGTTTCAGGGTGCCAGGGCTTTCAACATGAACCATAGTCTTGGTCAGAGATGTATGTTGCATCTTTGAACGAAGGTACAAAGCAACAAGAGATGATTTCGTCGGGTCGATCATCTAATGCGCACATTATGGGATCATCATCAGTAAACCGGATGTGCTTAAGACATACCAGCATTTCTGCCGTGGAGAAGTACATGGATAAGACTTTGATGTCGGAATTGCAGAATGCCCACTGCAGGTCAGCATTTGAAAGCTGAACATAGGGAATATTCAATAGCGAGAGGTCTGGTTTGGTTTGAATCCAGTCCAAAAGAATCCTTGTGGCTTTAAAGCACAGCAATCTACATTCGCGTTCATCATCAGCGATAATACTGAGTCCTGTCAGCGGTGATCGGGAAGCGACAAGCTTGACCCATCTGAACAGCTCGGTGTAGGCCCCAAGGCTTCCAACACCTTGATGCCGCACAATAAGGTTTTTCATAGAGGCAAACCCGAAGAACTTGGGCTCTCGAGACGAGTGCACACGAGGGCCCACGTTAAGGAAGTCGTCATAGTATATATCGAGATCTGTTAGGTTTGGAACCTTGGATAGGAGGTTCAAGAGCTGATATTTATCGAAACGATGATGTGCGCCAAAGGTAAAGGATCTGAGGTTGTCCAGCTGGGGGAGTGTGTGAAGGCGCACATAAAATGGATCCTTCATCGAAGTACCAGTCAGACGTAGTCGCGTCAGGTCTGACTTTGAATGGACTTACAAGAATGGCCAATGAATCCCATGATTGCATGGCTTCCATGACTTTGGAGTCCGCCAAACCCTCTGCGTTTACGGACAGTAACACCGGCATGGGCTTCATCAAGGTGACTCGTCGCAATGATGGGAAGTTTGAAAGCTGACGTATAACATCGGAAGAATTGGCTGGAGGACATAATATATGAACTTCTACCAAATGGGCGCAACGCGTCAGATTGTCCAAGAATCCGCTCAGAATGGAGTCGTTAACCGGATGAAGCCGGCCGTCAAATTCACGGATCCTGAAAGAGGTCAGGTTCGTCAAGGACGCTAAGACGTCTATTGAAGGAGCAACAAGGGTCTCAGTAGACCATCCTAGAACTATAGAAGTATTACAAAGCCAATCAAGATGAACGGGAAGAGAGCTTTGATACCGTGAAGCTCCAAAGTACGGACAAACGGTTTGAGGTACGGACGTCTATCTAGCGTCTTTAGGGCTGGATACGAGAACGAATACTGCAAGATAACCATGCTTATAATCATGCGGAGACACGCCTTTGAATCTTTGATTGTACGTACACCGTTTCGAACTGAAGAGAAATCGCACGTCATTTCAATATGCTTGTAGAGGCTGGGCAAGGCCGTTTCATTGAAAGTGCGATTGACCAAAGCACATTGGAATAATGCGCTTGGCTCATGCTCAAGGCAACCAAAGACGGCCAACAAGACGTCGTAGGGGAGTGTGTCGCAAATCGAAGTCATAACACAATGATGATGAGCGTTCGAGTCAAAGTAGAACTTTTGATGGCCGTCGGCAAGCGATAAGATAATAACGACAGAAACCCTAATATTATTATTGTCGCAATTACATCCATTTCATTATGTTATCCACTAAAGTACATCCAGTTCAGGCATAAAATAAGAGAAGGTATCACACTCGGACCAATGGGCGAGAGATATTAATACGTAGTAGTATCGTTCATTGTCACGTCTGGGGGTAGACCGTAGTAGGTCGGGCAAAGGTCGTTCCAACTCGCTAGAGACATACGCGTCAGCGCCTGCCGCATCATAAATCAACACAATCAGACCCACCTGGAATTCCTGGATTCGCTTCTGCCACTTCCGGGATAGCTTCAGCAAAAACAATACCCATACCACTAGAATTCAGTTTCAGATGATTATAGTCACAAAAAAGAATATGAAACGTGCGCTTCAAGGTGGAATTCAATGTGGCTACCGATATTGTTTCAGAACAGAATACGTATCATGAGGGATTGGATATACATACCAATGCAAGAACCAAGGTCCAGAATTGTCTGTCCTGAACCGAATCGTTGTCAAGTTCTTTTCGGCTACGGAGGTAGTATCACCGCGAGCCTATGGTTCCAAAATCATCAGTGTACAAATAACGACAAGTGCGCTCTTAAGACGGACCGGATCGTGGAAATTATAAGTATCGCTGTCGGCGCTTTTCACGACGTCAAAACTGTGCTGTAAACACTTTTAGTCAAACAGACATGCGTTCAGTTTCTAAAAGAGACCTACACCATGGAGATGGAAAGGATGCTGGAAAAGTGCGACTTCAATATCACATTGAAAGGACGAATGGAAGATGAACGTACAGGTCCATCGATCGCATTCCCACCGAATAGATTTATTTCAATGGTCTTGTTCAGCGGCAATGTGTATACGGAACCTTTGGGCAACAAATCTTGCGCTCGTTGAGCACCGCTCAAGATCTGAAGGAGAACGGGAACGGTAGGCGGTACAAATTGGACGCCATTCATCAGGAAAGTACTGGTATTAGCGTCAAAGCTGAGCGTGATATTGAGTACGAGATCAGCCCCTCCAGGTACCGGCTCTCCGGGTGCTCCAGGAGATTCCAGTGGATGCAAATCCACTTCTCGTATAGAAACAATGTCCGATTGCATCGAAGTCGTCGGTTCCGAATCATCTGCACCTTCGTATCTAAGCACTGCAGAGTTAATTCCGTTCTTGAAACCTCGAATGCCAACACTAGGTTCAGACCGAATCCAGTAGTTATCAACTGGCTGATTAGTCTCCAGGATGACTGAGAACCTCTGAGACGCAAGTATGGGTAGAGAGTTGACCGTGATGGGTTGAATGTTGATGCCGTCTGTTTCGATGATGGTGAAATTGTGACCATCAATAGAGAAGTTAAGGCCTGCGTTGCATGATGCAGAAATTAGTCGTAGCCGGTAACGCTTGTTTGGAGCGACGTTCATAACGAAGAGTGGAGCTGTTGGCTATAAATGGGATGTCCTTTGAGTTCACGTCGTAGGAAGAAGGAATTGACTTACATCTTTGAAGAATCGACCCATCCCGTTAATCAGAGTGGAATTTGGTGTTGGCCCCACTCTCGTGGCCATTAGAGCTGGCGTCGTATCATGGTACCTAGAAATATCCCATTAAGAAAGTACTAAACTTATTCTCCGTCTCACACTCACCAATCTGAGAGTGTAATAATGGTGGTTTCTGTATACAAGATCAATATAGCTCGGACCGATCGGAAATAGAGATGCCAACCATCATCGATATCATACAAGGCCCGATGAGGATCATTCTTCCCGTCCTCCCCGTCATACACGATAAAGGGCCCTGCCAGCCCATCACAATATTGGACGGCGAGGTGTGAATGGTACCAAAACGTTCCAGCCTGGTCCGGAACACGGAAATCATACATGAATGAGTTGTTTTGCGCGATTGGACACTGCGAGACGGAAGCGGAACCATCTTCAAAGTTGGTTCCATGTTGGTGAATACCGTGCCAGTGCTGAAGAATATAAGAGACTAGCAAATGAAGAGGAGAGCCGTGCTTACAACACTCGTATCGAGAGCCATGGTGTGGTCTGTCAATTCATCGATGACATTGATCTGAAAACGGTCTCCCTGCACTGTATTTAGAGCATAATACCGTCATGCAGATATTCCGACTTGCCTTGACACCACTTATCAAAGGTCCCGGCAACGTTCCACCTGCCAGGACCGTTCTAGAGATAGTCAGAATAAAGGCCTTCACACAGGATTTGTGCACCTACGACCGAAGGACTCCATCTGGGGCGAGTTCTCTGTTAACAACATGTAGATCCCCCGACGAGCCAAGGACTTCGAGCGATGTCGCCGACTCGAATAGAAAGATGAAAGCTAGCAGAAAATTAAGCATGATGAATGAGTCCGTTGAGCGAAAGAGAAAGGACAGTAGGTCGAAGACGAGGGAAAATCAGCCTACTTTTGAGGCTCTTTATAGAGGGTGTATTGCGTTAATTATAGCAGCCCTAGGGGTTTCGGTATCATATCATAATGGGCTAACACATCCAAGTTGAGTCACTGTACCCATCCGCGACCTGGGCGGAAAGGTACCAAGCAGGGGTTCTCCCACAGCCAGCGTGAACTGAGACTGATCCGATTTCCAATCATTTTGGCTGATATTCCGGTGTTTACCTCGCGCCTCAAGCATCCCGATGATGCGCCAGTCCGGGGGTGACCTTTATTACGGGATCAGTCACGAAACAACACCGCCATAGCGGGAAACCCACCTGGGATATATCTATATCTGTGAGCGCCAGGAACGACGATACGTAAGTATTTGTAGAGACGCGGCTAAAAACAATGTGGTGACTGGTATGTTGGGAGGAATTTTGCACGGTTAATCTTTTGAGAAAAACCCGAATGAGTTTACTGTCCATCTAGAGCAGTACAGGTCGCGATAGCGACCCACACATACCTGTGAAAGGGGGCAGGGATAACGAAAGTCCGTATAGAGACGGGACGCGCTGCTTGGAACATTCAAAATATTCGTTTGATGTTTAAAATAGAGTGTGCCTGAGGATTGCTTGGTCCAGAGTGATGGCTGTTCAGTGAGTCTAATTCGCATTCCCGAGACGATAGCCGAAGAAATCCATCATCAGCACAGGTCAGCCCGACAGTCAGCAATCGGGGGGGTGCGATATTACGATATAGGGCTGGAAGGAGAGACGGGGTAATCGGCTTGTTGGTTGACTAGATGGTAGGGGATATCATGTGAACTGTAATGCAGTATCCTTATCTTTGCGTCTAGTTGATACCCCGCCGCGATGGGATGCCGGAATTCAACGAATGATGAGCTCCCGAAGTCGATCAGCCTTGATACGATGATCTCTTGGATGCGTTCCAGACGTTTTGTTCCGGAGAAGACGGGCGAGTAGTGGGCCGATGAATATGACCATAGGCGCGGGATTGGGCCGACTATGTTACACAGACAAAGCATCAGTTCGGAGAGTTCGTGCTGTGTTGCACATAGAACCGAAAGGAGAGACGATGTATCCGATAGTGTTGCGAAGAACCAACACTGGTGTCTATGTAAGCGTTGAAATATCACAATGGCAAGACAGGCTCACCAGAAACATCCAATGGGTTAGTTCAAGCGCCACCAGCAACCGGAAATCATGTCCGCCAAACGTGGAATATTTCGAGTCGCATGAGTCTGTCTTCCAGATGGAGAGGGTGGACGTTTCAAGTAGAATAACCGGCTGTAGTTGTAACACTGGCCCCACTTTGGTTTCTCGAGATTGGCGATGTTTTCCGTATGCTTGACTGGAATCAGGTATAACCGGACCGGATGGTATGTAGATGCCCTAACAGGCAGGGTCCTCCTCTTTTTCTACCACCACTTCCTTCCCCCATTTCTCGACGTCTGTTCACCGTACTTTCCAGAACATCCTGGAAATGACTCATCCTTAGTCATGAAAGAATGGGGCGGAAACAACGATGCGTCGTCACGACGGTGTTCGCAGACTCCAAACGATGAGAAGGAGTAGGCTGCTGAAAAGAATGTCATAGATGAGGTTCTCCCATTGTTTCTGGGTTATGCTCTATAGCAGTGATTCGATCTCGAGTGCCCCGGATGGTAGATCATCCAAGTTGACAAGGGTCGCCGCCGTTCCGCTTTTCAATCGCGACATGCTGTTAAGCACGTCTTGTATTGTTTAGGTTGCCAAAAAGAATATGAGAGGTGGGGGTTTTATCGAGAGTAGCGCCACGGACGCATATTTCCCTTCGGATGCGGTGGATAGAGCAAAGAGATGGTCGCAAATGCCGCCTTAGACAACGGCTTTACGACGATTTAAAGCCGGCTCGCAACTGGTGTCTCTAGGGCACCCAGCCATGAGGATCGTGCTCGTGAGCCGTGGCTTCTTCACATGGTCGGAGAAGCGTTATTGGAATGGCTCGAAGAAAAGAATGCCTCTAGCGGGTACTGAAAGTGCTGTATAGAATCAAGCTCGAGCTTGGGGAATGAGAGTAGAAGGGGAAGAGAGCATAGTGTTGAACACGAAGGCCGGGGGTGTCAAAAGTACACATGATCAGACGGGGGGCTAGGTATAGGTTGAAGGATATTTATACGACAATGGAATCCCGTCGTATTTCGGTTTTGTCTCAGCGAATATTTGGCAAGGAAGCGGGTTGCTGCGATCAACAGACGCTAGTCAAACGTAGGCGTATATATTGTCGCCTTGATGAAGAGTGACCGGAGCAATGTCGCGAGACACATTCAGCAGACATTCAATGGCAAGAGGTAGATGCTGATGCCAGTTGCTCCTCGGGTTGATCGACTATGTATCGACGGTCCATCTAAGGTTTCAGTTAATAATATTGTCCTAAAACATAAACGTAAGTCTCGAGAAGCTACCGCTGGAACTGTATCGCTAGGTCCAAGACGGAGAATGGGATCACTAGTGCTAAGTGACACTGACCGCAGTGATAATTACACATACTAATCGTCGCATTACGCAAGCTGTCGCAAAAACGCCGAATACGCATGCGATCACAGACAAACCGGACTGCGTCTAACTCTGACGCGATGCCGGATTCGGCCATCACTACTTTCAAGTCCCGCTCGACCAGATTGAGTCTGATTTTTGTGCCGCCTCAAGTGTGACGGTACTGTGACGGTGAGTCGGCAGTAACGGCACACGAGAGGGTTGACGAAGCGTAGACGAAGTCAGACGAAGAAAGACCAGATGAAAGAACCTCTGTTAGAGTTGTTCTGCCTACGTAGCATACTTTTGTGGTCTTATATACTGTAAGTAAAGGAGTATTACTATAATAGACTAAGGCGCGATAAGTAATAGAAAAGCGGAATAATGAATAGAAAGGCGGGATCCCCGCAGTACAGTAAAGGATGAAGTAATAGAAAGAATAGAAAGGAAACGGGAGTACCGGCACGACGTAGCCGGTATGAATCTCCTACATCAAGCCTCAACCCTACCGTCGACCGGTACGGTCATCCCGTATACTTATTTCGACTGAAGCGAGAGTAGTACTGCTAGAATAACGTCACCCAGGAATACTATAACCACAAAGCTTGAAGCCGAATCGTCTTCGCGTGCGATAAGCGGACTGACGTCGCGCATATACTCAACACAGTAAGGTAGCGGTCATGCTGTGGCAAAGCGGTTACGTCTACCCCGCGTCTTGACCAATTACCCCCATGACCAGCGTGTTCCATAGCCGATTTCTCCATCTGTCCTTCATATCAACAACCCGGCTGCCACGAGGCCTACGGCTTGACACGGAATGTACCAGCACACGACGCCGTATTGATAAATTATCATGAAGAACCGAAGGACAGCCCAAATTGAATGGTACGCGTCTTCTAGCCAAAGTATACTGCATCTCTTTGAGGACGGTCAGTGATTTCCGGTATTAATTTCTCGTATCGGGATCCGAGGATGTGGCCTGTGGTAGAACACGAGGCAGTGGCGAGTTAGCCGTTCTTGCACGGGATTGGATATCAATTGGGGTGCATTACTGAAAAAGAGCATTCGGTAGGTTCTAGTCGTTATTACGTCTCATCAGAACCCCTCGATGTCATCCTTTATCAACATTGCCAACATTGGATAAGGTACAGCACGCTTTCTCACTCCTACCACCACCACCACCAAGGTCTCTCCGGACTGCTATCCTTAACGTGAGTCTTTCTTTATCGTTTATTTTGGACGGTGTTGAACAAGAATATGTGCAGAATGCCCTCAGGGTTCAACTCACTTGCCGCGGCTGCCTCCAAGAGGGATTCGAAAATACCAACCATGCGCTCCTTCAAACTGAAATCGCCTTTACGGAGGAGATCAGCAACGCCTGAGTCGCCTGGGCTCAGGTCGCTGGTGCTGGTGGAGAAGTACCACGGATCACAGCCGTCGTCGCTGCAATCAACGCCGAACGCCAAGGCTCAACCAACACCCAAAGCAAAGCCTCGACCAACGCCCGGTCGTGACAAACTGCTTGCGAAGGAGCCTCCGAAGAAGCCTCTCTTCAAAGTGACGGCAATCCGGGATACTGAGCGCGTGTCGTCGCCACTACCGGTGCCTAAGAGGCCCAAGACGGTGGGAAAGGAGAACTCGGAGCGACGGCGTGATGCACAGACTCGTGTTTCTCATACCACTACACCAACATCAGTTCCTCGTCCATTCAAGATATCTATCCCACGTTCATTCTCTTCCAACACCAGAATTCCCATCCGCAAACACGCTAAACGAGAGTCTATCACGAGGATAAAGTCGAGACCTTCGTCTCTTCGTCTCACTCCCTCCCGAACCCGTACATCTCTCTCCATCTATTCTGCTTCAAGTTTATCATCTTCATCCCCGAGAACCCCAATGTCGCCTTTCGCATACACCGACGCCGTTGTCATCCAAACCCATGACGATTCGGAGCTTCTTTCCTCGTCGATGTCCATGAGTCAACTCAGCACCAAGTCGGAGTCCGAGTGGGTTGATGAAGAGGAGGTTTCTCCAATGAAAGCACCACTAACTCCGGAAGCGAAGCCTTCCCATACTCCAGACACGACTCCAACAACATCAGAGGCGAAAGTACGGAATACTCCAGAGTCGAAGGTCAAAGTTTCCCCCGCAGCAAAGCAGTCCCCCTCTGCTAAATCTGGCACCTTCCCGCGCGTCTTCGTTGTCGGTAGACTTAGCACGTCAAGCCCCGTTGTACGCAGACGCAGACCCATCATACCACCATTGCTCGACTCCCAAGCGGGTTCTGCGAATGCTCAGATTCGCATGGAACTCTCGGCATTGCGAGCTCGCAAGAAGGTCCAAGAGGGCGTGACGGAGTTGAGCGATAAGAAGCTTTGACTTTTGTCAGTTTCTTGTGATAAATGACGGGTCATTTACCGCTGAAATACAAATTATGGAATGTACGGTCTTGAGTTGGATATTTCAGAAAATGTATTACTACCACTATCTCACCTTCGAGGATATCCACAGTAAGGTCCGTCGTCGGATTGTGTCGTGGAGAAATTTGTCGTACGAAAAACACAAATACGCGAATTACTTACGTATAGTAAGCGGTACAAGTATAACCGAGTTCGACCTTCAATACTTCCATGGTAAGTTAGCAGGACCAGCAAGTCCGAACGGAACTTGAAAATAGTGATTGCCGGAGTCCAGCATCACTTGCGTCTTCAACAACTTCATTCTAGGACTGATCGTACATAAACCAACGTCTGCCACTTCTCCTTATCCCAAGGCGCCAACAGCACAGCTTTTTGGGCTTCTCGCAAGGCCGTTTCCCCTGCACCAGACGTCGACAGTGCAATGGCCCTCAATCCTATCTCGTTCCGCTGCACGTCAAGCGTCGACGCTGACGGTCCCGCAATAATAGGAAGCACGCTTTCATACAATCCTCGCTGCATGGTCAATTTCGCAAGATCAATTCTCGCTTCTGATCTCGAAGGCTCAGAAATGATCGCCTGCTGTGCCAGAGACATCACTTTGACATCCTCTCCCTGTGAGGTACAATAAATGAACGGAATACCGCCAAATGTCAGAGCAGACGCACCAATCCTTCGTGATGCTTCATGAGCAGATACTCTACGTCTTTGCCTGGATCCATGCTCGCCCGCTGTTCCCGAGGCAAGGCCAGAATTTCTGACAGGGCAGCATCAACGAGGTTTTCGTCGTCGGTCAGGATACCCATTGCGGCGAGAGCATTAATGGCAGCGAGGTTTTCAGGATCATTCGTTATACTGATAAGGCGGTTAGAACTAATACACCGTATTGTCAAACGAAGAGTATACACACCATTGGAGGAGCATATTCTTGGCCTCGTCTCTTGAAGTCTCATCTCCGAGAGCCCACATCGTCTTGGCCATGAGAACACTAACATGCCCGCTCAGCGTCAAATCTTCCCCGGCACTCGACAGTGCATTCTCAAATGCGCCTAAAATATCTTCAAGCTCAAAGCCTTGCCTCAACTGGGCCAAGCCTAACCCAAAATGAGCTTGAGTGCAAAGGATCCGCGTTTCCGGGTCATCTATTTCGGGAAGTAGACCTATCACGATCTCGAAGGCTTCGGCAGCACCTGCGTAATCCCCGTTGCTGTTCCTGATGCGTCCCATGTTGGACTGAGCGATGACATACTGACGTTCAATTTTGGGAGACTCAGTTTCTTCATAGGCAGTCTCGAGTATGGCTATGGCATCAGTGAGTAGCAATAGGGCTGTATCGAGGTGCCCGAGTGTTTCGTGCACGAGACTTGAGAGATGAAGCCCTGGCGCTGATGATGGGTTGAGGGAAAGATAGCGCGACAGAAGGGATAACGACGGGAGTAGGGATTCAGATGTTGATATCTTGTTTAGGGCGAAGGATCGCGCGGAAAATTCGAGGTCGGCGGCCGGCTGTTTCAACACAAGGTCAGAGGCGAAGGGAATGGTCCACACCCTAAAGACTTACTACGGAAGATGCCAGTCCTACTGCGTGCTCCAAAAGGGCTTTGGCATCGCTTTCGTGGCCGTTGGCAGTGGCTACCAGGGCCTGGCCGACCCAAGCCAGCGTATAATCAGGGTCAAGAGTTTGGGCTCTATACAGTGCTTCATTTGCGAGCTCAATATCATTGTGATACAAGTAGAGCAATCCAAGGTTAGTCCAGGTGGCGGTATTCTGCGGACAAGTGAACATCAAGACCATAGGACAGAAAGACGACATACCTTGGAATCAATCTCCAAGGCACGAATATATGCATGCTGTGCAGATTTTGCTTGTGTGAGGAAGTACGCGTTCCCAAGGGCAGTCCAATATTCCTCGTTCAACGGACATTGTCGAAGAGCAGATCCTATAAACTCGATCCGCTTTTTCTCGACGTCTTTGGATTTTTCCTCATCCGTCAATCGAGAAGCGTAAGACCCAAGTGCCATCCCAAGGTCGAACCATGCGCTCCCGATTGCTTGAGGTTCCGACGAAGCTACGGACACCCTGAGATCATAAGCCACGATAGCGTTCTGCGACATGACAGTTCCTGTTAGAGGGGTCGAGTCGTCGGGCAACTGAATATTGATATTGAAACCGGAAAGCCGATCGCTGGAATGTGTTGAAAGAAACGGAAAGACAGCCTCAAGGGCATGGCGGGCAGCAGACTCGTCCACAAATGCTGATCTCGCTGATAAGGAAAACATAGCATCAGCCACAATCTTCCACACCACACCTCCAAACCCAGAAGTTTGCTCGATCGCTGCTAGAGCAACATGAAGAGAAGTAAGGAACGATGCCTCTGCCCTCGCTACATACCCGCCGGACAACTCACTCCGACCAAGATCAAGATACGTCTGACCCAACAACACAGACACGCCTATCTCGCCCGGTCGCTCTTGTAGGATTTCTGTAAATATATCTATGGCTGCTTGGAATTGACTTGTCTGCCGATGAACGTCTCCGATGAAGTAGAGCGTCATCCAATCGTCCGGATTGAGCTCCTGTGCGCGTGCCAGTGCCTTCAACGCTGCGGCGTGTCGCCCCGACCTGCTGTACGCCTCACCCAACCTCAGCCAGCACACTTGATCCTCTGGTTCGGCGCGCAGCGCGACTTGATACGCATGTATAGCCAAGTCGTACTTCCGGCGGGCCTGTTTGTTTGTTGAGCTCAGAAAAGCGGGACATCCATGCTGATAGAGACGCGCTGACCAGTTCTACAGCCCCGACGGCTTTCCATGCCCATGCATTCATAGGCAGATACACGGTTGATGGTCCCACTTTGTCTAACCCAGCATCCGATCCGCCTTCCCCGTCTATAGTTCGTCGAGCGACCGTTTCGACCAAATCCCATTCTTGCTCTTCGGCGAATCCCATGGCCAGCCGACGCGCTGCGTATACCTCGCGAGAGTCGAGTTCAAAGGCTTTCTGGAAGCATTTTGAAGCCCGGTTCGGATCGGGCGGCGTTGAGTACTCTTCGTAGTAGATCCCTAGGGAAGTGAACGCTGGTGCATAGATGGAATCGCGCTTGAGTGCTGCGATGAAATATTTATACGCCTCTTCCCGTTTATCACCTAGCAGAGTTGGATGAGCAAGGTATGAAGTTACATAGACACGTTGATTACCGCTCATGTCCCAATGACAAGACCCAAGTCGCCACAGGCATCTTGCACTTTCCTCTACGTGATCGTTCAGAGTGTCCATTGTTTCAAGAACATCTTTCAGTGATGCCACAGCGAAATCAAAGTCACCCAGGCGGCTGCGACACCATGCATGTTCCTCCTTTGCTCGTAGACCGTTATCCACGTCATCGGGCAACAATTCGTGCACCCTGGAGAAGAGATCCCCGGCATCCTCCCATTTATTTGCCTGCTCTAGGACGTAGGCACGGCCCATCAGACAACTGATGTTATTCGGAGATGTAGAGAGGACATCATCAATTATTGACAGAGCTCTAGCATGGTGTTTGGGGGGGAATAAATGAACCAAAGAAGTGGCTAGGATCACCTTAAAACCTAGGATGACACTATTATCCATTAATACGCGACACGTTCGCAGAGTGGAGGAAAGTCGTACTGGGGAAGTATTTTCCCGTGGTTGACCTCAGCCCGCCTTGCGAGCTCCATGCCGCTTTGAGCGGCTTTAATGGCAGCAGGATAGTCTACTTCGTGAAGGTATACATCAGCTAGAACTCGTGTACCGAGAAGTGAATCTGCAAGTTGTGGTTGGGCGTCCTAGGTATAATCAGCTTTAATCTTGGCTGCAATTGAAAACTTACAAATATCATATCTAGCCCCGTATCTGAGTCAGCCATCTCGGCGTTTTCGTCTTCTTCGTCATCACTGAGAGGGATTCCATTGTAAATGAAGTATCCTTTGAGCATTGATACTAGTGGGAGTGAAGGGAATAATGCCATGTACTGTCGCAGTAGAGGATATTCATAACCATCTAAAGAGCGTGAATACTAGAATTAATGGAGGATGGTTACACCTCGTACCTATGGTCTCGACGTCCTTTCTTTCTAGGTACAATGACCAAGCGAGTTCATCAGGTAATTGCAAGATGATCGCGCCGTTGATCAAGTCCTCAACCTCTTGCGAAATTGTCTGCTTTTTCTCGCTTGCGTTTGGCAGGGCGTACATATACTGTTGTTTATGCTTCAGCAGCTTCGTCTCCGTTTCACGGCGGAGCTCGTCGGAGGTGTTGGGATGATTAAGGATGTCGTTGTACAATGACGGAAGCTGGGTGACGGTCAGAGATAGAATACAGGGTAGCATAAGGACGGCCTACGCGAGATACGCTCCAGATTTCAATGCCGACATCCTTCTTGATCTGCTCCGGGGTTCCAGCACCGAGTCGTGTTCGGCGCTTCTCAAACTCTCTGGTGATCTTGTCAGCCTCGTCTTTCTCCAATATGCAGACGATTTCTTCCAGGATAGGTAGTCCGTTATGCACAGCCTCTTGGGCTTCGAACGTGGTCGAGGATGTTGGATTTGTAGGGTCTGGTGGGGGTAGCGTCGACAGCAGTGCATAATGAGGTGATGTGGGTAGATAAAGCGATATCGCGTCGACGACCTGTAAGCGATGTCCATGCTCTCGACGGCTCTGAACAAACTTTTGAATCGTTTCCGCGCATTTGACCGCATCTCCACTGTAAATAATCAGCTTTAACGTGCAGAGCAGTGATTTCGCGCATACGACTTTGCGAAAAATCCTAGCAAATGATGAAGCGTGTCCGCATATTTATCCCATGCTTCTGTCCTTTCGTAGAATTTTGAGAGGCCCTATAATTCCCGTCGTAAGATAGACGAACACGACAAGTAGCGGATTCCCAACCTGCCAGGCGAGCAGTTGCCCCGGATTCAACTCGATTGCTCTCCGGTACGCCTATGCGGGAAAGATAAGCGACGTCCAGAAAGCATCTAAATTCCGAGTTACTTGCTCGCTCTTGTCGAAATCTTTGAGTTCCAGAAGTGCTAGGCCAAGAAATACCGTCCTGAAATCCAAGTCGGCTTCAATAAAGGGTATATTGACGGAGCCGCTTACGCGTTGTAGTTATCCGACTCGAACTCGAGCACCTTTTCAGCGCTATCTCTCGCGGCGACAAAGTCTTTTTTTGCAATAAAGTCCCTTGCAGCCTTGAGTTTGACCCTTGCAAAGGACATGGTGCTGTAAAGGAAGGGCGCGGCGCCGGCACGGCAGAACTCCGGCAAATCCAAATCACGTGATGTAAACTTAGTCATCGGCGTCGCCGTCTGTCCAGTGGCCATCGCCTCCTTCCGGGCGCTCTGCAGTTCTGTATGTCGCACTCAATAATACGAAAAATTAGTGGTGGTGGTTAGGGGAGGAGGGGAAGGGTAGTTGAATATTGTAGTACGTTAGATTTCTATGGACAAGTTATCTCGATAATTGCACATACAACCTCATACAATCCAAGTACTTGCCCTTAGCTTATAATTAATCCAGCGGCTCAGGATGAGTACATGAGAAATCTGTAGGTAAGCAATTTACCACCCCACGTCTTCTCCCCCACACATCCCCAGAAAAAAAAAAGCAGAAAAAAAAAGAATAAAACAGAAGAAGGAAAGAAGGGAGACGGAAATAAAAATACGACGAAGAGAGAACGAAAGAAATAAAGATGATGTATGTAGTTTAAGTTGTTCCGACTTCCGGAAAATCAAAAGAAAAAATCAAAGGAAATACACATCAAGATTTCGCTCCTTTTGGCAAGCCATTATATCTTATCCTTGTACTCTCATGACCTTCAGCTTCGCGGCATCCTGGACGAATATCTAACGCCCTCTCACGTTCTCTAATCATAATGCCTACTCGTTCATCGACATCGCGCAGCCGTCCCTTGCTTTCGTTTGAAATGCAATCTCCCCCTACCTCGACCATCTATTCCCCCACTCTCGACGAAGACACGCCGTCTAAACGATGGTACCATTATCTACCCCTTGCAGGTGCGCCATATAATACATCACTCGATATCAGCATCTCTAACGATAAAAACGCGCACAGGAACTGTCTTTTTCATTCTCGCACCCCAACCCTCGTTACTCATTGTTCTGGTTAACTACCATTTACGAACTCGAGGCCAGCCCATCGTCTTCGGCGTCCATCTTGCTGTCACATATACACTCACATTTCTCATAATCACGTCTCTGATCGTCTGCGTCGTCCGTGATCCTGGGCCAGTGCAGATCAATCCACCAGACCACGGACGAGACACGGACGAAGTCGACCTCTCCGAGGCGCTCATGCCGCCTGATTTTGATTTTTCTGCACCCGGAAAATGGTGCAGACAGTGCTGGGTATGTTTCATTGACCCAAACCCTTCTCGCTCGAGGACTCATCGCATTTTCCTAGGCGCCAAAACCGGATCGAACACATCATTGTACTCACTGCAGCAGATGTGTTTTGAAGATGGGTATGTCGTTGATCACCCCCGTTCACCCTTTTGCGCTCAAATCAGTTTCAGATCACCACTGCCCATGGGTCGGGGCAAAATGTATTGTAGGTGCTTTTTCTTTTTGTTATTCGGTTCCCACTCATGTCCGTGCGCAGGGACATAGAACATACCCCGCTTTCCTTCACTTTCTGTTCTGCATTACTCTACTCGCTACATATATCGCAATAATGTGTATCTTTGCTCTGGTGTATGCTTTCAACAATCCTTACGTGGTAGTGAGTCCTCACATCGATGTACTTCAAAGCTTGAAGCTGAACCTTCATCGTGTTTGTAGGACGAAACCACGCCCATTCATGAACTATTACTCGCCTTCGCAGGCCTGGTGTTTTCCCTTGTTATCGGCTCATTTTTCTTTTACCATGTATACCTTGTCACGTCAGTCGTTTCCCCTCCTACGCACAGCACATCCTACTAACAATCCTAACAGAACAAACCAGACGACTCTAGAAAACCTCTCCCCTTTTCTCCTTCTGCGACACCTCCCGCCTCTTCCGAGTACCGGGCACTCACTCTCTGACCCTCCCCTGGAGCCCGAACTCTCTTACCCCCAGCGCCGACTCGTCAAAGATGCCCACGGACACATCAGGCTGTACGATGTCGGCTGGAGGCAAAACTGGACCCAGGTCTTCGGCTGGAATCATACATACGGATGGGTGGCTCGTATCTTGAGTGGTGGTGCGATGTGAGTTGCTTGTATTCCTCGTCTGACCCTTACCTTTTGCTCATATCAATGATAGTAAAGGAGATGGGCGCACGTTCCCCCGAAATCCAAAATCGGAGGAGCTGCTCGCCCGACTTGCCGTGGAGCTGGTCAAAGCGGACAAGGACAACTGATTTCTCACTCTACTCCGTCATTCTTTAGGGGAACTCTGTATATACCGGCGTCTATCTGTATCGATCATCTACATAACCTAATAGCTTACTTTGGTGCCTTCATAGAGCATTTATTTCTGTGCGTTAGTCACCTTTCTCACAAATACAGTCTTTTCCGTATGGTCTAATTCATAAATATCCTCTTGATGGGGTATGTAAGTATACAAACTGTGGTATTAGAATTATTTTTAACTTATTGACTCCCACTCGGCTGGTATTGGCCATTTCTCATGGAACCACCCCTGCAACGCACGATCCACCTCCGGAACATCCGACTCCTTGACCACGTCGTCGTTGATACACACCAATCTGAGTCTCTCATTTTCTCGAAGCTGCTTAACGACATCGCGAGCTTCGGCGGCGTCCGTTATCGACACGAACCTAAACGGTAGCTCGCCTGAGATTCGAGCATGTTATTATCAGTTGCGAGGGAAAATCCGAGATGACATACCAACAACATAGCGGTACCTCTGTATCACCATCATCGTCCACTCTCGGATGTTTACACCCTCCACTGATGCCCAGCCCCGTCGTCTGAAGGCCTCCCGAGCCCATGGTTCCATCACAGTATTCAACACAAAATCCTTGGCGTGATATTCAGCCGTCAACGGGAGATGCGGGGGGCTCGAACCTGTGTCATCTTGGTCTATGGAGAAGAGTAACGGGAAGGTTCGGTTTGGGGACGGGAGGAACTCGGACAGTCCCAGAGGTCCAGAGGCGCTCATGAGCGCTCGGATCACTGTAGTGGAGACGTTTCAGACGTCGGCTCCCAAAGCACAGGAAAAAATAAGCTTACTGCAGTCACCGCAGCTGACTTCCTCAAAGGCAATGTGAACGAAGAATTCACTCGCATTCCTTATCGGCATCCCATTCTTCTCGAAACACTTGTCCCATCTGACGACACAATCCGCAGCCTGAGAATATCCGTAGTTGGTGTAATGCGGGTCTGAAGACAGGCCGGGCGGATGACCGGGTTCGTTTGGATAGATGTACTCTAGCGGACTGCCGTCTTGTGACGAGAATGAGAACTGACTTTCCATGTGGTCCAATCTCGAATGCACAATATCTTCGACACGGTCGTGGCTGAGTGTTTCCCTCTCGGGCTGCGCAACTGACACGGATGCAGCACCAGGTTCGCCACCAATTTCGCTCCACGCTCGATAGGCGTGGACTTCCGTAGCCCACGCATCTTCATCGTCCCAATCGTGGTCTTCGGATGGGGGCGTTCCGTTACCGCCGATACGGGCCACCACCCATGACCAAAGGAGCGCTTCTCGTGCGCGATCAACAAGGAAGTTACCGAACATGAACCCAGGATGAACGTCATCACCATCGGGGACGAGAGTGGAATCTAGTACGCGACGCTGTTAGCTTCCTCTGTTACTGACGCGTTTATGCATCACGTACTATCATCTCCAGCTGCGGTATGCCCGTTCATACCCCTAAATGGTCGGCGTGCGGTCGCGTTGAATTCTTCAGCCCATATCCCGGCGGCCATTTCGTTCATAATTGGCATGCTGATCGCCTTTTGGGCATGTACGATGTACGGCCGCGAACGCGTTCCAAACCGCTTAGATAGCAGATGACTGCTATACTCGAGGGGTCTCCACTCTCCTTCCGGCGGCCTAGTCGACGGGTTCTGTGGAGCGATGACCAACCAGTATTCGAATCGAACGACGGGACCGTAGAAATGTGTATAGAAGTCTTCCGGCTCGACGTCGCTATGGAAGAAGTAGTCGTCGTTCATGTAGATAAAATTTTCCGAAACGCCGCATAGTTCACCTAGCTGGGATTCGATGGCAAAACTGTTGAACGTAGGACCAGAATAGGCACCGGGCACGAAGAACTGGGAATGGTGTTGAATGTCTAATGAAACGTTACCATCGTGCCATTGCGAACCAGAAAGCCACTGAGGGATTTGTCCGTATCGTAGTTCCTCCGAGTCTTCCCCCGAGATGTCAACCGCGTTGTCAGACGTCAACAAATGAAATGAGCCAAGACCGTTTCGAAAATGGGCGAGGGCAGAACGCATGGAGTATTTCAACTCGTTGTGATCTCTTTTGTCCAATTAGTTGAAGGGGACGAAACGAAAAAAATGTTGCCACGCACCGGTACAGTTTGGGCTTTGGAGTCCCGTACCCATTCACAAGCTGAGTCTCTTCTAATGCTTTGATATGCAACGGATCACTCCCATTCACCCAAGCCCAAACAATGTCCATCGGCTCCGGTGTTGTTTTGTTCTCATAACCCATGCAACTGCACGGTTGACCACTGAAGTAATCCTCTAAACACACGCCGGGGATCGGGGTTACAGGGAGTAGGCTGAAACGCGTTGGGGTTGCATCGCGATGGCTCGTAAATTTGTCGTAAGTACTGGAATGCGAATATGTTAGTTCCGGAATTGAGTGCTGGTTTGTGGGAGTGCAAAGAGCGGAAGGGGAGTATTTAGCCTGCCATTGTTTGAGATCAATCGAGGGCCGCCGCGAAACATTGGCATGGCATAAAGGGAGGGAGAGATAGTCGTAGTGGTATCTTGAAGTGGGGAAAATAAGGTATAGCATACCCATGACAGCTGCAACACCTATGGGCACCCATATTAGCGCCAGGATCCACAGCCGCGGTTTCTTCGGTGATATTGAGGTCCGGGGAAGAGGAGAGAGGGGGGAATAATCGTGCCCGCGAAACGCCCGTATGAATCGTGCACGCCAACTGTTGGTAGATGCGGGAGAGGAATAGACTGCTTCGTCGTCAGAGTCGGAATAGTGGGGGGCAGCATCGGGATAAGGGAAGAGCTGGATGGACCCAGTCGCCATGTAGGAATGGCAGAAACAAGAAAGAAGGTTATCAACGAAAGTGTCCAATGAAGTATCACGGCAAGACTGCCGACCAACAAGATCGACTAAGCATCGGTAACAGATTGTGGTCAAGACGTGGGCATAAAATTGGTCGTGTGCATAGTCCGGTGCACAGTTGATGTCATCATCTTTAACCCTGCCAAGCCAAACCAAGCCAGATACGACAAAAATTTTGGATGGTTTCAAATGTCGTCCAGTACCCGGTCTATCTGCCATCCATGGTCGAAAAAACTCTTCTTCGAGTCTCAGAAGTATTAAGAACGTCGGGAGGCTAGGAAGATCACGTTCAACATGTTCATGAGCTCAGTTCCTGGGCAATGGATTTTACCAATCGAAGATACGTAATTGGCCGGTTCCCCGGGAACGGGACGATAATTGACAAGCGCCAAGTTCCATTAGGCTGAAGCAAAGTAACGGTCGATTAAATTGACGGAAGTAAAGCTTTCTTCCCCTCCAACACTATAGCAAGATGGCAAAACGAGCCCCCATATCAAACTGGTTTGACCGGGAAAATGTGGAGGACTGCATAGGAACGTTCACAGAAACGTGCGAACGAGTCCGATGAACGACACATGTAGATCTGCCGGCAGGTGCTTTGTCTTCTTGTCGTGTCTGTCGGTCAACCGGCGCTGATGCCAAGGTACCGACGTAGTGAAGGCACCGGCGCGTTTCAGGGGACAAGGCGTATACTACAAAGCACCCATAAAGGTGCGGGAACAGGTCCCGGTCACCGAAAAGGCTGCGGCAGGTCAATGGCTCCACATTGGAGGTTTCCAATCACGGTGTAAATCGGAGGATAGGAACATTGAACACAATTGTGGGAAGCTCTACGGATTGATGGTATCGGCTCCCGAGTGGAGGCTCCGCAGCCAAGAGCACAACGTTGCCTTGGCCAGCCGCACCTCAATCCCGTCGGCAATTACCTGTCCATGAAACGCTCGGCGCCCGATTAGTATGATGATGAGTACGTTAAACTGTAGAATCAGCTTCGTCCTAAGATTCCATACCCTTATAGCAGGACCTCTATCAGACTATATCCCGGGAGCTGCCTCGACAGGCGGTTCTCCACCTCTTAAAAATAACAGGCAAATTCAAAGCAATCATCCATATTAAGCTTTCACTTACTGGACCTGGCTTGGCATCGAAGCCATCCTTCCCATCACCAGCCAACCAAAAGGCCTCGAAGGAACTGCGACGAGTATCGACCTCCAGGAGCTGATGACATTGCGGGTTCCAACTTCCACAGCGCATTCTATCTGTGGATATTATTATGTATTATAAGTGCGTTGCCTTTTACACAACTATTGCCCACCTCAGTTACATTCAAGTACCTTCGCCGTAATTGTTCAGTTGCAGATGTCATCGGTAGGAGGTTCACAGGTTAGAAACAATCAGGTCCTGCAACAGCGAGATGGAAGATCGAGCCAAGGAAGCAACAAGTACTGTGTACACAGCCTCTTGTGCCACCGTTGATTCTGTATGTAAGATCATCAAGGATGGGAGTATCTTAACCATTTCTAGTGCACTGAAAAACTAGAAGCTACAAGATATGAAGAAGTTCTGTTTATGACTCCATGTCCTGAGCTACGTTGGCCGAAAACTCTCTTGATGAACAAAATCATCGAAGACAAACGATGAAGCTTGAAGAACGAATCCGGTCAAGATTGATCCTGGCGAACATTCTAGGTTATTTTGTCAACGTGGAGACACTAGTACTTGAGCTAGGATTATCTCTTATATCGGTTCCAATGGCGATCGCGGTCACTGCTTTGACGTGGTGTTGCCCTTGAAATGAGGGCACCTGAGCGCTAGACCATATTATAAGTACTCTCGAAGTCGAGACAAATCAGAACATCACTCACGAATACCTTAAACTACCTAAGCTCGTTGTACAGCAACCATAATGCAGTCCAGAGTTACCGTAAATGATTCGATACCAGATCAGAATCCAACAAGATTTTCGTCAAAGAAGCAACGCAGAGAGATAATTCCGTAATTTTGCCGGAGTTTGATGGTGGCAGTCATATTGCCTATTACTCGTGTTGTCCTCCTCCTACCATGTCTAGCAGTAGTGTCCTACCAACGTCTCTGTATGAAGGTCTACTCGCAAAGCTTGTGAAGATACTAGAGCTCACTCAGAAGCCCGAGGGTACAGCAACGCCCCAAGCGAAACAGGCGCTCCTGCACGCAGTATGTCACTCACCGCCAGCCAGTCACGGAGCCCACTGAGTACCATAACAGACGAACGACTTTAAGAGCTCAATAGCGCAGGCGAAGGACCTGGCTACTGAGCTTCCTGGGGGAGAACTGAGGATTGATGAGCAGGACGAGGTAATCGAGATGCTCACCCAGCTACGTGACAGGAAGAGGTATGTCCTCGATGTATGCGCTCTCGAAATCATCGCTGAGGTAGAACAGGCAGCAGCTAGAGCAGTTTTCTGCTCAAACGTTGGAGTTGTCGTCATCGTCAGCAGAAATGAGCATGGAAGTTGATTCGATGGCGTCGACACCCAGTTGAGCCACGGGCCAAATATCCCGCCACAGTCACGCCTCCGATTCTCTTTTCTTCCAACCACCACCACGCAGGCCGTAACATTCTACACATCGAGGCTGGCCTCGCTCATATCATTTTTTATCGCTCATTTCTATCATGCGGTACTCGAACTCCCGCGCTGGACACGCCCTTAGAATCACTCTCGCGCTCATCGTCCTATCCGAACGCGGCGGTGCGGTACAATGGGAAAGCCCTGCAGCAGGAGATAGGTTCGGTCCGGGGGACATGATTGACGGGAAATGGCGAGCAGATCCGCCTATCGTTTCGCCGTCGTTTAAGCTGTGTGGAAACTCGTCGCCGCCGCAAGTGAACTCTCGGAATAGTGACGACCAGACGTCTGGCGACGGCGATAGAGGCAACTGTGGAGAAACAGTTTGGCCTACTGTTCAGCATGGCAATGGTTCCGACTCCGTTTCACTGTGAGTATACAACTCAAATAACGGGTTCACCACGATTCTTAAACTTAACAGGGCCGTTCCAAATGTCACTTCCGATGAGGTTTTTTACCTTCTCATGATGGACAACTTTGGCACAAAGTATCGCTCGCCTCCGTTTCTGCTTTCGCGTCAGTACATTCCTCTACTTCATTGTACTTGATTGACATGCATATAGCCACGTCCTCTGCGACTGTGCAGGATGCCGCGTCTACACCAGCACCATTGGCTAATAGCAATACTGCTCAGGCACCCTTCGGTGCTTCTCTGCCAAGCACCCCTTCCCAAGCTGCATCATCAGTCGGCGGAGTACCTGTAACCTCACCCGCTGTCAGCCCTGCCTCTCTACCAGTATCTCCCACAAGTATTCTTGCGACACGGTCCCCACCGCCCGTCGCCGCATTTGCTGTGCCCCTCTGCTGTGTGGGCGCCATTCTCCTCGTCGCGGCAGGTCTTTGTGTACGTCACAATCGTCAATTGGACCGAGAACGTACGCGTGACACAGAGAAACTTGCTGTATCACGCAACTCGAGCTTTGGAAGTTTGAGGTCGTATCAGAGCGATGTGCTGTCTAAGAGTCAAGCTGACATGTATCACTATGGATCCACCATGCCAGTCCCGCTCTTCATGCCCGTCGAGATGCCTCGAGAAAGAACGAGACAGATGCCTTGTTTCGTGCCTCCGATGTATTATCATGAGAGCAGACGGAAGCATCATTACTCTCGTTCGACATCATCCCGGTCATCCACGCGAAGCGATTCCTCTCATTCTTCGCATTCTCGGTCGTCGACTATACCTTCACGAAAGAATTCCGATCGCACATACCTTCCTTCGATAAGCGCAAGTCCCCTGGTAGTGGATTTGGAGGAAAGATGTGGACATCACGGTGCCAGCGTGACAGATGATGTTCTTTCCGAGTATATGCAGCCTTCGCCTCTTCCACCAGATTGCCTGCTACCTGCCCCTCAAAAGCTGCATATACGTAAGGAGGCGACGGATTTGTCAGAAAGTAGAAAAAGGTACACGAGGATGGACTCTATCGATTTGTACGACGCCGTTCAGAATACTCTGCGGAGATCTCGTAATACATGAACGTATACCATACCAATTTGATGAACCGGAACATAAATCCAGGTCAACAGGGATCAAGTAAAGCTTTTGTCTACCTAACGTCCGGGGTGCTACCCGGTACAACCTTTACGCTAGAGAAAAACAAATATTTTTAGCATCGACTGCCGAAGTATAAGATTTCATGGAGTGCTTCGGCCACAAACAATCTAAGAACATTGCATTTCTGCACTCACACAAGGTGATTCTCGGAGCTTGAAGTGCTTTCTCATCGCTGTCAAAGGTGAAGGACTCTATCAGTCTCGACCATACTTATAATTCCCGGTGCGTAGAGTTTGTGTTGTTCATCTTCATTACCTGGGGCACGATATTGTCAGCTTTTGACTCCTTCGAAAGGACTGGCTTGAATCTCAGCAGGAATCAGCAGATGGCGGAGAATGCTTCTGGCAGTGATGAAGGCGTGAGTGGATCCAAGGAACGTTGTACGTCTTTCCAAGTTCTGGGGGGTCCGCCCCAATCTGGAGCAAAAATTTGAAGACTGCCGCGAGCATCGAGAATGGCAAGCAGGAGCCAGAGAGCTCGAGCCACGAACCGTAGCGACACCGATACCGTTACCAAAATAGATCGGACAATGCTCCCTGCCTGCCTGCCCGATAATGTACATAACCAGCTAGCTTGGCTCTTGAAGCTTGAAGTAAAGTTTAGTTCGTGGCCCGGTGTCTCTATCATTTTGGGGTCAACAATGTTCACATACACGTACTGCGATTCACACCAGTACTATGATACCACCGACAGATTCTGATATCGGCTACAGTATAACGACAACAATGCAATGGGGCGGTCCCATTAGAATGAGCGCGCGTCGATCGAAGAAGCACCGGGATCCTATTTGTAAAGCGGTACGACTCTGCGCCATGATCATTGATCATTGTACCCGGGACCTTTAAAGGCGCTTGATTTTTGACGCGACCATCGAACGATATGGTAGGTCAGGATACCCACCTTAGTAAGTAGTAAGTAGTAAGGTGGCTGTAGGCGGACAACGCCAGGTATTGGCCAAGAGAATTTGTCCCATATGAATGCCTCTAAGAATAAGGTGCGGGGAGATTCTTTTTTGACAAACATTGACAATGATAACAAGCGCCAACTGATGGATGCGGCGTGTTTCCAACAAACATACGAGAGATAGTCTCCCAGTGAGTGGGAACAGTAGCTATAATATCTGATAGACTGATCTAGCATCATGCCAGAAAAAATTATCATTGAGCGAGAACGACGGAGCAACCTGACAGACCCGGTTTTGTATTCACTCAAGAAACGGCGGTAACTTGACATATTTTCACTGATCACAGAGTAGAGTTCTAGGTGATTTTGGGGGTTGAGCGGCAGAAGACGGCCATCAGATGTGATAGATGCGCAACGAGAGACGACCTGACAGAGAGGATAGATAATGAGTAGTCCCCATACGTTCCTCCAAGGAAACAAGACGTTGCAAGGTCGGTTCAATTGCTCAAGTTGGATTTGGCAGGTTGTCAGGGTCAGTCTAGAAGATTGGATTGACGCGATCATTCCTTCAGGATTCCGACCGGCCCGACTGCGCCAATACACTTTGTCCTTCACATTCCCATCAGTTCAGATCTCAACTCGGGTTCACAACGTAATTGAATGCATTTCGGTCCCACATCTAGCAAAGAATCTCCAGAGATATGCTTTGCGCTGGCTACTTTTTTATAGAACGTGGGCGTTCTTATTTGGGAGTTGGAGCATCATGCATCATACAGCATGCTGGGCTTTATTATTAATGACATTCGTGTTCAAATCCCTCACCTTTGGCTCTGACCCTTTCCATAACAATGCTCACTAATATCGAAAAGCCTGTCCCAGTATCGAATGCTCCAGATACCGTCGACGTCGAGTCTCTGGGTGGCGACAATGGCCTCGACGACTTTAAGCAGCAGTACACTCCCCTGCAGCGCCAGCTGAAGAACCGACATATTGCAATGATCAGGTAAGGCCAGAATTTTAATTTTGCCCTACAGAAATGCTGATAGAGTCCGCGTAGTCTTGGCGGTGAGCACATATCTAATTCTGGTGCATCGTAATGTCTTCAATACGATTTTGTAGGTGTCATTGGAACTGGTCTGTTCTTGGGTACCGCTTCTTCCTTGGAAATAGGCGGACCTGTCGGCATGTAGACAAATATGTGAATCTTCCTTTTTACTAATACGTCACTCAACCACTAGGTTTGTTACTTGGATACATGACCATTGGGAGTTTATGTTTCAGTGTAATGGTTCGTCAGAAATACCATTCGGCGTCTCTTTTACTTACCTGCGAGGCGATTAGGTGTCTCTCGGCGAAATGATTGCCTTCTTACCACTCCCGGGGGGACACATCAAAATGGCCGAGCGTTTCGTTGGACCTGCCTTATCATTCACCGTTGGCTGGAATGCATGGTACAACTGGACCATTGGCGTACCAGCGGAGCTGTCTGCGGCAGCTGTCCTTGTAAATTATTGGGATAGAGACACCAACAACGCGGCTTGGATATCGATGTGTCTTGGGGTCGCCGTTATCATCAATCTTTTCGGAGCAGGTTATGTGTCTAATATTGCACAATCAGTGCAGAGAGTTATTGTTGACACGCATTAATCTTAGGTGTATATGGCGAAGCAGAGTTCATGTTCGCTTCCATCAAGGTGATCACAATTGTTGGACTCATCATCCTGGGTGTCGTCCTCGACCTCGGCGGTATGTTCACAGCCGTCCGTTTACACGCCAGTATTTTGAGCTTACCCAGGCGGACCAAATCACGATCGTCTTGGTTTTCGATACTGGAAAAGCCCAGGACCATTCGTTAATTACCAAGGTATTCCCGGCGCAAAAGGGCAGTTCCTGGGCTTCTGGGCAGTCTTGACGCAGGCTGCATTCTCTTTCATCGGTACAGAGATTGTCGCTGTGGGTAATCCTCTTTTGTGCAGAGGACATTAGAAGAGTAATAACAGCGTGCAGATATCCGCTGGAGAAGCGAAGAATCCTAGAACAAGCTTACCAAAAGCTATCAAGAAAGTTTACGTCCGGTGCGGTTTCTTGGCATCTTAGCCCAGCGAAGTGTTCATACGTTAGAAAGGATCATCCTGTTCTATATTCTCGGTACCTTTGTCATAGGCTTATTAGTGCCTTCGAATGATGCAAGACTGAATTTGAACGACGGCACTGCAACGTCATCGCCATTTGTAAGTTCCTGTATGTAACTGGTGCATCCACTAACCACAATACCGTAGGTGATTGCTATTGAAAATGCTGGAATATCTGGTGTGTATTCATTGGTATCCAATATCATACGCTAACTGAATTGTACTGCCAGTCCTTCCACATGTGAGCAGCTCAGTCAATCTACCTGATCCCACCACGAGACGTATTTTTAAAGATCATCAACGCGGCACTATTGACATCGGCATGGTCAGCGGCTACTAGCGATCTTTACACTAGTTCTCGTGCACTGTGTAAGACGAATACTGTATCTCTTTCTTTTCGATTCGTTTCATACCCTTTCTTCAGATGGCTTGGCTGCGACTGGAAATGCGCCGAGAATGTTTCTGATCACTTTGAAAAATGGTCTGCCTATCATCTCCATACTAACTTGCGCTTCTTTTGGGTTGCTGGCATACATGTCTGTGGACGAAGTAGCTGGAAAAGTTTTCGGTTGGTTTGCCAATCTGGCCGCTGTTGCAGGTACGTGACAGTCATGGATTCAATAGGCTAAACTAACTAATTGTCAGGGCTCATGTCGTGGTTTGGTATCAGTATTACCTACATACGATTTTACGCTGGGCTCAAGGCACAGGGAATTGACCGGAAGAAGTTGCCTTATTACAACAGGCTGAATCCATACTTGGCATGGTGAGTTGAGCATACTTCGTAAAATTCCGCTGTTCTCATTCCAAGTTAAGGTACTCAATGATCTTCTCGATCATCATTGTTTTCGTGAGTTCGACTCCATACGTAGCCAGTGCCGATTATCATTCTCACTGTTGGTGCCTAGTTCTGCGGTTGGTCCGTATTTCTGAAAGGACACTGGGCCACGGGTCAAGCCTTCCGATTGCTTGAGTGACGACCATGATACTTACCAGCCCTGCAGATAGCTTCATAACTAGCTATCTGCCTTTCGTGATGTTTCCAACGATGTGGATTTGTTCTGCAATTTATTACCGGCAATTTATGATGAAACCGGAAGACATGGACTTTGTTGGCGGAGTTGCCGAAGTGATTGCTGCTACGTGAGTAATTGTGTCTCTGGATTTCATGGTTCTCAAAAGTTTATATAGAGAAGATGAAGCACCGCCAAAAAGCAAGATTGCGGCCTTGAGTCGCATGTTGGTAAGATTCAGCAGTATCCCTTAGATTCTGTGTCTGATTGGAGTCATACTAGATGTGACAGCGGATCGTATATGTACGCGCCTGGGAGAATTCCTTCATTTGAGGAGAACACAGTTTTGTTGGGAATAGACGTCGGCAGGCACCAAGGACGTGACGGGTATGGCTCGAATGAACGTATATTCGTGGACAGATACGTAGGTGATGGTGGTACGAAGCCAAGAAGCGGTAGTGATCGACACGAAAATCAAAATAATGTAAAATAAAAGGCGGCATGGCCGTCGGCCCAAGTGGCTGTGAAACCATATCCTCAACAAGTTTCAGGTTATAGTCTTATAGAGAGGCGTTATGGTTAGCAATGTTCACATAGATACTAGACCTTTCGGTGCGCCCTTGGCACCCCCTTCTATGTAGTCCTTCGCGTTACGTGGTCGAATAAGGGTATAAGTTGGCAGTGCGCCTTGACAGATGATCGAAACGGAATAAGGTTATTCCGTGCGGGCAATCTTAATAAAGGTATCCGAACCACGGTCTTTCCCCACATTTCTCCGCTATGCCCAGCTCTCGACTCGTCCCAGGTCGGTATCCTCCAGTGGGCACCTCTCCTATCGCCGATGCCATTCGTGAAAGACGGGGTGCAAGAGGACTGACCGCCCTCGACGGTACCCTTCTCCATGTACCACCAGTAGCTCAGGGCTGGAATTCTCTCCTCGGAGCGATACGAACCAGGGGAAGGCTCTCTGGTGATGTTAGAGAACTCATGGCATGTTTTTAAATTTTCGATTTTAATTAATACTGAATAGATCCACTAGATCCTTCGCGTTGCAGCACACAACCATGCAGCTTATGAATGGATTCACCATGAACATGTAGGGAGATCTGCTGGACTGACGACAGATCAGCTGCTAGTAATACGCGATACGTCTCGGTTACCGACTGAAGGGGGACTCTTGAGTGTTTTGCAGAGAAGCGCACTGGCTTTCGCGCAAGAGAGCACTACCAAGGTCAAGGTGTTACCTGAGGTGACCGATGCGCTCAAGAAGAACCTTGGAGATGACGACAATCTGTTCGTTGAAGCCGCCGCAGTAGTTGCTACGTACAACATGGTCTCTCGGTTCCTTGTTTCGCTTGATGTTGGCGGAGGTAGCGATGATCTCGTTCCGTGGCCTGCAGATGAGCAAGAGGTGCTATCCTATTTAACTTCTTTGCTTACCATGCTTACCCCCCTTGGCCTGTAGCACAAGATATCCTTATCATCGTCTCCCTCGCATTATATCTATGCCAAAACTTACATCGTCTCACCTTCTGCGCCTTGGCTCGTCTTTTGCAACTCCTTACTGACTAATACCACCCTCTGGAATCCCCTCCTCACGTACCTCCTCGCGCCTCCACGTGCATTTAACATACTCTTGCACGATCAACGCGGACACGGTGCCTCTGTCTCCCCGTTATCTGAGCCCTGCACCATGCCGATCCTCGCGCAGGACGTCGCCCACGTCCTTGCGTCTCTCGGGATAAAGCAGGTGCACAGCGTTATCGGAGTATCTCAAGGTGGCGCCGTCGCTCTCAGCTTTGGCACCCAATTTCCGCATCTCACGAAGAGTATCGTCGCATGCGATACATCTGCAAAGACGCCTGCCGGAAACAAAGAGGCGTGGGAGGGACGGATTGCAACAGCGAAGGAGAAGGGCATGAAAGAGCTCGCAAATATCACCGTCCCACGGTGGTTTCCAGATGGATCGGCAATAATATACCCCAGGCGACAAGCTATAGAAGAGATGATAGAGGGTACGGATTTGGACGGTTTCGCGTTGGGTGCGAGTGCTTTGATGGAATACGATCTCTATGCAGATGGGCTAGACGAATGTAAGGTCAAGACGTTGCTTGTCACAGGAGGATTGGATGGCGGTGGAAATGTCGGTAAGGGGCTGAAAGCACTCAAGGAGCACTGGGCAGAGAAAGGTGGTGACATTGCCTATCAAGAAATTCCACAGGCAGGCCATCTTCCTATGATTGATAATACGGGTAGGTATTGGGAGGTGTTGAGCGCTTTCTTCGGGAGCATTGCTTAAAATTATAGTTTGAAGTAGATATCGAATTTTGTAGGGTGAGGGAAGTCAATAATTATCAGTAGCAAGCCTACATTCACACCGGAAAGATGAGATTTCAAGGGCAGCCAAAGTGTGCACAAAAAGGCTTGGCAGAGATTTTACATAAAGTCGGGATTAATCACCCGGTGTCACCCGACATGAAGTGCAACTTGTACATTTCACCAACGTTGTGCACTGGGAGTAGATTGTCCAAATGCGAAGTTTGTTGGACTAGTGCCGAAGATACCAAATACAATATGTATACTTATTGTCGGGCCCATGTGTAAAATTCGGCATCACAGCCACTGATTGCTGCGTCCAAAGGGGGGGGGGGGGGGTTGGAAATAAAATCCCGGACAGAGGGTAGGGGGGAGGTAGCAACCTTAAACACGAAACCTCACTTACCATATAGACATTTTGAGGGGTCTTGTGGGTGCCATTGGGAAAATATAGCATCTATGTTACAAATGAAGATATTTAGCATCGCACATACATTCGTAGTCTGTTTTTCACCTTAAAAAAAGCTATGATGTGTCACCGCCGAAGTCCCTGAGAGATTCACATGGTCAAAATGATTACAATATCATTACAAATCATACCTATTATGGTAGTATAGTTACTATATATGGTAGAGGGAAGGAGGGGGGTCGCTTAAACACGAAAATGTAGGTCATGTCGGGGATTTTATTTCCAGCCCCCCCCCCCTGGCTGCGTCACGACCTTGTCCACGAGAAAAGTGAGTAAAATAGCTTAGTGTGCGGTCAGTGTCATGGACCATGGTAGACGTCGTGCTCGAATCGCTCCCTAGGCGCATGCCTTCACATTTGGATGGCAGGTGACCCCGAGTTGACAATTCACCATGAAGAGCATGTTCATTGTCACGTCTCCCTCCGACTGTTCCTATCACACTGGTGCCTATCGTCGTCTTCGTGGGGTTTCAATCCAGCTTAGTATTTCGCACCAGCTGCTATACGCTAGTGGAAATGCTCTGGCATAATACCTTGTCTTCTCATCCGGTCCTTCGATGTCACTTTTCACCCTCTTGGACCGGTGAGGGTTGTACAATGGATAGCAAACGCCGGTGATAGTGGATGCTGTGTCGACAACACTTACAGGTGTCTGGGTTGTGTCTAGGGCCATTGGGTTATCTTCCTACAACTGCGCAGTGACATCAAGGGCTCGGAGTCGACCGCTGCATTAAGACCTTCCTCCTACTAGCCCGACAGTACTCGGGTCTGACGCCGCATCATGCTCCCCTTCATACAAGCTATTCACCCAAAGCAAGGTGCCAGGCCTCGAGGCTAGTAAGGATCTCCATTGATCTCGGATATGAACCTACGACGCCGCACCATGCCCCCTCCTTGGATGCACTGGTAAAGTGCTCAGCGCTCAGCCTCAGGGCCCACGGAAGGCGATAGTCATCTCATTTTACGCGGGCTTGCATGCGGTAGCTCATCTTATCTGACGATGATAATGACTTTCCCGAGCTTTCCCGTGGAACTATTTTTCACATGTTTCGCCATTTTTTCAACTGTCACCTCCGCAATATCGGGTATTCGGCATCATTAGAGCCGGAGACCTGCCTTCGAGAACGCGCTTCAATGGTGGATCCATCCCGAACGTGGTTTCCGTTTGTATTTGGCTTTTCATCATGGCGCTGCGAACAGCGCTCATATAAAGAACTTCGCTTCGCCGATCTGCCTTGTGGTGCTCCCCTCGTACACAAACTTTGAGGTTCGTCATCCTTAGGTGGCTATGAACATGAATCCGACTCCGCGCTCCTCCATGACTGCTCTTGACGCGACGCGTTCCTCGCCTGCGCTTCCGGTGGCGACGGAAACTAAAGCTAAAGGACAGAAATTTCCCAATAACGACTCTGAATGTAAAGTGATTTATTCTCGTCTTCCAAGTGTTGTTAATCATATATCTCATACAGCTTATGTCGACCCCAACATGGTAACATGGGACGGTCCAGACGATCCCCAGAACCCTCAAAATTGGCCGGATAGCAAGAAATGGGTCGTCACTATTGTTAGTGTTAATTTGGCGTTATCTGTGTGCGTATACTCTCTTGTCCTCCTTATTATTGCATCTGTTAAACCATTCTTTCCCTTTAGTTCTTTCGCATCTTCAGCTCCCACATCCGCCTTCGCAGAGACAGTACGCGTATTCAACATCAACAGCGAAACCGCCTATTCAATTGTGACTCTTTTCTTACTGGGATTTGCAATTGGGGTACGCACCCGTCTAATTTCTAATTGGCTTTTCTAATTGTTGAACTCAGCCAACCTTCTGGGGACCTGGTAGTGAGCTATACGGTAGACGTCCCGTCATATTGGGAGCGATGTTCGCGTACATCTTGTTTCATCTCGGACAGGCTCTGGCTCATAATATTGAGTCGCTATTAGTTTGCCGGTTCTTCTCAGGCTTCTTTGGTGTAGCGCCCCTTGCCGTTGATGGAGGTAGAATGAAGCCCTTCTAGCCCGCTTGCCTCGCCCTAACCACATGTATGATGTCCTTAGGTATATTTGCCGACATATGGCCCGCGATCGGTCGAGGTCCTGCAGCCAGCCTGTTTGCTACGAGCGTCTTCCTTGGACCTGTGCTCGGGCCTCTCGTTGGTGGCTTGTAAGTCTATGGCCTCGACTTGTCGTCAAGCGATCTAACCATCAAGCTAGTATCGCCAGCAGCTCAGTCACATGGAGATGGATATACTGGGTGATGATGATGTTTGCAGGCGCATGCACTGCCATCGCTGCCATCTTTCTTCCTGAAACTAATCCCTCGGTGCTTTTACTGAAAAAGGTGAGTTGCTTCACCCTTGGCACGTCCCCGGCTGAAACTCATTAACCAAAATCACAGGTTAAGCGTCTTAGAAAGGAGGACCCCGAAAACAATGCCCACCTGTTTGCCAGTCATGAAATGGAAGACTGGTCACTGAAAGGAATAGCACAGCGGACGCTTTACCGGCCGTTTAAGATGCTTATGCTGGAACCCATTCTCGTTCTTGTTACAGTCTACATCTCAGTCGTATATGCTGTTCTGTACGCATGTAAGGATCCTGTTCTTCTGTTGGAACCGCTTCATGTTTTCCTAACGTGCGACATCATTGATAGTGTTTGAAGCTATTCCGATCATTTTCATCGAGACGCGTGGCTTCACCCTTTGGGAGAACGGGTTGATCTTCATTGGTGTCGGGATTGGTACAACACTGGGTGCTGTGATCAATATTCTCTGTTCCCTGCACTATCCAGGGTTGGTGCGGAAGTGGAAGGGGTTTCCTCCGCCCGAAGAACGGCTCTATGGTGCGATGATAGGTGCACCGTGTCTTATAGTGGGCGCCTTTTGGCTGGGATGGACAGGCCAGTACGCGAGCATCCATTGGTATGTTCCTGCCATCAGCACGATCTTCATCGGGGCTAGTATAAGCCTCATATTCATGTCGTTCCTGGTGCGTCTTATATCCTCTGATGATATACTGAAACTCATGACGATACGACACTGTGACAGAGCTATCTACTGGACGTGTACTTGTATGTTAACATTGACTACCTTTTGAACTCCCTTCGTTGCTCACACATTCTTCTAGAATCCATGCTGCGTCTGCGTTTGCCGCGAACACCATCATGCGGTCTCTTGTAGCCGCCGCTTTCCCCCTTTTTACCGTCCAGATGTATCACAATGTAAGAATATCCATCTATCTTTATCAAACTTACTCATTATATATAGTTGGGCATTAATTGGGCGTCTACGTTGGTCGGTCTGATTGGTGTGGTGCTAGCGCCCAGTCCCTTCCTCTTTTACAAATTCGGCAAACAGATCAGGAGGCATAGCAAGTTTGCGCCTTGTATTGTGAGTGATTCGCGTGGTTTCGCAGGTTATGAGCTAACGATAGCTGTAGGACCTAGAAATTGAGAAACAGCTTGAGGCAGAGGCCGCTCAAGGAGAGAAGGCAGCATAATGATACCCTAGAGGAACAGTAACGATCTTGCTAGAACGAGCCGTATTGTTTAACATATAGATTTTAGATTCCTACTAATTTACTTTATGATTCTTCTTATGACGATTAACATGCAATACGTACCGATCTTCGACCTGGAAGTCCACAGAGGTGATTTATCTTACATCCAGTGCAACAGAATGGAAGGTAAGTTAAGACTCAAATTGTTGGTCTGGGCCACTTATTCGATATCCTCCATAGAGGTGAGTGACTCCGATTCCTATGCGTTGCATACATACTGCATAGGAAGTGCGTTGGTGCACATTCGAACAATAGGGGATTCGAAGTTCTAGTGTGACCCCCTCCGCCCCTCCCCACCACCGCATTGTCCTATGCTTATCGTTGTGTCCCCCGGCATCCTGCTCTTTGTTGCATATACATCAAGTCGTAAGATAAACACTACCGACGCCGAGCATTTATCGCCCAATTTCCCAATCTCACTCGAAGATCACGATTCCTTCTCACCCGCGTGGACGCTCCTACGAGGACAACGCCAGAATGCAGGCTAGGCGCCTCTTGGAAGGCCGTGAAGAGGTCAGAGGATCACACACGCAATTCTGGAAATATTAGGCGTATGGTTACTCGTGAATTGAGTGTCACATCTTCTACTCCTGCAGCCTGTAATTCGACAAGACCCGCCCCGCAAGAGTTTCCAGCGGTGCCGCAACCACACCGGCGAAAGTGTTACGTCCGGGAATACTAAATTCAGCCATGAAATAAATCGTAATGAAGAGATTGAATGCCCTGACTGTCGCATAATCACCTTTCGTGGTGGCGGCCTTTTTCTATCGGATCCTGGTATTGAACAAACCATGTCGCTTTCCCTCGCATTTCTCCATATTCAAGCTTAGATGTGATAATAACTTGAGTTTTCAGAGCGACCTTCTCAACGACGACTATTCGATGTGTGAGCATAGATTTATGCAGAGTCTGAAGAAAACACGTACTATAACTCAAAGGACTATTCTTCCAGCCATATCGATTCAACCCAGGAATTCCATGTAGAGCGACGTTCAAGGAATAAGGTCAAGGGGGAAGACCTCGGTCCGGTTTGATTCCCATTTGTTCGATGGACATAACGCCGCAGATTGGCGTGGCGCAAAGTAAGCGGGGGAAAACTTCGTCGTTGGAGAATCACGGAGCTTCCAGCTGCAATGAATCCAAGGCAGGAAGTGAAAAGACGACTTCAATAAGAGCGCCCCATAGACCCATGAATAGCTAGCTGCCTGCAAGTAAAACCGAGGGCCGTGTCGTCGAACTCAATTCGTACAGCGTGGAGAACATATACCGAAGGCGTTGCTGTAGTCATGAACTAGGAGATTGCTTCCAAGTACTCATCGATACTATATATCGATCTGGCGTCATTGTACCCAAACACGAACGTTTTATGCCTCCGGGTGATACTAGATAGAGAAATCAAGTTCCCTAAAGAGTCTTGTTATCGGGGCTTCAAGAATTTCGGTAAGGGATGCAAACGGCTAGAGACACAGGCTAGGGGTCGGTGTATGATAGAAAGACTAAATTGTCAAAATTCACGCGTCGTCGTCCGGGTTATGAGGAGGGTGGACTCGGATTCTGCGGCATTGGCGGCTGGCCCGGTTTAGTCTCTGCGGACTTTCAACTTCAAACTCCGAAGTGTCTGGACAAAACAGGCCTGATCTAAGCGAGGAGCGCCGACCGCGACGCGTTGTGTGTTCAAGTGTTGTGTTGAAGTTCTTCTTCCTCTATGCACCACCTAACAAAGCACAGCAATCACAAAAGGGGTGACTCTGGACCCGAAGGCATGCTGACTCTGAATATTAAATACTAATGAATAGAACAGACATTGTATGCTTTCTCGCCCTCAAGCTCGGACAGGCTCTGGCATGTGTCCCAGTACAAACAGGACACAAAATCTCCTTGCCTGTACGTCAGTGGCGACAGGACCGCTAGGCCGTCAGTCACAAATCG
Source organism: Armillaria cepistipes (assembly GCA_900157415.1). Classification (NCBI taxonomy): domain Eukaryota; kingdom Fungi; phylum Basidiomycota; class Agaricomycetes; order Agaricales; family Physalacriaceae; genus Armillaria; species Armillaria cepistipes. The sequence goes on from FTRY01000002.1 coordinate 1,026,810, forward strand.
ATACCCACGAAGGGCAGGGAATCCACGAAAGCCACAGAGTGACGGCCCGCATAGTACTCCCGTGCCTGCCTGAAAATATTGGTTGCCGCCCCGGCCGCCGTGATTGCCCTATCAAAATGCTCGAGTCAGAATGACTACTGCTGCCGATCACATCACGTACACCTTCGTTTGTTTACATCTTCTTTCATTCTATAAAAGGCCTCCAGGTCCGCTGTAAAATCAGCCTCCACTGTTCGCCAAGATGTCCGATTCGGAACCCAACACTGTCCAAGAAAAGTTTACCGATATTACTGGCCCAAACCCAATGAAAGAGGGCTGGTTTGGCAGTCGTTGGAAACTCACCGAATCTATCGACACTGATGAGAAAGGCTCAGACGTCGTCATCGCCACACCCTCGGAGCCAGAGGCACCTTCTGTGTCCTTCACGAAGCTTTTCAGGTGCCTATGTTTGTAGTATTTTACTGTACTGCAGCTGAGACTCTGGCAGGTTCTCCACGAAATTTGAACTTATCAGTGACGGAATTGCTTTAGTTGCAGCAGCAGCAGCTGGAGCAGCTCAAGTGTGTCTTGTGTTCGCATTCATACTCTTTGATTCATAACTTTCCCTCCTCGATAGCCGTTGATGTCACTGCTCTTTGGGAACCTCAGCAATGAATTCGTCGTATTCCACTCTCTCGTTAACAATGCCGGCCAGGGCAATCAACAGGCTATAAACGATTTACCTACTGTCGCGGCATCGTTTCGCCATGTGGCATCCAAGGACGCGCTCTATCTGGTCGCTATAGGTATATGTTCTCAGCAACATAGGTTTTCTTCGTTCATAGGGATTTTAAGGTATCGGCATGTTCGTCTGCACCTATTTCTATATGTATGTATGGAATTATACTGCAGAGGTCAATGCAAAGCGCATTCGGGAATGTTATCTGCGAGCGGTTTTACGCCAGGACATCCCCTTTTTTGACGAAGTCGGAGCGGGAGAGGTTGCTACTCGGATTCAGACCGACACCCGTGAGCTTCTATTCGCTCTCTTTCTCCTTATATCTTTAGTGAGCGCTTTGCTAGATCTGGTGCAGGAGGGAATGTCCGAGAAGGTTGCCAAAGCGGTGTTTTGCTTGTCCGGCTTTGCTACTGGTTTTATATTGGCCTATGTTCGAAGTTGGCGTCTGGCTCTTGCTTTGACATCTTTGTTGCCCTGTCTTACTATCACGGGGGCGGCTATGAACAAGGCCATATCCAAATACACACAGTACGCCCAATGATGCATGATTTGCCCGGTGTTGACTTTCCACCAGACTTTCTCTAAAGTACACTGCAGATGCTGGCAGTATTGCTGAAGAGGTCATCTCTACTATTCGAACTGCACATGCCTTTGGCGCGCAGCAAATTCTATCGAGCTTGTACGATCAGCACGTCGAGAAGTCAAAGGTGGTCGATGTCAAATCCGCCATATGGACGGGCGGAAGTCTCGCTATCGCCTTTTTCTGCATCTATTCAAGCTATGCCTTGGGTGCGTACGAAAATAGGATTCATCGTTGTCTTCTCTGCTTATTTCACTATTAGCCTTTTCATTCGGTACGACCCTCATCTTGCGAGGGGATGGTGCGTCCGCAACATTGAAAACTCAATGACTACAAGTATTAAAGTTTTTGCCCATAGCTGACCCTGGTATTGTCATCAACGTCTTCATGGCGATCCTAATGGGGTCTTTCTCATTGATATTGTTAGGATCCGAAATGCAAGGTATGCATCATGCCTTTTTGACTGTATATACATTAATATTCTCTAGCCATCTCTCGCGGACTTGGCGCCGCCGCTAAACTTTATGCTACAATCGACCGTGTGCCAGACATCGATTCTGCAGATCCTAGCGGTGAAAAGCCAGAAACTATAATCGGTGAAGTCGTGCTCAGGGATGTTCACTTCAATTATCCTTCACGCCCCGACATCCCAGTCATGAAAGGGATCAACCTCACCTTCCGAGCCGGTAAAACCACTGCTCTCGTCGGTGCTTCCGGATCTGGCAAGTCGACAGTGATTTCTCTGATAGAACGATTCTATGATCCTTCATCTGGTCTTGTGAAATTGGACGGACGGGATTTGAAATCTCTTAATCTCAGATGGCTCCGTTCACAGATCGGACTGGTATCACAAGAGCCAACACTATTCTCCACCACGATCAAAAGCAACGTCGCATACGGACTTTTTGGAACTAAATATGAAAGCGCCTCCGAGGAGGAGAAGTTTGCGTTGATCAAGGAAGCATGTATCAAGGCTAACGCTGATGGCTTCATAACTAATCTACCTCTGGACTATGATACCGTGGTTGGCGAGCGAGGATTCCTACTTAGCGGTGGTCAGAAGCAACGTGTTGCTATTGCCAGAGCTATCGTGTCGGACCCTCGCATCCTTCTTCTCGACGAGGCAACTAGTGCTTTGGACACTCGAAGTGAAGGAATCGTGCAGGACGCCCTGGACAAGGCTGCAGCTGGTAAGTCAGGAATAATTCTGTCTATGCCTCAACTGAAATGATTTATTGTTTTTAGGACGTACAACTATCACCATTGCTCACCGTCTCTCGACGATCAAAGATGCCGATGTCATATATGTCATGGGAGATGGACTGGTCGTCGAACATGGGACTCACCAGGAACTGCTTCAAAGAGAGGGAGGAGCCTATGCACGCCTCGTCCAAGCTCAGAAGCTTCGAGAAAGTGACAGAGTAGCCACAGCCATTGCAGATGAGGACACCGAGGACGAATGTGATACACCCAAGGCTATGGAACAGGTTGCGCGCGAGGAGGTTACCCTCCGTAGGCGATATACCGATCAGTCACTTACCAGTCAGATCTCGGAGCAGAAGAAGAGGGACCGGGACGACGGCGAGGAGCCTGAACATAGCATGTATTATCTTTTCAAGCGAATGGGTAAAATCAATAGGTCACAATGGAAGAAGTACTTTTTCGGCACGATCTTTTGTAGTATGAGTGGGATGGTGTATCCAGCCTACGGTATTGTCTATGGTTCATGGTATTTCCTCCAACCTTCATGAACCGCCTCTGCTGATGCTATGCTTTAGCTAAGGCTATTGATGGCTTTTCGCTTTCAGGCTCGGAACTCAGACATTCTGGCGACCGAAACGCCCTTTGGTCAGCATAAATCATACTCCTCCAGTACACATCGTTGACTTCGAGTCTAGGTTCTTCATCATCGCCATCATCGCTGCCTTATGTATGGGCATGCAGAATTACTTCTATTCATCTTCTGCTACAGCGTTGATGTCAAAACTGAAGTCTCTGAGTTTCAAGGCTATTCTGAGACAAGACAGTAGGTTTGGTCAGTTACTATGTTTATGTTACTGCCTCACAATCTGAACAGTTGAATACTTCGATAAGGACGAGCACAGCGTAAGTTGCTCACATAATGTGCCCAGATCTCCGTCATGACTTTCTTCATAGACTGGTGGTTTGGTATCGAACCTTAGTGAAAACCCTCAAAAAGTGTTCGGTTTGGCTGGTGTTACCCTCGCAACGTCAGCATCTTTCTTGGATTAAGTATAATTAACTAAGTTTCTCTCAGAATCGTGCAGAGCATCTCTACTCTCGTTGGGGGCATCGTTCTCGGGTTAGTCTTCGTTTGGAAAGTCGGTCTTGTCGGTCTTGGTATGTCCAATGGATATCCTTAAGAATGGATACCGATCACATTGCAGCGGTTACACCTCTTCTCGTGTCTACGGGATACATTCGCTTTGTAAGCCTGTTTACATGGAAAACCTTCGCCACTGATAACTGGCTCCATAGCGTGTTGTTGTTCTGAAAGACCAAAAAACCAAGAAAGCCCGTGAAGCCTCTGCACAAGTTGCCTGCGAATCTGCCGGTGCCATTCGTACTGTTGCGTCACTTACACTGGAAGACGATTGTTACAATCAATATGCTTTGAGCCTGGAAGAACCACTCCGCCTGTCTAACAGGACTGCTATCTGGAGTAACATGTTATATGCATTCTCGGAGTCCACGGTTTTCTTCTGCATTGCTCTTTTCTTCTGGTATGGAGCATTCCTAGTGTCAAGACAGGAATTTTCAACTTTCCAGTTCTTCGTCGGCCTCATTGTGCGGTGCCTCTCTATTTTGCGGCTGCCTTGTTTTGCTGATACATTATTCAGTCCACTACGTTCAGTGCTATTCAAGTAGGAAGCGTCTTCACCTTGATACCTGATGTTTCCTTGGCGAGGAACGCAGGCAGTGATATCATTCGACTGCTTGACTCTGTTCCGGAGATTGATTCTGAATCGACTGAAGGCAAGAAGGTTGATGTCGGGAAAGCCCAAGGACACATCTGTTTAGAAAATGTTCGATTCTGTTATCCCACTCGGCCTGGTATTCGTGTTTTGCGGGAGCTCTCGCTTCAAGTGGAGCCAGGCACATATATTGCACTTGTGGGTGCCTCCGGAAGCGGAAAGAGTACTGTGTATGTCTGGTCCGTCTTGCTTGTGGAATCCATGATCAATTAATACGCTTTAGCATCCAATTGATTGAACGATTTTACGAGCCGCTGGCAGGCCGGATCTCTGTTAGTCCATGCCTGCATTTCAACCAGTACTTACTCAGCTCTCTAGATGGATGGCATACCGATCGAAGAGTACAATGTACCGGAGTACCGTAAACAGATTGCTTTGGTTTCTCAGGAGCCAGCTCTTTATGCGGGGACGATACGCTTCAATATCCTTCTTGGTGCTATCAAACCACAAGACCAGGTCACGCAAGAAGAAATCGAGGCTGCCTGTCGAGACGCGAACATCTTGGACTTCATCAACGGACTGCCTAAGTGAGTTGGCTCCGCCGATTCACGTAAAAGTAGAGTGTTCATTTACGATCGTAGTGGGTTTGAGACAGAAGTTGGCGCAAAAGGATCCCAGCTTTCGGGTGGCCAAAAGCGTGGGTACCATGCCTGCACAAAGTGCAACTAGCTGACCATTTATGCATTCAGAACGGATCGCGATCGCCCGTGCTTTGCTTCGTAACCCTAAAGTCCTCCTCCTAGACGAAGCTACTTCAGCTCTGGATTCCAATTCTGAAAAGGCTGTACAGACCGCCCTGGACCAAGCGGCAAAGGGCAGAACGACAATCGCCATCGCGCATCGATTATCAACAATTCAGAATGCTGACCGTATGTGAGTGCAGAAGATATGTTCCTAAGGCTCGTGTACATATCTAATGACCTCTTGGATAGATATTTCATCAAGGACGGGCGTGTCAGTGAATCTGGAACGCACGACCAGCTCATTGGTCGGATGGGCGACTATTATGAATACGTTCAATTACAGGCTTTGAATTAAGTCTCATTCAATGACAGCAAACAGCTCTGTGCGCAATGTGGGCCTTTGATACAGCAATGCCAAGGGTGATTAGAGGCGATCACCGTCTAGCTCGTACCGTACTGTCAAGTGTCTTCAACGAAGGAAGTCACGGTACGGGTACGGGTGACCCGTTACCGTCATACGTCCGTAGGTTTAACAATGGGCATCCCTAAGAGGGGTTGACTGAATCCTCAACACGAGCGCCGGCCAGCTTTTTGATACCATCGTTGTACTGCACGTCTATTCTCCTTGCCGAAACCGGTGAAGATCAGAAAGACTGATATTTGGACAGCCGCTACTTACCTCGGACAGCATAGTTCCTTTGCGTAGAATATGGCGTTGTTTGCTCAGCTCGCTCACATCCGATTCAGGTCAAGGCTCGACGCGCCTACTTGGCTCAGCACGCAGGGCCCGTCTATTAATGGACGCCAGGCTGTTGTCCATTGCTGCGATGTCGAAGAGGGGTGGAGAACGCGCGCAACGACGCAAGTGTATGTTACAAATTGAAGGAGCGACAGGGGGTATTCCTCAAAAAATGAAATTAAAATTTATATCCATTCGCAATCTGTCACAATCACGTGAATCAAAGTCACATTCACGTGGGCAACTTCGCGCGTCTTGATTGTTGACCACGACGGTGACGACGACCACTGACTTGCTTGACGTTCATTGCCGCGGCGGTCTCCGATGGAGTCGCTCGCTCAGACAGAAGAACCCCAACAGACACAAGATGGTATCCGCAGGGAAATCGCCCGACTCCAAGCTCAGCTCCAGTCCGATGTCCCTATCTCGCCAAAGAAGAGCACTAAGCGGCAACTAGGGAATATGTTGGCGCCGCCAACGCCATCTCCAAGTGAGTAGGCTGCTTATCTTGTGGGCGCTACCTGAACCCGTCTACGCTAGAAAAGAAACAAAGGATTTCTGAAACTGGCACCGACTCAGTTGCACCACGTCAACTACGTCCAGCAGCCAAAGTACCAATACCTTCATCTTCCAAAGTCCCGACACCTTTGCCTCCGAAGCCTGCGCCCTCAGCTGTTCTGACTAAATTGGCACAAAACAAGTCCCTCGACGACGACGACGGAGAGGTCGAACCCTCGCGATCAGCTGCTTTCACCGACAAGCCTGCTGAGGTGAAACTAACAGCTGGAACGCACCGCGACGAAAGGCTGGCTCTCATCGAAGATTTTGAACCGGGCCCTTACGACCACAAGCCACCATTCGATGACCCCAATTTCGAGCAGCTGGAGCCAAATTCGGGTATACGGCTTTCGTATGTGCTCTGCCATGAATTGACGTCCTCATTCTCACTTATTATTCTAGCTCTCGCGTCCTTCCCCATGAGCACCTACAAGATCACTTGGCAGGACGTGTCTACATCTCTCCGTCCCGACTCTACTCATGTGTCCGACTTCTTCCCGACAAACGAGGTTATGATGTTCCTGTGTGCGGCGATTGGGTTACTATTGCAGTCGTCGCCGAACGTGGTCCTATCAAGTTCAGTAAAGCACCTGTGACCATCGATGCGGATGATGAAGGCAGGAAAACGGACGCGAAAGGGAAAGGGAAGCAGAAGGAACAACCACCCAAACCATCAGGGAAGAAGTACGTCAACATGAAACTCGTCGACTTTGGTTCGAGGTCACGCTCAGCATCTTCTGCAACTGGCGGCAAAGCAGTCATACGTGGGGATGCGTTTCTGTCATTGTTGCTGTTCGAGTCGGACGGTTTTGACGTAGAAACGCGAGAAAATGGTTCGAAGGGGAAGATTTACAAGGGCGGCAGCCGAGGTGCCTTCGAATCAATGTCCAAGTTGAAAGAGGGCGATGTCATTGCGTTGATGAATCCCAAAATTCTGAAGCCATTTCAGGTATTCATGCTTTCTTCGCATCGTGGTCTGTCTGATCGTTCGTAGCATGCAACCAGTACTCCCCATCCCACAAACAACATCCTCGCACTGACACCGGAATCCGCTGGCACAATCACTGCGATAGGCCGAGCAAAAGACTTGGGAATGTGCACAGTTCTCAAGCGCGACGGGTCAGTGTGCGGTTCGTGGTGCGACAAACGTGTGAGCGATGTATGTGAATGGCATGTTCAGAATGCTGTCGAACGTCGTCGCGCTGCGCGTCCTGAATTCTCCGCTTCGTAAGTAGAGTAACCTCTGAAAAATGATTCGCTCTTATTGTTTGCCAGGACTTCTGGCATGTCGAACACCACAATCAAGAAACGAAAACCCGCCTACGATCCTGCGCGGCAATGGGGTCTGAAGCCGGAAGATGCAGAGGGATCAGCGACCTACGTAGTATCAGGCCACGTCGTAAAGGGCTCAGGTCCGAGCTCATTAGAGGTTTCGGAAAATATCGGCCGAGAAGGGCAAGCGAAAGCTCAGCGGTTGCGTGCTAAGGATGCAGACAAGGCTCTCAAAACCCTTTTAGACCGAGACAAGGAGGGGATGAAGGCGGTGATTGCAGCTAGGGAGTTTACTCAGAAGGAGGATAAGAAAGGAAAGGAGGATGGGAAGAAAAGGAAACGAAGAGACAATGAAGAGAGTTCCAAGACAGAACAAAGTACGAAGGAAAGTACCCCGAAGAGCCATTATAGTGCAGAGATGGTCAAGCAACTGGGCTTCAATCCGGCAGCGAGAACGGGTCAACCGCGGGACGATTCTCATCTGAGGCAGAAGGTCCGTTCATTCTTATATAACATTTCTTCAATGTCGCTGACGTTTCTCACTAGCTCGAGGTGTTAGCAGCTATGCAGTCATCAAAAAGAAATTTCAATTTGGCGCCGGGACCCGGACTGAGGGTACGCTCTAATGTTACGGTGCCGGTCGGAGAGAAAGAGCTGCCTTTGACCACGGAGAGAGCTGGGAATGCTAGCGCTGGGGAGGCCATGATGGTTGATCTCGATGACTGAATATGAATGTCGGAACTGCATACTTATTTACAGCTGTTCCGGAACATAATGAGAATCACGCGAGAACAACGTGTGCTCAAATTTGACGTATTTACTATATTTGGTAAATATATTCTCCTCGATGTACATCTTGGTTCGACATTCATATCCTCTGTGAAGTTATTCTTCAGACCACTTCAGATGTCACTGACTATTTCGAAGCGGTAAATGTCGAATTTGGCCAGTTTTAGCCATTGGATGAGCTTCAGGACATCCCTGATATGCCAGTGGACGGCGTCGGACACACGCTTGCTCCTGTAATTATCAGAATGCATACACAGTTTTGTAGTTCTTGCAGTTACCTGAATATATGCTATCACACTCCAGGATACCCCTCATTGTACGCAGGAGGTTCTACAGATGCCGATGTGGCTCCGCTGTGCTAGTATGGGTGTCAGGGTACATTCTTTGATGTCCGAACTGTTACAATGTCTGTCAGATGTTATATCGTGGTTCTATTTCGCAGATTTTTATGAAAGGGCCTCAGAGGCATAACATGAGTGAGTTATACAGGTGTACATTGAGGAGAATATATTTACCAAATATAGTAAATACGTCAAATTTGAGCACACGTTGTTCTCGCGTGATTCTCATTATTTTCCGGAACAGCTGTAATATCCATTTGCATCTATCTACTTATACTATTATGACGGTAACTAACCAACCTGGGTTCAACAGGGAAATTTTTCGCGCGTTGGAGATTAACAACGGCAGCCACCTTACGAAGACAAGAGTGCACAATCAACAACGCATGTGAGGTGTCTTCATCTATATACCTCTTATCGTACACAATAATTGGTGACTGCTTTCCAGGGGTGGCTTAATTTCGTTCTACTGAGTCTTGGTCTTTCCCTTTCCCTTTTTCGCCAGTGCCGCCGACGTCAATCTAGCGTTCCACACTCTCAGCCCAAAGAGAATCGTGTAAATATAGCTGCCAACAGCCTTGGCCCCCAGTGAGCTCAGCGCGAAAGCCGGCCTCACTTCGAATGGCACGACCTCATCAAAAGCCGGATGGATTGTCATCGTGCTATACACGATGGCCACGAGAGAGCCGGACCAGACGTCCAACGATCCCCAAAACCCTACACCGCTCCGTAAAAACACGGGGGTCCCAAAACTCCATTCTGAAGTCCATGTCTTGAGAGTAGCGGCTGATACGCCTCCTCCACAAGACACGACCGCACCAATGATGATGTGGAATAGTGCCGATGAAGTCAGCTTAGCGTCTATAGCAGGGTTGGATGAGATCATAGCAAGGGTACTTGTTACGGCGTTGGCCCGAAGGAGACCGTCAAGGGGAAATAACACGAGATCAAGGTTTGGACTAGAGAGGATGGTGGGGAAAATGGTGAAGAGCAGGGTAACAATAAGGTGCGGAACGATGTAGTTTATGTACGGATTAACGGAGAATAGAATTGGCGGCGGAAGAGACAGTAGGGCGTGCGAAATAACCATTCCTCCCCAACACTAGGAAAGAAGTTAGTCAGTCGATGTATTTACAAAGGTAACATCTCTGGGCCCTCACCATTATAAGGTATCCCGCAATGTAGGTTCCCCAGGAAAGATTGCTTCCTGATTTTCTCATATTGTTCTGATAAGCCATGGAAACCCGTGTAGCATGGAGAGTGGAAGCCCATGGATAAGGGAACAACGTAGGATGAACATGAGTAGTCGTCAGGAAGGTGAGAGCATCGGCGAAGGGACGCAATGCATACGCAAATGCTTGAGCTTGAGCCAGCGCCGCCATGGATGATGCTAGTCGAGCGGAAGAATTAATTCAGGATCGATTGGCGACGTGTTCTGAGGGGAAGAGGGCGGACTAAAGATATTCCAGGTGCCTCCCGGAACGCTCCGGATGAATTCTCGTGTCTGATATCTCGTAATCTTTTTCTTCGACTCGTCGAGTTTACAAGTCAAAATGTGCTGCGATGCCTGGCGATTCATCTCGATACGGCGTGACCTCAATTCTCGCTTCGTCATCTGTTTCGGGTCTGCTTGGTCGCAAACGTCTCACGACTAGAGTCTTGCTTTTCATGAACCCGTTTTCCGATGCAATGTCGGTTGGTGGTCACCCAAATAAATACGCATATTTCACAACAGACGAGGGTTCAATATTCAGATGCAAGAGTACGAGAGTATTGGAAGCCTTGATGTTCATGCACCGGGTACCCAATCTCGAGTTGGTCCTTGTTCAGAAGCTTCGTATCGTGAAGATGCGACTCACAACTCTGGAATCACCCATGCATCGTCTCGACCGTTTGTACCGGAGCTCCAAGTAAGACCTACAGTCGATGATTATGGTCCGAGTACTTAAATCTGATATGATATCCAGGTTCCTGCTTAGAGACAGGAGATGCACACATTAAATCTGGCCGCGAATATATAATAATAGCGACTACCTTGTGCTGGGGGTAATTAATTATTGTATGCGCTGAGTCGGACTTCGGCCGGCAGGAAAATCGACCACAAGATCGCGGATCAGTCAAACGGCTATTGTTCTACTCTTTTGTCAAGTTTAACTTCAGTCGACAGCGCCATTTACGGTTCCTTATTCCTGAAACACCACCTTGACAACCGTATATCTAGAGGACTGGTTGCTTTTCCCCTTCCTCGTTCTGCTTCTCCGAACTCTCATCCCAAGTCAAGTTCTACAGCTAGTTCTCTACACCTTGGTACGTGTTCAAATTGCTAGTATTATTAACGGTCCGGTTGCTCATTGCCACTCGTAGATTTAGTCCCCTTGCCCCAGCTGCCATTCGCATATTCTTATTGGCTTGAAGCGCAGAATCATTCAGGTTGGGTCTTCAATGTGGCGGCTTCAACGTTATCTGACGAGTGCACCCACTTCCTAGATTGTTATACGATGGCGAAGAAATCCAGAAAAACCAGCGCACCGTCTGCACCACCGAAACCGACATGCCTCAAATGTAGCTTCATATCCTCTCACCCCCAGAATAAACGCGAACCGCCACATCCGCGTCTTAAAGCACTTCTCAGCACTAATGCGCCCCTGCTCGAAGCAGAGAAAACATCCTTCCACAAGGCGAAGGAAGATCTCCCCCTTGTCATATCAGATTTGGACGAAAGAATCATGCAGACACAGCAGCTATTACATGCTCTTATGGAAGAACGTGCCCAGGCTGCAGTAGATCTTCGACATGCCAAAGCCGTACTTCATCCCATGCGAGCCTTACCGGACGACATCCTCTCCGAAATATTTATCTACAATACGCCGACTTGGGATGAGATGGCCGAGGCGGGGAGGCGGCTTGCTTTCTATGACTCTCTCGACGCAAGGAGTGGGCCATGGGTGTTGGCACAAGTTTGCCGAAACTGGAGAAGCGTAGCCTTGTCCATGCCGTCACTGTGGAGTTGTATTTCCCTCGATTTCAACGTATATTTCAGGCAGAGGGACCGCCCTGCGAACGTGGCCCTCCAGCTTGCGTTGCATCTCCAGCGGGCTCGCAGGTCTCCGCTCTCAATCAGGATCGAGAGTATGTCTGATATCAACTTGCACAGTGCCTTTCCCATCGTCCTCTCAAGCATGTCGCAATGGAGACACTTGCACATACGCACCCCAGTCTCATCTATCCACGAGCTTGGTCGATGCAAAGCATTTTTAGAATCTCTTGAAGAAGTGCACATCGATGCTAGCATCTTTCCTATACAAACTCAGGGCATCGAAACATTCCAGATGGCCTCAAACCTTCGACAGCTGAAACTCTATGAAAACGGACATTTTTATCACCACAATCTTCATCTTGGCTGGTCGCAACTCACGCACCTATTTGCCCGAATCGACTCTGATGGCATTTTCCGTAATTTCAAGGAACTCAAAAATCTCGTATCGCTCCGACTCATTTTCCCCTCGGGCCCGCGGAAGTTGGACGTATCGCGCCGCATCACTCTACCCAAGGTCCAGTATTTGTCCTTGAGGAGAAGGGGATCGGCGAACATGGTAAACACGGTGGCAGGGGTATTTGACATGCTGGACCTTCCCTCTCTGAAGATGGTATCATTTGGAGCGACAGAAATCGACGGAGGGACCATGCTCCTCGATTTGCCCACATCGCTGTCTTACCCATACCGCGAGCTTGACGCCATGTCCTTGGATTATCCAAAGTACGACCTCGCGGTCCCGGCAAACAAATCCCGTTTCCTCAATATTTTGTCTCAGGTCTCGGATGTCACGCAGCTCTCGTTAGATGTGCAAAACATCGGGGCAGATGTAATAAAGAAGCTCACTCCCACGGATGACGTCAACTACTTCGCCCGCCTTAATGCCATCAAGTTTCACCGCTCCACCTTTGCGGTGTCTCAAAAAGCCGTTCAAGACATGCTTGAGGCACGGAAGAAATTTGCGGATGCGTCTACAGATGGCGGGTTGGTAGAGTCACGTACAGGTTAATTTCCCGGACGATTTTGACCTTGACGAACCACGGAGAAACGATGTGAAGTATCGCGTTGATGCTTTAAATAATGACACCGTACACGCTAGTAGCTAACAATTGCCAGACAGTCATATAGTATCACAACTATCCCATGCGGCACTTTTTATGGCTCATGTCGTTATCAAGGTTCTCGTTTTCACGAACGTGTTTGCCCAGAATTAAGGAGGAATTGTTGTTGGCCTCCCGACCGTCTTCAGATCTTCCAACAATACGAAGGGAAGGAAAATCCGTCAGAATGGCCTCCATGAAAGTCTCGCCAAGAGCTTGCGCCATTTTCGGTGCAACCTGCAAGCTCGATGAGAACGATGAATCATATGACAGAGAACACATACAGCATTACCAATCTGTCTGTATTGATCCGTCACTGAGCCAGATATAAAGTATGTATCTTGGGCCGCATGTCAGTCTGACTCTGCTGTGCTAATGAGGGCGTCAAAATACGTACCAGGGAAGGACATTATCCTTGCACATTCACGCGGAGACAACAATCTTTCTCCCCCTTGTATAAATGATTTAGGTCAGTTCCCGATTCAGAAGTGATTCAGAAGCTACCTGGGTGTACGCATGCCCAACGATTGCTACATGAGGTGCGAATTGTACATGCTGGCTCGTTCCACTTTGCAACAGGCCAGCCTTCTACAGACGCAGCAGACATAGCGTGATGTTCTATCCTGTCAGAAGCATTCATAGACACCGCATAAGGGGTAAGCATCTCTAGACTCTCTCGAGGCCGCATAAAAACGGGATTCCCCGAATTGGCGTCTTCTCGAGGGTTAGAAATATCGAGGTCCTCTATCGCATCACATAGAGTTACTACCTCCGTTTCAGCTACAGAAGGCTTGGGGAAAGCGGGCATGGTAAGTCCTAGTTTGGCAACGACCAGAAATAGCCGTCTGCGAATCGTAGGAACGCCATACTCCTTTGCGTTAAGGATTGCCCAGCGACTTTGATATCCTGCCTTCATGCAATCGACCATGACCTCGTGCAGATAGTGCAGATGCGGGGGGAAAGAAAGCCTGATCAAGCACCGTCAATTGATGTTTCATCGAGTTAGTCTGTGGATCATACATACCCAGTGACATTCTCAATTAATCCGTAATAAGTATTGGTGGCCGTCAAGACGTGTGTTGAAATCGATAGCGCTTTACGATTGATATTGTCATCTTTGCCACCGGGATTGGCTGCAGAAAAACCCTGGCAAGGGGGTGAAATCAAGGCCACTGTGAGATTAGGACACGTTATATTGTTATCTTCTAGTTCGGAGAGAAAGGTGTCAACAGTTGCAAAATGCGCCTCAGCCTGTGGGTGATTGATCTGGCACAGTTGTTGCGCAATGAGTAACGACATTCACCGTAGAAAAATTCTATGTACCTTCCACGTATTGAGCGCATGAAGATTCCTGTCGACTCCAACAACTACATTGAAATTTGCCATTTTAAACCCTTCGGAAAACCCACCCGCGCCACAGAAGAAGTCACCAGCTGCCAATGTAGTAGGACACGCAGGCTTTTCGTGAAGTACAGGCCGGTTTGTTCCCTTCAATAGATCCAGAGGACAAAGGTGCTCGCGAACGTGATTGTTCACCTGAAGGGCCCATCCGCATCGGAAACCTGCTGGCGTTCCGCCGACCCAATGAGGGGCCTCTGGAAGTTTCCCATGATGGGCTATGATCTTCGTGATATCTGCGACAGAGACAACGGACGTGACATAGTCTGTATCATCTGGCAAAAGTAGAAACTCCCGACTTTCTTCTGAGAGACTCTCTACATGCCGGTATTTTAGAGGGTCTTTTCCCAGACAAGGATCGAGAAAATCATGGACAGTCAGATACTTCAGACCCTCCAGAGTGAATTTGGAGTCCGAATTGTTCTTCTGTACTTGGGAAATAGTTTCCACGTAGATGAGGAAGTGAACGAAGCGGTGTTGAGATTTCTGTTGAGATTTCGATGTACCTAGTTCAACTTCAAGAACATCGTTTACATGGACCTCGATACCGCAAATTGTCGTCCGATCATGGTTAAGTGTTGTCTGTTAACATATCAGTTGAAAACTCAGGTGCGATATCATTATGAACGCACCTCAACTTTGGTAGTCCGCTTAGAACGGCCTACGACATGTTCAGTCCAGTCATCATCGCTTGGGTCATCATCGTCGGTTTCACTCTCGTTCTGTGCGAACTCGTATTCTACATCGTCCTCCGACTCCTCACTATCGGAATCAGGTTCAGGGATAGGTCTGCTTGATGTTTTCTTCCCCTTCCGTCGCCTCTTACCCTTCTTAGAATTCTGTCCTCGAGGTTTCTGGGGAGCAGATTTTCCTTTAGGAGGGTCCTGATTTTCCGATGTTGATGGTGCCACCTTGGAAGGAGTTTCAGATGATTGGGAAGATGTAGCAGCAGATTCAGCAATGACATCCACAGTCATAGCTGTATAACTGCGCACACCGTCTGCACTGATAGCCGAAACCTTAACACAGATCGGCGGTATATCCGAAATCTTCTTGGACCACTCCGTGCAATCAGTCAAGTCAGTATTCCTCACTTCGTCGGGGAATATCGTTATGATTTCATATCGACAAGCACCGCGAACCGTGGTGAACGAGACGAAAAGGGTACCGCTTCGCATTCTTCCGTTCAACTCATCCACACAATTGAGTGGACATTCAAATAGAAGTGGCTGGGAGTAGGCGACAGGGAAATGGGACCGGTTTGCATAGACCTGAAGGGTATAGACGTGTCCTGGGTGATAGTCGGATAGTAGCGCCATCGTGTCTGTCGTGATTATATAGTTGACGTCGGAAACAATATCGCCTATCTTTGTGGTCAGCAGGCCATCCCTGCATGCGATTGGTTGGTAAGACTTACCGCTATGGTTTACTGGTGCGTCACACTGGGCTTCCTCCTCTTCATCAAGGTCAATAGGAACTTTCAATTCATTATTCAATGACTGCCGCCCAGGCTTGATGACAACAGTGAAAGCTGAGCGGGCTAAACACGTCCAAGTCAACTCCATTTTGTCGGGATAGCCGAAACGCCGTGGGGGAGGCTTTATCTTCAAGGACCGCGGGAAGAGTGCAACAAGACTACGATTTAGAGCGTTGGCAGCACGCATCTCATGACGCGGTAGCCTAGTCATTGTGTTGTCAGCGATCTGAGATACGAGATCCATAACAGAACAATCGCATATGAAAGTGTCATCTTCATCATCCGACCTCGAATCATAGGTAACACAAGGAGACACATTGTCGACGGCCTTGTGAACATACTCGATGGAAAGGTTCCGGTCATTTAGATACAACGTCTTGTCCGTGAGGAACACGTCCAAATTGATGTCCTTGGCATCCTTCCAAACATAGTTAAGGTGCTGGGTAGACGAATGAGAGGCTCGTATCACGTTGAGGAGATGCCGTACATGATGGGGAAATGCAAGGCGTGATTCAAAAGCAGTAGTATCTGGTCGTAGCTGGAACAACCGTTGTCGTTCAGCGTCTGCTGTCCTGATGAGTTTATGCTTGTCGAAAAGCTTGTACAATGAGTCCGGTGGAGCTATAGGTAGACGCTGCAGGGTATGGATGATTCGACATTGCTTTTCACCGTCGTCTGTACTCTTTCCATACAGCCATATTTTCCTCCCGCTGTTCGCTCCGCGTTGTCGTGAGAGATACGTGAACAGCAAAAGCCTGGCAACCTCCTTCCCTCGAAATACTTCGGGCCTGAAATAATGATCAACGTCTGCGATGTCGATGCATTTTTCGTCTTCTGCGAAGAGTTCCAAGTATCGGTTGGAGGCCGAATCGGGCGGGGAAGGGACGGGACTCTGGCCGGCGTAGACTATCGTGTATTCGTCGTAAAGCAGGGCTGCCCATATTGAAGAAATCATTGCAGATAGCTGATTGCTCTCTGGTAGATCTCGGTCCCGATTCAACGGTAGGTGACCTGTGATGTTGTACCCATAGTATATGTGGTTACGAGTGCCTTGCGAATACTCTTTCACAAATATACCCTTGATGAATAACTTCCGACGGAAACCGTCACCAGTGCATATATGTCCGGGACAATAGGATTTCTTAGCCCGAAGAATAGAGGATTCAGAAGGAGGGCAGAGAAAGAGGAAGTGGCCGAATTTAATGTCATCCAGCGAGAGTCCTTCAACAAGAACGTGGGTATCTTTGTCGCAACGATGAACACAGCCGTCCTTAGTAGAACGAGCATTTGTGCAGCGAACAACGAGGCTGTGTTCCCCGACATTTTCATCATACTCATGCTTGAACCCCCACCGTTCAGAGTTGGTGTGGTAGACGACATTATAGCTATTGCGTTTCAAAGCCAGGATCCCTATAAGTTTGAATGAGTATCACATGGCAGTTGTCATTTATTGAAGGAAATAGAAAGTCCCCCTTACCAACTTTCATCCCTTCTCCGTGTCCTCCGATAGCATTCGCATCTTCTTGCTTGGATGTCTGCCCCATGAGAAGATTTTTTCGAAGTAAGGCTACGTCAAAGTTAATCAGTTCAAGCTTCCTGCGCAATGGATTTCCGTTATCTGTGTAGATGACCTGAGCCACACAAGGAGGTTTCCCTCCATTCGACTGCAGAGGAATAGAGGCCGAGAAAACAATTTTTTTGGGTTGCGGATCCGTGGAGGCAAGAGGGATGTTGCAATTTTCTGATTTTTTGCTGCGAGTCTTCTCCACGACTACCACATCGTCTGCCTCGACTTGGTACTTTTGGAGGATGCCGTCAAACCAATTCTGCACTAATTCACGAACGCCACTCGTGGGGTTCCAGATTTGTGTGCGACCATATGTACGGGCAAGATTTAATCTGATTTTTGCGTGCCCTCGAGGTGGGATATCTTTCTGAGCACCGCCGGAATGAGGATCTTCATCACTATCACAGTAGTATGAGCTGCAATGAAAGTCAATATTTACGAATTTCCAACGGTATCGCTTGCTGCTCACCCATCACTATATGACATGTTCTTCCAACGACGGAGATGACAATGGTGCAGAGGACCAAGAGGCGGTGGTAATTAGGTATCGAATAAATTCGATAGCTATGCTAGGTCTCGAAATTCCTCTTGGAAAATTTATGCCTTCCATTCCTTGGAAGATTCCGTTCCGTTCGTTGGCACGGACTCTACTAAAACGGGTCCAATTACGGCTGCATATGGCACAGAAGTAGGCTCGTTTACCAGCCGGCGTTTCGCCCACGTGGCTGCGCTATCCAAGCTCACCCCCAAGTCAAAACATGTCAAGCTATACCAAACAAACAACCGTATACGGAATTTGCAATACGAGGTGTAAGTAGGCTCGGAGGAAGCCCCTCCGGACCGTGCCGGTCACCTTCGGATGCTGCTTGCCGCTCCCACAATAGAACCAAACAACAAAGCGTCGCAAACAAAAGTAGCCAATGAGAGAAGGGGCTTGGAACGAACCTAAGGTGTAAGCTTGTGAACGTCGACTGGCTAGCGAGTCTAGCACAGACGCTATGCCCTTCTACCGGCTTAACGTTCGGCGTTCGGCGCGTGGGAGCTTCTCATGGCATCGACAATCAGTTGCCGTTCAGTTCCCATATGATTCATTATTTTATTTTATTCTTACGATTCCCGCGGGGATTTTGTACCGAACATAGCTATGGATATCGCAGTTAGCTCCCATGTCACATTTACCACAAACGTAATCCACTCTTACCACTTACCTTGTTTTGTGTACGGTGCGCGATTCCAACCCGACGTCCAACCGCAGAAAGGAACAATTTATCAGCAAACGACAGAGACTTCGGAGGCCTTCGACAGTAACAATACACACTTGCATTCAACGACTGACTTCAGCTGTCTGGGCGACGAGGAATTGAACGAACCATAGATTGAAGTCGGTCCACACGGATGTATTCTTCGTCGTTTGACAATGATAATTTAACTGCCGGAAGATGAGTTCGCTTTGAGATGTATATAAGAACAAAATAAGCATTTCGTCTGTTCTTACTCCAAGAGCTATATCTGCCGGCTGTTCATTGTCACCACCAAGCCTTGCGCCTTATAAGCATCCAGCGCGGAAAGAGCCGTAACGTCCGCCAAAACCTTCTCGTTTTCTTCCTCCATTTCATCCACCCGGACAGATGTACAAATGCTAACGTTCCGTAGTTGGCGAACGGGCGGAGACACAACGTCAGCTAGGGTCCACCGTGACTCTACCATCTCGGCGAATACCTTCATGGGAAAGGCTATGATGCCGTCGAGGAACAGAGTGTGAAGATTTGGTACGAGAGGTCTCGCTCCGTCGAGTTTTACCGCCAGCTGTGTAAGAGTTTGTTCCGTGACTATCTCTGCGTCGAGCGCGCCTCCGGTTAGACGGAGATCCTCCAGGGTGGGAGTTCCCCGAAGGAGGCTGATGAAATCTTCTGCTAGAATACCGCCGTGATCATAATGGAGCACCCTGAGGTTACATTTTGACCGGGCAATCATGTCCCAGATGGCAGTAAACGTCATTGGTGGTTCACGGTCCTTGTGTCCTACTTTTCCGATCACCAAGGTGGTCAGGGAGGGAAGCGTAAGCTTTTCCAGAAGCGGGAAAACAGGTTCGTAATTCAAATCGTTGTGTATCCCCAAAACCGTAAGGGTGTGAAGCTTTGGACATGCAACTGCGTCCCGAGTCAGGATTTCCGCCCTGTTATTACACTCAACGAAATACTCTTCCACATTGATGGCCACTGAAAGAAAATCGAGCACCTCATAGAACATGGGGCTAGGTTGGGAAACTTTTAAATGTGTGTGTTCACTCTTGAACTGCGTAATTTGAGTCCAGGGGAGATCGAACAACGGCGAGACCACAGGTACATCCATAACTTGTATGCGATGGAGTTTTGGGGAGAAGTCGAAAATCTTTAGGCCTGTGTGGAGTGAACTGTCCCCGCCGTCTGTACAAAGAAGAGAGACGTTCGAGTTGGGGCAAAGATAATTGTAAAGATGGTAGGTCGGCAAATTTTGAAGATGGAAGGAAGAGATAGAGGTCGCGTATCCGGTTTGCAATCGAGCAGATAATTGTAGCCAAAGCCAATGGTAGCTCCTCGGAGGTTGCACGATACGGATCATTGGCAATGCAGACCGATAACTTGTGTTTCTCGGAGCGCAGCATGTGCTCGCCAATCCATTGCGCGAATCCGTAGGCACCTTCTGTAAACGTCTTGTCCCTGATTAAGATGTTCACGTAGGACCAAAGTTGTGGAAAGTCTAGTGCCACCTGTCTCCAACGTCTAGAAACCACCGCAATCGACCAAGGAGTGTGGGCACTTCGAAATTTCCACTACAAGCGCCGAGCACCCGTCTGAGTGGCTTTAATTGGAAATTCAATAGTCTGGAGGAATATGTGGGAAAGGATTTCCGCGGGGAGCCGCCGAATGGGACTGAGAAGACGCTGTCTTTCACTGATTGCCTCAGATATCCGTATGCGTTCCCCCCGTAGTAGTTCTACCTTCTGATCAAGAAGGGCAATACTGTCCCTCATTTCGGCAGAAAGTTTTAATATGTTCGACTCTTCCGTGTCGATGTACTTCAATTCTGCCTGGTACGACGATATCATGGCGCTCAGCGTGTCTGCTTCAGCAGGCAAAGGCGGGTCATTTGAACGCGTTAAAGGCGCAATATTGGAGTTCTCTAGGGCGTGCCGTTCGGGAGGGAAGCTGTGAGAGGGTACGTGGTGATTCGGGCAATGGCATTCCGTGCACGGAGACCAGGCAGGATAAAAAATAGCCATCAATCTGTAATTACAAAGGCGAATTCAGTTACAGAAACTTTGGTACTTGAGTTTAAGCTTTACGGATACCTTTTAGCTGAGCTGAACGGCGGGAGTGAGAGTGAGCGATTCTATCCAAACTTTGCAAATGACTAGTGGGAGGAACGGTACCGCCGGCAAACACCGACTCAGGATGACTTTGACGGCTAAGAGTCACGCAGGTTTTACTTCCTCCGGCCAACAACGTTTTCTCTATCTATCATCAACGACGCCTAACCACTGTACCGGGAATTCGACAATAGCTTTGAAGGAGTCTTGGAAGCTTCAGTCACGTTGCCCAGAATGGATGTGGATATTCTAGGTAAATATTCTCCTGCCAGAGTCACGTCAAATATTTAATATAATATAGACACTGTTCCCACAGGACCGTCTCCCGTTGACAAGCTGCCTTTTGAACTTCTCGCTTCCATCCTCATCATGCTCAGTCATGAAACGCGTAGTCATTTGGACCGGAATAGCGCACCTTGGACAGTCACCAAGGTGTGCAGCAAGTGGCGCGACATTTGTCTCAATTCCCCAAGGGCCTGGTCGATTCTCAATCTCACCGACGATGTCCGAAATATTCGTAATGCCCCTTCCCTTCTCCGAGTTTTCCTTGATCGCTCCCAATCATCCGATCTACATATATCCGTCCACTTCTACAGCCGTGGCTGCGAATACATATTCCAGGAGCTGTGGAAGTCAAGATCTCGATAGGAGTCGGCCATCATTCACGCAAGCTACTACATGGACCAGGTTTGGCATGTCCAAGGGGTCGCCGCTGAAATGCGGACTTTGCGCTCACTAGAGCTGGATGTCGCAAACATTGATGTCCTCAAGATATTAGTTAATGCACCACTGCTTCAGCGTCTGGTATTGTCTCCTTTTTTGGGAACATCCTTTCCTCTCGGCACCCTTCAGTCTTTGCATTGTCGACCACCCAACGCCGCCGCTTTCTTCAAAGTCTTCCAGGAAGCAAAGTGTCTTACGAAGTGCCACAACTCATGCGCTAAGCGCCTTCAATAATGTCACCCTTTCTAACTTGGAGGATCTTTCGGTCGTTTACGGACGCGGAGGCAAACACGGACTAGCCCCCCTCGTTGGGCTAGTTTCGAGGTCCCATACACCCTTGAAACGGCTCGAGCTGAAGTTTTCGTTCAAGCTGGAGGAGTTTCTTCCTCTTTTGAAAGCATCCCCCTCACTAACGTCTTTGATCCTTCATCGCGTTCCTCTCTCTGAGGTTCACCTCATCTTGACTGCCTTGACTTTAAGGGACGACAGCTCCGCCGTTGTTCCCCATTGGACCCACCTGACAATCGATTTTCATGGCGATAGAACAGAGTTTTTGGGTAGACGGCTCCTCCGCATGATTCATTCGCGCATTGAGAAATTGGAGGCATTCAAGTTGATGCTTCGTAATATTCTCGTAGTGGAGGTGCTAGGAACAAGGATCCTAGCCTCACTGAATAAGGAAAAGCTGCAATCGGAGTGGAAGGAGCTGTGTTGCAACATCTTGCGGCGTGAAGGGAGACTTCGCTCTTAGCTCCCATACCATAAAACCAGTTGTCATCGTCGTCGGACTATTTGTTCGACTTCGATATTTCACTGTCAATCATCTTGCGAACCTTTTCCTCGTTCTCTCGTCCACAAGGCGCGAACTACTGTTGTCAGGACAATCATCGCCACGTCGTCGGCACCTGCAAAAGCGTACCTGTAATAATAATGCCTCGTCATTCCCCCTTTAACCTTCCGTTTCCTTTTCCTTCTTACTTACCAATTACCTATGTTTCCAGCTTCTTAACGATAACCGCGCGCGCGCATGCCGCAGCCCTGTGTACTCAAAATGACTTTGGTATCAACACACTAGAAGTCAACATAATGTTCTCTCAATCCGAACGAAGGAGTATATAGCTCACCCCATCTGTATTAATTTATTAATCAACTTCTGCTCTACACATCATCAATATCTGAGTGATCTTAAGGGGTCACCGAGCCCCAATAGGTTAATCGGCTTTCTCTATCCTTCCGAGGTAATTGTTGAACCTCTTGAACTTACTTCTAAGTTCTTTGAATTCGCCCACTTCTTCTCAACGGTATACTAATCTACCTTCTATAGATTTACGCTCGTGCATTACACTATCCCTGAAGAAATCAATGAGTTGAGGATACACAACGGCGGCTTCGAAGGGTCAGCACCTAATGTATATAATATGACAAAATAGAAATCCCAAAGAAGAGGAATAATGAAAACAAGTCCAAGTGGGACTTTGGTAGGGAGACACTAAATGCTGGAAAGGGAAGATGATGGAACGTGACCGCGTCGCGAGAGGCACACATCAGCAAAAATGCAGAGCGATTACAAATGCGTGTGAGACGCTTATAATCGCAATAATCAGTTATAACATACGTAATTGGCTATAATCGCTTGTAGGCGACGCGTACATTTTATAACCATGTTGTAGTCACATTATAACCGAAATATAATATCCGCGAGAATGGCAGTTCTCGTATGACCTGACAGGATTTTGATGATTGCGTGCGAATGTAACCATCACACCAGGTGCAGGTAAGAGCCAATCAAGTGCACAATATAACCGGATCATATCATTCATTCAGCTAGGAAAGAGTATGATGCAAAATATGGACGATAAATTTATTGCGACATAAGGAATACAAGATCACGTCTAGTAAGTATCAATCTCCTCGGGACATACACGAACAACCCTCGTTCATGCGATTCTCCAATCTTTCACGGCGCGCCATTCCTCTTAACGACCCTGTCAAGTCCTTTAGCATATCAAGGAAAGCCTGCGTATTAAGCAAACGGTCAGTACGAGCTTACTCAGATATAAATGGACGTACTCATTCCACTGTCCCATCAGGTTCTGGCGAGCGTCAGCAGCTAAAGATTTATCAACGTACTTGACGGCTTCGTCATAAGAGTTATTGATAATTAAAGTGGCTGCGTCGTCAACGTATATCAGTATTGCATCGAAAGTGGTCCGCAGCCTTGACTCACCGTTGTGTGAATATCCTCCATCCCTAAATAGATATCGCAAGTGCCAACGGCCCTTAAACTATAAGTAATCTCGAAGTAAAGCCTACGATGAAGTCGTACCAAGATTGTCGCAAGAGTCCAGTGGCTGAAGGGGAGAAGGATGCCGATACAGTCGAATTCTAAGGCAAAAGAGAGATGTTTACAGACATAGTCAGTAACAATAGAAGAGATGAATGAATGGTACACATACTCAAAAAATATTCAACCGCACTGCACTCTCCCTGCGCTAGAGGTCAATGAATAGAGGAACGAATAGAGGACAGAAAGAACAGCGTCAGAAAGCTTGGATTGCTCATATGATTGTCGAAGACTTTTTCGTAGTATAGAACTGGGGAAGAAGATGGTGGTGGAAAGAACTAGAGAAATGGAGTTGGAATTTGCGTCAACAAAAAGCCAACATCACGTGCAATGATGCGATCCATGCGCGCCGGGAACTCGGGACCTGCGGAGTTTGAAAGGACTTAGGTTTTCTGCCCCATTCCGAGGTTTCCTTCCGCCATAGTTGCGCCGTTCAGTGTTGATTTCTGGCAAGGAATTGACCCATTATAATTCTGGCCATGACCTACTAGTAAAATATCTTTCACATTAACACGATCCTTGCAGCACTGCCAAAACCAAGCGAAGACAATTTAGGCCCGTTAATGTATGTAGAACAAGACGGTATGAAGTACTTCTGAAAGTGAGTTGATCCACACCTACAATACCATGGTAAGAGTGTTGCGATTTGGCTGCAATCAGGTTGTATGCAGTTGTAAGCTCCACATGTGTCGCAGCGGATTATAAGCCAATTACAAATCGATGCAATTATGATATTGATTAGACTCGAACCACTCCCCAGCTCGGTTGATGACAGTCGATCAACTAGAGAATAGGGACTGGAACATAATGATCGAGGGCTGGCACGGTCAAAAAGTTTCCCACGATTTTTTTGGATTTCGAAAACTTTGGGTCACCGATTTTGGATTCGAGTACATAGAATTGTGAGGATTAAAAATACAAGATTCGTCATGTTTTCATTTTCTCGATAGCTGGACTGTAGCTCCTGAAATAAATGGATTGGTGAAATAACCCCTATTGATTACCCTTTTCGGTCGGCGTCAGCGAAGCCATGTCTTTACCACAAGCCATCGCGTCGCTCGACCATCGTTGCTCTCTGCTGCGTCAAACACGACCTTATCTCTCTCATATCATTGACAAGCCCTTACACTACTTATTCCTGCCAAGGAGCGCCCCTTTTTAACTTATAGTTCCGTATACAAATGCAATGCAATGTCATTTGTTCCAAGATCTGAGCTTGTGGCTGATGCATCGAAAGCAGTTGTGGGCCCCCGAGTCCTAAGTTTCTTAGGAGAAAAGTGTTTGTGTGAACTTGAGCCTTGAAAGTTTCGCTCTTCGGACAGAGAGCGTGAACGACGCTTGAATACCATATTGTGGCTATTAGGAGAACTATTTTGCCAATTAAAGGACTTCTGGGGCGAATTCAAGAAAAATAAAAACATACAGCGCCTTGTATTTTATATCGCTACCGCTGAGTATATTTGCAGAGAGAAAGGAGAGATGATGTTTGGGGGTCTAAGAGAATAAATCGTGGGAAATTTTTTGACCGTGCCAGCCCTCGATCATTATGTTCCAGTCCCATCCGCCTGCCCGAGTTGATCGATTGTCATCAACTGGCGGTGGGACTGGTTCGAGTCTAGATATTGATTGTCAGCCGAATATCGGCACTGGTAAGATATTCCAAGAATAGTAATGATTGCAATCGTTGGGGGATTTTGCTGATGCAGCCTTCCTGACTGACCGCCATGTTATCCAGCCTGCCGCTCCCTGCACAAGCAGGGACCACAGCTTACGGCACTTGCATTCAGTCTCAGCTGCGGCGCGCGCTAAACAGGAAAGAGGTGCTCGGATCAGGGTCGACCAACAGCAGTTTTGCCTCTCCATCTGTAACGCCGTGTCAGCCGCAGCTGTCGACAGGCCATGTCTGACCAGCACCGAGTCGATGAATTATCCAACAGAAGCTCTTCTGAAGGCATCCCCGATATACAGGTACTTCCAGAACGGTCGCCTCAGAATAATGGCTCGAGATTGCGTCAAAACAACGCAGAGAAGCCAGAGGAAATGGAGACTGACAAGGAACACGTTTATTCAGATAGTATTGGGGTCGAACCATCTTTGAGCCCGGGAATACAGGAAGAAGCTGGCGTCGAGGGTAATAGAGGCGCGAGACCAAATGCTGGTTTATAGACAGGTATCGTGGCTCTTCCTTCGATTCCCTGCTTTCAATGCCTAATGAAGGCTATGTTTAGGCAATGACCGGGCGGTGACTGATACGAGCGAGACCCTGAGAATGAACAAGATGAATGCTGGCACATGACCCGTTCAACTACGAAGAAACTGCCCCGAATGCGAGAGTATGGAAGACATATGTGGACGAGAGTACTAATTACGACGCCAGGATGGTCGGGGAATCGAGGGATAGTGTCGATGTGCTTCTTGTTTTCGTGAGTAACTGCCCTTATTCTTCTTCGTCGCTGAAGACGTTTCAGGCTGGTCTTTTCTCAGCGGTGGTGACAACCTTTGTAGCGCAAACATCACAGAGCTTACAGGCGAATTATAATCAGATGTCGGCAGACCTGCTCTTCGAAATGGTCCTCATCCAGTGCGCCCTTGCGAACGGTTCCTCTCTCGACAGCGTTCCAGCGTCCTCTCTCAATCCATATACCGGGTTCATCCCTGCAACTACGGACGTCTGGGTGAACGGGCTATGGTTCACGAGCCTCTCCCTTAGTCTAGCAACCGCCCTGGTCGCCGTCCTCGTGAAACAGTGGCTCCACCATTACCTCGCGCTTCCTTCGGGGACGCCTCAGGGCCGAAGTCATGTTCGCCAATTCCGATACGGGGGATTCCAGAGGTGGCATGTTCTTATCATCATTGGTCTTCTTCCCGTCCTCATGCACCTCGCACTTGAGATCTTTTTTATCGGATTGGTCATATTCCTTGTACCGCTCCGACCTGGCCTTTCCTGGGTCATCGGCATAGGCACTGTCGCTGCATACGCGACGTATCTGATAACCATCTTCCTACCAATTCTATACCCACAATGCCCCTACCGCACACCGCTGTCGGATCTCGTGTATATTCCCTATCGCTATATTACACAGTACCTAATCCCTAAACATATCCGTCCGCTCTTCGTGGAAGAGGAGTTTGACTTCTACAAGCCTGATGTGAAGGGCATAGGTTCGTTGGATGATCTGGAAAACGAAGTGGTGCAAGAACGGTCAGGAATACTTTCGGCGGAAGCGTTACATTGGTTGTTCTCTTCCTCATCGAATCCTACGGTACACAGGATCGTGGTACAGTCTATCGGCGGCTTGCCGCTGTCGGCGCAGGATGCAGTGAAGAAAGTATTTGGGGAAGCGACAGACATTCGTGCGGCTCAGAGGGACCTGCTGTGGGATTCCATGCAGCACCAATGGCCCTCCTCAAAGCCAGAGCCAGGAATGGAGTCCAAGGTCGAGCGCTTACTTCGTTTCGAGTTGTTCATCCCAGATTTGCTTTACATGGGACCCGACCGGTTATACGTTGATATTGCCGACGGCGATTTGGGACTCACTGCCGCCGTTCAATCAAACGATGCTCTTCAGATGAGTCAATACAAACCGACCAATTCACCTACTCCCGCCGCTTTTTTTGAGCAAGTAACGTGTTCTAGTGCAATGAAGCTACCTCCAGTTGTTTGGCTCAAACTCATGCGAATGGCCAAAGATGATGGCGCTTTTGCTCCGATCGACATCAACTCACTAGATTCCTTTCCTATGGATATGTGCAGTCGCCTTATTCCTTTGATGTTTAGTGCGCTCAAAGACGCATCGCCATGCATGCATTTCGAAATTGCAGCCCAAGTCTACTTCATCGACGAATTGACAGCCAACTTGCTGAACACGCTTTCGTCGTTTGATATATTGACCGATAAAACGTCCTTTTCTTCGACCTTCAAGCTCACGTTAGCTTTTATTCGTTATCTACTTCATCGGGTCTCCCTATTTTCTTTCGATGACCACATTCACTATGTCATAGTAGAGGCCCAGCGCGGACTCTGGAGGTACACGCTCAAGAATCCTCCTGACGAACAGATCGCCGTTCTTGCAAATCTCGTGGAACAGGTCGTTCATAGCCCTGTCTTCAAACTCGAGTCTGAATGGCGCTCAAATGGCTTTGTTGGAGGTGTATACAGGGATGGTCGGTGTTTGGACACCGGGTCGATCCACAAAGCACAATTTTTGGCCGACTTTACAACCACTGGTCGAAATCCTGATCAATCAGCACGACGCACTGTACGATACTGACCAGTTCATGATTGCGCCCTTCGACACCATGTGTAAAATTCTAGGATTTGGCCTCAGGCATGGCGTGGAAACCGTGTACGGCGTTTTCCTCGATATGCGATGTCTGGAAGCTTTCGGGAGCCACTCCCTTCGTCCATGCTTGGTCACCGTGATTAACGGATACGTTGCTGGACTTGCGGCATTGGATACATCGATCGGTCTCCAGCGACATTTGGACTACCTTCACGAGCCCGGGAATCTCTTCTTGGCGTGTTGCATTCTAATCACCAACGGGTGGAACGCGTTTGGTGAAACACCCAAAAACCTATTTTCACCACCGCTTCGACTACCAGAAGATATCTGTACGGACATACGGGCACTAGCAAGTCTTCGACCGTCAGATCCTTCTTGGGATCAATGCCGTCGGAGATTGCACGATTTACTGCAGGATGACGGAGGCGAGTTTTTCGTCAAGCAGCAGAAATGGACGCCGCGTGGTTTTGAATCCCTCAAGCCCGAGGCAATCAACCAAGTGAAGAATAATATTCGTTTGGCCCTGGGCGAGCTCGACGAAATCTTTTCTAGTTCAGTGAGTACGCACTCGGTGAGTAATCTTGCTGTAACTGTTTGGCGAGAACCTCATATGACCGGTGACCTAGATGCACCCACATGAATCGATGGTGCGGTCCTTCGGTCGTATAAGTCGGTATCTGCGGTATCCTCGACGCCGGGAAAAGGACGAAGTGCGAGTGCAAGTATGAATCTTTCGTATGGAAAGAGTATATTTGTGCTTTTGTGTGCGCATACTTGATTCCCCATGCACTGGAGTCAAATGGATAAGAGGTAGAGCGAAAAGAAGGTATGAAGAACGCTCCTCTATTCTTCTATAGCATGGACCAAGGATATACTGTATAGTCTAGAATTCTGAGTAACACTGTTACCATAGCAGTGGATAGGAAACCTAGTGCAGACTTGCATGTCAATCATCTTGCGAACTACCATTGTGAGGACAATCATTACCACGTCGTCGGCAACTGCAAAAGTGTATCCCTGAAGATATCGACGAGTCGAGGAGACACAATAGCAGCCCCGATATACCTTGAGATACCGTGGGGCGTCCATAGTCTGCCACACCAATAATGGAAGCCAGACAGCGAACGCATTACCAATACTGTTCATTGAAGACAGCACCAGTGCGTGTTGTTGGCCGTCTAATGACGCGCATATGATGTTTGCCCAGGAATACACGACTGCTGCAACTCCATCAGCCGATCCAGAGAGGAAGAACGCGAAGAACTTGAGGCCTCGAGGGACGCTGTACCATATTGCTAGGACGATACCGCAGAAGATGTTAATGATCGCAATAATGATGATTAGTGTGCTCTCGGTGTTCGGCCCAGCATCCGATACTGATTGTGTCGAGTAAATTAATGTGACGCTTTCTATAAAATCTGGAAACGTACTGACGGCGATAACAATAGCAAAGAGAATGGTAACCACTGGTGTAACGGTAGATATAGTGTTTATTTCAACTACATTATATCCCGTCGCCTTCAGCCAGAGAGAAAGACCACTACACGGTACGTCAGACCACTGCCGGTTGAAAGTAAAGGAAGATATGAACTAAACTTGTTGCTCATGATACCATCCGCATTGGAGAAAGATATGGCCAGTGCTACTAGCGCCCACCAATGCCAGGTGGAGAACAGACCAATAAAAGTCTGGTACGACAGCTTTCCCAGCGGTTCGCAGTTATCATCCACGACGCATTTTTGAGCTAGTTCTTTATCGCGCGGGCTTAACCAGCGACTGTTGCACTTTTCCGGGACACCTTAAAATGGATGTGAGGATCTAACTGCTGTCGCAGGGAAGAAAGGCTTGAAGTTCATACGGGTAACAAGACGAAGGATATAAGTGCGACAGGAATGGTGACAATGCCGTCTATAGGCATGAGCCATCTCCAACCAGCAAGACCGTGGTGACCGTCAAGAGTGGTGTATATCGCCGCCTGGAGATAGCCAGAAGACATGCTGCCGACTTGCGAAGCAACGAAGAATATCGCGCTGGAGTCAAATGAATAAGAGAAGGAGCGAAAAAAAAAAACAGGTATGACGAACGCTCGCTTAGTTATCTCTGTTCTTTTATACCATGAACCAAGGATGTACTTAAAGTCGCTCTCACCTGGGACAATAACGAAGGAGGCGACTAGACAGTAATGGTGGGGACGATGGCGAACCTTCAATGCAACAGATATTGTGTATCAAGTGCGTAACGGTGATGAGGAACCTGGCTGTCGAGCTGGAGTTCACGTTGCGAGAATGCAGGTATTCGTTAATATATATATAGTTTCTCGGGTCAAGAATAGCTACTACGCACTATGTAGCCACTCAAACAAGAATATATCGACGCCATTCAATGATACCCAGATTCTTTAACCGCCGGTGCTCTTCACGAGAAATTATCAGCATCGACACTTTCTCAAACTTTCCCCCTGGCAGGCTTCGCCCAACCATCCAACCACGGTCCCATGAACTCTCAACTCTGCAGGTGTAAATCATCGCGTAGGTGTCTTCAGGTATCGGGGACGTGTGGGTGGCGGTGATCTCGAATCTGTGTTCTATCCCACCCTTGTCTTTAACAATCAACTCTCCGCGTCGATCACCCTCTTCCACAACAGCCAACCCTAGTACCAACCCTTCAATGCCCTCCGCATTACACCAGTCTTAAGCTTCATCCTCCGTCTCATCCCAACAAACATCGAGGCAGTAATCAAGGAAGGCAGGCAGAGGCTTCGTCATGACCTGTTCCCATGATGGCCGCCATTTTTTGCCAGTATTTCCCGGTTCAGCACACAAGAACAGCGGCCACCGACAATCCGTATCCATCACATTCACGAGTGCTGTCCATGCGTGCTCGAGAGACTCGCTCTCGTAGTACGCTGGTATCGTGTCACACTTCATCAGAAATGCCAGTCCCACAATTTTGTCCACTGGGTTCGTCGACACCCGTTTCCGCATCTCCACCAGTAACTCACGCACCTTCCACGACCACGACATGTCACGCGTAGACTGCAGCCGCTCGTGAAACCTGGTTAGTAGCTCAGTCTCATACGTTCCGCCTTACGCTTTGCATGCAGTGGTCCATCCGGTGTGTCCCCAGCAATCACCCTGTCGATGCCAACCTCCTGTAGTGTCCAAGCACGTCTGAACCAACACCGATCACTCTCCAAGTCACCCTCCTTCAATGTCAAAGGCCGACCCAGCCCACTCAAGTAACACACCACATTCTCGCCTTGATACACTGCTCCGATGGTGGGAACGTCCAGCTTCCACTCCTCTGCGCGCAAGTCTTCTCTCCATCCGCCCACCTGTCTCAAACAGAGAATGTCCAACCATGCATACTCCAGTCCGAGATTGAGCATTTCGATGCGGATCAGATTGAGGTCAACATCCTTTGGGATGGGAACGGGCCATTTGTATCCATTGATGGGTGTCCACACAACAGCGCGATCCTTCTCGTCTACCCATGCGTGCGATATCGGCTGAGGCCACTGGATATTGGAATGAAGATACATAAACCACCATGGCACCACCCGATTGCTATGTAGATCCCAGACACGTCGAGGTCGCAACCTTGGATTGACGATCCGGTTACCATCAAGTGCTTTTCGTCGCATCTTCCGGTCCTCCTCTTCCCGTCTGTAAAGTTCATCTTGTACGGTGCTCCAGTCATCGGTGTACCATATTCCGCGAAGGAGGCCATATATCAGCCCAAAGTCGTACCTGCTTGTGATACAGGCTTCAAGAAAGCAGGAGAGGGATGGATTGTCCAGGCTGTATGACGTTCCGAGTGTGGTGTTGAGTTGATCTAGGAGGCCCTGAATGCCGAACGTAACACAGGGAGTGTCAGCAAGGTGGGATGATATCACGCGTTTTCCGGTGTGCGCTCGTTGCAATGGAACAATGATCGACGATTCTTCTTGGCCCGTCTCAGTGAAGGCAGATATGGTGACCTCGGGAGGAGAGAGACACTGAAAACGTTTTAGCAATTTCCCTCCTGCTTACTTGCCGATTAGCTTACCCATAGACGCCAATCACCCATGACGTCGCGGCCGTAAAGCGTAACTCTGGTATACGACTTAGATAGTGTTCATGCTAGCGTAATGAGTACTCGAAATGAAAGAAGCAAATGATACGTACTATATCCTGGCTCAGAAGATGGAGGGAGTACCACCTGAAAAGGTATTTGCCTTCAGGCGCCGCAATTGACAGCTCGAATCCTTTTAACAGCAAGGCACCTCCCAATTGGTGCTTCGGGCGCTCGTCTCTTCTCTTAAATTAGCGCGCCTTAGCTGGGGCTATGCAGCCAGGCAACCAAAAAATTAGCTGATGGAAGACGGTGCTCCATTGAAATTTGGAATCCGTCTACATAGAACAGGCTTAAGATACGGAGCTATTAATCCTCGAATCCAGCTTTGAGCGCTTTTTTGTCCTCCGTAAAAGTCAGAGGTTGAATTTTTTGAATTGATCAAATGTACATTATCCCAAAACCTGGGGGTGGCCTAGTGCGGCTTGTAGTGCACAAGTTGACACCGGCCCATTACGACTTGGAGACAGAAAGAAAATGCACGAGAAAGTAGATTATCACCACCGCAGGAGTCTTCCGAGCATTCCGCGACCGCCTGAGGGTTCCTCTTAAAGGTCGGAATGACTCGATCGAGGGTTTTTGGCGTCCTGTCTGGAATGGGACCATCGTCTCCGACAAGCCAGCAACGCACAGCTGAATCAAAGCGATAGGCCACCTTCAACTCTGGCGCCCAGC
Organism: Armillaria cepistipes; assembly: GCA_900157415.1. NCBI lineage: Eukaryota > Fungi > Basidiomycota > Agaricomycetes > Agaricales > Physalacriaceae > Armillaria > Armillaria cepistipes. Next base: position 1,059,549 of record FTRY01000002.1, read on the forward strand.
AGTATGCCATGAACACCGAAGCTCCGTACAGAGCGTGTCATGTCTTTTCGTACTCGTAACTCGGATATGGCTGCACGAAGCTATACTAGTCATTGTGGCCTTCTAGTAGGAGCATTGATCATGGCGTTGTAACTTCGTTATCAAAGTATTCGTGTTCAGTTTCAAGATTCGAAGGTGAAGGAGAGAGGCTATTGCTTGGACCAAAGAACAATTGAGTGCCAAACGAGACACGAAGAGGGATGTGAGGCTGCATGGTTTCGAGGACTGAGCAAAAAATGATGTGCTCCATAGATGCGAGGCGGACCTCGGTACTATAGCAGTGGTGACGTTCCCAAAATTTGTCGTCGAAGACATTGCGAACCTAGAGCTGAGCCGTTTTGATTTTCTGGGTGACATCATGGCGGCCGAGCTTGAGATACGCTACGGACATGCTCCTTTAGAGTCTCCAGAGTCCAGTCTTCTCAGGGTCGGCGTCTGCTTCTCTCAGTGATCCTTTCGACAATGACGGTACGACTTACAGTCTGAGATGCCCAATTCTTCACGCGTACTCTGCATCAGCAAACCAATCCTCTGAAAATGCACGAATATCCGCTACGGCAGCGAAACGAACCAGCCAGAGTTCAGTAATGAAGGCGGTGGTGACGACCCGTGGGTAAGGGGACGAGTGCGGATCGATAGTAAAGTAGGCCGTCGAACATATATACATCAGCAAAATCCCCCAACGATTGCAATCATTACTATTCTTGGAATATCTTACCAGTGCCGATATTCGGCTGACAATCAATATCTAGACTCGAACCAGTCCCACCGCCAGTTGATGACAATCGATCAACTCGGGCAGGCGGATGGGACTGGAACATAATGATCGAGGGCTGGCACGGTCAAAAAATTTCCCACGATTTATTCTCTTAGACCCCCAAACATCATCTCTCCTTTCTCTCTGCAAATATACTCAGCGGTAGCGATATAAAATACAAGGCGCTGTATGTTTTTATTTTTCTTGAATTCGCCCCAGAAGTCCTTTAATTGGCAAAATAGTTCTCCTAATAGCCACAATATGGTATTCAAGCGTCGTTCACGCTCTCTGTCCGAAGAGCGAAACTTTCAAGGCTCAAGTTCACACAAACACTTTTCTCCTAAGAAACTTAGGACTCGGGGGCCCACAACTGCTTTCGATGCATCAGCCACAAGCTCAGATCTTGGAACAAATGACATTGCATTGCATTTGTATACGGAACTATAAGTTAAAAAGGGGCGCTCCTTGGCAGGAATAAGTAGTGTAAGGGCTTGTCAATGATATGAGAGAGATAAGGTCGTGTTTGACGCAGCAGAGAGCAACGATGGTCGAGCGACGCGATGGCTTGTGGTAAAGACATGGCTTCGCTGACGCCGACCGAAAAGGGTAATCAATAGGGGTTATTTCACCAATCCATTTATTTCAGGAGCTACAGTCCAGCTATCGAGAAAATGAAAACATGACGAATCTTGTATTTTTAATCCTCACAATTCTATGTACTCGAATCCAAAATCGGTGACCCAAAGTTTTCGAAATCCAAAAAAATCGTGGGAAACTTTTTGACCGTGCCAGCCCTCGATCATTATGTTCCAGTCCCTATTCTCTAGTTGATCGACTGTCATCAACCGAGCTGGGGAGTGGTTCGAGTCTAATCAATATCATAATTGCATCGATTTGTAATTGGCTTATAATCCGCTGCGACACATGTGGAGCTTACAACTGCATACAACCTGATTGCAGCCAAATCGCAACACTCTTACCATGGTATTGTAGGTGTGGATCAACTCACTTTCAGAAGTACTTCATACCGTCTTGTTCTACATACATTAACGGGCCTAAATTGTCTTCGCTTGGTTTTGGCAGTGCTGCAAGGATCGTGTTAATGTGAAAGATATTTTACTAGTAGGTCATGGCCAGAATTATAATGGGTCAATTCCTTGCCAGAAATCAACACTGAACGGCGCAACTATGGCGGAAGGAAACCTCGGAATGGGGCAGAAAACCTAAGTCCTTTCAAACTCCGCAGGTCCCGAGTTCCCGGCGCGCATGGATCGCATCATTGCACGTGATGTTGGCTTTTTGTTGACGCAAATTCCAACTCCATTTCTCTAGTTCTTTCCACCACCATCTTCTTCCCCAGTTCTATACTACGAAAAAGTCTTCGACAATCATATGAGCAATCCAAGCTTTCTGACGCTGTTCTTTCTGTCCTCTATTCGTTCCTCTATTCATTGACCTCTAGCGCAGGGAGAGTGCAGTGCGGTTGAATATTTTTTGAGTATGTGTACCATTCATTCATCTCTTCTATTGTTACTGACTATGTCTGTAAACATCTCTCTTTTGCCTTAGAATTCGACTGTATCGGCATCCTTCTCCCCTTCAGCCACTGGACTCTTGCGACAATCTTGGTACGACTTCATCGTAGGCTTTACTTCGAGATTACTTATAGTTTAAGGGCCGTTGGCACTTGCGATATCTATTTAGGGATGGAGGATATTCACACAACGGTGAGTCAAGGCTGCGGACCACTTTCGATGCAATACTGATATACGTTGACGACGCAGCCACTTTAATTATCAATAACTCTTATGACGAAGCCGTCAAGTACGTTGATAAATCTTTAGCTGCTGACGCTCGCCAGAACCTGATGGGACAGTGGAATGAGTACGTCCATTTATATCTGAGTAAGCTCGTACTGACCGTTTGCTTAATACGCAGGCTTTCCTTGATATGCTAAAGGACTTGACAGGGTCGTTAAGAGGAATGGCGCGCCGTGAAAGATTGGAGAATCGCATGAACGAGGGTTGTTCGTGTATGTCCCGAGGAGATTGATACTTACTAGACGTGATCTTGTATTCCTTATGTCGCAATAAATTTATCGTCCATATTTTGCATCATACTCTTTCCTAGCTGAATGAATGATATGATCCGGTTATATTGTGCACTTGATTGGCTCTTACCTGCACCTGGTGTGATGGTTACATTCGCACGCAATCATCAAAATCCTGTCAGGTCATACGAGAACTGCCATTCTCGCGGATATTATATTTCGGTTATAATGTGACTACAACATGGTTATAAAATGTACGCGTCGCCTACAAGCGATTATAGCCAATTACGTATGTTATAACTGATTATTGCGATTATAAGCGTCTCACACGCATTTGTAATCGCTCTGCATTTTTGCTGATGTAGCGAACTGGCGAGTGCCAGAACAAGAGGTGACGGTCGTAATCGGCCCGATGGTAGCGATGATGACGACGCTGCTTTTGTCCTGTAAAAAGTCGATTCGTGTGCAATCACGTTGATTCTAGTTAAAGAGAGGATCTATACATCCTGATTGATTAGTCTAGAGATATAGTAATACAATTGATTCGTTCACTGTAATGATACAATTATACAAGGTCGCGCAATCCCGCTCACGCGACCAAAAACATCCGTGGATCAACAGACCATCTCCCATCCTGTGGCTTGACTCGGCCCAAATTCCACATAGCCCCTCCATCCATCGGGTCCTTCACACCCAAGTTCAGTAAATCTTACCCAACAGTGTGAGCAAATCAGGAACATACTCAATTCCACTCAGCGCCCTATCCCAAATCGCCGTCATGACATTAGCAAGTTCGCCGGCAGTAGCAGGAGCACAGTCGCATGGATTAGTTGTACCAATTACGAATTTCCGTGGAGGGGAATTCGTCCAAGGTCGGTGCGTAGAGCCGTTGTTGAGGATCGGCGTACGGTGTCCAGTCTGAATTATCTGCAAATTTGGAGGACCCGGTGGATTCTTTTTCTCTAGAACCCAGAATCGGAAGATCGCTAGCAGACACTAGCTCGTACAACATATAGGATAGTCCTGGAGGACGGAAAGACCTTCGTCAGTAGCCCAGTAGAAATTCAGAAAAAGACATACGATGATACACCAACATGTTGATACCTGCCATCGTGCAATCAGCCGCGGAACAAAGTTTAACCAATGAGTACGCATCGCATCCCCAGGTTCGTGGTTACCCTCGTGCACGTAAATTTCTGGCCTATTGACCTGCCCGTCGCTCCCTCGCTATAGACCTGCAAGCACAGCCCTAGATGACGTTCTGCCACAGTCGACGAGAACGAAGAAGGCAGTACGCAGGTGAGAAATTGAAGATAGGGCACGCCCCAGATCGCGTTCAGTCAGAGGCGACGAAATGAAGATGCATATTCGGACAGTGAATAGTGTACACCTCCGCATCCAAGGCAAATCGAGTTAACAGTCACGACGCCTGTCATTTGAGAGTAGTTGTCAGGTGCTTCCCTGTTCCACCCTTCGCATTCGTTTCGACTCTCTAGCGTAGCAGAAGTCCCTCCAGAGTCAGCTCAGGTTATTCCACCATATCCAACGAAAAAATGGACCATAACCTAAGACAGTGTTCCATTGAAGTATGAATGATTTGAGTCCGTCTACACAGAACAGGAAACCGTGCTATTGGACAGGTAAAGATACGGTTCCATGCGAATGCCTTTATCGATCGGAACGAGTTGTGTGATAGAGCATACACACTACCGAGGTCAAAGTCAGATGAAGATAGTGGTGGATGTAAGAAGGTTCATGCCTAGTATTCAACAATTCGTTAAGGACTCGGTACTAGACGTGGTAGGGAATTCAATAGGAAGGATCGTGGAGGATCCCCGGCGTATATATATCTCAATCCCGCGGAGATGCATTCGGCTGAGAAACACGATTAGTAGGTCGAAGATACTATCCAAGAGAGAAACTCACGTTTATTGATAAAATATAATCCCGTAGTACAAGTGCTAGTGATCTGTGTCTTTGCCGGACTAATAAGTCTTGTGTGGACATTTGGCATCAAAACCGAACGCTCATGAACCACGTCTGTGTACGACATATCGGACTCTCGCATGCACACGTCGTCAGCATCTCGTTCCTCCTTTTTCTTGGACATGGTAACAACAGAAACACGAGCGTCGTTTCGCAAAGAGCTTCAGAAGGAAGGGGTGTATGATCGACGATCCATTTAAGAGATGATAAGCCATCGAAAGCTCCGGTTTGGTCGAACGTTGCCATAAATCGATAGATTCACCAACGGCAATCCCCATTACAAGCCGTCTCGTGTACCGTGGGATAGTATTCTCTGAACTGCACTAGATGAAGCGTGCCGATGGACCGCAACACCCGTAAGAGACGAACAATCGAGGGGTACTGCAAAGTTCAAATATACGCTCGACAGCTTCAATGAGCTCTCTATGAATTGCCCTCAAAATTCCGTTCTGAAAAACGGTTGCACGGTGGAAATGGAGAAGTGTTCGGGACTGGGAAATTATGGCGCGCCGAATTGTCGAAGTTGGAATCAGTGCCGAGAGTAGCCACCAGCGGGAGGAAACAGTAGGCTATGGGTTCAAGGAGCAGCCGGCGCAACGCGAACGAGATGGTAATCCAAAAAAACGAATCCTACACGAATCAAAACCAGAAGATCAAGCTTCAGAACAAGCCTGCGTTCTTCTGGCGTGTCGTCTTGATTATACCATTGGTACCACTTCTGTATCCTCGGTAGTGCTACCCTAGTTTTAAAGTGGCCGTCCGCGTCTACATCGCTTCCCTTCTCCGCGATATCATATTGCACTTTCGGCGTAGACATGGGATTAGGCTCTTGGAGGGTGAGACCGCAAGTTACCAGTTTCTTCATGCATAAGAAGCATCAGGATTGGGCTACAAATAGGCTCCGAGCACGCAACATGGAACCATCGATGGCAGAATAGAAGAGCTAGGACCTACCCGTCAAATCGGATCGAGAAATCAGTTTGTGCACATGACGACTGACTACTGCATCAGCAAAATGGTCACTTTGTCTTTGTGGTCTTTCAGTACTTTCTAAAGTCATAAAAGCTTTGAAAGACACAAAATACAATATCTTTCCACAAGAAGAAAATGTATTTCACAAGACACGTACCTTGTCTTGTCAAAGAGATTGAAACTTTGAAAGACCAGCACATCATCTTTCAGCAATGTCTTTTATATTTTTTAGTTTGCTTATTGCTTTGGAACATCATGAACAACAAAAGAGCATAGAAAGCATAGTGGTAATTGGCATAATCATACTACGTGGGCATACAGCAAGCAGGAACATTTAAACAGTAAGTAACACTAGTACGAGAAAGCTTGACTACGTGGGAGAAGGATGTCTGCGCTCCGGTGAGAAGGACCTAGTAGCTAGTCACTGGAGTAGCTCTTCAGAGTCTCCCTGGCCCATCTATGTCCTATCCTGTTCGTACTGCAGTCGTTCGGATCAAATCAGATGGTGTTTGAATCCAACTCCCACACCCAAAAAAAGGTATGAGCCTCGAAGGTACCTGCAGTGAGCAACCGTAATCTCCTGGAATAAGGACTTACCTTTAGACAAATGGCAGGACACTGAAATGGAAGGGCATCAGCACTTGAAAACCAGCCCCCAGGGAGAGTAACGTACCATGTGCAAAGCCTGTTTTTGTACTCATCCAGAATCCCTAGACGTGATATGCACCACACCACCTTTGCATCCAGCTTGCTAGAGCATGGTGCCTTCGCATGCTGGGGTTTGGCTTGCTAGTTCGATGCTGAGGTTGTCCTTTGAATGAGGATGGAGGGGGAAAGGAAGAACGCAGAGATCAATTCGGATTGACTTTTGGATTCAAAAGTCAACATCACGTGAAATGATGTATCATGTGATTGGCCTGTGCGCAGGTGCCCTGGCGGAGTTTGAAAGAACTTAGACAAATTTTCACCAATGTTTAGCTTCAATTACATAGTTTTCATACTCTCAAGTGGTGGTGTGACATAGTAAATAGGTACCCAGAACACCAGTCATGTCGGAATTGCAACTCAAAATTTGTACCTACTGCTACTATGATGTAATCTTTCAGAACCCAGTTCTGAAACCTGATGTCATTGCCAGCATGTTCATGCAAGCTGTTAGGGACGTGCCAAATAGTCAAAGATAACTCGCACGAGCGGAGGTCCGCGGAGTGCGTGGGCTTTGGCGAAGCTATTAGCAACGTCACCCTTGAGCCGAAGCCCTAAGATTGGATTGCGGAACGGAGTCCGCGGAGAGCGAAGGTTTGGATAGAGAGTAAGGATGGTCCAACGGAGCGGAGGCCGCGGACTTGGATAGTGAGGGATTAGACTTGGAGTCAGAGAGAGATTTGGCTAAACCAAGTTGATATTCGAACTGAGTATCTACAAGTAATTCTACAGTATATATATGAGTAGGTAATCCGAGTCGGAGTCCGATGGAATCCGACGGAATTCTGTTCGCTACCGGATTCGGGTTCTAGATTTAATATATGAAATAGTAAAATGAAACGGAAATGAAATATTGAAATGGAGTAAGTAAATGGTAAGCGGCCGGAGGCCGCGGCGGTCCGATGGTGTGGTTTGTTGAGATGAAGTCTGTGCGTGAAGTCAGTGTGGAGCGGAGGTCCGCGGCATGCGCGTAACACAAGCGCTCAATGTCATAGTATAACGTAAGTGTCAAGCGAACAAAAATATGCAACCACAGGTATTCAAACCCACAGTCTAACCATAGCAGACAGCCATTCAACAGATTCTACCACATGCACTTACAAAATTTGGTAAGATGTGAAAGACATTCAAGACCTGGCTCCAAAGATCAAGACACCGATCCCAAGACCAAGACACTGATCCCAAGACCAAGACGCTGAAAGGAGTCCAAAAAAAGACAAATCTGCGAAAGACAAATTGGCCATTTTGCTGATGTACTACGGACTTCGACCCTTACGAGGTATAATACTATCTTTTGAGGTAGGGGAGAACAAGCGGTCTTTGGATCTACCGTTTAGCTTGACTAAGTAGGCGCATCTGGGACCTCACCGGTTCCAAAGCAAAAGGGATCAATGCCAGCAGTCCAGACCGATTGAAATGAAGGGCAAATCCAAGCACTGCCACGATCATTTCTTACTGCCAGTTTGCTTGGTTTACGGCAGTTGAAAATCACCTTCCCCAGATCAGTGGTGTCAATAATATAGGTATCAAGGGGTATCACGCCGTATAAGTGGGACTCAAAATGGCTAGGCTCATGATCGAGTCAACCCTCGCATCGGAGTAGCGGGTTCCTGTAGTAATCCGGGGTTTTTGCTTGCCATACAGCTTACTTCGTAGATTGAATATCTGCCGTCATCTGAGTCTGGGTAATGAACATACAGATTCCGAAGAACCTGCTTGGGTAAAATGCAACTTATACAAATATCGTAGTGAATCTGACCAGCCTTCTCAGAACCCCCATGGCGCCCCACCAAGACAATAAACCTGAATATGTCCTCACCCTAGCATCTACCGCATTCTCCACCTCCACCTCCACCTCATTGTACACGCTCGCCTGTACCTTCGCTTTCTGCAATCTTGTCGTTTACCCTGTCATTTACCCTGTCCTTCCACCTCTCACGGCACGAGCAAAGCTTCAGCATCTCGAGGATACCATCCATGAGATTGCGAATCTATTCGGCGAGAACAACTGCGTCCTGGCCGATCCCGTCATGGTCGATATACAGATCAATGAGTGCGTGATTGGCAACCTGCGCTTCCTACTGATGCTCACGCCTTACTTCGTCAGTATACAAGCCCACATATGCTCCCTTATCAGACGATTACTCTACGCAAACGCAAGCGTCTCTATAAACTTTCGGTCTTGGTTCAGATACCTATCAGAAATCAAGGCTATTTGGACTGATGCGCGCAAGTGTCAAATTGAAGCCAACAGTTTGAAGAGGAAAGTGAAGGTATGTTTGCACGAAAGGTTGAATAGACAATACGGATAAAACCCCACATTTTCAGATTGCAATGATCGAAGAGAAAGAGGGACGGCTGCGCGAAGAAGTCATACGCAAGAGGAGATCGTCTACCAGTCGGGCCTTGTTTGCCAGCCCCCAGTATCTTCCTCTTTCCCGAAGCAGTGATCTTGCTTGATAATCACTTGATTGCTGGTTCAGCTATAACACGAAACCATCATACTGAACGGAGGTGTTCGTGCTCCCCTTAGACTATATTCGAACGTTCGTATTCTCCGAGAATACCGATCATCACAATATGAATTAGTACATGTATCAAGATCACTCGCGCCTAATTTATTTAAATAAAACTCGTGATTTTGAAGACTTGCCGCGGCATCGTTCGGCCAGTTTGTTTAGGTCCCCGCAACTTGTGAGAACTTCGAAGCCTCAAATCCCTTCCGTCAAAGGGAATACATGTCGTCCTTTTTCAAATGTGTATCAATCTTGGCGATGCAACTGCGTACATGCATGCGGTACCTTCTGTTCCTAACTCTTCGAATCACAGCCTTACCTATTCATTCAGGCAAAATAATGCCGTCTTGCCGCTAACATATATTTGCTTATACTGTACGTTCGTCTCAACATATCCTGCTTCTCCCGCATTCGAATAGGCGAACCGAGCTCCTGTACTGGAGCTACTCAAAAGGTTCCGATCATTATCTATGGCCACATCAGCAAAATGGCCAATTTGTCTTTCGCAGATTTGTCTTTTTTTGGACTCCTTTCAGCGTCTTGGTCTTGGGATCAGTGTCTTGGTCTTGGGATCGGTGTCTTGATCTTTGGAGCCAGGTCTTGAATGTCTTTCACATCTTACCAAATTTTGTAAGTGCATGTGGTAGAATCTGTTGAATGGCTGTCTGCTATGGTTAGACTGTGGGTTTGAATACCTGTGGTTGCATATTTTTGTTCGCTTGACACTTACGTTATACTATGACATTGAGCGCTTGCATGAACATGCTGGCAATGACGTCAGGTTTCAGAACTGGGTTCTGAAAGATTACATCATAGTAGCAGTAGGTACAAATTTTGAGTTGCAATTCCGACATGACTGGTGTTCTGGGTACCTATTTACTATGTCACACCACCACTTGAGAGTATGAAAACTATGTAATTGAAGCTAAACATTGGTGAAAATTTGTCTAAGTTCTTTCAAACTCCGCCAGGGCACCTGCGCACAGGCCAATCACATGATACATCATTTCACGTGATGTTGACTTTTGAATCCAAAAGTCAATCCGAATTGATCTCTGCGTTCTTCCTTTCCCCCTCCATCCTCATTCAAAGGACAACCTCAGCATCGAACTAGCAAGCCAAACCCCAGCATGCGAAGGCACCATGCTCTAGCAAGCTGGATGCAAAGGTGGTGTGGTGCATATCACGTCTAGGGATTCTGGATGAGTACAAAAACAGGCTTTGCACATGGTACGTTACTCTCCCTGGGGGCTGGTTTTCAAGTGCTGATGCCCTTCCATTTCAGTGTCCTGCCATTTGTCTAAAGGTAAGTCCTTATTCCAGGAGATTACGGTTGCTCACTGCAGGTACCTTCGAGGCTCATACCTTTTTTTGGGTGTGGGAGTTGGATTCAAACACCATCTGATTTGATCCGAACGACTGCAGTACGAACAGGATAGGACATAGATGGGCCAGGGAGACTCTGAAGAGCTACTCCAGTGACTAGCTACTAGGTCCTTCTCACCGGAGCGCAGACATCCTTCTCCCACGTAGTCAAGCTTTCTCGTACTAGTGTTACTTACTGTTTAAATGTTCCTGCTTGCTGTATGCCCACGTAGTATGATTATGCCAATTACCACTATGCTTTCTATGCTCTTTTGTTGTTCATGATGTTCCAAAGCAATAAGCAAACTAAAAAATATAAAAGACATTGCTGAAAGATGATGTGCTGGTCTTTCAAAGTTTCAATCTCTTTGACAAGACAAGGTACGTGTCTTGTGAAATACATTTTCTTCTTGTGGAAAGATATTGTATTTTGTGTCTTTCAAAGCTTTTATGACTTTAGAAAGTACTGAAAGACCACAAAGACAAAGTGACCATTTTGCTGATGTAGCGCCAGGGCGGTTCAGTATATCTTAGCCGATCCAATCCATCATACACCTTTGAAAGTCACAGGTAAGGGGTCCGAGTTAAAGGTAAATCATAGGCTACAGTTCTGCGACAGACACGCGATTTCGTGATGAAATCGCGTCTCTCTTTCTTCGCAGATCCTGGATGCCTGCGTTCCGTAGCAATCATAGGCTCTGGTATTGCACCAGGCATGTCGCATTGGCTAAATCGTCTGCCTGATTGTTTGCAGTACCCCGAGACCTGCGTTCCTTTGCAGTCATAGGCTCTGACGCTGCGACAGGCGTGCTGTTTTAGTACGAAACGCACGCTTGCTTCCTCGCAGTCTCTGAGACCTGCGTTTCGTTGCAGTCATAGGTCCGCGCACCCTTACAGACACACTGTTTCTTCACCCAAACAGTGATCTGGGCTACAGAGTGCTTGGTATCTGCGTTCCCTGTCACCATTGTTCATGTTCCGTGCTATGGTTTCGTGGTTGTGGCCCCCATCTCCTTGCTTCGTATGCCTGCCAGTCGGATGGTCCGTGCGTATATATGTCTCACCCTGTCTCAGATCCAGTAAGGGCTTGACCTCATCGCTCGTGTAACGTCTGCGCCTCAACATTATTGCTCATCTTGTCAGAATGATATCGATTCCTTTGTTCTGCACTGTTCCCAGAAATTTTCATTGCGATACGACACCGAAGACTGAAGTCAACGGCTTTTGTGACTCACTTCCATTCATATCTCTTGGCACCAGTGGCCACACCGAAAAGTGTTGGGGCGCTTATACCGTCCTCGGGTCAGTGGAGCCTGAGCACCGTCGGTCCCGTGTGGTCAAATAATGTCTGTGCTGTTACTGTCGTCGCGATGTGGAGGATAAGTTCATGTCCTCTCATATTACAATGGTTCCTAACTAGTAGCAGGCGCTGCCATCTGAGTTTTGTCACAACGTTTTCCGCATCGCGTCCCCCCCCTTTTCATTATTCTTATCACGCGCTCCCACAGGTTTTGTCGTCGTTTCGTCGGTATACAACTTCTACTCCAGACCAATGATGTTGGCAAGATGCATTTCTCGCTGTCTCCGCCTATGTCTTTACCAACGTATTGCCGAATGATCATTTCCTCTCCTACGCATTGGCTGCATCAGCCTTGCTGTTAATGGAAAATCATCTTGGATGTCAGATCTCGTTCACGCTCCTGGCCGCCTCCCCCACCCCATATACCTTGACGTGTCTCGTCATTGACTACCTGTAGACATCGATAATCTCATCGAGACCGTTAAGCGCTCCTGCTTGAAAGACATCGACGACTTCATGGCCTCATCTCCAAAGGCCTTGCTTTTGCATCATTGTTCTCCTCATGCAGCACATCTCCATAACGACCATGCCAATCATTCGGTTGTGTCTGCCTTCAGTTCGTATCTCTGGGTACCAGTCCCCGCACACCGAAAAGCGTTGGTCCGCTTACTAACGTCCTCGCACACACTTGCTGTGGAGGTTCTCAGATGGGCAGAGCATCGTCGGTCTTCCATTCCGCGGGATGAGGGCTTGTGTCGTTACTGTCGCTGGGAAGTGGAGGATGAAACTCATGTTTTGTTATATTGCGAGGGTTCACATGACTCGCGTGAATTTTTTCATAAAGATTTTCCGCATAGCGTGCAGCTCTCTTTCGTCTTCCTTACGCGCCGCTCCCACGGGTTTTGATGTGATATGGCTCCTGCTTCAGACAGACAACATTGATATTCGGTGCTCGTTTGCTAAATTTGTCTACAATGTTTTCGGGATCTATCAGCGTCTCCCTGTATTTAGTCCATACTCAAAATGATATTGTACCCCTTCTCATCTTCTTCCGCTTCTGTCCTCACCAATGTACCCCACGAAGTGTCTCTACTCCGCGAGACGTACGCAACCGTGCGATCAAAACGGTACGAGCCTTCGCGGCCACAGCAACATGGCTCGCCATGTCAGGGCTGTGGACCCGGCCGTTTCCTGATTGGGACCTTGTGCCGGTAACAACACCAACACACCAACACCAACACCTAAGATGTACTAGACTGGTGGCTGTACGAGCCATTGGAGCCTTGTGATTCCCTTTGCCGTTAGCTCGGAGGATATCTCCTGCAGTTCGCCTCAAGGGGATGCCGTCTAACCTACTTATCTTCGCTCGCTGTTGCATCCACGTTCCTATACTGTACTACAACCCGCGTCTTAGCCCGTTATGAGGCGTGTCGTGGGTTGTCGTGTTGAACCAAGTTACTGTAACTTGAAGAAGAGGAGCTTAAAGAAAAATGGATACTGACACAGACTGGTACCTCCGAATCTGAGGTTGATCTATCGCTAAGGCGAGGAATATCCGCCGCCAAAAAGCTCCTAGCCTACAGCGGGAGAAGTATCAATATCAGGCAGTGGCACCCTCGAGCAGTAGCAGGGCAGACCTTGTCATAGATGCGTGTCACGTTTACGGCATATGCGTTCTTAACGGAATCAGGATTGGTAATATAGACACTCTGTATATGAAGCGTAAGGACCTGTATCGTGAAAAAGAAAATAGTACGTACCTTTAATATACTCTACAGCAGTGAGAATCATCGGCAATGGCTCTGTATTGGGTGGGACGATATGGCCCTCGAATGTACTGTCGTTTAGAGTTCATGGCCATGAAGACGCCGATCAAGGATTCTGAAACGAGACTGCTGTGTTTTTATCTTTGCATTGAGTAAGTAGCGGCATACATGTGCCGCCTAGAAGGCATAATTTCACGCATGACAGAAGCGAAGGCCAAAGAAAGGTTACATCCCATGTCTTGTTTACAAGTTATCATTATGGTATCGTCTAGGTAATTATAATGAGGACCTTCTGCGGCTCCGAGATAAGGGACTCAAACTCACATATAACAGAAAGTGCATAGCAACACAGCAAGAATTGTCCAAGATAGTCAAGAAACAGTCATACAGCAAGCTCGCCTCACCACAACACCAACGCCGCTCCAACCACAGCACCTGCTAATACAATCACCCCACCGCATTTATGCCCCGACGTAATCCCAAATACGATGGAGCTCGCTTTTGACGCGAAAGTTGTTACGAATCCTTTTGTCGGATTCGGTGACCCGCTAACGGTCACTGTTGGTATGGAAGAGTCTAGCGTCGCAGACGCGCTTGCGGAAGACGTGACGTCTGTAGCATTAACAATTGCGAATCGCGACGATAGGCAATGCATGACGCCAAGCGTCGAGTTGAGGAAGAGAAGGAAATAGTCGTCTCCAGTCGGTATGTCTTGTAAGTATATGTTGAGCGACTTGGGAGAGCTGGGTAACGCCTCGACTGCATTTGAATAAGATGATTCGTCAAGACAAAGAATATAGTAAAGGACTAAGGCGCACCGTTATAGGCTATGTATGTCACTCCGTCCTGGCTGAGCCTCATCAATTCCATGTCGAAATGTGTGATATCATCTTGCACGCCCTTCTCCCATGTAACTACGTTGACAGCGTCATTAGACCATTGCGCGGATGACTGGGGTTCGTTGATAACGAAGTAAGCTGGTAAAAATTCGAAAGAAGAGGCCGTGAGCAAAGAATTTTTTTCTCGGGGAGACAGAGCGGAACGAACAGTGTAAAGCCGACACGAGCGTGGCGCAAATACATAAAAGTAGAAGAGGAAGAGGAAGGGAGATTTTGTATGAGTGCATGTTCATTATATTGTGGTGTATGGCGAGTATGGATACAGTTTTCCGTTAGAAGGCGTTGAAAAAAAGGCTGCCTGACGATGTGGCGACGAAGAACACGGCGTCGGAGCATGATGACCGTACTGCGGAGTCTTGACTGCATGAGGCACTTCTTAGACCCGGACATGCAAACCTAGATCCCGGGCCGCTTACAAGGAAACTCGCATGGAAGTTGCCAGACGTTTTGGGAGATTTCGGAGGACGGGAGAAGGAAATATCGGGAGGAACCAACGGATACGAACGCTTTACAACAGACATGTGGGGGGACTGGAACTAAGACGTCATGGCTGATCCAATACAAGAAATGATCGACGACTTACCTATTATCCGCACTAGTGATATGCAATAATTTCTTCTTCATCAGTTCACAGCAGGTTGCCTCGATGACATTTGTGACTTCATTGGGCCTGTGGACCTTGAGATTCACGCATACTTTGCGTAACGAATCCCATCGCGTCAGGGAAACATCCAGCCTTATCCACTGTACCCTGTCGCACACAAAATGGAACGGCCACTGCTGCATACGGAAGCCAAAAATGTTGATCGTCACTTTTCGAAGTGCGCACTCCGATTGGATAGTATTGAACAACGATATCCATTTCCCCAAGAGCGGAGCTAGTTCCATCTTGTCTGTGTTAAGACCAAAAGTAAGGAAGCGGAGCTGATGGATGGGAAACGGGTTGAGCTGAATATCTAGTGGTCTCCGTCAGACAGTCGTTACACAGGGAAGCGAAGAGAGCATTCCGCACCATGAGTAACAAGCGCTTCATAGACGCCGATGTTCAGTAACACCAATTTTTTAAACCCATCCGCTAACTTCGCTACGTTCGCCGCACCGTCGTATTGAACGCACGAACCTGTTCCAACTACCAAGGCTTTCACCTCCTTCAATGAAAGAGGTGATTTGGGGTGTGCGAGGATGCCAAAAGGATTTTTCAAGTCAGAAATGACTCGAAGGGTTTCCAGATAGATGGTCCCCGACTCGCCGAGTAAATTGTTGCTGAACGCCGAGGTGGAGACCGGGCATTTGAATCCCTTGTCCATCCACAAGTCTTTCATTTCTGGAAAGCTTTGCCAAAAGGCGACCAAGTCTTCCAGCCTGAAAAACTTGCAGTCGTGCAGATGGACTTTCTTGATGCGGTTGTCGGCGAAGAGATACTTGAACAGAGGCGCCTCCAGGCTCTCCTTCTTTCGGAATATCTTCGGACCATATCCCTGTAGTTTAATCTCGTCAAGGTTGACCAGAGAATTCAAGGCTCGCACTACGGCCTTGGTCGACATGAATTGGCATTCTGTAGGCCATTGGTGATTTCGCTGTAGGTGAATTGTATGGACTAAAGGAGCGAGATGTGGTGAGGAAGAGAAGAGACGAAGGAATCGCTTCCATGTATTCCGTCGAGGTTCCAGTCGGACGTGAACTGAACTGAAAATATGCACTCGAGCGCGAGCCAGGAAAGGTCGGCCAACACGCAGGCACACAATCAATGTCTGGTGATCATCGTATAACTGGTCAAGTACGTAGTCGATTAGTTCCTGTGGGAGAACTGGGCGGTGGGCGCTGCATTTTGGTTTCTGTTTGAAGCGTCGCAATGGGTTGGAGGCGACAAGACCCATAGATGAGAGTTTGAGAAAGAGAGACATTGGCCGATCAGCGGAGCCAACTGCCAATTACAAGGATGGCATCACTGTTGTAGCGGTGCGCGCACTAACTGCGCAACAGATATAATTGAGTTACGGCAGTGATGTCCAACGCTGAGCGTACCTGTTGTGCTTCTTCCGTGAATCCAGGGAAGGCCTCGATAACTGACGACTGAGTCATCCACATCATGAGTACAGTTTCTTGGGAAAAATGGGCCCATTTTGTTCAACTGGTAAGTGATGCTGACTTTGAGGGTGACGTGTGAACCCCGGGCAAAGGGACCTGTAATTCCGCCGTGGTGGTAGATTTGGCCAGCTACGCAAATGGATGTCACGGTATCCATCAATTGGAGAAGGTGGTTTATGAGGACTTTGGTCCAGCACAGGGGACTGCGCTCGCTGTGGACAAGATTAACCAACGGCCGTCCACTTGTCATAATGCCCGTATGTGACAACGACCACGACAGATAGGAAAGCCGTGGAAGGCAAAATGGCCACAACTTATTTCTCCGCTGTCGGAGCTGCCAGGAACGATACCCTTGAGAAACAAAACGTGGGTGGGAAGTCACGAAAGAAGTACGGGGGCCAACATACCAATGCTAAATTCTTATTGAATTCCACGAGTTCGTCTCATTGAAAAGTTCTCGTATCTCTAACGATAAATCTAGACGAGCCCTGAGCGACGCAGATACTTGAGGAATTTGTCAGAAATCATGTGTGCTGCAAATGAAGTGCATTCACGAAAACCTCAGGGGGTCAAATGTTGAGGTCGGAGTAGTAGTCGAAGGAGAGACCCCACATATTTGGAGGCAACGGCTCGCGGCCCGAATTGCCGCATCTGAGAATTGCTTACCCAATCCTTTTTTTCCCTTCCAGACCGGCTGAATTTTGTAACAAAACATTTTGGGCGGGCCAGGGAGGATGTTCCGTCCTAAGCCTGCAAGCGACAGCGCTTCATTACGTCTTTGGTCCGAGCCACTTTAGCCGTTGTTCTGCTGCCGGCTAGTCATTGTATCTCCTGTTCTGCCAGCATCCTTCAAGTTTGTATTCTCTTCGGAAAAGACTTGACGATTTGACAAATCACGATATAAAGGTTTTTGATTCTTTGTCGCTGATTTACTCTTGGGGCAGTCTTCTCGACCTTCTTTGCTTTGAGCAGGTGTGGACAACCCCCGACTCTATCTTTACTCTCTCCTGATCTTCCCTTGACTTCCTACTTTAGAAACCTCAAGGCCTCAATGGCTACCGATCTCCCGCAGGAGCTCATCGATAAAATACTCGATGAATCCGTCACGCAGTGGGAGGATATGCTCTTACCGGATTATCCGTCGTTAAGAGCGCTT
Source organism: Armillaria cepistipes (assembly GCA_900157415.1). NCBI lineage: Eukaryota > Fungi > Basidiomycota > Agaricomycetes > Agaricales > Physalacriaceae > Armillaria > Armillaria cepistipes. The sequence continues at coordinate 1,077,148 of FTRY01000002.1, forward strand.
TCGCTGACATCAAGGCGTTTTACGCCTTCCTGTCAAGCCCGGTTGTTTAAGGATATCAATCTGATTCGCAAGTCGTGCAAACAGTTTAAAGACCTACTGTTGGAATCTCCCCACCTTGGATCTTACGTTTCAAGTTTGCGCATGTATTACCATTCTGTATCCCCCATCGTCGTGGATGTCCTTCTCCATCTCCCCAATCTGTACAAGCTTAACGTCGATCGCACTTGTCTTGTATCGATTGCCAAGTACATGCACACAAGTTTACAAAGTGTCCGGGTCTTCAGTCTTATTGGAGCACAGCTACCTAATGTCTCCACCCTTCCAACCGTCATTTCCCTTCTTACGAATGTGGAAACACTCGAGTTGAAGGGTATCGGCCTTGAAAACACCAATCCAATCCCCTTTCTTCTTCCTAAAGACCGGAAGATTCCCTCTCCCCGGACCATTCTCCTCAGCGTCATCGATGCACGTACTCTATCAGAACTTTTATGTAACCTCACCAGTACAAATCCTGGGGCCAAATTGGACAAGATCAGAACACTACAAATCCGGATATCCCGTGTGTCTGTTCAAGACCGCTGGGATATCGAACGATTGCTCGTTCTGACCCGGCCTTCTCTTGAGAATTTGACACTTGTGATCCCTGAGCGTTCTTTCCGTAAGTCCACGTTTCCTTCTACTTGTCGTGATAGATATTTATTCGATCATATTTAGCACCACCGATGGATTTCAGCCAACATTCCAAGCTGAGGACTTTGTGCTTACGGATGCCGTTGAATGCCTTCGCAGCTCCATCTGAATTATACACACAGACCCTTCCGGACTCGCTCGCAACGTTGCCTCAAACCACCGTGCTTGTGTTATTGAGTCTAACGCAACACACAGGCGACGCCCTTGTGCAGGATAACAGCCAGTGGTTGGCGCTCAACAACGTTTTCGGTCAGCACAAACGAACCTACCTACACATCATTCTGGAAACAGAGGCAGCAATATTAACGATGGAAATCGCAATGGCAGAAAGACTTGCTTTGACATTCATCGTTCAGTGTGTGGTCACCGTGCGTGAAGAAGGGCGTCTTCTTGTTAGTGCGCCAAGTTTGGGCAATGGCACGCTGAGGGAAATCTCACCATTTGGTGCTATTCTTAGTGATCATTAGATGTATATTTTCGTTACTACAGATACCAATCCAAACACAAGATAGGCTGTAGTAGCGCCAGTGGTGACGAAAATCGGATGAAATGATGTTGCCATAGTTCGCTGCCTCTAGGTCAATGATGTCGAAGGCGAAACGACGCGTGTTCTTGGCTGTTCCGTATGATCATAGAGTATATGTAGTGACTTAAGACATAAGACATTCTAGAGGACAGCTAATGTTGACTGCACATTGAGATGGTTGAGCTACCGGCATCCGGTCCACACCCCGGAGGAAGGGTCTTCCGCTTTACAAGCGAGTCCCTCATTCCGTCTTGCTATTTTTTGCTCTGAATTTCGAGACTCGGAAGGCTTCACGTCTAGAAAAACAACTTGATTTAGCATCGCCTATTCGCCCTTTGGTAGGAGAAGCATGTGAAATGACAGAATATCTCTACTACTGTCCTAAATTTTTTCTTAGGCTCATCGAACCAGTGGCCCATGGCTACCAATCTTCCGCAGGAGCTCATCGATAGAATACTCGACGACCTCGTTGAAAATATTTCAGAAAAACATGGCAATGCCCTCTTACCGGATTATCCGTCCTTAAGAGCGCTCTCGCTGACATCGAGGCATTTTACGCCTTCTTGTCAAGCTCGGTGTTTCATGGTTGTCAGCCTTATTCGAAAGTCATGCAAGCAGTTCAAAGATCTACTATCAGGGTCTCCCCACCTTGGAGCTTATGCCCGGAAATTATGCATGTACGACCATTCCGTGTCTCCCATTGTCGCAGACATTCTCCGCCGGCTCCCTAATCTCCATACACTCAGTGTTTATTGCACCTGCTTCATATATATTGCAGAGCATATGCACACAAGCCTGCACAGTGTCCGCTTTTTCTCCTTTGTTGCAGCCCAGCTGCCCAATATCTCCACCCTTCTCACCGTCATTTCCCTTCTTCCCAATGTGGAAACGCTCAAGCTCAAAGGCATTGGCCTCGAAGATATCAGTACTGTTCCCTTTCATCTACCTGAAGACAAGAAGATACCTTCCCCACGTATCGTTTTCATCAACGTGACTGATAGACGAATTCTATCTGCGCTCGCTCATAACCTCATCGGTCCCAATCCTGTGGCCAGATTGGACAAGGTCACAAGGTTACAAATTGATGTATATGGCTCGTCTTTTCTCCGTTGGGATATCCAAGAGTTGCTCTCTCTGACCCATCTATGCCTCGAGGATCTGACAATTGTGATGCCCCTAGATACTTTCCGTACGTCCTGTTTTCCCTCTGCTCATTGTTGTGGTAGGTATTCACTAGATCATGGTAGCTCCACCGATAGACTTCAGCCGCCATTCTAAGCTGAGGTCGCTGCTCTTACGGATGCCATTGCCTGCCTTCGCCACTCCATTGTCTGACGCACAAAACCTTACCTTATCCCTCGCGATCTTACCGCATACTACTCGACTCGTATTATTGAGTCTCACACAACATAGCAGCGATGGCAGGGTTGCGCAAAATGACCGTCAGTGGCAGGCGCTGGAAAGCATCTTTGACCCGCGCAAAAGCACCTGTTTTCACATACGTGTGGAACCAGGGTGTATTGGTTCCACAGAGGAGACATTGGAGGCTCGAAACATGGCATTGGGTCTCACAAGACAGTACATGGGCACTGCGTAGGGAAGGGCGGCATATCATCGACGACTGGTTGCCCCGCCTCTCGCCATTCACTATTCTTGAAGTTGATTCATAGATGTTTTCGTCGCTACGCGTACTTGTAAGTATACCAAGTGTAAAACGTGTGATTTAGGTAAAATCATATCTATATATGTTCCATCTGATGCGCATCAAGCCCACATGCTCCTGAACTTTTCATTGAATTCAGCAGTAGCGTCCCTTACGACCTCATACATGCGCCAGTCCTTAGCGCTTGTTCCAGGTGGTCTTTTGAAAGCTTCCGCATTCGCGCCATCATCTGAAAGCTCATCTGTCTCTGCTGGATCGGCCACAAAAAAATCTGATGACTCTGCATCTTCAGATGGGATAGTCTTGTCAGATCCAACGGACGCGTCTTTCAGGAGCTGCTCCAAAGATGATTTGATCACCATCAAAGTAAGCATGAAATCCTGCAAGAAGTACCAGACATCGCCTCGCCGAATACCGTTGGCTTTCTCCAGCGCAGAAATTTGGCCATGCGTATAAAAGTCGAGTAGATACGCGTTGAGAGCATGCTCAGAACCAATAGTGGTGCCATGTGTGGCTGTGAATCGGGTCATTGACGGGATGGCATGCTCGTTGAGATGGAGGCCAGAACGGGCAGACCGCACGAGCTCTTCGACCGAGTGAAATTCGTCGAAATGTCCTGATGTGGCCACGAAGCTGGATCGCACAGAGACCGGTCGGATGTGATGTTCCAGGTGCGTACGGAAGCCGTCGGTGGAGGGGGTACCGATATACTTTATCCCACTGAGAGGAAGCATGTCATCTGGGCCAAGTTCTGAGCAGTACTGAGATGTATAGGCCTTGGTGTACTCCGTAAAGATACCGAGGATTTCTTTATCGTGTTCTTCAAGGACTTTGCGTGCGTCGGCACGAAGAGGAGGAAGAATGATCATAGACGGGAAGCGGACCACGAGATCTTGGAGCTTCTTTACATTCTGAGTGTTCGCAGCTGCGCTGGCCAAGTATCGACGACCGAAAAGGTGGCACATAAGGAGAATAAAGTGGTACTTTGGTGATGGTCCTGCGCATATCCGATGTAGTATTCCTCCACGAAGAAGGATCGGCAACGCAAAATTGCTCGGTTCAGTGTACTGTACCGCCGTTGTCAGAAACTGCAGTAACAAATATATGTCACTATTACTTACATAGAGATGCGCCGAGACTGCATAGAGATTGACGGGTTTTCCGTCCCTATCCAGAAGATGTGTTCGACGAAGATACTCGATATTGAAGCGTAGATGGTGAAGCAGTTGATTTTGTCCAGTCTGTGACCCAAAGCTGACCTGTGGTAGCTTCATCAAACTCTCGATAGCATTTACGGCCACTTTTGCACTGTTCGAGCCGTCCAGGAGGTTGAATAGTCGTAATGTCAGTGTCGGGGTTAATGGGAATGTTCCTCCTAGAGAAGGCAGTTTGGATAGTACAAGACGTTGTACCCGATCAAGAGTAAGCCCATAAAAGACGACGTTGCCTAATAGATCATATCCTCGGCGACCTGCACGACCTGCACATTGGCGAAACTATGATGTTCCATGAGTACATCTAATCAGCAACTGAAAAATAGTGGAACCAACCATAAGAGCCGTAAGAAAAGGTGAGTCGCCACAGAACACCGAAGTCCTCGTAGGTGCATTGATCCCAAGGGCAAGCGTCCCTATTGACATATGTCAGAGTCTATAAGCATGGTATCAGAGATGTACTGCACCGGTTGAAATCATAACTCGGATGTATCCTCGTCGGAATAGGCTATAAAAGCAATTACTAAATACGACGAGAAGAGTTTATAAAGGGATAGACGTACTTCTCAACTAAACTTCGATAACCCTTATTCAGGCCGGCGTGATGGACTGCTATTCCCCGCTGAAGTGCAGCCAAGAGTACAGGTTTAGATTTCCAGTACTCTGACCAGACATCGTTGATTGCTTCGTCCAAATCTTCGGCGGAGTAATAGCCCGCAAATGAGAAATTGTCCAGTGGTGCATCAGGGTCAAAGGTGCTTTCCCATGCTGGGGCTTCTGTTGCGGCCGAAGGCTCGACATCATCAGGATCAGGTTTACGCTTTGATTTCTTCGCCCTGTTCTCTTCACGGGTGCGAGCTTTGGAGCTATCTTGCCACTTCTGCCATTGCTGACATTTCCTCTGCCACTCTGGGCTCCTTGATTTCCAAGCAATTTCAGCTTTCAGGAGTCCTCGAAGAAGCAATCCAGCAACATCTTCACAGTCGGCTCGGTCAAAATTGAATAGGATGGCAGGCTAGAAACAGGGTACATCAACGGTATAATTAACGGAATTGTGTAGTATTAATGCGTACCAGTTCCCCGCGAGCATGAAGGTCAGCTACGAGCGGTAAAAGCCCTGTCTCGAAGCTCTTGCGGCTAGGTTCCTTATCATTTACGCCTTGCGGGATGTCCTTGTCTGCAAGATTATGGATAACTTCATTCAGAGATGACGGCGGCAGATCCATAAGAAGATTTTTTAGATCAGTTTCATATCGCAGAATGTCCTTCTGCCTTAAAAATCCTTTGACAGAGGAAAAGAACAGGACCGGGTCAAGCTCGACCAAGTCACTGGAGCGGTCTTTGTGTCGGCTCATTGCGTTATATAGTGACAGCGTGTCAGCGGGCTCGAGCGATAAATCCTCCGGCAGAGCCCGTGGACCAAAGGCCAGCGTTGACAGTGGATGGAGGAATCTCATCCTAGACGTTAGTTTGTATGATTCATGTCCTTGGAATGGCAGTAGGCTCTTCAACCCATCCAGACGATAGAGGAATTTCCGAAGGTGCGAGTACCGGTGCTTGTGCTGAATGAATGTGTGCTTGTATCCATGCGCCCGTGATACAGAAGCAAGCCAGTCGTTGAAGGTCTCTGGTTCTCCAACGGTCGCGGATAGTCCTCTAGTATTGAATAAGCACAAAACACGTCTAAGCATAATGAAGACTTACATGATTGGACAAGGTGCTAGAAGGATGATTTGCTCCCAAACGGCGCCTCCTTCTTGCTGGCCGATGCAATGAATTTCATCGAGAATGATTCTGTTCAGAAGTATGATAAGGCCCATGATAGAGTCGGTGGACGCAAGCATACCTTTTAATTCGAGGCGTCCATTTGGAAGCAAGTGGAGGAGACAACAACATAATAGAAAGCATTTCAGGCACGGTGATAAGAATCTGGCAGTTGTGCGGCTCGTTGATACGGTAGTCCCGTGTATGAACCGCCCATAAAGTCCCTAAAAACTACATGAACTACGAATAGGTAATGTATGTGAAAAGGAATACCATTAGGAACCTTCTTGCTGAAACGAGCGTAAACCTCGGCAGCAATCTGAGTGACAAGCGCCTTTGTTGGCGCTATATAGACCACGATGCCATCGTTTGACTCGCGCAAAACCTTCTCCATCGCGTAGAACGAGATAAACGTCTTTCCGGCACTAGTTGGAGCTAGATGTGGGATCGGTCAATAACGGTGGGGGAGCGAATATAGAAATGGCACTTACCAACGACAAGCATAGAATGGTTGGGATCATCGATGCAATCGAGAGCATTCTTTTGCCAGGCATCGGGATCGAAATTGACGCGCCTATCCGAACAGCCATCCATAGAACGGTCCATATATGGTCCAAAGAGTCGCAGCTGCCAGAGAATAGGATGCTCGGCTATCTTCATCCAGGGATAAAGAACGTCTCCCTTTGATCGAACAAGTTTAACAAAGTCAAAGGCCAACGGAACTGGTGTCAGCGGCTCCGCTACCGTAACAAACTCATCAATGAAATCCGAGAAACCAAGACTAGTTAAGACTGCAGATAACGCTTTCCCTCTGGCCGGCGTTGTGGCACCTTTGTCGCATATATCTTTCACCAGTCGCATGATTGTTACGGTGCAACGATCCCGAACAGCGTCCTTTTCGTGATCGGGGTCTTCAATCCAAACCTTGAGGAGAAGATGCGTCTTGTACATGAGATGTTCGACGGCGACCCAAGGGTCGGTCATTCGGGGACTACGAGTCAGTTGCTCTAGTAGGTAGAGCCTCTGCTCAGCTGACTTGCCAGACATAGAGCCTAGCTGATTAAGAAACCATCGTCGTGTCTGACTCTCCTTCTCGGCATCTTTCTTGTCCTGGATGTCCTTCTTCAGTTGCTCTTTCTTCGTGAGTTTGACCGGTTTTGTCGTCTTTTGAATCTTCTAAATACGTGAAACCTTAGCCTGGAACGGACATGAGCAAAAAAATCACGAACCTGCAGGTTATGGCCCTTTTCAGGCTTCTTCGGCGCCGCAGAATCAACGGTAATGGTAATTTGTTGAAGCCCTCTTCCCGACGCCCCCGTCAATGTTTCTGCTTGCCGTTGCAGATTGGCAATGTACCGCTGATTGGAACGGAGAACACGCCAATTCGCAACGGGGACCTTCTCGCCAGGAGTAACGATCTTCTTGCTGTTATGCCAGTGACGTGTATCCGTAAACAATACGGAAAAGTTGAGGAACTCGCTGGATTTGAGCGGCCGATCGTCAGTGGCTGTGGAGATTTTGATTGAGGAGAGTGCCTTGTCAAAGACGGGGTGGGAGAATGGTAGGAGTTGAGTTTGCGTCTGGGGTGTGGGTATCGGAACGGGCTCCTGATGGTTCGTTTTAGATTCGGAGTCAGATGCATCCCATACCTCCAGATCTGAATCCTTCTCCCAATCGTCTTCTTCGTCGCTGTCACTTGTTGTACTTGCGATAGAAGATAGGATTGTGGAAGACTGCGGGATACCCCCATTGCTTAACATCAATAAGGACAGGGACTCTGGGGATGGCGGATCAGGCCGTACAAAGGTGAAAGCCTCCAGACACGGGAAGTGATCAGGAAAATGTTCACCAGGCCAAATCTTCTTTGCCTGTACGATGATATCAGCGTGAACGGCTGAAGCTAAAAGCGTGCCATGGCCAAGATACTGAAGGAGCGCGAAGAAGACGTGAAGATCGATGTCCAGACCAATAGTGGCCTTTTGGAGAACAGCAGAGGCCGCAAAGAAAAGTCGAGGGAGGAAAGACTGTCGCAAAGTGTCCTGCAAATCCGATGGGACTTCAATAGGGGATTGGATTCGAGCCTTGATAGACAGTTCCGGAAGGCCGAGGACGTGAAGAAGAAAGGCAGCGAGAAGCTCTTCCATTAAGGGTTTATGAGATGAGATCATGGACCCAAAGAATGGATCTTCAGCGAAGAATAGCTGACAAATCTTTTCGAGAACTTCACGCGCACAAGACAGTGGTCCAGAGCACTGAAATCTCTCTGAGACGCCATGTTTCTGGATAACCAAATCCATTTGGTTATATATCGCAGCGACTGAGGACCAAGGAGGGGCCGAGTCTCTAGTAGCAGATGTCCTTTCGATGACGAAGGATAAGATCTGGGTGTTGATAAGTTAGTTAACGTTCCCATAACAAAGGCATCTCCATACCTTGGAGTCTCTGAATTCTAACCCGTTGAATAAAGCTACAGGCAAGCCAAAAGACAGGATTTCAAATATCAAATTTCGTTGACACGCGATGTAGCCAGGGTGAAGATCATCAGCAGGATCGTCGCGGTCGGGGACGCTGTCGCTGATGAGCACAAACATAGGCTGAAAGGTGATTTTAGGGCAGAGCACAAGGGGTGATACACGTGCCACGTACCTTTCTCGAGGCTTCATACTTCTTCCAAGATTTATCTCGCAGATGTTTGAACTGATGCATCGGGACGATATGAGAAAGTTGCTGCAGATGCTTGAGAAGAATTTGTCGCGCCAAATACCGCGACGAGCGTACGAAAGGTGTCTTTCCCGGTGTAATTGTAGCGTGAATGTTATCTATCAGTTGTTATAAAGAAGCGCGTCTTTGACTTTAGATCGCTACTCACTGCGCCAGAAAACAATCTCAATATTAGCTTTTCGTGAGACGAAACTTTTCAGGGTATTCTCGAGGCTGTAAATAGCGTGTAGAGCCTGGAAACCGTTGTCTGTAAGCATGTCAGTCAGCATTTCCTAATAAGAAAACCTTTTCAGAAAACATGCCATTGTTGCGCCCAATGGCGAGAAGAGGATCATCTAGGACGCTTTGTATGAGGGATTCCCCTATGCCACCGAAAAGAATTAGTCGGCGTCTTGTCACGAAGAAATCGTAATAACTTACCGTCGATAATGAAAGGCTCATCGCCAGCGTAGTCTCCTATCAGATCCATCCACCGTGCCCTCTTTGTTGTCTGATAGTACCAATTTTCATTGATGTAGTCGAGAAGTTTGTTTGCAGGCGAGTCCGGAGAGACCATTATGATGGATTGTTGGAAAGATGCCGTCCCTCAAAGCGCAACGAAATATACTTTTTTTTCTTGCCTCATGCTTACCTCATGTATCGATAAGCGCCCGGATGCATGGCTGCCAGTTCCAGTGATGGGCCACAACGGGGACTTGAATAGAAGTGTGAGCCAAAACATCCCCGTCGGGAGTTCCCGCGGTCTCTTGAAATTTTCTTGAAATCACTCGGGCCCGGGGGTACCGAGATGCTCAACGTATGGAACATACACTACCAACCTTCACCCTGAGTTTCTCCGTCTTTCGAAAGAATCATGGTTATTCCAACGCAAACTTGAAGAGCGTACCCCTCCCCCAGGTTGAAGGGAATGAGAAAACGGGCTAGTCTCGTAAACCAGACAACGATCCGTTTGAAGATGAGTCGTTCAAAGGAACGGGCCAAATATTAGTGTGACAAGAATTGACGCGACTGTCACTTAGTCACCTGACCAAATTCCCCGGCAGGCGCGACTCTTTTTCCAAGTTCCATCACCTTGGAGGCCCCGGGAAGCTCCCGCCAAGCTGTGTCCGGAATTTTGCATATTTGAGGACCTAAAAAGGCAAAATCATTGTCCATAGTTTGCATATTTGACAGCCAAAATTTGCCCCCCTTGTTCGCAGTTTGCATAATTTAGGACTTTTTCGGATGATATCTGGCCAGAACCTTCCTCCGCGGACCTCCGGGAAATTTTTGTGGCCTACCGGGACCTGCGGACCGACCGGACCGGCAAAAGCTTTGTCCGAGTTTGCATATTTTACCACCAAATCTTTGCATATTTGAGGCCCAAAATCGGCAAATTTTCCGGACACAGCTTGGCGGGAGCTTCCCGGGGCCTCACCTTGGTTGAACTCGAGCATCTTGATCCTCTACTGACAACAACAGCTTATCGCAGCTCTACTACAGCAAGCGATTGATCTTCTTCGCTCTATTCTTTCAGAAACCGTGGTGCGCGTTTAGAACTTAGCGCCCAAGCGACTGCTTGATTAATCTGATGAAACATCTGCAGACTCCTTCAAGATAACTGATCCCTATTTTACGCTGAATCGCGCTAGATCGTACGAAATTTTGGACTGACTTCAACACAAGTATGTGTTCCCATGCTGTTCAAAAATGACGATAACTTAGTAACTACGTCCAGAATTCCTTTCATCATGGTTTCTATGCCGCCACGTCCTCCTTTGACATCCTCGACCTGTGGCGCATGCTCTTTGCATTCAAGTCCTGATATCCCGGAATCCATCTCAGACAATCCGCGCATCAAAGCATTATTAGAAAGCAATGATCCCCCGCTAGAAGGAGAGCGGGCTATCCCTGCTTGCCACCGAATCCTCATCCTCGGACCTGCTTGTGGTTTTGAAGGAGAAAATTGGCAATGTCCAGCAAATGTTAGAGACCCTCCTTGACGGTCAAGCAAAAGTCACGGGAAATCTGCAGGCCGCTCTTTAAAGCATTGCTGCAGCCTATTCGTTCCGTTCCCGATGACGTACTCAGCTACATCTTTTCATTTTGCGTGCATGAAGTCTACGACCTCCTCGAGGAGGACGTTGTATCCAACTCCCTTGACTCGTGCAAGCCGCCATGGACACTGTCTCAAGTCTGTCGTTCTTGGCGGAGGGTAGCATTAGAAGCAGTCAGAGTAAGTGATTATGGACGATTATGAGTCCGATTACGAGTCCGATTTTGGGTTCGATTATGACTCATAATCGCCATTATAATCGTCATGACTCTGACCGTGTGTCGGTTATGCCTAACGATTATATCCCCCCACCTATACACCGTGTCTCTGAATTTATGGCATATATTTTCGTTGTTCTTCTACCATCAAGCTCAGAAACATAGTTCCATGGCGCAGACAGGGCACGGGCACTCATGAGCACACATTCAACAGGGAACGCCGAAAGTGAAGACTACGAGAGCGGAAACGACACCCTGAGATAGGCCAACTTCTACACCTGCCTCGTGACAGACTACGTGTGCGACGCAGGAATTTAGCAATGGAAGATTCAATGTCTGGGGACCAGTGGGGAGAATGATTGCTGCAAATTATATAAGACTGAGGATCCATAATCGATGTGGATAACAGTCGCCGTAATCGGAGAAGCGACTCCAGAGGCGCTTCTCCGATTATGCTCAATTCTGATTATTCCCACGATTGCGGCCTTCATAATCGCTCTTATAATCGTTCTCATAATCGCGTCGTAATCGTCTACTCTGACTACGCCTATTGTTTGCCGCATCTCTGTGGAAATGCGTCTCCCTGGATTTTGCACAGTACCGCAAACCAGAGAATGTATATCTGCACCCATTTATGTTCGGTTTACACCTTCAAAGAGCGCGTCACTGCCAGCTGACGATCAGATTATCGAGCATAAAAGACATCTCCTCTCACGTCTTCATAGCCATGCTCCTATCATCCACGCCTTATGGGAAGCACTTGCACACCCGTATCCCTATCAAATCTCTTGAAGTGCTTTCTACTTATCGAGGATATTTCGAATCACTTCACTCTCTCAGGTTAATCTTACGACCACCACAAGAACAAGTCAAGTCACCTATCCGCACCTTTGAGATGGCACACGGTGTTCGCGTCCTGGATATCACCTCAGCATTATGTAGTCATGTCTGTCTCCCTGACGATGGAAAAGGCCTAACAAACCTCACAATTCATGGACCGTTTGTTAAACACATGTTCTCCCTTTTGGGTAATACACCCAACATCGAAATACTCAAGGTGCACTTTCATTCGTTAAAACCTTTCAAACGCCTAAACTCCCCGACCATGATGCCCAAAGTGACCGATCTGATCATTTCGGAATGGGATGGCGCGGCGCCCTCTTCCATTGCCCATCTTTTCGAATCTCTGGAGCTTCCTGTACTGTCCACGTTGGGTTTCAATCTGGACAATCTGGACAGCAACAGCACTATTTTCGTATTTCCAGAGATTCTGCCTCATCATCATTGTCGCGGAATAACGGCATTCACAATGAATACATCCAGGAGCAAGGTTGGAAAAGCCGGTCTTATTGACTTCTGGGATACTTCGGCGTTTCAGCCAAGGTTGCCGACGGAGACCTGTTTTCTGCATTTACACGTTCGAACAATGATGACGACATCCTTCTCCGGCTTATTACTTTCGATTTAAACTCGGAATCGATTCCCGAACCTAAAATGCTCTTGGAAATGGTGGAATCGCGTCAAACACAACAGGGGGAAGGTGTAGTCAGGTTAAGAAAGCTACGAGAGCTTTACCTGGATGCATCTTTGACATTTGACGATTCTTCACGGGCTTCACGTTGGCAATCACTCTTAAGAAGCGGGCTCATTGTGAATTATGGATACTAACGTGTTCCATTGTACGAAAATCCAATAAGATTCACATTTTTCTTGACCAGAATCACCACCAGTTTTCTGAGTCGTCCCACATATCCGGGTTCAATGCTCTCCTCTTCATCAATTCATGGTTACTCACTTTACCAATGACCGGCCGCCTGTCAACCCTGCGAATATCCTATATCCCATTAGCCGAGACGTCGGTCTCAGAGCTGTACGACGCCACGGTTCGCAAGGAAGGACTATATGCAGCAAAGACTGAGGCGAAAAAATGGATGCCATCATCATTGCCGAAGAGTCCTTCATTCCAGCAGTCATAAGGGATGACCGCGACATCTGATTCAGCCGCTTCTTCGAGCAATAGGATAGACCAAGGATAGATTCCCCCTTGATCAAAGGCATAGTTCCACCTGAAATATTGCAGATTGATGAGTTCCGGAAGACGCATAGCATACTCCCAAGGCGACGATGGCCAAACACATCGACTGGTTGTCTGCTGTCGGTCGCTTTTGCGGCGGAAAAGACAGAGAGATCGTAAGCAGGGAAGACATCGGGCTATTTCCTGAAAGATGAATGGTTGTCCATCCAGTAATCCGTCGAAAACCGACTCTTCTAAAGGAAATGGCTGTAAGGCGTCTAGAAGAAGTACGAAAGCGGAATTTGGGGCGGGATTCCGAACGGAGAGTTTGAAATGTGTCAGGTGATGCTCGGTCGCCATGGTTAGCCAGTCCACGACTTCCTCAATGGCGGGTCTGTTGAGGCTGTCAGCCACGGTGCCCATCGAAAAGCGCGTCAGGTTGCAAAAGTTGCCGAAATGAACCACGTCTGCTGAAACACCCATTATTGTCTCCGTTCTGTCGAAAAGAGTAAGATCGACTACGTTGGGAACGAGCGTAAGGATATCCCAGAGTGACGCCATTTGGGGAAAGACTGTGAGAGTCAGACTTTTGATGTTTCCAATCTGCGTCCATCCATTCCCTCGCGGAAAAGGTGACAAGCGTAAAGTTGCAATGTGTGAAGACGAGGAAGAACCGAAAATGTTTCAACGAAACTTATGTCAATGTCGACGAAGGACATCCTGATACTGTTCAGAGATTTTCCGAGTTCAAGTGTGACACACGGTAGTCCCACAATACCAGCCATATGATGTGCGACACTGAATCCGCCGGGGAAACTGTCGTCCAGGTGCTCTGACCATTCATCTGACACGAACCCATTCCATCCTTCCTGTTATATCAGGGCGACCACGGAGGAAGGTGTACTCGGAGACGCAATCGGCGCAGGCCTTGGCAAAAGGTTCTATGACAAGTCTTTGTCGTAATTCCACTGTTGCCCAAAAAACAGCCAGAATAGAATAGTCCTAGTGAACGCGACTTGAACAAGGTATCAGTCCCCGATTTACCATGCAAGAAATGGGACTTCACTTGATAGATATAGGGAAGGGATACGTCACGCATCCGATAACATGTCGCAGACAGGCGCCGCGCAGTTTCTGCACAATCTGCCCAATGAAAAACTAAATCTAGCAGCTCAACCGGGAGGTCTAAGAGCCGTAATGTTTGTAACCTCAGTTGATAATTGCACAGGGCCATTACTTTTGAGACCCTGTCTAACCTCCCAGTGAGACAATGCGAGCGACATAGTGGACCCAAGTACTTACTGTAGTTGCGTAGCACAAATCCTAATCCTTCACCTTGACTAGGTAAAAGTCACCTGGACCGGAAGCCCTCCCAGAGTGCTGGGTCTGTCATGTCATATACCATGGAGGTTCCTGTCTCCCCAGGAAAATCCTCCCAAGTCACAAAATATTCAACAGCCGATGGAATAAGTTTATCCATATCAGAACGCAGCAACGACCAGAGAGGCTCAATATAAGAGAATCGCTACGGAAGTATTTAAGTTGACTCTATGAGGAAATTTTGGATCACTGACATGAGGGTGCCTCCCTGAAAGGTCTGATTGACCCTTTAAATGGCTGTGAGTAGTCTGCGATATGTCCACAAAAGTGGCCTTACCATGAAGAATCCTTCCACGGCGAGAAAAAGAAGCGTCGAGACGAATCAATCTAAAGATATCATCGTTGATTATGCTCGTTGTTCCATCTTCGTTGATGGCGTTGAAACACCAGAACTCGGGATGGAGACAATACTTGATTGCCAAAGAGTCATAATTTGTGATATAAGGCAAGGAATCTGATTTTAAGAAGGAGTTTCTGAGTTTCCGTAGGACGGGCTCGTCTTCGGAGAGCGACATGGTGGTTGGGTACCAAGGATCTGCGGACCGGGAAGCCGAGATTAGATGTCCATTTGAAATTCAAAGTCAGCCTTGGTTCTCCAATTTTGCGTGCTTGCATTTTTCTTGGGGCTACCGACGCGGCTAGTAATGGCTTCTAGTATAGCAGATCCCCCCGACGCACAGCCTGCTCCAGCTGTGTCATTTATCGATAAAGCGACGAAGGCATTCCATTTAAGTACATCACCCCGTACCCTCGACCCCAGCGCGCCGATGGAGAGCTTATGCGGGAAATCGTGCTGCAGCAGACAAAATACGCTTGTGAGACAGAAAGGCTGAGAAGCCTGGATACGAGTCACCGGAGAGCGACGGCGACGAATGGGACGTATTCAACGACAGTATCTATTTTCTGCGCTCCATCCGTCGTACTATGCGCGAACTCGAAGGGGAGCTACAGCTCCCTGCAGAGAGTCTGCAGAAGGGCTGCAAAGTATTGTGGTGCAACGCAGCGTTTGAGGAATCGTACAATGTAAATATGGCCTCACATTCGAGAATTATTTTTTTAATCCCATTTTTTCAGCCCCGAACTGTTGACGCCATGACGAGACTCTATTCGTCGTGTGCGCCGACGTGCATTGATGTTCATCTCCAGTATTACTCCCGCATGCGATACTACGAGGTTGAATGGCATATCAGCGTCGGCTACAAGATCTATACGCGCATTCCAAACACTCCGGTCAACATAGTTCCTGCTGATTTGTATCTAAAGAAGCTCAAGGAGGTCGTCAACGGTGGTCTCTCGAACATGCATACCAATGACGGCTGGCGCAGCATATTCTGGGGTAGGTCGTTATGTCGCAACGGAATGTACATTCATCAATCTTCATGAATATAGGTACTTGGGATCGCACGGGAGGAAGCAATTTCGGGCCTAGATTTAAACGCGTCGAGACAAGAGGATGTGATCTCTACCCGGATGGTATCCTCGATTTTCACGAAGCTCTATTTGGCCCCCTACCAGATTTACAACCCGATGACAAGGAAGGGCAGGGAGTCAAGCGACAGGAAGAACTGGTTCGCACTGCCTGAGTTGTCTTGTCTGCGGTCGGGATGGACTACGAGATCTCTACAAAGGATGACATTCCGGATAAGTCTCCTGGAGAGTGGGAGTCAATGGATGACAAGAAGCTCGGTCATATCTCTTGGATGACTCACGGCAACACGGATAAGTGGTTGCTAGAGAGGCGAGGCAGGCCTGTGGATTCTAGCTTCCGCGAGATGCTAAAGAGAAGGAAGAAGCCGAAAAAGAAAAGACAGAGATCATGGAGGAAGAACCGGAGGAAGGGTATTCCGATGATGAATTTGGACCACCGGGTCCTGGAGATTGCAACCACCAGTGATGTCACTTTGCTATTAGGGACCGAGTCCTCCTGCCGTATCTGCCGTGGTGTTGCTAGAGCTGACCTCTGTGAAACGTCCTTCGTACTGGTTATTACCTTTGAGCGAGCCCAGAGTTAATGATTGCTTAGCGCCAGTTAGGATGAAAATGTAACGTACTTTCGTACCAAGTAAGCGAATGATGACAGGATCAAAGCAGATCTGTCTACTTCAGCCAAGCGACGACGTCCCTAACAGCGTTTGCAAAAATCGGAGCTTTGAGGTGTACGCTTGCTGAATACCGGCGCATTCAAGCATACCGATTCCGAGGACCACCAATATAAATTTGGTTTATACCTACTCAGTCCTTAATTCAATCGCGACAGTATGTCAGAATCGTGATCAAAGCTAAAACGAAAGTCAGAAGATTACTCCGAGATTGTATCCACTCACATCAGACATAGCACATGTATCTGTAGAGATGGTGACGCCGCCGAAATACGACCGTGACAAAACTGACTGTCGCAACTTGCGCGCGTCGACTCTCCACGAAAGACGTCTCTCATTCATGATAACCGCTTACCTTTGAGCCTTTTAGCATTGAATTGTATTGAGATGATAAACGTACTTACCTCATTGAAGACCAAAGTCCTGGATAGTATGGAGAATTGAGAACACCCCTGCACGTTTTCAATAAGTGGAAAGATGAGCTGAATAGCGGTAATCGGCCGGGACTGAGTTTTGGGGTGTACTTAGTACCATATGGTCGGTGGCGGCAAGGCATAGCGAGAGCCAAACAGTAGACAGGAAAGTTCATCAATGACCCGGACGTAGAACTGAACTCGAGCCTAAGTCTCGGACACGTCTGCGTTGGACAAGAGTAAGCTGAACCGAGAAAACACAAGGACATTGCATTCAGCTTTATTAGCCCTTTACGAGCGCTCTACCATTCTTGAGCGAGTACTAGCATGTAGATCTAACATGACTACTTTTGAATGCGTGAAGTCTTATCCCGAAGTTGATGTGTTCTCTGATATTCAGGCCGAAGGCAACGACAAGTTACATACATCGTTTGATGCTGTCCAGATGGTCTTCAACTTTGTTACCGCGACAAAGCCGTTCGGGGGTGCAAAATTTACCGTGACTAACGGATACATAGTAAGCTAAGGATGTCGTCGGGGTTCAAGCTACACGCAGCGTTCGCTTCATGCTTGATGCATGATGTTTGATGTGAGAAAATGAGATAAAATTTACACCTAGTCTGCTCGATTATTACATCCACGCAGTAGTCTAATCCCTGTTTTAAAATTCTTTACTGAATTAAAATCAAACAACGACGAGGAACAGTGAATAAAAAGCATGAAAGGATAACACAAATGAAAACAGTTAGCTTATATATGGGATGGCTGGGTGGGGAACGATGGTGAGTGCGTGTGGCGTTGGGTTTGCATTATATCAGAATGTCCGTCCAAAAACGAAATGAGAGAATAAGGCACGACTACAGCGTACATACTAGTTAATAGCGAGTGTGAGTTATCTGACCAAGTGCGAACGTGAAGGAAAAGCGCCGGAGCCTTGCGCGATAAAATTATTACACGTGAGGAGGGTATATATGAGAACACTGTTAATGACGATTTCGAGAGATGTGTTGTGTGAATCCGGAACTGGTAAGAAGGTGGTAGTTCGTTTCAAGGGCAGATGGTGAGATGGTCGTGGCTTCGTAGATCGGGAAATGAGCGTTTTATGTGTATAGGTAGTCGTAGCGAATCAAAAATTTATAACTCAAACAAAGAACTGTGTGCTAAAACGACATGTATCAGCATCTTGCGTGTGGGAGACTAGGGAAAAGAACTTACTGGATCCGACTGGCGGCATGAACTTCCATCTCCTCCATCTTGTATGAATTAAGCTCCTCCTTAATCCGCTGCGCCAGTGCGGGCGTGAGCCGGCTCCATGTGGCAGGTTCACTCCGTCGATCGTAGACAGAAGCAGAAAACGTATCGTATACCGACAGATTACTGGCAAAAGCTAACCGCTTGCTGGTGGGTGCTGTCGCAGACCGATGCGTCAAGGTAGGCGCTGCAGATGTCATGGTCGACAAAGCAGGCGCTGACGAGTTGAGATTAGGATGGTTGAATATCGCTGATGCCTTTTCAGGTATGGGAGCGTGGGGCTGGGGCGATGGGGACATCTCTCTGGGCGAATCAAGGCTCATTCGACCAGACGACTCGAAAGTCAAAGGCGGAAGTAGGGGAGCTGACGGCAATTGTCCATGCGCAGATGAGTGCGATGGATGTCTATGAAGGCCATCAATATGATCAGGGTCAGGCGAAGGTATCCGAGCCAGCGGGCCCAACTCCGTTTGCGGAGGTGAATTGTATGAGTTTGACCGTACCCGGTTCGGTAGCGCCTGCTCAGCGAGATACGCTTGTTGATCATAAGAGGCTGCATCTGTGAACGGTCGAAGAAAGTGAGTGGAAGAATTTGGGCGGCGAGTCCAACTTACACTTCAGTATACCTTTGGCTGGCGTCCGTGTCCGCTCAACACTACGTCTCACATCGACTGCCCAAGGTTCGGGATCCTCCTGATACTGATACTCATCATCCATGCTCACGCGTTCGAGTCCTTGCCGTATTGTCACGTCCTCCTCCTCCTCGCCCTCACCCCAATCATCGTCATCCTCCCAACCTTCTATATGATCACTAGGGCCAGCCTGACGACCATAATGGCCATCTTCACTGTCCTCTTCATCTTCTTCCACTAGAACCTTTGTGCCATCTTCGTTTACCCGCATCCCTGCTCCCTTTACAGGCGATGTTGATCCCTGTCGCGTCGTCGTATTCTTCTCCCAGGCTGCTACACCACTGCTTCCATTCACCTTGACCGCATTCGCATTCGCATTGGCTGCAGCCTCCGCTTCTTGCTGAGCTTTGGCCTTCGCAGCTGCTTCCGCATTGCTTTTTAGCGTATGCTGCCGTGCTAGCTTGGCCGCCGGACTCAGCCCACTCATCTCCCCTGCAACATTCCAGTCACTGCTGCTCCTGTCCAACTCCGCGGTGACATGCGAGACGCTTGCCTCACTCGCCTCTCCTTTTGCGCTGCCCTTCTTGTCCTTTTTCTTCCCTTTCTTGTCCCCGTCCTTGTCCTTCTCTTTGTCTTTGAACAAAGACGTGATCCCAGCTAATGAGTTCCGCCTCGCCAGTCTCCCCATTGATCCCAGCTTCCGGATCATTACACTCGCGCTACTGACAGTAGACGATAATGATATGTTGTCCGTACTCGCGTTCAACCGTGAATTGAATAAGGAAGCCGCCCGGCTCTTCTTCTTCGTCTGTACCGTCGAAGGAGCTCTTGTCGAAACATCGTCACCAGGACTATCTGGACTACGTGTACCACCTCCAGGTTTGCTCACAGCAGCATCGATGAGAATAGGCATCTTGGGCTTTAGTTTTGAGCTACTACCCCGAGATGAAGCCTGCGCCGCTGCATCTTCCTCCTCCTCCTCCTCTTTCAAAGCTTGCGCGGCATTGAAAGACAGCGCCCGTCGCAGTCGACCCTTGAGTCCCCCACTACGTAGCATGCTAGCGCTAGGTGTAGGATCAAGCATGGTTCCCAAATCACTATCGTCACGGGACATGCGTTTCTCGGACGCGGTAAACGTTCCCTGTGATAAAGGAGACGGTCGAGCGGGACGTGGCGTGCTCGGTGACGCTGCTGACGACGTTGCGGTTGTGGGAGATGTAGCTGAATTGCTGGAACCGGGACGATTAGAAGATGAGGCGGAAGATGAGGAAGATGTGCGATTGTGAGGTGGTCCGCGCTGAGGTCCGGACGCCGGCGGCGATGTTGATGTTGAGGGGGACGACCGTGCAGAGTTTGGGGCTGATGCCGCCGAGGAACCATTCCTACTACGGACGCTCCCGTTCGCAGACGGCACGTTATGCCCGCTGTGACCACTCTGATTGCTGTTTGTCCGCTGGCGTGAACTGTGCGACGAATTGACGGAGGAAGTTGATCCTGATGCATCTGGTCTAGCATATGGAGGATTCGGAACCCCACCGGACCGCCAGTCACTGGGCTCACTGGTTTGTGATTGTTGCCGACTTGGGCGTCGGTATGGATGGAAACCAGGGTATTGTCCATTCGGCTGCTGCTGCTGTTGTTGCTGTGGATGGTCGCCAGCGCCACTTCTATGGTTCGAATGAGGCGGAGGGGTACCGCTAGGAAATGGATTGAACACGTTGTTAATTTGATTTTGGGCAAAGTAGTCATTGGAAGAGGAAGAGGCGGGCCCGTTTCTTTGCGAAGAAGACGAATGATGTTGTTGGGGAGGCGAGACGTGTGGGAAATTCTGTGGGGAGTGTTGGGCAATCAGCATGTTGTGATACGCCCATTGTGCCGCGAGCTGTGCGTTGGCGGGGTCGAAGTAGGGGGCCTGCTGGGGTATCTGAGGATAGGGTTGTTGCTGCTGCTGATTTTGATAGAAAGCCGGATAAAATGGCTGGGCCGAGATAGACGGCGTCCAAGCGCCCTGCGGTTGCTGTTGGACGGGATACGGATAAGGCTGCGAGAGCTGCTGCGGCTGATGGTAGCCGCCCTGCTGCTGATTGTGCGTGGTGGTCATCTGTGACGGTGAATGGTCGTTTGCAGGCGGCGAGCGCTGTTTCGAGTTGGAAGAAGGAACGTCCATTGTCGATTCTCTCAGAGGATTCTGCCAATCTGAAGGTGCGAGAACGGCCATCGACTTTGACCGCAAAAAGCAGGTCCCGTTCTTCTGAATAAATGAAAGAAATTCGACGCAATGAGCACAATACGAGCCGTGAAGGAGACGGAGAAGGAGCAAATAGGGCGAGGATAATCGTTTCGCGTGTCAGTGGGATTCAATGATGCGAATGGGAAACGTAACGCACCGCTTTTGAGTGTTAGTAGGGATCGAGCACGACGGCAGGATGGTCGTAGAGAGCGTCGGCAACGGCGACGAGAGCCGCTGAGAATGTACACGGGTGCTGGTCGATGGCAACAACGACGACAGCGACGGTGCAAATCAGTTGCTGGGAGCCACAATCAATAATCACGGCCAAATAGTACAGCCACGTGGTCCCGCCGTCACAGCGTCACGCTTTTCCCCGAACTTGCGTATTTTTCCGTGTTTCCTCAAGAAAGGACCAGTCCCTACATCAAGTCTCGCCACCAAATCTTGGTCAGCTTAACAAAGTACGCGTCTCTTGTCAGTATTCCTGGAACTCGAGATTATCTTTCTCTATGGTTCTTCCTCTTGGTGATTACCTCACTGTACAGTGGCTGCTAGTTCTGTTCTTGATCCGCTCAGGGAACGCCGTCTATTGAAGAAATCGTCCCAGGTGTTGTCGGTCTCGGTACCTTGAAGCGGCCGTCCGTTCTCTCGTAACCATCCAAGATGACCGGTCTGTAGCCGGGATCTAATTGGTTGCCAGCCAGCTATCTACTTATCAGCGCTCTCTCACCTCAGGGGGCCACAAGGGGACCAACAGATCCCTACAAGAATCTTTGTTCTACATGGAAGAACGCGTCGATATCACAAAGCGAGGTTGTACGCTGCGACTCGCTTAGATATCACCTGCTCTTCGAGAAGCCTGCTTCCATTATGTGCTTCCGAACGATGGCGATTTCACCATAACACGCGGCCGACTGGTACTGCCTTTCTTGATTCTCCTTACGATCAAGTTAAAATCTTAAAGTCGATGCATTTCTTCGAGCTTCAATATTCAATCCTCGCCACAATGGAGACATTTCGACAACTCCGGTCTGACATGGGTTTCCTTACCCACAAGTACTAGCTGCTTTTGGGTAGGAGCCCCAGAAGCTCTCAAACCCCGATGCTGATGGCGCGTCATTTATGTTCAGACAACGGTTGTACATCTGCCTACTGTTGTTCCTCCGCCTTACACTATTGTGATTTGCTGACGCTGCACAACGGATTTCGAAATCATTGCTCGATCTTCACCGCACATCTGACTTGAAAGTGTATTTTCTTTCATGCGCAGTTAACATAGACAGGATGTTTTTCCTCATATTACGATGTACGTATGTCCTAGGTGTGCAAAGTAGGCTGTCATGTTACTACTACGCTTTGATCCAGACGACAGCTGTAATCGGCCGTCGTAATCGGCTCTACGGCATTACCTTCCAAGATTAGAACTCGACACTGAATTCGACATTTGGAAGTTTCGAGGTGCTTTAGTGAGCATCAACCACAAGACCATTGTTTTTCATCGTCTCTCTTCTAGAGATTGCAAAGGTCACACTGGTGACTGTACTATATTTGTTCTTATTCTAACGCTTTATAGCAGTGACTTAGCATGACGGCCACAACTGTCCTAAGTACATGTGCATGATAAGTACACCGCGTCTCTACTAAAGAGACATCGGACCGGAACGCGTTCTTGGCGTAAATTGACATTTGAGAGGGGCAGGAACCTGCAGGAACGGCTTGTATAATTCGGGAGCAGTGAGCATTCTACATTTCTTCGGCAATATAATCAAATTGACGGAGCAGCAGATTCCAGAGTCTCAAGTCTGGAAGGTGGCGCGTCAGTCAGTCGCGCTGAATTGCCTGGTGAAAGGGTTTAACCAAGTTCCGATACCTTGTGGAAGTGGGTCAATACTTGCTGAAACATAATGATCATATAGCGTGAAACGGGAATGAGCTTAGGTCGAGGCACCACAACAGAGAAGGAACCTACTTACAAAAGAGGAACGTGGTTCCCACAAGTCCATTAGTTTCCGCAACCCGTCACAAAATTGAAAGCAGCTTTCACGAGCGCGCCGGAGGTTGACCGCTTCATTCTCTGTCAACACTAAAGCCTCCGGGCTATTATTATCGCCACGATTGGATATCTGTCAAGACTCAACAAGTCCCAGGACAATGTAGCAGGCGCTCATCGACGTCTTCCTCCGACCCATGAGCGCATCGCAGTCAGGTTTGCCTGCCCTGCCCGATTGTCCAAGCGCGGTCGGTCGCAGGCACGCCCCTGTCAAGAAAGTAAGTGAGCCCCATTTCTTCTGCCCCAACATTCTGACTGCGCTGAGTTTTTTCTTTTCTTTTTCGAATAATTATATCTCCGAGCTAAGAATGGCAATAGACTCGAGATCGTACGAGAGTCTCCTCTCCGTCTGTACGGGTCGGAGGTCTTCCTCCGATACGTGAGCCCATCCTGCTCCTATGAATATTCAATTTATCGCGACAATTTTGCCCCACCGGCGGTGGTAGCGCCTAGTTCTTTGATCGCAACGCTTATCGCCTGTCAGCAAAGACATCGCCGCTTTCAATAAACTTTGTAATAACCCCAGCAGGCCATCGGAGTCAACAGTAGGTGACCAATTGGGCACGATCGTCCGCCTTCATGTCAGACTATCAAGACTATCGTAGGCGGTGTAGCATTGGCGATGCATAAGGATGTTGTCTACCATGCCCCTTTTATTGCGTTCCTCAAGTCATTCAATCCTCCTTACTGTACAATGGGGTGTGCGTTGACAGAGAGGGGAATTCGAAATACTGAGCGGCGAGTGCGGATGCTGGATAACGCTTCGCGCCATCTTATTCTGCAACCATGGAGATAAGAGTCTTCAACAAGGAAGTCAGCTGAAAGAGCTTCTGTGTATGACACGCTCGAGCCCGAGGCCTGTGTACGCGGAGAACATGAGGGGGTCCGTAACAAGTTTGTTGCGAGGGGCACAAAACATGCGCCCCGGGGACGATTAAGAGCTCGAGTAAACGTACAAACTGTATGAATGCATATCCTTTGTAACAGGTGACAGTACCGCACAATGTCCTATGTTCCGGAGATACTAGAGAGCTGACAAGAACTAGAGGTTCTGTGGATTATGCGATCCTCTCCATTCGCAGTTGACTCGTGATAGCGTTTAGGGAGGTTGTGGGCTCGTACCATCTGTTAGAAGGGATAAAACACAAAAGACCGCAGAGAACGCAGAGACTGTATGACATCGGCTAGGGTCGAACGGCATCAACGACACCGTCGCGGGTTTGTATATGGGGATACGGCAAGGTTTTAGCGTTGGCGGTTTTGTTGCTAGCTCTTGGAGCCGTCCTCGTAGGAGACAATACAATGTGGCTTGAGCGCTGGTGAGGTTTTCCTATGGCTGCGGTCGTAGTACTTCTCTTAGTATCTAAAGTTTTGACATTGCTAAGTTCCAGAAGCTTTGATCAGGTAGCCGTAATGAAATATCATGACAAGGCTTGAGGCGGCAAAGACAAGAAATGGCGGCACATGGTAGATTCGAGCTTTATGAAAGCTGCAAAAAATCTAAATGTTACGGACGAGCGAGGTAAGATACAAGATGGAAAAAATCTGCACTGACATGAACTGGACGTTAGTACTCTACATCCATTGAACGACTTATCTTCACACAGATTGTTGAGTCTGGTTTACGAGACTGGTCGTTACCGTTTGTTAGGATTACTTAACATTTTTTATACTGCGGAAATCGGCGTTCTACCAATGCCCGTCGGTACTACTAAGATACTTTGTGCATGGGGAGCACGCGTCACGGACTCGGGTACTTTGGATGCCTATCGATAGAGTGTCAGTATCGAATGACTTCGAGTTGTTTCTATCAGAAGGGTATGAATATAGCACCAGACCCTTGAGCTTTGAGCGCTAGCCGTAGCATGTGCATCATGAGAAGACGCGATAAAATTTCTCAGAAAATAGTAAGCCAATTGGCGCGGCAACATGCCGCGGCAGGGGTCCCGCGACGCGTCCCCGGGCCGATCCGATCCCAACCTTGAACCAGTGCCAGCCGCGCCATTCTATATCGTGCCGTTTCTCTTGTTTATAGATGGATACGCACAACTGCTACAGCTGCTACCATTTCGTGGGCTGCAAGAATAACGCATCAAAGAACCCGACCCTACAAGTCATCAATGCACCGCGTGATCTTATCGACACGTTCCTTCGGCGGCATTATCGTAAGTCCTTCTGCTCAAAGGTCCTATATAATGCATAATGACCCATCGAAGTAAAGAGCGATGCCTCCAAGTTGTGAATCTGCGGAAATCCAGTCAGAGCGCCGTCGGTCGATAAGCTCACAGCGTCGCACACCAGAGCAGGAAGATGTAGCTGTCCAACCCAGCGATCCATTCCCCAACGTCAATGATATGTCTCTCGTTCAAGTGTCCGTTCTGTTGTTAAGGTCCCCAGAAAGTCTCGTTGCACTCTATATATCAAAGCGCTCATTCAGCCCGATTCTAGTCTTGGTCTGGCATTGTTTCTCTTTGCTATCGGTGCGTCTCTCAATCATTTTAGACCTCTGTGCGTGACTCTTATAATGAGATAGATGAGACTATCGTGGCGACTTCGGTTTCTACCATTGGTGCTGAACTCGATATCAAAGGCTCGCTCTCATGGATAACGACATCCTATCTGCTCACGACGACTGTTATTCAGCCCATCACAGGACGAATCGCTGTGAGTGTTATCTATTTCTATACGGCCTTCCACATAATTGAGAGACCAGGACGCTGTTGGCGTCAAACCCCTCGTCTTTCTGGAACTATGGGTATTTATCGCTGGCAACATCATCGCTGGAACAAGTCGCGGCCTTTTGCAGATGATCATCGGGCGTCTGATCAGTGGTATCGGTGGCGCCGGATTGCTGAGTCTGACTGGTATAATCATTGCTCGTGCGTATATCTCCGTAGAACCTCTTTCTTGTTTCATCAATGCGTCTCGGCTAGAATTAACCCACGAAAAGCAGCGGGGAGCATACATGAATATTTTCAACATCGTCTTCATCTTATCGGATTCTATCGGGCCCATTGCTGGTGGAGCCCTCGCAAACGCCGGTCAATGGCGCTGGATGTAAGTTTGTTATGCCTTTCGGGGTCTGTGAACCTGACAGCTCTTGTAGATTCTTGTTCACCGCGCCATTTGGGCCTGTTAGTCAGTTTTGTTTCCCGCGTCGAAATCTTATCGTCTGTGCTGACTTGATACACGCCAGTTACCATCTTCCTGTGGGCAACGCTCCGTATACCATCGCCAGCATCACGAATCCGGACATTCCGAGAAGCCCTCGCCAAGATCGACCTGATAGGGATGCTCCTCATCGTGGTGTCCCTTAGTTGTCTTGTCGTCGCACTCAACATGGGCGGCCAAGACCTACCTTGGAACTCTTCGGTGGTGATAGGCTGCTTCGCAGGAGCGGGGGTAAGCTTTCTGGCTTTTATCGCTGTAGAAACAAAGGCGGAGATGCCTGTTCTTCCGGTTGAGCTGTTTTCGACGTGGAAATGGAGGAATGTGAACATTATGACTGGTATGGACTTCTCTATCCCGGTGAGAGTTTTGGGTATCTGAGCAAAGTGCCGTAGCTGTGCGAACATTATCATTCTTCCATATATTTGCACTGGTTAGTTGTGTCCATATCATCCACTCTCTTTGACAGCCTGATAGGTTCGTGTCTAGGTGTTTTATCTTCCTGGTTTGTTTCTCACGTGTCCAATCTTGAAGACCTACGGCCAACTAACTCGTTCGTCAGTGTTTCTTCAAGTAATTGCGATGTCTTCGGTAGTCTCGTCTGCATTGATCATCCCATTCTTGATCATGGCAGCAATCTCCAGTACTGCTACGAGCTGGCTTGCGCCCAAATGGGGTGGTGGTTACGCGTTGAAGGCTTTGTTCGTCATACCTTTGGCAATTTTGGCTGGTGGTATGGTAAGTAGTCGTATCTGGCTCATACCGGCCAGGCAGGATTAACGTGATTCGATAGGGTCTCATGTCAACGTTGAATGAAAGCAGTAGTATCGGCCGTATCATAGGTTATTCGTTGATCTGTGGTGTGGGCTTTGGTTCCGTATGTTTTGTTTCTAACTTTTGTGAGTTGCACTGAACGTACTTTGTAGGGAACGCAGATGACGATGGTCATTGCGCAGATCGGCCTACCTGCTGATTATTTGTCAACTGTGACAGCCTTGGTTGGCACCGCGCCTACCCTGGGTGGTGTTCTTGGCGTAGCAATAGTCGGTAATGGTATAGATCATTCTCCCTCGCGTCTCCCCCAGCCTCTGATTCTTTTTTCGGGTAGTGATCAACAACGCTTTTCGTGATATTCTCGTTAGGTCGCCGTACCTCTCAGAGATAACAAGTTTGAACCCAAATTCCGTCGTTGATACGCTTTCGCGACTTCCTGGGGGCGGGCCGGAACGCCAGGCTGTTGTTGGTGCGTATGTGGGCGCGTGGCAGCGGGGCTGTTGGGTTCTCGTCGGAGTTGCGGGGTTGGAGATGATTATGTGCTTAGGCCTCAAAGCTGTCGTGTTCGATGACGGGAGTGGAGCAGAACCCGAGGCGGAGAAGAGTCCTGCAACGGTATAGTCTGCTTCACTTGTTTGCGGAGAGATAAAAATATACATAGATTCTTATGCAAGGTTACAAATTTTACTTCTAAAGATTTCTTGTGTCTGCTAATAAAGCTTCCTTCGCTTACGCTGCAATCTTTCCAGCAAGCTGTCCGGAGCTCTGTAATGCCATCGTGTCATCGCATCCGCCGATGTGCTCTTGGTCTGGGCAAGATGTCAAATAGGTCAATTGGAAGTGTCGCTGTGGGACTCACTAATGAATACATTGGGCACGGTGCCTTGACCCGTCTTTTGACGGAGATACTCCTGAATGTCGCTTCCGTCAGCACGTTCATCAAGCCTGCGGATACGAAGGTAAGCAATTGTCATCATTGGTTCAAGGGAATGACGAACTCGATGATACCAATGTCCGCATTGGGGTAGTTATCCTTGAACAACGTCTTCGCGCGCCGACAGTAAGGACAGGAAGATTTCGAAAAGACCGTTATCTTGTGCGAGCTGATAGTCTCCTGAATAGAATCGTATAAGATCCACGGCAAGTAGCGGGTGGGAGACGGCGTACTTCGACAAAGTTCTTGACAGACATGGTGGGTGAGAATGAATTGAAGTGGCGGGAAAAGACTGAGAAACGGGAGAGCATCGACGCTGGCTTTTAAGATGAGTCCGATGGTGTCATCTGATATGAGGATTTCGAATTCCGATACGGACCACATAGACGCTTTTGACCTTGCGGTAGGTAAATTGCCTCACCTTTGGCTACAAAAGCTTTAATTTCGCGATTGGCTTCGAGCGCCACTGATTGGATCTTGATCAGATACTTTATAACGCACCAATTGTAACTCTGCATTTGGTATCTCGTGAGAGGAATGCGATCCACGAGCGCTTCTCAGCGCCAACCACTTCACGTGAACGTTGACCCATGCTTCAACAGCAATTTCCTGTATGATCGGGCACTACAGTGGGAGTGCGAATCGAAGTAGAAGGGCTATCTGATGGCCTGCGTGTCCCTTTGGTACCTCAAGTGAGGAGGAGAGATATAGGCCTGAGATGTCGCGGGATCTAGCAATGATAATTTTAGACGCAGGTCTTCAAGATTGCTAGCGAGGCCCTGACACGTACACGAGTCGCATTTGAGAAAGATCCTCCGGTCATGTCGACAAAATTCGGTGGCCCATTGCCATTGGACACGCCACGCGGCGTGGCTTCTGAAGAGGTCAGCGAACGGCAGCAGAGCGAAATTTGGACGCTGGCGAGTAAGATTGTCGTTTTCAATCGCATATTTCCAGCTGCACCATTGCCGTTGTAAGCGTGAGTCTAAATGATATAGCCACGAGCTCAGTCTCAACCTCGATCCCTCTTGAGATTGTGGGGCATAAGAGAGGCGTCCCAACTGGATACCTGTGAGAATTGCGATAGAAACAGTGCTGGTGGTCGCACTTCTAAAGATGACACGAGGGTGGGCATGTGAGAGCGACTAAAGGAAGACTTTATCCGAGAAAAGGTAATATGATAGATATACCCAGTACCTGCTCGACTGGTGAGGGACTCGGGGTCAGGTAAAGAACCACCGAAACTCACAGGTATGGATGCATCATTCAAAATGGCATCATCCAATCGCAAATACACCTCTTGACATTGTTGGGGATAAGATGGAACGAAAATGCCCCGAGAGGCGAGAGATCTCGGAAGGAACGATTATCTTGCATATAGTGGCGGTTCCAACCTAGCGGTGCTATTCAATCCAATGCGAAGGACCAACCAAGTACATCTAAGGCTTCAGCGTGCCCTTATTGGCATGCAGCAGCTGAGTCCTGCCTGTCGTCCTCCTTTCGTATCGTGCTTCTGAGTCGTAAAGGGTTTACTCCAAGCCATCGTGGTTTTCCCTCAAATTTGATAGCGGTTCCATTGCATTACTTGTAGCTGGCCTAGCAATTCGATTACTGGAGAGCATTTGCCATGAGAGCGAAATATATTAGAGAGTCAAGGTAACGTATAGATGATGGTGGGTCACAACTTGAAGTGATGGGACCAACGATCACCCAGGCCTTACCGAAGACAACCTTCCTTGTAATATCTATTTCAAATCTCGACTGTCTTTGATTTGAGAGTTTGCCTACGGGAGACTATTAAGTAATATCACACTGTATTTACCGTAGCAAAACTACCCCTCGGGGGTAAGTTACAAACGGTTACTTATCTCCGTGGAAGTTTCGTGCGCAACCTCGAAGTTCGAACCCTAGGCTTACACTTGGAAGTTGGGACTCTGGGAGGCGGACGCCGGACACGGAGAAGAGAACAGTTTGAAAACAAAAAGCAGCATTAGTCAAAGAATACGAGCACTCAGTGAGGTTCGGAGAGACCCTTCTCAAGAGAAACTATCACTACTCGGCCACCGCTCCATTTACTCCTGAAGCGTCCACTTCGGGAAGGGTACTGTTTTTGGACATGACGTGATGCGCGTGGGCAATGGGCAACAGCAGGGGCGGATGACCACCACGAGCGTTATCTATTTCTACTTCGCACAATTTCGAGATGAACAAGCACCACAATGTCCACTGTTGCCTAGGATTGAATCTTTCGAAAGAGCGTTGTCGCTGCGATACCGATTCTTGAAGCCCAGCTGAAACAAAGGAAAAGGCCATATAGAAATGTGTTTGCTGTGCCTATATGTGTTGTAAAAGGTGTGTATACTACCGTGCTGCAGTGGAATGGCTGACAGGGAGCGATAGATCTGCCTGGAAATTTGCAATACAAGCGGTATCTGTGATCTTCAATATCTATCTTGGTCTTTTGCGTTCGAGGCGAGATACTGGGGCCTGATACACACTGGAAAGCGACAACAGAATTCCTGGCAAATCTCATCGAGTTACTGTACGTGTGAAGCTATCTGTACGGCGACTCATTTCAAGTGCCACGCAGCAGCAGCGGTATTTACTAAAATGGATCGTGGGAGTACCCACATTTTGCGAGTGCAGACGAGTACAATATGTATGACTGGAGACAACTGGAGACTTTTAGGTGTAGACGGTACTAAATCCAGATGAACAAGCCAAGGGCGGACAATACCGGCAGCAGCAAGGAACAGAAAGACGATAACGAACCCATTTTCAAATTTCTCCCGTTGAAAAGCAAGATAAACACTCTTTATACGAGTAAAAACAACACTGTCGATACTCAAAGCGATACAAGCAGAAACGAAATAGATATGATGCGACGCGAAACGACGAGGACGAAGTCAAAAGCTATCGGGGACTGTGACATTTGGCATACCGCACCGGACTGGTATCTCACACGTTAGACAAGCCTACTCGTTGCGCTCGCAAACACCACCCTTCACCTAGGTCGGCTTTGACCGCCAAGGGCATATGGCCGTTTATTCTGTCAAGCATATGTAATTTATCTCCAGATGATCATGGTCGGTTTCTCGGACTTGCAGGACGAATCATCCATGTTTTCCGTTTGGGCATCGTCAGACGCTATTCTATTTGGCGTTAATCCAGAAATGCGATGAATGATTGATGCACCTGATATGTTTTCGCCTCGAGGCGCGAAGGCACCGGGTGCCGCCACAATCCGCTGGTCCTTTCTCGAATCATCTGTCGTCGAAATTGAAAGCAGAATTTCCAGACATTTCCAGGGCTTTCTCTTGCACTGAGTCATAGGTTTGCTACTATTCCTCTTTAAATACGCACTCGCTTACTTGAATGACAGGACTTGGCATTGAAATACTCCCCAAGTCTTCTCAAAGAAAGCATCGTCGTTTGTACGTGGCGGGCCCTTCTCTGTCTACTCACAACCGGATTATATCCTTCTGATAGCCACTCTTCGAAGATGTTCTTCCGCGAGCCGCCTATAACAAAAGCCCAATATGAATCGAAGGAATATGTGGAGTACTGTATCAAACATCGTCAGGAACTATCTAGCCTGTTTCCCTCTTTCATGACCACAAGTCTTCATCACGGGATCAATGAAGAGAAACCGAAACAACACGCCTTCATAAACGAGATGCCTACGGAAATATTACTTGATATCTTTTCTCAGGCCATACCTTCTACTGATATCAATCCGCTCAACACCACCGCCGGTCCTTGGGCGCTCAGTAAAGTGTGTAAGAAATGGGACTCCGTCATCACCACATACGCACCTCTATGGACGAACATCACCATCGACACCAGTCCTAAGGCAATCAACGTCTTGAACCCATACAGATGCCTCCTCGACATCCTCAAACGTTCACAGGACCAGCCGCTCTCCATTCGTTTCGTCGAGGGAGAAGACTCCTTGCCATTCGTGACCCACACGCTCCTCCGCATCCTCATGAAGCACGCTCCTCGGTGGAAAAAACTCGACTTCACCTTTTCCAACCCCGAGACGATCGCCGTATTGGACGCCGTTCGTGGATGTCTGAACTCTTTAGAGTCGCTCACGTTTTCCGCCTCTCCTGGGATTATCGCGGACATGCCTTGGTCAGCGACGCCATGCCGTATTTTTGCGGATGCGCCAAAGCTGAGATCCGCTGTCGTGTCTGTGGGAGGCTTCACGTTGGAGCTGCCCTTTGCGCAGCTGAAGTCGTTCGGCGATCATTGGTGTGGTGCTCGGGCGAAGGAGATGACCATACCAGAAGGTATAACGAAGTACCTGCAGGAGATGGGACAGGTGGAAGCGTACAAACTCTATGGACCCGAACTCAAGAACGTCACGCCCATGGCGGACAATATACGACTCCCTTTTCTGCGTACCCTTTACGCTGGAGACCCACGCGTCCTTCGATCCATCATCACGCCCAGGCTAGAAGAAGTCCATGTCCAGCCATTCAACAAAGAGTTCCGGGAGGTAAACCTTCCCCTCCTTCTGTTTCTAATTGAGCGATCTGGCAGCTCCTTGCGCAAGCTCATCCTCGGAGATTGTATTCCGGCGATGAACAAATTTATCTCCATTCTTCGGGCGTCGCCGACCCTTGAAGAGCTCGGGTTAAGTTTCACCGAGTGGGACGATAGGATGGATTCCTGTCTTTTGGAGATTTTGCCTTCTATCCACGTCAAAAGAGGGGAAGAGGGAGAGGGAGAGGGAGGAACTTTGGTGCCCCGCTTGGCGAAACTCAACATCCTCGTTCAACACAAACACACGTCGCGCACGGTGCCGTCCATGTCGTTCCTGAGGGACACCTTGATTGACGCAGTCGAAAATCGGCGGAATCACCAGGTGGCGGGGGTGGCTAAGCTCGCGAGCGTCGAGGTGCGGGCTGCTGTTCTGGCTAAGCAGGATATGGTGGTTTCCCCTGGAGTGGGGAATGTGGAAAGGTGGAATAGATTGAAGGAGGGAGGAATGGAGGCTCTGTTCCACGTGCTTGGGGGTAAGGAAGACGATGAGTGTCCGCCTGCCAACTCGCGGATGCTGCGTGTCGACCCCGATCCTTACAGTCGTGTGTATCTGCAAAGAGAGTATGTCTGAGGAAATCGGACGGAATGAAGGAAATTTCTCACTGTACTATTGATTACCTACGCGTTCCTCGGTGATATTTATCCAAAAATCATTGAAGGTCATAAAACATTAAAGGTAGATACAATGTATGTTATAATAGAAGCTTCGAAATATGTATTTAAAAATGAATCTCAACCTGACGCTGTCCCGTTGTAATTGAGTTCGTTGATTGCTAGGCTTATTGTCAATCCGAAATTGTTCTGTGTCGGAAGAAGTATCAGCACACGCGTGCGATACCAATTTTGCTAATACTCACCGTTCCGGTAGCCCATTCCTCCAAAACCGCCAAATAAACTTTGGCGTCGGTGATGTTGATGCCGCCACCAAACCCGCTCCCAACGCGTTGTGAAAAGTCCGGCATAGTAAGATTAGCCGGAGCGGGGTGGGTGGGGTACGGAACAGCTAAGCAAATGTATTTAGTGGGAGCTGTATAAACATCTAGCATGACTGACCTGGGTAGTTGGGATAATCGAAGCGACCGAAGTAGTGCCCGCTCGACCACTCATTAGACGAGTAAAGAGAGGTGGGGAGCTTCGTAAGGAGGAAGACGGTATAATTGTAGGTGGACACGCTGTAGTCTGCCTTGGGACTGTACGAGAAGGCAAAGCTCTGTCCGGGCACGATGACCGTCCCATTGGCCGGCGAGGTGATAGTACCAGTGCCAGCTAAGATGAGAGCTGGGAAGGCAAAGAGAGAGAGGAGCAGATGAAGGAAGTGCATCGTTGTTATTGCAGATTATTGGACTTCGACAAAAGGCGCTTTTATAGGCCACGTTCGGAGGAGATATACGGGCGACAGTCAAAGCTGACTGACCAGGGCGCGCGCGCAGTTCCCGAAATATGGAGGCATGAGTCAGAATTCGGCATTGAGGAACTTTGAGTGACCAAGAAGTGCGAAAGAATCGGTAAATGGCCCATAAACATCGGAGAGAGCAGGGGTGTTCATGAATTTTCGGGCTTCAGCCCGCGATATGTAGTTTGAAGGCGATAATCAACGCGTATGTGTCCCATCCAAACATTAGTCTCGATCCGCAGCGACAGGGTGTTGGTAAGGAAAAGATCAAGTATGGGAAATGAGCACTGAGAAGCTCGGACTAAGTTCCGAGTCCTGTGTATACAGGATTCGGTCTTTGCAACCTGAGCTTTGATTGTGGCTGTGTATGTTGGTGATTCCCCGAGTATTCCCCTTTTGGTGTTCTCTGGCTTACACATCAATTCGGTTGGTCCGCATCCAAAGCCGATATCTCCGCTCCTCATTTACAGACTTCTATTGCTCCCTAATGATTGGAAAAGCTCTCTCGATTTTTGCATCGTACGCTGGGCATTTGTAGCACCTCTGGTTTCATGAAGTGCCGTGCCCTCGCCATCATGTTCTGTTTGCTCAATGTCGTTGCCAGCAGCGCCTTGACTCCAAAATCACAGGTCATACCTTGTACATCGTGCTGACGAGCTGGAAGTCCCTGTGAATAGCAGGAACCTTGTGAAGGTAGCCCAAGCCAATGAGCGCCTCGCAGACGATGACTGCCATGAATTTCTCCTTCAAGCAGCCTTCTCCCGGACAACGCGCTATCACGTGTGTTTATTTTCTCTTGGTGCATTCATTCCCTTGGACTCATCGTTGCCGACAGGATGCGCTGTTTGGACCACGATTTTTCTGCGACTCCCTCAATGCTCCTCCTTCACTACCCAAACTCTCATCACCACTCGGCTTAATTGCTGATTTCAGCGAAGAATTACGTTTAAGCAGGTCTTCTTGAGCCTCATTTGGTCCAACCTTGGATCAACCTTGGATGAAGGTCAAGTCATTTACGTTCTCTTTAATCTTTGCTGATGTGCCATCGGTATAGATGTGTGGAACATTGGATACTGGACGGCTTGACCCTTGAGAGATCTACGTCAGAGAGTTGGGCGGGAGTAATTTCGGTGTTAGCAATGCGCCATACGCTTCCGCGCACGCGATGTTGTTCATGAAACGCAGCTGATTCCCCGGATAAATCACCCTGTATTGCACGCCATTCGCCCAAACTCATCACTGGCTGCGTCGTATGCAGTCAGAAAATCCGGCTATACGTGCGAAGAGGCTTGCTACTCCGATGCTCTAAATTACGATAATCTCGGCATCGGTAGCTTGCTTTCTCGCTAGGGATACTATAGGTGGACCACAATCTCTATGTTTCTCCCGGATTCGTCCACGATCCATCATCAACACCAACACCAACGACATCGACAATAGTAAAGTCGACCCACTTCACAGTTCATACATGATCTGCGGTGAGATAGGAGTGGAAGAGATGGAGCGGAAGAGAGGCTTTTTTGGGTACGCCAACTGAATCGGCAAACACACCTGTTCGTGTTTGGCGAAGGATCATGGTAGCTCTCTCTCCTTGTTCTTTCTTCCGTTATCTGACAGTCAACGTTGACAGTGACTGCAACGTTCCTTTCGTCGATGCACAAGACACGGGCGCCTATGATGTTGGCATCGATACCTGATGGTACCCGGCTAACTCAGCCTTCAATGAATGGACACCGATTTCACCCCATCTTTTTCGAGCCGAGTTTCGCATTGCAGAGCTCTGAAGTCCTTGGAGGTTCGATCAACCTCGGTGTTGGGATCTTCATCAAGGGCATAACCACCTTCGCCTCCTTGTGGAGATAGTCGGCCCAAATCGTTGTTGTGTCTTGGCCAGTCAGCGACGCACCTTTAGCAAACAAGGACGACCTGCCGAGGAGAGGTTAGCGGCAGGAGTGGAGAAGACATGCATGAAGTGGGCAGACGGCCATTGAAGGCGGCAGACAATCGAAGGATGAGGCTTGCAAATCCATGAGATGTCTCCCTTGCGTGCAGGGTCGCGATGAGAATATCAATGGCACTTAAACGAGTACGTCGCTTCCATCGTTCTCCGTTCCTTTACTCGATGCTCAGCGAAGAAATTTAGAAGCACGTTTACATAAGCGTTCTGTATGTACATCTTCTGAACCATGCATATCAACATTGAAAGCTTTCCGCTGTCCATGATGGATTTGGTGCATATTCTCAGTCCTTTGGGCGACATCTTCCTTCGAGATTCAAGCTTCACAGCACGAGCCGTCTTTGAACTGTACAAAATACCCTGAACAAGTCTGACGTCGGCCATTGAATGTACCAAAAGAGTGGCCCCGGAACTAGACTTGGCTGATTATAGCCAGCCATACAACGACAACGATCAGAATCTCGAGTATGAAAGTGGTACGAATCTCATATGATGTCACGGCCGTACTAACGAACAGGGAGAGTAAAGCGTAGTCCGACTCGTGCACTGAACCCCATCACCAATGCCGCTGCGCTCCTCTATTCTACTCTGTATGACAAACCACTAATTCTAGTTTCAAATCCCACAGACTCTGCTAGCGATGCAGCTAGCGTATCCCTTACCACATCTAGTCTATGTGTGGGCATCATTCTTCATCGCAAGAAAGAGATTGTTACTATTTTCTGGGGCTAATCTCATGGCCCCAATAGCCGGAATAGTGGCGGTGGCCGCACGCTGCTGCGTCAGCCCTCGAACTAGGCAGCACGCTCTTCACAAGACGAGCAACCTGCCCACTATGCGGGATAACCAATTCCCATCACCATCAACCACCTGTACGCCCAGTAGCGTACGCACCAGCCCTTCCTTCATCGACACAACTACCCCCGTACACTCCAATTACCCGCACTATGACAAGTCAAAGCAGGAAGCTACGCCAAGGACGCAACAGCATCGACATTCCCCGGTTGAACGATACCCGCCTGGTCTCGGCCCGTGTTTCCCTTCCAATCCGCAAGTAACGGTATAACACCAGTGTTGTAAGACTGGGCTATGGATCAATAGCGGTATACTAACGAGCTGATTAACTTCTTTCTTCCGTACCACCAACCCTTCTCTACTTTGAACCAGAGAATGGTGAGTTCGCTCAAATCCTCCCTGCTCTCGACTTTGCTCACCTCGACCATGCTGTAACACGCTAGACCCTTAGGCTTGGCCTGCGCTCGCAGCATGAACACGTGTTGAGACGTGCTGACAGTAAGCATATGGTTCCTTTACGTTGAAGGAATATCTCACTAAAAGGTTCGAAATGAACCAGAAAATTGAGCATTGCTTGTTCAAACCAAAAAGCGACAGCCGTTGTTCGCCATGACCGTATCCAATATCTGTTTTTTTGTAGTTTTATTCGATTTCTAAGGTCAATGATAGTAGCAACATCGCCCAGGCGAGCGTAAGGATTGGATCATTTTCGAACTTTCCTTAGGTAGCCGGCGGGTGTATGTGCTTGTCTTTGAAACACAAAGTGCGTTAACTATATCATTTACACATTTTCTCTCATCGAATACATTGCTGCTCACAGTGTTTGATTTGAACATTGAACCATGTCAATTATTATGATATGCTTCCAATATGCTTTTGTCAGTATTTCGACATTTTTTCGTCGTATACAGTACCATCAACTGACCCTTACGTCCGTCAGGATTCTGCGTGTTAAATAGTACCAGTCATATAACGAATAACATCGTTAAAGATTCACCGATTCCTTTTGCTGGATCAATGCCTTTTCGTTCATACTTGAATTTCGTCTCTGAGGTGGCCCTGCACGTCTGTGGCCATCAAAGTCATCGGCTATGGCATTCGAGGAGGGTAGTGGAGACGACTTCTTGAAATACGGCCCGTGCTTCTCAGGCCCTGGTATCGTCAGCACGATCAAGAACACCACGACACATCTGAGAACTCCCTGCACCTTCGTGTAATCGGAAACGTCCTCCGTTCTCATGTGTAATAGTCGTCCAGTGGTGTCTTCCTCCCGCAGCCTCTATCTGAACGCTAGCAGACGATACCATGTTCCCGAGCTGATAGGCGACACCAGCGAAGGTGGCATAGAGTGCACGGGAGGACATTTCAGCAAGCTGAATTGGCATGACGCCCCAAACACCCTGTATGCAGAATTGTACCCAGAAGAGTTTCGTGGCAAGGGCCCCAAAGCTGCTGGGAATGATCCAGAGAGGGACGAAGCAGACTGCGAGGAGGCGAAGACGACGATGGTCAGTGTGTCGTCAACCGAGGGATTAAGAAACGAAGACAGCCAAGGCACCATGTGCAACACTAAACGAAACTTTGTGAGCGATAGCTTTGCTAATTCCTTATATTTCTGTTGCGTAGTGTATATATTGAATCAACATCAAGGCTCTCAAGTACTAGGAATTCCCAAAAATGCTTGAGGACTCGGATTTGCCACGCTTGCGATGGCCCCCGACTTCATAAGGTATGTCACGGTAATGTCTTGTTTCATGTTTCTTCATCTGATCTTTATGTGCCGTAATCTCCATGGCTCGACTTTCACGACACCAAGGAGTAGAAGAAATGCATTTTAGGGGCGCTAGAGACGGGCGAAAGAGCCGGCAATCGAACGAGCGCCATTTATTTTTGAGGTGGATAACCTGGCGCTGCCCGGATTTATTATCCCTTCATCGACCGGCTTCCTACTGTCGTTTGCGGTCAAATTCCTAGAGAGGTGGGACAATGGCAGACGTTCGGTTAGGCTGCACATAGTACTGGCATCATACTTTGAGATTTCTTCTAGATTGTTTTGAAAAATAAAACGAAAGTGTCACATAATATGAAGGGAGTATGGCAGCAAGAGACTTGATGCCGCGGATCAAAGCGGATCATCGAGCTTTATGCAACATAGTGCTCTAGTCTACAAAAAAACTTTGTTTATGTAACTGCAGAATGAAAGATGTAGAATGCACGTACACTACCGATCCAGCGAGACGCGCCCCAAAAGATCCCCAAACCTCCCGCTTTCCTTGAGCTGCACCATGATCTTTCCCATAAGTGTTTTATCCGCCGGGATCTCTCCAAGTTCGAACACCTTACCATCCCTTCGATGGTATACCTCTTTCCCATCGGACGGGCGCACCTTGATACATGCCTTCACGGTCTCCACATACCCCGGATGATACTCCCTCTCCAGCTGCACCAAAAGCACCGCCTCGGGGATCTTTTTCCCACGCACAGCAGGTCGCAAATGATCAGGTACGCCAACGCGTCATGGTCGTACGGTCCGTTTTCGAATAAACGATGTCGGTAATGTAGGAACGCCATGGCGAATCGCATATCGGTATATGTAAACGCAAGCGGTACCCCGTTGCTACCCCAGAGGATGTAATCTGCATGCGGGCAGAGCTGAAGGTACTTTTTCTGCTGAGCCAGGTCGACGTAGTCGTGATAGTCAAAGTCGTCGAAATGCCTTGGATCAGGAAGGTTGAAGTTGGGGCCGACGGCGTTTCGAGCGGGGACTTTAGGTGCCGGGTTGGGGATAGGGACGAGTATGCACGGTGGAGGCATTGCGTCCTCGGGGAAGCGTACGATCACGCAGATATCCTTCTTCGGTCCGACTTGAAGTCCAAGGTTAGCTATTGCTCCGGTACCGATAGTATATGACCGAAGCTCTGTAGCAAAGCGCTTTAATTGCCTAAAAGCTTTGATGGTAGTGTCAACGTCTTTGCGAGATACTTCAGGTATAGAGAATGGTGGGCCCCCTCTAACAAGAGCCTGCATTCGATTCCATAGAGGTTCCCCGTACTCGCGTTTAAGCTGCTCCTGTACGGAACGTTCTCTAGAACCACCTTGAGCATACGTCTGCAGCACGCGGTAAACGTAGAGCAGGGCTCCTTCAACGCCAGGGCCAGACGAGGTGAACAGCATATTCCGCATGTGAATAAATGCGACCGCGCCAGGGACCTCGTCGAGCTTGATACCGAAGATGTCGTCTCTGCCAGGTGTTGTTTCGACAACGTAATCGTGTTTCGTGGTCTTCTCGAGGTACTCGATGAGGCGAACGACATGTGGTGACCGTCGATGGCCAGGTGGGCACGGCGGGATGTCGGGTCTTTTGGCGTTGCTTTCGCTATCTCTGATGTGAATGTCGTTAAATGCGGCAGAAATATCTATCAGAAATTGGTGAATGAATAGCCGTGGACGAAATGGCTTCTCGTACCCAAAGGCTTGCCGCACCCTATCTTATGCTGCTTCCAATCGGCCACTTGGCATTCACGGCCGCAATACCGAATCTCGCGCCCAATGGATTTACACCGAGAGCAGACCGTCATTTTACCATCTTTCTCCTTGTCTTCGACCTTGAGACAGCGCTGACAGTGAAGCTTCATCTCTTTGCGGCGTTTAACTTCGTCCTTCTTAAACTGCTTGCTTGCAGTCTTTCCCATCATTTCATCGAACATTTTCGAGTTATTCTTGAGTGTGGATTTGGTTTTCGAGTGTTCGGTGGTGAAGACAGTAATCTCAGGCGTTATACCTTTGTATGACATGAGAACAGCCATAACAAAGCTTGCTGGGTAATGTTAGATAGCTGTCAAACACAGGCATGTATATACACGCACCTATATACTCTGATCTGATCATCCTTGCCATTGAAAGTTGTGCTAGGCGTGCCTTGTGAGGATCATCCTCTTTGAACCCAATCATTTTGTCGAATCGCGAGTTGACCATAACGTGAGGCTGCGTTGGGACATTGGCGTTATCTGGGAGCACAAGCTGGCGCATGAGATCGAGGAAGCCCTGTCCACCATCCCGCGTAACTTCGTCTCTATTCAGCTCCGGACAATCTGCCTTGCTCCTGATAAACGTGACGTAGGTCGTGTTTTTCTCTGCCGCACGCAGACCGGCCAAAAAATGCTTCTCCCGCTCCTCCGCTGAGAGTGCAAGCCATTTTTTCTCAAAATCCTCCTCGGTTATATCGTCGACGATGCGACGTGATCGTCGGAGCTGATTATTAGATGTGAAACGACGGAAGTGAATGAACTCGAGAACGACGTCTTCGTTCGTCGTTTCTTCGAAGATCGAGGCGGACTGCGAACGGAAGTGGTGGGATGGTAAAGGGGCTTTGGGGTCGTAACGTGCTTTGGTATGTCGGTCCATTACCTTCCACCAATCGACTGTGCGCGTCTCGATGTCGGGAGCATCAGGAAAGCCTAATATTCGATCAAAGGGAGACTGATTCAGATTTTTGATTGGAGGCATGAGAGGTCAGTCGAGGTCAGAAAACGAGGCGGCATGGAAAATATAAATAATTTGCAATTGCAATTATTTAGGGGTGCACCTATCCCAACGACAGCACTCATGTGAGAACGTCACATCCATCGTCCGGCTGGCGGTGATTGGGAAGAACCTAGGCACAAGTACTTAAAGTTATACGAGCCCATCGCCGTCGTAAGGGAAAGTAAAGCGTGGGAAACTCTGGGCGTCGCTCTTCTTCTCCAACTTCCATCATGGCTATAGCACATCAAAATACCTCTACTCCTACTAGCAACTCTCACAGCCAAGACACTGCCAGCTATAACCCCAAATTTGCACTGCCTGTTTTAATTCCTCGGCCTCAGAATATATCATACTTGAAAAAGGGCAGGTAACTCGGTTCGGGACACGCTATAGGCGCGCTAGTCGCCCAGCTGACGGCTTGCATCTAGCGTTGAAGGCCCAAGACATCGACTGCCCCACTTTTCCTGATGATCTATAAGGTTTCAATTTCATGGGGAATGGATCTCACATGCTCTCTTCAAGACTTGACTCGACGTAGAACTAAGACTATGCCCTTCTTGGCTGCTCAAGCTTACGTATTCCGGTGCCTATCCTGCATCCCCAGGAGGACCTCTTTCCTTCATAGGATGTGTAGGTTTGTCGAGATGCATCATTCCACATACAAAGGACCGATGTGTTTCGAGGTATAGACCCGGAACTTGTGGTCCCCCGTCTTCAAGCTTCAACGGCTTAGGAATAGTAATATCTTGGTACGTTGAATAGGTTTGTATTTTTCTGTCTTATGATAATAATATTACAGTTTGTAATCCCACCCTATCGTCTGGGCGGGGGTATTTTTTTTTTTCATTTACGCTCCACTCGGCTATACGCGTTGGCGTGTCTTAGGAGGAGGGGAATTCGGCGCTTGGGTGGGAACTGTTTGAAGCTAAGGACCTGTAGGAACCAGTAGTTGAGGCAAGTCTGATCTATATTGTGCCTTGACACACAGATTTTGAACATTTGCTGAAGCTACGGAATGTAATGTTAGTTCATTTGTATTCAATAGGGCAAGTCAGTCTTAACCGTTATTTACTTGCAGCGACTAACGCATCTTGTCAGTTTCATGTATGATACAGTTCATATTGGATTATATCGACTTGCTCGCAACACTACGAGGACAACGGACGTCGAAAATTTCCTTGATTCAATGTTCGAGGCTCAGACGGTATGATCGGCCCGTGTCATGCTCGGTTGTACGGGGCGGTCATCCGCAAATCTACACATATCGCCCTTGTCCTTGATATGGGACCTGGCGCCGGTACACACACCACCACCACCACCACCTTGATATGGAACGTTCGTACATTGAATGCTCCTGTATTAGATTGTCTGGGTTCAGCATCTCCTTTGAAGTTTGATCTCTCCGATTTGAAGGGCACAATGAATATGCCGCATGTTACAGATCAAGCTCTCTGGCTACTACTCGAGGTATACCATTGAAGGAGATCATGGGTGTCTATAGTGGTCAAGGTGCGGGTGTCGATCTTCGGCAATCATCTTCTAGAAGAAGTCGCAAAGAAATGGATAAGAGCGCGTAAGGCGATACGTCGTCATATCAAAATAATTACATCACAATTACACAGGTCCGTCTTCCATACTCTATGTCAAAGATTCACTGTCAATGATGATTTTGATCACCAGCTGTCCTTTCTCATCTTTCCCCTTGGCCATAGCCTCAAATGCCTTCTTTACTGCGTCGACATTGAACGGCACACGGTGGGTTACGAGAT
This sequence comes from Armillaria cepistipes, assembly GCA_900157415.1. NCBI lineage: Eukaryota > Fungi > Basidiomycota > Agaricomycetes > Agaricales > Physalacriaceae > Armillaria > Armillaria cepistipes. Next base: position 1,119,913 of record FTRY01000002.1, read on the forward strand.
CCATTATTGGTGGTATTGAATCTGAAACAAAATGTCAGATACATACATCGTAAATATGAGAGTGCTTACTGCTAGCAAGTAACTCAAGAGCCTCCTTGTACGTATCGGCATATCGGAAGCTCCCTATTATGTCGACCTCCCGCGTAGCAGCATTGCTTATGGGTATCAAAGCATTAGAGGTGCCCATTCCAATGAGAATGACCTTTCCGCCGCTTTTAGCATTCTGATAGACATTAGCAAGAATTCGAGAAACCCGGAAAAGAAGAGGTACCCACATAGACAGCCATTTGAATACACGGTTCTGCACCAGTACATTCATATACGACATCATATCCTCCGCCAAATACCTCCGCTTGGGCTCTACTCCGCTCGAGACCGTCAACGCCCTTCGCTGGGGCCTGCGGCGTTAGACAAAAGATCTTTCCCACAAGCCCACGGGATTTTGCAAATGCCAGCCGCTGCTGGTTAATGTCAACCATAGCGATTGCTTCGACAGGCACGCCCCTTGAACGCGCGAGTCCAGCAGCCAACATCCCGATAGTTCCAGCCCCAAATACAAGTACTTTGCGTGTGTTTCTCGAGACTCCTGCCCGTCTCGATGCTTGCAATACAACAGACAAAGGCTCCGCAAGTGCTCCCTGCTCACACGATACCCCGCGAGGCAACACATGCACATGTTTCGCCGGATGATTGATCCTCGTCTGCATCGTACCGTCGAGATGGGGGAACGTTTTGGCACTACTCCGGAAACGCATCCCTTCGCAGAGGTTATACCGGTTGGATCTGCACCACTCGCATGATCCACAAGGAATCCCGGCTTCGATGGCGACGTGTTGGCCGGGACGGAGATGCGTGACGAGGGGCCCAACAGCGGTGATGATTCCTGCTGATTCGTGGCCAAGGACGAGGGGTGCTTGTAGAGCAAAGGCGCCATTACGCGCGTGAAGATAATAGTGCAGGTCGGAGCCGCAGAGCCCGGTGGAGAGAACGGCGATTTGGACGTGATGGGGGGGAGGTGGTGGGAGAGGACGGCGGGTAGGACGAAGGTCGCGTGGGCCGTGTAGAACGAGGGATGAGACGAGGGAGTCCATTGTTGGGGTGGGTCGAGTCGGTGAACGACGCTTAAGTACCTCCTTTTTCGGAAACTCGGGCCGGAATGGGACTAGCAGACATATCCCCCAAAATTGTACGAATGTTCTGTCCCTCCATCAAGGTATTGGCTCCGTTAACAAGGCTGGCAACCCTGAACGCAGAGGTTGGTATGCTTTATATCCCTCTGTGTATGCACCCTTGAGGACGCACCTACTAGGCCTTCATAGCCAAATCTTACCCTTCAGGTTGTCAAGTTGCACGAGAACGTTGGCGCCCTGCGGTGACGTGTTACTTGACATCGGGTCCGCATCGTTTATTGAGCTTTTTGTTCCGTCAAACGGCTAGGTTATCAGTTTCTGATTCTCTATGAATGAAAGAAGCTCCAGGATGCCAAGGTGGTATTGACGGTGGGAACCAACCTTGTCGCTGCCTTTAGGAACTCGCACCTTGTTTCTATTTTCCCATTCTGTGGGACCAGGCCAGGCTAGGTTCCAGGGAGCATACACATGGCTGAAAACGATGATTGTGGGCCGACGCCTAAAGGCACGGGAATGTCTCAAAGAGAAAAACATATCGGACCGTTATTTTCGGACCGTGAGATTTGGGGGGACGGAGGTACGGCCCGGTAGGGGCACAACGCTTTTTTCGCTCTTCCACAAGAAAAGCTGGACCTTCCTGCGAAAGACAATTGCGGGACCGACGTGGAAAATCGGCATGGACATCTAACACCGCTTGTCTCCAGTGAGTCTCTTCAATGATATGTGCAAGGCCGGTGCTGATTAGGCGACGCGCTCTGCTCTTCCAGTCCACCCGTTTAACGCCATAATCAGAAAATATTCCCTGTCGAAAGGCGACTTTCTGATTCAATGTCTGATTCGTTGATTATTGGAATTGCCCGACATTTTGGAAAAAGGCGAAGAGAAGTATATGGCGGCAATGATAAGCCTTCCGTCATCAACGCGACAAATTCCTAGTCCCTAGGAGCTACTACGGGTGCCGCGAATTTAAAGCGCGTATGATTTATCCATCTCGAATTCGAATTCGGCCTCTCCTCATTGGCCCGTTTCAACTCTATTTTATCGCCGGTACGATTCCATCGGCTGAGATTGTTCCTTGTTCATATGTGGCACGCCATCAAAGTGCGCGTAACAAAAGTTTGGGCGCTCTTACAGCAATACCCCTTCCCAGGGTATCTTTCTGCTAAACTGCACGGTCACTCATGACACGCTACTATGATGCACACTCGCAGCTATCAGCCTTGCTTCTATAGGACCAGAAGACCAAAGAAGCGCGCGGCACCGGTTCGACGGATCTGCCTTTCTCATATGTACCCGTTTTCGGAGAACAACTTGGACTCCAAGGTTGCCTCGAGGACCTTTGTACACACTGCACAGACGCGTTTCAGGCAATGTTTCCTCACAAGCGCGTGTACGAAAGTTTCTACTTGTTTTTTTTCATATTCGATGCTTGCATTGATTTTGTGATTTTTCTTGAAGGTTGATTAAGATTGGCCGTCCTATCGGTGCTCCATCGTCAAAAGTGTCAAGCGGGGACCTGAAGTGCGGATGTCGCGTTAGACTTGATGGATCCAAGTTCTTTCCGTCTCGCATGTGCCTATCCAGTGAAAACGCGGACGGAATGAGAATTCGAGCGGCTTTTAGGTTCATTGTATAGGGGCGCTTTGGATTTGTGTACCATTTCAAGGTCAGCTCAACAATTGTCCAAGGGTCTTACTTCTTTCCGGCAGTTGTAGTGAATTCTCCGATGATCATAAGACATACTCTACTGATTCACTTTGCATAAACCTCGTTGAAATACGATGATCTGCAATTGTGATACAGGAATCAAAGCCTACACGGCGTAGACGGGACTTTTGCTTTCACGGCTTCTATTTCTCACACTCAGCCATGATGCATCACGACAGTCACACGGCGTGTTATTTCCCTGACTTACTCCTTCAACCTCAGTGCCACGCCAGATACCTTTTCACTCCTACCTCTCCGCCCCGTCTCTCATCTTGAAACATGGCAGGCCTAATCGCTGACAATCCAATTACGGCAGTGCTCTACAATGCCGACCTGCTTGGTTTCGTTTGTAAGGATCTTTGGGATATCGAGCAAGCGCCTGGACGCTTTGTGAACGGAATACGCGTTAATTCTCTTCTCTCCCTGGCATTGACATGCCATGTCGTCTCTGAGATAGCGCTTGATTGTCTCTGGCACGAAATATGTGGGATGAAACCGCTCCTGTATCTCTTTCCTCGTGGCCTCTCATCGGATAATGATCCAGCTGTATGTCACCCTCCACTTTCGCTCCATATAAGTCCTGATCTTTGTAGATACTCCCCGATGTCATATCAGATGACACATGGGCTCGGTTCGAACGGTACTCACGCCGCGTCCGTTCCATCACTCTTGACGCACAATTGCGCACTTTACATTCATCCACCATATTCCTGCGCCTTGCTGAGAGACAGGAACCTCTCTTCCCCAACTTACAGAAACTGAGTGTCGACATGAGCTTCGCTGCCGATATTTCAATACTTCTCTTTTTAGCCAGCCCTCGGCTGGACGATGTTAAAATTGCTTTTCCTTCCAATGCAGAGACTGTTATGGCCTCCACCTCCGTACGGACAGTCGGCTGGAAGGTGCCCATGCTTCATTCATTCACTATATCCTCCATACGACAAGGAGGGTCCAAGCCTCGACCTTTAGAAACGATATGCCCTTTCACCAACTTCTCTGGTCTTCGTAGGCTGCGTAAACTAAAAATTGACTCCCATTCCGCCGACGTTCACTTTTTAGTCCAGCTTTCCTCACTTCCGGACCTTTCCCACCTCCAGATCGTCATCTCCCAAAGCCTGCCCACCGACAGTTGGAAAGTCGATGGAGGATTCCGATCCCTCGTATCTCTACACATCACAACTCCCGTTTCATTAATGTCTCGTGTTCTTCGGTTGATTCGCTCGGGATCCCTCACCTCCCTGGTACATATCGATGATCATAGCCAGTCTTATAATGAGATCGGACAATTTACGCAAGATTTCCACACAGAGATTGTTTCACGATTTCCTTCTCTTCTAAATTTGTCTATAAATTATCGGAAATGTAACGGACAGCTGACACAGCAGTCCCGGGAATCCACACTGGTCATTTTCGAGCCTCTGTGTGGCCTTTGTAAACTCCAGGAATTCACTTACAATCCCATGCCCACCCTGGAAACCGGTGTCGTCGATCTTCTCCTCGCACCTGCATGGCCGGAGATCAGAGTCCTTACTATCCCAGTTGTCCAGGGACCTTGTCCGACTTACGAGGTGTTATGCACTCTAGCAAAATGCTGTCCCCTTCTGAGCGAGCTTTCCATGCCCATCACATTTCCCAGTGATGACGCCCCGCTCCGGGATGATCATGACCCGTTTTCTCACAAATTACGCTCTTTCTCGTCCCCCAATACGAGTGTTTCGCGCTTTGCAAGCGTAGCACGTTATCTGGATGGTATTTTCCCTTTCCTTATTTCGATTAGTGGAGGAAAAGGGTGGGATCAAGTTGAATCTATTGTCCTGGAGGCGTGTCAGCCGGTGCGCAGAGATCAGACGACGAGAGGGAAGCAAGCGGTGTGTCTTCCTCCTGCGGAGACTGTGAGTGATGATGAAGACTTTGTTGATGACACCGATGATACCGTTGGTGGACAAGATTGGCCACCATCAGAAAAAGAGGTAGCCGCCGCGTCCTTAATTCAGCGCGCATATAGGAAAGTCCTCTGTCATCGACGAGACGTAGCCAAGAGAGGGATAGCAGCCCAAATATACGCATCATGCACCAAAGAAGTATCTCGGCTTGGTGACGACCCAGGACTATATCTTCGCTTTTTTCTCGGTCCACTGCCGCACATCTTAGTCTGTCTGGAGACAGTCTGTAATGAAACACGCAGCCAGAGGAAGAAGACGAATAAAAGGCTTAAAAAGTGTAGTCCTGATGAGAAAGACGCACTTCATGACTTGTGGACGCAGATCAAGTATGTATTACTTGTTACTTTTACCGACGATAAAACTGACACAATTATCCAATCATAACAGCAATGCGAACCAGGCTGCAACTAAACTACAAAAGAAACTCAACCCGAGTTCAGCGTTCCACGAACGTTGCGACGGCAAGGAACTCGGGAAACTAGTGGAAGAGGCCAACGGCCTGGTTTCTTCTCTCCCTTTCAAAACCTCCTCGGACTTATCGGATGACCTGCACTTAGCTATCAAAGGGATTGTAACCGAACACTCATCTGCAAGTACACACAAAAAAGTCGAGGCTTAATGGCTATGGCATGTATCCCTGATTCTTCGCCTATTGATCTGTACTCTGTAATATGATTCTCCTTTGATAGAACTACGTCTGTGAAATTTGTCAATATTGCATATAAAATACGCCTTGGGGTTGAACATACATGGGTCCTCGATAATGTTTGATGTGTCAAAATCCTAGATGGTCCAACTCTGATTCATGCGATGTCCTATAGTCAAAGCACCATCTCTTCGGCCAGCTGCAGCTCAATAAAGCACGGTCTATAGCAGGGAGTGGCTAAGAATCGAGCTGTGTCCCGAGGTCTTGAATCCGGCGTGAGGTTGTGATATGTAAGAGGGAAAAGGATTGTTCGACGCGTAATCTTGAATATCTACGAGATAAACATAGGAAGATTCTTGCAGCTAGGAGGTGATTTTTTTCCTTTTCCTGCGGCGTTTCTTCTGTGTGAGCACAAAATGGGATGGTGAACCAATCAACGTCCAGTGTCCGAACGTACGGTCTGACTACTACAAGACCTTGCGTGACTGGCTTACAGTATTTTGAGAGGCGGGTAATATATTGAAGACGCCAAAGCCCTGGGCGACGCTGGGAAAGACCGGGAATTGGGGCAGGGCATCGTAATTAACATGACATTGACTGACGCGACCGTCTCACGCGTCCCACGCGACGCGACTATCACACAATCACGTGGGTAGTTGCCGATCATTGTGACAAGTTTTTCTTTCCTTCATTCCAACATCCTGTTCTATTCACTACCATCCGCAGAGTCGTGCGAACTCAAAGCTCTTACTACTCTGGTGACTCCGACAGCAACGCTGAGTTTATCACGGCTCTACGACAGCAAGGGTTTGAGTCGACTCAGTCGAGGGCCGCTGCCTAGAGTCCTTCAGACACCGCAACGTGCGTTGCTCGTTGAACCTGCCGTAGAATTTGGCGCTCAAGTGGCTTTTTGATCAATGTGATAGACATCTGCAAAACTCTTTCAAGACAACCCCCTTGTTTGCGTTAAAATTGCGCTAGAACGAACATCATTTTCAGCACACGTATGTATTCCATGCTATTCTGACTCAACAATAATTTAATAGCCTGCGCCCAGAATCTCTTTCATGGCACCTTGTCCTTCTCCCCCGATATCCTCGGTCTGCTCTTTGCATTCGTGTCCTGATATTCCAAAGTCAATTTCAGACGATCCACGAATCCAAGCGTTACTAAAATGCAATGACTCCCCACTAGAAGCAGAGCGGCTATCCCTGCTTGCCGTCGAATCCTCATCCTTGGAGCTACTTTCGGTTTTGAAGGAGAAGATTGATAATGTTCAGCAAATGCTAAAGACGCTCCTTGATGGTCAAGCCAAAGTTACGGGAAATCTGTTGGCCGCAAAAGCATTGCTGCACCCCGTTCGTTCGGTTCCCGATGACGTACTCAGCTACATCTTTTCGTTTTGCGTGCATGAGGTCTACAACCTTCTCAAGGAGAAGGACGCACCCAACTCCCTTGACTCGCGCAAACCACCATGGACACTGTCTCAAGTCTGTCGTTCGTGGCGGAGAGTAGCTTTATCTGCCTCATCTCTGTGGAGATGTATCTCCCTGGACTTTGAGCTCTACCGCGAGCCTGGGGATGTACACCTGCACCTGTTTATGCTTAGTCTGTACATTCAAAGAGCACGTCACTGCCAGCTGACGATCAGATTGTCGAGCACCAAGGACATATCCTCTCACGTCTCCATACCCGTGCTCCTGTCATCCATGCCTTATTGGAAGCACTTGCGTGCACGTATCCCCGCTAAGACCCTTGAAGTGTTCTCAACCTATCGAGGATACCTCAAATCGCTTCACTACCTCGAGCTGAAACAGCCACGGCAGGACCAAGCCAATTTAGTATCCATCCACACCTTTGAGATGGCTCACGGCCTTCGCGTCCTGAACATCAGCTCGAAGTTATGCCGTCACATCTGTCTCCCTCATGGCGGAAAGGGCCTAACAGACCTAGCAATTTATGGACGGTTTATTAAGGACATGTTCCTCCTTTTGGGCAACACGCCTAACATTGAAAAGCTCCAGCTGTGCATCCAGAATTCGAAGCCTTTCGAACGCCTAGGATCCCCTATCATGATGCCCAAGCTAACCACTCTGGAGATTTTGGAATGGAATGGCGCGGCACCCTGTTCCATTGCCCATCTTTTCGAATCTCTGGAGCTTCCTGCACTGTCCAATTTGTATTTCAGTCTGGACAACGAAGAAAGCGCCAGCACTGTTCTCGTATTTCCAGAGATTCTGCCTCATCATCACTGTCATGAAATAGTAGAATTGACAGTGGCCGCACCCAGGAGCAAGTTTGGAAAAAACAGGCTCATCAAAGTACTGACCCACATCACGAACATGCAACACCTCACCGTTTCAGCCAAGATTGTCGACAAAGAACTGCTTTCTGCGCTTACACGTTCGGGGAATGATGACGACATCCTTCCCCAGCTCCGTACCTTCGATTTACGAGCGTCGGACACGATTCCTGATCACAAGATACTATTAGAGATGGTGGAATCGCGTATGAAGGGTCAAACGGGGGATGGCGAACAGGAGGAAGGTATGATCGAGTTAACAATGCTAGAAGAGGTTTACCTAGATGAACCTTTGACATTCGACGATCCTTCACTGGCTTCGCGTTGGCAAGCGCTACAAAGTAATGGGCTGGTTGTATATGATGGAAACTAGTCAAACATGCTGCCTTGTACAAAAATTCTTCATATCGATCTTGACCAGTTACCACCAGTGATCTGAGTCGTCCCATCCGTCTGGGTTCCATGCTCAAGACTGGCCGCCTGCCAACCTTTATACACCATTAGCTGAGATGTCGGTATTGGAGCTTTTGATTCACGGTGCGCAGCAAAGACCGAGACAACGCTGCCGAAGGATCCATCACATAAGGAAGGGATGACCGCGACAACTTAGTTTGACCCGAAATAATGCAGATTTGGGTAGCATAATCCCACCATACGCTTGCGTGTAGGATAACGGTAAATAGCATACCAAAATGGATCCAAAAAAAAAAAAAAAAGCAGATTTGGAAGATGCCACATGACATACTCCCAAGCACGCCAAAATCTCAGCTCATTCGAAAGGGAGCTCGATAGCGCAGATTTGGTGTGACCCAAGGCGGTTGAAGGAAGGAAGACCTTCGTCCTACTTGTGCTCCCGACCGGCTTCGATTAATGTGCGACTGGAGCCGAACAAGAGCGTGATCAGCGAGATATTGGCCGTGTAGGCGCTCATGGCAACGTCTTGAATAAGAAGACGTTGCATTGAGCGTAAGGAACGTTGAGGACAGACGAGATGAAGAGTCCACTCGAACGAATATCGTGTAGTCTAAAAATAAAGGGTGCGGATCCCATCCCGTACGGCGGCCTTACTCGGGTGGGATTATTGGGTGATATCGTTCCCCCCGACGCTGAGGACGTGCAGGGCTCAAGGTATGCGCGGCGGCAGGCCATTGTAGGCAATCGAAGGAGAGCACAATTGATCTTGGAAGTGATCTCTTGGTTTATACCATCGTATAATCACAAAGCATGCGCGGTATCTATGGCAGCGAAGAATTGAATGGTTTCGCCATCCGGTTCTCGTTTTGTAAATAGGCGAGGAGAAATACTGCCATGAATTCGAGTCGGCGCCTCAGGATTTGACAGGACCTCCGCCGCTACTGCATGTTGCCTGTCGAGATCACTTCTACACGGGCTTAATTGGATATCTCTACAGCTGAATACCATCCTCCCCCCTTACTTGCATCTTACCCTACTACACCGGGTTATGAAAAGCGCCTACATCATTTGTTCGTTCTCCTTAGCATCCCTTCCACCCCCTTCAGAACACGCAACCAACATCTCATTGCTCACGAAGCCCTTTCTTCACTCATACCAAATCTGCTCTATCGATACTTGCGCCCTTCCCATTAACCCTTGCGCCCTGAGTCCCATTCTTTGATCCCGCCTTCTTATACCATTCGGAGGTTCCCCTACACACTAGTTACTATGAATCAGAGTCGGCGACGGCTGAGAACTATCTATCTCTCTTACCATCACGGCTGCGCTCTGATTCAAGAGCTTGGTACACACGATTCCTTATTCTCTTCGACTTTCTCCATCCATCAAGCGGCGGTTCGTGAGTTGGGTATTCGAAGGAGGATAAGAGAGCATTCACCTGGAGACGTCTTCCCAGTTGTGCAGGGGAATTGACGTTCAACATTAGAGTCCCCACTTCGGTTGATGACAGTCAATCAACTCGCCTGCAACATAGCAGGAACAGCGAAGAAATGTTGATCAAATAGCGCGCCGGCGTCTCGAATCCAGAGTGATGGTAAGAGGGAAGGGAATTGTTCGGATATTTCCGAAGCATAACTCTTGGTGATCAAAGGTATAGTTCCACTCGAAATACTTGCAGATTGAGGAATCTCGAAAGGCACATGTCGTACTCCCTGGACGGTGACGGTTGTCTGACGCCGGTCGTTTCCACAGCAGCAAGATTTTCTATTGAAGGAGCGAGATGTGAACCATTCGCACTGAGTAGGAGGATATTTAGCAGTAGCTACATCGGCAGGTATTTAAAAAGATGCAGCATGCGCGCGTAGAACTTTCCCATTCAGAGGAGATGACGAACTCATTCACAGTGAGACGACGTCAGGTCGAGATTCTTCAGTATATGTTTCGCAGCCTCTGTTGTAACGTACATTATACTTATCTACGTTTAATGTTTTACGGCCTTTGTGATAGAATTTGATGAGAAGGTAAGTATCACCGAGGACTCCGCATACTAGGGTAACAGTAAGATATCAGAAAAAATTCCTTCATCTCATCCCATTTCCTCAGACGTACTGTCTTTGCAGATACGCAGGACTCATGGGATCCGAATTGACGCGTATCATGCACGAGATGTGAGCCGGACACTCATCATCTGTCTTACCCCCAATTACATAAAACAGCGCCCCCATTCCTCCCTCCTTCAATCTATTCCATCTCTCCACATTCCCCGCTCCAGGGGAAACCACCATATCTAGCTCCACCAGAACAGCAACCCATATCTGAACGCTTGCGAGCTTAGCCACCCCCGCCACCTGGTGATTCCGCCGATTTTCGACAGCTTCAATCAAGGTGTCCTTCAAGGACGACATTGACGGCACCGAGCGTGACTTGTGTTTGTGTTGAACGATGACGTTGAGTTTCGTCAAGCGGGGCACCAACACTCCTTCTCCCTCTTCCCCTCCTTTGATGTGGAGAGAAGGTAAAATCTCCAAAAAACAGGAATTCACCCTATCGTTCCACCCAGTGAAAGTTAAAGTGAGCTCTTCAAGAGTTGGCGAGGCCCGAAGAATTGAAATGAATTCGTTCACCACGAGAATACAATCTCCAATGGTGATTTTGCGCAAGGCGCAGCCAGATCGCTCGATTTGAAGCAGAAGGGCCGAAAGATTTGCCTCCCGGAACTCCTTGTTGAACAGCTGGACATGGACCTCTTCCAGTTTAGGCGCGATGATGGATCGAAGGATACGTGGGTCTCCAGCGTAAAGGGCACGTAGAAAAGGAAGTCGTATATCGTCCATCATGGGTGTAACGTTCTCAAGTTCACGTCCGTGGAGCTTGTACTCTTCCACCTGTCCCATCTCCTGAAGGTACTTCGATATGCCTTCGGGTATGGACATCTCCCTTGCCCGAGCACCACGCCAATGATCGTTGAACGATTTAAGCTGCCCAAAGGGCAACTCTAACGTGAAGCCTCCCAAAGACACGTCGACGGATCTCAGTTTTAGCGCATCCGCAAAAATACGGCATGGTGTGGCTGACCAAGGCATATCCGCAATAATCCCTGGGGAACCAGAGATTTTGAGCGACTCCAAACAGTCCAGACGTCCACGAATGGCATCCAATACGGCGATCGTCTCGGGATTGGAAAAGGTGAAGTCGAGTTTTTTCCAACGAGGAGCGTGCTTCATGAGGATGCGGAGGAGTATGTGAGTGTTGGAAGGCGCGGAGTCTTTTCCCTCGACGAAATGAATGGAGAGCGGCTGGTCTTGTGAATGCTTAAGGACGTCGAGGAGGCGTTTGCCATATGGTTTCGAGACATCGATAGCCTTAGGACTGGTGTCAATGGTGATGTTTGTCCATAGAGGTGCGTATGTGGTGATGATGGAATTCCATTTCTTACACACTTTACTGAGTACCCAAGGGCCGGCAGTGGTGGTGTTGAACGGATTGATCGCAGAGGAAGGTATGGCCTGAGAAAAGATATCAAGTAGTATTTCCGTAGGCATCTCATTTATGAAGGCGGGTTGTTTCGATTTCTCCCTCTTACGAAGATTTGTGAAAATGCTGGAAAGGGGTATGATGGTGTTACGTTTGTCCCACTCTTTCATTTCCTCGATTACTTTGTCGAAGTTCAATTTGATCGACATTTTCGAAGAGTGTCTTGAAACTGACAGAAAGACAGGATTAGATTGCGAGTAAACAGGAAGGGCTTGCCATTTACAATGGTAGTGCTTGCTTTGAGAAGACTTGGGGGTCCGTTAATGTCAAGTCCTGTAATTCAAATGAGCAAGGGTACGGTAGTATGCAAAAAAGGAGTAGGCAGCAGACCTATGACTCGGTGCAGAGAAAGCCCTAGAAATATCTGGAAATTCTTCCTTCAAGGTCAACGACAGACGGTTCGAAAAAGGACCAGCAGGTGTGCGTTCGCGCCTCGAGGCAAACACATTTCAGGTACATCAATCTTTCATCTTATTATATCTGGATTATAATAAATAACACAAAATAGAATAGCGCTAAGCGGCGTCTGACGATATCCAAACGGCATGTGCACATGAATTATTCGTCCTGCAAGTCCGACAAACCGACCATGATCATCTGGAGGTGAGTTACATATGCTTGACAGGGTTAACGGCCGTCCTTGGCAGTCAAAGGCGAACCGTGTTAAGGCTTGTGATGTCGTAGTAGTACCGCTACCGCAGAATGAATGCACCTGGTAGGTAGGTAGCATTACACGGCAGTGTCCAGCGAAGGGAGTCACGGTGACAGATAACCTCGCGCGTTGATTTTAATAATCGCAGATGCTCCTGTGGCTCGATAAAGTTTGCCAATAATTCTCCTGTCCCTGGTCAGGCCCCACGTTTCCAAAAGTGTAGGACCGAGATAGAATTGCAGGTCACAGATACCGCTCCGGTATTGCAGTCGTCCATGCAGATCTATTGCTCCTCGTCAGCCGCAGCACAGTAGGATACACACCTTTGGAAACACATACGGACCCAGCAAACACATTTCTAGACGATCCAGCTGCAACTTTTCAGCTACAGGCCTTTCCCTTCAAAATTCCTTGGTCAGAATTGGCTTCAGGACTTGCGGCGTTCGAAAGATTCGATCCAGGGTAACAGTGGACATCCTGGTGCTTGTCCGTCTCGAGAAAGGATGAATGTTGGATGAATTTGTGCGAAGCAGGAATAGATAATGCTCGGATGTGGTGGTCGTCCGTAAGGCTTGGGCGATCGATTGGTTCCTCATTTGTGACCACCATCATCTATACATCAACATCACCTTGGCTCCTCACATGCTACAGTCTCATGGCAAACGTTCTTCAGCAATAGAATTGCGAGGCCAGCTACAAGTACGGAGCCGCTATCAAATTTGAGGGAAAAACAACGAACGATGGCTCGGAGTAACCTTTGCGACTCAGATTCACAGTACAAAAGGAGGACAACAAACAGGACTCTCGCCTTGGATGGAAATGCGGCAATCGGAGAAGGACTATATCTTTGCCAGCGTCCTTTGCTACCGTTCGCTGACGGGGTGGGATATACGTGCGTTGGTATTTTCAATCATCTTATTTTCGCTCAAACATTTTCAGATTGGATTCCTCGTCCTTACATGCGCTCCGGTGCTAATAGCGAACTCGACAAGATAATCCGTTCCGATTGAACGAAGGTTACGACGTCCTGACACCCCTCCTGGAAGACTAAAATTCTGGGTCCATTCGTGATGCTGGAGACTGATCCAATCAAATATTCTTCTCTCCCTTATGTTCTTTGCTTTCAACTCAGAGTTCAGCGACTTCAACGGCGCAATTTTCAACATCCTTGCCCGAGGCTTGAACAACGTGTGCTACTGGACCTCCCAAATCATTGGCTCCGTCCTCTACCGAAAATCCATCAGTCGTCGCATCTGCACCTACACAGGAAGGACCGTCCTCTTCCTAATGCTCTTCGTCGTCCACACCTGGGGGTGCTTCTACCAAAAGCAGTGCACACGCGAAAGCGTCGCACCAGAGACGGAAGAAGTGGATATCTACGATCACGGATACACCGGCAGAGTGTGGTTTATATCTGCTGTGGGATTCCCGACACGATGTGGCAGACGACGGCGTACTGGCTCATGAGTGCGATGTCGAATGAACCGTCAAAGCTGGCATTCTTTGCTGGGTTCTACAAGCTGATCCATTCAGTTGGGGCAGCTGGGATATGGCGTGCGGGCGCAAGTTTTTTCTGACACTTTATTGTGACGCCTCTTGACGCTTCACATAGGTACATGGATATGTTCATCTCGGAATGGGCTCTCCTTGTCGGAGGTCTCGTGTTCGCATTGCCTATGGTCATCCTCCGTATCAAGAATCATATTGATCTGGACGACGAAACCATGTTAGTGCGTCTATCTTATTGACTTTGACGGTTTCTCATGACCTTTGTTCTAGCACCCGGATGGATGATAAATGACATATATGTCCAACTGAAGTTGTCACTGGCGGCTGCTGAGATGAAAGCTACACAGGCGCCTTCATAATTTTTACTTATGTCGGTGATTAAGGACACTTCCTGACTGATGACGTATATTCTAGTATGTTTGTAAATACTACTCATTTCGTGCTTGCGTCGTAACATATGCTGATGAAAAAGAGGGTTGATTTATTCTGGGCTAGTCGTCTTCTCTCGACGTTACCTGACGAATCTGACTTCATTTCTGCTGTAATCGCAGTCGGTGGCAGGAGTCCGGGCAGGACCACTGCTCCCGATTAGGCAGGCCGTTAGTTGAATTCAATTGCGCGCTTCTTCAGTACTTCGACTTGCTCACGCTTCGGTCACTAGCCTGAGAGACTTCGAATTTCTTTCGGTTCAATCTTACTCTCTATCCACTGGTTCGACAAGGGAGTCGCCGCTTTCCCGAAGCTGCTACGCGCATATCTATTGTTACGCGACCAAAGGGAGCCCGTGCTGGATCTTGTCCTTGAGTTTTACGCGTCTCGAGATTATCTAGGCACTTAGATTGCTTCTGTGAGTGATTGATTCGAACCTCACGCCGGGGTCTGAGTTTGGCTTTATTTTGCAGGAAGTATGCTTTCGTGCCTATACAAACCAGAAATCACCTTGGCCATGATGCAACCATGTCCCGCAAGCGCCTCTATCGGAGTGATCTCTTCAGCGCTGAGCAGCTCACATCGAGGGATGCGCTTGAGTCTGCCGTGGAGGAGCTCCAAAGCTTCCTCAAAAAGGATAATTTCAAGTATATCTTACAAGAACTGATCGATAACGAGATCCCCCGCACTCTGGTCTTGGTCTTGTCATGTAAGTTGACATTGTCAAGCTATTCTGATGGTATATCAAGCCCTTACATTTTCACAGCATTGGGTGAGACTACGTCGTTAATTTCGTGGCTGCTGGAGTCCTTTCCCGCCGAAGCTACGAACTACGAGGCGACTGTTCACTACAAAGCTATATCTTGTCTCTCTACAGAGCTTATCTCCTCCAATTTCGTTGAAGATAAAGAATTATGCGCCAGATACCACAAAATAGCAGAGATCACGCCCAAGGTCTTGCAATACCTCATCTCCTTCCTCCATCCCATCGATACCGGATCGGAACGTCATTATAGGAAGGGCAAGGCCAAACAGACTCAGAGGAAGCCTCGAGAGGTCAAGCGAGCAGACGGCGTCACAACTTCGGTCAAAAAGTATTTTGATGTCCTGAACGTTGATATGCCTGAAACTTCCGGCGAAGCATCCGCCCTGGTGGATCATGTTTTAAAAAGTCAAAAGGAAAGTCTGAAGGTAGGTTTCACTCTATCTGCGTTGCTATTCATTCAAAATTGAGGCGTGTCTAGTTCTATCTAGAGCTGCTCTGTCGTCCTGGGATATCTCTATCTCTCAAGGAACATTGTATCGTTTCTGCGTTCCCCACAAACGATGGGAAGCATGCTTCGGGATCTGCGGTGGAGCCATTTGCGTATCCGATCGTTCAGCCGATGATGTCGTATGTCCTCGCGTCCTTTTACGAAACGATATTACATTGATATCTACCAAGGGCGTTATACTTTGATACCGCCGAAGGCTTTGGAGAATGGACGGTCGTCATATCCACAAATGCGGACAAGCTTTTACGGAGAGCCCACAAGAAGAATCTCACCGCGTTTAACGCTATTGTAGAGAAGATTAAGTACGTGTCGGTACGGTATATATCGAGTATTCTTATCAGAATACACTGCAGGGAACTCTCGTGCGGCCACTTTACGGACAACAATCAGAAGCGTTTGAGTGGGAGCGCGACTGAAGTTCCTGTCTTCGAGGCTAAAGTGTCTCGCAGCCTTAGACTTATCGTAGGAGATCTCTTTCTTATATAATCTCGGATATTGCTGACGCCGGCTTGCAGTATCAAATTGATATAATCCCGGGGGATGATGTACGTTCGGAGGATAATTTTTTAATCCAGGCTACTGAACAGCAAGGTAGGTTGATGTTTGGATCTCTTTGCTTGCCCCTTACAGTTCATTGAAGCTATTAAAAATTTCGGTATCTATACCCATGATCAAATCGACCATCGTCTCTGGAGTTCTATCAGTAGTCAGCTTCGAAAAAAGGGAAAGGAGTACCAGGAGAGGTATCACTTTTTCACTGTAGCGTGAATGCTTGTGACATAAATGTGATGATACAGATGCGCAGTCAGGAAGCGCGCAAATCAAGCCTCTACTTTTATTCCAGCATTCTTCCCTCCACTACCTGAAGTATTGCCATCAGAGATTGAATACTTACCGGATATACGTCCCGACAAAACGGCCCAGGTTGGCTTCGCAATCTTTGTTCCTCCAAACCGAACATTGACCATTCCACTCAGATTCATTCAAGACCCGTGTAAGTCATATCAAGAGGAGTCGACTCGTTCTAGCCGCTAACGCTCCCTACAGCGTGGAGAAATATGTCACATTCTCGCAGGTATGTTCTTGTGGGAATTATCTGCCACTGACGATTTAACCATGAAGACGTGCAGCTGTTTTTGAATAGTATGTGCCTGTGTGATACTACCCGACAAAGCCGTATCTGATTCATTTTGATAGCCATCCTAGCAGATGTAGATGCGACTTTCCCTTATATGGTTTCGTGCGCCACTGCTTTAACTCTCCTTCTTCATTTGCTGACAATGTGTATTCGTAGAACTCAGCAGAAACGTATTATAGAGCATCCTAAGTCTTGCTACGTCATAGGCTGTAGCGGCACAGGGTATGCATGAGCAGTTCGCCGACTTGATGCTTTTGCTCATGTATATTTGATGTAGGAAAAGAACTACTATCTTATTCAAGATGTTACTCATCGAGCGGACGTTTCGAGTCACGGAGTCTGGTTTACCTCATCCTCGCCAAATTTTTATCACCAAATCTAGAATACTTGCTAAGAAAGCACAAGAGTACTTTGCAAAGCTGTCCAACTCTTTAGCAGTGGCGTCACAGCTGTCTGTTGACCCCACGAACTTAACGAGAGTCCCTCAGTACCAAACTGATTTAGGAGTTATCGATGTGGATGATGTTGTAGATTGGCGGACGGACTTGCCGCGCAAGTACAGTGAACTTGAGGAGAAACATTTCCCTCTATTTATCACGTTTGACGGTGTAAGCAACAGCACTTTTTTCATCCATGCTTCTCATTTTTTCCGATGATAGCTTTGCGATATGTTGGAAGCCGACATGGGCGCTCAAACATTGACCACCACGAGACCTATTAGCAGCAAGCGCAATGAGTCTCACATGGGCATCATTACTTTTGAGTCATTTCGCGAGTCCTACTGGCCTCATTTTCCCGTGTCATTGGTCAAGGGATTAGGTTTCCACTTCTCTTCTCTGTCTAAGCCCTGGCACTGAAACAGTGTTCTCCAGACCCTGCTTTCGTATTCAGCGAGATAATAGGTAATGTATCTATGTTGTTTTCAAGGGCTCGACCTGATTATCTGTTCAGGTATCATCAAAGGATCTACAGAGACACTGAGAGAAGAAAGTCGGCATCTTAGCAAAGCCGCTTACCTCGACCTCTTTAAACACCGGCAATCTGCATTCAGTGCAGACCAGAGATGCAAGGTGTACAAACTCTTTGAGTTGTATATGCGCAAGAAGAAGCTGCGGAGAGAGTACGACGCCAGTGATCGGTAAGGGCTTCGTCGAAATATCACGAGCAGAAGATAATTGGAGTCTAGAACCCACAGTATCTTGAAGTATTTTACGGAGCACGGCACCCCACATCAAGGACTCGATCATCTGTACGTCTTCCGCCCATAATCTCTATATGTTATCAATGCCGTTACAGATATGTTGACGAAGTACAGGATCATATGCTCATTGACACTATGGGTAATCATTCTTATCTCGCACGAACACCATGGACAACCAACTTACTCGTCATTTAGTTTTGAGAGCACTATGTAGCAATGCCAATGGTCTCTTATGGGCAAGTGACACTGCACATACCATTTCCGTTGGAAGTTCTTTCAGCATCAGCACTCTAAAGTCATTTCAGTGGAATATTGAAGTAGGATTTTCTCAAAATAATTCTTGTATGCGAATCTAATCAGGCGTGTAGGACCAGTATCGGAGGAAGCCTAGTCTTGCAACTCAGCAGCCACCTGAGATGTTTCAACTTACTGTCAACTATAGGTCCCATGCAGGCATTGTTGATTGCGCGCATTCCATCATTGACCTTATCACGATGTTTTGGGAGGATTCCATTGATCGTCTTTCTCCAGAGATGGGCATTGTAGATGGGGTCAAGCCTGTCTTCTTTAACAACAAAGATCATGCTCAGTTGAAGCGGTTTATCTTTGGTGACTGCGGTAAACCTATCGAGTTCGGTGCCCAGCAATGTTAGTCTTCTGTTATCTACATCAAAGCTAGCTGACTCAGAATTTACGTGCATAGGCATCATCGTCAGGAATGAAGTGGCAAGAGAGAGACTCCGGCAGCAAGTTGGTGAAGTTGGCCTTGTCCTGTTCGAGCGTCTTTCTCTTTAGGTCGACCAAGCAACTGATGGCCGGTATTATAGTACCATATACGAAAGCAAGGGGCTTAAATTCAACAACGTTGGTTAGATGCTCTTTTACAAGTTTTTTTAATTCACCAGTGCGATATTGCATCCCTTCAGGTCCTGCTTTATAACTTCTTTGCCGATTCACTGGCTGGTCTCGCACAATGGCGTGTGGTGCTGAATGCCGTCGAGGAGAGCAAACAGGACCCTAGGAATCCTCCTCCTCAATTCGATCATATCCGTCATGCCAGCATTTGTAACGAGGTGAGTGTGAAATAGCACGGCACCACTCAGCATCAAAGGAATGATACCACTGTAGCTAAAATCACTCTACGTTGCAATTACCAGAGCGCGTGAAAACATTTGGATCGTAGATGGATCTGAGGCGGGAGAACCGATGAGAGTAAGTTGGCATTATCCTGTCCAAACAGCATTCTCATCGTAAACAATCAAGACCTTTTGGACGAGCAAAGATTTGATCCAAAATTATACTCTGGGATCTAATGCTCCTCGGCTTGCATCTTCATTGACACCAGAAGAATGGGCTGCAGAGGGACGTGGGCTTTTCTACCGGAAGCAATTTTCGCATGCCAAGCACTGCTATATCAGGGCCAACCTTCCTATTCTGGCATCCATTGCAGGTGCATATGATTTGCGGGCAAAGGCTCGAAAAGTCGTCGGCTCGTCGAAATCAAAAGTGCTCGAACGGAGTTCTTTTTTCACGGAGGCAGCCTTCTCATTCTCACAATGTGCTAACACCACCTCGAACTCAAAAGATTCCTTGACCTATTTCAGGATCAGCGGCGATTGCTTCGAACAAGCTGACCAGAAGTATCAAGCTGCCCAAATGTTTTTCCGGGCCCAGGAGTACACCCGTGCTGCAGAACTGTACAGAGATCTCGGAAATTTTGATGAAGCAGTGGCGATCGTGAAGGATCACGAAGACGAAATGTCATCGAAGGTCGTCGACAATGTCATCAAACTTGCCAGACTAACATACTTCTCTAAGTGCCAAATGAAGTAAGTCCCCCTTTGACGCATGCAAGACTGGTCATTCTCATTCTTCCCACAGAAAGGCGCACCAACTATTTGACTCACTCGAAGAAGAATTGGAGTATCTGGAAGAAAGAGCTCTTGACAATGCTCGTGCGGTCCTTCTGGAAACAATGGGGCGATTCAGTGAAGCTGCTGAACTGCATTATTCCATGGGTCGCAGAGAAGCCGCCATCGAGCTATTCCTTCGCGAAACAGACAACAAAAATGCTTTGCGCCGTGCTGAAGAATGTATCCTCGAAGAGCTTTGGCGTAGGATATCCTTTGGTGTGGACTCTCATGCTATATGCTCAGATCCCGTCGTGTTGCGGTTGATGCGCTTTGCTTCGCGACTCGATACGACTTTCATGGAGCGGACAAAAGCTGCCGAGGTACGTTTCAATTGGATGCCCTCATATCACAGCTTACAGAAGTGCATTCCCAGCTGTCCATGTTTACTGCCATTTTGCAGGATCAGGCATCTCGACTGCGTGAACTGGCGTTGGAATTTTACAAGATGGGCCATAGTTTCGCCGCTCTACTATGCCTCGATCAACACTTTTCTCGGGCTTTTCGAATCCAGAATATGGACCTCGTTGGCGCCGTTGAGGAGCTCAGCCTGTTCCATATCTACGTGAACCTACTCTCCACTACCGCATACCGAATAGACCCATGCCAAGATATGTCGACTGCCACATTGTTCGGTTTCCAACGCACCGCTGAGAACGGGTTTCTTGTGCCCCGAAACACGTGGTTACACACGACAGCTCTTCAAGTCCAAGGTTTTCAACCTAAGAGCGAGGCCAGTGATTCTGGCTTCACTCTGTCAGCGCCAGAACTGCGTGGCATATTCCAGCGTTTTCTTAGATTGCGTCTCCAGCAGAGGATATACACTCAAAATGATGAATGTGCGAGAGGCACTGAGGCTTTTCGGCCTTGCCAGGTTTTCGCCGTACTTGGATTTTGTAGACGGCCTGACTGTCCAGGAGCTCATGTATCAGCTTCTGTGGTAGATGCTGAGTACTATAACATGCGCGTCCGCTTGCACTTGCAACAAATCTTGATTTTGCAGTCACTCACTGGGGAGAACTTCAGCCAGTACGTTGTCCTATAATTATCTAATGACACCGGTTCATGTTTTTTTTTTTGGTATAGCTTCTGGCTTGACCGTCTTTACGAGGCTGTTCATCCGCTCTACCATGTATTCGGTTCCATTTCCGATCTTGATCTTTCCACAATCCCGGAAGCTGCCAGAGCAGTGAACGTCGTCAAAGATTGGGTGCGAACGCTTACCTACAGACGGGCGTTTTATCCCAATACGACTTACCGAATGGTCGTGATGCGGGCGACTACTTTGGCCCTCATTTTCGACCAAAGCCAAGCGGATTATCTTGAAAATGTGGCATATCTCAATACATGCACTCCGCCCATGTACATCCGTCGCAGTGGTTCCTCCATCCTACCGGATCCTCTGGCTGCGACGTCTGGGACTTATCCATGGCTTTCAGAAGAGGAGACTGTTCGTTGGGAAGAAGAGTTTGTCGATGAAATGGATGGTATCGTCGATGTCTTTCCAATACGAGATATGGCAGCCCGGGAACCCACGGAAAGGGAGATTGTCGCTGCGTCTCTAATTCAGCGAGCATACAGGAAAGTCCTCCGTCGTCGACGAGTTGCTGCTAAGCTCGGGAAAGCAGCCCTGCGTACTGAAATATACGCCTCGTGCACCAAAGAAATATCCCGGCTCGGTGATAATCCCGGGCGATATCTTTACTTGTTTCTGGGACTACTGCCGCACATTTTAGTCTGTCTCGAGACAGTTCGTATCGATGCACTGAGCCAGAGGAAGAAGACGCAAGACAAGCTTAAAGCGTGTAGTCATAACGAGTACGATGCACTCGACGACCAGTTAATACAGACCAAGTACGCACTATCAGCCCTTCTACTGACGATAACTGATGCAACTCCTCACTTGTTCAACAGCAAGGCGTACAAGGCTGCAATCAAACTACAACAGCAACTCGGTCCTAGTTCCATGTTCCACGAGCGTTGCGACGGCAAGGAACTCAAGAAACTAGTTGAAGAAGCCACCGGCCTGGTTTCGTCTCTCCCTTTCAGGACATCCTTGAATTTATCGGATGACTTACACCTCGCTCACAAAGGAATTGTAGCTGAACGCTCACCCGCAGGTACACGTACAAAACCGGCACTCAAAATTCGACGTTGACTTGTATTTACTACTGATGCAATACTGATGGTTCGCATGCTGATCTGTATATAGTCTGGTATAGTTCCCCTTTGATAAATGACGTTGTACACATAAATTCTTCTCAAACATGCCTTGTACGTGATTGAGCTCATAACTAGATCATTAGACAATCAGCGTGTCTGTGGTGCTTGAAGTGTGCACCTCCCCACTATGATACCAACGATCCAGAGCTCATGGATGCCTTATAATCATATGTACTTTGAAATGATGGCTGTACTTGAGAGTCGAGACTGGCAAAGTAAACGGCATCGGTTACACGATCTCAGTGACAGGATAGGCACATTTACTCGAGTCAGTCTAACCAGTGGCAAATGTTCGTCTCGCAAGAGAGATAGTGCATCAATTCGCCCAGTCTCCGACTGTGGCATCGTTAAGGGTTACACGCAAT
Source organism: Armillaria cepistipes (assembly GCA_900157415.1). Lineage (NCBI taxonomy): Eukaryota > Fungi > Basidiomycota > Agaricomycetes > Agaricales > Physalacriaceae > Armillaria > Armillaria cepistipes. The sequence continues at coordinate 1,142,290 of FTRY01000002.1, forward strand.
AATACGGATTACCGGGTATCGACTTGATGCGAGTGCATGGGGAGAGGCAAGGTGCGAATTGACGTGACATAGCTTGACATTGAGTCTGCCATGCTCTGGTAATAGACAGTCAAAAGACGGCACCATTGACCTTGGAGATGATCTCTTGATTTATACCATCGTATAATCGCCCAGCATGCGGCATCTATGACAGCGAAGAATTGAACGGTGTATCGAGGTCTTGAATCCAGGACGAAGTAAGCGGGAGAATTATCCAATATGGCAGGGAACAGCGAAGAATTGATCAAATAGCGCTCAAATGTTCGTGATGGTAAGAGGGAACGACGGCAGATAGTTCCGACACGTAATTTTTCGTGTTCCTCCAAGTCTATCTTTCCCTAGCACAGGTGGCGGCAGACATTGTACGGGTCCTCTCCATTGTTTGACGTCACGCAGACTCGAATTCATATGGTATGTCCCATATGGTGCAGCTGCGTTGTATTTGGTAGTCGTGCGCAAGTGAGTCGCTAAACGAGAACTGGACGGCCAAACGCGGTTTCTCATTCTCTTTGAGCGAAGAATTGAATTGTGTGCCGAGGTTTTGAATCCAGCGTCAGAGGAATACATAAAGAGGGAATAAATGTTCGGATATTTCCGAAGCATAATTCTTGGTATACTTACAAGCAGTATGATTATAGCAGAGATGCGATGTTTGCCTTTTTCCACCTTTTTTCTGTGACGCGAAATGGGGCGGGGAGCCAATCAACGTCTTTCCCCAGCACCATGTACGCCAACGCCTTTCCGCTCATCCACGCGTGGACCATTCCCTCGCCCGAATATCCCGCCGCAATCCACTCGCTTCCCTCCGATCTGCCCGACACCTTTGAAGGAAGGCTACCAACCCACGGCAGTCCATCCGCAGAGATACCCAGAACACCAGACCACGCCTTCTTCACGCGCCCTCTCTCAAAGTGATCATCATCCTCGTCAGCCGACTCGCCTCCCCACCATTTTCCGAAATACGCTGCCAGCGCCCCACCAAGGTATGCAGACACTCGAAATTCGACTTGGCTGTCGTCCGCACATCCGACAGCGTCGAAGAAGGACTGGGTGCCCATCTCGATGCCGCCGCCAAACATAAACTCTGCATGGGGTTTCTCGCCGAGTGTCGCAGGGTTGGGTGGCTGCTGGGTGAGATAGTCCCATCGATCCTCGGAGGCGCTTGGGTACAGCACAAACGACCGTGTACCGAGCCATCCATCGTCCAAGCCAGTTCCCGCGCGCTGTGCCGTCATATGGCCTCGCACGGGAACGATCTTTTCCCTCATCGGCGCGAGGAGGTGGGACGTCCATCCATTGGTAGCGTGGACGATGTGTTTGGCGCGGATATCACCTCGGGGTGTGTGTACGATGTTGTCATGGATGGAGAGACAGGGTGTATGCGTGTATAGCTGGAACGAAGCGTACGTTTTGAGTAGCCTTGACAGGATTCCCGTAACGAGCCGATATGGATGTACCGCCCCGCCCGTCGTCGAGATGACCCCGCACACCCCGTCTGCGAGCTGCATCCCCGCCGGTCCCTCCGTCGTACCCCAGCCATCCTTCTCACTCGGCAGCTCCTCCAAATAGCGCTCCAGCTTCTCCCTGGCGCCTTCAAACACGTCCTTGTCAAAATAGACATCATAAGTATCCACCTTGCGACACTGGCTCTCCTCCGTCAGGCCCTCCTCCTCTGCAACGCTTATCAGCTCGTCAAGGTGCGAGAGCCGGAACTGGATGATCTGTTTTGCTGCCTCTGCACCGTGTTTCTTCTTCAAATCGAAGTAGTCGTGGTATAGCGGTGGCGTGATATGTCCCCCGTTCCTGGCTGTAGCCCCAGAACACGCATCTCTCGCTTCAAGCATCACAACCTCCAACGACCCGTCCGCGTCAAGCAGCGTACGCGCGAACGACGTGCCTGTTATCCCAGACCCGATAATCACAACATCTGCGCATGCTGGCAGAGATGTAGACGAACCCTCTTTTTGGATAGGCGACGCCGGGATCGACCAGAACGGAGTAGTGGGATTGGGTACTGGGAGTCCAGGAGATTGATTTATCCGTTTGGAGACGCGGCGATACGAAGAGATGATTTCTCGTAGAGCGTCGATAGCTACTCGTAGGACTGAAAATAGCGCTACCATCAGAGATTGTCGACGATGAATATACGTCGGGTTTTCACTGGGAAGCAGTTTCCCGCGACGATATCAGGCCACTGGAACGGCTCGCCGATGATCATCGTCAGGATCAGGGTACACGGCCCGTCGGATAAGCGTGAAAATTTCGTTCCATATTTAGTCATCAACGCCATTTCTTACCATGAGTATCGTACGAGCCAACATCAGGACAGTTTAATGGGAATGTCAAATGTAAGAGGCGAAGCGAAAAACGCCGTAAATTTGGCAGGACCATAGGCATATAGACGTGGTACGATTAATCCCGACATCCCACCAGTTTTTTCAACTTTAATGTGATAGCTTTTCTAGGAACAAATCAATTCGGATTCCCTGGACGCTAGTATATTGCCTTTCAAAGAAGTCGGTTGGATATCATAAGTTGTGAAAGCCGAGAAGAACGAGGTGGATGAAGTTGAAGCTAGAGGCTAGAAGCTTAAAGTGAGTCGTATCTTCATACTTATGTTTCTCTCTGGCTGACATGACTCCAAGTAGATCCTCGGCTCACTCATGCCCGCTCTCATCCTTAACGACGCCAACAGCCCTCAGCATCCAACCTCAATATTTCGGTCGCGTCCTTTGCACGTATCGAAAACAAGCTGCCTATGATAACGGAAAGGGTGCAAGGGAGAGTCCATTGGGATGTCAGCCAAGGAAGACGCGCTATTTTTTTCAGGCGAGTTATGCCATTTCCATTCTTTCACTAAGCGTTAACCCTTGTGTAGACTTCTCCTCGATTTGGGGTGACGAAGTCCGTTCAGCGCTGCCACAAGGTATCAACTTCCGATGAACGAGGTGGGTGAGGAGGGAGGGTGTGCGGGGATGGACTGCGGGAGGGGAGATCCGATATCTATGCTCCACACTCCTGTGTGCACACACCCTTCAAGTTCTATCCGCCAACACAACCAGCGACCGAGGAAACTTTCCTGATGCAAGTCGAGCAGGATAGTCGGACTTCCCTTGGGTGGATGGTTCAAATTACATTCCTCGAGCAGAAAGAGGCAAGTGCTGCTCACCTGAAAAAATCGTTCAATGGGCTAAGTGAGGAGCACAGGAATATACCACCGGACGACCTTGGACTGTCGGGAAACCCAACGCTAATTCGTCTTCGAACGACAGCAAAACGACCTAACGACTGAAGAGTTAGAAACCTTCTCAGTCAGGGAGATGCGTCGTATTCGAATAACCTTACGCTATATTACCACGCCCTCACGTATACCAGACCACCGTACTTTAAAGGATCCGGAGCCAGAGATGATGAGCTGCCCCGGAATTTCCTTCCTGATCGCTAGCGCCGCCGTGATTGAGGGTTTGGTTGTCCTCAGCGTAAGATGCCTCCACTCCGCCGCCAACCAAGCTCTATTCTGGCGAACCACTCGAGGATTCAGGAATACCCATCATTCTCGGGGGACGTTCCATTTAACGCAGGCTTTCACGAGCCGCAGCTTGACGAGGGAAGAGGAACCCAAAAGCAGGAGCCGTAGCAGCTAGGGAACTGCAATAGCTCTGGCAGGATCTACGGATGGGTGGTGCGGAAAATCATTAGAAGAAAAAGGGTGGAGGCATTGTTGTATGGCCTCTCTTATGGTGGAAGTTCGAACGACCACAGGAGAAATCAGGTTTTTGACCGCAGAACATCGGACTGGTTGAAAATACGAACCATCCCTCTCCATTGTGATCTAACATTTGTTTTTATCCGTACAACCGTACAGCGCGCTTCTTCCATTCCTTCTCGCGACTCGCCTTTATCATTTCTACTTGTGTAATCGTATCACCTGAAATCAGGTACGGGTGGAAAGTGAGAATTCCAAATGCCAACCTTTTCTCTTTCTCGAATCCGAATGGCGCTTCGTTGTTCCGGCTCGATGCGTGTAGGTACCACTCCGTCCCCCCACCCCACAATGGACAACTGGACAACAGGCGCGCGTTTTGCCCTTGACGAGGCCACAATCGGAGACTGGGACAATCAATGCACCCCCAACCCGACGGCAACAACCGCATTGCACGATCTCCCTCTCCCGATCAGCATGCTGCCGTCCAACAAGATTTAGTAAAAGTGCTGATAGCATCACCGAGTCGAGAAGGTGATTGGGAAAGCTATACGTCAAGCTATCCGATTGCCGCTTGATTGTTGAACGTTGAGAGATGACGCGCTGAGAGAACCTGACTTGCTATCTGCAAGCACTAGTCTCGTTGTCGCCGGATCATACGTGACTACACCGGGTGTTGATCGAGTTTTTCCTCAGTCTGGTCAGTATATGTTGCGCCAAAAGATGGTCCTGCAGCTATGATGTGAAGTTGACCATGATCACTATAGTCATCGTCAATGCTCTTGTCCTCCATCGACTGGGTCCCATTACGACGAGGTGTATCCCTCCCTTTCACCATCACGACTCTACTCTCATTCTGCCTCCCTCGCCTGAATTCAACGCGCCCACCGAGATGTTTTGCCGTCTATCAAAACACACGTTGTGTTTGATATCCTTCTCGTCGCATCATTCCTAGGCAGAGGTCACAAGACGGAGTCAACCTTGCGAATCAATATCCTTGTGAATATGTATACTGATACGGAGCCGAGGACGATAACATAGGTAAGAGCATCGATTCCTTGGTTGATGCCGTGTTCATCGTTCTCTTCACCCTGCAGGAAACAACAATATCCTCCCGTAGACTAAGAGATTTCGCATAGTTGGAGGCAACACCATACTCAAAGTTAGGAGTCGTTGGTGGCATCTGCTGTCCTTTAGTGTAAGGTGTTAACATTTCTCTTCGGTTGAGCAAAGTAGTATTACCCCAAATCTTTTTCCTTCCTGCGCGTGGTTTTCCATTCTCATTGGACGCCGTTAGTTAGTACAACACATCGATACAGAGTGTGTTTCGAATTTCATTGTCATTTGTTTTCACCAGTTTGCGAGACAGAGAAGGACTCACCGGAAACTTGAAAGGTACCACTTATCAGGAGCATGCTTGCTGCAATGGAGGTCTGTAAGATTATTCATCTTATATTAAGGCAGCATGGAGGGAATGAACATGGTTTTAGCACCAGAAGTAGTATTCAATGCAAGGTATATCATTTTATGGAGCGAGGAGTGATGGTTTTCCGAAGCATATACAGAAATGATAATCGACTTTGGTTTAAGTAGTTCAACGAAGAACAGTATTCGACTCTTTAACACCCAGACTCGCCCACTTCGCTATATCCTCCGGCCAGTCAATGATTTCGAACACCGATGTCTTTATGAACGTTTGATCGGGTAGCATTTTCCCGACAACGCATGGAGTCTCATTTGTATCCATAATATAGGTATCGCATAGTAGCAGTGAATATTCGCCATCCGGTATTGAGTATAGATGGCTAGCGGAAATTTCGTATTGATGCTCCTCTCCGATCGGGGTTTGGACAATCAAGTGTCCTTTGCGGGGCGGCGGGGGCGCTGGTACCGGCGTGGCCAATCCTTGCACCTGTACCGATTCAATGCACCAACCATCGTATGAATAGGTACCCGTCTTCATATTGTGATGAGCGAGCCCATAAAGAGCGGAAGAGAGACTTAGTGTATCCCAGTTCATAGCCTGCTGCCATGATGGTCTCCATGCGTTCTTTTCGGGCCCGGGTTCATGATACAAAAAGAGCATATTTGAACGATAATACCCGCTCATCACCATCACTAGAGCTGTCCAAGCATCTTCAGCAGACTCCAGCTCAGAGTATGCTGGTGCTATGGTTGAGGTTGGATCATCTGTTCCGAAGGAATTATCGTTTGAAATGGGGTCGATCTTTGTGTAATCATGAGTGGTAGATGTGGTGGGTCGTGTTTCATTGTGTGTTTGTGTGCCGTTGGATGCCAAAAAGTATGTCAGTGCTGCAACTTTATCCACATCCTTCTCGGATGTGCGATCCCGCAACAGCAATAGCCAGCGAACCACATCCAATACGACCCCTTCCATGGATACCAGTTGTGACTTGAATCTTTCCCGTGCTTCCTCATTCAACATCTTGTCGCCCGTATCCCCACCTATCGTCCAATTGTCACTCGTCTCCTGTAACGTCCACGTCCGTTTGAACCAACTCCGATCACTATTGGAATCGAAACCATGCTCCAAGGGCCGACCAAGCCCATTGAAGTAGCAAACCACCTTTTCCTCTACATATCCATTTCCAATGGTGGGCACATCCAACATCCACTCCCTCGCACGCAGATCCTCATGTCGGCCCCCTTCCTGCCTCAAACAGAGGACGTCCAGCCATGCATACTCTGCTCCGAGATTCAGCATTTCGATACGGACGAGATCGAGATTGGCATCTTCTGGGATGGGCACGGGCCAATCATGTCCATTGATGGGAGTGAGCACACTTTCGCGGTGGGTTCTATCCAGCCAGGCATGTGATATTCCCCATGGTGTACGCAAGGCAACCCACCACGGCACCACCCTATTACTGAAGAGATCCCAGACGCGCCTAGGGGGCATGCGAAGTCCCTCCTCAGTGATCTGGCCATCAACCAGCGCTTCTTGTCGTATTTTTTGGTCCATCGCTTCAGAGGTGCGCAGTGAATCTTGGATGACATTCAGGTCGCAGTCAAACCATAAGGGGCGGAGATAACCATATATAGTACCAAAGTCATATTCATCCGAGATGTACGCTTGAAGAAGGGATGACAGAGAAGGGGTGAGGTCGTATTTGGTGCCAAGAGTGCTGTTCAACATCTTCAACAGTCCATCGATGCCAAGGCTGGCGCTGGGGGTATCAGCGAGAGAGGATGGTATGACAGGCTTTCTACCCGTATATGATCGTTGATTTGGGACTTTGATATCCTCGATCGACAAACCGTCTTCAAGGGGAGCGATGATGGTGACATTGGAGAGGTTTGAATAGTACGTCTATCTCAATGATAGTGTTATTCAGTACATTTCTATGGGATTTTACAGGTACACACCTTGTTGTTTCTGCACGCAGGATTTGTATAGCCATACTCTCGAACCAAATAATGTCGCCAGTGGGGGACTAACCATTCTAGTCAGAACGGAGACTTGAAGTGGAAGGAAAGTGATGGCACATACGACGCTTGCTCATCTTGTTACGATTAGATGTATACAAGGAGAACCTCAGGGGGTTTAGTTGCAACAAGGTTCTACCTCGGATGTTATCGCGTTGAATCAGTGTGTGTCACTGTTTCGATTGCATATAATATTTCCTTGGATCACAAATGCTCCGTTGATATCGGGAGTAATTGAACTGATTGCGAGCGCAGCGAGTAGAATTGGGTAACATCATAGTTGAATGCAAGTGACGGTATAGGCCCATCGGCCCATCCACGGGATGCAACCATGAGCGCGCTGCCTTCGTGATTCCCACAGATATTCCTACGTAGATTGCCCCGCTTGTTGTGATGCTGCGTTCTGATATTGATGGAATGCAGCAAGTAGTCGAGGTCCTGCAAAACCTTGGGAGTGATCTGAGCTGCTTCGTGATATCGGGATTCGGGCATAAGTCTTTGTCTTCGACAAAAGACGAAGAAATGAGCTCTGTAGATAAACAAGGTATAGTTCTGTACTAGTGGACCGTCGTATCGTGGTTTGAAGCTTCGGAAGGAAAGGACTCCAGAAATCACGAAGTCAGCAGCGTGATCTCACTCAATGCTGTTAAGATGTAAGAAGCTGATATACCATCAGATAGCGTGACGACGTCGACTTACATGATAAGACCAAGCAGAGTGTTGGGGCTCTCGTTGTCGAACAGCTTTTGAGAAACGTGCTTGAAATTGTTCTTTGTGAAGGTGCTTTGTAGCTCCTGCAATGCACGCTCAAGCATATCCGTCGACGTGAGCCTCTCCGGACCGAAGAGATAACTGCGATAGAGGCGCTTGCGGGACATGGTTGCCTGCAAAATAGGGCCAAATCAGACCCCGGTGAGATCTTCAAATCAATCACTCACAGAAGCGACCTAAGCGCCTAGCTAACCTCGAGACACATAGAACTTGAGGTCAAGAATCAAGATCCCGGCTCCCTTTAGTCGCGTAACGATAGATATACATGTAGCATCTTCAGAAAAGTCGCGACTTCCTCGTCGAGCCAGTGGATGGAGCGTAGGAACAAACCGAAAGAAATTCGAAGTCTCTCAGGCTAATGACTGAAGCGCGAACAAGTTGAAGTACTGGAGAAGCGCGCTAATTGAATTCAATCAACGGACTCCTGCCACCGACGGCGGTTAATTCATTTACACCAGAAATGAAGTCATCGGGTAACCTCGAGAGAAGACGGCTAGCCCAAAAATATATCAACCCTCTTTTTCATCAGCACATGTTACGATGGCAAGCACGAAAATGGGTAGTATTCAATACGAATATACATACCGGAATAAAGTCGTCAGTCACGAAGTGTCCTTAATCACCAACATAAAAATTCTGAAAACGCCAAGATAGCTTTTATTTCAGCAGTGAGTCTGACAGTTTCAGTTGGACGTATCTGTCCTTTATCATCCACCCCCGTGCTAGAAGTAAGGTCATGAGAAAACATCAAAGTTAATGAGATAGATGAACTGACATGGTCTCGTCGTCTAGATCATTATAATCCTTGATACGCAAACACGAGACCTCCGACAAGGAGAGCCCATTCCGAAATGAACTATGTAAAGCATCAGGAGGCATCACGTAGGCGCGGATACGACAGCTGATAGATTTTCAGTCGAGGAGGAGACCAATGAGGATGGACCCGATGATTTGGGAGATCCAAAAGCAGACGATGTTCGAGCCTGGGCACGGATGTTGAGGATGGCGCCCTTGAAGCCCTTGAATTCTGGATGGAGTTGAAGCGTCGATTGTTGGATCAGTCTTCAGCATCACGAAGAGACTTATAATTTCGGTCTTCCAGAGGGGTGTCGGGGCGTCATAACCTCTGTTCCATCCGGACGTATCATCTTGTCAGGATTCGCCATTAGCATCGGAATGAGAAGTAAAGACGAGGATTCAATCTGAGAACGGTTTAAGCAAAAAGTAGAATGGTTGAAAATACCAACGCACATATGTCCCCTTCTCAGCAGGGTTCGCCTGTAAACACGAATGAACACGCAGTTGCATGCTACAGAAGCTCGGGCATCTATTGTTGATTTCCGATTTCTCCTAGCAGCAACAGATGCTCCGACGACACCGCCGAGGTTGAAAATAGACCAGGAAATCCCGATGAATCTCCCCTTTTGTGATTCGGTAGGGTATGCCATCCTCAACAAGCCGTGCAGTCCATAAGAGACCTGCGTACATGCCGAGAATGGTGGCGGCGAAGCCACCAGTGCTGGAATGAATGCTCGTGGTTCTAGAAATGATATCAGCGTCGATTAACTAAGGATACGAGGGTGGTAATCACAACAGGATCCAATGTACAAGCTGTAGCCATACTGCCAATTCGGAGCGTGACATTTGGTCCGAGTACGTTGTTGACCGATCTAAGGAAACAGCGATAAATGTCTAGAACGTGGATGGAAACAAAATATATTCACCTAGCGAATAATCCTATGGCAGCAAACGTTGAATACAGAGCAGTATTCGCGTTAGAGGTGGTCCCGGAATCGACTTGACCACTGGTACCAGCGCCCAGTCCGTTTGAAAATCCTACGCAGGGGTAGTGTTGATGTAAATAGCCATCAAGAAGGGGGTGGATGTCACTTACCTGGTCCCATCATCTATGAAACAAGCGACTCCTAGCATCACAACCTACGCACGTCAGAACTTAAATTAGCTTAGAACCTAACGCGACCCGCTTGCCATTGGGTGACGGGGTTATTTGAGGTCCAAAGTTGGCTGCTCATAGAGTCATAGACATGGCCGTTGTTGACGAGCCTTTATTTCTGTCGTTAGCTTGTTCCGCTATGAGGGACCGGGGAAGGAAGAAGGACGGAGAGTATAAGCAGCTCAGGTAAGTAGCCGTCAAGTCAGACATGGTTCGTCTATTGAAAACTCACGAGGAAACGGCTGACTCGACTGTGAATCCATCAATAGCACAGGAACCTCTCGCCAATGTTTGTCCTGGAATTAGTAGATTTGAGGCCTAAGCATATTTGAGGGTCGGCGCATGATGTTTCGACGTCCGAGTCGCCTAATGTTATGTTGAGATCTTGAGAGCCGGGTCCTTGTCTGAACTTAACATGTTTGAGAGTGGGTCTGTTCACAGAGCATGGAGAGTTGGAAAAGTTCCGCCATGACAACAAGAAGACGCGATGATATGCAGAGCATTGAATAAATACTTAACGTTGTTCGCGGAAGAGCCAAGGCGAGTCGGAGTTTTAAATTACCGCCACCTCCGTTTTGCAATCTACTGTGAAGATCTACTTCGACCATGCGCAAAAATTCATTCCACTCTGTTCCTTCCGTTTCACAGTCTGGGTGTTACTCCGTCCACTATCTCTCTCTGTGCACACGACTAGTCTTCCCTACCGCGTAAAGAGTGGCCCAGTCAAAATCATCTGAATCTTTACATGCGCCGACATTGTGATCCTTGGGTCTGGGATAACGGGTGTTTACGTGTATGCTGCTGGATGCGGATGGATCTTTGGTGGTTGTGACATTGGAAGTGAGAGAAGTGTCCTCTGGGGCTACAGCGCGGAACGAGAGACGTATCACGCCACCGACTACATATCTGGATTTGAAGAAACCTGGTGCGAAGGCGGCGAAGGAGATTATCAAGTTGTTTAATAAGGCCAAGGAGAGTCTAGGGCGCTACTTGGAGGAGCTGCCGAGTGAGAAGGGTGGCTGGGGTACGACGGATGGGCTAGCGGGGATGCAGCTCGCAGACGGGGTGTGTGGGGTCATCTCGACAACGGGCGAGGCGGGACATCCATACCGACTTGCCACAGGGATCCTTTCAAGGTTGCTCAAGATATACTCTTCATTCCGACTGTACACGCACACTCCCTGTCTTTCCATCCACGACAACATCGTCCACACCCCCTGCGGGGATATTCGCGCCAAAGACATCGTCTATGCCACCAACGGATGGACGTCCTACCTCCTCGCGCCAATGTGGGAAAAGATAGTTCCCGTGCCAGGCCATATGACGGCACAGCGTGCAGGAATAGGCGTGGACGATGGATGGCTCGTTATGCGGTCGTTGGTTTTGTACCCAAGCGCATCCGAGGATCGATGGGACTATCTCACCCAACAACCTCCCAACCATGCGACACTCGTCGAGAAGCCCCGTGCAGAATTTATGTTTGGCGATATGGGTTCCCATCCTTTGATACTGTCGGGTGTGCTGACGACAGCCAAGTCGGGTTTCGAGACCCTGGTGGAGCACTGGCAGCGTATTCTGGGAGAGCCGGCTGACCACAATGACGACGACGACTTTGGGAGAGGGCGCGTGAAGAAAGCGTGGTCCGGTATTTTGGGCATCTCCGCAGATGGATTGAGACTATCTGGACGAGGAAATGGTCCACGCTTGGATGAGCGGAGCCCGTTGGCGTATATGCTGCTAGGAGGCGTTTAATGGATCTCCGCCCCGTTTCGTGCAACAGAAAAAAGGCGGAAAAAGGAAACATCGCGTCTCTACTATAATAATATTCACCAGCATCTTGTAGATTACGCGTCGGAAATATCCGAACAATCTATTCCTCTTACCGTCACGACTTTCACTCCTTTGATGCTGGATTCAAGATATCGGCACGTCAAAGGTAGGGCAAATGATAGTGCAGGCGGGAGAATCGGCGACTATTGATGCAGATGTCGAAGCATCATTTCAGTCTAGTGCGTTAGCTTCATACTTCTTTCCAAATCCCATACTCATTCATTCTAGAGCCTCATCATCATCATCATCATCATCATACTCATTACAACACGAAGATTACTTTTCCGTCCGCTGTCGATTCGCCACTTTTGCTGGACACCCGACGCCTCCCCACTTATTCGCGTGCATCCCAACTCATGATCCAGTTCATGCCATGGCTCCATGTCCAAGAACACGTTGGCAACACTCTGATGCTCCGCTGTCACCACTATGTAGAATCTTATGCGCGGATCCACTGCCATATTACCCTGGATGAACAGTTCCGACGCTAGCGTTACCTAAATCCATTTTGATTCGTGTACATCCAACGCCGGACTTTGAATGACTTTGATAACATGTACTCAGAAGAAAGTGTGCGTCTCGACGGTTCCACCAGTGCCCTGACTAGCTCTTCAGTACTTAACAACATCGTCTATAGTCTCCATCGCTTGCACACTTCCCTTCATGTTTACCTCCAACTCCTTGACGTTGTCTGTTCAACTCGAGAGGTATTGTCTCGGCATTTCCGGGAGGGATTCAATTTTCCGACACGCTGGCTGGCGACACGGCACTCGCCTTTCTGTCCAATACTTCCATTCTGGTCCATGCTGCGACTTACCTCCCGCTCCGGTCCAATCACCTCCCTCGCCAAGGGAAAGAACGCCGAGAAAGAATGCTCTTACCCTCCTCATGATCTGATGACCTCCGGCTTTTTCCAGCACGCGTCGACCGATAGTCGACACCCATACACATCTTCTCTCTACGTTTGCTTTGCATCGCTCAAAGTACCCTGAAGGGAGCATGAGACGGCTTTTGATGTGTCAAAGACGTATATGCGGGTGAGGAAATAGAGATGGTAGTGGTTCGAGCCGGAAGTCTTCGTGCGAGGAATATAGAGGTGAGCTGGCGGATGGGAGATGGGAGGGTATTGATTCGTTCTCCTTATTGCTTCGATTTTCTTACTAACTCAACAGCAGGCGTTCACCAGTGCCTTTGAAGCTGTCGTCTCTCAATAGTTTCCATCCAGACACGAAGCAAAGTCATATACCCCTGCTGTCGAATCTGAGATTCTCACTGCGCTGTTGCATCCATCCTGTGTTGGACTTGGTGAGATCAGCTTGCATTACCACAGTTCAACAACGGGTTTTCACAACAGATAGCCGTGGTCCGTGGTATCCCAATAACGGTGCATACATGGGAGGCGGAAGACGACACGGAGAGAATGATGAAGGAAATCATGCCTAAGGACCGAGTATATCTACCTCGACCGTCTACCCTCCAAGCCAATATTTATCTTCAGCTCCGCTTCACCATTCGGCCTCTGCCTTCTCGAGTACTTCAAAAATCTCCACATCGGCGCTGTTTGAACCTCAATACTGCCGAGTTACTTGAGCAAACATCTAATAAGCGGATTCTGCTTAAGACCGACTGTGGTCCCGATGAATGTACACTGGAGACGAAGCAGTTGTTCTCGTTCTCCCGCTCGCTGACGATACCTTGGACGGCAGAGTTCTAAGGGAAGGTGCTAAGGGGTATACGGGGTGTAAGAGCTGTTCAGTAAGAGGTAAGGGTGGCCGGTGACTAGACGGCCGTCTCATGATGCTGCGCTCGCCTATCTACGACATTAACGAGCACATCGCTGAAGAGGAAGTGACGGCTCGAACTCCGAGATGGTATAAATCACCATTATCATTGTTTTCTTCTTACTTCTAGCCTCATTTTCACGGGGTGCATCTAAAAACAGATTATGCTATTGGACAACGTCATATATGCTATCACAGTAGGGAGGAATATCCTTCGTTTAGCTGTTCTTGCCCGGTCGGATTTGTTCTCTGCTAGTGACAATGAACAAGACGTGCTGTCGAGTTCTGTTGAAAAAACATCAGCCTCATCCTCGTTCTTCTCAATGTGCTAGTAAGATCTTTTTGTTTCACTGTTGATCTCCGAGAAATAGACGTATTTGGTGATACACAGTACCAGCTATCAAGAATCCTCTTTGCATTGTTGATGTATAGTTGAATTGAAACACCACCTTGAAGCTTGGTATTTGTCGATTCCACCAAGTTCTACCTCTGCAAACTATGGGAGGATGTTATTGTGAATATCAATGTTCAATGCTATGCAGATGAATGAATGTATGTACTCGATGTTAGCTGTCAATGTTTGAAATGGGTGGGTAGAGGCCGCAGAAGAGTGAGATGACAGCAGGGAAGATGGCCTCTTGCAGGGTATGTAGAATGGCCTGTGAGCCGAGGCTCAGGCTGCTTGAACGTGAGCCCTCCCTCAACGCTGTTTTTGAGACTCTCTGCGGCCTTTGCAAGCTCCAGGAATTCACTTACAATTCCATCCTTGCCCTGAAGATATAATCATCAAGCCTGTGCTTGCTGCGACACGTCTCAGGTAAGATTAATTCATCTGATATCAAAGCAGCATGAAGGGAATGAATGTGGATTTAGTTCTAGAGGTAGTGTTCAATACATGGTGCATTTTATGGTGCGAAGAATGACACTTGCCCGAAGAGCATACAGAAACTATAAATGACTCTGGTTTAAGTATTTTCAACTGAGAGTAATACACAACTTTTTAGCACCCATACTCCGCCAAGGCCTCGGTAGCTTCCATCGCCAGTCGATGATTTTGAACACCGATGTCTTTAGAAATGTTTGATCAGGCAGCATTTTCCCGACAACACATGCCGTCTCATCAAATCCAAAAGAGAAGCTGGGGGTACATAATAATAAATATCCACCATCTGGTATTGGGTATTGATGGTCAGCGGAAATTTTGTATCGGTGCTTCCTTCTGTACCAGAACCAGGTTTGAATGATCAGGTGTCCTTTGCGGGGTGCTGCCCCTGGCATGGCCAGCCCTTGCACCTGTGCCGATTGAATGCACAGACCATTGTATAAATAAGTACCTGCCTTCCTATCAAGATCAACGAGTGCAGACTGTGCAGTGAAGAAAGGGAGTCTAGGGTGCCTTTGTAGATCCTGGTTCATAGCCTGCTGCCATGATGGTCTCCATGCATTCTTTTCAGGCCCAGGTTCATGATACGAAAAGAGCATATCTGAACGATGATGCTGCTCCATCACCTTCACCAGTTCTGTCCAAGCATCTTCAGCAGACTCCAGCTCAGAGTATGCCGGTGCTGTGGTAGAGGTTGGATCACCTGTTCCGATGGAATTATTGTTTGAAGTGGGGTCGACCTTTGTGTAATCGCGAGTGGTAGATGTAGTGGGTCGTGTCTCATTGTGTGCTTGTGTGCTGTCGGATGCCACAAAGTATGTCAGTGCTGCAACTTTATCCACATCCTTCTCGGACGTGCGATCCCGCAACAGCAATAGCAAGTGAACCACATCCAACACGGACCATTCTATGGATGACAGTTGCAACTTGAATCTTTCCCGTACTTCCTCATTCAACATCTCGTCACCCATATCCCCGCCTATCATCTGATTGTCACTCGTCTCCTGTAACGTCCACGTCCGTTTGAACCAACTCCGATCACTATCGGGATCGAAACCGCGCTCCAAGGGCCGTCCAAGCCCATTGAAGTAGCAAACCACTGGTCCCACTGCATATGCATTTCCAATAGTGGGCACATCCAACATCCACTCCCCTGCACGCAGATCCTCATCTCGACCCCCTTCCTGCCTCAAACAGAGGACATCCAGCCATGCATACTCTGCTCCGAGATTCAGCATTTCAATACGGATGAGATCGAGGTTGGCATCTTTTGGGATGGGCACGGGCCATTCACGTCCATTGATGGGAGTGAGCTCATTTCTGCGGTGGCTCTTGTCCAGCCAGGCATGTGATAATCCCCATGGTGTATGCAAGGCAACCCACCACGGCACCACCCTATTACTGAAGAGATCCCAGACGCGCCTAGGGGCCATGAACAGTCCCTCCCTGGTGATCCGGCCATCAACCAGCGCTTGTTGTCGTATTTCTAGGTCCTTCGCTTCAGAGGTGCGCAGTGAATCTTGGATGTCATTCAAGTTGCGATCAAACCATATGGGGCGGAGATAACCATATACGGTGCCGAAGTCATATTTATCTGATATGTACGCTGCGAGAAGGGACGACAGAGAAGGGGTGAGGTCATATTTGGTGCCAAGAGTGCTGTTCAGCGTCTTCATCAGTCCATCAACGCCGAGGCTGGCGCTGGGGGTATCAGCGAGAGAGGATGGTATGACAGGCTTTGAACCCGTATAGATTCGTTGATGTGGGACTTTGATATCTTGGAGCGACAAGCCGTCTTCAATGGGAGCAATGATGGGGACGTTGGAGAGTTTTGAATAGTAAGACTTTCTCTACGATACTGTTATTCAGTACATTTCTATTGGATTTTACAGCTACATACCTTGTTGTCTCTGCGCTCGGGATTTGTATAGCCATTCAGTCGAATGCAAGAATGTCGCCAGGGGATAAAAGACTCCTTCGTATAGTAAGCCATCCTGTTACTATTGGATGTATACAGGGAGAACCTTAGCGGGGTGTAGGTTCTACCTGAGATGTTATCGCCTTGAATCAGTGTCTGTGGCTGTTTGTTTACATAATACTTCCTTGGATCACGAATACTCCGTTGACATCGGGAGTAATTGACTCGGAATCGGTAACGTATTCTCGTGCACTGAACTACCCCACCAAGGTAAGCCGAAATTCGAAACTGAACCTGGCCGTCCTCAGCACATCCGGCAGTGTGTAAGAAGGACGTGGTGGCCGTCTCAAGCGCGTGGGATTTCTTGCCGAGTGTCGAAGGGTCAAGCGGTTGCTGGGTGAGGTAGTCCCATCGATTATCAGACACGCCTGGGTACAGCACCAACAGCTGCGTACCGAGTCATCCGTCGTCCAAGCCAGTTCCTGCGCGCTGTGCCATCATATGTCCACACACGGGAACGATCTTTTCCCCCACCGATACGAGGTAAGACGTCCATCCATTGGTAGCGTGGACTATGTGTTTAACATGGATGTCTGGGGTATGAATGATGCTCTGGATGCTGTGTTTGGCGCAGATATCGCCGCAGGGCGTGTGTACAATGCTGTCATGAATCGGGGGGTATGAATGATGTTCTCGTGGATAGGAAGACAGGGAGTGTGCGTGTACAGCCAAAACGACGAGTACGTCTTGAGCAGCCTTGAGAGGATCTCCGTGACGAGCCGATATGGATGCACCATCCTGCTCGTCGTCGAGATGACCCCGCACCCCTGTCCGCAAGCTGTATTCCTGTCGTCATACCCCAGCCACCGCTCCGACTCGGCAGCTCCTCCAAGTACAGTCCCAGCTGCTCCTTGGCACCTTCAAACACGTCTTTGTCAAGAAACGCACTTTCCTCCGCCATTATCACGCTCTGCCTGGATATCAAGGGCATCTTAGAACTGACATGTAAATGACTACGATCGACAGCATACCTTTTACACTGATATCAAACTCCAACGTCGCTAAGTCGAAACAAATTCAGATACCATGCCCTCTGTTTCGTCCTCCTTTGTATCGCCGACATCACTGTTTTGATACTACACCCGCCATACATGAGCCAAGGACAGCGGCAAAGAAACCCAAGACGTACCTGGTACATCCCGGTCCAGTATCCTGCTCATTGACCGCCCTCGCAAAACTTGAATGCCTCGTCCTGAGAACCCGTCTCCCTAGATTGTTCAGGAAGACTGTATGACGCTCATAGCTGGTATCTAGGGAGGCATCGTGGTATGTGTTGAATTAACAGGTTTTCAGTCGCTGTCGTGACGTGTCGTTTGCCTCTTCGACCTTCTCTTCTGAGGGCGGCCAATAATGATTCTCTTTGACCTTTGAGTGTAGACGATACACGCAATGGCGATCTTTTGGTAGGGGTTTTCTTCAAGGCAGTATCACCTCCAAAATCCTACATGCAACTAAGAGAATGAAGCTACATAACAAGGAATTCCCGTACCACATACTCTTCATGGACAGTGAACTAGAATCGTTCCAAATTTCGGCATCGGTGAGCTGTTTAGTGTACTCAAATGCGATTGTCGTTTCCGTACATGAATTTCTTGGATGATGGCGACGAGCGATGGTTCATTGATGAATGAGGATCAGGCATGGTGTCATCGTGGAATAGGACTGGCCTCATGAGAGAACGAGGTCTATGCGGCGAAAAGGAAACGGTAAATTACCGTCGGCAAAATCCGTTTTGAAATTCAAAATAGACTCTTACTTATTTTTCACGGCAAGCAGGAACTTGAAGAGCAGATAAATATCTGCTACGCAACGCTCAGCTATCCGTTTCTCACTTTATTTTCTTACCGTACTCGAGCAATCCTGCATCCCTAAATCGGCAGCTTCAAGTTCCTAATCACGCACAAAATTCTTTTTATTCCGTTCCTCAGCCTGGGTATTACTCTGTCTACAACTACACACGGCGGCTGATCGATCAGTTTTCTTTTGCGTACATTTTTGTTGACCTACCCCGGATCCTTATCTCTGCCACATTCGCGTGTAAGTGCGCTACTTGACGCGGATGGGTCTCCGGATGCTGTGATGCTGGGAGCGAGGGATGCGTGTTCTGGGGCTCAGCGGAACGGAGGACATCATGCCACCACTATACTACGACTACCTCGGTTTGAAGAAGAAACACAGTGCAGAGGCTGCGAAGTAGGTCATCTAGTTCAGGCTCTCGCGTTTGGGCAAGTTGATCGGTGTTGCAGAGGAGGAGAGCCTGACGGAGGAGAGCCAGTGCCTCAAGGTGGATACATACGATGTCTTTTTTGACAAAGACGTATTTGAGGGAGCCAAAGAGAAGCTGGGACGCTATTTGGAAGAGCTACCGAGTGAGACGGGTGGCTGGGGTACGATGGAGGGACCGGCAGGAATGCAACTTGCGGACGGGGTCATCTCGAATACCGGCTTGTAACGAGAATCCTATCGCGGCTGCTCAAGACGTACTCGATGTTCTGTCTGTACACGCACACACTCTGGCCCTCCATCCACGACAACATCGTACATACGCCCCACGCCAATATCCACGCCAAACACGTTGTCCACGCTATCAATGGATGGACGTCCCACCTCCTCGCGCCAATGCGAGAAAGCTCGTTCCTGTGCGAGGGAATATGACGGCACTGCATGCCGGAACTGGCTTGGACGATGGATGGCTTGGTACACCTATACCCAGGCGCATCCGAGGATCGATGGGACTATCTCACCCAGCAGCCGCCCAACTCGGCGAGAAGCCCTATGCAGAGTTTATGTTTGGTAGTCGCATCGAGATGGGCATTTTGTCCTTCTTTGACGCCGTCGGGTGTGCTGACGACCGCCAAATCGAGTTTCGAGTGTCTGCATACCTAGGTGGAGCACTGGCGTATTACGGGAAATGGCGGGGAGGCGAGTCGGCCGACAAGGATGATGACCACTTTGAGAGAGGGCGCGTGAAGAAGACGTGGTCGGCATTTTGGGTATCTCCGTGGATGGGCGCTACCCTTCTTTGGCAGCGTTCCTTCAAAAGAGATCGGAAGGAAGAGAGTGGATTGCGGCGGGCTATTCGGGCGAGAGGATGGACCACCCGTGGATGAGCGGAAAGGCGTTGGCGTACATGGTGCTGGGGAAAGACGTTGATTGGCTCCCTGACCTGTTTCACATCACAGAAAAAGGCAAAATATCGCGCCTTCGTCTTTGCCATAATAAGTTTCACCAGCTTGAAATATATCCGAACAATTCATCCCTCTTACTATCGGCTTTTGACGCTGGTTTCAAGATGTCTGCACGCCATTCAATTCTTCGTTGTTTCTTGCTCTAGCTCGTGCCCGAGGCATACCCCACACGTTGGGCGATTCCCTTGCACTGTGGGCGGTCCTAGTGATGTTGCATATGCGCCTTGCATCTCGACAAGCCCACACATTATACGAAGGAAAGAGAGTCTCCTTGGGTTGCAGGATACACGCTGGAATAGCGAAGAAGGGCAATTTCCCGTATCCATTTCCGTGTATCATCAAGAGAACTTGAAGCGGCGGTCCATATCTTATGTCATCAACTGTATGCAAGCTGCCAGTATGGTGGCTGGCATGCCTATACCATGTCCTCAGCTACGTTACTTGTGCCCGTTGACGGAGTCTTGGTTGCGGGACATGGAGAAGACGTCACTTTCCCACACGTCACTTTCCCTCCTTCAATGAGCTCGTATAACTATGTTTTTCCTCAGTCAACGCTGGTAATCAAGTAGCGGAATGTTGATCATCGGTTACGAGCAGTCTCAACGATGGAACACGTTCCCACCTTAATCGCAGTCGAACCTCTTCGCTGGTGTTCTTCCAATGTATCGTGTACATCGTTCAAGCTGTGTAATCATGGTAAGTGTTTCTTTTCCCAACTCATTAGTGAAACTAATCACCGGTGTTTATTAGGTCTTTGCCCACATCGACTAGATGGTTCCTCGATGACGCCGGCCGTTAATATCCTTCCTCCCTCCTTCGTGTGGATCGGCTCTGCAGCTGACGCATAAATATCTCATCTCACCGTTGTCATTTTCCTCGCCATCGTCACTGGAGGAGTGTTTTGATCGACATTAATTTCGATGCATGTGCACTTACATCTTCCGTAATGATTCCAGTCGTTCATTGAACTCTGTTTGTATCTCTTCATCGACCATAGCAGTATCACCAGTATCTCCACCAGTGATTGCTCCATCAACGATCTCCTGCAGCGTCCAGGCTCGGTTGAACCAGCACCGGTCGCTATCAAAGTAGCCGGTTTCAAACACAGTGGCCGCCCGAGCCCATTGTAGTAGCACACCACAGGTGCACCGCTATACACGAAGCCGATCGTTGGCACATCCAGCTTTACCCCGCAAATCCTCCCCTTCCCCGCCTTGCTGCCTCAAACACAGAACATCCAGCGGCTGGATGTTCTGTGTTTGAGGCAGTATGACTGGACTCCAGCTATACATATTCCGCTTTATGCTGTAGCATCTCGACGCAGACGAGATTAATGTTGCAATCGTTTGGCAGGGGCACAGGCCATTCGCGTGCATCGATAGGTGTCGTTAGATACACCCGCTCTTCGGCAGACACCCATGCATGTGAAATACCCCACACACTGATGCCTAGGTTTGTCTCGCTCATGCTCATATTTGTCCACTTGGACCCAATACGGCACTACTCGATTTGCGAAAGGCTATTGACCCTAGTCAAGGCAGAATGAGAGGACGAATCATGAAGAACAACGTAACCCGACATACAAAACATCAGACCCGCTTGAAGGGTATGTTGTGTGGTTGTTCCTAGTGGTAAGATTCAGGAAACGTAGATGCGCGTGTGCTCTGCTGATCGCTGTTAAAAGGTATCGCCAAAGATTGTGCTGTCAAAGAACAGACGTCCAAAGGTTATCGATTACCGTTCGCTCTGTCTGAAGTGGTTATACACGGGTATTGGATATACGTCCGTATATCCGATCATAACAGCATTGTTCGAGCTGTATCGTTCACTCTCACACGCTTTCTCACCATCAACGCAGAAGCCCATGAGATCCGCCGAGTATACACAGCACCAAACTCGCTCATATCAGGAAAGCTTTTCTTTCTATCCTAAACGGTAAGGTTGAATGTCGTTTTAGAAGGGATTAATTGGAATTGTATTCTACGCACCTAACGTTAATCCGACAAATTGGGCTATTGCCTTTATATTATGTCGGTTTAACACTAGAAAAACTGTCAGCAGCTTGATAAAGAGGCTACAAGAAAACATCCTGTCGGTCACAGTGGAGCACCAGTGAATGATTGATTCCAAATATCCTCAACATAATGTGTGTTCTCCCGAAATTACCTGTTAAGCGCGCTATGATAAGTCGAAGTATGAGGAATTCGAGCCATTGGCCTATCAAACCCATCAATTTCCACGATATTCATCTAAGTCGAATGCAAGAAACCATAGTTGAACGCAAATGACGGTATAGGCCCCGGATCCACGGGATACAACCATAAGCGCGCGGCGCCTTCATGATTCCCACACAGATTCCTACGCAGATTGCCCTTCTTGTTGCGATGCTGTGTTTTGATATTGACAGAATGGTGATCTGAGCTGCTTCGTGATATCGGGATTCGGGCATAAGTCTTCGTCGTCGACAATAGACGAAGAAATGAGCTCTGTAGATAAACAAGATATAGTTTTGTACTAGTGGACCGTCGTATCGTGGTTTGAAGATTCGGGGGACTCCAGAAATGATGAAGTCAGCGGTCTGACCTCAATGCTGTTAAGATGTAAGAGTCTGACATATCACCAGATAGCTTGATGATGTCGACTTACATGATAAGACCAAGAGCGGAGTGTCGGGACTCTCGTTGTTGAACAGCTCTTGAGAAACGCGCTTGAAATTATCCTGTGTGAAGATGCTTTGTAGCTCCTGCAATGCATGCTCAGGCGCATATGTTGACGTGAGCTTCTACGGACTGAAGAGATCACAGCGATAGAGGCGCTTGCGGGACATGATTGCCTGCAAAATAGGGCCAAAATCAGACCCTGGTGAGAGCTTCAAATCAATCATTTACAGAAGCGACCTAAGCGCCTAGATAACCTCGAGACACGTGGAACTCAAGGACAGCGATCACCCCTTAGTCGCGTAACGATAGATATGGATGTAGCATCTTCGGAAAAGTTGCGACTTCCTCGTCGAGCCAGTGGATGGAGCGTAAGATCGAACCGAAAGAAATTCGAAGTCTCTCAGGCTAGTGACCGGAGCGCGAACAAGTTGAAGTACTGAAGAAGCGCGCCAATTGAATTCAATCAACGGACTCCTGCCACCGACGGCGGTTAATTCTTCACCAGAAATGAAGTCGGATCCACCAGGTAACCTCGAGAGAAGACGACTAACCCCAAAATATGTCAACCCTCTTTTTCATCAGCACATGTTACGACGAAAATGGGTAGTATTCGATACGAATATACTGGAATAAAGTCATCAGTCATGAAGTGTCCTTAATTACTAATATGAAAATTCTGAAGACGCCAAAACACGAATGAACATGCAGTCGTGTGTTACGAAAGCTCGGGCACTTACTGCTGATTTCTGGTTTCTCCCAGCAGTAACAGACGCCTCAACAACACTGCCGAGGTGTGAATTAGACAAGAAATTTCCTGTTTCGCGTTGCAGTAGGGTACGCCGTCATCAACGAGCCCTGTGTGGCCTATAAGAAATCAGCGCACATCTGAAAGATGGCTGACGACGAAGTCGGTGTTGGAATGAAATGTTCATGGCTGTAGAAATAATATCAGCGTTGATTAACTAGGGATAAAAGGATAGTAACCACAAAGAAGATCTGATGTACAAGGTATATTCTATACTGTCAATCAGGAGCATGAGTTTTGGTCGGAGCGTGCCGTTGACCGATCTAAGGAAACATATTGATAAACGCCCCAAACGTAGAAGAAAATAAAACATATTCACCTAGCGAAGAACCCGTGGCAGCAAACATCGAATACAGAGCACTATTCGCGCTGGAACTGGTCTTGGAATCAACTTGACCACTGATGCCAGTATATTCTACGCAGGGATAGTGTTAAACGTCCGTTAAGAAGAGGGTGGACGTCGCTTACCTGGTCCCATTATCCATGAAATAAACGGATCCCCACGTTGCGACCTACGCATGTCAATAACTTGAAACCCTTCAAGACCAACTTGGGTGACGGGGTTGTAATATTTGAGGCCCATTGGTTATGACTGTTGTCATTGCTTCTGGCGTAGCCACTCTTTCTGTAAACGACTGGTTCCGCTGGGGAAGGAAGAAAGACTTCAACGACGAGGTGCATGGTTTAGCTATCAAAAGAACCACGAGGAAATGGCTTAATCGACTGTAAATCCATCGAGAGCATGTCTGCTCGTAGAGCACGGAAAGGTTCGACATGACGACGAGAAGACGCGGTGATATGGACGTGTTGAATAAACATTATAACGTTGCAACAGAAGAGCAAGGCAAGTCGGAGTTTCAAATTACTGTCACCTTAAGCTCCTAGACGACCGTCATGCGCAAAAATTCTTTCCACTCTGTTCCTCAGTCTGGGTGTTACTCTATTCACTATCTCTCTTTGTGCACACGGCTACTTTTCCCTACCGCATAAAGATTGGCTCCGTCTGAAATCATCTGAATCTTTACATGTGTTGACATTGGCTCTGGGATAAGGGGCGCGGTGTTTGCGCATACGCTGCTGGATGCGGACGGGTCTTTGGAGGTTGTGATGTTGGAAGTGAGGGATGCGTGCTCTGGACCTACAGCACGGAACGGAGGACATATCACGCCGCTGCGACACGGATGGCTTGATACGCGCTCATTTGTGCTGTACCCAAGCGCATCTGAGCAACGATGGGACTATCTCACCTAGCAGCCTCGGCGAGAAGTCCCATGCAGAGTCTACACGTTGGGCATGACATTGCGAAGGTGTCTTTTCTCTTCCGCCACGTGCTAGATGCCCGACGCGTCCCCGCTTATTTGCGTGCATCTCACCTCCCGATCCAGCTCGTGCGATGACTCAGTGCCCGGACCCACCGCCGTATTACCTTGGATAAACAGTTCCGATACTTGCGTTACCAACATCCACTTTCACTGGTGCACATCCAACACCGGACATTGAATGACTTCGACAACACGTACTCAGAAGATAACGTGCATCTCGACGGCTCCACCAGCACCCTGGCCAGCTCTTCAGTGCTAAACAAACAACATCATCTACAGACTCGCCATCAGCAACTCTACCGCTTGCGCGCTTCCCCCCATGTTCACCTCTAACTCCTTGACGTTGTCTCTTCGACTCGAGAGGTATTGTGCTGGCATTTCAGGAAGGGATTCAATGTTCCAACAGTGGTATTAAAGCGAAGGGGAAAGAAGGACTTGTACAAAAACGGACGGCACACGCCTTTTTTTCCGATACTTCCATGCTGCAACTTCCCGTCTCCGGTTCTTTACAATCACCCCCATCGCCATGGGAAAGATTGCCAATCAAAAACGCTCTCGTGTTCCTGATGACCTCCCAGTCCACGATAGCCGACATTCTTATGTGTTTTCTCTCTACGTTTGCTTTGTATCGCTCAAAGTACCCTGAAAGGAGTATGAGATGGCTTTTGACTTTGTCACGGGCGTATATGAGGGTGTGGGTGTAGAGACGGCAGTGGGTGCAAACTGGAAGTGTTCATGCGAGGAACATAGAAGGAGCTGGCGGATGGGAGATGGGAGGGTATCGATTCGTTATCGGTACGTTCTCCTTTTTGCTTCGATTCTCTTACTAACTCACTGGCAGGCGTTCACCCGTGCGTTCTGCAACTTTGAAGCTGTTGCCTCTCGATAATTTCCATCCAAACATGAAGCAAAATCATATACCCCTGCCGTCGAATCTGAGATTCTCACTGTGCTGTCACATCCATCCTGCGTTGGACTTGGTGAGATCGGCTTGCATTACCACTGTGCAACAATGGATATTCGCACCGGATAGCCGTGGATTGTGGTATTCCATTATCAGCGCATACACGGGAGGCGGAAGATGACACGGAGAGAATCATGAAGGAAATCATGCAAGGACCGAGTATGTCTACCTCGACCGTATACCGTCTAAGCCAACACTTGTCTGCAGCTCCGCATTCACTGCTTCACCATTCCGCCTCCGCCTCCTCGAGTAATTTCCAAATCTCTACATCTATGCATCGAACCTCAAATTTGCCGAGCTACTTGAACAATGTCCTTCTCTGATAATAAGCGGATTCTGCTCGATGTGCCGTATACGTGGGTCAGATGAATGTACACTGGAGACGAAGCAGTCGAGGTTTCTGTCCTCGCACTCATGCTTGTTGATGATACCTTGGACGGCAGAGTTTGTTGGATGTGGTAAGGGAAGGTGCCAAGAGGGTATATGGAATGTAAGAGCCGTTCATTAGGGGGTTCGGACTGGACAACCGTCTCATGATGCTACGTTGGCCTATCAACGACATCAACGAGCACATCGCTGAAGAGGAAGCAAACTCCGAGAAGGTATCAATTACCGTTATCGTTGTTTTCTTCTTACCTCTGACTTCGTTTGCACAGGGTGCATCCAGCAGCAGATTATACTGTAGGACAACGTCATATATGCTATCGCAGTTAGAGAGGAGTACCGGAAACAAATATCATTCGTTTTACCGTTCTTGCCCAATCGAATTTGTTCTCTGGCACGTTCTGCTAGAGACGATGAACGAGACATGCTGTCGAGTTCCGTTGAATACTAGCCTCTTCCTTGTGCTTCTCGACGTGCTGGTAAGGTCTTGTTCTCACCATCTGCTTCACTGTTGATCTCCAGAAAATTGATGTATCCGGTGACGTATGTACTCGACATTAGCTGTCGAGGGATGAGTAGAGAAGACGGGGAGATGGCCTCTTGTGGGTATGTAGAATGGCCTGTGAGTTGAGGCTCAGGTTGCTTGAACATAAGCCCTCCCTCGATGCTGTTTTTTTAGCCTCTGCAGTCTTTGCAAGCTCCAGGAATTCACTTACAATCTCATGCTTTCCCCAAAGGTATAAATTATCAAGTCTGTGCTTGCTGCAATGGGTCTGTGACATTAATTCATCTTATATCAG
This sequence comes from Armillaria cepistipes, assembly GCA_900157415.1. Lineage (NCBI taxonomy): Eukaryota > Fungi > Basidiomycota > Agaricomycetes > Agaricales > Physalacriaceae > Armillaria > Armillaria cepistipes. The sequence continues at coordinate 1,168,799 of FTRY01000002.1, forward strand.
ATTGGCATGAAGGGAATGGACATGGATTTATTGCCAGAGGCAGTATTTATTACATGGTGCATTTTATGGAGTGACAGGTGACACTTTCCCAAAGTGTATACAGAAGCTATATATAATCAACTTCTGTTTGAGTATTTCAAGCAAGAGTAATATATGACTCTTTACCCTCCCACTTCACTCGCTTCCATGGCCAGTCAATGACTTTGAACACTGATATCTTTAGAAATGTTTGATCAGGCAGCATTTTCCCGACAACACATGGAGTCCCATTTGTGAAATTTCGGTGCGGGGTTAGCAATGAATATTCACCATCTGGTATTGGGTATTGATGTTCAGCGGAAATTTTGTATTGATGTTGATGCTTTCCTCTATACCAGGACTGGGTTTGGACAATCAAGTGTCCTTTGCGGGGCACTGCCCCCAGCATGGCCAACCCTTGCACCTGTGCTGATTGAATGCACCCACCACCATATGAATAAGTACCTGTCTTCATATTGTGAAGAATGTTCCTTGGAATAAAGGGGTCAAAAGATATTGAGATATTTTGTGTATCCCAGTTCATAGCCTGCTGCCATGATGGTCTCCATGCATTCTTTTCAGGCCCAGGTTCATGATACAAAAAGAGCATCTCTGAACAAGGATACCATGCCACCACCTTTAGCAGTGCTGTCCAAGCATCTTCAGCAGACTCCAGCTCAGAGTATGCCGGTGCTGTGGTCAAGGTTGGATCACCTGTTCCGATGGAATTATTGTTTGAAATGGGGTTGATCTTTGTGAAATTGTGAGTGGTACTAGTAGATGTGGTGGGTCGTGTTTCATTGTGTGCTTGTGTGCCATTGGTTGCTATAAAGTATGTCAGTGCTGCAACTTTATCCACATCCTTCTCGGCCGTGCGATCCTGCAACAGCGATAGCAAGCAAACCACATCAAATGCGGCCTTGTCCACAGATACCAGTTGCGACTTGAATCTATCCCGTACTTCCTTATTCAACATCTTGTCACCCGTATCCCCACCTATCATCCAATTGGGACTCGTTTCCTGTAATGTCCACGTGCGTTTGAACCAACTCCGAGCACCATCAGAATCAAGACCACGCTCCAAAGGCCGTCCAAGCCCATTGAAGTAGCAAACCACCTTTTCTAAGACATATGCATTTCCGATATTGGGCACATCCAACATCCACTCCCCTGCACGCAGATCCTCATTTTGTCCCCCTTCCTGCCTCAAACAGAGGACATCCAGCCATGCATACTCTGCTCCGAGATTCAGCATTTCGATACGGACGAGATCGAGGTTGGCATCTTCTGGGATGGGCACGGGCCATTGACGTCCGTTGATGGGAGTGAACACATTTTTGCGATGGCTGGCATCCAGCCAGGCATGTGATATTCCCCACGGTGTATGCAACGCAACCCACCACGGCACCACCCTATTGCTGAAGAGATCCCAGACGCGCCTAGGGGCCATGCGCAGTCCCTGGAAGGTGATCTGGCCATCAACTACCGCTTCTTGTCGTATTTTTAGGTCCTTCGCTTCTGAGGTGCGCAGTGAACCTTCGACGTCGTTCAAGTCGCAGTCAAACCATATGGGGCGGAGATAACCATATATGGTGCCAAAGTCATATTCACTTGAGATGTACGCTTCAAGAAGAGATGACAGAGAAGGGGTGAGGTCGTATTTGGTGCCAAGAGTGCTGTTCAACATCTTCAACAGTCCGTCAATGCCGAGGCTGGCGCTGGGGGTGTCAGCGAGAGAGGATGGTATGACGGGCTTTGGGCCCGTATAGACTCGTTGATTTGGGACTTTGATATCTTTGATCGACAAACCGTCTTCAAGGGGAGCGATGATGGTGACATTGGAGAGGTTTGAATAGTACGTCTATCTCAATGATAGTGTTATTCAGTACATTTCTATGTGATTTTACAGCTACACACCTTGTTGTTTCTGCACGCAGGATTTGTATAGCCATACTCTCGAATCAAATAATGTCGCCAGTGGGGGACTAACCATTCTAGTCAGAACGGAGACTTGAAGTGGAAGGAAAGTGGTGGCACATACGATGCTTGCTCATCTTGTTACGATTAGATGTATACAAGGAGAATCTCAGGGGGTTTAGTTGCAACAAGGATCTACCTCGGATGTTATCGCGTTGAATCAGTGTGTCACTGTTTCGATTACATGTAATATTTCCTTGGATCACAAATGCTCCGTTGACATCGGGAGTAATTGAATTGGTTACATATTCCCGTGCAGAGTACCCCGCCAAGGTCAGCCGACACTCGAAACTTGTCATCAGAACATCCAACAGCGTCAAAGAAGGACGGGGTGCCCATCTCGATGCCACCGCCAAACATAAACTCTGTGTGGGATTTCTCTCCGAGTGTCGCAGGGCTGGGCGGCTGCTGGGTGAGATAGTCCCATCGATCCTCGGACGCGCTTGGGTATAGAACAAACGACCGCGTACCGAGCCTTCCATCGTCCAAGCCTGTTCCTGCGCGCTGTGCAGTCATATGTCCACACACGGGAACGATCTTTTCCTGCATTGGCGCGAGGAGGTGGGACGTCCATCCATCGGTAACGTGGACAATACGTTTGGCGTAGATATCGCCGCGGGGTGTGTGGACGGTGTTGTGGATGGAGAGACAGGGTGTGCGCGTGTACAGCCGGAAGGAAGAGTACGTCTTGAGCAGCTTTGAGACGATTCCTGTGACGAGCCGATATGGACGCACCGCGCCACCTGTCGTTGAGATGACCTCGTCTGCGAGCTGCATTCCTGCCAGCCCATCCATCGTACCCCGGCCATCCTTCTCACTCGGCAGCTCCTCCAAGTAGCGCCCCAGCTTCTCCTTGGCTCCCCCAGATACGTCTTTGTCAAAACGTATCCACCTTGCAACACTGGCGCTCTTCCGTCAACTCGATGATCTGCTTCGCCGCCTCTACTCCGTATTTTGTCTTCAAATTAAGGTAGTCGTGGTATAGCTGTCCCCCATTCCGCGTCCAGAGCACACATCCCTCGCTTCCAACATCACAACATCCAACCTGTCCGCCTCAGTCAGTGTGCGTGAAAACGCCGTTCCCACTATCCCAGACTCGATAATCACAACATACATGCATGCTGTCAGAGCTGCAGACAAGCCTTTTTGAATGGGCGATGCTGGGATCGACCAGAATGGTGTGGGCTTAGCGACTGGGAGTCCGGAAGACTGTTTTAGATATCCGCTTGGAGACGTACCGGTACCAAGAGGCAATTTCTCGTAGAGCGTCGATGGACACTCGTAGGACCGAACATAACGCTACCATGGCTCTTGAAGAGGTGGTGCCAGTTGCCCTTCGACGATTTCCCACTGTAACGGCTTGTCGATGATCATAGTCAGGATAAAGAACACAGGGCGCGAATATTTCATTTCATATTTAGTCATCAACACCATTTCTTACATACGATATCATCGCACAAGCCAGCCTTGCAACACAATCCAACGGTGGATTTTCTGGATGCAAGTACACTTTGTGAGGAACAAAGTAGAAAAGTTGAGGCTTGACAGTACGTCGTATTTCCATGCTTATGTTTCTCTTTGGCCAATATGATTCCAAGTAGACCCTTCGCTTCTTCACACTCGCTCTCATCCTTAACAATGCTAGCAGCCTCAACATCCAACCTCAATATTTAGGTCGCGCAGAGACGACGTATCGCTTTCCTGCAAAGAAGCTGCCTATGACAACGAACAGAGTTCAAGGGCGCCAGTTCACCGAAATGTGGATCAAGAATGGCACGGGATTCTATTCGAGTGAGTTATACTTTCTCCATTCTTTAATAAAAGTTAACCCTTACTCTCCTGTTCCACCCACCTCAGGCTCCTTCCTTCGCTTAATCTTCTCCCACCCTCGATTTGGGGTGACCGACTCCATTCAGTACTATCAGTTTCTGATGAGTGAGGAAAGGAGGGAGGGAGGAGAGATCCATGCTCTACATTCTATCCACCGACATGATTCACGAAAAAGAAGGAGGCAAGTGCTGTTCGCTTAAAAATGTTTTAATGCACTATATGAGGAGTGAGCAGGAATATACCAGCGGAGGATGCATATTCTACCACTAGGCAATCTTGGACTGTCGGGAAACCCAGTGCTACTCCGCTTGATTCGTCATCGAACGACCCAGCAACGGAAGAGTTAAATTTCCTATCGTCAGGGAGGCGCGACGTATTCAATAGACCTTACCCCGTTCCCGCTATGGTTAGAGTATCCTGCCATGGAATGCACCCTCACGTATGGTAGACGACCGTACTAGGCGCATCCTTCGATGATTCTTCATGAAACGATGGAGGATCACCGGGAAAGGCGAAACGGGGGCCGTCTAATCTTCGAACACCCGGGGAGATGCGCCGTCTTTGACAGACCTTACGCTGTATTACCACGGATCCGGTAGTGCAGCAGACGATGTTACTTTATGTAAAGGATCCCGAGATGACGAACTTCCCGGGGAACTGTATACACGATATTCACAACTCCCTCTTTTTCGCGACTCCAAACATTTGCTCGCAAAACGAGATATAAGGATGTTCTTCATCGCGTATCATTTGTAGCTTTCAGTTTCAGTCTTACGAATTATTGTGTACTATATGAGGTATATAGATGCAAATGGATATCAAGTATACGGTTCCAACATTCAGTCGTCAAGATCAACCATCGTGGCATCCCCAACGCTAGCAGTCCCAGCTCACTCCGCAGTCAAATCAACTGTTCTCTTTGATGATGACTGCATAGCTGCCAGTACCTCGAGCTAGTGAGAAACGTCAACGTCAACGACATCGAACGAATGTTGCTTGAGAATCAACGGACCTTGTGCCTCAGATGAGAATTCGTGCCGTAGCTGACCCATTCTAGCCGGCTGCGGGATTGAAACCTAGCTGCTTGACCATACCTGCACTGCAGTGGCTCTTCGGGGTACTTTCCTTTGTACTCGGTTCAGTCTTGGGGCTCTCTTCATTGCATCTTCCTTCCATCCTCCTTCTAAGCAAACTCCCTAGCGGTAATTACCGCCTTCATCACCTCCTTGTCTTGGTCCAAAAGGGTCTTGAAAGCCTCATCTGTGTCTTTAGCGTGCAACCGCTGAGCCTTCGCTTCCAATATTTTCCGAAACCTCTAACGAACTCGGACCTGGACTCTTTACGACATGTCCTGATACCACGTAGGCCGCTGAACGCTCTGCGTTTTCCCCATTCCCACGCAGGATCGTAGGCGGGTTTTCATTTCTTGATTGCGGTGTTCGACATGTCAAATTTCTGTCTTGGCAAAAAGTAAGAGCGAATCATTATTCAAAAGTCACTTTACTTACGAAGCGGAGGATTTAGGATCCGTAGCACAACGACGTTCGACTCTGAACGTGCCATTCACAGACATCGCTCGCACGTTTGTCACACCACGAACTGCGCACTGATCCGTCGCGCTTAAGGACTGCACATTCCTAGGTCTTTTGCTCGGCCTATCACAATGATCGTGCCCACAGATTCCGGTATCAGTGCGAGGATGTTGTTGGCGGGGTGGGGATTACTGGTTGCACGCTATGAACGATCAGACAGACCATGATGTAAAAAGAGTATGAATACCTGAAATGGCTTCAGAATTTCGGGATTTATCAACGCAATGACATCGCCCTCTTTCAACTAAGACATTGATTCGAGACACCTCGGCTGTCGCCCTTGAAAATCTTCTCCTTCAAACCATCTTTTCACATTTCTATGTCAAAACCGTCCGACACGAATAGCGATGACAGAAACGCATCCCATCGTATGACTGCTTTGCCGCCAGTCGCAGAAGATGCCGAGTGTAACCTCGAACCAAAGTCGACGAGCTTCATGTTGACGTACTTGTTCCCTGAAGGTTTGGGTGGTTGCTGTTTCTGCTTCCCTTTTCCTTTCGCGTCTGTTTTCCTGCCTTCGTCATCCGCTTCGATGGTCACAGCTACTGTGCTCAACTTGATGGGACCACGTCCGGCGACAACTGCAACGGTAACCCAATCGTCGCACACATGAGTAGAGTCGGGACGGGGCGATGTAGAAACGTCGAAGTGATCTTATAGGCGCTCATGTGGAAGGAAGCGAGAACTAGAAGAACAATGAGAATGAAAACAAAACGTCAAGTTAAGACGGACTACATACGAAAGCCGTATACCCGACTTTGGGGTCATCGAAGGGTGGCTTGTGGTCGAAAGGCCCGGTGCAAAATCTTCAATGAGAGCCAGCCTTTCGTCGTGGTGCGGTCCAGCTGCTGATTTCATCTCAGCAGGCTTGTCGGTGAATACAACTGAGTGCGAGGGTTCGACCTCTCCGTCGTTGAGGCTGAGGCGCCTGTTCTTCGCCAATTTGACCAAAACAGCTGATGGCGCAGGCTTTGGAGGCAAAGATGTCGGGACTTTGGATGATGGAGGAACTGGTGCCATCGTTGCTGGACGTGTTTGACGCAGTATAGCTGAGTCGGCCTTCGTTTCTTTTCTAGCGTAGATAGATTCAGGTAGCGCCCACAATATCAGCAGCCTACTCACTCGGAGACGGTGTTGGCCGTGTCGACAAATTCCCTAGCCGCCATTTCGTGCTCTTCTTTGGCGAGATTGGGACATAGGACCGGAGCTGAGCTTCGAGTCGGGCGATTTCCTTGTGGATATCATCTTCTGTCTGTTGGGATTCGTCTGGTGTCTGCGCGAGTGGCGCGAGGAATGTCAAGCATGACAGTGCCGGGCGGCCGTCGTCACCGTCGTGATCAACGTTGAGGCAGTGACGATGAATGTTGATGAAAGGCCGGCCCTCGATGAAATCAGCGGTCACGCGCCAAGCTGCACACGCCAATCTCTTCCGTGTTCCGACGTCTCTTCCGTGAGAACGCCCATCTCTAAAGCGCCGTTGTCAACATCCCAGGTCCCTGCTAAAACATCGTCTTCTTGACGTCTTTTACGTGACTCCCTCCGACTATTTCAAGTCGCCTCCATCGCTTCAACCTCCCGTCCACAGCGACGTCCTATCCGCATCAAGCAGTGTACGCGCAAACGCCGTGCCCGTTACTCCAGACCCGATAATTACAACAACCAGCCCATTCTGGCAAAGCTGGAGATGTGTCTTCTTTTCAGATGGGCGACGCAGGGATTGGTGTAGTAGGGTTGGCCACTGGGAGTCTGGGAGACTTCTCCCTTTCGAAGGCGTCGGTTGGGTATCATGCTATGGATGGGAGGAACAAGGTGAATGAAATGTAAGAGTGAGTCGTATTTTCATGTCTCTTCGGCCAATATGATTCCAAGTAGATCCTCCAGGACGTCCACTCATCCTTAACGACCCCAACAGCCTCAACATCCAACTTCAATATTTAGGTCGCCCAGAGACGATGTATCGCTTTCCTGCAAACTCAAAGTGCCTATGACAACGACGTCAAGGAACAAGTTGCAAGGACCCAAGGAACGCGTGGGATTTATTCAGGTGATTTATACTTCCTCCATTCTTTGAATAATTTTGACCTTCGTGTAGACCTAGTGTCAACAATACTCTCCCTTTCCACATCACTTTGCCTGATCTTCCCTGGCCCTCGACTTGGCGTGACGAGCTTCGTTCATTGTGCAGCGCTGCCGCAATGTATCGATTTCCGATGAGTGAGGAGACGGAGGAGGGAGGGAGATCCACCTCGTCGTCCAGTTCTATCCGCCAAACATGATCACAACACGCGCACGCCTCCTCTCCTCACGCAATCTGTGGAAACTTTCCTGATACCAGTCAAGAAAGAGAGTCGGGCGTTCCTTCGCTGGATAGGATCTTCAAATTCCATTTCAGGGAACGTTCATTGACCGCCTAGCTGGAGGTTCGTCTAAACAACGGTTCGATAGGCTGAACAAGGAGCGAGCTGGAATGTACGAGCGGAAGAAAGAACGGAAGCCTTCTACCACCGGGCTACCGGGAACTTGAAGCCCATCGAACGACTCGACGACCGAAGAATTAGAATGTTTCTCGTCAGGGAGACGCGCCGTATTGGATGGACCTTACATTATCCCCGCTAGGATGAGAGGAGCACCCTCACGTATTAGCAGACGGCCGTACCTAGGTGCATCCTCATGGAACGATGGAGGATCGCGAAGCGAGGGCCGTCTAATCTTCGAACAGCCAGGAGAACACGCCGTCTTCGACAGACCTCATGCTGTATTACCACGGACCCGGTAGCGCAGCAGACGACTGTACTTTAAAGGATCCCGAGACGATGAATTGCCTAGCGAATTCCATACAAGATGTTCACAGCTTCCCTCCTTTTCGCAGCTCTCTCGCTGAACAAGAGGGACCCAGCATCAATCTCCTACTGTCGGAACATAGCTACTTGATCACAGCACAGCTGCGGTGAAGAACGTCAGCCCTGGACGTGTCTACTCCGCCGCCAATCATTCCAAACTAGCGGTCCCGCCGTATTCGTTGACTCTATTCTGGCGACCGCTCAGGGAATACCCATCATTCGTAGGCGACGTTCTATTCCAGGCAGGCTTCGACGTGACAATGGAAGACGAGCCCTGCTAGGAGCTCGCGGCAGGACCGATGTGGAAAAGAAATGGTGGAGACGTTGTTAAATGGCCTTTCTTACGGTGCAAGTTCGTACGACGATAGGTGAAATCGATCACTCGACTGCAGAAATGGCGCCTCATCCCCACATCCCTGCGCAAACATCACTGCCCACTATGTGTATCCTCCGGCGAGTCGTCTCAGGATACCAAGACGAGTGGTTGAAGCTCTGATGGAGGATCGTTGAGGTTGTATTCGGAAAGGCGAAGCGGGGGCCATGACGGAGAGTTAGAATCCTTCTCATCTTCGAACAGTCAGGGAGACGCGCTGTCCTCGATAGACCTTACGCCATATTACCACGAGCCCTCTTGACGCGATGGCGCACCCTCATGTATGGTACTTTAAAGGAGCCCGAGACGATGCACTTCCCGGGGAATTTCATTCAAGGTGTTCATAACTTCCCTCTTTTTCGCGGCTCCAAACCAGAATCCCCTCCTGATCGCTGTGATGAAGAGTTCAACTCCAGCCCAGGACGTATCTACCAACCAGGCTCTATTCCAACGACCAGCCGAGGAGTGATCGCCGGGATACATATCCTTTGCGGGTAACGTTCAGGCCGATGGAAGAGGAACCTAGCTACCGGTGGATTCTGGAAGGGCCGACGATGAAGAGAAGGCATCTCCTCAACACGCGCAATTTCCACGACCACAGGAGAAATTGAGCCCTTGATTGCAGAACATCAGACTAGGTGAAAATACGGGGAAATCCGAGCCATCTCTCTACGACTTTCTGCTTTTTATCTATAGGCTCGCTTCTTCCATTTCTTCTTGGGACTTGCCTTTATCGTCTTGTTCGTGCAACCTTATTACCTCGCCGTATTTTCCATCCGGTACGGGTGAAAAGTGAGAATTCCGAATGCCAGCGCTTCTCTTTCTCCAATGTGTATGACGCTTCGTTGTTCCAGCATATAAGGCCCGCCCACTGAGATGTTTGATCGACAACTTGTCGTCCATCGAACGTTGATATCCCTCTGGTCGTGTCCTGCACGAGCAGAGGTCACAAGACGAGGTCAACCTTGGGATCAATATCCTTGCGAATATGTATACTTGCTACTATTGACGATGAATCTTGGGAAATAAATCTCAACTATTCTTACTCGCCCTTGGATAAAATCGGGTCGTCTTGGATCCCATGGCTATTAGTATCAGTGACTATGGAGGACAATCCATTCATAAGTCTGCTTGATTCCTAGCCTCTGATGGCCACTAAAGCATCTTCAGACACTGTTCCGGACTGTTCGTTCGTTTTATGATGACTTTAGAAACTCCTCCGTATGGTGAACATTATCTTCAGTTGGTCATCTCCAAGAATGATTAATATGTTTTCACCCTGGTTTGCGTGACAAGGAAAAACTCACCGCAAAGATATGACTTGTCACATCTGTGCTTGCTGCGACGCTGGGTCGGTAAGATTAATTCATCTGATTTAGACGCAGAACAAAGGGAATGAACATGAATGTAGCACCAGAGGCAGTATTTACATAATACACACTGCATTTTATGGTGTGAGGCAGCGACACCTTCCCAAAGAATATACAGAAGCTATGACCGACTTTGGTTTAAGTATTTCAACCAAGAACAATACGTGACTTTTTAGCACCCAGAAGGCTCTCCCAGTTTGTTTCATACCACGACAAGCCGATGACTTCGAACACCGATGTCTTTATGAATGTTTGATTGAGCAGCATCTTCCCAACAACGCATGGAGTAGGGTCATTTGATCCGTACCGTTCATAGCATAGCAATGCATATACACCGTCCGGTATTGGGTATTGATGGCCAGCGGAAATGATGTATCGATGCTCCTCTCCGTTCAGGGCTTGGGCAATCAGGTGTCCTTTGCGAGGTGCTGCTCCCGGCGTTGCCAACCCTTGTACCTGTACCGATTCAACGTGCCAACCACTGTATGAATAGGTACCCGTCTCCATATTGTGTTCAACCTCCCAATATAATTCATAGCCGGAATCCATTGTAGTCCAGTTCATAGCCTGCTGCCAAGATGGTCTCCATACATTCTTTTCGGGCCCCGGTTCATGATACAAAAAGAGCATCTCTGGACGATTATACTCCGACATCACCTTCACCAGAGCTGTCCAAGCATCTTCAGCAGACTCCAGCTCAGAGTATGCCGGTGCTGTGGTTGAGGTTGGTTCATCTGTTCCGATGGAATTATCGTTTGAAGTGGGGTCGATCTTTGTGCCATCGTGAGTGGTAGATGTAGAGGGCCGTATTTCATTATGTGTTGGCGTGCTGCTGGCTGCCAAAAAGTATGCCAGTGCTGCAACTTTATCGACATCCTTCTTGGAAGTGCGATCCCGCAATAGCGATAGATGGCGAACCACATCTGTCATTTCTTCCACGGATACCACTTGCGACATGAATCTTTCTCGTACTTCCTCATTCAACATCTCGTCACCCATATCCCCACCTATTGTCCAATCGACACTCGTTTCCTGTAGCGTCCACGTGCGTTTGAACCAACTCCGATTACCATTGAAATCAAAACGCTCCAAGGGCCGTCCAAGCCCGTTGAAGTAGCAAACCACTGTTCCCACGGCATATGCATTTCCAATAGTGGGCACATCTAACATCCACTCCCCTGCACGCAGAGCCTCGTTCCGCACCCCTTCAGCTTCCTGCCTCAAACAAAGGACATCCAGCCATGCATACTCTGCTCCGAGATTCAGCATTTCAATACGGATGAGATCGAGGTTGGTGTCTTCGGGGATGGGCACGGGCCATTGATGACCATTAACGGGAGTGTCCACCTTTTTGCGACGGCCGATATCCAGCCAGGCATGTGATATTCCCCATGGCGTATGCAAGGCAACCCACCATGGCACCACCCTATTGCTGAAAAGATCCCAGACGCGCCTAGGGGCCATGCGCAGTCCCTTCCAGGTGATCTGGCCATCAACCACCGCTTTTTTTCGTATTTCTAGCTCCTTCGCTTCAGAGGAGCGTAGTGAATCTTCCATATCGTTCAAGTCGCAGTCAAACCATATGGGGCGGAGATAACCATATACGATGCCAAAGTCATATTCTTTCGAGATGTACGCTTCGAGAAGGGACGACAGAGGAGGGGTGAGGTCATATTTAGTGCCAAGAGTGCTGTTCAGTATCTCCATCAGCCCATTGACGCCGAGGCTGGCGCTGGGGGTGTCAGCGAGAGAGGATGGTATGACGGGCTTTGAACCCGTATAGGCTCGTTGATTTGGGACTTTGATATCTTCGATCGATAAGCCGTCTTCAATGGGAGCGATGATGGTGACGTCGGAGAGGTTTGAATAGTATGTCTTTCTCAATGATACTGTTATCCAGTGCATTTCTATGGGATTTTACAGCTACACACTTTGTTGTCTCTGCGCGAAGGATTTGCATAGCCCTCCCATCGAATCTGATTCTGTCGCCTGTGGAGCGCTAACCATTCTAGTCAGAACGAAGACTTGAGGTGGAAGGAAGTGATGGTACATACGAAACCTGCTCATCCTGTTATGATTAGATGTATACAGGGAGAACCTCAGGTGAGGTGTAGTTGCAACACGGTTTTACCTAGAATGTCATCGCCTCGAATCAGAGTGTGTCATTGTTTCGCTTACATGTATAATACTTCCTTGGATCACGAACTTTGCTCCTTTGACCTTGGGAGTAATTGAATTGGTAACACATTCCCAAAGCAACCCACCAAGGTATGAGCCGGAAATCGAAACTCGACTCGACTGTTATCAACACATCCAACAGCGTCAAAGAAGGATGGGTTCTTGGACGTGCCTGGTTATCACACAAACAACAGTGCACCGAGCTATCCGCTATCGAAGCCAGTTCCGGCGTGCTGTGCAGTTATATGGCCTGGTACGGAACCAATCTTTTTCCCACATCCGCGCGAAGAGATGGGACGTCCATTCATTGGTAGTATGGACGACATGTTTGACGTAGATATTCCCATGGGGTGTGGATGGAGGGATAGGGAGTATGTGTGTACAGCCGGAATGAAGAGTACGTCTTGAGCAGCCTTGAAGATAGTTGTGGTATAGAGGTGGCGTGATATGTTCGCCGTTCCGTGCTGTGGGCCCAGACTCAGAGCACGCATCCCTCGCTTCCAGCATCAACAACCTCGAACAACCCCTCCTCCCACGCATGTCCCTCTATTCGTGCACACGCCCTCAACGCCCGCCCACTCTGCACCGGCATCCTTTCCTTTACATACAAAATGACATATGAATCCAGTATACACTTTTGTTAGCTGTCCACCGTCCAACTTTCAATCATCAGCGCGTCGCGCTCGAGCTAACGAAAAGGCACCGCTCTCGTGTCAGGGAGCAGTCGAACATCCGCTCATTCGTTCATTTCCTTTCAAGCCGTTGCTCAAAGAATCTATCAAAATACGGGTCAATTCACTTTATACTCAACAATAGCTAGTATCTCACCTTTAATTTAACACTTTTGATTATTATTTCACTAGCTGCGAGGCCCTGTTAGTACTGAATCATTCACAGGCTGATAGAATCCGCATACCTATTACAAGGGTTTCCCAACCTATTCTGTCGCTAACCTAAGCGAATATCTACGCGACTGACTGTTCACGGTTTGTCAGCCGATGGGGTAGCTGGTTGAATACCATGAATATGTGGGAGGCCATGCGGTCAAATGAAGAGAAAGAAGGCGAAGATAAGGCATTGCAGATACACACAAACAGAGATATTTTCAACGCAGGGATTATGAACGACGAGAAAAACTCCGGATGTAAAACCTATGCCTCTAGTCAGTAACTTGCGCCGTGTTGACAAAGAGAATATGAACCTAAACCATAAGTGTCCATTTCGGCAGAATCTGTCCCTAATCTCCTATGCGGCTGCAAGTCCTACGCGAATGCAAACAACGATAGGGCTTGGCTGCTTTTCTGAGGCCGCATAGACAGGCTGCGCCACAGAGTCTTGTAGGAAGAGCTGGAAGCTCGATGCACGAGCCGGCGCCGTGACGCATCTGCACGGATGTCATCAGTATGAAGAACTCAGTCCGAAGATGAAATAAAATCAGTATAACTAGGATTATGAAAGAGGAACATCGTGGACAATAGCCCAATTCTCCAATTTCGGTCGATATGTATCATCCTGGAAGCAGAACAGAAGAGTTCGCACCTGTATAGAAATGCATTGCTCATAATTTTCGTAGCCCGCTTCTCACGTCGCAACTACACGGCATCATTGAGGATTGTCTTTGTGCACCTCTAGCAAGCCAGAAAAATCATGTCTAAATAACAAGATCAGCTCCTTCATTTCTACCGTAGAAAAGAAAGGATAAGTCGGACAGCGACGTACCGATACCTGTTATAGGGCTTTACACGACATAGTGGACTACGACTCCGACTGAGAGCATAGAAATAACGGATCCATGAAAAGATAAATTTATGGACCGTCGTGGAGTGAGAGCAAGAGGTGTTTCAAACTCCGAACCTTGCGCTCGGACGATCGTCTACGCTTCAATGACTCATGCCCTCTGTAACGAATCTGATTCTGTGGACTCTTTCCGAGAACTTCAACAATCCTGTCCTTGAAAGAAGAGCAGCACACCGACGCTCACCTTCATATATGGCGTGTTCAAGGGTCACAACGTGGAATATGGCCCGTCGCCACCACTGTACCATGTTTGAAGGAGTCAGGGAAAGGCTGGGGTGCCGGTTAGTTGAAGCTGCCAAGTGAGAAGGCCAGCTAGGGTACAACGGAGGGACCGGCGGTGGTGCAGCTTGCGGACGGGGTGTGCGGGGTCATCTCGACGATGGGCGGGACGGTGCATCCATACTGGCTCATTACGGGAATCCTGTCAAGGCTGCTCAGGACATGCTCATTGTTCCGGCTGTACACACACTTCCTGTCTTTCCATCCACAACAATATTGTCCACTCCCTGCGGTGATATGCACGCCAAACATATCGTCCACGCTACCAATGGATGGACGTCCCACCTCCTCGCGCCAATGCGGGAAAAGGTTGTTCCCGCGCGAGGCCATATGATGGCGCAGCGCGCAGGAACTGGCTAGGGCGACGAACGGCTTGGTACACGGTCATCTATCTTATACCTAGGCGCATCCGAGGATCGATGAGACTATCTCACCCAGCAGCCGCCCAACCCTGCGATACTCGGCGAGAGTTTAGAAAACTGGTATCCAGTCCCAATAAGAAAGCCCCACGCAGAATTCAGGTTTTGTGGTGGCATCGAGATGGGCACCCCGTCCTAGCCCGTCCTTCTTTGATGCCGTCGGGGGTGCTGACGACCGCCAAATTGAGTTACGAGTGTCGGCATACCTTGGTGGAGCACTGGCAGCATATTTTGGGAGATGGTGGGGAGGAGAATCGACTGACAAGGAGGATGGCTGCTTTGAGAAAGGACGCCTGAAGGTGTAGTCCGGCATTTTGGGCATCTCTGTGGATGGTCTGCCCTAGGTTAGCAGCGTTCCCTCGGTGTCGGGCAGGCCGGAAGGAAGAGAGCGGATTGTGGCGGGGAATGGTCCGACTATGCCCGGATGAGCAGAAAGGCGTCGGCCCCGTACACGTTGCTCGGGAAACACGTTGATTGGCTCTCCGCCCCGTTTCGCGTCGCAAAGAAGAGGTGGGAAAAAGGAAACATCACGTCTGTTTATATTCATCTGGTAGATCAGGCGTTGGAAATATCCGATCTTTCCTTCTCACTGTCTTCGCGCTGGATTCAAGACCATAGTACACAATTTAACTCTTCGCAGCGTTGGGTATGCATCTTGAATATTCTCTTATACCCAACACTCAGATTATTACATAGCCGCTTGATGAATAAAAATGTCAAACAGTATGAGAGATCGCGTTTGGCTTGGCCTTTCAGTTCTCGTTTGCCCGTACCAAATGGGCGAAGACGACATCGTGGGACATCGCATGGTTTCGAATCGGCGTCCTAAGATTTCGACGTCAAACAATGAAGAGGCCCCGTATAACGTCTCTCAGTGACCACCTCTTCAATGCTGGATCCCAGATCTCATACAACGTTGCTTGTCATCGGTCGAGATCACTTCTACGTGCATAGCAAGGGCTTAATTGGAAAGGTTCTACATGTGCGTCTTGTCTTCTATTTTCAAATATCTGCTGATGCATCTACATCTGAATGCGAACCGGAACTATCCTCCCCTCTACAACCTGTTATTTGCATCCTGCCCCAAGATCCTATTACACCGGCTGATGAACAGTGCCTACATCATTCGCTGAGATAGACTCTTTATCTTGTTTGTTCACCTCAGCCTCCTTTCCACTCGATGCAATATCAATGGCTGGATATCCGACCTCGACCACTTTGAGAGAGGAAGGGTCTTCTGATAGGTGGTGAGGAACTATGAACTCGACCTCGACCCTCGCTCAATGTCTCCATCTCTCTTCATCATGTCCCTGCCAGCCGCCTACCACCGGTGCCATCCAGTACTGCTCGCGACTGTATCGAGGACGCCATTCCTTTCCCAAAGGTGTGATGAGAGTTATGAAAGGCTCGTGTCAGTGAACAAGGATTGAGGGAGGTGCGAAGGACAGGGGGGACGACTCTTGGTCAGCGGGTGGGCCTTCGAGTTTTGGCTCAAGACAACGGATGCAAGGAGGACTTGATCGCCGATCACCACCCTCGCCTACTTTCGCATACCGGTTGTCTAAACTCTAAACTCTAAACTCCCTCTCTCCGGTTCCTTTCTCTCGTCCGTTTAGTGCGACTACGGCTACATGGTGAGAGACAGACTATTCGTTGTGAGGCGGAGAGATTTTGTCTCGACGCTATGTATTGGCGAGCAAGAGCGCGGTGGTCGTCGAGGTGGTAGTGTCTTTGTGAAGTGCGGAATTCGCAAGCATACAGTACGTCCTTGCGGTGATGTGCTCGGTAACGGCGAGTGGCAAAAGGACTAGTGGCTGGCAATGAACACCAACAACACTAAACCTAACACTAACTCTATACTTATCACCAATATATTGAATTCGGGTGTTTCAAGTACGATAGAAGCACTCTACAGACTTCAATAATCAAGGAAAGTTGTTAAAAGACTTTTTATTCGTTACTAGTGAGCTATACAAGCGTACTACTCGTACTAGTGGGGTTGGTAAGACACGATTGGGTGAATAGTGACTTGACTTGAGCTACTGCGCTTGCTCTGACTGGGACTGCTTAGAACTAGTGGCTCTCTTGGCCCTATACTGCTTCCTACAAGTGATAGACACTTGACTAGTCACACTCTGGGCTGACTAGTGGCGCTCTTGGCCTAAGAATAATACTTTAAACTTCGAGAACTTGCTTGAACTAACTTCGAAACACTTTTAGCCTTTGCAGGACACGAAAGATTGCTCTAAGACACTTCAATTCACTCTATGCTATGGGTAACTTAGCGACTAGTCGCCGCTTCATCAAGGTTAAGCACAAAAGCCTTTAATTGGGGCACTAGGTACTGACTAGTAGGTCACAATTGCGGGGATGGCTTGCCTAAGCCGCGTGTGAGCCTATTCTACTACTTATATACTAACAATCAAGGTACAATCGAGATATAAATAACTGACTAGAGGGGTATTATTGATAAGGATTTCTTGGCTAGTCATGAGTAATGGTGAATAATCATTCAATAGTCGGTCTAGAAACGGCCGCTTGCTGACTAGTGAGCCTAGGAGCTCTGCTAGTGGTTGTATTTCGTATCCTTGGTGCAGCAATGCTCCACTAGTGTCAAGGGTAAACGACTGGACCGGCGAGTGTGCCTGTAGCAGCTGTCGATCATGATCGAAGGCGCAGCCCGGCTATACTAGTCCCGATCATAATAGATCCGTATCGCACTAGTTGGATCTGCCGCAAGGTTAATCTGTTGCCAATTCATTTCTAAGTCCTGCTTCGAGATTGCCGCGTGACTAGTTAACCTGACTTAGGTGCTTTGTGCCCAGATCGGTCCGCTAGTGACTGACTTCATGAGATTTGTGTCCTCTGCCTCTTGTTGGGTGTGCTAGTCGCGTTACTCGTCCGCTAGTGGCCATATTCATTTAGCCCTGCTAGCATTCAAGTCACTAGTATGGCTGGCTGGTAGATTTGACCCACTAGTGGCATCACATCTACATCAGCAATTTCGCATTTATATAGAGGGTATAGGCGGTATAGGTGGTATAGGGAATTTTGGGTCTTTTCGCAGCTATAATACCTATACCCAACCTATACCACTATACACCTATAGACACATACCATTAAATCTATAAAAGATGTCAGTTTAGGCTTCCAAACACAGAGAAGTGATAGCAAAGAAGTAGAATTATGGCGGAGAGTCTATCACGAAATAGAAAAAGAGTCGATGTTCAGTGCGTTCCCGAAATAGAAGTGGCCTGTGCACAATTACATCGCACGGTCATGTGTAAGTTGAACTTGGCGCTGTTTCAATTCGAATTCTTGCCTTCTCCCCACTTCCCATATTGCCCTCTCATCTGTACAGTATCGGATACTTTGACAAGTTGATTTATTTTCTTCCTTCAAGTTCAGATGTCCTCAGGATGTCGTCACCTCATCAACATCTACGAAATCAGCCTGCCTTGTTGGCCTCGTCTCCCCTTCCTCTTACGGTCTCCCTATGTTTGCCATCTAGGCAGCGCTACACAAACTCGGGCAGAAAATCGTATGTGTGACTTGGATACCAGACCTGCGAATTACCTGGAGGGAATGGACTTGGGCAGAGATGGCTGGAGACATCGGTCATGAGGTGTACATTTCAATGACCTTCTCCTTTTTCGTAGCTTATTAACAACATTTTTAGGCTCGCATGCACGCTGGATGGTAGGGAGTGATGTTATTATTGGTGAGTGTATTTAATATCATGTTGTAGAGTCAACATTGACCTTGCCTAGCCCGCGTACGTGGCTTGGTTCGCTCTCAGAGCCTTTCATGATCGGTCTTGGTTGCTGGTATGTCTTTCTATTATCCCTTACGTCCTGCATGTCCTTTTATCTTTCTGATATCGTCTTGTTCATATTTTCTGCCTCGCTCTTCACATTCGGAAGGAGCCTTTCACAAGCCACTCCGTTCTCTAGACCTTTCCTCATGCTGGTGCGGTTCATATTTCCTTACGCTGTCGACTCTGACTAATGGTGATATTTGAATTTTCAGTTACTCAGCGAGGGTATGCATTTTCAATGTGAGTTGGCATCTTGCTGCGTGTACGCGTATACTTATTATACGCTATGCAGTATTGTAGAATCTGATAGTACATGCAAGTGAACGTTCTACTCGGAGCTTGCCTGTATGTCATCGGAGCGGCAAGTCATTTACTAGCCACGCGTTAGATGTATCTTATTGTACATATTGCAGTAATATTATATTATTGAACTCCTTCTATTGTATTGTTCTTGAACGTTGAGCTGTACTGTCGTATTTGAAACCTTTTGGTGCGGTCAGTATAGAGCCAGATTCCGCGGGTATAGGTAGGTATAGGGCATCTATGGCCCTATAAGACTGTTTATAGAAAACATGCACCCCCCTTATAGCCCTATACCGTGTTATAGGGTATAGAATGCTATAGGAGGGGGGTTCCTATATGCCCTATACCATTTGTGAGATTGCTGATGAATGTAGTCTTTGATGCCGCTGATACACTGTCTACGCATTCACACCTAGATTTTGTGATTTTATACAAATACTATTGCATATCTACCTTACATTAGTGATACAAAAAGGACTATAGCTGAGGCTTTGAGCTGATAGTTAGACTAGTATGCAGCTAGTAGAGCCAGGACTTACATCAGCAATCTCACAAATGGTATAGGGCATATAGGAACCCCCCTCCTATAGCATTCTATACCCTATAACACGGTATAGGGCTATAAGGGGGGTGCATGTTTTCTATAAACAGTTTTATAGGGCCATAGACGCCCTATACCTACCTATACCCGCGGAATCTGGCTCTATACTGACCGCACCAAAAGGTTTCAAATACGACAGTACAGCTCAACGTTCAAGAACAATACAATAGAAGGAGTTCAATAATATAATATTACTGCAATATGTACAATAAGATACATCTAACGCGTGGCTAGTAAATGACTTGCCGCTCCGATGACATACAGGCAAGCTCCGAGTAGAACGTTCACTTGCATGTACTATCAGATTCTACAATACTGCATAGCGTATAATAAGTATATGCGTACACGCAGCAAGATGCCAACTCACATTGAAAATGCATACCCTCGCTGAGTAACTGAAAATTCAAATATCACCATTAGTCAGAGTCGACAGCGTAAGGAAATATGAACCGCACCAGCATGAGGAAAGGTCTAGAGAACGGAGTGGCTTGTGAAAGGCTCCTTCCGAATGTGAAGAGCGAGGCAGAAAATATGAACAAGACGATATCAGAAAGATAAAAGGACATGCAGGACGTAAGGGATAATAAAAAGACATACCGGCAACCAAGACCGATCATGAAAGGCTCTGAGAGCGAACCAAGCCACGTACGCGGGCTAGGCAAGGTCAATGTTGACTCTACAACATGATATTAAATACACTCACCAATAATAACATCACTTCCTACCATCCAGCGTGCATGCGAGCCTAAAAATGTTGTTAATAAGCTACGAAAAAGGAGAAGGTCATTGAAATGTACACCTCATGACCGATGTCTCCAGCCATCTCTGCCCAAGTCCATTCCCTCCAGGTAATTCGCAGGTCTGGTATCCAAGTCACACATACGATTTTCTGCCCGAGTTTGTGTAGCGCTGCCTAGATGGCAAACATAGGGAGACCGTAAGAGGAAGGGGAGACGAGGCCAACAAGGCAGGCTGATTTCGTAGATGTTGATGAGGTGACGACATCCTGAGGACATCTGAACTTGAAGGAAGAAAATAAATCAACTTGTCAAAGTATCCGATACTGTACAGATGAGAGGGCAATATGGGAAGTGGGGAGAAGGCAAGAATTCGAATTGAAACAGCGCCAAGTTCAACTTACACATGACCGTGCGATGTAATTGCGCACAGGCCACTTCTATTTCGGGAACGCACTGAACATCGACTCTTTTTCTATTTCGTGATAGACTCTCCGCCATAATTCTACTTCTTTGCTATCACTTCTCTGTGTTTGGAAGCCTAAACTGACATCTTTTATAGATTTAATGGTATGTGTCTATAGGTGTATAGTGGTATAGGTTGGGTATAGGTATTATAGCTGCGAAAAGACCCAAAATTCCCTATACCACCTATACCGCCTATACCCTCTATATAAATGCGAAATTGCTGATGTTTTTTACTCATTGTTCAGCTGCAGCATCGAGTTAAGATTCAGCTTCCAGACTCATAGCACATCTCCCAGATGTGTTCTTGTACAATGACTTTTGTGCCAACATAGCATATTGATGTCTGGTGAGCAAGGCCATGGCATCGTCAAGGTGGTACAACTAATGTCATCGAAAATATGGAATTTGGACGAAGTGGTGCTCAATTGGTATACATGTACTTCTCTGTGCCATTTCTTTTCGGTTATCGAGTGCTAACCCCGGTTTTCTTTAGTTGTGTATCCCTCGGGTCCAACTGGACTACGGTTAGTTTTTCCATATGCACGACCTCAAACCATGCCTTTTTAGCCTTGATTCACTTTCAAGGGGGTCCGAATATTTAAAAAAAAGACAGTGGGTTGATTAAATAATTTCGTGCACCAGCGTCGGACCTACCTACCTTCACGTGACATATATGATGTCATATGCTATTTTTGGTGTCCGGCCCGTTCCCCGACTGTGAGACAGGCAACGTATCACCATCAACGATGAAGCTCTCTCGTACTCTCACCACTCACGCTCAGTCATTCCGTTGAAGGCTACATCACCAGGTGTGATTCCCAGTACTCTTGTCATGATCAATTCAAGTGCTGACCCGTGGATCATCTCTAGAGTACTACTTTGGTACTTATTTGAATAACCCGTGTCATTTGTCCCTGCATATGTCAGTGCTTCCCTCGTTTTGTGCTACATGCATTGCAGCACCATCCTACAGGGACATAGTTGACGTGAAGGCATTCAAGCTGGAGTACTCTGAGTATTGGCTGATGCACCCATTTTCCAATGTAGATAGTGACCGTTAAGGAGATGGGCTGATTTCTGAAGCGGTGGTGCCTGCCGCGCCAGGACGACAGTAGATAACACGTGTCTTGTACACATATTAAGCCATTCTTGGGCTTATATCTTCAGTCAAATTAGTGTTAGAAGTGTCGGGATGGATTTTACACATGTTTACTGCGAATTCAGTCCAGATTTGGGTAAAATATACCTAGGGTCAACTTTTTTTTTTTCGTGACATTTGTCTGGACCTACCTACCTACCCGGTGTGCCAGGCCGACATCCCGGTACCCCCTTGTTTGCTTTCTAAAAAAAGAAGTCAACTACCCTAGCCTCTGCTCAACCCTGTGTATCCTGTCGCGACTGAGTAAATAGTCGCCATTTGTTGAGGGCTGACATTTCTTTGATTTTGCAATGGATGCTGACTTATCTCTATTCCAGCGTGTTTTTGTCTTCAAAAAGGTAGTTTCCTCGGTTTAGGGCTTACTCTCACAGCAGGTCTTCCATGCAAGTCTTTCGAGACTGGTGCAAATTTTTGTTTTTTGCGTGAGTCGGACCGAGCAAGGGGGCGGCGGGATTCAAGAAAGACACATGATGTACATTTTCATGTTTAAGGATGGGCTGGACCCCCCTCCCCCCCCCTCTCCTGCCATATATGGAAGTAATATATACATATTGGGATGGCTTAGTAATACAAATCTTAGTTACTGGAGTGATGCCGGTATGTGCCGGTGTGCTGCCGATAATTGCCGGTTGGCTACCATACCTCACATTAGCAAGGAACATGTCTATGGTGAGTATTTCATGATGAAACAATCTCTATTCAGATGAGGCTATTGAAATAAAGAGAAATTGGACCACTAGGTAAGTCCTACAGTGCTATATCCTAAAATAGAGCATGTTGAGATCAGCGGTAATTCTCCAGCCGCTCACCCGGATTTCAGCAGGGAACCCTCGCAAACAGGTGAGGGTTATCGTTGTTCACCTACGTATTTATCTACTTCCATGTACACTAATAGAATCACTGCTATGAAGTAACTAAAGCCGAGGAGAAGAGCAACACTTCTTTGCCTGATACTCGACAACCGAAGATCCCGACTAATTGTGATGCGCGACACTTGTCAATCCAACACACCCCCGCAAGTTTGCGCATCAATCCCAAAAAAAGAAGAGAGAAAAGGGAAAAACATACACCCCCGGAAGGTGAATACCGTGGTGGGAAGAATAGCTCAGAAAGCGACATCAGAGTCACTCTCAATAGCCAACCCAGCAAAGTCCGCCGCCGCCGTCTTTCTCTTTTTCGACTTCCACCACTTCGCCCTCTCCTCGCAATCGGCCTTCAAGTGCCCAGGCTTATTGCAGAAGAAGCAAATGAAGTCAACTCGACTGTTGCCCTTCGCCTTGCCACTTCGAAAAGCGACAGCTGCAACATCCTCCTCCTCCTCCTTATCCTTCTCGGAGCGTCCCGGGGCAAGCGACGTTTGGCGCGTCTCTTCGTTGAGCAAGCGAACGATCATGTTGGAGAGTGTGAGCTGGTCGGGCGGGGTCGCGTCAAAGTTGATAATGACATTTTCATAGGAAGGGGGAAGTCCCATGGTGAGTGCAAGGATTAGATCCTGGTCGCTAACATCGATGCCGGCCAGTTCCATCGCCTTTGCCATCCGTCTGATCTGCCCAACCCAAGACTCCATACTCTGCCCCTCAAGCATCTTCGCCGTCAAGAACTTCCTTCGCAAGGACAAGCTCGTCGCAAAGCCCTGTGCACGATGCACGGTCTGCAAGTTCCCCCAGATCTCCCGTGGGTCCTTCGAGTCC
This sequence comes from Armillaria cepistipes, assembly GCA_900157415.1. Classification (NCBI taxonomy): domain Eukaryota; kingdom Fungi; phylum Basidiomycota; class Agaricomycetes; order Agaricales; family Physalacriaceae; genus Armillaria; species Armillaria cepistipes. The sequence continues at coordinate 1,192,248 of FTRY01000002.1, forward strand.
ATGTGCGCCAGCTGCCCGATATCTACCCTCAAAATCATCTCGGCCCTTGCCTCCGCCATCTTTTGCTTATCTCGCCCCTTCAGCTTCGTTGTGAGCTCCACCAAGATCTCCGACTCCGACTTTCCGTCTCCATCTACCTCAACCTCAACGATATCAGTCCAGAGCCTCCGACGTGTGAGCTCGGCCTCCATCATCACGCGCCATTCCGCAAAGTTTCCGACCGATAACTTGGGAAAACGCACACCAAACAACTCGTCCGACATTTTGCTCTATAGGCGATCTCGACGCGGCAAACAACGAATGTGGAGAGCAAGAACGAACAACTGGACCGTCTCGTGGACCAGCAAAGCGAACGACCAGACCGTCTCGTGGTCTAGCAAGTGACAAAGGTGATCTCGACACCAGTGTTGGGGTGGCAGTGTAGCGATAGTCTCGAGAGTCAGCACAGAGGACAAGAGCGACAAGGACTAGGTGGGTTATGCTGCCTGTTTGTGTTGAGATCAGCGGTAATTCTCCAGCCGCTCACCCGGATTTCAGCAGGGAACCCTCGCAAACAGGCGAGGGTTATCGTTGTTCACCTACGTATTTATCTACTTCCATGTACACTAATAGAATCACTGCTATGAAGTAACTAAAGCCGAGGAGAAGAGCAACACTTCTTTGCCTGATACTCGACAACTGAAGATCCCGACTAATTGTGATGCACGACACTTGTCAATCCAACAGAGCACACAAAGCGCATGTCACTTTCGCGTTTAAGGCTTGGACCCCTCCCCCCCCTCCCCCCTACCCTATGTGCCGGATTTTAGCCGCGCCTCCCCCTTGGGACCGAGCGTTGGTTTCCCGTTGAAACGACTTAAATGGGTAATCACAATTGGTCTTGGCACGAACAGGCCCCATTTTGTGCGAGAGAGAACATCTTCGGGTTGGAGGAATTATGATCCTATGAGCTATGACTGTTGCTGGACTTGTGCTCTTTTTTTTTTTTTGCACAGTGAATTCTGAAACCTATCTCCTTATTCTTCTACTTGTAGCTCTTTTTGTGTGTAGAATGTGTGCACCACAAGTATTAATAACATGCTGTTGCTTTGCGATTCATTATTGTCCTCATCCACGTCGAGAAATCAAGCTATCACCGTTATCAGCACCGTTACCACTAACTTCGGGGAATGGTTATTTCACTGTCTATTCCGCCACAAATTTTATTCTCCATCAACCCATATATCACTATGTTGCTACCCTTCTCTTCGCCAATTTAACATTCCCACTAGTCCAAATCTTGATCTCGTGTTATTTCCCCTCGACGGTCTCCTTCGGCATAACAAGCACCCTTTCCGTGATCTCATCCGACCCTGCTATAGATAGCAAGCTGACTTATCACCACTTATCATCGATGCAGTCGCTTCCTGTAGAGGAGGCGTATCAACTGCTCCTATCAAGACATGGACTTCAGATTGGAATTTTGGGACTCCCGTGTTTTTAAGGAGCGGTGTAAGGATTTGGGGGAATACATTCCACGAACGTTGCGATGGCCAGGAACTCGGGAAACTAGTGGAAGAGGCCAACAACCTGGTTACTTCTCTGCCTTTTAAACCCTCCTCAGACTTATTGGGTGACCTGCACCTCGCGGTCAAAGGGATTGTAATTGAATACTCATCCACAGGCACCCACAGAAAAATTAATACTTAATGGCAATGACTTGTATTCCTGATTCTTCGCGTATTGATCTTTTGTGTGTAATATAACTCTCCTTTGGTAAAACTGCGGCTGTGAAATTCGTCAACAAAGCATGTAAAATATGCCTTGGGGTTGGACATACGCGGTTCCTGGATATTGTTCGATGTGTCGAAATCCTGGGCGGCCTGACTTTGATTCATGCTACCTCAGTCTATAATGATAGCATTATCTCTCATCTGACTATAGCTCAATGAAGCACGATACATAGCAGGGAATGGCTGAATAATGGGCCAAGGTGTTAAATCCATAGTAAGGCTGTGATTGTTGGGAATAGACATCGGCAGGGAAAAGGAACGTGATGGTTGCGGCTCGAACGAAGGTATATTCCGGTATAAATACGCAGTAGGTGGTGGTACGAAGCCAAGTTACGGTAATGATCGATGCGAAAATCAAAATAAGGTAAAACAAAAATCAGCGTAGCCGTCAGCCCAGTGGCTGTGAAACCATATCCTCAACAGTGATACATAAGAGGGAAGGGTTGTTCGACGCGTAATTTTGCATATCTACAAGGCCAGGCGCTATCTACGAGATAAACTTAGCAACATTAGGATATTTGACATTTCCCACCTTTTCTATATGAACTCGAATTATGGCGGTGATATAATTATCGTCTGTCCAAGCGTACGAGCTTGGCCCGGCCCCTGCGACACTGAGAAAGACTGAGAAATGGGGCACGGCGGGGCAGAGATAGGGCAGAGAGTTGAGGAGAGTTGACGTGACATTGACTGACACGACTATCACAGTCACGTGATTAGTCGTCGAACGTGACACTTTTTCAACTTTCCTTCATAACAAGTTCTACCATGCTGTTCCGTGCACCACCGTCAGCAGAAGTTTGCTATTCAAGCGTCTTACTACTCTGGTGACTCCAACATCAAGACCCAGCTTATCACTGCTCTACGACAACAAGGAATTGAGTCGCTACGTAGGGCGCCGCCGCCGACTCTTTCAGACACCGTAATGTGCGTTTCTTGTCGAACTTGCCATAGAATTCAAAGCTCAAGTGGCTGTTTGATCAATCTGATAGATATCTGCAGAATTCTTTCAAGATAACTAATCCCATTTAATTCAGTTAAATCGCGCTAGATCGTACAACGTTTTGGATTGCACGTATGTGTTCCATGTTCTGAAATAACGAAAATGTAGTAACTTGCGTCCAGTATCTCTTCCATGGTAGCACGTCCTTCCCCTCCGATATCCTCGGCCTGCTCTTTGCATTCGTGTCCTAACATTCCAAAGTCAATTTCAGACGATCCGCGAATCCAAGCGTTACTAAAATGCAATGGCCCCTTGCTGGAAACAGAGCGCGTATCCCTACTTGCGACTGCATCCGAATCCTCAAATCTACTTTCGGTATTGAAGGAGAAGATTGATCACACCCAGCATATGCTAAACGCGCTTCTGGACGGTCAAGCAAAAGTCACGGAAAATCTGCGTGCCGCTAAAACACTGCTGCATCCCATTCGCTCTATTCCTGAAGACGTACTCAGGCACATCTTTTCATTCTGCGTCTATGAGGTCTACGACCTCCTCGATGAAGACGACACGCCCAACACCCTTGACTCGCGCAAGCCGCCATGGACACTGTCTCAAGTCTGTCGTTCTTGGCGCAGAGTATCTTTATCTACCGCATCGTTGTGGAGGCGCCTCTCCATAGATTTTGAGCAGTACCTCAAGCCTAAAGATGTACATCTGCACCAGTTTATGCTCGGGTTACACATTCAAAGGGCGCGTCAGTACCAGCTGACGATCAGACTGTCGAGCGTAAAAGATATATCCTCTCACGCCTTCATACCTGTCCTCCTAACTTCCATGCCTTATTGGAAGTACTTGCGCGCATGCATCCCTGCCAAGTCCCTTGTGGTGCTCTCGATCTATGGATCGTATCTCGAGTCGCTTCTCTATCTCGAGATAGACCTACCGGAAGACACTGCCTCACCTATCCATGCCTTCGAGATGGCTCAGAACCTCCGCATCCTGGAAATTCAATCATCATTATGCCGTCACGTCTATCTTCCTGACAGTGGACACGGGCTAACAGACTTAACAATTCATGGACCGTTTGTTAAACACATATTCTCCTTCCTGCGCAAAACACCCAACATTGAAAAACTGCAGGTAGGCTTTGTAAGCTCAAAGCCTTTCGAACACCTAAATCCTCCTATCCTGATGCCCAAAGTGACCAGACTGGTAATTTCGGAATGGGACGACGTGGTGCCTTCATCCATTGCCCATCTTTTCGAATCTCTAGAACTTCCCGAATTGTTCAACTTGTCTTTCAACCTGGACAACTCGGACAGCGACAGCACTGTTTTTGTGTTCCCGGAAATTCTACCTTATCATCACTGTCGTAAATTAAGGCGATTGGAAGTGACTGCATCCAGGAGCAAAGTTGGGAAGACTGGCCTGATCGACCTTCTGACCTGTGCCACAAACCTAGAATACCTCGCCGTTTCAGCTAAAATTGTCGAAAAAGACTTGCTTTCTGCACTTGCGCGTTCGGACGATAATGACGATATCCTTCCTGAACTTCGTGCCCTGAATTTACGGGGATCAGAATCAATTTTCGATCATCAGTCACTTTTGCAGATGGTGGAATCACGTACGGATCAAACAGAGGATGATGAAGGGGACGACGAAGAGGACGACAGGGAGAAGATGAAGAGTGAAATAGAGGATGACACCGAAGACGAGGGCGAAGGCGAGGGCGAAGATGGTAAGGAGGTGAAAGATGAAACAGAGGATGTCGAAGAGAACAACGAAGGAGCAGACGAAGAGGACAACCAAGACGCCGATGAAGATGAGGAAGGTATAATGCTAGAAAGGGTTTACCTTGATGAACCCTTGACATTTGACGATCCTGCATTAACTGCACGTTGGGAAGCACTCAAAAGTGACGGGTTCATAGTGGATTAGTATGGAGACTAATAGGTCAAACATGTCATTGTCCAAAATTTGACGATCTAATACAGTCCACGTCGTAATTACTTGTCGACAGGGAATCTTAACCAGATTTACCACCAGTGATCTGAGTCGTCCCACCCCAGCTGAAGTCGATGCTCTTCCCTTGGTACTCATGATTGGGCTCCCGCCAACCCTTATACACTGTGAGCTAAGATGTCAGTCTTGAAGCTTATGGTTTATGGTGCGCAGTAAAGACCTAGGCATCGCTGCCGAAGGATCCATCACATAAGGAAGGGATGACTGCGGCATCTGATCCAGCCAGCTGTTCAAGCGACCTAGAAATACTGCACATTTGGAAGATGCCGCATGGCATACTCCCAAGCACGGAGCCGAAATCCCAGGTGAGCCGACTCAGTAACACGTGACAGCTGGATATGCAGAGAATGGGAATGATATAAGGATGCGGTTTTTCGGAGGCTTGGTAGGGAGAACCGAGGAGAGAATAAGCCCGCAAATTATAATGGGTCTCGGCTCGTTCGAAAGAGAGCTCGATAGCACGGATTTGGTGTGATGCGAGGCAGTTAAGGAAGAGCTTCGTCCTACTTGGGCTCCCGACCGGCTTCGATTAATGTGCGCCTCTGAAAAGTTGGAGCCGAACGAGAGGGAGATATTGGTTGTGTACGCGCTCATGGCGACGTCTTGAAAAAACGAGTAGAAGACGTTGCATAAGACGTACAGGGATCGAGGTAGGGCCATGCGCTCCGGTAATAGACAGTCGAAGGATGACACCGTTGACCTTGGAAGTGATCTCTTGGTTTATATCATCGTATACCTAGCATGCGCGGTATCTATGGCAGCAAAAGAATTGAATGGCGTACCGAGGTCTTGAATCCAGGTGATTGTAAGAGGGATAGACTGTTCTTAGTCGCCACCGACTCTGATTCATCAGCAACCGGTGTGCAGGGGAATTGCGTAGTATAAGAACGCGGGGACTCTGGGGCAAGGGTCAGGTGAGAAGGGCGCAAGTCTCGATAGGGCTGAGTGAAGGAAGGGCTTCGTCCTACTTAGCGTGAGCAACGAGATAATGGTTGCGTGTGTTGAGTAGTACGCGCAAGTGGAAGGGATGCTAAGGAGAACGAACGAACGATGTAGGCGCTGTACATAAGCCGGTGTAGCAGGATCTTGGGGGTAAGATGCAAGTGACAGGTAGCCGTGTAGAAGTGGCAACATATTCGGGAAAGAGGTGATCCTCTTCATTGTTTGACGTCAGATCCTGAGACGCCAACTCGAAGTCATGTAGTATTATCCTCGTCTGTTTACGAAACGAGAACCAAATGGCGAAACACATTCGCTTCGACTTTTTCCATCCATCAAGCGTGTGTTGGGGAGGATAAGAGAGCATTCGCCTGGATACGCCTTCCCAGTCGTGCAGGGAAATTGCCCAACGTCGAAGAATTGATCAAACAGCGTGTAGACGCCTCGAATCCAGAGTGAGGGTAAGAGGGAAGGACTGCACGGATATTTCCGACAGATGATTTTTCGTATACCTACAAGAGAAATATATGAAGCACTTGTTATGTGTAGCCACGAACACCTCGACGATGTGTTCCAACATTTGGTATAATCCAATGCCCACAGAACTGGGAATATTGTATGTTTCTTTTAATAGTGAAGGCACAAAACATGATGCCCAGGCCATTGCCACAACACGGATTCGAACCGTGGTTTTCTCATACAGTATAACCTTGGTTTGCTATCTTGAAATAAGCTGGAGACGATCTACCATTGATCCATTGTGTCGTATAGGTATGCGGACTCGTCTTTGGTTACTTGGGTGCAGCATGTAGAATCTTTACCGCACACGCAGTTTTGGAGCTTACGGCTATCGGATCGGTGTCTAGTCCTCCTTGTTCGCAAGGATGCAGCGAGGGTGGCCCATACATTCCAACGATTCAATCCTCGCTTCCCTCCCACATAACAAAATCCGCGACTGTCAAGTACGACGGCGAAGGAGAAGAGGCTTGTGTAGAAAGAACGAGGACTGTGGGGAAAGCGTGAACCCGGCTAGCTGTAAGTATTTCAATGTTGATCGATGGTGATGATCTCTCAACACACCCATGTTTCCACACCATAGGTCAAGACGAATCGCCGTGTCTTCGGATAGCTACGTACACAAGACGACAAGCTGATTTCCCGAGATGGGATTCGTCCCATATAATGCAGCTGCATGTATTTGGTATTCGTGCGCAAGTGGGTCGTCAAACGAGAACTGGACGGCCAAACGCGGTTTCCCGTTCTCTTTGAGCCAAGAATTGAATCGTGTGCCGCCTTCTCGAATCTAGCGTCAGGGAGATACATAAAGTCATGACGGTAAGAGGGAGAAGTTGTTCGGATATTTCCGAAGCATAATTTTTGGTATACTTACAAGCAGTACTGGTTATAGCAAAGATGCGATGTTTGCCTTTTTCCACCTTTTCTCTGTGACGCGAAACGGGGCGGGGAGCCAATCAACGTCTTTCCCCAGCACCATGTACGCCAACGCCTATCCGCTCATCCACACGTGGACCATTCCCTCGCCCAAATAACCTGCCGCAATCCACTCGCTTCCCTCTGACCTGCCCGACACTTTTGAAGGAATGCTACCAACCCAGGGCAGTCCATCCGTAGAAGTACCCAAAACGCCAGACCACGCCTTCTTCACGCGCCCTCTCTCAAAGTGATCATCATCCTCGTCAGCCGACTCGCCTCCCCACCATTTTCCGAAATACGCCGCCAGTGCCCCACCAAGGTATGCAGACACTCGAAACTCAACTTGGCTATCATCAGCACATCCGACAGCGTCAAAGAAGGACTGGGTGCCCATCTCGATGCCGCCGCCAAACATAAACTCGGCGTGAGGTTTCTCTCCGAGCGTCGCAGGGTCGGGCGGCTGCTGGGTGAGGTAGTCCCATCGATCCTCGGACGCGCTTGGGTATAAAACAAACGAGCACGTTCCAAGCCATCCATCATCCAAGCCAGTTCCAGCACGCTGTGCGGTCATATGTCCTCGCACGGGAACGATCTTTTCCCTCATCAGCGCGAGGTGGGACGTCCATCCATTGGTAGCGTGGACGATGTGTTTGGCGCGGATATCACCTCGGGGTGTGTGTACGACATTGTCGTGGATGGAAAGACAGGGAGTATGCGTGTATAGCCGGAATGAAGAGTACGTCTTGAGCAGCCGCGATAGGATCCCTGTGACGAGTCGATATGGATGCACCACGCCGCCCGTCGTCGAGATAACCCCGCACACCCCGTCTGCAAGCTGCATTTCCGCCGGTCCCTCTGTTGTACCCCAGCCACCCTTCTCGTTCGGCAGCTCCTCCAGATAGCGTTCCAGCTTCTCCCTGACGCCTTCAAACACGTCTTTGTCAAAATAGACATCATATGTATCCACCTTGCGACACTGGCTCTCCTCTGTCAAGCCCTCCTCCTCTGCAACGCTTATCAGTTCGTCCAGGTGCGAAAGCCGGAACTGGATGATCTGTTTTGCTGCCTCTGCACCATGTTTCTTCTTCAGATCGAGGTAGTCGTGGTATAGCGGTGGCGTGATATGTCCCCCATTCTGCGCTGTGGCCCCAGAACACGCATCCCTCGCTTCTAACATCACAACCTCCAAGGACCCGTCCGTATCAAGCAGCGTACGCGCAAACGACGTGCCCGTTATCCCAGATCCGATAATCACAACGTCCGCGCATGCTGGCAGGGCTGCCGACGAGCCTTCTTTTTGGATAGGCGACGCGGGAATTGACCAGAACGGAGTAGTGGGATTGGGAACAGGGAGTCCAGGAGATTGCTTTATCCGTTTGGAGACTCGCCGGTACGAAGAGACGATTGCTCTTAGAGCATCGATGGCCACTCGTAGGACCGAAAACAGTGCTACCGTCAGAGATTGTCGATGATGAATACACCTCGGGTTTTCACTGGCGAGCAGTTTCCCGCGACGATATCAGGCCACTGGAACGGCAAGCCGATGATCATCGTCAGGATCAGGGTACACGGCCCGACGGATAAGCGTGAAAATTGTCGTTCCATATTTAGTCATCAACGTCATTTCTGACCACCTCTGACCATCAGTATCGTACGAGTCAACATGATTGGGACAACGGAACTGTCAAGAGTAACAGGCGAAGTGAAAACTCCCGTAAATTTGGCAGGGCCATGGGCATACACTGACATGGTACGATTATACCGACATCCAACCAGTTTTTAGCCTTAACGTCATTTCTTTTCCAGTGACATATCAACTGAAGACCAACGAATTCCCTGCAGTCAAGTACAAGGCTAAGATTCTTGAACTTGAAGGTTGAAAGTGAGTTGTTCTCTCATGCATATGTTTCCTGTGACCGATATGGTTCCGAGTAGATCTTCCGCTCGTTCATACCTACCTTCATGTTCCAAGTTACTTCTTCCTCAACGACGCTAACAGTCCCAACATCCGACTTTACGATCTTTTTCTCTTTCCTAGACATACCCTTCCCAAGTTCCTATCTTTTCTCGAATCAGTTTCAATCGACACCACCTATATGGAAATAATGAACGCTTCGTCGAACGATTCTGTTCGTTTATATCCGTCCGTTCTCTCCTTGCCACAGCAGTAGAGATTTCGCCGCTCCTCGATGCACAGCTGCTGACCTACATATACTCGTCATACAAACTTGTCAATCTCGAATAAAGTATGCCAGTCTCATTGGTAACCTCGATATTTCTGGTTGCGTGAGACGACGCATCGCTCCAGGTGCAAGGGACGGGATTTTATTCCGGTGACTTCTACTTTTTCCGCTCTTTGACTACCGTTAACCGGACCTTTGTGTAGACCCTGCCATTGCTGGGTGATGCATTCCATTTGGCGCGATATCAATTTCCGAGAGCGAAGAGTGGGAGGGTGTGCGGGATTTGGTCATCCATTCTGCACTTCAAGTTCTATCCCCCAATAAATCCACAACACGCGTGCCTCTCGCCTGCAACTGGACACGGAAGACGCACCACTTCCTGATGCAAGTCGAGAAAGAAAGTCGGATATTTCTTGGGTGGATGGATGGATCTTCGAAATTCAGGGAACGTTCGTCGAGCCATGCCGTTGGTTCACGAAGAGGAAGGCAAGTCCTGTTCATCTAAAAATGGTTCAACGAGCTAAACAAGGAGCGAGCAGGAATATACCAACGGAGGATCTGGCTTCTACCACCGGACGGTCTTGGACTGCCGGGAACGCCCAAGGCTACGCTGCTTAATTCATCTCCAGACGCCAGCAATCTTTGACGTGTAACGACCCAACAAACTGAAGAATAGGCTCTTTCCCATCTTCGGACAGCGAGGGAGACACGCTGTCCCCGCTAGGATTAGAGTATCCTACCACGGAGTGCACCTTCACGTATGGCAGACGACCGTACTAGGCGCATCTTCTGACGATTCCTCCTAGTTCCTGGAACTGTGGCGTTGAAGTAGGATTGTCGAGGTTATTTTCGGAAAGCCAAAGCGGGGCCATGACGGAGAGTTAGAATCCTTTCAATCTCCAAACGGCCAGGGAGACACGACCGTAATGCATCCTCGTACAGCAGACGACTGTACCTTAAAGGACCCCGAGACGATGAACTTCTTGGGGAATTTCATGCGAGATTTTTACGACTCCCTCTTTTTCGTGAATCCACGCCACCTCTCGCTGAACGAGAGGGACACAGCACGGATCCTCTCCTGCTGGAAAATAGCTACTCGATTGAAGCGCAGCCGACTTCAACTTCAGCCTGGGATGTGTCTACTCCGCCGCCAACTATCCATCATCATTCCAAACGAGCGGTACCGTCATCTTTGTGAGCTCTATCTCCGGTAACCGCTCCGAGGACTACATATTGATAGAATTATTCTCGGGCTACGTTCCATTCAAACTAGACTTTTCACGAGCCGCAGCTTGACCGTGACCGTGGAAGAGGAACCCAAATGCGGAAGATTGCTAGAAGAGAATGGGTGGAGACTCTCAAATGGCCCCTTCTACAGTGGAAGTTCGAACGACCACTGGAGAAATCGAGCCCTTGACCACTCAGAATCAGTTCTGATGCTCGCAGATACTCCCTGATATCATATCGGATGATACATGGGCTCAATTCAAACAGCACTCGCGTCGCGTTTGATTCATTATTCTTGATGCGTAGTCGCGCACCGCAGTCCACTTATCCACCGTATTCCTGCGCCTTGCTGAGAGACAGGAAACTCTCTTCCCCAACTTGCAGAAACTGAATGTCGGCATGAGCTTCGCCGCCGATCCTTCAATACTTCTCTTTTGACCAGCTCTCGGTTGGACGACGCTAAGATTGCTTTTCTTCCCAATACGGAGACTGTTATAGCCTCCATCTCTGCACGGACAGTCGGCTGGGAGATACCAACGCTTCATTCATTTACCATATCCTTCATATAGCACGGACGTTGCAGACTTCGGTCTTTAGGAACGATATGCCCCTTCACCAAGTTGTCCAATCTTAGTAGGCTGCGTAGACTAAAAATTGAATCGCTTTTTGCCGGCGTCGTCTTTCTAATCCAGGTTTCCTCATTTCCGGACCTTTCAAACCTCCAGATCGTCATTTCCCAAAGCCTGTCCCCGCTGACAGTCGGAAGGTCTATAATGGATTCCGATTCCTCGTATCTTTACACATCCCAAGGTCAATGCTTCGTATTCTTCGGCCGGTTCGTCCTGGAGATCTGATTTCCCTGACATATATTGACGACCTATAATCAGTCTTATAACGAGATCGGAGAGTTTATACAAGATTTCCACACAGATTTTACTTCCCGATCTCGTTCTCTGGTGAGTTTGGCCATAAATTATCGGAGATGTAACGGACAATTGACCCAGTAGTACTGAAAGTCTGCACGGGCCGTTTCTAAGCCTCTCGTTGGCCTTTGTAAACTGCAGGAATTCACTTACAATTCCATACTCGCCTTGAAGATACAACTTATCAAGCCTGTACTTGCTGCTACAGTGGACCGGTAAAATTTGTTCATCGATATCAAGGCGGAACGAAGGGAATGGATATATTTGTTGGATAATGGATATCGAGCTCGTGGCTCGCGTGTTTATTGGTAATCAGTCACATGTACGTATCATTAAATTTTCGCAGCCACGCTTTCTCTTCTTTACTCGATTGACTACGTACGCCATCGCTCATGTACTCCGTCAATCCCGTATTCGTGCTCTGATCCCTTGTATGCTTCCATACCTGCAAGATTATTTCAACAATATCTAGCACCAGAAGTAGTATTCAATAAATGGTGCATTTTATAAAGCGAGGAGTGACACTTCCCGAAGCGTATACAGAAAATATAATTGACTTTGGTTTAAGGATTTTCAACCAAGAATAGTATGCAACCATTTAGCACCCATACTCTTCCACTTCATTTCATCCTCCGGCCAGTCCACGATTTTCAACACCGATGTCTTTATGAACGTTTGTTTGTGTAGCATTTTCCCAACAACGCATGGAGCCTTATTTGCAGCCAATCCGAGTAGTAGCAATGAATATTGGCCATCCGGTATTGGGTATTGATGGCCAGCGGAAATTTTGTATCGATATCGATGCTTCCCTCTGTACCAGGACCGGCGGGTTTGGATAATCAAGTGTCCTTCACGGGGCGCTGCTACTGGTGTGGCCAACCCTTGCACCTGTACCGATCCAATGCACCAACCCTTGTATGAATAGGCACCCGTCATCATATTGTAATCAACATCCCCAGAAAAAAAGATGCCGGGATCCATTTCGGGAATACTTTGTGTATCCCAATTCATGGCCTGCTGCCATGATGGTCTCCATGCATTCTTTTCGGGCCCGGGTTCATGATACAAGAAGAGCATCTGCGAACGGTGATATGATATTATCACCTTTACCAGAGCTGTCCAAGCATCTTCGGCAGACTCCAGCTCAGAGTATGCTGGTGCTATGGGCGAGGCGGGATCACCTGTTCTGGTGGGATTATCTTTTGAAGTGGGGTTGATCATTGTGTAACTGTGAGTGGTAGATGTGGTGGGTCGTGTTTCATTGTGTGCTGGTATGCTGTTGTCTGCCAAAAAGTATGTCAGTGCTGCAACTTTATCCACATCCTTCTCGGACGTGCGATCCTGCAACAGCGATAGCAAGCGAACTACATGGAACGCGATCCCTTCCATGGATACCAGTTGCAACTTGAATCTTTTCTGTACTTCCTCATTCAAGGTCTCGTCGCCCGTATCCCCACCAATCATCCATTTGTCACTCGTCTCCTGTAACGTCCACGTGCGTTTGAACCAACTCCGAGCACTATCGGAATCGAAACCACGCTCCAAGGGCCGTCCAAGCCCATTGAAGTAGCAAACTACTGTTTCCAAGACATATGCATTTCCGATGTTGGGCACATCCAACATCCACTCCCCCGCACGCAGATTCTCATTTCGCCCACCTTCCTGCCTCAAACAGAGTACATCCAGCCATGCATACTCTGCTCCGAGATTCAGCATCTCGATACGAACTAGATCGAGGTTGGCATCTTCTGGGATGGGCACGGGCCATTCTTGTCTATTGATGGGTGTGAGCACATTTTTGCGACGGCTGATATCCAGCCAGGCATGTGATATTCCCCATGGTGCATGCAAGGCAACCCACCACGGCACCACCCTATTGCTGAAGAGATCCCAGACGCGCCTAGGGGCCATGTTCAGTCCCTTCTTGGTTATCTGGTCATCAACCAGCGCTTCCCGTCGTATTTCTAGGTCTGTCGTTTCAGAGGTGCGCATCGAATCTTGGACGACGTTCAAGTCGGAGTCAAACCATATGGGGCGGAGATAAGCATATACAGTGCCGAAATCATGTTCATCCAAGATGTACGCTTCGAGAAGGGATGACAGAGAAGGGGTGAGGTCGTATTCGGTGCCAAGAGTGCTGTTCAACATCTCCATCAGTCCGTCAACGCCGAGGCTGGCGCTGGGGGTGTTAGCGAGAGAGGATGGTATGACGGGTTTTGATCCCGTATAGGCTCGTTGATTTGGGACTCTGATATCTTCGATCGACAAACCATCTTCAAGGAGAGCGGTGATGGTGACGTTGGGGAGGTTTGAATAGTATGTCTTTCTCAATGGTACTATTATTCAGTACATTTCTATTGGATTTTACAGCTATATACCTTGTTGTCTCTGCGCGAAGGATTTGTATAGCCAGTGTGTTGAATCCAATAATGTCGCCAGTGGAGCGCTAACCATTCTAGTCAGAACGAGGACTTGAAGCGAGAGGAAGTGATGGCACATACACATCCTGTTACAATTAGATGTATACAGGGAACCTCAGTGGGGTGTAGTTGCAACAAGAAGTTCTACCTAGAATCTTATCACCTCGAATCAGTGTGTGTCACTGTTTCGCTTGCATGTAATACTTCCTTGAATCATGCATTTCGCTCCGTTGACATCGGGAGTAATTAAATTGGCAACATATTCCCCCGTGCAAGTACCCCACAAGGTATATGCCGAGGCTCGAAGCCTGTCATCCAACAGCGTCAAAGAAGGGTGAGGTGTTCATCTCGATGCCACCGCCAAACATAAACTCTGCATAGGGTTTCTTGCTAGTCTATTGTTTTACGCGGGGTGGTTGCCGTTCAAGGGCGTTATGACAAAGCCTTATATAATTTGATGGCCTTGCGTTGGCACCACGCCAAATCGATTAGGTTTCGAGCTTACCGGCGGCAAGTTTGGCATGCCGAATTCAAGCCGGCTAACGCGTTTCGACAGAAAATACTGCTTGCTTGGCTTTCCCTCTATAATTGTTCTATTTATCATTACTATACACTTTGAACATTATATATCCTGCTTCTTCTTAGTTCACTACGCGTCCCAAGACCTTGTAATATACGATTTATGCATTGCCGGAGCCCCATCAGATTTGTAATAACTGAGTTGAACAGTAGATAGCCTATTTAAGCAACAGACTCCATACACTCACTACAACCTCACCCCTACCGTAGTCGTGTATGTTGCGTCTGTCTACGAGAGACTAGTTTCTCGCCGAGAGCACGGTTAAGCCTAAGCGGCTGTTGGGCGAGGTAGTCCCATATACTCAGACGTGCTTGGGTATAGCACAAATGACCGCATACCGAGCCATCCATAGTCCAAGCCAGTTCCAGCGCGCTGTACCGTCATGTTCTCTTGCATGGGAACGATCCTTTCCCGTATTGGCGCGAAGAGATGGGACGACCGTCCATTGGTAGTGTGGATGATATGTTTGGTACGAATGTCGCCGCGGGGTGTGTGAATGTGTACAGCCGAAACGAAGAGTACGTCTTGAGCTCGAGCAGCCGCGATAGGATTCCCATAACGAGCTGATATGCCAGATGCATCGTCCCGCCCGTCGTCGAGATGACCCCGCACACCCTGTCTGCATGCTCTATCCCCGCCAGTCCCTCCGTCATACCCCAGCCACTCTTTTCACTGGGCAGCCCGACTTCTCCTTGGCTCCTTCAAACATGGCGTAGTATGTCCTCTGTTCCGCGCTGTGGACCCTGTCCCTCGTTTCCAACATCACAACCTCCAATGGCCTGTCCGAATCAAGCACACCTTGTCCGTTATCCCTAACCCGATAATCACAACGTCCACCCAGGCTGGCAAGGCTACAGATGAGCCTTCTTTTTGGATGGGTGATGCTGGGATCCACCAGAATGGAGCAGTGGAATTGGCCACTGGGAGTCCAGGAGACTGCTTTATCTGCTTGGAGACGTGGCGGTAAACACACAATTACTGGTGGAGTGTCAATAGTCACTCGGAGATGTGAAAACAGTGATGCCGTGGCTCTTGAAGCTTGAAGAGGCGTTAACATGATATCAGGCCACTGCAACAACTCCAAGCCGATGATTATTGTCAGGATGAAGAACACGGTTGAACGAATCAAAGAGATCAACCTTACAACACGTCGGGAAAACTAAGCAATCCCTCTGTCTGACTATCATGACGTTCTCTGCAATAATCCCTCCCTTTCACCATCACGACTTTGCTCTCATTCTGTCTCCCAGTCCTGGCTCCTTGAATTCAGCGCGCCCAGGATGACAATGTGTCGTCCATAACCCTCTCGTCGCGTTCTTGTGTCAAAAAACCAATGAATCAATCTCCTTGCGGAGAGAAGAAGGACTGTACAGGGAATACGATCGAGGCGCACACTGCAGATACTAAAATATGAATACTAATATTAACGATGCAGATGAATCTCGGTAAATCTGAATTATTATTCCTTCCTATTCGCTCCTCGTTTTAGATCTCGTGGATATCAAATCCCTCAGAGGTAAGATCACGGTGCATGTTCAACTAACTGCACCTTCCTCGCCGTATCTGCAAGAAAAGACCATGTTCGCAGGCTATCAAAACGACTAACCGGGTTTAGTTTTCCCTCAAAGTCTTGGTTCTCTCCACACAAGCCTTTTC
The DNA here is from genome assembly GCA_900157415.1 of Armillaria cepistipes. Classification (NCBI taxonomy): domain Eukaryota; kingdom Fungi; phylum Basidiomycota; class Agaricomycetes; order Agaricales; family Physalacriaceae; genus Armillaria; species Armillaria cepistipes. The sequence goes on from FTRY01000002.1 coordinate 1,208,347, forward strand.
TTCTCGGCAACACTCATGGTGGTGGCTGGTCCTGCTCAATAGCAGTCTCCCTGCGTCTTCCCCCGGGTTATACCCTGCTTTTTGCACCGGTACGTCTTCTGTCAACATCAACACGCTGATTAAATTGACGGATGCATAGATACACAAGCCGTGATTCGGTAACAGTCCTAGATATTTTACTTTGCCTGGTCTCGAGTACAGCCTCTCAAGTGTGCCTTTTCAAGTATGGTTGGATGGCTTCCTCGCCCTGGATCCTCGGTATCATCTTATCTGTGGTGATGAGGTACCAAGATGACTGCCGATTATCTCATAATTTGGTTATGAACTCAGTCACGGCGGACGGGCTACTTGATTATTGTATTAATGTATTCGCAGGTGCAAAGTTATCCAGGAGAACTATATCAGATTACAAATCAATACGCTAAGAATCAGTAATAGTACAAGTCATCGTCAAATTTTGAGTGTCGGCTTTTTGCATGCGCCTCGTTCAGTCACGATTCCCTTGATGGCGAGGTGCAGGTCAGTTGTCCGTCAAGTTCAAGGAAGTTTTGAATAGGAGAGAAGAAACTTCATTCGACTAGCTAGGTTCTTGGGTTACTCGCCGTCGCAACGCTCGTAGAACGCAGAACTCGGGCTGAGTTTCTGTTGTAGTTTGACTGCAGCCTTGTTCGCCTTACTGGTGAACAAGTGGCGAATAGGATCAGTTATCGTCAGTAGAAGGGCTAGCAATACGTACTTCGTCTGTGCTAACAGGTCATCGAGTGCATCGTACTCGTTTGACTACGCACTTCTTCATCTTCTTCCTCTGGTTGAGTGTATCGGCGCGAACTACCTCGAGACAGAGTAGGATGTGCGGCAGCGGGCCCAAAAAGAGATGAAGATATCGCCCGGGGTTAACACCAACCGGGATACCTCTGTAGCACATGAGGCATGAAGGCCTACTTTCCCTCTCTTGGCAGCACTTCGTCGACAATGGAAGATGTTTCTGTATACCTGCTGGATCGAGGACGTAGCGGCAATCTCTCTTTCTGTGGGTTCCGGGGCTGTCATATATCGTATCGGAATGACATCGACAATCCGCAAACTTTTCTTCCCAATGAACAGTCTCCGCATTTGATAAGTCCCAGACGTCGCAGCCAGAGACTCCGGTAGGATGGCGGAACCACCGTGACAGATGTGCATAGGTAGAGGGCACGCGCTGAGATATGCCGCATTTCCAAGATAATCCGCTTGACTTTGGTGAAAAATGAGGGCTAAAGTAGTTTCCCGCATCACGCCTATTCGGGAAGTCGTTTTGGGATAAAACACCCGTCTGGAAGTAAGTGTTCGCGACCAATCTTTGACGATGTTCACACTTCCGGGGTGGAAAGATCAAGATCGGAGATGGAACCGAATACATGGTGGAGCGGATGAACAGCCTCGTGAAGACGATTAAGCTAGAATCTATACCAAAAAATGAACTGGTGTGAAGCAAGGCGAGTGGAGGAAGGGTTTCATCTGGCAGTGACTCGACTTCAATCGATATGCACCTCTGAGAAGCTAGAGATGAGGGAATGGATTGCACCAAACGACATTAATCAGCAGCTGAATTCCACCACGAGCCGCGACGTGATAAACGAGAATGAGAGCAGGGTTGGTTTTGGAACGAGGAAAAACGGGTTTGGTGAATCTTTCGTCTCTTCACTACACGGATTCATTGATGCAGTCAACCTGTGTCTGCATGTATGAACGCTCGGAGCGAGGTGTCGAAGAAAAGCATGTCGAAATTCAGCGACATCAATATCAAGGATGCCAACAAAGAGGTAAGAGTCAATGTAGAGTGAAAAACCTTCCCTCACAGGGAGGGACCCCACGCGATTCTCGATGCGAGACCCTTGCCTGCCTTATCGACTCGAAGCGGAGAAGCGGAAGCCAAACGGTGAGGAGGACGCCGGCGGCGAGTAGTATCGTTTCATTTGAGCTTTACATGTCATGATGTTCCTCAGATGATGCCGTGCGGAACGATGAGTATTTTTCTGCTCTATTAACGGAGGGCGGCGTCATTTGAGATCCATCTGACGGATGCTCGATACTGAGGACTGTAAGAGTTGACAGAACTTGCATCGGCAACTTCAGCGAGATACTCAAACTGCCCATGAAGACCACGAAAGGGCGAGGGAGGAGTGAATATGATGGAGATCACGAGAGAAAAGGGCGGTGACAGACGTCGTGTGAGGATATCCTGTCCAGACGTCGTGAGAAACCATAATGCCCCGCTGAAACTAGGCGCAGCACAGAGTCCATGTTTAAAGGTGTGGTCGGACCGTCGTAGTCGTGGAGAGAAGCCAAGGAGGTTGCGTCGTCATCATTGTGCAAAAATTTAAATTTAAATTCTGCTACGCGGATAGTGTTCGTGCAAAGGCAACAGCCTGGCATCCATTTTTGTGGTATTTTAGAGTTCCTAACGATTTAAATGATTTCATGGAATGGAGACAAATTCTGCAGAACATCGTAAGAAAGAAAAGGTGGGCGAGGAGAAGATGTCATACCGTCCGTCCCATCTACCTGCAGCGCAAACCCCCTGCCGTCGTCACGGATGGCGACAGCCCCATTTCCTGGATGATTATAATACCTGTATATAAATGAGTAGGGCTGGGGTACGCAGAGAAAAGCAATTACCTGTGGCCTGATTCCCGCGCGCGTCCACGGATAGGGTGGGGCCATTGCTTTCTTGCTTCCCTATCGCAGCGAGAATGTGACTGCAAGCCGGCAGAGACCAAATATCGGCCTGAGCAACTGTGAGAATCCATTCCAGGTGAATAGAACCACTGTCATACCTCTGAGGATTGATCCCTGGACCGAGCCTAATGCGCTGTCGTTCGGCGGCAAGGGTATCAACGAAAATGGTTCAAGGAATCCACAGCCACCGAATACCAGAGTACGGGAAAGGGCGATTCAGATAGAGCTGCTGGTCCTCCGATCCTGGCAGTACCTCGACGCGAAGCCATACGTGAAGCTTATTATCTCGACCATCTCTGTATCCCTTGGTGTGAATTGTGCTTTCAAAGAAACTGAAAGTGACGTACGTGATAATGTTTTCTCCTTACTCCTGTAACCCGTCTTTGTTAGGACGCGTCTAGAACGGTCTTTGAGGTAAATTCGCTCGCTATCCAGGAAGATGAAGAGGATAGTCACACCAGAAGAATGGGACCGAAGGATATAACGTGGTGGATGGCGGTGAAGGTTCGGACATTTTTGCCGATGTTTCCGAATTCACTTTGCTTGATTCGTAATCACTATCCGTTTACTTCTCACTTCTTGAAGCCTATCCTCGACGAGCAACACTATGCTATATAATGCTGAGCTGGTATGTACAATTCATTTTTATACCGATTTCCCACTAAGCCTGAATCCAGGTATGCGAGGTTACTCGTGGCAAGGCCAGCTGTTGACATTACCATGCGGGTTGAGGATTGCAGCTCGCGGATGGGGTGTGCGGGGTCAGCTCGATGACGGATAGTACGATGGATCCATACCGGCTCGTCACAAGAACCCCTTCAAGGCTCTGCAAGACGTACTCTTCATTCTGTACACTCGGTCTTTCCATCCACGACAACGCCCCGCGGCGATATGCACGCCAAATACATCGTCCATGTTACCAATGGATGGACGTGCGGGAAATGATCGTTCCCGTGCATGGGCATATGACGTCACAGCGCGCAGGAACTGGCTTAGACGGTGGATGATGGCTCGGTACGCGGTCGTTTGTCCTATACCCAAGCGCGACTACCTCACTCGGCAGTCGCCTGCGAGAAACCCCATGCAGAGTTTGTGTTTGGCGTGACGTTGCGAAGATGACTTTTCTCTTCGCCCATGCGCTGGATTTCCGTCGCGTCCCCGCTTATTCGTGTGCGTCCAACCTCCTGATCCAGCTCCTGCCACGACTCAGTGTCCCTTCCACGTTCCCTCTCTTCCCAATGCCCAGATCCACCACCATATTATCTTGGATCAACAGTTCCGATGCTGGCGTTACCGATATCCGCTTTGATTGGTGCACATCCAACGTCGGACATTGATTGACTTCGATACCGGTTTACACGTACTCGAAGGAAAGGGTGCCAGGACTTTTGGTTCCCTCAGCGAGTCTCGACGGTTACACCAGCGTCCTGGCTCGTCATCAGCTCCACCGCCTGCGCGCTTCCTTCATGTTCACCTCCAACTCCTCGACGTTGTCTGTTCAACTCGAGAGGTATTGTGCCAGCATTTCCGGACGGGATTCAATGTTCCGACAGTGTTATTGAAGTGAGGGGGAAAGAAGGACTCTCACAAAAATGGACGGCACACGCCTTTTGTTCCGATACTTCCATGCTGCGACTTCCCGTCTACGGCTCTTTACAATCACCTCCATCGCCATGGGAAATAACATCAAGAAAAATCCTCTTGCCCTTCTCACGACCTGATAGTTCCGTACCTGAAGGGAGTATGAGACAACTTTTGACTTTGTCAAGGGCGTATATGCGGGTGAGGGACTAGAGATGGTAGTAGTGCAAGCCGGAAGTCTTCATGCGAGGAACAGCGGATGGAAGATGGGAGGGTATCAATTCGTTATCGGTACGTTCTCCATTTTGCTGCGATTTTCTTACTAACTCACCTGCAGGCGTTCACCCATAAGTTTTGCGACTTTGAAGCTACTACCTCGGTAATTTCTGTCTAGACACGAAGCACAATCGTATACCCCTCCCGTCGAATCCGAGATTCTCAGTCGCGTCCATCTTGTGTTGGACTTGATGAGATCGGCTTGCAGTACCACTGCATGCCAGATGTGCAACAACGGGTATCCACCCAGCAGCCGTGGATCGTGGTATCCCAATAATGGTGCATACACGGGAGGCGGAAGAAGACACGGATAGAATCACGAACGAAATCATGCGAGGACCGAGTATGTCTACCTCGGCCGTATACCCTCTAAGCTAACATTTATCTTCAGTTCCGCATTCACTTCTTCATCATTCAGCCTCCGCCTCCTCGAGTACTTCCCAAATCTGCACATCGGCTCGCTTGCTATGCATTGAACCTCAATACTACCGGACTACCTGAACAAATGTCCAATAAGCGTATTCTGCTGGAGACCGATGTACCGTATATGTGATCCCGATGAATGTATACTGGAGACGAACAGTCGAGGTTGCCGTTTTCGCTGATGACACTTTGGACGGCAGAGTTCGTTGGATGTGGTCAGGGAAGGCGTCAAGAAGGTGCACGGAGAGTAAGAGCCGTTCAGTAGGAGGTAAGGGTCACCGGTGAGACTAGACGGCTGTCTCATGATGCTGTGTTGGCGCATCGCCGAAGAGGAAGCGATGGCTTGAACTCCGAGATGGTATAAACCACTGTTATCATTGTTTTCTTCTTACTTCTAACCTCGTTTTACAGGGTGCATCCAGCAACAGATTATACTATTGGACAACGTCGTATATGCTATCGCAGTTACAGAGGAGTACCGGAGATAAATATCATTCGTTTTACCATTCTTGCTCAGTCGGATTTGTTCTCTGCTAGAGACGATGAACGAGACATTCTGTCGAGTTCCGTTGAAATAACACTAACCTCTTCCTTGTTCTTTTCAACGTGCTGGTAAGATCTTGTTGCTTCGCTGTTGATCTCCAGGAAATAGACGTATCCGGTGATACACAGTATCGTCTGCCAATAAATCCTCTTTGCTTCGTGGATGTGTAGGCTTGAAACACCGCGTCGAAGCTTGGTAATTGTCGGTTCCACCAAGTCCTACCGCTGTAAACAGTGGGAGGAAACTCCCCTTATCTCGAGAATATAATTGATGTCCAAGAGAGTACTTAGAGAATACTGCTGTGTTATGTTAGATGTATGTATGTACTTGACATTAGCCGTCAATGTTTGGAAGGAGTGGGTAGAGAAGGAGACAACGACAGGGGAGATGGCCTCTCACAAGTATGTAGAATGGCCTGTGAGCCGAGGCTCAAGCTGAGCCCTCCCTCAATGCTGATTTCGAGACTCTCTGCAGCCTTTGCAAACTCCAGGAATTCACTTACAATTCCATGCTTGCTCCGAAGATATAAATCATCAAGCCTGTGTTTGCTGTGACAGGTCTGTAAGATTAATTCATCTGATATCAAAGCAGCACATGAAAGTGTTGGGAATAAACGTCGGCAGGGAAAAGGAACGTGATGGTTGCGGCTCGAACGAAGGTATATTCCGGTATAAATACGCAGTAGGTGGTGGTACGAAGCCAAGTTATGGTAATGATCGATATGAAAATCAAAATAATGTAAAATAAAAGACGGCATGGCCGTCGGCCCAAGTGGCTGTGAAACCATATCCTCAACAGAAAGGAATGAATGTGGATTTAGTTCTAGAGGTAGTGCTCAATACATGGTGCATTTTATGGTGCAAAGAATGACACTTGCCTGAAGAGCATACAGAAACTATAATTGACTTTGGTTTAAGTATTTTCAACCAAGAGTAGTATGCGACCATTTAGTACCCATACTCCCCCAATGCCTCAATAGCCTCCATCGCCAGTCAGTGATTTTGAACACTGATGTCTTTAGAAACATTTGATCGGGCAGCATTTTCCCGACAACGCACGCAGTCGCATTGCATTTGTAGATATTGAAATTGTCGTTGAGAGGGCTTAATAGCACTGAATACTCGCCATCCGGTATTGGGTATTGATGGTCAGCGGAAATTCTGTATCGACGCTTCCTTCTGTACCAGGACCCGATTTGGATAATCAAGTGTCCTTTGCGGGGTGCCACCCCTGGTGTGGCCAACCCTTGCACCTGTGCTGATTGAATGCAATGACCATGGTACGTATAGGTACCCTCCCCATGAGTGATGTAGTTGTAAAAAGCAGGATGACTTTGTGTATCCCAGTTCATAGCCTGCTGCCATGATGGTCTCCATGCATTCTTTTCGGGCCCGGGTTCAGGATACAAAAAGAACATCTGTGAACGATAAGTGATCAAAATCACCTTCACCAGAGCTGTCCAAGCATCTTCAGCAGACTCCAGCTCAGAGTATGCCGGTGCTAAGGTTGAGGTTGGATCACCTGTTCCAATGGAATTGTCGTTTGAAGTGGGGTCGATCTCTGTGTAACCGTGAGTGGTAGATGTAGTTGGTCATATTTCCTTGTGTGCTGGTGTGCCGTTGTCTGCCAAAAAGTATGTCAGTGCAGCAACTTTATCCACATCCTTCTCGGATGTGCGATCCCGCAACAGCGATAGCCAGTGGACCAACCACATATGCGGACTCTGCACGGATACCAGTTGTGCCCTGAATCTTTTCCGTGCTTTCTTATTCAACATCTTATTGCCTGTATCCCCGCCTATCGTCCAATTGAAACTCGTCTCCTGTAGTGTCCATGTGCGTTTGAACCAACTCCAATCACTATCGGAATCGAAACCATGTTCCAAGGGACGTCCAAGCCCATTGAAGTAGCAAACCACCTTTCCAAAGACATATGCATTTCCGATATTGGGCACATCCAACATCCACTCTCCTGCATGCAGATCCTCATCTCGACCCCCTTCCTGCCTCAAACAGAGGACATCCAGCCATGCATACTCTGCTCCGAGATTCAGCATTTCAATACGGGTGAGATCGAGATTAGCATCTTCTGGGATGGGCACAGGCCATTGATGTCCATTGATGGGTGTGAGGACATTTTTGCGATGACTGCTATCCAGCCAGGCATGTGATATTCCCCATGGTGTATGCAAGGCAACCCACCATGGCACCACCCTGTTGCTGAAGAGATCCCAGACACACCTAGGGGCCATGCGCAGTCCTTCCGAGGTGATCTGGCCATCAACCACTGCATCTAGTCATATTATGAGGTCCTTTACTTCTGAGGTGTCCAGTGAATGTTGGAATTTGTCTAAGTCACAGTCAAACCATATGGGGCGGAGATAACCATATACAGTGCCAAAGTCATATTCCTTTGAGATGTATGCTTCGAGAAGGGATGTCAGAGAAGGGGTGAGGTCGTATTGGGTGCCAAGAGTGCTGTTCAACATCTTCATCAGTCCGTCAATATTAGACCTGAACTCCTATCAAGGGTAAACACCGGTTGTCTCATGCTCGGACAATCACCGACGAGTTCCTTAAGAAATAGGCACTCCGGTTAGGTTCTTAGTTCATAGCGATAGAATTAAGCGATAGTTTCAGTATGGATTAAAGTTAGTTTGAGGCTGGGGTACATGCTGTGAGAGTTACTACTTAAATACTTGAAGTGAGGATATTTCAAGGGGGCGGCGGGATTCAAGAAAGACACATGGTGTACATTTTCGTGTTTAAGGATGGGCTGGACCCCCCCTCCCCCCCCTCTCCTGCCATATAGGGAAGTAATATATACATATTAGGATAGCTTAGTAACACAAATCTTAGTTACCAGAGTGATGCCGGTATGTGCTGGTGTGCTGCCGATAATTGCCGCTTGGCTACCATACCTCACATTAGCAAGGAACATGTCTACGGTGAGTACTTCACAATGAAACAATCTCTGTTCAGATGAGGCTATTGAAATAAAGAGAAATTGGACCACTAGGTAAGTCCTACAGTGCTATATCCTAAAATAGAGCACGCAAAGTGCATGTCACTTTCGCGTTTAAGGCTTGGACCCCTCCCCCCCCTCCCCCCTACCCTATGTGCCAGATTTTAGCCCCGCCTCCCCCTTGGGATATTTGTATAAGTCGCGCATTGTAAGTTGGGTGTGAGAGTGTGGAGTGGCACGTGATATCGAAGTGAGAATGCGCAATGTAGAAGCGATAACATGGGAATGCCAAGCGCTGGTGTCGATAAGCGGTCCGACCGGTCCGGAGTTACGATTAGGTAAAAAGGAAAAAAAGTGAATAAATCGTGACATTACCCCCTCATTAAGGCAGGCGTCCCGACTGCTGTTAAGCTTCTTCCCCACCATTTCGTTCCACGTGGTCATCGTACCAATTGATTTCCCAGTATTCGTCGAATATTTTGGCATATTGTGGTAATTCATGTTCGTAGTACCAGGTTTCTGCTGCTGACCCATATTGTGGGTGTCTCCCTGGTTGTATGAGGTATTGCCATCCCTCTCGTGGTCCCCAGTGTTCCCTGTCTGGCCATTCTGCTGTGATGATGATGGTTGCGTCTGGCTTGTCTGTCGTGACGAGGTCAATGTGTTCCGTCAGGAATTCTTCAATGAGCTCGTCGGCATCCATGTCATCCTCCTGTACCCAGCTGTTGGACTCTGGTCCATAGCCCTTCCATTTAACGAAATAGTCGGTTGTCGTTCTGGGTGGTTCTCCCTGTCTTCCCTGAATTCTGCATTGCCGACTGTTGAGAACTTTTTCGATTTTGTAGTGCTCTTCGCCATCAATAAGGTCTGGCGGTGGTGGTGGTGGCTGTTCTTGGTTAGGGAATGTGGGAGGAGTATACGGAGTGAGTAACGACTTGTTAAAGGTTGGGTGAATCTTCCAGTTGACTGGTAGCTTTAGGGTGTATGCTGAGGCGCCTTTCTTGGCTTTGATTTTGAAGGGGCCTGTTCGTTTGTCGTCAAGCTTCTTTTTTGGTCAAGGAAGGTGAAGGTTGGTCGTATCCAGCCAAACCTTGTCGCCTACTTTATACTCGATAGCTGGGTGCTTCTTCTTGTCATACTGCGCTTTCATTTGTAAGGCAGCTTTCTCGAGTAACTTCTTCGCAGTGGCATGGATTTCTTGCATTTTGGAGACGAAGGCATTAGAGGCGGGGGTGTGGAAGGGAGCTATGGATTTTGTTCCTGGTAGTACAGCGGGGTTATAGCCATAATTGATTTTGAATGGGCTTTTGCCGGTAGAGGAATGTGTGCGAGTGTTGTGTGCGAAGGCAGTGAGGGAGAGCCATTCTGCCCAGTCAGTTTGGAGGTGATTAACAAACATGCACAGATATTTCTCGACCTCCTGGTTGACCCATTCGGTTTGTCCATCAGTTTGAGGGTGGTAGGCGGTTGAGAAGTTTCCCTTAATTTGGAGGAGGTCGTAGAGGTCTTTCATGAACCTTGATATGAATACTGTTCCTCGGTCTGAGATTACGACTTGGGGCATTCCATGCTTGGCGTATACTTCGTCACATAGGATCTTTGCCCATCCTTCCGATGAAAGTTCCGTGGAGCATGCGACTGGGATGATCTCCTTGGAGAAACGGTCGACGATTACAAGAATAGCGTCGTGGCCATTGCTCTTGGGTAATCCGGTAACCATGTCTACCAAAATGTGTGTCCAAGGGTGAGATGGTATCTTGTTTGGATGGAGCGGCGCTGCCTTGGCCTGATTACTGCTCTTGGTTCGTTGGCAGGTTTGGCAGGCTCGTATGTACGCTTCAATATCCTTTTTTATCTTTGGCCACCAGAACTCTCGTAATATGAGTTCTTTAGTCTTCTCGATGCCTGGGTGTCCAGCAGTGATATGGTCATGGGATCGAGCGATAATTTCCCTGTGCAAGGTGTGGTCTCATGGAATGTAAATCCTGCCATTGTACCAGATGAGACCAGCTTCCATTTTCATACCATGATCATGGTTGAGAGAGCCGGCGACGGTGTTGTCCCAGAGGTGAACATTTCTGGTAGCGGTCTTTATACTCTGATGGGTTTCCTCTATGGTGGGCATGATCATTGCTTTGAAATGCTCTGGAGATAGGACTATTACTTGATCGTTGTTGTCCTGTCCCTGATTCTGATCTGCTCGTCGGGAGAGAAGGTCTGCTTTCTTGTTGGCGGTGCCAGCTTTATGATGGAGGGTGAAATGGTATTCCGCTAGCTCAGTGATCCATTGAGCTTGCCATCGGTTCACCTTCTGGGGCTTTCAGAAGTATTGGAGATTTTGGTGATCCGTCCAAATCTCAAAGTCCTGGTATGCTCCCATGAGGTAGTGTCTCCATTCTTCGAGAGTGAGCATGATCGTGAGGAGCTCTTTATCATAGATCTCATAGTTACATTCCGTAACTGAGAGCGACTTTGACAAGAACAATACAGGTCTCCATTTGCTGTCCTGTTCTTGAGAGAGAACAGCCCCAATGGCTCCTTCACTAGCATCGGCTTCCACTCTGAATTTTCCCTCATTTGTTGGTATGGCAAGTACGACGTCCTCAGCCAACTGCCTTTTTAGTTGTTCAAAAGCTTCCTGCTGAGCTCTGCCCCACCTCCATGCATCATTCCCTGTCAACTGCATCATGGGTTTTACTATTTTGCTATAGTTTTTTATGAAGCGTCAGTAGAAGTTGGTGAATCCCAAGAAGGACTGAAGTTCCTTCTTCTTGGTCAGTGCTGGCCAGTCGAGGATGCCTTTAATTTTGACTGGGTCCATACAGATGCTGCCTTCACTGATGATGACACCCAAATACTCGGTTTCCAAGACCTCAAATTTGCACTTTTCAGCTTTAAGGAATAGCTTGTGTCTCCTTAAAGTCGCCAGGACCTTGCGCATTATTCGGCGATGCTCTTCTTTGGTTTTGGACATGATGAGGATATCATCGAGATAAATGGTTATTTTTCCTGATGCGATGAGGTTTTTGAAGATGTCGTTCATCATCCATTGAAAGGTGGCTGGCGAGTTGGTCAGCCCGAAGAACATAACCATGGGTTCATATAGCCCTTGATTCGTTCTGAAGGCTGCCTTCCATTCGTCTCCAGTTTTGATGCAAACATTGTTGTACCCCCAGCGGACATCCAGTTTGGAGAAGTATTTGGCCCCATGTAGTTTGTCCATGAGCTCTGAGATCAAAGGAAGCGGATATCGATTTTTAATTGTCATTTCGTTAAGCTTCCGATAATCTTGGACTGGCCTTAGCTTGCCATCTTTCTTTTTAATGAAAAAGAACAGTGAAGCCATGGGCGACTTGGATGGGCATATCCTTCCACTGGATAGGTTCTCATTGAGGAACTTGTATAGCTCTTCCTGCTCTGCTTGATTGAGCAGGTATACTTTACAGTCCAGATTGGCATTGGCGTTTGGAATGAGCTCGATGGCATGATCCCATGGTTTAGGTTCTGGAAGTTCATCAAAGTTTTCTTTATCGAATAAATATTTGAAGTCTTGGCACCACTCGGGAACCATCTCTTCGAACATTTTAGCCCTCTTTTCTGCGTTGGCTTTTGCCGCTAGATCATTGGCCACGTGTCGCATCGTTCTGACGCAAATAGCTTCTTCAAAGCTTATCGCGAGAATAGAATCACCCTCCTCCAACTCCTCGTCCCACTTGTCATACAGATCTGCATCAGGTAATGGAATCGGGGTGTGACGGCATTGGCACCGTCCGAAGATCATTTTCCCCATCTGCCAGTTGATTAGCGGGTTGTGCCTTACTAGCCAATCATGCCTGAGAAAGATGTCATGGTCCTTTAGATTGGTGATAGCTAGGTCGATGCGTTCAGCATGATCTCCGATTGTGATGCGTAACTCTGCAAAAGCGGTAATCTGTCCTGAGCTATTCTTTGATCCGTCCACATTATAGATGGTGATGGGTGCCGCTGTCGCACAGGTAGGAATGTTGTGTTTCTCGACGAATGCTCGGTTAATGGCACTGCTCGTGCAGCCGCTATCAACTAGAGCCGAGGAGGTGATGTGGGCCCGACTACTCGGCATCTCAATCAGTATGTCGGTTGTTAGGGCTTTATCGCTTCCGCTTAGTCAGCAAATGTAACATTGGGGTTGTCAGAGTTTGTCCATTTGTTCTAATGCGTTGATACGTGTGGCTCTTAGCAAACCCTCTAGCATCTCGTCGACTACCTCCTCAACTTGTGTTTTATGGATCCAATTTTTTAAGATTGCTCGTGCTTCCGACTCTGTCCTTGCCTCCTTGATTCCTCGTAACGTCCATTCGGCTTCGAATGGCTTAAGCCATTCGTGTGGGACCTTCTCAGTCTTCGCGCCAGAGGCTAAGGGCTTGGCTACCGTCGACTGGGTCTCCTCAGGTGCTACAGAGGAATTTCGATTAGTCTTCAGGCTCAATCGGAAACTTGTATCATCCTCGTCATCGGGAATCTCTTTGACTTTTACCTGATGCCCCCTTTTTACCGCCTGGGCGCTAGCAGCTTCCTCCTGTTCATCGGCAGTGCGGTATCCTGCAGGGTCACGACTTGAGGTAGGTGGTACCGTATCAGGATATGGCCCAGTAGCGAGACGTGAGGTGCGTTTCCCAGAGGGGCCACCTCGGGCAGCGGACTCGACTTGTACCGAATGAACGGAATTACCAGCCCGGTCTTCTCCCTCTGGGCCCACAGGGTCCCTCGTTGCTTTGAGCGTCTCTTTCCCTATATCTAAATTCTCCGTTTTTGTTGAAGCCTCTGCTCCGGCTGGAGGTCTAGACTTTGACTCCCTTGTGCTTTCGTCAACGAACGAAATCACTTCATCAGAGTTCGAGCAAAGCTCTTGCTCTGCCCTACCCGATCGTGCGGTTTGACGCATCATCGTTATGGTAGGTGTCACTATGGTGGGTGACTCTTCGTCCGATGCTTTCACTCGCAGTGAGCTACTTGCCGAACGTTTAGCCAGTTGTGCAGTCTTGGGGACTGTTACGTGCATGCCGCGGACCTCCGCTTCACACTGACTTCAAGCATAGGATTCATCTTAACAAACCACACTATTGGACCTCTGTGGCCTGTGGCCGCTTACCATTTACTTACTCCATTTATCATTTCATTTCCATTTCATTTTACTATTTCACATATTAAATCTAGAACCCGAATTCGGTAGCGAACAGACCTCCATCGGATTCCATCAGACTCCGACTCGGATTACCTACTTATATATATACTGTAGAACTACTTGTAGATACTCAGTTCGAATATCAACTTGGTTTAGCCAAATCTCTCTCTGACTCCAAGTCTAATCTATCGCTCTCCAAGTCCACGGCCTCCGCTCCGTTGGACCATCCTTACTCTCTATCCAAACCTTCGCTCTCCATGGACTCCGTTCCGCAATCCAATCTTAGGGCTTCGGCTCAAGGGTGACGTTGCTAATAGCTTCGCCAAAGCCCAGGCACTCCACGGACCTCCGCTCGTGCGAGTTATCTTTGACCATTTGGCACGTCCCTAACAGTATATTCGAACTCAACCCCTTGAGTCGAATTTTTCTCTAATCATGACAACTACACACACTTACCCTCCAGAAACAAGCGAAGGCCCAAAACAAAAAACACCGATATTCTCCATGGATGATATAGCAGCATCCGCATCAAAGGAAAACCCGGAACTTTTCGGATCGGCCTCTGTCGGAGGACAACCATCCTGTAGGAAGACCTACAATTACTCTAGCTTCACTGCACGACAATCCAACCCCTACGGTACTCCAAATCCTTTCAGTACTCCTCCACCCAATGAACTTCCACGACACCAAAGGACCGGGATATTTGATGGATACCGGGAAGATCCGGACCCACACACCCCAGCACCTCAACCCACACCCAATGGGGGGCAACTGGCCGCCGCGGAATCTGACAATTCCAGAAGCGAAACCGATACCCCTACTCACGCTACAAACCGACATGACCAAGGTGACAAAGATGACGACTCCCAAGCAGGCAGCCCAAATGAACCCAGAGGACCTGGAGGCCCTAACGGTCCTGGAGGTCCGGGCGGCCCCAGTGGGCCTGGAGGTCCTGGAGGTCCCAATGGTCCCGGAGGCCCCGGAGGTCCGGGCGGACCTGGCAACAACCCCCCCAACGAGCAAGACTTCTTGCGGGAATTCATGAATCTGTTGCACAGGGTTTCCACTTCGTTAAATAACCCTCGACCTAACAACATCCGCACCAAGGTCAAAGAGCCTGATACTTTCGACGGCTCCGACCTGCGGAAACTCAAGGCTTTCATTGTCTCTCTCCAGTTGAACTTTAATGACAGACCCACTGCATTTGCGGCAGATGCCAACAAAGTCAACTACGCCATTTCCTTCCTCTCCGGCACCGCTCTTGACTGGTTTGAACCAGACATCCTCCGCCCAAACCCGCGGAATCCGCCGGCATGGCAATATTCCTATGCTGCCTTCCTTGAGGAACTCCGAACCAACTTTGGTCCCTTCGACGCCATCGGAGATGCCGAAGATGCCCTTGAACATCTCCGGATGCGTGATGGAGACCGAATCATGAAGTATATGGTTCAGTTCAATCAATATGCCTCCCAAGTTGGCTACAGCGACAATTCCCTTCGCCATGCTTTCTACCGCGGACTTTGCACACGCATTAAGGATGACATGGCTCACCACAGGAAGCCTAACAATCTCCGCGACATGCGTTTCCTAGCCCAAGAACTCGACGCTCGCTATTGGACTTGGAGGACCGAGATATCCTGTGAAAACCGGGAAAACAAGTCCTCCGGCTCATACTCCAACAACCCTAAATCCAAGGGTCCCAGCTCCAATCCCAGTTCTTCGACTTCTGGATCGGCTCCGAAGTCTTCCAATTCCAATTCCTTGGGATCCACTTCCAACCTAAAGCCCTATGCTGATAAGCTAGGCAAAGATGGCCATCTTACTCAAGAAGAAAAGGATCGCCGCCGAAAGAACAATCTCTGTATGTTCTGCGGAGGTAAGCACAAGACCGAGGATTGCAACAAACGCAAGGCCACGGCCTTCGCTAAAGGCCGTGCTGCAGAAGTTGAAGAACCTGCCCCCGCCTTTGAAGAACCGGCCCCGACAGAGCCGGAAAACTAGAGGGCAGCCCTGTATCCTCCGTGCGAGATCAGGGTTGCATTGACCATAATCGCATATTGGAGGTTGTAACTCTCAACGCCACCGCTCTTTCCATTCATTCACTCACTGTATCACTCTCTTCTGAAGTCGGCTCCGGCACAGAGTCCGACGACTCTCCAATCATTATCATCCTTCGTTTTCTTGCCTTGGTTGACTCTGGTTCTAGCCATTGTTTCGTCGACTCCAAATACGTTGAGGATCACAACCTTCCCACCAAACCTATTCCCCCTGTTCAACTTCGGCTCCTTGACGGCTCCGCTGGATCTCACATTTCTCAATCCATTACCCTTCCAGTCCGTTTCCCTTCTGGAAACATCATCTCTATCGACTTCTATGTCACTCGTCTAGATTCATCCTGTAACATTGTCCTGGGATACAACTGGCTTTCCCGCTGCAATCTGTTGATTGACTGGGCAAAGCACAGTATCACTTTCCGTTCACCATTACCAGGTGTTTCTTCCCCTGTAAGCGCTTCCGCGGCCTCCGATGCAACTGCATCTAACCGCGCAGACATTCCTTGTCCAATCCCTAACCCTATTCCAACCCCGGCTTCCAAGCCAACTCCGAGATCCCGACGGCCTCAGCCGCCATACGAACCTATCTATTCCTACCCTACCATCCCTTCTTTTTCTGCATCAGTTACCCCCAAGATATCTATCATCTCTGCGGCCGCTTTTGTTCGAGCATGTGCTGAGGATGGAGCTCAACAATACACCCTCCAACCTTCTGCACCTAGCATCAGTGGAATGGCCAGTTCCGTGGCCCCGCCGGATATGACAGAAGTACCAGCAGAATATCACGACTTTGCTGATGTATTCAGTGACACACTCTCTGAGAAACTCCCCGAGCATAGACTGTATGACCTCAAGATCAATATTGAGGAAGGAACTTCTCCTCCGCTTGGGCCAATTTACTCCCTCTCGGAGTCTGAGCTCAAAGCCTTACGTGAGTTTATTGACGATAATCTCCGTAGTGGATTCATCACGCCCTCACGTTCTCCCCACGGAGCTCCGGTGCTTTTTGTCAAGAAAAAGACCGGTGAACTCCATCTTTGTGTCGATTTCCGTGGCTTAAACAAGATATCTGTTAGACCCGCTTTCCTAACAATGAGTAAACAGTCAGCTGTATCGTGTTCGTACAATCACTGCTGAGTCTCGCGATGTTAGAAGACCAAGACTAATGCTTTAGCACTTAGCGTGAATGAGAGTGTTTCGGTATGAATAAACTTTAGCTCAAAGCTAGGGAATATACAGCTTTGAGTAAACTACTTTTATACTAAGTCGAGAGTCTGTAATGGGTACTAAGATGAGGGTACCGTGTTAGAAGATGAATAAGGTGAATACACGGTAGCCGAGAATAGGTGACAAACAAAGTACACGTCGACCGAGTATGACTGTGTCCTAGTGTGAAGACTCCGTGGAGTCGCGGATCTAAAGGTAAGATAAGATAAGCGCCAAAGATAAGATAAGATAAGAGGCGCTTAGATAAGAAAAGCAAATAAATCGTAACATTACCCCCTTATTAAGGCAGGCGTCCCGACTGCTGTTAAGGTATGCTCGTCGGTTCCAGTTGCGATTTAGTGTCCATTGAAGGGTCGTCGTGGCCCCCGAATAAGTCCCAGAGCTCGTAGAGTTCGTCCCAACTCTTGAGTTTCTTTCCCATCCTTGGGTCTGTGTGATACTCCCAATCCTCTTTCTTGCCGTTGACCATGTCTACGTGTTCAGCGAGGTAGTCGTCGATGAGTTCATCGGCGTCCATGTCGTCTTCTCGTACCCAGGTGTTCGATTCCGGTCCATAGCCTTTCCACTTGACGAAGTAATCTGTAGTCCAACGCCATGGTTCTCCGGCTTTTCCTCTGACTTTGCGTTCTCTGTTATCGAGGACTTTCTCAATTTCGTAGTGTTCTTCACCGTCGATGAGGTCTGGAGGAGGTGGAGGCGGTTGTTCTTGGTTAGGGAATGCCAGTGGTATGTACGGGGTAAGGAGTGACTTGTTAAAGGTGGGATGTATATGCCAGGTTGAGGGGAGTTTCAAGGTATACGCTGAAGCTCCTTTCTTTGATACGATGAGAAATGGACCTGTGCGTTTGTCGTCGAGTTTCTTCTTGGGTCGTGGAAGGTTAAGGTTGGTCGTGTCGAGCCATACCTTGTCTCCTACTTGATACTTGATCGCAGGTCGTTTCTTCTTGTCGTATTGGGCTTTCATTTGGGTGGCGGCTTTTTCCAGAGCTTGTTTGGCCTCTTCATGGATTTTCTGCATTTCTGAAACGAAGGTGGTGGACGCAGGCGTCCGGAAGGGTGCCTTGGGTTTGGCGCCAGGGAGGATGTCAGCGTTATAGCCGTAGTTAACCTCGAAGGGGCTTTTATCGGTGGCGGAATGTACGCGGTTGTTGTGAGCAAAGGCCGCGAGGGATAGCCATTCAACCCAGTCATCTTGAAGATGGTTGACGAATATTCGGAGGTATTTTTCAACCTCTTGGTTTACTCGTTCTGTCTGACCATCTGTCTGGGGATGATAGGCAGTGGATGTGTTTGCCTTGATTTGTAACAAGTCATAGAGGTCTTTCATGAACTTGGAGACAAACACGGTGCCTCGGTCAGAGATGACGACCTGAGGCATTCCGTGTCTGGCGTAAACTTCGTCTCGTAGAATCTTGGCCCACCCTTCCGATGACAGCTCTGTGGTACATGCTATCGGTATGATTTCCTTGGAGAATCGGTCAACGATCATTAAGATAGCATCTTGACCGTTGCACCTAGGTAAACCAGTGACCATGTCAACAGAGATGTGTGTCCAAGGTCGGGAGGGGATGGCGTTTGGATGAAGGGGTGCTGCTTTTGCTTGAGTGCTCGACTTGGTTCGTTGACACGTTTCGCAAGCGCAGACATAGTTCTCTATGTCTTTCTTCATCTTGGGCCACCAGTATTCTTGTAAGACTAATTCTTTGGTCTTTTCAATGCCAGGATGTCCCGCCGTGATATGGTCGTGAGATGCTGCGATAATTTCCCCTCGCAATGCATGATCTTGGGGAATATAGATACAGTGATCGTAATAGATCAAACCGTCATCTAGCTTCATCCCTCGATCATGGTTGAGGGACGCAGAGACGTTCTTGTCCCATCGGTGGTGGTCAAGCGTGGCTTGTTTGATTTTAGTGTGAATTTCCTCGATTGTCGGCATGACCAATGCCCGGAAATGTTCTGGTTTGAGGACGATAACCTCATCGTTGTCCTCCTTCCCCGTGTCATGATCTGCTCTGCGACTGAGTAAGTCGGCCTTCTTGTTCGACGCTCCTGGTTTGTGGTGTAGAGAGAAGTGATACTCCGCTAGTTCTGTTACCCAGCGGGCTTGACGGCGGTTCAGTTTCTGGGGTTTCCGGAAATACTGGAGATTCTGATGATCTGTCCAGATTTCGAAATCCTGAGCCGCTCCCATCAAGTAATGTCTCCACTTGTTGAGCGCCAGCATAATTGCGAGCAGTTCTTTGTCGTAAATTTCGTAATTTCGCTCTGTCACCGTTAGAGATTTGGATAGGAACGCGACTGGGCGCCATTTCCCATCCTGCTCCTGCGATAACACAGTGCCTATCGCTCCCTCACTGGCATCCACCTCGACTCGGAACTTGCCATCTTCTGTGGGTATTGCCAGTACCACTTCTTCGGCCAACAACCTCTTTAACTCCTCGAAGGTGTTCTGTTGCGCTTTTCCCCATGTCCATGGATCGTTTCCTGTCAGCTGCGTCATTGGTTTGATGACCTTGCTGTACCCTCGAATGAAACGTCGGTAGAAGTTGGTAAAGCCTAAGAACGATTGCAATTGCACCTTTTTGGTGGGCATGGGCCACTCCGCTATTCCTGCAATTTTGATGGGATCCATACGTATGCTGCCTTCACTGATGATGACTCCGAGGTACTCTGTCTCTAAGGTCTCGAACTCGCATTTTTCCGCTTTAAGGAACAGTTTGTTCTTTCGTAAGACCTTCAAGACTTCACGTGTGATGCGCCGATGTTCTTCCTTGGTTTTTGACATGATTAGAATATCATCAAGGTAGACTGTAACGGCGCCGGACGCGATGAGATCTTTGAAGATGTTGTTCATCATCCATTGGAAGGTGGCTGGTGAGTTGGTGAGTCCAAAGAACATAACCGTGGGTTCGAACAACCCTCGATTAGTTCTGAATGCGGCTTTCCACTCATCGCCAGTCTTGATACGCACATTATTGTGGCTCCATCGAATGTCAAGCTTGGAAAAATACTTGGCGCCCCGTAGTTTATCCATAAGCTCAGAGATGAGAGGAAGTGGGTAACGGTTTTTAATCATCATCTCATTGAGCTTGCGATAATCTTGTATGGGTCGTAGCTTGCCATCCTTCTTTTTGACGAAGAAGAAGGGCGAGGCCATAGGTGACTTCGATGGTCGAATCCGTCTGCTTGAAAGGTTCTCGTCCAGGAATTTATCGAGCTCGGCTTGTTTGTTGCGGTTGAGAGGATAGACCTTGCAGTCGAGGTTGGCGTTTGCGTTGGGAATAAGTTCAATAGCATGGTCCCACATTTTTGGCGCAGGGAGTTCGTCGAAATTGTCTTTGTTAAAAAGATCAACAAAGTCTCTACACCAGTCTGGGACCAGTTCTTCAAATGTTTTGACCTTCTTCCCTTCACTAGCCTTGGCAGCGAGGTCATTCACATGATGAGCACGAATGAGGATAGCTTGTGTAAAGTCTACCGCGAGGATGGTGTCTCCTTCCGCTAGCTCCTCGTCCCACTTGTCGTCGGGATCTGTGTCTGGTAGAACGAACAATAACTTTCGGCATTGGCACCGGGCAAACGTCAATCCCCCCGTTTTCTAATTAATGATTGGATTGTGTCAGGCAAGCCAATCGTGGCCCAGGAATATTTGTCTGTCGCCAAGTTCTGTTATGGCTAAGTCTATTCGTTCTGTATGATCCCCGATTACAAGTCGGATTTCGGCGTAGTGAGTAATTGATCCTCCTTGATTACGAGTTCCATCAGCATTGTAGACTGGAATAGGCGCTGCAGTGGCATGAGTCGGGATATTGTGCTTTTTGACAAAGGCCCGGTTGATAGCACTGCTAGTACACCCGCTGTCTAGTAACGCCGTTGTCGCAATCTTAATGCCCCCTGTTGCTTCGATGTGGATGTCAATTGTCAAGTCTTTGCCTTTCCCGCTAAGTGTGCTGATGTATCGCTTCGGTTGTCGCAGTTCCTCGAGCCACCAGAGCGCGTCAACGTGCATTGCTTTTCGCATTCCCTCAATCATGTCGTCCACGACTTCCTCTGCTCGTGCCTTGTGAATCCAATTTTTTAGGATTGCCTTCGCCTCCGACTCTGTCTTGGCTTGTACTATGCCATGCAGAGTCCATTCTGCCCCGAATGGTTTGAGCCACTTGTGGTAAGTCTCGCCACTAGTATAAGTGCGCGAGAGTTGCGGGACCTCCTTAGCCGTCGCATCGACCCGTGAGGGCTCGACTACCATTGGCGAGATCACCACAGCTTCTAAATCTAAAGGGGCTGTTAATTTACTCTTCATGTTCATCATGAAGCTGGTATTGTCGTCTTGGTCCAAAACCTCAGACATAGTTACTTTGCGCCCCCTATTCACTGCCTGGGCGCTAGCAGCTTCCTGTCCTACGGCTTTTAAGTCGGTCGTGGAACGGGAGGGGCGTTCCTCGAAGGTGTCGCCCCATAAAGGAGCAACAGGTTGGGCAGACACCGCCGAGCGACCGATTGCCTCAAGCTTCTCACCGTTCGCCAGGAGATCGCCTTCAACCGAATCCTTCAAGCCTGTCATTGTAGTAGATAGGTCCCTCGTTTCATTTGGCGTTCCCCCATCCTCGAGTCGCCCTGCATCTCGACAGGCATTGGCAACTGGTCGGGGGCACTTACTCAATTCCGGGTCGTCCTCGATCTTCTCGGTCGTCGGGTCAGGTTTTGGCCCCAAAGCCCCCTGTAGCGGAACAGGAGATTTACACTTTGGCAGTCGTACGGTAATCTCTTTTCCCAGAGGAGGTTTCGCAGCGAGATCTAGTGCCTCGACTAACGTTATTCCCTCGAAACTCCCTGCGAGGCAGGGACTCCGTAGAGCCGTAAATGCAGGGGGTGCGTTCAGCACCTGTTCCCCTGTCCCAACCGGTCGCTCGTTCGTCACTGCGGCTTGAAACTCCTCAAAAGGAGGCCTCGACTGGCACAACGCCGTTATGCTGGGTGTCGCTATGGTAGGCGACTTGCCATTCGCTTTCGCCTGCAATAGGTTACTCGTCGAAGGTCCAGCCGGTAGCCTGACTACCCCTGGTTCCTGGGATCCTGTGTGATTCTTACTTAGTTCCTCGTCTGATTGCGAAGTCGCGGGTATATTCGAATGCGTGGTAGCTACTATAGAAATATAAGTACAGTTATCATGTGGGATGTGCGTACCAGATGAAACTAAGTCTGTAGCCGAGTAAGTCAAATCAGTTACTTCTCGGCGTCCTCTTTTACCTCCTCAATCGTTCCCAACAGTTTCTCCTTGTCGTCCCAGTAAGTATTGCAACGACGAAGGGCTTCGGCTCTGGATTTCAGCGCGGTAGGGCAGTCGCGTTTGAAGTGACCGAGCTTTCCGCATCGGTAGCACTTTGTTGTTGTGGTCGCGGCGCTGATATCCATGGGCTCCCCTCGTCCTCCATACGTGGTTCCTGTCACTGGCTTTGATGCGTTTGTCGATGCTCCCCCCTTTGGTACTGGTCCCTTTGTTGCTGGTGGTGGTCACCCTGTCCTTTCTGCTTGTTTGAGTCGCCAGTTATAGTCAATGCGGAGAAGGCGCATCTTCCAGTCATCGTAAAGAACTGGCAAGTCGCCGTCAGCTGCATATATGGTGTTTTTACTGGTTTCTCGTGCAGCTCGTTTGACTTGGGCGACCATTACCTGCTCGTTGCCGCGTACTCCTGAATAATGGGCGAGCTCCTCAAACTCCTGGAAGAACTTGTCGCCGTCCTTGAAGTCTGACTGTCTGAGCTTCTCCCAAGCTGCCCGTCGGATTTGCTCATCGGCGTCCTTCCAGAACCTGTTTCTGAGGTGCGCTTCGAAGTCCTCATAGGTGGGATAGAGCTGTTCCCCGTCGGTTGTTTTTCCTATGATCTGAGACTGCAGCTCCCACCACCTCTGTGCGTCGCCCGCAAGTCGCGAGACGCAGAAGATTACTTTATGAGGAGGGTAGAAAAAGTGGCTGTTGAATAAGCCGAAGTGCAGTTCGCACTTCTGGAAGAAGCGGGAGATGTCGTTAGAATCTCCATGGAAGTCGTCGACCTCTTTCAAGATCTTGGGTTTAAACTCGTTGTAGGGAGCGACGTTCCCGGCGGTGAGTACCCAGGGTGCAGGAGGAGTGGGTGCTTTCGCAGGAGCTGGATGTCGTGGTAGTGCCCATCGCTGAGGTGCGGCGGGAGGTTGTGGCGGAGCAGGTTGCCCGCCTCCACCTCCTCCTCCTTGTGAGGAGCCAGCACCTGTGAATGGTCTGTAGCCGCTTGGGAACATTCCAGGTGGTTCGTGCCCTCTGATGTAAGAGAAGGCGGGGACTGGGGCGCGCGGAGGGGGTACTGGTGGTTCGTCTGGCATTGGCATCTGAATGTCAGCTTCCTCTACCACATCTTCATAGGGGGCCATAGGTTCCATTGGTGCGTTTAGATGAACTTCGTTATACAGGAGGCGAGCGTTTCGCTCAGCCTCGTACTGTAATATGTCGTCTGCTGGTAATCCTCTGTTCTTCTTCATAAAATAATCATTCCTGGCCTGGGTCAACCCCCAGTCCAGGATGAACGGTAATTCATAAGCATAATGTTCGTAAAGCTCGCGATACTCAGCTTGTCTCAATTCTCTGGGGATAGCAACGCTGAGATCCGTAGCTGTTCTCTGGTAAAATCTGATGGCATCAGACAGTGTCATCGCTGGTAATGGTTCTGGGGCTGTTGGGTGTGAGCGGCGGCTCAGGAGTTGACTCGGATTCTGGGATTTCATCGGGGTCGAGGGGTGCGTTTCGGTGAATCATGACTTGTCGGGGGAGTTCCTGGAGAGTGCCCTCTCTGCTGGTCTCGTCGGTGATGTACTCATAGTATCGCGACTCAGGGGGCGCGAGTAGCTCCGGTGGGGGACGTGGGGATGCCCTAAGTTGTCGATCGATGCGCCCCCATTGTCGTCGATGTAATCGGGGTTGTCGCCCCTCACGCTGCTCGATGACATTCGACCAGTAGCTGCTGTCGTTGGAATCTGGGACTGGTAGTCTTGAACTACTGGCGATGGGCTCGTCGACCGGTATAGGCTCGAACGTCGGCTCCCAGGTCGAGACTGGTTGGCCCCAGACAGGAGGCGCTCCTCGGTGCTGTGTATAGGCTGAGACTGGGGGAGGGGTTCTGTGCTCAGGCGAGCCATCGCGTGGGTTAGAGATGTAGGCGCTGAGGGGGATGGTGATATTATCCCAGAACTCGCTTGGACTGACAGGGGCTGAGGGTGCTGGAGGATTGGCATCCCAAGTATAGTCATGGGTGGGAGGGGCGGTGACTCGTATGTTGCGGCCCACGTCGAATCCCCTGCCGTTGTCTCTGTAATGGGCGTACTCGCCGGGTGTGGGAGATCGAGGGGCATCTGGGGAATCCTCGGTAGTAGCAGTGGGGGAGAGGATGATGACAGGCGAGCGCCTTCTGGGAGGGGTAGGAGGCCTTGCCTCCAGTATGATGGGAGAAGGCGACTCAGAAATCCTCCCCTTGTTCTCCCTCGTGAGTCTGTTGAGCTCGTGGAGTGGGATCGGCTGCCGTGGTAGGGGTGCAAGGATTCTGGGTGGTCGCTGGTCAAGCGGGAAGCCATAGTACGGGCCTAGAGGGGGAGAAGGAGCTGGGGAATTGGTAGGGACTGTGGGGTTTCAAATCCTCCATGCTTGCAACTGTCGGTGTTGGATCCTAAGTGCAAGCAGAAAGGCTATGGAGAGTAACGTGGCGCTGGGGATTCCTAGTGCAAGTGCGAGGATAGTAGCGTCATTGCTGTCCATAAGGGTGCTCAGTAAAACCGAACATTTAGGTTATGGCTCCATAAAACAGAGCGATAGGGTAGGTAAAAAGCTTTGAGCTAATTGTTAGACCCGCTTTCCTAACAATGAGTAAACAGTCAGCTGTATCGCGTTCGTACAATCACTGCTGAGTCTCGCGATGTTAGAAGACCAAGACTAATGCTTTAGCACTTAGCGTGAATGAGAGTGTTTCGGTATGAATAAACTTTAGCTCAAAGCTAGGGAATATACAGCTTTGAGTAAACTACTTTTATACTAAGTCGAGAGTCTGTAATGGGTACTAAGATGAGGGTACCGTGTTAGAAGATGAATAAGGTGAATACATGGTAGCCAAGAATAGGTGACAAACAAAGTACACGTCGACCGAGTATGACTGTGTCCTAGTGTGAAGACTCCATGGAGTCGCGGATCTAAAGGTAAGATAAGATAAGCGCTGAAGATAAGATAAGATAAGAGGCGCTTAGATAAGAAAAGCAAATAAATCGTAACAATATCCAAGAAAGACCGTTACCCCCTTCCACTCATTTCTGATCTCCTCGACTCCGCCCGCATCTACACCAAACTTGATCTTCGACATGCTTATCATCTCGTACGCATAGCCGAAGGTGATGAATGGAAAACAGCCTTCCAGACCCGCTATGGATCTTTTGAATGGCGTGTCATGCCTTTTGGACTCACCAATGCTCCCGCAGCGTTCCAACACTTTGTGAACGATATTTTCGCTGACATGCTTGACGTTTCCATAGTTGTATACCTTGACAACATCCTCATTTATTCTGACAATCCCGCGGATCACCAGGAACACGTACGCGAGGTTCTACGCAGACTAAGAGCAAACGGGCTCTACTGCAAAGGATCTAAATGCGAGTTCCACTGGGACTCCGTGGAATATCTAGGCTACATTCTATCACCGGAGGGCCTCCGCATGTCCGAAGACAAGGTCAAAGCCTTTTTAGATTGGCCGGCGCCGCGGAAAGTTAAGGATATTCAATCCTTCCTTGGCTTCGCCAATTTCTACCGCCGTTTCATCCACGAGTACAGTGACATCGTTATTCCACTAACCCGCCTCACATGCAAAGGAACTCCGTGGAAATTCGACGACAAGTGCATGGCTGCTTTCAATGAACTAAAGCAAGCCTTCACTCACGCTCCTATCCTTACCCATTGGGTCCCCGACCGACAATTGGTTGTGGAGACCGACGCCTCCAACTATGCTATTGCTGCTATCCTCTCCATCTACCTTGAAGACGGCGAAATCCACCCCATCACCTTCCTATCCTGGAGCCTTCACAATGCCGAACTCAACTACGACACCCATGATAAAGAGCTTCTAGCTATCTTTGAAGCCTTTAAATACTGGCATCACTACCTTGAAGGCTCTGCAGACCCGATTGACGTCGTTACAGACCACAAGAATCTTGAATATTTCTCTACTACCAAGATTCTTACCCGACGGCAGGTCCGGTGGTCCGAATACCTCTCCCAGTTCAACCTAGTAATCCGGTTCCGGCTGGGGAAACTCAGAGGGAAACCGGACGCACTCACTAGACAATGGGACGTCTATCCAAAAGAAGGGGATAGTCAATATGCAGCAGTCAATCCTCACAATTTCTGTCCTGTATTCACTCAAGAACAACTCTCCGCCTCCCTCCGTGCTACTTTCCTTGAAGGCCCTACCCTCCGTGCCAGTGCTATAATGGACATTGATAAACTCCATTTAGACATCAAGCAAGCACAACTATCCGACTCCGCGGCCTCCGATGGCTTCCATCAGGCCAAATCCTCTACTCCCACTTCTTCCTCTCGGTGGTCCGTAGATGAATCAGACATCCTCCGTCTTGATAATCGCATCTATGTCCCAGACTCCGAGGATCTCTGTCTCCGTGTCCTACAGAATAACCACAATCACATCCTGGCAGGTCATTTTGGCCAAAATCAGACCCTGGAATTAGTCCGACAGAGCTATACCTGGCCACAGATCCGTGAATATGTCTGCCACTATGTCAAATCTTGTACGGTTTGCGGTCGCAACAAGACACCTAGACATCGCCCTTATGGTTTGCTTAAACCCCTGCCAGTTCCGGAACGTCCGTGGGATTCCATTTCAATGGATTTCATTGAACAGTTACCAGACTCAAACGGATTCACCACTATCCTTGTAGTAATCGACCGCGCAAGCAAGCAAGCTATCTTTATCCCTACTCATGACACCATTAATTCCGAAGAACTCGCCCGGTTATTCGTCATTCATGTTTTCTCTAAGCATGGTGTCCCTAACCACATCACCTCTGACCGCGGCTCCGAGTTTGTCTCCCAATTCACGTGCACCCTTGCTAAAGCCCTTGACATGGAACTTCACTTTACTTCCGGATATCATCCGGAGGCCGACGGACAAACAGAACGTGCAAATCAAACCTTGGAACAGTACATCCGCATCTATTGTTCTTATCAACAGGACAACTGGGATTTACTACTACCTATTGCTGAATTTGCATACAACAATGCGCCGAACGCCTCCACCGGAATCTCTCCATTCTTCGCCAACAAAGGCTACCATCCTAATATCACTGTTCATCCGGAACGTGATATCGCCTCCGCTCGGGCCCGCGACTTTGTAGTCAACCTCGATGAACTACACCAATTCCTACGCGACAAAATCACCCAGGCGCAGTCTCGCTACAAGATCCAAGCGGACAAGCGTTGGAATCCGGCTCCTCCATTCAAAGTAGGTGACAAAGTCTTCCTTAGCTCCAAGCACATCAAGACTACTCGTCCTACTGCGAAATTCGCAGAGAAATTCCTTGGCCCATTCGAAATCATAGCTCAACCAGGCTCCCATTCCTTCACTCTCAAACTTCCATCGGACCTCCGTGCGATTCACCCCATCTTCCACGTATCGCAACTTGAACCAGTAGAAGAAAACACCATTCCTAATCGCACCCAACCTCTGCCGCCTCCGGTGGAAGTCGACGGTGAAGAGCAGTATGAAATAGCTCAGATCTTAGACTCCAAGATTGACCGCCGGTTCCGGTGTCCTCTCCTCTACAGGATTCAATGGTTAGGCTACGAAGGCACTGATGAAGAATTTGCTTGGTTACCGGCCACCAAGTTCTCCACTGACGATTTCATCGAAGATTTCCACCGCCGTTACCCAGACAAACCAGGACCACTCGCCAAAGTCACCATCTGAAAATCCACCATCTAACTTCCTCTCACCTGTAACAGTATTGGTTTCCATCGGCCCCGACAATTTCTATTTCAAATCAAATCTACAAAAACTAGTGCAAATTCGCTTCCTAATCGGGAACAGAACCCGCCGGCTCTGCTGTCACTCTTTCCCCTATTTTAATTTCAAGTCAAGAAATCAAGATATATCATATGCCCACTAGGGCCCCAACGTTGTACAATGCTATCAAGAGTTACAAGGAAATAATAGTACAAAGGCAAGAAGGTTCAAGAGGCCTCGGCGCCAGACGGACCCGCCATACTCACATCCTCCACTCCCTCCTGTACCAAAATCGACTCCAAATCCTCATACATTTCTCCATCACTCTCCTTGATACCTCTCTCCCGGTTATACGCCCTCCTTCTCGCCGTTGCTTGCCGTCGGAGTTCCTTCTCCGCCTCCTCCTCTGGATCCTCGTCAGGCATGGGCATCTTGATTAACGCATCCAATTCCGGGATGCCGATGGAATCCGTGCCTGGTACCATATCATTCCTAACTTCCTCCTCCAAGTCCAACGGCTCATCAGAATCCTCCACCCGATAACCATCCTGACCCTTTAACAGCCTTTTCCACAGCTGCCACTCCTTTCGGCGTCCATGCGCATTATAGAATTCCTGACGGGCTCGCAGGAACTTGTTACGAGCCAACATTTGCTCATGCAGACCGTTGGCTCCGACTGTTCCGACCCAGAAGGACTTGTTCAGAAGTTCGTATGGGTCGTCCATTCCGAGCGGCATATCCTCAGCCAGTGACTGCAACCCCTTCACCTTGATGACTGCCATATCCCTGTCCAAACGTTGCGTGGCCATCTGGCACAGTACTTCGCTGTAGATATCTCCGGTTTTTCGGAGCTCCAACTGGGAGGCCTCGAATTCGGCCATCATCGACTTCAAAGGAAGATCATTGGGGTACTTAACATCGTGGTCAGGATGGTAGTCATCCATTAGGTCCTCCATGCGCTCCACAACATGTTCGACCTTGTCCTCCAAACGCGCAAGCCTAGAAGATATATCCTGGAGAAGCTCCATAATGGTTGTGGACTCTGCGGGCCCGCCGTCATCGCTACCCTTGTTGAATGAACACCGTGCCTTCTTGACACGACACCGTTGGCACGTTCGGATTCCACCACGGATAAAACAATTGGCCTTGTCAGCCTGGCACTTGCCACAACACGCTACAAAATATGTCCAAGTCAACAAACAGAACAGAGCCCCGACGGACCTATGCACCATTCCCAGAAACAACCTTGTCTTGCGCCTGCGGTGCAGGCTCAGTCTTCAACCGTTTAGGGCTCGATGGCCCCGCCAGTGCACACCCACCCTCCTCTCCACTGTCATCCACCACGCTATCAGACCGGAACTTGCGTTTTCGAGGCTCCATGATTTTTGCCCTCTTCTTCCCCTTTGCAATGCTCCTCCTTCTCCTCAGTTCAGTCATCGTGGCCGTTTTCGGATCCGCCGGATCCGCCTCGGTATCTCCATCACTCGCCAACGGAACACCAGCGGCCTGCAAGGCCAACTCGTTCGCCTCATCCTCTCTCTCCTGCTCCTTCTCCCTATCCTCCTTCTCCTTCAAGTCAGCCAACCGCTTACGCTCTGCGGCCTCCTCCTTTTCCTTCAATTCCTTGGCGACCCTCTCATCCTCCTTTCTTTTTGCCTCAGCCTTCCGCTCCTCCTCCACCCTCCTCTCAGCCTCTTCCTTCTCTTTCTTCAAGGCCTCAACCTTCAGCAAACACGCCAACTTATCCTGCCTTAATTTCTCCACCCGGGCCTCCTTTGCACGCACGGTTTTCCAGTCATTGTGTCGACCAACGGCTTCCTCATAACGCTCCTCCACGGCGGTCCATTCCTCGGTTAACACCTTGTAGTCTTCGAAAGAAAGCGCAGGTGGCGTCGGTGCCGACTCATAGGGTTCAGAAATCACGGAATCGCGGTACTGGATGGGCGCGGACATTTTTAACGACGAAGAAACGATATGGGAAGGGAAAAGCAAAGATGGTAAAAGTAAGAGGCTAAGTTGTGAAATTCCCATGATCAAATTTCATGCACTCATAACCATACTGATCGGCCATCGGGATCAGCGCTCTTGAGGGCAAGAACGCTAAGGGGGGGATACTGTTACGTGCATGCCGCAGACCTCCGCTTCACACTGACTTCAAGCATAGGATTCATCTTAACAAACCACACTATCGGACCTCCGCGGCCTCCGGCCGCTTACCATTTACTTACTCCATTTATCATTTCATTTCCGTTTCATTTTACTATTTCACATATTAAATCTAGAACCCGAATTCGGTAGCGAACAGACCTCTGTCGGATTCCATCGGACTCCGACTCGGATTACCTACTTATATATATACTGTAGAACTACTTGTAGATACTCAGTTCGAATATCAACTTGGTTTAGCCAAATCTCTCTCTGACTCCAAGTCTAATCTATCGCTCTCCAAGTCCGCGGCCTCCGCTCCGTTGGACCATCCTTACTCTCTATCCAAACCTTCGCTCTCCACGGACTCCGTTCCGCAATCCAATCTTAGGGCTTCGGCTCAAGGGTGACATTGCTAATAGCTTCGCCAAAGCCCAGGCACTCCGCGGACCTCCACTCGTGCAAGTTATCTTTGACCATTTGGCACGTCCCTAACAGGGACGGTGGCCCCTCCTGTCTGTTCCGATTCTTTCTTAGTTTCACTCCTGGTTGTAAAGTCACAGGCAGGTATATTCAAATGCACAGTTACATCAACTACAGAAGTACAATGAGTCTGACCAGCAGGCGATGAATGCGTACCGGATGAAACTAAGTCCTTGGCCAAGTCAGTCAAATTGTTTACTGCTTGGCCCTGTCTTTTACCTCCTTGTTCTTCAAGTCCGTTTCCTCGTTTGTTGCTACATGGTCCCAGTAGTAATTAAAGCGCCGTAATGCTTCTGCTTTCATTTTGGCACGCTTGGGATAATCTCGTTTGAAGTGCCCAATTTGACCACATCCATAGCATTTCGCCTTGGCACGTACCACGTCAATATCCATCGGCTTCCCCAATCCTCCATATGTCATGCCAGTTCCCATTGTCTTTTCTGGGACACTGGTCTGCTGCTGGTTTCCTTTCGTCACTGGCGGTGTATTCGTCTTTGCCTGCTGCTTCCATTCTGTTACTTTGCCTCCACGTTGCTCCGCTTTTCGTGTCCTCCAATTGTGATCGATATGGAGTATTTGTTTCTTCCACTCCTGATAGTTGGTGGGAACGTCAGCATCTGACACGTAGATGATATCTTTGGCCGTTGATCGACACGCCTTTTTGACCTGAGCCACCATCATCATGTCGATCCCGAGGACTCCTGCTTCGAAGGCTAGGGATTCGAACTGCTGGAAAAACAAGTCGCCATCGGGGAATTGGCTCTGTCGGAGTCCTTCCCACTGAGTGAACTTGATTTCAGCATTGGCATCCTTCCAGAACCTTCGCCTTACTTCTTCGACGAACTGCTCGTAGGCTGGATAGAGCTGAAAGCCGTTGGCGTCCCTTCCCAGTTCTCGTGTGCATAATTCCCACCATACTTGTGCTTCCTTCCCAAAGCGTGATGCACAGAAGATGACCTTGTGCGGGTGGTAGTAGAAGTGCTGGTTGAATATTGAGAAATACATGTCGCACTGGGAGAAGAATCGAGCGATATCATTAGAGTCGCCGTTGAAGTTGTCGGGCACCTTGACCATTTGAGGCTTCAGCAATGCCCAAGGTCCTAGGTTGGCCGCATCAAGAATCCATGGGGCCGGGGGGTCTGGTGGTCCTGGCGATGGCAGGTATCGAGGCGGCGCCCACCTCGGGGGCCCAGACAGTGGCTGTGGTGGTCCGCTTGGCGGCAGGCCACTCAGTGGCTGGGGCTTGTTGGGTGGTTGGGCAGGTTCCTGAGGTATGTTTGACGGCCCCGCACCATCGCCACCGATCGCAGCAGCAAAAAGTCTGGATGGCCCTTGCAAGCCGGGTGGTCCATATCCACGGGGGTATGCATAACTCGGCTGTACAGGTGCGTAACCCAGTTCCCACCTCAGGTAATCAGGTACCGTGGCCCAACGGGGAGGTACTAGCGGTTCGTCGTCCATTGGTTCCGGTGTGTCCGTGGTCGATGATGAATCGTATGTGGGTCATTGGTATTTAGCGGGTACCTCGACCTGGCGATCGTGGTGGATCATATTGTAGGCAGTGCAGGCAAAATGTGAGGCTTCCTTCTTAAGGATATAGTTCATTCCGAAATGGCCATAATCCATTCCCGCTGGGGTTACGGCCCAATCTGGGTCTTCCAATAGTTCTTTCTGAAAATGATTAAATAAGTCCCCTAGGGACGCATGAATGAGTACGGCAGGGATCTGGACCAATTTACCCGTTGACAGGAGGTAGAGGGCCCGTGCGATGGTTATCGGGGTGGTTGGCTGGGGGAGTGTTCAGGGTTGGGAATGAGGGGATTGGCGAGGGGGGCGGACTTCCCCCGTGGAGAATTCCATTGACGTACTCCTCATCGGGGAGTCTTTTGGTGCTGGTGTTACTGTCTGCGGGGGTGTAGTAAACGGTCTCTTCTCGACTGTCGACCTGCGGGACTCTCTGTTCCCGATGTCCTTCATTGACCCTTCTGAATGCCTCTGCTCGCTCATGCTCTGCTTGTCTTCTGTCCCTGTCATACTGGGTGAGCTCTTCCGCGACCTCAATGACAGATCTTGGAGGCTCCCTCCTTCTCCTTGGAATGTCAAGCCTTCCTTGGGCCTCTCGCTGTGGGAACTCTGGTGTGGACTCCTCATTCTGCTCTGGGGGAGTGGGAGATTGTGTTGTGATTGGTACGGGTTTGTCCCAGTGTATGATGGAAGGGTATTCTGCAGTTCCCCAACGGTATGGGTTTGCTCACGGGGGAAGGAAGGCCGTGTAGGGTAAATTGAGGTTGTCCCAGATGAGGTCAAGCTCGGAAGTGGAACTGATGAAGATGTCATAGGGTCCACTAGTGGTGGGGAGAATTGGGTCATTCCTAGGATGACTGCTGGTAGGTTGCTCGTTTGCTGGGGAATGGCTCAGGCCTGCTGTTCCCAGGCTGAGTCGAACAAGGTATCTGGCCAGTTCTGCAGCGGAGGGAGTAGCTCGCTCTGGATGGGGGGTAACGCCAGCGGACGAGTGATGCGAGATGTCTGGAGAAAGCTGGATATAGGGGAGTCTTGCTCCAGCAACACCTCCATCGCTTCCTTCCTGAACACCGACTTCCATCTCCCCAGGAACATCTTCTTCGTCTCCCCAGTTGAGGATGCCAGGGTGCTCGTCAACTGTTGGTGCTCGGCGCAGTACAGGTGGGTAGAAGTGTGCTGGTGGTGGCTGCTGCGGGAGGACATAGTTTATTGGCGGGGGGGGGGGAAACCAGTGATTGTTTCGTCGAATGTGAGGGTTTACCCTGTAATGAAACCGAACTGCTAGTACAATGGCGGCCATGAAGAGTGCTGTGCCAACCGCAAGGTAAACTGCAGATAATAGAATATTGAGTGTGGTCGTCATCTGTTGGCTCCAGTTGAGGAGCAAGGATAAAGCCTCGAACTAATTATTAGACCTGAACTCCTATCAAGGGTAAACACCAGTTGTCTCACGCTCGGACAATCACCGATGAGTTCCTTAAGAAATAGGCGCTCCGGTTAGGTTCTTAGTTCGTAGTGATAGAATTAAGCGATAGTTTCAGTATGGATTAAAGTTAGTTTGAGGCTGGGGTACATGCTGTGAGAGTTACTACTTAAATACTTGAAGTGAGGATATTTGTATAAGTCACGCATTGTAAGTTGGGTGTGAGAGTGTGGAGTGGCATGCGATATTGAAGTGAGAATGCACAATGTAGAAGCGATAACATGGGAATGCCAAGCGCTGGTGTCGATAAGCGGTCCGACCAGTCCGGAGTCACGATTAGATAAGTAAAAAGGAAAAAAGTGAATAAATCATGACAGTCAATTCCGAGGCTGGCGCTGGGGGTGTCAGCTAGAGAGGATGGTATGACGGGCTTTCTACCCATATAGGATCATTGATTTGGGACTTTGATATCCTTGATCGACAAGCCATCTTCAATGGGAGCGATGATGGTGACATAGGAGAGGTTTGAATAGTCTGTCTTTCTCAATGATACTGTTATTAAATGCATTTCTATGGGATTCTACAGCCACATACCTTGTTACTGCATGAAGGATTTGTAAAGCCTATCTCTTGAAGGACTTCCAGTTGCTTGTCAACCCCCATTACTGTATTATTTCAATCAATTCATCAGTCGCAGGTCACAATACTGAAAAAACTCACATTCACCCATAATAATCGGCCTAAATCGAATCAAAAATTCTGTGCTCAGTGAGTTCCAAAATTCTGACAAATTGATTGAAATAGTACAGTAACCATTCTAGTCAGAACAGAGACTTGAAGTGGAAGGAAAGTGAAGGCACATACCATCCATCCTGTTACTATTAGATGTATACAGGGAGAATCTTAGTGATCTTAGTGGGGTGTAGTGTGATGCTAAGTACTGTGACAGTAAGTCAGCAGTAACGGCACACAAGAGGGTAGACAAAGCGTAGACAAAGTCAGACTAGTAAAGACCAGTTGGAAGAACGTTGATGAGAGTAGTCTGGCATACATAGTACAGGTTTACAGTCTTATATACTAGTAGGAATAAATGAAGCGGAGTAATCAATAGAGAATCGGGATAAGTAATAGAGAGGCGGGATCACCGCAGTAAAGTAAAAATGTAAAAATAAATGATTAGATCGTAAGAGAGAGAACACACGGGAGTACCGGCATAAAGAGCCGGCACGAATCTCCTACATGTAGGTTCTACCTAAGATGTTGTCCCCTTGAATCAGTGTGTGTTACTGTTCGTTTACATGTGATACTTCCTTGGATTACGAATGTTCCGTTGACATCGGAAGTAATTGAATAGGTAACGTATTCCCGTGCAAACTACCCACCAAGAAAGCCGAGATACGAAACTCAGCTTGGCTGTCGTCAGCACATCCGACAGCGTCCAAGAAGGACGTCGTCCATCTCGATATCACCACCAAACATAAACGCGTGGGGTTTGTTGCCGAGTGTCGAGACGTCGAAGGGTCAAGCGGTTGCTGGATGAGGTAGTCCCATTGAGCGCCTGGGTATAACAAAAACAACCACGGACCGAGTCATCCGTCGTCCAAGCCTGTTCCTGTGCTGTGCGGTCATATGTCCATGCACGGGAACGATCTTTTCCTCCATTGGCGCGGGATTGGTAGCGTGGTCCATGTGTTTGGCGTGAATGTCGCCGCGGGGTGAGTGGACGATGTTGTCGTGGATAAAGAGAGGAGTGCGTATGTACAGCCTTGACAGTTACGCCCGGCCACCCGTCGAGATGACCCCGCACACCCCATTCGCAAGCCTCTGCATTCCCGCCGATCCCTCCGTCATACCCCGCCATCCTTCTCGCTCGGCAACTCCTCCAAGTAGCGGCTTAAGTTCTCCTTGGCTCCCTTAAACATGTCTTTGTCAAAGAAGCCATTACACCTTGCGACACTGGCTGTCTTCTGTCAGGCCTTCCTCTGCAAAGCTAATCAGTTCGTCCTGGTGCGAGAGCCAGAACTGGATGATCTGCTTTGCAGCCTCTGTGCCGTGTTTCTCCTTCAAGTCGAGGTAGTCGTGGTATAACAGTGGCGTGATATGTCCCCCGTTCCGCACTGTGGCTCCAGAGTACGCATCCCTCCCGTCCAACATCACAACCCATCCACATTGAGCAATGTACATGTGAATGCCGTGCCCGTTAACCCAGACCCAACAATCATAATGTCCGTGGACGCTAGCAGGGCTGCAGACGAGCCATCTTTTTGGATGGGCGACACTGGGATCGACCAGAACGGAGTAGTGGGATTAGCCGTTGGGAGTACGGGAAACTGCTTTAGATATACGCTTGGAGACGTGCCGGTACAAAGAGAACATTTCTCATAGAGGGTCGATGGCCACTCGTAGGACCGAAAACAGCGCTACCATGGCTCTTGAAGAGGTGTTGCCAGTTGTCCTTCGACGATTTCCCACTGCAACAGCTTGTCGATGACCATAGTCAGGATCAGGAACACAGCCCGGCGGATGGGCGTGAATATTTCGTGTCATGTTTAGTCATCAACACCATTTCTTACCATAGCCATCGCACAAGCCAGCATTGTAACACAGTTCAAAGGTGGATTTTCTGGATGCAAGTACACTCCCTTTCGAAACAGTCGATTGGGTATTGCGTTGTGAGGAACAAAGTGGAGAAGTTAAAGCTTGACAGTAAGTCGTATTTCTATGCTTATGTTTCTCTTTAGCCGATATGATTCCAAGTAGATCCTCCACTCCTTCACGCTCGTCCTTAACAATGCCAGCAGCCTCCAACCTCGATTTGTTTGTCGCGCGGAGACGACGCATCGCTTTCTTGCAAACAAGCTACCTATGACAACGAACAGGGTGCAAAGGCGCCAGCTCACCAAGATGTGGGTCAAAAATGGCGCGGGATTCTATTCCAGTGAGTTATACTTTCTCCATTCTTTGACTAGAGTTAACCCTTACTCTCCTGTTCCACCCACCTCTCCTTCCTTTTCCTAATCTTCTCTGGCCCTCGATTTGGGGTGACGAATTCTATTCAGTGCTACCAATTTCTGATGAGCGAGGAAAGGAGGGAGGGAGGAGAGATCCATGCTCTGCATTCTATCCGCCAACACGTTTCACGGAAAAGAAGGAGGCAAGTGCTGTTCTCTTGAAAATGTTTTAATAGGCTAAATCAGGAGTAAGCAGGAATATGCCAGCGGAGGATCCATAGTCTACCACCAGACAATCTTGGACTGTCGGGAAACCCAGCGCTATGCCGCTTGATTTATTATTGAACAACAGTAAAATGAACGCGCGGCTGAAGAGTTAAATTCCCTCTCGTCAGGGAGGCACGCCGTATTCGATAGACCTTGCCCCGTCCCCACTAAGATTAGGGTATCCTACCACGGAGTGCACCCTCACATATGGCAGACGACCGTACTAGGCGCATCCTTCAATGATTCCATGGAACGGTGTAAACTCGTAACCGTCTCTCTCACCACTTGACGTCGCAAGCGAGAAAGCCTAGCGTGGTAAGACAGACGGTCACCAGTCTAGGAACGGTGGAGGATCGTCGGGAAAGGCGAAGTGGGGGCCGTCTAATCTTCGAACAGCCAGGGAGATGCGCCGTCTTTGACAAACCTTACGCTGTATTACCACCGACCCGGACGATGTTACTTTAAAGGATCCCGAGACGACGAACTTCCCGGCGAACTGTATACAAGATATTCACAACTCCCTTTTTTTCGCGACTTTAAGCATTCTCTCACAAAACGAGATACAAGGATATTTTTCATCGTCTATCATTTGTAGCTAGTCTTACGAATTATTGTGTACTATACGAGGTATGTAGATGCAAATGGATCTTAAGTATGCGATTCCAACATTCGGTCGTCAAGATCAACCATCGTAGCATCCCCAACGCTAGCATTCCCACCGTAGTCAAAGGTAGCTCCTCTCCGACCGGCACTGTAACATGAGAGCGTACCCTCAGTCTAGGTCACGGCGCCAAATCGACTTGAAGGTCTCTTTCATGACCGCAGAGCTGCCGGCACGTCGAGCTAGAGAGAAATGTCAACGACATTGAGCGAATGTTACTTGAGAATCAACGGACCTTCTGCCTCAGATGAGAATTCATCCCGTGGCTGACCCATTCTGGCCGGCTGCGAGTGATGCCTAGTTGCTTGGCCATCTCTGTAACGGCTCTTCGGGGTGTTTTCCTTCATACTCGGTCCAGTCTCAGGGCTCTCTTCGTTGTATCTTCCATCCATCCTCCTTCTGATTAAACTCCCTAGCGGCAATCACCGCCTTCATCCACTCCTTGTCCCGGTTTAAAAGGGTTTTGAAAGCCTCATCTGCATCTTTAGCGCAACCGCTGAGCCTTCGCTTGCCTTTCCCTGCCAATATTTTTCGAAACCTCTAACGAACTCGGACCTGGACCCTTTACGACATGTCCTGATATCACGTAGGTCGCTGAACCCTCTGCGTCTTCCCCATTCCCACACAGGATCTTAGGTGGGTTTTCATTTCTTGATTGCGGTGTTTGACATGTCAAATGTCCCGGCAAAAAGCAAGAGCGAATCATCATTCAAAAGTTACTTCACTTACGAGGCAGAGGATTCAGACCCCGCAGCACGACAATGCTCGACTCTGAACGTACCATTCAGGCATCGCTCACACGTTTGTCACACCACGAATCACACGCTGACCCGTTGCGCCTGAGGACTGCACATTCCCAGGTCTTTTGCTTGGCCTGTCGCAGTGATCGTGCCAGCAGATTCCAGTGTCAGTGCGAGGATGTTATTTGTGGGATGAGGATTACTGGTTGCATGCTACGAACGATCAGAGAGACGACAAGGTAAAGGAAGCATGAATACCTGAAATGGTTTCAGAATTTTGGGAATTCATCAACGTAATGACATTGGTCTATTTCAGCTTGGACATTGATTCAAAGGCACCTCGGCTACCGCCCTTGTAAATCTTCTCCTTCGAACTATTATCTCACGGTCCAACGTCAAAGCCGTCCGGCTCGAATAGCGATGACAGAAACGCATTCCATCGTATGACTGCTTTGCCGCCAGTCGCAGAAGATGCCGAGTGTGACCTCGAACCAAAGTCGACGAGCTTCATGTTGACGTACTTCTTCCCTGAAGGTTTGAGCGGTTGCTGTTTCTGCTTCCCTTTTCCTTTCGCGTCTGTTTTCCTGCCTTCGTCATCCGCTTCGATGGTCACAGCTACTGTACTCAACTTGATGGGACCACGTCCGGCGACAACTGCAACGGTAACCCAATCGTCGCACACATAAGTAGAGTCGGGACGGGGCGATGTAGAAACATCCAAGTGATCTTGTAGGCACTCATGTGGAAGGGAGCGAGAGCTAGAAGAACAATGAGAATGAAAACGAAACGTCAAGTTACAACGGACTACATACGAAAGCCATTTACCCGACTTTGGGATCATCGAAAGGTGGCTTGTGGTCGTAAAGGCCCGGTGCGAAATCTTCACTGAGAGCCAGCCTTTCGTCGTGGCGTGGTCCAGCTGCTGATTTCATCTCAGCAGGCTTGTCGGTGAATGTAGCTGATTGCGAGGGTTCAATCGCTCCGTCTTTGACATCGTCTGAGCGGGTTTTTTTTGCCAATTTGACCAAAACAGCTGAGAGCGCAGGCTTTGGAGACAAAAGTGCCGGGACTTTGGAAGATGAAGCAATTGGTGCTTTCGTTGCTGGACGTGGTTGACGAGGTATAGCCGAGTCGGCCTTCGTTTCTTTTCTAGCGTAGAAAGGTTCAGGTAGCGCCCACGATATCAGCAGCCTACTCACTTGGAGACGGCGTTGGTCGTATCAACGTATTCCCTAGTTGCCGTTTTGTGCTCTCCTTTGGTGGGACATCGGACTGAACCTGAGCTTCGAGTCGGGCGATTTCCTTGTGGATATCATCTTCTTTCTATTGAGATTCGTCTTGTGTCTGGGCGAGTGACTCGTTGGGGACTGTCCATGGCGATGAATGTTGAACAAGTCAGCACTGGGCGGCCGTCGGAGAACGTCGCGGCGATGAACGTCGATCAAGTCAGTGGTCGAC
This sequence comes from Armillaria cepistipes, assembly GCA_900157415.1. NCBI lineage: Eukaryota > Fungi > Basidiomycota > Agaricomycetes > Agaricales > Physalacriaceae > Armillaria > Armillaria cepistipes. The sequence continues at coordinate 1,247,977 of FTRY01000002.1, forward strand.
GCGCTTAGTTCACACGCCAACCCTCTTCCGTGTTCCGACCGTGAGAACGTCCGTCTCTAAAGATGTCCCTGCTAAAATAGCGTCTTCTTGATGTCTCTTACGTGACTCTCTTCGACTACTTCAAGTCGTATCCATTGCTTCAACCTCCCGTCCACAGCGACGTCCCATCTACATCAAGCCGCGTACTTGGTTAATCCAGGCATCACAACATCAGCGCATTCTGGCAAAGCTGGAAATGAACCTTCTTTTTGAATGGGTGACGTGGGAATTGGGGTAGTACGGTTGGCTACTGAAGTCTGGGAGACTTCTCCCTTTCGAAACCGTCGGTTGGGTATCATGTTGTGAAAGTCGGGAGGAACAAGGTGAATGAAATTGAAGCTTAAAAGTGAGTCATATCATCATGCTTGTGCTTTTTTTTTTTGGCTGATATGATTCCAAGTAGATCCTCCACTCCTTCATGCCCACTGTCATCAACGACGCCAGCAACCTCAACATCCAACTTCAATATTTAAGTCGCACAGAGACAATGTGTTGCTTTCCTGCATCGTCAAGGTGCCTATGACAACGGCGTCAAGGAATAGTGCAAGGGACCAAGGAAGACGCGGGATATTTTCAGGTGAATTATACTTCCTCCATTCTTTGAATAATGTTAACTAACCTTCGTGTAGACCTAATGTCAACAATACTCTCCCTTTCTACATCACTTTGTACGATCTTCCCTGGCCCTCGACTTGGTGTGACGGACTCCGTTCGGCGCTGCCGCAGGGTATCGATTTCCGATGAGCGAGAAAAGGACGGAGGGAGGGAGAGACCGCCTTTGGCTGTCCAGTTCTATCCGCCAACACAACCACAACGCGTGTCTCTTCTCCTCACGCACCACTGAGGAAACCATCCTGATGCATGTCAAGAGAGAGTCGGACGTTCCTTCGGTGGATAGGGACTTCAGATTCAACATTAGGGAACGTTCGTTGAGCCGCCCAGCTAGAGATTCATCTAAAAATGGTTCGATGGGAACAATCAAAGATGTACGAGTGGAAGAAAGCATGGAAGCCTTCTATCACCAGGCTACCGGGAACTTGAAGCCCATCGAACGACAGCAAAACGACTCGACGACCGAAGAGTTAGAGTCTTTCTCACCAGGGAGACGTGCCGTATTGGATGGACCTTATGCTGTCCCCGCTAGGATGAGAGTAGCACCCTCGTGTACTAGCTATCGACCGTGCCTAGGTGCATCCTCTCATGGAACGATGGAGGATCGCGAAGCGGGGGCCATCTATTCTTCGAACAGCCAGCGAGACACGCCGTCTTCATGATGTATTACCACGTACCCGGTAGTGCAGCAGACGACTGTACTTTAGGATTCCGAGATATGAACTGCCCGAAATTCTTCATACAAGATGTTCACGGCTTCCATCTTTTTTGCAGCTCTCTCGCTGAACAAGAGGGACCTAGCATGAATCCCCTACTGTTGCAACATAGCTACTTGATCACAGCACGGCCATGGTGAAGAATTTCAGTCTAGACATGCCTTCTCCACCGCCAAACATCCATCATCTTTCCAAAGTTCCGGTACCGACATATTCGTTGGCTCTATTCTGGCGACCACTCGAGGAATACCCATCATTCTCGGGCGACGTTCCATTCAAGGCAGGATTTCATGAGCCGTAGCTTGACGACGGAAGAACCCAGCTGCCGGTAGAAAGGTTAATGATGGAGCTCGTGGCAGGACCGATGTTGCGGTGCATGCAGCCTAATTCATGATTCTGGCCCTGACCACAGTGAAACGCTCGTATCTTCATGGGATCATTGTAACGGCTGTGCGGATATGGCATTCACAAGGGCTACCCAAGCGTCCTCCTTTGCATCAACAAGGTACGCCATGCCAGCAATCCTATCTATAAGATTTGTCAACACCCGGTATTGCATCTGCGATGCGACGCCGACAACCGAGTTTATGTTCAAGTTCAGTATGTTCCGTAATGATTTCAGTCATTCATTGAACTCTGTTTATATCTCTTCATCGACCATAGCAGTATCACCAGTATCTCCACCAGTGATTGCGCCATCAACGATCTCCTGCAGCGTCCAGGCTCGGTTGAACCAGCACCGGTCGCTATCAAAGTAACCCGGTTTCAAATACAGTGGCCGCCCGAGCCTACTGTAGTAGCACGCCACAGGCGCACCGCTATATACGAAGCTGATCGTTGGAATGTCCAGCTTCCGTTCCTCACCCCGCAAATCCTCCCCTTTCCCGCCTTGCTGCCTCAAACACAGAACGTCCAGCCACTGGACGTTCTGTGTTTGAGGCAGTATGACTGGACTCCAGCCACATATATTCCGCTTTATGCTGTAGCAATTCGATGCGGACAAGATTAAGGTTGCAATCGTTTGGCAGGGGCACAGGCCATTTGCGTGCATTGATAGGTGTCGTTAGATACACCCGCTCTTCGGCAGACACCTATGCATGTGAAATGCCCCACACACTGATACCTAGGTTTGTCTTGCTCATGCTCATATTTGTCCACTCGAACCCAATACGGCACTACTCAATTCGCGAACAGATCCCAGATGCGTCGAGGGGACACATCTCCAGAGACGATCTTCCCACCACTTATTTGCGTGCATCTCACCTCCTGATCCAGCTCGTGCCATGACTCAGTGCCCGAACCCACTGCCTATCACCTTGGATAAACAGCTCCGATGCTTGCGTTATCAACGTCCATTTTCACTGGTGCACATCCAACGCCGGACATTGAATGACTTCGATAACACGTACTCGGAAGATAACGTGCATCTCGACGGCTCCACAAGCGCCCTGGCCAGCTCTTCAGTGCTAAACAAACAACATCATCATCATCTACAGACTCGCCATCAGCAACTCTACCGCTTGCGCACTTCCCTCCATGTTCACCTCAAACTCCTCGACGTTGTCTCTTCGACTCGAGAGGTATTGTGCCGGCATTTTAGGAAGGGATTCAATGTTCCGACAGTGGTATTGAAGCGAAGGGGAAAGAAGGACTCGTACAAAAACGGACGGCACACGCCTTTTTTTCCGATACTTCCATGCTGCAACTTCCCGTCTCCGGTTCTTTACAATCACCTCCACCATCAGGGGAAAGATCGCCAAGAAAAACGTTCTCGTGCTCCTGATAATCTCCGGCGTTCCCCAGCACGCGTCGACCTCTCAGTCCACGATAGTCGACATCCATATGTGTTTTCTCTCTACCCTTGCTTTGTATCGCTCAAAGTACCCTGAAAGGAGTATGAGACGGCTTTTGACTTTGTCACGGGCGTATATGAGGGTGCGGGTATAGAGACGGCAGTGGGTGCAAACTGGAAGTGTTCATGCGAGGAACATATAAGGAGATGGCGGATGGGAGATGGGAGGGTATCGATTCGTTATCGGTACGTTCTCCTTTTTGCGTTGATTCTCTTACTAACTCACCGGCAGGCGTTCACCCATGCGTTCTGCAACTTTGAAGCTGTCGCCTCTCGATAATTTCCATCCAAACACGAAGCAAATCCATATACCCCTGTCATCGAATCTGAGATTCTCACTGCGCTGTCACATCCATCTTGTGTTGGACTTGGTGAGATCGGCTTGCATTACCACGGTACAACAACGGATATTCGCAACGGATAGCCGTGGATTGTGGTATCCCATTATCAGCGCATACACGGGAGGCGGAAGAAGACACGGAGAGAATCATGAAGGAAATCATGCAAGGACCGAGTATGTCTACCTCAACCGTAAATACCTCTCAGCCAACACTTGTCTGCAGCTCCGCATTCACTGCTTCACCATTCCGCCTCCGCCTCCTCGAATAATTTCCAAATCTCTACATCTATGCATCGAACCTCAAATTCACCGAGCTACTTAAACAATGTCCGTCTCTGATGATAGACGGATTCTGCTCGATGTGCTGGATACGTGGTCCAGATGAATGTACACTGGAGACGAAGCAGCCGAGGTTTCCGTTCTCGCACTCACGCTTGTTGATGATACCTTGGATGGCAGAGTTCGTTGGATGTGGTAAGGGAAGGTGCTAAGAGGGTATATGGGATGTAAGAGCCGTTCAATAGAGGGCCCGGACTGGAGTCTGGACAACCGTCTCATGATGCTACGTTGGCCTATCAACGACGTCAACGAGCGCATCGCCGAAGAGGAAGCGAACTCCGAGAAGGTATCAATTACTGTTATCGTTGTTTTCTTCTTACCTCTGACTTCGTTTTCACAGGGTGCATCCAGCAGCAGATTATACTGTTGGACAACATCATATATGCTATCGCAGTTAGATAGGAATACCGGACACAAATATCATTCGTTTTACCGTTCTTGCCCAGTCGTATTTGTTCTTTTGCACGTTCTGCTAGACGATGAACGAGACATGCTGTTGAGTTCCGTTGAATACTAGCCTCTTCCTTGTGCTTCTCGACGTGCTGGTAAGGTCTTGTTCTCACCATCTGCTTCGCTGTTGATCTCCAGAAAATTAACGCATCCGGTGATGTATGTACTCGACATTAGTCGTCGAGGGATGAGTAGAGAAGACGGGGGAGATGGCTTCTCGTGGGTATGTAGAATAGCCTGTGAGTCGAGGCTCAGGCTGCTTGAACGCGGGCCCTCCCTCGATGCCGTTTTTTAGCCTCTCTGCAGTCTTTGCAAGCTCCAGGAATTCACTTACAATCTCATGCTTTCCCCGAAGGTATGAATTATCAAGCCTGTACTTGCTGTGATGGGTCTGTGAGATTAATTCATCTTATATCAGACTGGCATGAAGAGAATGGATGTGGATTTATTGCCAGAGGCAGTATTCAATACACGGTGCATTTTATGGAGCGACGGGTGACACTCCCGAAGTGTATACAGAAGCTATATATAATCAACTTCTGTTTGAGTATTTCAACCAAGAACAATACGCAACTTTTTACTCTCCCACCTCACTCGCTTCCATGGCCAGTCCATGACTTCGAACACCGATGTCTTTAGAAACGTTCGATTGGGCAGCATTTTCCCGACAACGCATACAGTCCCCTTTGATCTGAAACGTCGGCCCGGGGCACATAGCAATGAATATTCGCCATCCGGTATTGGGTATTGATGGTCAGCGGAAATTTTGTATTGATGCTTCCTTCTGTACCAGGACCGGGTTTCGATAGTCAAGCGTCCTTTGCGGGGCGCCGCCCCCAGTGTGGCCAGCCCTTGCACCTGTGCTGATTGAATGCACCGACCATCGTATGAATAAGTACCCTTCTTCATATTGTGATGAACGCCCCCTGAAATAAAGGGGTTGGAATACATCATTGAGATACTTCGCGCATCCCAGTTCATAGCCTGCTGCCATGATGGTCTCCATGCATTCTTTTCGGGCCCAGGTTCATGATACAAAAAGAGCAAATCTGAACGATGATACTGCCACATCACCTTCACCAGCGCTGTCCAAGCATCTTCAGCAGACTCCAGCTCGGAGTATGCCGGTGCTGTGGTTGAGGTTGGTTCATCTGTTCCGATGGAATTATCATTTGAAGTGGGGTCGATCTTTGTGTCATTGTGAGTGGTAGATGTAGTGGGTCGTGTTTCATTGTGTGCTTGTGTGCCGTCGGATGCCAAAAAGTATGCCAGTGCTGCAACTTTATCCACGTCCTTCTCGGATGTGCGATTCTGCAACAGCAACAGCAAGCTGGTCACTGCGAGCACGGGAAAACCGGCCGCTTCCACAGATACCAGTTGTGACTTGAATATTTTCCGTACTTCATCATTCAACATCTTGTCGCCCGTATCCCCGCCTATCGTCCAATTGCGACTCGTCTCCTGCAACGTCCATGTGCGTTTGAACCAACTCCGAGCACTATCGGAATCGATACCACGCTCCAAGGGCCGTCCGACCCCGTTGAAGTAGCAAACCACCTTTTCCAAGGCATATGCATTTCCAATATTGGGCACATCCAACATCCACTCCCCTGCACGCAAATTCTCATTTCGCCCCCCTTCTTGCCTCAAACAGAGGACATCCAGCCATGCATACTCTGCTCCGAGATTCAGCATTTCGATACGGATGAGATCAAGATTGCCATCTTCTGGGATGGGCACGGGCCATTCATGTCCATTGATGGGAGTGAGCACATTTTTGCGACGGCTGACATCCAGCCAGGCGTGTGATATTCCCCACGGTGCGTGCAAGGCAACCCACCACGGCACCACCCTATTGCTGAAGAGATCCCAGACGCGCCTAGGGGCCGTGCGAAGTCCCTCGAAGGTGATCTGGCCATCAGCCAGCGCTTCTCGTCGTATTTCTAGGTCCATCTCTTCAGAGGTGCGCATTGAATCTTGGATGACGTTCAAGTCGCAGTCAGACCATATGGGGCGGAGATAACCGTATGCAGTGCCAAAGTCATATGCCTTCGAGATGTACAATTTGAGAAGGGACGACAGAGAAGGGGTGAGGTCGTATCCGGTGCCAAGAGTGCTGTTCAGTGTGTCCAACAGTCCATCAACGCCGAGGCTGGCACTGGGGATATCAGCGAGAGAGGATGGTATGACGGGCTTTGAACTTGTATAGGCTCGTTGATTTGGGACTTTGATATCTTCGATCGACAAACCGTCTTCAAGGGGAGCGATGATAGTGACGTTAGAGAGGTTTAAATAATATGTCTTTCTCAATGATACTGTTATTCAATAATTTCTATGGGATTTTACAGCTACATACCTTGTTGTTTCTGCGCGAAGGATTTGTATAGCCAAAATCTTGAATCCAGCCCTGTCGCCAGTGGAGCGCTAACCATTCTAGTCAGAACGGAGGCTTGATGTGGAAGGAAAATGAGGGTACATACAATGCCTGCTCATCCCGTTATTACTCGATGTACACCAGGAGAACCTCAGGGGAGTGTAGTTGCAACAAGGTTCTACCTTGGATGTTATCGCGTTGAATCCGTGTGTGTCAGTTTCGTTCACATGTAATATTTCCTTGAATCACGAATGCTCCGTTGACATCGGAAGTAATTGAATTGGTAACGTATTCCCGTGCAGAGTACCCCACCAAGGTTAGCCGACACTCGAAACTTGTCATCAGAACATCCAACAGCGTCAAAGAAGGACGGGGTGCCCATCTCGATGCCACCGCCAAACATAAACTCTGTGTGGGATTTCTCTCCGAGTGTCGCAGGGCTGGGCGGCTGCTGGGTGAGATGGTCCCATCGATCCTCAGACGCGCTTGGATATAGCACAAACGACTGCGTACCGAGCCATCCATCGTCTAAGCCTGTTCCAGCGCGCTGTGCAGTCATATGTCCATACGCGGGAACGATCTTTTCCTGCATTGGCGCGAGGAGGTGGGACGTCCATCCGTTGGTAGCGTGGACAATATCTTTGGCGCAGATATCGCTGCGGGACGCGTGGACGATGTTGTGGATGGAGAGACAGGGCATGCGCGCATACAACCAGAAAGAAGAGTACGTCTTGAGCAGCCTTGAAAGGATTCCTGTGACGAGCGGATATGGATGCACCGCCCCACCTGTCGTTGAAATGACCTGTCTACGAGCTGCATTCCCGCCAGCCCATCCGTCGTACCCCAGCCATCCTTCTCACTCGGCAGCTCCTCAAAGTAGCGGCCCAGTTTCTCCTGGCTCCCTTAAACACGTCTTTGTCGAAAAAGACGTCATATGTATCCACCTTGCGTCTCCTCTACCAGGCCCTCCTCTTCAGAACTGGATGACCTCTGCGCCGTGATTCTTCTTCAAATCTCAAATCGAGGTAGTCGTAGTAAAGAGGTGGCGTGATATGTCCGCCGTTCCGCGCTGTGGCCTCAGAGCACGCATCCCTAGCTTCCAACATCACAACCTCCAACAACCCCTCCTCCTCTGCATGTCCCCCTCTCCGCGCACACGCACCCAATGTACGCCTACTCTCCACCCGCGTCCTTTGATGTACATACAAATTCGAATATGAATCCAGCATACTCGTTCGTTGGCTGTCCACCGTTCAACGTTCAATCTTAAACCTGTCGCCCTCGAGCTAAACAAAAAAGTACCGCTCTTGTGTCAGGGAGCAGTCGAACATCTGCTCATTCGTTCATTTCCTTTCAAGCCATTGCTCGAAAAATCTATCATAATACGGGTCAGTTCACTGCATACTTAACAGCAGCTAGTATCTCGCCTTTACAATAATACAACTGTTTATCATTTCACTGGCTGCAAGGCCGTGTCAGTACTGAATCATTACCGGGCTGAAAGAATCCACGTACCTATTACATGAAGGGTATCTCGGCCAATTCTGTATCTAGGGAAGTTTCGACCGATATTAGAACAGCTCTGGCTATCTAGCGAACATGGACCACATACGTGATGGTGCCCCTGACAAGGCGAGCGTCTAATTCCGAGACGCGACCTCGAGTACACGCAACTCAATGTGCACAGACAGGTACATCAACTAACGAACTGTTCAGTGCGCGCTTGTGGTCAAGAAAATATTGACTTGTCAAAGTTGCGGTTGGGGTACTGACGAGCAACCGTGTATTCTCCACAATAGGTGCAAAGCCTGTAACAGACCGGATGAGCTGAGACAATAGAAAAACAAGACGGCCTACGTACCTAACGTTACTGATGGGATGTATTTGTTGGTTGAATACCATGAATATGTGGGAGGCCATGCGGTCAAATAAAGAGAAAGAAGACAGAGATATGGCATTGCAGATACACGCAGACAGATATTTTCCATGCACAGACTATGAACGACGAGAAAACTCCGGATGTAAAACCTACGCTTCTGGTCAGGAACTTGCGTCATGTCAACAAAGAAGAGAATATGCACCTAAACCATACATATCCATCTCGGCAGAATCTAGCCCTGATCTTTTATGTAGCTGCAACTCCTACCCGACCGTAAACAATGATAGGACTTGGCTGCCTTTCTGAGGTCGCGTAGACAGGGTGCATCCAGAGTCTTGTGGGAAGAGCTGAAAGCTCGATACACGAGCCGGCGCCGTGACACATCTGCACGGATGTCATCAGTATCAAGAATTCACTCCGAAGATGAAACAAAATCAGTATAACTAGGATTATGAAAGAGGAACATCGTGGACGATAGCCCAATTCTCCAATTTTGGTCGATATGTATCATCCTGGAAGCAGAACGGGATAGTTCTCATCTGTATAGAAATACATTGCTCATAATTTTCGTAGTCTGCCTCTCACGTGCTGCAGCTACACGGCATCATTGGGGATCGTCTTTGTGCACCTCCAGTAAGCCAGAAAAATCACACCTGAATAACAAGATCAGTTCCTTCATTTCTATCGTAGAAAAGAAAGGATAAGTCGGACAGCGACGTACCGATACCTGTTATAGGGCTTTACATGATATAGTGGACTACGACCCCAACTGAGAGCATAAAAATAACGGATCCATGAAAAGACAAATTTATGGACCGTCGTGGAGTGAGAGCAAGAGGTGTTTCAAACTCCGAACCTTGCGCTCGGACGATCGTCTACGCTTCAATGACTGATGCCCGCTGTAACGAATCTGATTCTGTGGACTCTTTCCGAGAACTTCAACAATCCTGTCCTTGAAAGAAGAGCAGCGTGCCGACGCTCACCTTCATATATGACGCGTTCAAGGGTCACAACGTGGAATAGGGCCCGCTGTACCATGTTTGAAGGAGTCAAGGACAGGCTGGGGTGCCGGTTAGTTGGAGCTAAGTAAGGAGGGTAGCTGGGGTACGACGGAGGGGCCGGCGGTGGTGCAGTTTGTGGACGGGGTGTGCGGAGTCATCTCGACGACGGGCGCCGCGATGGATCCATGTTGGCTCAAGGCTCCTCAAGGCGTACTCTTTGTTCTGGCTACTCCCTGTCTTTCAAAATAACATCGTCCACACTCCCCACGATGGCATCCGCGCTAAACACGTCGTCCATACTACCAATGGATGGACGTCGTACTCTCTTGTGCCAATGCGGGAAAATATCGTCACGCGGCACTGATTCGATGGTTTTCCCCCTCTCATAAGCACTCATTTCCGGAGAACAACTTGGACTCCAGTGCTGTCTTGAGGTCCTTTGCAGTCAGACAATGTTCCTCACGAACGCTTGTACGAAAGTTTCTACTCGTTTTTCCATATTCAATACTTGAACCGATTTTGTGATTTTTCTTAAAGGTTGATTAACATTGACCGAACTATCAGTGTACCAACAAGAGCGTCCAGAGAAAGGTGCAAATGCAGATGGAATGCATACTTTTCTCTGGCAGTTGCAATGAAGTTTCCGATGATCATAGGTCGATACTCGTACTCTGCATAAACCTTCTTGAAACCTGATGATCCTCAATTGTGATACAGGAATCAAAGCCTACGGTGTAGACTGTATTTCACTTCACGGCTTCTATTTCTCACACTCAACCATGATGCCTCACGATAGCCGCAAGGCTTATTATTTCCCTGCTTCGCTCCTTCGACCTCAGACACCGTTCACTCCTACCTCTCCGCCCCGTCTTTCGTCCCAATACATGGCAGACTTAATCCCTGACGATCCGGTTACGGCAGTACTCTACAACGCTGACCTGCTTGGTTCCATTTGTAAGGATCTTTGGGATATGGAACAAGCGCCGGGCAGTCTTGTGAATGGAATACGTGTCCATTCTCTCTATTCTCTGGCACTGACATGCCATGCTGTCTCTGAAACAGCGCTTGATTGCCTCTGGCAGGAAATACGAGGGATGAAGCCGCTTTTGTATCTCTTTCCTCGTACTCTCTCACCAGACAATCGACAATGGGTATGTCGCCCTCCACGTTCACTCCAAATCGGTACTGATCTTTGTAGATACTTCCCGATATCATATCAGATGATACATGGGCCCGATTCGAACAGTACTCGTGCCGCGTCCGTTCTATCACTCTCGACGCACAGTTGCGCACTATCCATTCATTCACCATATTTCTGCGCCTTGCTGAGAGACAGGTGCCTCTCTTCCCCAACTTACAAAAACTCAATGTCGACATGAACTTTGCCGCCGACACTTCAATACTTTTCTTTTTGGCCAGTCCTCTGCTGGATGATGTTACGATCGCTTTCCCTGCACATGCAGTGATTGACACGGCTTCCACATCTGTACGAACAGTCGTCTGGAAGTTACCAGCGCTTCGTTCATTCACCATATCCTGCGTACCAAACGGAAACAATCCTCGGCCTTTAGAAACAATATGCCCCTTCACCAACTTCTCCGGTCTTCGTAGACTGCGTAGATTGAAAATCGAGTCGCACTCCGCCGACGTCGATTTTTTAGTCCAACTTTCCTCATTTCCGGACCTTGCACACCTCCAGATCGTTATCTCCCAGAGTCTGCCCACCGACAGCCGGCAGACCCGTGATGGATTCCGATCCCTCGTATCTCTACACATCACAGCCCACGTTTCGTCAATGCCTCGTATTCTTCGACTGATTCGCCCAGGTTCTCTGACTTCCCTGACATATATCGATGCCTACAGCCAGTCTTATAACGAGATTGGGGAGTTCATGCAAGATTTTCATGGAGAGATCGTTTTACGATTTCCTTCTCTTCTGACTCTGTCCTTGAATTATCGGACATATTACGGACAATTGGCTCAGCAATATTGGGAATCTACAAGGGCCGTTTTTGAGCCGCTCTACAGCCTTTGTAAACTTCAGACATTCACTTATAACGGCATGCTCTCCTTGGAAAACGATACAGTCGAGCTTCTCCTCGCATCTGCATGGTCGGAGATCAGAGCCATCAATATCCCAGTTCTCCAAGGACCTTGTCCGACATACGAAGTGCTCTGCACTCTAGCAAAATGCTGCCCTCATCTGAACGAGTTTTCCATGCCCATCGCATTTCCCAATGACGACGCACCACTCCGAGATGATCATGGCCCGCTTTCTCATAGATTACGCATTTTCTCGTCTCCCAATACGAGTGTTTCACGCTTCGCTAGCGTGGCGCGTTTTCTGGATGGGATATTCCCTTTCCTTGTTTCGATTAGTGGAGGGCAAGGATGGGATCTGGTTAAATCTATGGTTTTGGAGGCATGTCAGTTGGTGCGCAGGGATCAGCAGATGAGAGGTGGGCCGTCTTGAAGGCACCCAGAAGCACGGAAATGAGGGCATAGCGATTTTGGGGAGGGAAAAACTTGTTGGTAGGATTGCTACTTTGTTACTATGCTGTATTCAACTTAAACTGCTGGTCAACGAGAAGATTATACCTAAGCGGGGGTTATTGTGCAATGTGTAGGAGAAAGACGGATCCATGCCCGCACCGTTCCACCTGTACAAATCTTGGTGTAAGCGCTAAAGAGGATTATCATCGCTCATCGGCGTTGAATCATCCTTTCTGGTGAGCGCTGAGGGTAGAGAGTTGACGTGACATTGACTGACGCGACTGACGCGACTATCACATAGGCACGTGATTGGTTGTCGAGCGTGACATTTTTTTCAACTTTCCTTCATTCTGAATCTAAGTTCTAACATCTTGTTACGTCTACCACCGTCCACAGAGTCGTGGTACTCAAACGTCTTAACCCTGGTAACTCCGACAGCAAGACTGAGCCTATCACTGCTCTGCGACAGCAAGGGATCGAGTCGTTCTGCAGGGCCGCCGCTGACTCCGATTTCAGACACCGTGATGTGCGTCTCTCGTTAAACTTGTCGTAGAATTTGAAACTCAAGTGACTTTTTGATTAATCTGATAGACATCTGCAGAACTCTTTCAAGATAACCAATCCTATTTGACTCAGTTCAATTCACGCTAGCTCGTACAACATTTTGGATTGCACGTATGTGTTCCATGTTCTGACATGACGAAAATTTAGTAATTTGCATCCAGAATCTCTTCCATGGCACCACACCCTTCCCCTCCGATATCCTCGGCCTGCTCTTTGCATTCATGTCCTGATATTCCAAAATCAATCTCAGACGATCCGCGAATCCAAGCGTTACTAAAATGCAATGGTCCCCTGTTGGAAACAGATCGGGTATCCCTACGTGCGACTGTATCCGAATCTTCGGAGTTACTTTCAGTTTTGAAGAAGAAGATTGATCTTGTGCAGCAAACGCTGAACACGCTTCTGGACGGTCAAGCAAAGGTCACGGAAAATCTACGGGCAGCCAAAACATTGCTGCACCCCATTCGCTCTATTCCCGATGACATGCTGAGGCATATATTTTCATTTTGCATCCATGGGGTCTACGACCTCCTCGAGGAAGAGGATGCACCCGACTCCCTTGACTCACGCAAACCACCATGGACACTCTCTCAAGTCTGTCGTTCTTGGCGGATAGTGGCTTTGTCTACCGCATCGTTGTGGAAGGGCCTCTCCATAGATTTTGAACAGTACCGCGAGCCTAAAGATGTGCATCTGCACCGGTTCATGCTTGGGTTACACATTCAAAGGGCGTATCGGTGTCAGCTGACGATCAGACTGTCGAGCATAAACGACGTATCTTCCCATGCCTTCATACCTATCCTCCTGACATCTATAACTTATTGGAAGCACTTGCGTGCATGCATCCCTGCCAAGTCCCTTGCGGCGCTCTCGACCTATGGATCATATCTCGAGTCGCTACACTATCTTGCCATGAAACTCCCAGAGGATGCCAAGTCACCCATCCGTACCTTCGAGATGGCCCAGAGCCTCCGCATCCTGGAAATCGAGCCAACATTATGCCGTCATATCTATCTCCCAGATGGCGGAAAGACACTAACAGAGCTAGTAATCCGCGGGCCGTTTGTTGAACACATCTTCTCCTTTTTGCGCAAGACACCCAACATTGGAAAACTGGAGGTATATTTTGAAGACTCAAAGCCTTTCGAACGCCTAAGTTCCCCAATCATGATGCCCAAGCTGACCAATCTGGTGATTTCCGAATGGGACGGCGCGGCGCCCTCCTCCATTGCCCATCTTTTCGAATCTCTAGAGCTTCCAGCACTGTTCTATTTACATTTTAGTCTGGATAACGAGGACAGTGACAGCACTGTTTTCGTATTTCCGGAGATTCTGCCTCATCATCGACGTTATGAAATACCGCAATTGAGAGTGATTGCACCCAGGAGCACGGTTGGAAAAGGTGGTCTAGTCGACATGCTGTCCCGCGTCACAAACATGGAACACCTCGGCGTCAAAGCCAAGATTGTTGATGAACACCTACTTTCTGCTCTTACCCGTTCGAGCGATAATGACGATATCCTTCCCCGGCTCCGAACCTTCGATTTACGATGCTCGAGGTCGATTCCAGACCACAAGATACTCTTGCAGATGGTGGAATCGCGTAGAAAGGATCAAACCGAGGGGGGTGAACAGGAGGAAGGTGCCATGCTAGAAGAGGTTTACCTGGATGAACCTTTGACATTTGATGATCCTTCATTAGCATCACGGTGGCAATCGCTCCAGAGAAACGGGCTGATTGTGAAGTATGAAGACTAGATATTCAAAAATGTTGAATTGTACAAAACGGAGCGATTACCAGTTATCTAAATTGTCCCACAGGTCTGAGCAACGTACAAACTCTGAGAAGAGGTCGTCAACAGATGTCATACAGGACCTCTTCGTTGTCTGACGTCGAAAACCTGAGATGCCGACTCAAATTCATGGCGTCTAAGAACTAGATAATCAAACACAATCTTGGCCTAAGTGATTATGTGGCATTATGTGGCAGCGGGGAAGAGACATGCAGGGGAATTGTCCTTGGCAAGGAACAGCGAAAATTTGATCAAATACCGCGCCAATGTCTCGAATCCAGAGTAAATGGTAAGAGGGAAGAACTGCACGGATATTTCCGACACCCAGTTTTCCGTACAGTACAATATACCTACAAGAGAACTATACGAAACACTGGATATACATAGCCAAGACGCCAGGACCACTGTCCCAACTTTCCCTGGTATTCGGTATAGTTCAACGCCCGTCACCGAACAGAATATGTATTTCTTTTACCAGTGAAGCGACAAAAATAACATGCAGGTCTGAAGATACACAGATTCAAACCGTGATTTTCTCCTACAGTGTGAGCTTGGTTTGTTGCCTTGAAATAAATTGGACCCGATCTATCATTGATCTATCGTGTTACAAAGGAATACATACTCGTCCTTTGCTAGTTGGGTGCAGCATATGGCGAGCAATTCAATCTCTCCACACACACGCGTTTCCCCCAAAACGAACCTTTGTGTCTAATAGCCACGGACACAAGGTGATGAGCTAGTTTCATCCAAGAATGAGGAAGATAATTCAGATTTCCCGAGATTGAACTTGATCCGTACTTTGGTATTCTTGCGCACCGGCTATATGGTCATTCAATATTGAGATTATGAGGTCTATCCCATCTTTCTTTCTCCATTCGTTCGCAAAGTTGACTGGCCCATGCTGTCCTTCTTTCTCCGCTCATTCCAGATACCAAGATTGACTCGCTCTTATATTCTTAACGTAGGAAGGATGCAACGAGAGGCATATGAAGAGTAGTTGTATAGGCGGTCGATATGCTGATATGCTGATTTCGAGATGCCCATGATGAACGTCGATTATAGATGAACGAAACGGAGAATGACAGGAAGTTGTGATGAGAGGGATAGATGATTCTGATATTTCCGGCACGTAATCTACAAGATGAGCGCTGGTTATAGCAAAGAGGGGATGTTTGGCTTTTCCCGCCTTTTCTCTGTGACACGAAATGGGGTGGAAAGCCAATCCACATCTTTTCCAGCATCATATACGCCAACGCCTTTCCGCTCATCCACGCGTGGACCATTTCTTTGCCAGGATACACCGCTGCAATCCACTCTCTTCCCTCTGACCCGCCCGACACCTTTCAAGGACACTGCCAATTCCAGGGCAGTCCATCCGCAGAGATGCACAAAACGCCAGACCACGCCCTCTTCACGCGCCCTTTCTCACAGTGATCGTTGCCATCTACCTCGGCTGACTCGCTTCCCCACCATTTCCTGAAATACGCTGTCAATGCCCCGCCAAGGTATGCCGACACTCAAAACTCGACTTGGCTGTCGTCAGCACATCTGACAGCGTCAAAGAAGGACGCGAACATACGCTCTGTATGGGATTTCTCGCCGAGTGTCGCAGGGTTGGGCGGCTGTTGAGTGGAATAGTCCCGTCGATCCTCAGACGGGCTTGGGTATAGGACGAATGACTGTGTACCGAGCCATCCATCGTCCAAGCCAGTTCCTGCGCGCTATGCCGTCATATGTCCACGCACGGGAACGATCTTTGTCCGCATCGGCGCGAGGAGGTGGGACATCTATCCATTGGTAGCATGGACGATGTGTTTGGCGCGGATATCGCCGCGGGCGGGGTGTGTGTACGACGTTGCCGTGGATGGAAAGACAAGGAGTGTGCGTGTACAACTGGAATGAAGAGCACGTCTTGAGCAGCCTTGACAGGATCCCCGTAACGAGCCGATATGGATGCCCCGCCCCGCCCGTCGTCGAGATGACCCCGCAAACCCCGTCCGCAAGCTGCATTCCCGCCGGTCCCTCCGTCGTACCCCAGCCACCCGTCTCGCTCGGCAGCTCTTTCAAATAGCGCCCCAGCTTCTCCTTGGCTCCCTCAAACACGGCTTTGTCAAGACAGACATCGTAGGTATCCACCTTGCGGCACTGGCACTCCTCTGTCAGGCCCTCCTCCTCTGCAACACTGATCAGCTCGTCCAGATGGGAAACCCGGAGCTGGATGATTTGTTTTGCTGCCTCTGTGCCGTGTTTCTTCTTCAAATCGAGGTAGTCGTGGTATAGTGGTGGCGTGATATGTCCTCCATTTCACGCTATGGCCCCAGAACACGCATCCCTTGCTTCCAACATCGCAACCTCCAATGACCCGTCTGTATCAAGTAGTGTACGCGCAAAAGCCGTGCCCGTTATCCCAGACTCAATGATCACAACGTCTGCGCCGCATGTAGGTAGGGCTGCAGACGAGTCTTCTTTTTGGATGGGCGACGCTGGAATCGACCAGAACGGAGTAGTCGGATTGGGAACTGGAAGTCCAGGAGATTGCTTTATCCGTTTGGAGACACGGCGGTATGCAGAGACGATTTCTCGTAGAGCGTCGATGGCTACTTGTAGGACTGAAAATAGTGCTACCATCAGAGATCGTCGATGATAGATACACGGGTTTTCACTGGCAAGCAGTTTCCCGTGACAGCATCA
Organism: Armillaria cepistipes; assembly: GCA_900157415.1. Taxonomy (NCBI): domain Eukaryota; kingdom Fungi; phylum Basidiomycota; class Agaricomycetes; order Agaricales; family Physalacriaceae; genus Armillaria; species Armillaria cepistipes. The sequence goes on from FTRY01000002.1 coordinate 1,265,120, forward strand.
GCCACTGTAACGGCTTTCCGATGATCATCGTCAGGATCAGGGAACACGGCCCGACGGATAAGCATGAAAATTGTCGTTCCATACTTAGTCATCAACACTATTCTTCATCCATGAGGATCATACAAGCCAACATTATCGGGACACAGTGCAACGGAACTGTCGAGTTTAACAGATGGAGTGAAAGCCCCCATGAATTTGGCAGGACTATGGGCATATGCTGGCATGGTACGATTAATACCGACATCCCACCAGTTTTCAGCCTTAACCAAGCCTTAACGTGATTTCTTTTCTAGGAATAAATCAACTTGGATTCCCTGGGCCCAAGTGCATTGCCGTTCAAAAAAGTCGGCTGGATATCATGGTAGGAAAGTCGAACAAGGCGGATGTAGTTGAAGCCTGAAGTGAGTCGTATTTTTGCGAGCGCAGCGAGTAGAATTGGCCAACGTGTGAGAGACCAGTCCGGTGCGGGGTGCCAAACAAGTGCAAATGTTACGGTCCCCGATAACTTTTTTTGCCATCATCCTCGTCGCTTCGTTGGGTTGTATCTCGTTCATTTCTTATCGTATCACTTTGAGACTTGGCAATGTTGTTCTTGCGTGTATAAAGAATGTTTATGTGGCTTTTCAACGGGTGAAAATGAGTACGTCGTCGTCTTTCTGTTTCCTTGCTGGCGCCGGTATTGTCCGCTCTTGGCTCGTTTATCGGGATTTACCGGAGGCACCACCTGTCTGGTCACTCTGGTCACTCTGCGTGAACTATGTGCTTGCCTGCGCTCGCAAAATGTGGGTACTCCCACAGTCCATATTTATGCTTATGTTTCGCTTTGGCCGATCCGATTCCAAGTAGATGCTTCACTCGTTCACGTCCACGTTACTTCTCCCTCAATGATGCCAACAGACTCAACATCCAACCTCGATATTTTGGTTGCGCGCTTTGCACTGAGACGACGCATCGCTCCTGCAAACAAGCCAACGACATCAGGGAACAGGGTGGAAGGGACCAAGGAAGGGACGGGATTTTATTCAGGTGAATTCCACTTTTGCATTCTTTGACTAGCGTTTACCCTTGCGTAGATCCCACCGCCATACTCTCCCATTCCGCCTCATTTTCACTCCCTCTACCTAATCTTCTCTGGCCCTCGGTTTGGGGCGACGAACTCCGTTCAGCACTGCTGCAAGGTATCAATTCCCAATGAGGCCCACGGCACTTTGGTCACCCCCGGTCATCCCTCCTGCGCGTACACAGCCTTCTTCAAGTTCTATTTTCCAACACTGCCATAACTTCACGCGCGCTCCTCCTCACGGGACACCTGCAACGGAACACGCACCACCGTCCTGATGGAAGTCGAGAAGGATAGACCATGAGAGTCGGTCTTTCCTTCAGGCCCGGGGAACGTTTGTGAGCATCTTTCTTCTTCGTGAAGGCTCGACCTAAAAATGGTTCAACAGGCATATTCACTAAGGAGGGAACAGCGGAGGAAAGAAGGGAGACCTACTCCGTATTCTTCGTGCTCGATTTCGTCTTCGAACGACAGCGAACTGCACACAAGGATCCAACGACAGAAGAGTCAAAATCCTTCTCATCTTCGAACAGTTGGAGAGACACACCATCTTCGGTGCACCTTACTTTATCCCTGCTAGGACACTCTCGACGAGATAATGTACCCTCGCCCACCAGGGTATGGGAGTCCAAGATGATGAATTGTCCCGGACCCTGCCATGGAATTTCGCACAAGATGTACATAACATCCCTCTTTTCGCGGCTCTAAGCCTTCTCTCGCTGAACAAGAGGGACTCAGCTTCATCCATGCGCAGCCACAACAAAGTGTTGGCTCAGCCTAGGACCCGACCACTCCACCGCCAAACCAGCATCGAACTGGCGGTACCGACGTCTTCGTTAGCTCTATTTAGGCGACTACTTGAGGAATACCCATCATTTGCGGGCGACGCTCCATTCAAGGTGGGATTTCACGAGCCTCAGGGAAGAGGGTCCCAAAATCAGGAACTAGAGCCGCGGCGGAACCGATGTAGAAGAGAAGGGGTGGAGAGGCTGTTAAATGGCCTTTCTTACGATGTCAGTTCCGACGACGACAGGAGAAAGCGAGCTTTTGACCGCGAATGGAAGAAGAGATCATAGTACTTCGTTCCCACATCCTTCAAGAACGCAGTGCGAGCATCACTACCCACTAGGCGCGGTTCCCAGCGGGATACCAAGACGAGCGGAACGATGGCGCTGAAGCTCTGATGGATGTATATTCGGGAAGGCGAAGCGGGGGCCGTCTCGACAAGAGAAAGCCGTACGATTACTACTCCAACAACCATGGTCAACACAGGATCGATTTACTTAGGTCAGGCCAAATACACAACGTCTTGGACCATCATCCCTTTGAAGGATATGATCTTATGAAGGACCGAACGGCTCGGACAGACGGTCATCGAGACTGGAGGGATTTAACACGTCTGAGTCAGCAAAATATTCTTGTCACTTTGTGTTACTCAATAACTCTCTCGACTTGCATTAGATACTAGTTGTATCCCTCGCATTCTTCGTACGTTGGAAATTCCATGCCATAATTTGGCTCTTTTTTGCATCCCCAAACCTTCCCTGAGAGGGACCCAGCACGAATTCTCTCCGAGCTCTGGTCCGTTTCCTTCTTAGGGACATCGATCAGAATAAAAACCCCTCCTCCTGACCGCTGTGATGTTGAAGGGTTCAACTTCAACCCCAGGATGCATCGACTCCGCCGCCAACCAAGCTCTATTCCAGTGTTCACTTGATGCATACGTACTCATCAATCGCGGCCGACGGAAGAGGAAACCAGCCAAGGCTGATGCGGAAGATCGCTGGAAGAGAAGGGGTAAAGACATTGCTAGATAGCCTCTCTTATGATGCAAGTTCGACCGTCCGAAGGAGAAATCGAGCTATTGATTGCAGAGTGGAAGAAGATATGGCCCTTAGTTCCCGCATTCTTGCGCGAACACCACTGCCCACTACAGATGAGCAGAACGAAGCTCCGTTGGGGTTATATTCGCACAAGCGAAGGGATCTCTTACATCTCAATTTGCTCATCATAGTAAAACTCTCAAGGATACGAAGTATCATTGAATGAAACATCATTCTTTTTCGCTATGCATATGGTTTGTGAGACAGGGAAGGGACTCGTCGGAAAGGTACGACCTATCAGGAGTGTGCTTGCTGCGATGGTGTAAGATTTGTAAGATTATATATCTTATATCAAGGTCGCATGAAGGGAATGAACGTGGTTTTAATACCAGAAGTAGTATTCAATACAAGGTGCATCATTTCATGGAGCGAGGAATAATGGTTTTCCGAAGCGTATACAGAAACTATAATCGACTTTGGTTTAAGTAGTTCAACCAAGAACAGTATTCGACTTTTTAACACCCAGACTCTCCCATTCCCAATCCTTCGGCCGGTCAATGATTTCGAACACTGATGTCTTTATGAATGTTCGATCGGGCAGCATTTTTCCAACAACGCATGGAATATTTGAATAATTTGATCCTATTCGTCGGCCACCTAGCATTGAATATACACCGTCCGGTATTGGGTATTGATGGCCAGTGGAAATTTCGTATCGATGATCCTCTCTGTTCAGGGCTTGGACAATCAGATGTCCATTGCGGGGTGCTGCTATCGGTGTGGCTAACCCTTGCACCTGTACCGATTCAAAGCACCAACCATAGTATGAATAGGTACCTGTCTCCATATTGTGAAAAACGATTCCGAAAAGGCCCTGGTTGCGATCCGTTGAGAAACGCCGCGTATCCCACTGGCAGTTCATAGCCTGCTGCCATGATGGTCTCCATGTATTCTTTCTGGGTCCGGGTTCATAATACGAAAAGAGCATCTCTGAACGATGATGCCACGCCATCACCTTCACCAGCGCTGTCCAAGCATCTTCAGCAGACTCCAGCTCAGAGTATGCCGGCGCTATGATCGAGGCTGGATCACCCGTTCCGATGGAGTTATGGTTTGAAATGGGGTCAATCTTTGTGTAATCGTGAGTGGTAGATGTGGGTCGTGTAACTCGTGTTTCATTGTGTGCTGGTGTGCTGCCGGATGCCACAAAGTATGTCAGGGCTGCAACTTTATCCACATCCTTCTCGGACGTGCGATCCCGCAACAGCGATAGCCAGCGAACCGCATCCAAGAACCCTTCCATGGATACCAATTGCGATTCGAATCTTTTTCGTACTTCCTCATTCAACAGCTCGTCACCCGTATCTCCGCCTATTGTCCAGTTGTGACTCATCTCCTGTAATGTCCACGTGCGTTTGAACCAACTCCGAGCACTATCGGAATCGAAACCGCGCTCCAAGGGCCGTCCGAGCCCGTTGAAGTAGCAAACCACCTTTTCCTGAACATATGCATTTCCGATATTGGGCACATCCAACATCCACTCCCCCGCACGCAGACCTTCATTTTGCCCCCCTTCCTGCCTCAAACAAAGGACATCCAGCCATGCATACTCTGCTCCGAGATTCAGCATTTCGATACGGACGAGATCGAGACTGGCATCTTCTGGGATAGGCACAGGCCATTGATGTCCATTAATGGGAGTGAGCACATTTTTGCGATAGCTGGCATCCAACCAGGCATGTGATATTCCCCATGGTGTATGAGAGGCAATCCACCACGGCACCACCCTATTGCTGAAGAGATCCCAGACGCGCCTAGGGGCCATGGTCAGTCCCTTCTCGGTGATCTGGCCATCAACTACCGCATCTTGTCGTATTTTTTTGTCCTTCGCTTCTGAGGTGCGCAGTGAATCTTGGATAAAGTTCAAGTCGTAGTCAAACCATATGGGGCGGAGATAACCATATACAGTGCCAAAGTCATATTTATGTGAGATGTACACTTCAAGAAGGGATGACAGAGAAGGGGTGAAGTCGTATTTGGTGCCAAGAGTGCTGTTCAACGTCTTCAACAGTCCATCAACGCCAAGGCTGGCACAGGGGGTGTCAGCGAGAGAGGATGGTATGATGGGCATTCCACCCGTATAGACTCGTTGATTTGGGACTTTGATATCTTCGATCGATAAGCCGTCTTCAATGGGAGCGGTGATAGGGTCGTTGGAGATGTTTGAATAGTATTGAAGATATGTCTTTCTCAATGATACTGTTATTCAATGCATTCGTATTGGATTTTACGGCTACATACCGTGTTGTCTCTGTGTGAAGGATTTGTATAGCGATCCTGTTGAATCCAACGTTGTCGCCAGAGGAGCCCTAACCACTCTAGTCAGTACGGAGACTCGATGTGAGGAAAAGGATGGTACATACGACGTCTGTTCATCCCGTTATTACTAGGTGTATACAAGGAGAACCTCAGGGGAGTGTAGTTGCAACAAGGTTCTACCTCGAATGCTATCGCGTTGAATTAGTGTGTGTGTCACTGTTTCGTTTACATGTAATATTTCCTTGGATCACAAATGCTCCGTTGAAATCGGGAGTAATTGAATTGACTGCGAGAGCAGTGAGTAGAATTGGGTAACATCATAGTTGAATGCAAGTGACGGCATAGGCCCATCCACGGGATGCAACCATGAGCGCACTGCCTTCGTGATTCCCACAGATTCCTACGTAGATTGCCCCGCTTGTTGTGATGCTGCGTTCTGATATTGATAGAACGCAGCAAGTAGTCGAGGTCCTGCAAACCCTTGGGAGCTGCTTCGTGATATTGGGATATGGGCATAAGTCTTCACCTTCGACAAAAGACGAAGAAATGAACTCGGTAGATAAACAAGATATAGTTTTGTACTAGTGGACCGTCGTATTGTGATTTAAAGCTTCGGAGGGAAAGGACTCCAGAAATTACGAAGTCTAGCTCCTGCAATGCACGCTCAAGCGCATCCGTCGACGTGAGTTTCTCCGGGGCCAGAGATCACTGCGATAGAGGCACTTGCGGGACAATGGTTACCTGCAAAATAGGGCCAAACTCAGACCCCGACGAGAGCTTCAAATCAATTACTCACAGAAGTGACCTAAGCGCCTAGATAACCTCGAGACACGCAGAACTCAAGGACAAGCATCAAGATCCCAGCTCCCTTTAGTCGCGTAATGATAGGTATGCGCGTAGCATCTTCGGAAAAGTCGCGACTTCCTCGTCGAGCCAGTGGATGGAGCGTAAGATCGAACCGAAAGAAATTCGAAGTCTCTCAGGCTAGTAACCGGAGCGCGAACAAGTTGAAGTACTGGAGAAGCGCGCCAATTGAATTCAATCAATGGACTCCTGCCACCGACGGCGGTCAATTCATTTACACCAGAAATGAAGTCACCAGGTAACCTCGAGAGAAGACGGCTAGCCCAAAAATACATCAACCCTCTTTTTCATCAGCACATGTTACGATGGCAAGCACGAAAATGGGTAGTATTCAATACGAATATACTGGAATAAAGTCGTCAGTCATGAAGTGCCCTTAATAGCCAACATGAAAACCATGAAGACGCCTCGGTAGTTGCAGCAACAGCTTCAGTCGGACGTATGTCCTTTATCATCCATCCACCCGCTGGAAGTAAGGTCATGAGAAACTATCAAAGTTAATGAGATAGATGAACTGACATGGCCTCTTTATGAGACGAGACCTCCGACAAGGAGAGCCCATTCCAAATAAACATATTCATGTACCTATGTGAAGTATCAGGAGGCATCACATAGGCGCGGATACGACAGCTGATAGATTTTCAGTCGAGGAGGAGACCAATGAGGATAGACCCGATGATTTGGGAGAACCAGAACCAGACGTTGTTCAAGCATCGCGCACGGATGTTGAGGATGGCACCGCTGAAGCCCCTGAATTCTGGATGGAGTTGAAGCGTCAATTGTTGGATCAGACTTCAGCGTCACGAAGAGACTTATAATTTCGGTCTTCCAGAGAGGTGTCGGGGCGTCATAACCTTTGTTCCATCCGAACGTATCATCTTGTCGGGATTCGCCATTAGCATCGGAATGAGAAGTAAGGACTAGGAATCCAACCTGAAAACGGTTTGAGCGAAAGGTAGGATGGTTGAAAATACCAACGTACGTATGTCCCATCATCAACAGCGTTGACCTGTAAACATGAATGAACACGCAGTCGTGTGTTACGAAAGCTCGGGCACCTACTGTGGATTTCTGGTTTCTCCCAGCAGTAACAGACGACACTGCTGAGGTGGAAAATAGACAAGAAGATTCTGATAAATATCCCGTTGCCCGTTGCTGTGGGGTATGTCGCCATCAACGAGCCCTGTCTGGTCTATGAGAAATCAGTGCACATCTAAAACATGGCTAGTGACGAAGTCGACGTTGGAGTGAATGTTCATGGCTCTAGAAATAGTATCGGCGTCGATTAACTAGGGATAGGAGGGTAGTAACCACAATAGGATCCATTGTACAGACTGTAGCCCATCCTGCCAATCAGGAGCGTGCCTTTTGGTCCGAACATGTTGACCAATCTATAGATAAGTGCCCCAAACGTAGAAGAAAACAAAAGATATTCACCTAGCGAAGAATCCCATAGCAGCAAACATCGAATACAGAGCGCTATTCGCGTTGGAATTGGTCTGGGAATCAGCTTGTCCACTCTGTTTAACAATCCTATGCAGGGATAGTGTCAAACAACCGTCAAGAAAGGGATGGATGTCGCTTACCTGGTCACATCATCCGAGAAACAACGAATCCCAGCATTGCGAGCTACGCACGTCAGAACTTGAAAATCTTCAAGACCAACTCGGGTGACAGGGTGGTAATATTTGAGGCCCATTGGTTATGACCGTTATCAGTGCTTCTGGTGTACCCGTTCTTTCTGTAAACGACTGGTTCCGCTTTGACCAACCGGGGAAGGAAGAAAGACGAGGTGTATTCGAGTATAAGGCAGATGGGTAGCCATCAAGTTAGATGGCATGAATTGTCTATCAAAGGAACCACGAGGAAATGGCTTAATCGATTGCGAACATATCCAGAGTGTTTCTGCTCGTAGAGCACGGAGGGTCGGAAAGGTTCCACATGACGACGAGAAGACGCGGTGATATGGACGTGTTGAATAGATATTACAACGCAGAAGGCAAGTCGGAGTTTCAAATTGCTGTCACCTCCTAGACGACCGTCATGCGCAAAACTTCTTTTCACTCTGTTCGCTATCTCTTTTTGTGCACAGTTACTTTTTCCTACCGCGTAAAGATTGGCTCAGTCTGAAATCATCTGAATTTTTACATGCGTCGACATTGGGTCTGGGATAACGGGTGCACTGGTGTTTGCGCATACGCTGCTGGATGCGGACGGATCTTTGGAGGTTGTGATGTTGGAAGCGAGGGATGCGTGCTCTGGGACTACAGTGCGGAACGGAGGACATATCACGCTGTTGCGACACCACGACTATCTTGATTTGCAGAAGAAACCTGGCACGGAGGCAGTGAAGCAGATTATTAGGTGGTTTGATTGAGCTAAAGAGAAGCTGGGGCGCTACTTGGAAGAGCTGCCAGGTAGGAAGGGTGGCTGGGGTACGATGAAGGGACCGGTGGGAATGCAGCTCGCAGACGGGTCATCTCGACGACAGGCGGGGCGGTGGATCCATATAGGCTCGTCACGCGGGGATCCTGTCAAGACTGCTCAAGATGTACTCTTCATTCCGGCTGTACACACACACACCTTGTCTCTTCATCGATATCATCCGCGACAACATCGACCACACCTCCCGCGGCGATATTCACACCAAACACGTCCATACTACCAACAGATGGATGTCCCACCTCCTTGCCTCGATGTGGGAAAAGATTGTTCCCATGTGAGGCCATATGGCGACACAGCGCACGGGAACTGGCTTGGAATGCGCTCGTTTGCATTGTACCCAAGCGCGTCTGAGGATCGATGGCTCGGCGAGAAGTCCCATGCAGAGTTTTTGTTTGGCGTGACGTTGCGAAGATGGCTTTTCTCTTCGCCCATGTGCTGGATTCCCGACGCGTCCCCGCTTATTCATGTGCGTCCAACCTCCTGATCCAGCTCGTGCCACGACTTAGTGTCCCTTCCACGTTTCCTCCCTTCCCAGTGCCCAGACCCATCGCCGTATTACCTTGGATCAACAGTTCCGATGCTTGCGTTACCAACATCCACTTTCATTGGTGCGCATCCAACGCCAGACATTGAATGACTTCGATAACACGTACTCAGAAGATAACGTGCATCTCGGCGGCTCCACCAGCGCCCTGGCCAGCTCTTCAAGCTTCAGTACTTCAGTACTCAGTGCTAAACAAACAACATCATCTACAGACTCGCCATCAGCAACTCTACCGCTTGCGTGCTTCCCTCCATGTTCACCTCCAACTCCTCGACATTGTCTCTTCGACTCGAGAGGTATTGTGCTGGCATTTCCAGAAGGGATTCAATGTTCCGATAGTGGTATTGAAGCGAAGGGGAAAGAAGTACTCGTACAAAAACGGACGGCACACGCCTTTTTTCCGATACTTCCATTCCCGTCTCCGGTTCTTTACAATCACCTCTATCGCCATGGGAAAGATCGCCAATAAAAAATGCTCTTGCGCTCCTGATGACCTCTGGCGTTCCCCAGCACGTGTCGACCTCCCAGTCCACGATAGTCGACATCCATATGTGATTTCTGTCTACGTTTGCTTTGTATCGCTCAAAGTACCCTGAAAGGAGTATGAGACGGCTTTTGACTTTGTCAAGGGCGTCTATGAGGGTGTGGGTGTAGAGATGGCAGTGGGTGCAAACCGGAAGTGTTCATGCGAGGAACATAGAAGGAGCTAGCGGATGGGAGATAGGAGGGTATCGATTCGTTATCGGTACGTTCTCCTTTTTGCTTTGATTCTCTTACTAACTCACCGGCAGGCGTTCACCCGTGCGTTCTGCAACTTTGAAGCCGTCACCTCTCGATAATTTCCATCCAAACACGAAGCAAAATTATGTACCCATGCCGTCGAATCTGAGATTCTCACTGCGCTGTCACATCCATCTTGCGTTGGACTTGGTGAGATCGGCTTGCATTACCCCTGTGCAACAACAGATATTCGCAATGGATAGCCGTGGATTGTGGTATCCCATTATCAGCGCATACACGGGAGGCAGAAGAAGACACGGAGAGAATCATGAAGGAAATCGTGCCCGAGGGCCAAGTATGTCTACCTCGACCGTATACCCTCTAAGCCAACACTTGTCTTCAGCTCCGCATTCACTGCTTCACCATTCCGCCTCCCTCCTCAAGTAATTTTAAAATCTCTACATCTATGCATCGAACCTCAAATTTGCCGAGCTACTTGAACAATGTCCGTCTCTGATAATAAGCGGATTCTGCTCGATATGCCGTATACGTGGGTCAGATGAATGTACACTGGAGACGAAGCAGCCGAGGTTTCCGTTCTCGCTCTCGCGTTCGCTGACGATATCTTGGGCGGCAGAGTTCGTTGGATGTGATAAAAAGGATGATAAGAGGGTATACGGGATGTAAAAGCCATTCAGTAGGAGGTAAGAGTCGCCAGCGAGACTAGACTGCCATCTCATGTTTCTGTGTTGGCCTATCAACGAGCACATTGTCGAAGAGGAAGCGGTGGCTCGAACTCCGAGATGGTATCAATTACCGTCATCATTGTTTTCTTCTGGCCTCTGACTTCATATCTACAGGGTGCATCCAGCAGCAGATTATACTGTCGGACAACATCATATATGCTATCGCAGTTAGATAGGAATACCGGACACAAATATCATTCGTTTTACCGTTCTTGCCCAGTCGGATTTGTTCTCTGGCACGTTCTGCTAGAGACGATAAACAAGACATGCCGTCGAGTTCCGTTGAATACTAGCCTCTTCCTTGTGCTTCTCGACGTGCTGGTAAGGTCTTGTTCTCACCATCTGCTTCGCTGTTGATCTCCAGAAAATCAACGTATCCGGTGACGTATGTACTCGACATTAGCCGTCGAGGGATGAGTAGAGAAGACGTGGGGAGATAGCCTCTCGTGGGTATGTAGAATAGCCTGCGAGTCGAGGCTCAGGCTGCTTGAACGTGAGCTCTCCCTCGATGCCGTTTTTGAGTCTCTCTGCAGCCTTTGCTAACTCCAGGAATTCACTTAGAATCTCATGCTTTCCCTGAAGGTATAAATTATCAAGCCTGTGCTTGCTGCAACGGGTCTGTGAGATTAATTCATCTTATATCAGACCGGCATGAAGGGAATGGACGTGGATTTATTGCCAGAGGCAGTATTCAATACACGGTGCATTTTATGGGATGATGGGTGACACTTTCATGAAGTACAGAAGCTATATATAGTCAACTTTTGCTTGAGTATTTCAAGCAAGAACAATACACGACTTTTTACCCTCCCGCCTCGCTCGCTTCCATGGCCAGTCAAAGACTTCAAACACCGATGTCTTTAGAAATGTTTGATTAGGCAGCATTTTCCCGACAACGCATGCAGTCCCTTTTGATTTGTGATTTCGGTGCGGGGCACATAGCAATGAATATTCGCCATCTGGTATTGGGTATTGATGGTGAGCGGAAATTTTGTATCGATGTTGATGCTTTCCTCTGTACCAGGACCGGGTTTGGACAATCAAGTGACCTTTGCGGGGCGCTGCCCCCGGCATGGCCAGCCCTTGCACCTGTGCTGATTGAATGCACCGACCATCGTATGAATAAGTAGCCGTCTCCATATTGTGAAAAACATTCCCGAGAGAGAGGAAGTAATGACAGTATGACACATTTTGCGTATCCCAGTTCAAAGCCTGCTGCCATGATGGTCTCCATGGATTATTTTCAGGCCCGGGTTCATGATACAAAAAGAGTATATCTGAACGATGAGACTCGGCCATCACCTTCACCAGCGCTGTCCAAGCATCTTCAGCAGACTGCAGCTCAGAGTATGCCGGTGCTAAGGTTGAGGCTGGATCACCTGTTCCGATGGAATTATCGTTTGAAATGGGGTTGATCTTTGTGAAATCGTGAGTGGTAGATGTAGTGGGTCGTGTTTCATTGTGTGCTTGTGTGCCGTCGGATGCCAAAAAGTAGGTCAGTGCTGCAACTTTATCCACGTCCTTCTCGGACGTGCGATCCCGCAACAGCGATAGCAAGCGAGTCACATCAAATGCGGCGTTTTCCACGGATACCAGTTGCGACTTGAATCTTTCCCGCACTTCCTCAGTCAACATCTTGTTGCCAGTATCCCCGCCTATTGTCCAGTTGTCACTCGTCTCCTGTAATGTCCACGTGCGTTTGAACCAACTCCGAGGACTATCGGAATCGAAACCGCGCTCTAAAGGCCGTCCAAGCCCGTTGAAGTAGCAAACCACCTTTTTCGAGACATATGCATTTCCGATATTGGGCACATCCAACATCCACTCCCCCCCGCGCAGATGCTCATCTCGACCCCCTTCCTGTCTCAAACAGAGGACGTCCAGCCATGCATACTCTGCTCCGAGATTCAGCATTTCGATACGGATGAGATCGAGGTTGGCCGCATCTTCTGGGATGGGCACGGGCCATTGATGTCCATTGATGGGAGTGAGCACATTTTTGCGACGGCTGGCATCCAGCCAGGCATGTGATATTCCCCATGGCGCACGCAAGGCAACCCACCAAGGCACCACCCTGTTACTGAAGAGATCCCAGATGCGTCTAGGGGCCGTGCACAGTCCTTCCCATGTGATCTGGCCATCAACCAGGGCTTCTTGTCGTATTTCTAGGTCCGTCTCTTCAGAGGTGCGCAGTGAATCTTGGATGATGTTCAAGTGGCCGTCCAACCATATGGGGCGGAGATAGCCATACACGGTGCCGAAATCATATTCCTTCGAGATGTAAGACTTGAGAAGGGACGACAGAGAAGGGGTGAGGTCGTATTCGGTACCAAGAGTGCTGTTCAGCGTCTTCATCAGACCATCAACACCGAGGCTGGCGCTCGTGGTGTCAGCGAGAGAGGATAGTATGACGGGCTTTGGACCTGTATAGACTCGTTGATTTGAGACTTTGATATCTTCGATCGACAAGCTGTCTTCAATGGGAGCGATGATGGCGACGTCGGAGAGATTTGAATAGTCTGCCTTTCTCTATGATAGTGTTATGCAGTACATTTCTATTGAAATTTACAGCTACATACCTTGTTGTCTCTGCGCGAAGGATTTGTATAGCCATCCTTATGAATCGAATAATGTCGCCAGTGGGGGACTAACCATTCTAGTCAGAACGGAGACTTGAAGTGGAAGGAAAGTGATGGCACATACGACGCTTGCTCATCCCGTTATTACTAGATGTATACAAGGAGAACCTCAGGGGAGTGCAGTTGCAACAAGGTTCTACCTCGGATGTTATCGCATTAAATCAGTGTGTGTCACTGTTTCGTTTACATGTAATATTTCCTTGGATCACGAATGCTCCGTTGACATCGGGAGTAATTGAATTGGTAACGTATTCCCCCGCAAAGTACCCCACCAAGGTACTTAAGCCGAGATTCGAAACTCAACTTGGCTGTCGTCAGCACATCCAACAGCGTCAAAGAAGGATGGGGTGCCCATGTCGATGCCACCACCGAACATAAACGTTAAACTCTGGTGGGACTTCTCGCCAAGTTGGGCGGCTGCTGGGCGGCATAGTCCCATCGATCCTCGGACGCGCCTGGGTACAGCACAAACGGCCGTGTACCGAGCCATCCGCCATCCAAGCCTGTTCCTGCGCGCTATGCGGTCATAAGTCCATGCACGGGAACGATCTTTTCCTGCATTGGCGCGAGGAGGTGGGACGCCCATCCGCTGGTAGCGTGGACGATATGTTTGGCGCGGATATCGCCGCAGGGTATGTGTATGATTTTGTCATGGATGGAGAAACAGGGAGTGTGCGTGTATAGCCGGAATGTAGAGTACGTCTTGAGCAGCCTTGAGAGGATCTCCGTGACGAGCCGATATGGATGTAGAGACTCGCCGGTACGAAGAGACGGTTTCTCGTAGAGCGTCGATGGCCACTTGTAGGATCGAAAATAGCGCTACCATCAGAGGACGTCGGTGATGAATATACCTAAGCTTTGGATTTTCATTGGCAAGCAGTCTCCCGCGACAGCATCAGGCCAGTGTAACGGCTCACCGATGATCATCATCAGGACCAGGGAACACGGCCCGACGCATAAACGTGAAAATTGTCGTCCCATATTTAGACATCAACGCTATTTCTTACCATGAGTATCGTACGAGCCAACATCAGGACACAGCTTGACGGAACTGTCAAGTGCAACAGGCGGAGTGAAAATCCCAGTACAGTTTTGCAGGACGAAGGGCGACATGGTATGATTAATACCGACATCCCGCCAGTTTTCTGATTTCTTCACTAGGAATAAACCAACTCAACACCAACAGATTCTCATTGCCGTTCAAAAAAGTCGGTTGGATATCATGGTTGTGAAAAGAGGAACAAGGCGGATGCAGTTGAAGCTTGAAGTGGGTCGTATTTTCATGCCTATATTTCAAGTTCTCTTTGGCTGACATAATTCCAGGTAGTTGGTTCGCTCACGCCCACTGTCATCCTTAATGACGCCAACAGCCCCAACCTCCAGCCTCAATATTTCAGTCGCGAACTTTGCACAGAGACGACGCATTGCTTTCCTGCAAAAAAGCTGCCTATGTCAGAACAGGTTGCAAGGGAGAGTCCACTGGGATACGAGCCAGGGAAGGCGCGTGAATTTCACTTTCTCCATTATTTCATTAATGTGGACCCCGTTCCCATTCAGTTTCACTCCCTTTGCCCAATCGTCGCTGGCCCTCGATTTGGGGTAATGGATTCCGTTCAGCGCTGTCGCAGGATTCTCCGATGATCATAGGTCGATGCTCGTACTCTGCATAAACCTCCTTGAAACCCGATGATCTGCGATTGCAATACAGGAATCAAAGCCTACGGTGTAGACTGTATTTCGCTTCATGGCTTTTATTTCTCACACTCAACCATGATGCCTCACGACAGCCACAAGGCGTGCAATTTCCCTGCTTCGCCCCTTCGGCCTCAAACACCTTTCACTCCTATCTCTCTGCCCCGTCTTTCCTCTCACTACATGGCAGACTTAATCCCTGACGATCCGGTTACAGCAGTGCTCTACAATGCCGACCTGCTTGGTTCCATCTGTAGGGATCTTTGGGATATGGAACAAGCGCCGGGTAGTCTTGCGAATGGAATACGCGTCCATTCTCTCTATTCTCTGGCGCTGACATGCCATGCCGTCTCTGAAACAGCGCTTGATTGCCTCTGGCAGGAGATACGTGGAATGAAGCCGCTTCTGTATCTCTTTCCTCGTACTCTCTCACCAGACAATCGACAATGGGTATGTCGCCCTCTACGTTCACTCCAAATCGGTACTGATCTTTGTAGATACTTCCCGATATCATATCGGATGATACATGGGCCCGATTTGAACAGTATTCATGCCGCGTCCGTTCTATCACTCTCGACGCACAGTTGCGCGCTATCCATTCACCCACCATATTCCTGCGCCTTGCTGAGAGACAGGTGCCTCTCTTCCCCAACTTACAGAAACTCAATGTCGACATGAACTTTGCCGCCGACCCTTCAATACTTTTCTTTTTGGCCAGCCCTCTGCTGGATGATGTTACGATCGCTTTCCCTGCACATGCAGTGATTGACACGGCTTCTACATCTGTACGGACAGTCAGCTGGAAGCTACCAAAGCTTCGTTCATTCGCCATATCCTGCGTACCAAACGGAAACAATCCTCGGCCTTTAGAAACAATATGCCCCTTCACCAACTTCTCCGGTCTTCGGCAGCTGCGTAGATTGAAAATCGAGTCGCACCCAGCCGACGTCGATTTCTTAGTTCAGCTTTCCTCATTTCCGGACCTTGCACACCTCCAGATCGTCATTTCCCAGAGTCTGCCTGCTGACAGCCGGCAGACCCGTGATGGATTCCGATCCCTCGTATCTCTACACATCACAGCTCACGTTTCGTCAATGCCTCGTATTCTTCGGCTGATTCGCCCGGGATCTCTGACTTCCCTGACGTATATCGACGCCTACAGCCAGTCTTATAACGAGATTGGGGAGTTCATGCAAGATTTTCATGGAGAGATCGTTTTACGATTTCCTTCTCTTCTGACTCTGTCCTTGAATTATCGGACATATCACGGACGATTGGCTCAGCAGTATTGGGATTCTACAAGGGCCGTTTTTGAGCCGCTCTACAACCTTTGTAAACTCCAGGCATTCACTTATAACGGCATGCTCTCCTTGGAAAACGACACCGTCGAGCTTCTCCTCGCACCTGCATGGTCGGAGATCAGAGCCATCAATATCCCAGTTCTCCAAGGACCTTATCCGTCATACGAAGTGCTCTGCACTGTAGCAAAATGCTGCCCTCATCTGAGCGAGCTTTCCATGCCCATCGCATTTCCTAATGACGACGCCCCGCTCCGGGATGACCATGGCCCGCTTTCTCATAGATTATGCATTTTCTCGTCTCCCAACACGAGTGTTTCACGCTTTGCGAGCGTAGCACGTTTTCTGGATGGGATGTTTCCTTTCCTTGTTTCGATTAGTGGAGGGCAAGGATGGGATCTGGTTAAATCTATGGTTTTGGAGGCATGCCAGCTGGTGCGCAGGGATCAGCAGATGAGAGGCGGGTCGTCTTGAAGGCACCCAGAAGCACGGAGATGAGGGTATAGCGATTTGAGGGAAACGACACACTGGTGGGATTAATAGTTGCTGGATTGCCGTCCTGTATTTAATTGTGCGTAAGCGAGAAGAGTATACCTAGACGTAGGTTATTGTATAGGAGAAAGACGGATCCATGTCCGCACCGTTTCACCAGCGCAAATCTAGAGGTAAGTGCCAAAGAGGATCATCCTTGCTTGTCGGATCCAAACTTTAAGAGATAGGTCGAAGATAGATGGGACGTAAGCTAGCATGTTCTGGGCTCGGAGGCTCAAACCGATGCTGCTACTTCCAGGCTTACACCCATCCAGTGATGCCACTAGTTGTGTTTTTTCGTATGGCGTTATGATTATCCCCGGTCAGGCGTTGATGACTAAATATGGAATGCAATTCTCACGCTTGTCTGTTCCTGGTCCTGACGATGATCACCGGTAAGCCATTGCAATGGCCGGATGTCGTCGGGACACCCAGTCTCTAACAAGCGACTATGGTGTGTCACTATTTTCATTTCTCTAAGTGGCTATCGATACTCTAGCAGAAATCGTTTCTTCGTACCGGCGCGTCTCCAAGCGGATAAAGCAGTCTCCTGGACTTCCAGTGACCAATCCCGCCACTTCATTCTGGTCGATCCCCATCCAAAAAGGAGGCTTGTCTGCGGCTCTGCCAGCATGCATGGACATTGTGTCTGGGTTACGGGCACGGTGTTTGTGTGTACGCTACTCGATGCGGATGGGTCGTCGGAGGTGATGTTGGAAGCGAGAGATGCGTGTTCGGACTACAGCGCGGAATAGGGGACATGTCACGCCGCTGTTATACCATGACTACCTCGATTTGAAGAAGAAACATGGCGCAGAGGCAGCGAAGCAACAGTTCCGGCTCTCGTGTCTGCACATTGCAGAGGAGGAGGGCTTAACAGAAGAGAGCCAGTGTCGCAAGCTTGATACGTATGGCGTCTTTTTTGGACGTGTTTGATGGAGCGGAGGAGAAGCAGGGGTGCTACTTGAAGGAGCTGACGAGTGAGAAAGGTGGCTGGGGTACAACGGATGGGCCGGCGGGGATGCAACTTGCAGACGGGGTGTGCGGGGACATCTCGACAACGGGCGGGGCGGTGCATCCATATCGGCTCGTCACAGGAATCCTATCACGGCTTCTCAAGACGTACTCTTCATTCCGGCTGTACACGCGTACACCTTGTCTTTCCATCCACGACAACATCGTCCACACGCCCCGCGGCGACATTCGCGCCAAACACATCGTCCACGCTACCAACGGATGGACGTCCCACCTCCTCGCGCCGATGAGGGAAAAGATCGTTCCCGTGCGTGGACATATGACCGCACAGCGCGCTGGAACACGCTTGGACGATGGATGGCTTGGAACAACTCGTTTGTGATACCCAAGCGCGTCCGAGGATCAATGGGACTATCTCGCCCAACAGCCGCCCAATCCTGCGACACTCGGCAAGAAACCCCACGCAGAGTTTATGTTTGGCGGCGGCATCGAGATAGGCACCTAGTCCTTTGACGCTGTCGGATGTGCTGATGACAGCCAAGTCGAATTTCGAGTGTTTGCATACCCTGGTGGGGCACTGGCGGCGTATTTTGGGAAATGGTGGGGAGGCGAGTCAGCGGATGTGGATGATGACTACTTTGAGAGAGGGCGCGTGAAGAAGGCGTGGTTTGGCGTTTTGGGTACTCCGCGGATGGACTGCCGTGGGTTGGTAGCGTTCCTCCAAAGATGTCGGGCAGGTCGGAGGGAAGAGAATGGATTGCGACAGGTTATTCGGGCGAGGGAATGGTCCCCGCGTGGATGAATAGAAAGGCGTTGGCATACATGGTGCTGGGTAAGACGTCGATCCCTGACCCATTAAAAGGCAAATATCATGTCTTCGCTATAACCAGTGCTTCATATCTTTGTCTTGTAGATTACCTGTCGGAAATATCTGCGCAATGCTTCCCTCTTACCATACCACCCACCTCTGCACGTCGTACGCGGTACCACCCAGGATTCTTGACTCCTCACTATATGCCGTGCCTCACCTGCAGCATCCCGTCGTTCTGCAATGTAGCCAGCTGCCATCGTTCACTTGCTACTTCCATTTCCTTCGCCTAGGCAGACTCGCAGTCAAGACAGTCGAAATTTATTCTTTCAGCCACTCTCCGACACCTCCTGTCTTTTGTTCATTTCGAGCTGCAGCATGTTTTTCATTGCAAAGGTACACCACAGCTATGTCCAGAACAACCCGGATGCAGCACACAAGGCCTCCCTCTTTCTTACCACGACCGTGCTAGGGCTATCGGCGTTGCTACCCAATTAGCACTTGGCACGCGCATTCAGTTAATCAATCTCGCCCGACTAGCTCAAAACTTAACCTTCTCTGGAGCGTTATCGATTCGTCTCAAGTTATGACCTCGATGATAAAATCTTATTCACGGCCCTATCCTAGGCATCATTGACCTCAGGACCAAAGGTTACCCTTCTGGCGGGCACTGCCTTCCTGGTATCTGCGTGGGTATCAGCTTCGATCAAAGCCCCGAGCAAAGAATTTCGGTCGCCCTATTTCAAGTCGGTGTCCACGCTTGGAATTTTTATGACAGTCGCCATAGGCATGGATGAGATACACGCTTTCCACGCCAAGATGACTAGAGGAACGCCAGCTGTTTGATGACAATTTGTTTATCAACTCGAGGCGGGCTCAGTTGCGATAGAGTAACCACACGGAATGGTGATTCCTGAATACCATTTTATCAACGGAGAACTATATTACAAAATTACAGATCAATAAGAGAAGAATCAGCAATTCAAGTCGTCGTCACTGTTATTGGGCGCTTGCTTCTTGCGTTTATATGCGGATGGGTATTCAGCTACGATCCCTTTGATGGCGAGGTGCAGGTTGGGGTTGTCGTATCTGGCGCCGGAATGGCATCTACAGCTTCAGCTTCTTGTGTATTCCCTACTTCCTTCACTTCGCTTGCATCGGCATCCGTCTCCTTTCGCTCAGGAACCTCGATATGTGGTGGGGTTGTCGGAGTGGATGTAGACACGCTGAGACCGAGCTGCGCTCGGATATCCGTCAAATCGCTGTAGACAAGCTGACGGACTTCTGGCAAGGGATGGTGCTGTTCTGGAGTCCCGCTCCGGTGAACGAGCTGTATCATTTCGTCCTCGGCTTCGTATTGCAGTGAATGGCGAATAATCTCTGCGAGTTCATCCCATGAGCGGCTGGCGGCATCGATGTATCTACAAAAGTCTTATATCATGCAGGCAGTTCTTGAAGCTGAGACCACATACCGACTATAAAGAACAGGAATTTGCCGCAACGATAGTATCAGCTTCTGAATATCGCTACAGAGAAATTCATCACGAATGTTGTAGTCCACTATATAGCAAAAATAAGTAAGGACGCGAAGTAGAGAGCACCAAAAACTGACATAGACCAACAGCATTGAATCTGATAGAAGTCGGATGTCAAAAAAGAAACGGATAGTCTATTGGGTAGGATAACTTACATCCTTGAGATGAAAGCACGACGAACATGATATGGCACATTTGAAATATTTCTAGAAGTCCCATACAGGAGGAGATGCTCTGCATCGTGACGATGAGACTGAAGGAAATAGATTTATGGTCTTGGGACTTACCGCATCCTCGACCAGTACACAATTGTTGCAGGAGATCCCGCATAGGTTCCAGAAGTGTACGATGTATCCCTTTATTGAAGTATGGCATTGAATCGCAGCTCGCAAAGCGCAAGAGCCAGCTTTGAGGGACAATTACGCTATGCAGTAAAGGCATTCCTGGACGAACACCACACTGGCAAAGAATGGCAGAACTGCAAAGAAGATCCAGAAAGTCGCACAGAACAACTATGTTGATAGGTAATCTTTCCCTTACAACGCATCTGGAAAGAAGATTGACTTAGACTCCGATAGAGTAGCAAGATTCGGACGGCCCACTTACTCGACAAACAGACATCCAGCAGTCAGAGACCATGTTTGATCTCCTGACATTGAGCTTAGAAGATTATGAATAAAGCCGTCCCCTTGACGAGGGTATGCCGGAGGAGGGCGTGTTGCGCTGAAATATGGGGTATTTCTGAGATGACCTGCTTGACTTCGGTCGAACATCAGGGCCAAGGTCGCTGTCCGCATCACTTCCGGGCCGAAACATGTTTGCGGTGGATACTCCTGGCCATAGACAAGGGTTCGTACCCAATCTCCCACAAAATCCAGTGCTTTTAGAGCTTCGGGAATTGTAGAAAGTGCGAGATGGGAAATGGAACCAAGTACACGATCAGGAGGATGAAGAGCATCAGAGAGACGGTTGAGCCAGAACCTATATGGAATAAACACTGCGAATTTGGAGAACAAGATAACAACGTACTCGGATATTTTCCTGACTTCCACTTCTTCGTGGGCATTATCTCTAAGCAACTGCACGATCACGATTTGTTGGAAATGCAAGCGGACGCGCATATTGTAGTAGATGGAATCTATCTTCGAAGGCGACACATGGGCTTTCGGGCACTCAGACTGCGTACAAAGCCCAGATACTGCAAAAGGTATGCAAGGCAGGAATGCTTTGCTTCTTGCGCATGCTTCATTTTCGGCAATAATCCTTTGTTTGAGATGAATCTGCAGGACACGTTGAAATAGCCCACGTAGTTCAAGTACTGGCAGCTTGAGATTGGGGTCGGGATCCCTAGGCATGTTGCTAGGTCGAAGTTTGAGAATCTCTGAGTGCAACCAAGTATTCTGGGGCACAAGAAGCTCGTTCGCCGTGTTTCGCCTAAAACCGAACAATGTCGCTACCGTTGCCTCGTGAGAAAGGTCCGTTCGGAATGCCGCCGTAGAAAGGAGGTTGACATAGGTATGAAAGAGGCCGAGTTCTTCGACTGCGTCAACAAGAACTAAGTCTTGGAATCGAAAGGCCCGAGAAAAGTATTGATCCAGGCAGAGCAACGCCGCTGCACTATAGTGCATCCTGTGGAATTTCAACCCTAGTGCACGGAGCTCAGATGTTTGATTCTTTATGATGGCCATGAACATAGACAGCTGAAAGTGCATCAGTATACGCTGTGATGAGTAAGAAGTGAGGTCGACACTTACCTCAGCAGCTTTAGTTCGTTCCATAGAAGTCGCATCAAGCCGCGAAGCAAAGCGCATCAGCCGCTTGACGGGATCTGACCTTACGATGTCAGGGTGAACACCGAAAGATATCCTATACCAAAACTCTTCGATAATGCATTCCTGAGCGCGATGTAAAGCAATTTGGTTGTCTGCTTCACGGAGGAAAAGCGCAATAGCTTGTAGCCTGCGACCCTTGGAACAATGCAATTCGGCAGCTTCACGGACTCGTCCTATTCTCTCCAGCAAATCAGCAAGAGCTTCATCGAAACCCCCTTCTTCCAGATACTTCACTTCTTCTTCAACTGAGTCGAATAGTTCATGGCCTTTTCTGTTCAGGAAAGTGAGAATGGTTGGCCAACACGCCTCAGGAAAGACTTACGTCATCTGACCGTTAGAAAAGTAGGCTAGTCGCGCAAGCCTGATGACATCTTGGACAACTTTCAACGCCATTTCGTCTTTGTGACTCTTCACAATTGCCACCGCCTCGTCAAACCTCTCAATGTCTCTATACAGCTCCGCAGCATGGGTGTAGTCCTGAATATGGCAGAATATTTGGGCAGCTTGATATTTCTTGTCAGCTTGTTCGAAGCATTCACCACTGATCCTGAGATAAGTCATGGAATCTTTTGAGTGCGCACTAGCCTTAGTGCCTTTGGCACATTCAAAGAACGAGTTGGCAGCCTCTGCAAAAAAAGAACGTCGTTCAAGCACTTTTTGCGTCGATGTACCGATCACATTTCGGGCTTTTTCTCGCAAATCATAAGCGTCTGCGATGGATGCTAAGAGATGAAGACCAGCTTTGAAATAACAATGCTTGGCCTGGAAGAAGCGCCTCGCATTGAAAAGTTCGCGTCCCTCTGCAGCCCATTCTTCTGGCGTTGATGAAGATGCAAGACGAGGAGCGTCGGATCCCCGAGTGTGATTGTTAATCAGATTTTTCTTTGTCCAAAAGATCTTAATGATTCGTGGTAAGAATACCATCTGGCTAGAATAACATCAACTTACTCTCATGGGTTCGCCTATCTCAGATCCATCTGCGATCCAGATATTTTCACGCGCTCGGGTAATAGCGACGTAGAGTGACTTTAGCTAGAGACAACAATATCATTACCTTGATGCGGCTGAGCGGTGGTGCGCTAATTTACACTCACCTCATTACAAATACTGGCATGGCGGATATGATCGAATTGAGGGGGAGGGTTCCTAGGATCTTGTTCGATGGCATTCAGCACGACACGCCATTGTGCGAGACCGGCGGATGAATCAGCAAAGAAATTATAAAGTAGGACCTGAAGGGATACAACGTCAGTCAAAATGCCATCTCGTAGCATATCATATAAACCTACGTCGTTGAATTCAAGCCCTTTGCTTTCATATACGGTGCTATGATATGGGCCATCAGTGGTCTAGTTAATCATAATAACAACAAAAAATGCGAACAGGACAAGACCAATGTCACCAACTTTCTGTCGGAGTTTCTCTTTCGCCGTTTCATTCCTGACAATGATACCTATGCCCGAAAATTCGGAGTGAGCCAGCTTTGACGCAGATAACAGGAGACTAACATTGTTGAGCACCAAACTCGATAGGATCGCCACCATCACAAAAGATGAACTGTTCCAACTGGGCACGATCTTCATTGTTGAAAAAGATAGGCTTGACCCCATCTACAATACCCATCTCTGGAGACAGACGATCGATGGAATCCTTCCAAAAAGATGTGATAAGGTCAATTATGGAATGCGCGCAATCAACAATCCCTGCGTGGGACCTATAGTTAACCGCAAGTTGAAACATCTCAGGCGGCTGTTGAGCTCCAAGACTATGCTTCCTCCTGTACTGGTCCTACTCATCTAATTAGACTCGCATGTGGGAATTATTTTGAGTAAGTCCTACTTCAATCTTCCACTGAAATGCTTTCAAAGCCCTGAAATGGAAAGAACTTCCAACGTAGATGGTCTGTGCAGTGTCGCCTGCCCAGAAAAACCCATCCGCGTTGCTACACAGCGCTCTCAAGACTAAATGGCAAGTTGGTTAGTCGACCATGGCACACGCAAGAAGATAAGAGATGGAAATTACCCATAGTGTCAATAAGCATGTTATCCTGCACTTCGTCGATGTACCTGTGACGACGTCGGTAACAGATAGAGAACACAAGCAAAATACTCACATATGATCGAGGCCTTGTCCTGGGATGCCTCGTTCCGTGAAATGCTTCAAGATTTTATGAGTTCTAGACTCCAATTATCTTCTACTCGTGGAATTTCAGCAAAGGCCTTACCGATCGCCAGTATCGTACTCTCCCCGCAACTTCTTCTCATGCACATACAACTCGAAGAGCTGGTACACCTCGCATCTCTGGTCCGCAAATGTCGATTGCCGGCGTGTACTGAGATCAAGATAAGCGTCTCTGCTAAGATATGGTTTCTGGTCATTCAGTGTCTCTGCTGAGCCCTCGATGATGCCTGAACAGAGACTCAGGTCAAATCCTTTGATACACAAGATGCAGATGTGTTACCTATAATTTCGCTGAATACCAAGGCAGGATCTGATTAGACACTGTTTCAGTACTGACACACACACACAAGAGAAGTAGAAACCTAATCCTCTGGTTAACTGCTCAGGGAAATGAGACCAGTAGGACTCGCAAAAGGACTCAAACGTGATGACGCCCATATGGCGCTTGACGTTAATAGGACTCGTGGCAGTCAACGGTCGAGCGCCCATGTCGGCTTCCAACATATCGCAAAGCTATAATCGGCAAGAATGAGATGCTTGTATCAAAAAAAGAGACTGCTACTTACACCATCAAACGTAATAAATAATGGAAAGTGTTTCTGCTCGAGGTCACTGTACTTGACTGGTAAATCAGTCCGCCACTCAAAGTCGTCATCCTCGTGAACCAGCCCTGGCTCAGCATGGTATTGAGAAGCTCTCGGCCGGTTGGTGAGGTCGGTATACGACTGTGACGCCATTGTCAAGGAGCTAGCCAACTTCGCAAAGTACTCTTGCACTTTCTTAGCGAGCACTCTAGACTTTGTGACGAATAGTTGACGAGGACGAGACGAATTTGACTCCATGAGTTGAAACGTTCGCTCGACGAGCAACATCTTAAATAACATAGTAGTCGTTTTCCTACATCAGATAGGCGTGAGCAAAAGCATGAAGCCAGTAAACTGCTCGTGCATACCCTGTACCGCTGCGACCTATAACGTAGCAGGACTTTGGATGCTCTATAATACGCTTCTCTTGAGAGCTATGAATACATACTATCAACAAATGAACAAGGAGAGTCAGAGAGGACGGCGTACGAGACCATATAAGGAAAAGTAGCCTCCACATCTGCTAGGATAGCTACCAAGACGAATCAGATATGGCTTTGTCGGACAGTATCACACAAGTACATACTATTCAGAAAAGGCTGTTCGTTTCCATGGTTAAATCGTCAGTCGGCGGTTAATTCCCATAACAACATACCTGCGAGAATGTGACATATTTCTCCACGCTGTGGGGGCGTTAGCGACTAGAACTCGGCTCCTCTTGATATGGCTTACACGAGTCTTGAATGAATCTGAGTGAAATGGTCAGCATTCAATTTGGAGGAACAAAGAATATGAAGCCAACCTGGGCCGTTTCGTCGGGACGTAGATTCGGCAAGTCTTCAATTTCCGATGGCAATACTCTAGGTAGCGGAGGGAAGAATGCTGGAATGAAAGTCGAGGCTTGATCTGCGCGCTTCCTGACTGCACATCTGTTCCATCACGTTTAACAGGCGTTCAAGCTGCAGCGGGAAAATGATACCTCTTGCGGTACTCCTTCCCCTTTTTTCGAAGCTGACTACTAATAGAACTCCAGAGACGATGGTCCATTTGATCATGGGTATAGATACCGAAAATTTTAATAGCTTCAAGAACTGTAAGGAGCCAGCAAAGAGATGCGAACATCGACCCACCTTGCTGTTCATTCTGCCGATGTTTCAGGGTAGTTCAGTAGGTTGAATAACGAATTTATTCTCTGAACGCACATCATCCCCCGGGATTATATCAATTTGATACTGTAAGGCGGCGTCAGCGATATCCGAGGTTGGACAAGAAACAGATCTCCTACGACAAGTCTAAGGTTGCGAGACACTTTAGCCTCGAAGACAGGAACTTCAGTCGTGCTTCCACTCAAACGCTTTTGATTGTTGTCAGTAAAGTGGCCGCACGAGAGTTCCCTGCAGTGTATTCTGATAAGAATGCTTGATATACTTATACCGTACGGACACGTACTTTATCTTCTTCACAGTGATGTTGAACGTGGTGATATCTTTCTTATGGGTGCTCCGCAAGAAATTGTCAGCGTCCGAGGATACGGCGATCGTCCATTGTCCAAAGCCTTCGGCGGTATCAAAGTATAACGCCCTTGATAGATATCAATATAATATCTTTCCGTGAAAGGGCACAAGGACATACGACTTCATTGGCTGAACGATCGGATACGCAAATTGCTCGACCACAGACCCCGAAGCATTCTTCTCATCCTCTATGGGGAACGCAGAACTCGTGATACAATGGTCCTTGAGAGATATAGATACCCCAGGATGACAGAGCAGCTCTAGATAGAACTAGACACACGTCAAATTTTAAATAATAACATGCAGATAGAGCAAAACTTACCTTCAGCGTTTCCTTTTGACTTTGCAAAACATGATCCACGAGGGCGGATGCTTCGCTCGAAGTTTCAGGCATGTCGACGTCCAGGACATCAAAATACTTTTTGACTGAAGTTGTGATTGTGATGCTGTCTGCCCGCTTGACTTCCTGAGGCTTTCTCTGAGACTGTCTGGCCTTTCCCTTCCTGTTATAATGCTCCGACTCGATATCGATGGGATGAAGGAAGGAGACGAGGTATTGCAAGACCTTGGGCGTGATCTCTGCCATTTCGTGGTATCTGGCGCATAATTCTTTATCTTCAACAAAAGCAGAGGAGATAAGCTCTTTAGAGAGACAAGATACAGTTTTGGAGTGAACGGTCGTCTCGTAGTTCGTAGCTTCGGTGGGAAAGGACTCCAGCAGCCACGAAATCAACGGTGTAGTCTCACCCAACGCTGTGAAGATGTAAGAGCTTGATATACCATCAGAAAAGCTTGACGGTGTCAACTTACAAGACAGGACCAAGACTAGAGTGCGGGGGATCTCGTTGTCGATCAGTTCTTGTAAAACATACTTGAAATTATCCTTTTTGAGGATGCTTTGGAGCTCCTCCACGGCAGAGTCAAGCGCATCCCTCGACGTGAGCTGCTCAGCGCTGAAGAGATCACTCCGATAGAGGCGCTTGCGGGACATGGTTGCATCATGGCCAAGGCGATGTCTGGATTATATAGGCAGGGAACATACTTCTCCTGCAAAATAGAGCCAAACTCAGACCCCGGCAAGAGCTTCAAATCAATCAGGCGCAGAAGTGACCTAAGCACCTAGATAACCTCGAGACGCGTAGAACTCAAGGACAAGATTCAGCACGGGCTCCCTTTGATCGCGTAACAATAGATAAGTATGCGCGTAGCATCTTCGGAAAAGTGGCGACTTCCTCGTCGAATCAGCGGACGGGGAGTAGGAACGAACCGAATGAAATTCGAAGTCTCAGGCTAATGACCGAAGCGTAACCATGCTGAAGTACTGAAGAAGCGCGCCAATTGAATTCAACCAACGGCCTGCCTAATCGGGAGCAGGTCCTGCTCGGACTCCTGCCACCGACTGCGGTTAATTCATTGAAAATTACAGCAGAAATGATCCACCGAGAGAAGACGACTAGCCCAGAATACATCAACCCTCTTTTTCATCAGCACATGTTACGATGGCAAGCACAAAAATGAGTAGTATTTACAAATATACTAGAATAAAGTCATCAGTCATGAAGTGTCCTTTATCACCAACATAAAAATCATGAAGACACCTGAGTAGCTTTATCTCAGCAGCGACGGCTTCAGTTGGACGTATATGCCCTTTATCATCCGTTCGCGTGCTAGAAGTAAGGCCATGAGAAACCATCAAAGTTAAGATAGATGAACTAACATGGTCTCGTCGTCTAGATCGGTATGATCCTTGATATGTAGGATGACCACAGGCAACGCAAAGACGAGACCTCCGACAAGGAGAGTCTATTCAGAAATGGACATATTCATGTACCTGTGTGAAGCATCAGGAGGCATCACGTAGGCGCAGATACGACGACTAATAGATTTTCGGTCGAGGAGGACGTCCATCCATTGGTAGCGTGTACGATGTGTTTAGTGTGAATATCGCCACGGGGTGTCGAGTACGTCTTGAGGAGCCTTGAGAGGATTCATGAGACAAGTCGGCATGGATGCATGGCGTCCGCGAGCTGCAATCTTCAATCCGTGTGCCATGGATGTTCACTGGCCTTGCCACGAGTACCCTCGAGTACCAGAATTCAGGCTTAGTGGAAAATCGGTATAACAATTAATCATACATACCAGCTGAGCGTTGTATATAGTATAGCGTTGCTCGTCGAGGGTAGAGCTACATAGATTTCGAGAAGTACTGATAGTGATTACTAATCAAGCAAAGTGAAGTCGGAAAGATCGGCAGAAAATGTCCGAACCTTCATAGAGTGACATTCCCATGTCGCTTCGAGAGTTTGCCTTTGCTTTGTCACTACTCTCTCCTTCGTCGTTGTCTTTCCAGTTTGATGGATTTCTCAAGCCCTGAGGATATCCGCAGCCAATGGGGGGCCCGCTTCTACCTATAATTACGTCCCGTTTGATCAACGACTCGGAGAAAGACTTATATATGTCGATGCTATGCTGACTCCATATCCCTGTTCCATCCGACCGGTACCACCAAGGTCATCAAGAATGACCCCCAACGCTCGCAGATCCAGCAGGCAGTCCCACAGGCACCTCTTCGTGCTCTTTGACTGACAATGATTCCGTCGCCCTCCCCGCCGTACCTTCCAGGCACTTTTCTCAGTTATGTGGCTGCAGGGACTAGATGACAAGGACAATGTTGAGCACCGCGCTCTCTTTTACCACCAAGTTCGCTGCTCGTGCCGGTCTTTCCAGTTCATCATGCGCCCCCTTTTCCCTGGTCTTCCCTGCTTTACTAAACCTTTTCTTCCCTGTCCCGTTCTCGTTTCCTGTGTTTGCGTGCCCTTGTGTTCCCGTGCATCGTGGTTCTTGTGTTTGCGCTCCGGTTCTGTTCCCGTGCATCGTTGTTCCTGTGTTTGTGTTCCGGTTGTGTTCCTGTTCCGGTGTCCTGATCCTACTCCGTGTATCGTACTTGCCTTCCCGTCTCGTTCGTTTTCGTGGGCTCGAGTACCGTGCCCGGCTCCTTGGGGTCCGTGCGTCATGTCTCACAGCTGTGTTTGGTCACATTTGGTTGCTTGCCACCTCCCATGGCGCGCGTACTACCTGTCTTCCCTCTCCCTCGTGTCACCTTTGACCTCCTCGTACTGTTTCCATACAATCATTGTACTCCACCGTCATGATGCATGACGCATGATGTCTCGCTTTCACAAATGCCATACTCTTCGCCCCTTTCACAGAACAGTTTTCATCGCACCAATAACAAGATGTTCATTTTACGCTTTTACGCACGGCCATGGACCGGTCCCGAGCGGGAGGAAAACCTCTCTATGTTGATGTCGTGCTCCCCTGTTACGTTGTTATTCTCAGAGAGTCAGAGACGGGAATGCGGCCGGTCAAATATCGTCGTATCATACTCACCCTATGATATTGGCAATATGCTCTATCTTTTCCAGCAGACCATTTTTTGTCCTATGCTATGGCCGAATCTCGAGCCAGAGCCAGAGCCAACTTGCACTACCGCTGTAAGCCTCAAACAGAACGCTACAACAATTCCACTCGCAGAATCCCAGTCGCATCCTTCCGCTCCTATTTGAATGTACCTATTGCCGAGCATAGAAAGGCCTTAGTCCGACTGTTGACATCATCACATACTCTTGCCATGATGGTCTGGACGCCATCGTCCATCTCTTCCTTGTTCGCAGTGTTTATGTCGTTTCTGCCATTCTCAGGCTGAAGTTGAGGACGAAGCTCACGTTTTGTTGTACTGTGACGGATCACAATCCTTGGAAGAATTTGCGATCCGACTTCTTTCAATCTATCGTCCTCCTTGCCACCGGCCCTTTTGCGAATCTATTGTAATCAGCGGCCTCTGGTCTTGAAGTCATATATGTCCTACTGACAGCAGATGATATCGAAATTGTTGGACCTCTCGCTAAATGTCTTCAACATCTTCCGCAATGCGCATTTCTATATACTATTCATAAATGACTGCCTTTCCTTTGTACCCCATGAAGAGTCTCTACTCCGCGCGACACACTCAACGGTATGAGCCTTCGTGGCCACAGCACATGGTTCGCCATGTCAGGGCTGTGGGCCCGGCCGTTCCTTATTGGGACCTTGTGCCGGTAACAACGCCAACACCACCACCACCGCTGCGCCATATCCTTCGGTCCCATTCTTCTGGTGTGACTACCCTCTTCATCTTCCTGGACAACGACCAAATTTACTCTGAAGACGGTTCCGGACTCGTCGTATCAACGTCGATGCGTATATTGCGTCCTATTTCTGCCCACAGCGACGGATTGCTCGGTGTACAGGAGTGGGGAGCAAACATTATCACGTACGGCGCTTTTGGTCTCATTGGAAGCACAATTTACGCCAAGGGATGCAGACAAGGTCGAGACAATAGGCTTCCCATCGAGGAGCTACCAGGAATCGGAGGATCAGCAGCTCTGAATCGCCCGTTCCTGTACTCCAGTACCCGATGGATGTGGATTCCTTGAACTACTTTCGTTGATGCCCTTGCCTCCGAACGACAGCGAAACAGGCTTGTCGTCCAAGGATCAATCCTCAGAGGTATGACAGTGGTTCTATTCTTAGGAATGGATTCTTACAGTTGCTCAGGCAGACGTTTGATCCCTGCCGTCTTACAGTCGAGTTCACGCTGCGATAAGGAGCCAAGAAAACAACGGTCCCATCCTTCCACGGACGCGCGCCGGAATCACTGGTAATTAATTTTCGCTGAGCTGCTTATTTCTACTACTTAGTATCGTCGAACTGACGCTGTGCAGCCATTGCCATCCACGACACTTGGTCTCAAATTCTCGTACTACTAGCTCCCATTCATTGCAAAGATAGCTGTCTATGGACTTTTGATCCTCGTTATCATCGTAACAGCAGTACCTGTGGCTCCCAATGCCAGCGACTACAGAGAAATGCTGATTGTCTGGTGATGATTTGGCTATGAACTTGGGGTGAGTTCAGTTGTAGCGGACGGATTGCATACATGCCATGTCTAGCGATGATTCCTGTGCACCGTTTTATCAAAGGAGAACTATATTGCAGACTACAAATCAATACGAGAAAATTCAGTAATACAAGTCATTGTCATTGAGCGTTGGCTTTATGCGTGTGCCTGCGGATGTTCGGCCACGATCCCTTTGATAGCGAGGTGCAGATCATTCGATAAGTCTGAAGAAGTGTTGAAAGGGAGAGAAGAAACGAGGTCATTAACCTCTTCCACTAGTTTCCTGAGTTCCTTGTCGTCGCAACGCTCGTGGAACACAGAACTTGGGCTGAGTTGCTTTTGTAGGTTTACTGCAGCCCTGTTCGCCTTGCTATTGAAAATTGAGGATCGTGTCAGTTGTCGCTGGTAGACGTGGCAAGTAATACGTACTTGATCTGCATCAACGAGTCATCAAGTGCGTCTATCTCATTAGGACTGCACTTTTTAAGCCTTTTCTTCGTCCTCTTCCTCTGGCTAAGTGTATCAATGCGAACTGTCTCGAGACAGACCAAAACGTGCGGCAGCGGACCCAGAAACAGGCGAAGATATAGCCCTGGGTTATCACCAAGCTGAGATACTTCTTTAATGCATGAGGCATGTATTCGTGCGTGAAGGCTTGCTGTCCCAATCTTGCTGACGCCTCGTCGATGATGAAGGACTTTCCTGTATACCCGCTGTATCAAGATTGCAGCAGCTATCTGCTCTGATGACTCCGACCGTGTCAGATCTTGTATCGGAATGGGGTCGAGCAGCTCTCGAATATCCATCAAATCGTCGTAGACAACCTGACGAACTCCCGGCAAGGTAAAACCCCTTGCCGGAGCCTTGCTCTTGTGGAGAAGCTGAATCATCTCGTCCATAGTATCGTGTTGCAGTGAACAGCGTATAGCCTTTGCGAGTTCGTCCCATGAGTCGCTTGCGGCATCAACGTATCTGCAAAAGCCTTATGAGATTGCACCTGCCTGTCCGACTATTATCACGTACCGACTATAAAGAGAAGGTAGCATGCATCCGTCATGGCGCAGGGACAGCAGCAACTTCCGGATCTTGTTCTGTACAAGATCGTTACGTATATTGTGGCCCACTAAGTAAACGATCAACATATTTCCTGCGTTATAAGGCGATACTGACATAGACAAATAGCCTTCAATCTAGTAGAAAACCACGATGAGTACAAGATGCAATGACCTATTTGTTATTTGACTTACATTCTGGCAATAAAAACGTGACGAACTACATCTGGCACATTCGAGAAATTTCTGCTAGTTCCGTACAAAAGATATTCTGGTGCAGAGTGAGACCTATCAGGCAAAGGAATGTTTCTGCACTCACCGGAGTCTTTACCGCCATACAGTTGCTCTAAGAGATCCTCCGTACACATCAACAGTAAATGATAAGCATTCGTTTGCATCCTTGGGTCCAGGAATGGCAAGTCATACTCGATAAAACGTAGAAGCCAGCTGCGAGGGACTGTTACGTCGTGAAGCAGCGCCATTCCAGGATGACGGCCACAAAAAATGACAGAGCTGCAAAGAAAGTCCACTAGGTCGCATAGAACACCTACGTTGATAGGTAATTTCCGCATAATAACATGCCTGGGAAGAAGAAATTAAGACAGACATAGATGCATCAAGAACAGGACTTGCTCGACGAATACGAAACCGGCAGTAAGAGACCATGTATAAGTCCCAGACATCGCAGCCAGAAGCTCCGGTAGGATGGAGGAACCACCGCGACGAATGTACATAGGTGGAGTGCGCATGCTGAAATATGCCGCGTGTTTCAGATAATCCTCTGCTTCACTTCGGTCAAACATGAAGGCCAAAGTAGTTGCCCGTATCACGTCTGTGAGGAAAGCCATATCGGGCAAAAATTCCCGTCTGTAAATAAGTGTTCGCACCCAATCTTTCACAACATTCAACGCTTTTGGAGCTTCGGGAATTGTAGAAAGTGCGAGATGGGAAATGGAACCGAACATATGATGAGGAGGATGAAGAGCATCGCAAAGACGGTGAAGCCAGAACCTATACGGAAATAAACACTGTGAAGCTGGAGAACAGAAATGATAACGTACTTCGTTCCTCTGTATTCCATGTCGGCGTGAACATTGTCTCTGAGTGATTGAAAGATCAAGATCTGTTGTAGGTGTAGGCGTATGCGCATATTATAGTAACCAGCATCCATCACAGAAGGCGATACATGAGCTTCTGGACAGTCAGGCTGTGTACAAAACCCAGATACAGCAAAAACTAGGCAAGGCCGAAAAGCCTTGCTTCTCGCGCATTCGTTGTTTTCAGTGTCGATCCTCTGCTTGATATGATCTATCAGAACACAGAAAAATAAGCCACGCAGTTCCAGCGCTGATAGAATGAAGTCAGAATTGCTGGTCGCGCTCCTGAGTCGAAGTTCAAGAGCTGCCATGTGTAGCCATGTGTTCTGGGGCACGAGAAACCTGTTGTCCGCCTTCTGTTGGATACCGAACAACGTGGCAGTCGCTATGTCTTTGCACGGGTCTGTTTGGTATACTGTAGCGGAGAGTAGGTTCACATAGATATAGAACAGGTCGAGCTCTTCGATTGCGTCAATGAGTGCCATACTCTGAATTTGAAGGGCCCGAGAAAAGTATTGGTCAAGGCATAGCAAGGCTGAGGAACTATGGCCCATCTTGTGAAATTCTAGCCCCAGTTCACGCAGCCGAGATGCATGGTCCTGTGAGATGGCAATGAACATGGACAGCTGAAAACACATTACTATAAGTTACAACGAAAGGGATGAGGCCATCACTTACTTCCGCAGCTTTTATCTGGTTCATAGAAGTCACATCTAGTCGTGAAGCAAAATGCATCAGACGTGACAAAGTCGGATCTGAGCGAATAGTATGAGAGTCCATGCCGAAAGATATCCCATGCCATAGCCCTTCGAGGATACATTCTTGAGCACGACGCAAAGCATCTTCGCTTTCTCCTTCGCAGAGGAACAGTTCGATGGCTTCTCTGCGACCGTTAAGGATGGCTACCAAAAGGAATCAGGTCTGGCTTTTCGGACAGCATCACAGAGGTGCATACTATTGAGAAAAGGCTGCACATTTTCACGGTTAAATCGTTAGTCGGCGGATAAGTACCAGAAAAACACACCTGCGAGAACGTGATGTATTTCTCGACACTGTAGTAGGGAATTAGCGACTGGAACTCGACTCCTCTCTACATGACTTACACTAGTCTTGAATGAACCTGAGTGGAATAGTCAGCTTTTGGTTCAGAGGAACGAAAAATGACAAGTCAACCTGGGCCGTTTCGTCAGGACGTAAATCTAGTAAGTTCTCAATCTCCGAAGGCGATACTTCAGGTAGTGGGGGGAAGAACACCGGAATGAAAGTGTCCTTTGAGGCTTGATCTGCGCGTTTCCTAACCGCGCATCTATACATCACGTTAAGGCTACAGACATTCACGCTACAGTGAGAAAATGCTACCTCTTCTGATATTCCGCTCCTTTTTTGCGAAGCTGATCACTAATAGAACTCCAGAGACGATAGTCGATTTGATTGCGGGTATAGATACCAAAAACTTTGATGGCTTCAAGAACTGTGAGGAGCAATCAAAGAGGTAGCAACAACGACCCACCTTGCTGCTCGCTCTGTCGAAGTGTCAAGGCAGTTCAGTAGCCTGTATTACAAACAATCGTCTGAACGTACATAATCCCCCGGAATTATATCGATTTGATACTGCAAGGCGGCATCAGCGATATCCGAGATTGTATAAGAAATAGATCTCCTACGACAAGTCTAAGATTTCGAGACACTTTAGCCTCGAAGACAGGAACTTCAGTCGTGCTTCCACTCAAACGCTTTTGATTGTTGTCAGTGAAGTGGCCACACGAGAGTTCCCTGCAGTGTATTCTGATAAGAATACTTGATATGTACCGTATGATCTGACACGTACTTTATCTTCTTCACGGTGACGTTGAACGTGGAGATATCTTTCTTGTGGGTGCTCCGCAAAAATTTGTCAGTGTCCGAGGATACGACGATCATCCATTCTCCAAAGCCCTCAGCGGTATCAAAGTATAACGCCCTTGATAGATATCAATGTAGCATCATTTCGTGAAAGGACGCGAGGACGTACGACTTCACCGGCTGAACGATCGGATACGCAAATGGCTCGACCGCAGACCTCGAAGCATTCTTCTCATCTTCGATGGAGAACACAGAAGCGATACAATGTTCCTTGAGAGATATA